>JASDDO010000004.1:284473194-285830251 GCA_030015575.1 Agapanthus africanus
TCATCTAAAATTAAATTAAAAATATTTGTCATGGCCTGCTCGACACCCCTAACCCTGTGGTAGCGTCCTTGCATCGTGTTCTCGTCCCGTTCAGTGAAACGGACGTGTTTGGATGGCTACGAGCACGCACGTGCGTCCGTTCTTGGGGGTATGCTTTTAAATTATAAAATACTTCATTTTAATTTTTGGAACCTGCCAATAAATTTCATATTTCAAATTCAAATTTTTGAACCCGACCCGGGCGCAATTCCGAAATATTTTGCAATTACGCCAAATCCTATTTTCTAATATTTTTTTTACCAGCCAGATTTTTTCTCAGCATACTATTATATCTTTTTTTTTTTTTTGAGCTTTGCTCTGATTGGAGAAAGAACAGAAGCATTGCTTCTTTTTCCACTTTGGAATTTAAACAGAGCTTTGCTCTGATTGGGATAAACAAATGCCCCCCTACCGTTGCGCTTACGTGGCCTCCTAACGTGAGCGCAGCGGTGGCAGACTCCGAACCGTCGCGCCATCTCTTGGAAGCTGAAAGGGCACTTGATGCCTATAAATAGGACTTTTGGTCCCTTAGATGATTCTCATCTCTAAAATTTTACTTTCAGAACTCAGAGCCCTGCTCTCTTATTTAAACACTTTTAAAAGTTCAAACTTTTAGAGAATTTTAGGTAAAAATATTAATTTTAATTAAATTAAATCAATTTTAAGAGCATTGCTCTCAATAGATCCCAGATCTAAAGAAGACCCATTTAGGGTTTCACTTAGTAGAGCTTTTCTCTAAGGGGGTCTATAGAAGACTAAGGAGAGCCCTATTAGAGTTCCATTAATAGAGCTTTGCTCTCTAAAAGATTTTCCCTGTATTTTCTCATTTCATTAATGGAGCTTTGCTCCTCCCAAATCATATAGAAGAACTCTTAAGAATTCTTCATGGATCTTGGAAGTTAAAGATGACATTTTATTCCTCAGTGCATTATATCATTTTACTTAATTAGTCTTTCTGATAATTTTGTTGATCCTCTTTCACAGGAACAATGAACGTCCACATGTATGCTCTTAACAAGATCATCTCTCATGAGGGCATCCGCCGATTTGGCCGCTCTTAAAATCGGGAGTTCACAAACGAGGAGTGTGCTGAAATAATGAGTCGCTTCGACGCATACAACGGTCCACTGCTTCCCCGACGTTACTTTCTTCTTAAACTTATCGTGGGAGCTATCTGGGAAGCGCTTCCCCTATTCTGTTCTGGTGTGCCGCTTAAGGCGTTGGATGCCGCTGAGGACAAGGTGCACTCTGTGTACCTATTGAACTTTATCTCGAAGAGACGGCGAGACAGTCTTATTGACCTCTTGCACAAGGTCTTTCAACAGTCTGCCATACTCGCTGCTTATCGGAGGGTGGAAGACATCGGAAGGGACCCTGACGCTTGTGCTCGCGAAAGGAAGCACACTAGGATGGTCCGCGAGACTTGGAAAGTCATAGATAGGGTCGCTTTTGAATTCCTCAATCCATGCCCTGGATCTGAGGTTATTCCATTGTAACTTTCATTTATTGTTTTTATGACTGTAAGAACTTCGGGCAATATTAATGGAAATTTTTTTTATATCCCAGCTTGTCTTTATTATATATCTTTGTCCTGAGTCTTTTTGCCCATGCATGAATGATTGTGTCTTGAACGCTTGATCAAATGTAAATCGGATGCTCTTTCTGTTGCTTTTCCTCTTTCTCAGCATGTCGTAACAATTAGCAGGTAATAGAGTAAGCTTCTTGATTTCTTCACGAGATAGCGAGGGCTTAGGCCGCAGGTTCAGATCTGCTGCCTAAGACTTTTCAACTCTATGAGCCGTGAGGGTCTCATAGAGACTTTTCTCCCTACGAATCGAGAGGATCTCGTAGGTGGGTTTTCTCCTTAGGAATCGTGAGGATTCCTAAGTGTGGTTTTCTCTTGTAAGTCGTAAGGATCCTACAAGAGAATTTTTCCCTCTTACGAGTCGAGAGGACTTGTAAGCGGTTGCTTCCCTCCTTGTCGAAGTTCGACGTTGGAGAGTGAGGCCCGTGGATGGTATGCAAGAGACCGTTTTGGGCCAACTCGCAGGGTCCCAATGCTTAGGAAACAGGCTTCTTTTATGCCCACTGCCTAAGGCTTTATCTCACGGGTCGAGCCGCCTCGACAATTTTTCACAAGTCGAGACGAATCGAACGTTTCTCGCAAGAACATCTTAACGTCGCATTTAACCTCTGCTCTTTACGACAGAAGCCCGTTAAGGTTGGTGGTGCTTAGGGTTTTGGCCATCGTACCGTCGCATAAGCTGATATAGTCCTCGATAGGCAATCGTGTTGTTCGAGTAGCCCTGCGACTGCCGTGTCTCTGATCCCTTCGGGGGCTGGACAAGACGTCTTCAAGCAATCCTCCTTGGCAGTTTGACCGTCGAAAGAGCAAGCGCTAGGAATTTGCCATGCCGCTTTTTACTTGAGGTTAGGCTCATTTTGGAGAGCCCCGATGAGTCATAACCACTCCGCGCTGGTGTGGGATGATCTCCGATAGTCTTTCAGGCTTTATATGACTTGCCGTTAAGACCCTGAAGCTAGGAATTTGGCCTTTGCTTCGTTTGCTGGCACTACATCCTCTGTATCGAGACGAATGTCATGGTGGGAACTAGGGATTTTGCCGTGGCTCCGTTTGTTTGATGACGTTGCGTCTGCTGTATCGAGACGAACGTTGGGGTAACATCTCGTCTGCTGTATCGAGACGGACGTCGAGGTTGTCTCTAGGTTGCTGGTGAATCACCGAGGTTTGGAACTAGGGATTTTGCCGTGGCTCCATTCGTTTAATGACGTTGCGCCTGCTGTGTCGAGACGAACGTTGGGGTGACATCTCGTCTACTGTATCGAGACGGACGTCGAGGTTGTCTCTAGGTTGCTGGTGAACCGTCGAGGTTTGGAACTAGGGATTTTGCCGTGGCTCCATTCGTTTAATGGCGTTGCGTCTGCTGTGTCGAGACGAACGTTGGGGTGACATCTCGTCTGCTGTATTGAGACGGACGTCGAGGTGGTGACCATTCTGTGCTGGTGCGAGATGATCTCCGGTTGTTTTTCCGGTTTTATATGAGTTACCGTCAAGACGTCGAATCTAGGAATGTGGCCTTCGCTTCGTTTGCTTTGGTGTGTCCAAATCCTGTTGGAGGACGAACACTGGGGTCGACATCTCTTCTGCTGTATCGAGACGGACGTCGAGGTGGTGACCACTCTGTGCTGGTGCGAGATGATCTCCGATTGTCTTTCCGGTTTTATGTGAGTTACCGTAAAGACGTTGAAGCTAGGAATGTGGCCTTCGCTTCGTTTGCTTTGTCACGTCCGAATCCCTGCTGGAGGAAGAACGCTGAGGTTGACATTTCGTCTACTGTATCGAGCCGAACGTCAAGGAGGTGACCACTTCATGTGAGATGGTCTCCGATTGTCTTTTCGGTTTTATGTGACTTACCGTAAAGACGTTGAAGCTAAGAATGTGGCCTTCGCTTCGTTTGCTTTGTCACGTCCGAATCCCTACTGGAGGAAGAACGCTGGGGTCGACATCTCGTCTGCTGTATCGAGACGGACGTCGAGGTGGTGACCACTCTGTGCTGGTGCGAGATGATCTCCGATTGTCTTTCCGGTTTTATGTGAGTTACCGTAAAGACGTTGAAGCTAGGAATGTGGCCTTCGCTTCGTTTGCTTTATCATGTCTGAATCCTTGCTGGAAGAAGAATGCTAGGGTTGACATTTTGTCTGTTGTATCCAGACGAACGTCGAGGAGGTGACCACTTTATGTGAGTTGATCTCCGGTGGTCTTTCAGGCCTTATATGACTTGCCGTTAAGATCTTGAAGCTAGGAATTTGGCCTTCGCTTCATTCGCTCACACTGTGTCTGGTGTATTGAGACGAATGCTGAGGTGGAGCTGGGATTTTGCCGTTACTCCGCTTTGTTTCGACCATGGGGTCTTTTGTTAACTTTGCATGTACACCCTGCTGGGCTGCGAAGGAACGCCGTTGTTGACATTGCGTCTGCTGTAACGAGATGAATGCTAAGGTGGAGTTGGGATTTTGCCGTTACTCCGCTTTGTTTCGACCGTGAGGTCTTTGTTGGCGTTGTATCTGCATCTTGTTGGACTGCGAAGGAATGCCATTGTTGACACCTTGTCTGCTGTATCAAGACGAATATTGAGGTGAAGCTGGGATTTTGCCATCGCTTCGTTTTGTTTCGACCATGAGGTCTTTTGTTGACGTTGCATCTACATCTTGCTTGGAATGAGGAGAAACGCCATTGGTGATCTCTAAGTTGTCGATGTTGACGTCGAGACCCTGAAGCTCGGGATCTTCGTTTGCTTCATTTGTTGACATCGTGTCTGTAATATTGCGACAAATGTCGAGATTGTCTCTAGGTTGTCTATGAACCGTCGAGATTTGGCTTCGCTTTCTGATGGAGCCTGTTGGGAAGGTATGGTTCCCTCTTTATCTGTGCCCTTGGATTGTATACAGGGATCGATGTGATTTCACCTGTAGGGCGAAAAGTTTCATTCTTTCATTTTTTTTATTCTTTCCGCGATGCTCTATCATTTCAGCTTTTTATATCGCGAAAATCGCGATTGGCCAATCATTTCGGCTATTTTTCGCGGTGCCCAATCATTTCGGCTATTTTTTCTTTTTACTCGCTGTTTTTTTTTATTGCGAGTTGCCCAATCATTTCGGCTGTTTATTTTATTTTTACTTGCTGTTTTTTATTGCGAGTTGCCCAATCATTTCGGCTGTTTATTTTATTTTTACTCGCTGTTTTTTTTATTGCGAGTTGCCCAATCATTTCGGCTATTTAATATGCATTTTCAGCTCGCTGATTTTTATCGCGAGCGTAGAACTTGGAATCTGGTGCCAATCTCAGCATCAGCATCGCTACAACCGGAATATTGCGAGGAGCGAATCATCATCTGCCATGAAAGGACCTGGAATTCGATACCGATTTAGGCATCAGTATCGCTACAACTGGGATATTGCCAGGAGCGAATCATCATCTGCCATAAAAGGACTTGGAATTTGATACCGATTTAGGCATCAACATCGCTACAACTAGAATATTGCCAGGAGCGAATCATCATTTGCCTCCGTCGCTGTCGAACAAAGGTGGCTTAGTAAACAGGGTTAAGGGTCCTGTCGGCTAAGGCTTTTGACTTCATGGGCCGTAAGGGTCTCACAAAGGTATTTCTCCCTACAAGTCGTGAGGATCTTGTAGGTGTGTTTTCTCCTTGGGAATCGTGAGGATTCCTAAGTGTATGTTCTCTTATAAGTCGTAAGGATCTTACAAGAGTGTTATCTCCTTATGAGTCGAGAGGACTCACAAGGGTTGTTCACCGTGTGGACATATCCCCAGTCACGGATGGGACTTGGTTAGGGAAATGTTTATTCGCGCCCGTGGATTGTATACAAGGGCCAATATCGGACCACTTGTAGGGCAATGTCGAAAGTTGTGGGGGTTGCTTAAGCACAGATTTAGGACTCTGTAACTTTAAGACTTTCAAATCTTATGAGCCGTAAGGGTCCCACAAGAGAGTTCTCCTTACGAGTCGTGAGGATCTCGCAAGTGTATTTTCTCCTTAGGAATCGTGGGGATCCCTAAGTGTGTTGTTCCTTTGTGAGTCGTAAGGATCTCACGCAGGTGGTTTCTCCTTACAGGGTCGAGAGGACCCTATAAGTGTTTCTCAACGAGGTTGCGCCCTTTCGGGTTTTCACAAACACTCGCCGGTAGTCCTGCTGTTTTTACTCACAGAGCCCTCTCGGGTTTTCATCCGTGCCTGTTTTGCTTATGGACATACCGTTTTTTTTTATTCTTTTTATTTTCTTCTTCTTCTTCTTTTTTTTACGAGGTCGCGCCCTTTCGGGTTTTCACGAACACTCGCCGGTAGTCCTGCTGTTTTTACTCACGGAGCCCTTTCGGGTTTTCATCCGTGCCCTTTTTGCTTATGGACATACCGTTTTTTTTATTTTATATTTTTTTATTTTTTTCATTTATTATTTTTTTTATCTCGTCAGCCTGAGAATGCTGCGGTAGTAGTTTAAAAACATTTCGGTCATTTGCAAGTTTTAGGACATTGCGGTCCATCATTAGTTTAAGGACATCTCGGTCCGTTGTTAGTTTAAGGACGTTTCGGTCCGTTATCCAGTTTTAGGACGTAGTGGTCCGTTAGGCTTTCTCTATGAATGAGCATGATGCCCCCGGCGTGTCCATATTTTTCGGAGCATGCGGTTGTGGAGGGTTCACCTTCCAAATTTCGGACAACGCGAACTTGCCCTGTTGGTATTGGTCTTCAACCCAGTTCTTGAAGACGTAGCAATCCTCGATCAGATGACCTACCGTTTGGTGGTAAGGGAAATAATTAGGATTATTAATATCGCCTGGCCACAACGGACGTTTTGGACTCGGCAGATTGATGAGTCTGTCACACACTGCCAGCTCGAACAGTCCCCTTGTTTTATCTTGCGGAAACGAGTAAGGACGTTTCAACTTTTCCTGGAGGGATTGCCGCTTGTTGCTTTGGCAAGCAACTGGTCTAGGGTCACCTGATTGTTGGTGAGCGCTGGCGACGAGGGCCTTTTTTCCTTTTCTTTTATCCTTTTTGTTCGCTCCGTTGTTTGCAGGGCCGGGATTCTTTCCGAGTAGCATGCGATTGCATGGCTGAACGTTCTCGCAGCTTCTCAATTCCTTTATTTTTGAAATAGATTCCCTGAGGGAAGAGTTGGGGGTAGCTTCTTCGTCAGAGTCGCTTCCAAAGGTGATAATTTGTGATCCCTTGAAGTCGGCTATATGACAGTCGGCGGTGGCTCTTTTGCGCTCATCTATCGCATTTTTCCGATGTCCACAAGCTTCACACTTTGTCCTGTCGAAGTGTCGCTTTTGAGCGACATACCCTTGCCACCAACAGTTAAAGGATTCGCAGTCTTCGGTAGGATGTATTATCTTCTGATGATATAAACAGAAGTTAGGGTGCATCTCTACCTCTGAGAAAGGATTTTCTTCGGAGGGCGGTAGCTTCATTCCTACTGATAGAGCTTTGGCGAACCGTTTCCTCGTTTTGAATTTGTTTTTACCCGCAGTGTATGGCTTTTGATTTGACGGGAATACCTTGGTTCTTTCCAGTATGGCCATTTCATGCTCTTGATTGGTTTTTGCTTTCAGACGAATTTCATTTAGGAAGGCATCGATCAACTTGTCTGACGGCCGCGGAATTTCTGTTTCAGGGTCCGCCATTGATTTCTCAGCGCCAGGATCCTCCTCATCATCCGTCAGTGAATGAGAAATCACATAACAAGTCGCTACGTAGTATTCGGATTCATCCGATAAGTTTTCTCCATCGTTTTCATCCTCGACGAAAGAACAAGTTGCCCCCGGCGTGTCCGTCTTCTTTGGAGAGTGCGGCTGTGGGGGGTTTACCTTCCAGCTTTCAGACAGCGTGAACTTGCCTTGCAGGTATTGATCCTCGATCCATCCCTTAAAGACGAAACAATCCTCAATCGGGTGACTTACCGTTTGGTGGTAAGGGCAATAATTGGGATTATTAAGATCGCCTGGCTGCGACAGTCGCTTTGGACTTGGCAGATTGATGAGTCTGTTACGCACTGCCAGCTCAAACAGTCTTCTCGTTTTATTCTGAGGAAACGAGTAAGGACGTCCTAGCCTCTCTTCGAGGGATGGGCGTGGACGCATGTTGTTTTGGCGAGCGACCGGCTTTGAGTTGCTCGACTGTTGCTGAGCGTTAGCGACGATGATCGCTTTTCCTTTCTCATTTCGGGGATCGGGTCTTGGAGGAGACGGTCTATTGCCCATCTGGTCCATTTGGGCTAATTTGTCGATCAAGGCCTGGAAGGTGGTCGGCCTGAAGAACATCATGAATTGCGAGATGGTCGCCTGCGGATCGAGAGTGCCCACAAACATGCCTACCGCATGTGCCTCTTCTATGCGTTGTTCGCATTTCGACCATAGGTTCCGCCATCGTGTTGCGTATTGGACCCACGTTTCGCCGGGCCTTATCCTGGCATTTATCAGTGCTGTTATCGGGGTGCGTCCACTAGCATTCGCGAATCTCTGTGTAAACAGCAGTTCCATCTCTGCAAATGTTTTGACAGAGTCGTTAGGTAACTCCGAATACCATTCAAAGGCTGTTTCTGCTAAGCTGCCGACGAATTGACGTAGCAACAATTTGTCATCGCCTCCAGTATTGCCGCATAAGGCCCTGAATTGAGCGACATGCTGATGCGGATTCCCTGTCCCTTTATATACGTGGAATTTAGGGATCGTATATCCTGGCGGGTAATTGATTTGGTCATACCCGCTCGGATACGGTCGTCCGGTTCTAACAATTTGCCCAGCCGCTTCATTCGCCTGATGAACCCGGATCTGCTGAGCTATATATTCGTCTAGGTCGACTTTGGAGATTGCCTCCTCCTTGGCTGTTGATAGAGCCGGTGGAGGATTTGACGTTTCTCCCCTGTCGTCTTCAAGGACGATCGGAGGATCTTCAGCAGGAGGGTCCGGCTGTAACATCATCCCTACCATATCTTGGAAGAGGAGCGCCATCTGTTTTATGTTAGCCGCTTGCTCTGCAGCTTCTTTGTCCCTCTTTTCGAGAACTCTGCGTAAAAAGTCAGCGCCGGTTTCTTGTTCTTGACGCTCATCCGAAGACGTTTCAGAGCTTTCTTTTGGCTCAGTGAGTGCAGCCATTGTAGTCATCATTTCCTGAAGCTTTTGTTGTTGCTCCTGGGCTTTCGTCACGGATCGGGTGAGCGGTCGGTGGCCCGTAGAAGTGCGACTTTCCTCCTTTCCAGAAGCCATATAAACAGTGTGCACCACCATGCCCCCAGACTTGGGGCGTTTGTGTTCGGTGTCTTTGCGATTTGCCGAAGACACAGGGGCTTTTTGCGGCCTCCTTTTTTGAGTGATTGGAGTTAAGGGAGCCGTTGTAGTGGGCACCCAAGTAGCTTTTGCTTTTTGTGGTTTGACAGAGTAATCCTTCCCCTGCCGAACCTTCATCTTTTTCTGTCGTCGGAGGCAGTCTTGATCGATCACCGACTCTTGGACTTGTCGCCAGACTTTGTAAATTTTAGAGGACAGCCGTTGAGGGGGCTGCTCTAGCTTCTTCTCTGGAGTATTCTCCACAGGTGAAGGAGTTCGTTTCAACATCGCAGTAGGAGAATTTCTGTGCACCTTGTTGAGCAGTTCAAAGCTGTTCTTGGTTGGAACAGCAGTATTGATTCTCACCATCGGAGCTGACGGAGTTATCCCAGAGGGGGAGTTGCCCCCAGCCTTCCTTACCCGACGCCAGTGGCGACGTCGAGCGTGTCGTGCTGATGGAGTTGTTTCAGCTATAGGGGTAACCTCCTCATGCCCCCTGTGTTGGTCAGAAAATGCTGGTACCAGCCTTTTAAAGATCGACGTCCGTTGAACGGGGACGGCCAACTTGTTAGAAGCGGACTTCTGAACATGGGAAGCAACCTTGGTGATTTTACCAGGAACGGGAGTTGGAATGGCTATCCGTTTCGGGATAACGCCTTCTGGTATGGCAGGCTTCTTCATGAGCCTGTTAGAGCTCTGGCCTAGTCCGTTAAAAACTGAAGCAGTAGAGTTGGACGACCCGTTGAGAGGGGTTGCGGCAGTGGTAAGCCGATCAGAGACTGACTTCTTTAGGGCTTCTTGCAATGTCATTGGGGCGTTGAAGCTCATTGGTGGGAGCATGGTCTCGAAGAATAATCCAGTGGTGGCCTGAGTTACCTGCTCCACCGGCATTTTGAAAAGGGAGGCCGCTTGGGGCCCATAAGTCACTCCTCCAGCAATGACGGAGCGAGAGTTATCGCTGCGGGCGGTGCAGTTCGAAGCCATCGATTTTCTGTTTTCTGCATAAAGCAAGACACCAAATCTTAGTACCTTGAATCCACAGGCAATCACAGCAAACCGCGATTTGTTCGCGAACACGACACACGAAGTGTGGAGTGGAAAGAGGAAGAGGTCCCACCGGGCGTGCCAGAATCTGTTCCCCTCCGAAAGGCGGCGCGCAGGACCGCGATGTCCTGGCGCTGGGATTCGGGGCAGATGCTATTTGGTTTTATCCGTCCACCTCTCCGAAGATGCCGAGTTGATTTACGGCACCTTGTATCGGAGGTTTAGACGGATGCGGCCGATGTAGCAGACTTTGTCAGATTCCCCCTCGCTTGAGGGGTTTTTGATTGTGGGGACGCTCTTCCCTGCAGGCGCAAGCCCCTGCAGTTAATTACGCTACCGCATCACGGTAACAACTTTCTCCTTCTCCAGAATTTCACTTCGTGTCGTGTGTATTTGTTTTGTTTGTGGTTGCCCGTGGATTGTATACGGAGACTGAGTAATGCCGTCGCCCGTAGGACGTGGATTAGTCCAAATCCGTATTTACTTAGATTTGGGTTTGGTGTTTTTAGTTTAAGGATGCATTAGTCGCATTGCGGCTAAGATCAACTTAAACGTTCGTTAAGGATACGATAGTCCTGTTTGAGACTAAGATCAACTTAACGTGATCGTTTAGATCCGACAAAAGAGCGTTTGGGCTCTACTGTTCCAGTTTGGGAGATTCATAGTCCGATTTGGGACTAAAGTCTGTTTGGAGGATACGTTAGCCATTTTTGAGGCTAAGATCGATTCAAACGTTTGTTAAGGACACGTTAGTCCAGTTTGAGACTAAGATCAACTTAACGGGACCGTTTAGATCCGACAAAAGAGCATTTGGGCTCTATTGTGCCAATTTAAGGACGTGGTGGTCCGATATTAGTTTAGGGACGTTTCGGTCCGATATTAGTTTAAGGACGTTTCGGTCCGATATTAGTTTAAGGACGTTTCGGTCCACGAGTTTAAGGACCCCGCAGTCCATATCGATGTGTAGTCGTTGGGACCCGTCACCTCTTTGACGTCGTTGAGGAATTACAACGACGGATGTCAAAGGAGTTCGGAGATGTACCCTCGAACCGGATGTAAATTGATTTAGAAGAGCAATTTTGCTCAGTCAATTTAATTTAAGGACTTATGGCCAAAATTGGGCTAAGTCCAGTTGAAATGTTCAACATTTTATTTGCCTTTGTATTGCATTTCTTTTTCTTTTTTTTATTTGGGCCTTGCCCAGAAAGGATGCAGAGCATCAATTTGTTTTGGGCTCTGCCCTTTTAGGAATGATGCAAGGCATCAATTTTATTTTGGGCTCTGCCCTTGTATAAAGGATGCAAAGCATCAATTTATTTGGGCTCTGCCCATTTATTGCCTTGCAATTTATTTTGGCATGTCAGGTCATTTTGATTTGGGCCTGGCCCTTTAATTAATGCATTGCATTTGTGCAAAATACTGTTAATTCTTGAATCTTTTAGATTCAAGAACCGATGGTTCATAAAATAAGTGCAAAGCACTATTTGATTTAGAAACAAGTTTTTTTTCTTGTTTTTTTCTTATCTCAGAGAACCAAAGGTTCATGAAAGTGCAAAGCACTATTAATTTAATAACCTTTCAGGTTCAAGAACCGATGGTTCATAAAACAAGTGCAAGGCACTATTTTATTTATTTATTTATTTATCGTTGAAGATCTATGATCTTGTTCATAAGAGAATTTTCTCTTCTTTTAAAGGTTTTTACCTTTTTTTTATTCTTCAAGAGTTCTCAAGAGTTCTCTTCTCTTTTTTTTTTAGCAAGATGTTCCTCCCTTTTAATTGAGGTCTGGGGTCCTTTTTATAGTGCCCATAAATTAGTTAAATTTGTTACATAAATCTTTTTCTGAGTGATTTGGGTAATTTTTCCCACCGTTGGATTTTTTATCCAAAGGCCCCTGCTTTACAGAAGAAAATCTTCTTGTTTTAACAAGAAAAGAAAAGATTTATTATATTTTGCGCAACTCCCCCAGCGCGTGACACGTGTCGCGCAGCTGTGCTTGCGCAACTGCGCAGACACGTGTCGCGCAACTGAATTTTTTTTTTCTTGCGCAACTGCGCGCTGACACGTGTCGCGCTGCGCGACACGTGTCAGCGCGCAGTTGCGCAAGAAAAAAAAAATTCAGTTGCGCGACACGTGTCTGCGCAGTTGCGCAAGCACAGCTGCGCGACACGTGTCACGCGCTGGGGGAGTTGCGCAAAATATAATAAATCTTTTCTTTTCTTGTTAAAACAAGAAGATTTTCTTCTGTAAAGCAGGGGCCTTTGGATAAAAAATCCAACGGTGGGAAAAATTACCCAAATCACTCAGAAAAAGATTTATGTAACAAATTTAACTAATTTATGGGCACTATAAAAAGGACCCCAGACCTCAATTAAAAGGGAGGAACATCTTGCTAAAAAAAAAAGAGAAGAGAACTCTTGAGAACTCTTGAAGAATAAAAAAAAGGTAAAAACCTTTAAAAGAAGAGAAAATTCTCTTATGAACAAGATCATAGATCTTCAACGATAAATAAATAAATAAATAAAATAGTGCCTTGCACTTGTTTTATGAACCATCGGTTCTTGAACCTGAAAGGTTATTAAATTAATAGTGCTTTGCACTTTCATGAACCTTTGGTTCTCTGAGATAAGAAAAAAACAAGAAAAAAAACTTGTTTCTAAATCAAATAGTGCTTTGCACTTATTTTATGAACCATCGGTTCTTGAATCTAAAAGATTCAAGAATTAACAGTATTTTGCACAAATGCAATGCATTAATTAAAGGGCCAGGCCCAAATCAAAATGACCTGACATGCCAAAATAAATTGCAAGGCAATAAATGGGCAGAGCCCAAATAAATTGATGCTTTGCATCCTTTATACAAGGGCAGAGCCCAAAATAAAATTGATGCCTTGCATCATTCCTAAAAGGGCAGAGCCCAAAACAAATTGATGCTCTGCATCCTTTCTGGGCAAGGCCCAAATAAAAAAAAGAAAAAGAAATGCAATACAAAGGCAAATAAAATGTTGAACATTTCAACTGGACTTAGCCCAATTTTGGCCATAAGTCCTTAAATTAAATTGACTGAGCAAAATTGCTCTTCTAAATCAATTTACATCCGGTTCGAGGGTACATCTCCGAACTCCTTTGACATCCGTCGTTGTAATTCCTCAACGACGTCAAAGAGGTGACGGGTCCCAACGACTACACATCGATATGGACTGCGGGGTCCTTAAACTCGTGGACCGAAACGTCCTTAAACTAATATCGGACCGAAACGTCCTTAAACTAATATCGGACCGAAACGTCCCTAAACTAATATCGGACCACCACGTCCTTAAATTGGCACAATAGAGCCCAAATGCTCTTTTGTCGGATCTAAACGGTCCCGTTAAGTTGATCTTAGTCTCAAACTGGACTAACGTGTCCTTAACAAACGTTTGAATCGATCTTAGCCTCAAAAATGGCTAACGTATCCTCCAAACAGACTTTAGTCCCAAATCGGACTATGAATCTCCCAAACTGGAACAGTAGAGCCCAAACGCTCTTTTGTCGGATCTAAACGATCACGTTAAGTTGATCTTAGTCTCAAACAGGACTATCGTATCCTTAACGAACGTTTAAGTTGATCTTAGCCGCAATGCGACTAATGCATCCTTAAACTAAAAACACCAAACCCAAATCTAAGTAAATACGGATTTGGACTAATCCACGTCCTACGGGCGACGGTATTACTCAGTCTCCGTATACAATCCACGGGCAACCACAAACAAAACAAATACACACGACACGAAGTGAAATTCTGGAGAAGGAGAAAGTTGTTACCGCGATGCGGTAGCGTAATTAACTGCAGGGGCTTGCGCCTGCAGGGAAGAGCGTCCCCACAATCAAAAACCCCTCAAGCGAGGGGGAATCTGACAAAGTCTGCTACATCGGCCGCATCCGTCTAAACCTCCGATACAAGGTGCCGTAAATCAACTCGGCATCTTCGGAGAGGTGGACGGATAAAACCAAATAGCATCTGCCCCGAATCCCAGCGCCAGGACATCGCGGTCCTGCGCGCCGCCTTTCGGAGGGGAACAGATTCTTTTTTTTTTTTTTTTTTTGAGCTTTGCTCTGATTGGAGAAAGAACAGAAGCATTGCTTTTTTTTCCACTTTGGAATTTAAACAGAGCTTTGCTCTGATTGGGATAAACAATATCTTACTAACGTTTTATTAAAATCCTAAATCTTTCTAAAATTTTATACCTAAACAAACCTCAACTCCCCCAGCCAATCAAAACGTTTCTTTAAACCCCCGGGCCCCACCGTCTCTCCCTCTTTCTCTCCTTTCTCTTTCTCTTTCTCTCTCTTCTCTTTTTCTCTCTCGGCAAACGACAAATTTCTCTCTCCTCTCGATCTCTCTCTTCCTCTCGATCTCTCTCCTCTCGATCTCTCCCTCTCTCTCTACCGCGTCTCTCTCGTCCTTCTATCTCTCTCAATCTTTCTCTCTCTCCTCCCCGAGTATCTCTCTCTCTTTCCCTCCTTATATTTTCTTCATCCCCGTTTCTTTCTCAAAAACCCATACTCAAACCTTAATCCAACCTTCGCCGCCCCATCTCCACTGACCCTACCTCATCGTCGCCACCTTCGTCTCACCCTCGTGACAGCCCTCTCCACCTCCTTGCTCTCCTTTCTTCCTTCCAGCGTTCCCGAGGACCCACTGCACCCGACGAGGCCGTTTGTTGCCACCTCCCGCAAGCCCTACTTCGCCGGTGACTCGTCGTCGTCACCCTCGTCACCTCCTCGCATCCCTCTCCACGTCCCGGCCCTACAAACCATCACCACCACCCTCTGCCGAACCCCACGACCATAGCTGCACCCCCTACAACCCACTGCCCTTCGCCGGAAGGTCACCACGCCGACAACCTTCGTCGTCGTCGCCCTGTGTCGACTCCCCTGATAACCCAGAACACCCTACCACGGTACAATCTTCTTTTTCTTCTCTTTTTTCCACTTTCCTTGTGAAATCTTTTCTTAACTATTCACTGTTTTCTCGTTGGCCGGAATCCGACCGTGCCGGCGACTATCCCCGACGATCCAGCCAGGACCCTTGACCCGTGTGACTCCACTGTTCATCGTTTGGGTTCATTCCGTGAACCGTGCGCACGTCGCGTTATTTCCCCGCCGACGCGTAACGTTCCGTTTTCCGTTTCGCGACCCGTTGAGGCAAGTGAAACTTGCTACATGCTATTTTAAACTATTCGTATGCTAAAATTATTTATTTCCTGTTAAATCTCTAAATAGAATCGATAGAATTGGATTTCAAGTTAACCGTATAAAGTTCCGTTACACATTTTATTGTCCCGAACTTGAAACTTAATTTTGCATCTAATTATTTATACCTAGCAATTACCTGTAAGTGATAGACCACATGATCGCATTTGTTTATAGCCATGATACCCCTTTTATTCAATTTTAACCTACCGGACATCCATGTGCAACTTTAACCGGTTTAGTTACACTGCATCCATTAAACATATTATACATGTCGTCGCATCCATGGATCACTCAATATTTATTAACCTGGTATCCAGCATTCACATCTATCATATTGTATTCACATAATGCTGACACTGTCTGTTAAACACAACTGATAATTGTACGGCTAATTAATTAAATCTGCTTTATTGCCTAACCGATGATATGTGCCATTTTATTGTGTTGATACCCATGCTTGATTATTTATAACCAGGATTATTGAGCACATACATGATATCTTTCACCACCTGTTATGACTTGCTACACACCTACTACTTGACCCGACATGGTATCGTACACTAATTGACTTGACCTGATGTACCATGACTTGACCCGTTACCTGATCTTGTGCCAACAAACCTGACATGTAGTCCTCACGGACCGTCCCTGTTGTCTATCCAGACAAACCTGCTCTTACCTGATCCTGTGTTGGCATTAGTTCTTGATTACTGAATACCTGACTTGACATACATAACTTAGGGGTATGGGGAAATCAATGATGAAATCCTGACTTGTAACTCGACAGTTGCTTGCTTTTACTGATCAGTTTTAGAGGCTAGGCCCGCCTCGTGACGATGATGCTGACATCGTTGGTCTGTACTCCTTTCCTGTTAGTGCCTAGTGGCACGTCTCGGTTTCAGCCCGAGAGTCTGTAGACCGTGGTCCCGGGCATGCACGGGATACTATTGAGTTACATCGATGATTCATCAAATTGATTTCAAAGACTTTAGAGTAGTAAACCCAATAGAAAAGTTTAGTTTACTCACTGCACACTACCCTTCGCTGCCCTGATTTATATTACTGTTACACCTGCTTTTCATTCATGTTTATACTTGCATTGCCTGGTACCCTGTTTATTCTATTACTTGATGACATGACGCGCTGACGTCTGGGTTTTGCATGGCCCAGATTCCGTACCTTTGCTGCAGTCCGAGCAGGAGTACTTCAGCCAGCAGGCTGAGCTGTGAGGTGTCAGCGGTAGTTAGTTCTTTTATTTTCTGCATTTTATTCCTGATGTGAGCCCGTATTATGGGACATACATTCCAGTTATTTTGTATTGGATCTTTTGCTTCCGCACTTTTATTATTCTTGACTCATGTTATCTTGGCTTATGGACATGTTTTAGATAGTTTTATTTTGTTCTTGATATCTCTACAGCCGTAATGTGACTGTGGATGGATACTTCCTACCCACAGGTAGCATGGTTGGCTATGTCACGTGCCCTGTTTAGCGTACTCTGGGAAGCGGGGTGTGGGGCGTTACATTTATGGTGGCCTATGCAGGTCCCTCAGCAGTAGGTCTGTGGTTCGAGGACGAACCATTGTTCAAAGGTGGGGAGAATGTCGGGACCCGGTTCTTGTTCACGGAGCAAAGTGCCACACAGAACAAAGTGCCACGCCAATTGTCATACCAAGAGGGCGGGGCCACCCCTTGAATCTGTGGGGGCCACCTCTAGAGTCCGTGGGACCCACTGTAGAACAATGGGGAATTTTTGGAACACATTCCGAAAGAGGACCGAACTGCATTATAAATGTAACGATACCACCCTCAATTATAGAGGCGCCTTTTAAGTGAACCGGCATTATAGGGATTGAGAACTTCATAGTTAAGCGTGCTCGAGCCAGGGAAGTTCTGGGATGGGTGACCTCCTGGGAAGTGGCCCCTGGTCGGGTCCGGTTCGCCCCGAAGGACAAAGCCGTGCGGCTTTGGCCAGAGCGGACAATACTTTCTGTATTGAGGGTGGGGCGTGACACACTTCTTCCACCAAAACCCATTGAGACCCACACGCAATGGAAGGTAACCGCCTAAGTCCACCAAGAGATCAGTGGAAGACAACATCTGACGGAGACCCGAAAAGGACCTCCATCAGTTGGCGCCGTCTGTGGGAAACTAAAACTCCACAAGAACAAAGTTGGCCTTCCGATCTCCATCCACATGGCGTGCGATCACCCTGAAGACCCAGGTACCATCCGCCGCCTCCCCCTCAACGGAGGCGTGGATGGACCTCCTCCGGCGACCGTCATCAACACCCTCGCCGGTCGAATAGACCGACTAAAGTCCAAACGGCCAGGCCAGGGCCCCCGATCGCCGCTCCTCTGCTTCCAGGAGACTCTGCCCTCGTCGGCATGGCTGACCACCGACAGGCTACGCCCCATGGCCACAGATCTCACGGGCCGATACTCATCCGCTGGGCGATCATTGGGCCTCCTTTGGCGGAATCGAAACGACGCGACTCTGGCGCTTCGCCTCCCCGCACAATCGATGCGCGTGCTACGTGCACGTTCCCCGCGGCCGTTCCTGTTCCCCATACCTGCAACTGGATGGTCGGGCGAAACCTCATGAAGAATCAGCCGAGCAGCTACCCTGTCGGTTATCCCTGGCCGGTAGCTTCCCTACTCGCAACGCCAGGGATCAAAGCCCTCGCCAAGAGGCAACCCAGCAGCTACCTTGCTCGTTTATCCCTGGCGGGTAGCTTCCCTACCGCAACGGCAGGGATCAGAAAGTCCTCCCAGAGGCAGTCGAGCTCGACCCTCGCTCGGCTATCCCTGGCGGGTAGCTTCCCTACCGCGACGCCAGGGATCAGAAAGCCCTCCCAGAGGCAGTCGAGCCCGAGGATCCCTCGCTCGGCTATCCCTGGTGGGTAGCTTCCCTACCGCGACACCAGGGATCAGAAAGCCCTCCCAGAGGCAGTCGAGCCCGAGGATCCCTCGCTCGGCTATCCCTGGCGGGTAGCTTCCCTACCGCAATGCTAGGGATTAGAAAGACCTCCCAGAGGCAGTCGAGCCCGAGGATCCCTCTCTCGGCTATCCTTCAGGACAAAAGCCCTCGCCAAGAGGCACCGGACAGTAACCCTGCCCGGCCAAAGGGTCCTTGGTAGGCTTCTTACAGTCCCTCCCGCGCTAAGGACCAAAGTACTCCCAGAGGCAGTCGAGTCCTTGCTCGGCTATCCCCGTCTGGTAGCTTTCTACCACAACCGACAAGGATCAAAGTCCTCGCCAAGAGGCACTGGGCAGTAACCCTGCTCGGTCCCCGTCCTGAAGGATCAAAAGTCCTCCTAGAGGCAGTCGAGCCCGAAGATCCTTTGCTCGGCTTATCCCTGGCGGGTAGCTTCCCTACCGCAACGCCAGGGATCAGAAAGTCCTCCCAGAAGCAGTCGAGCCCGAGGATCCCTCGCTCGTCTATCCCTGGCGGGTAGCTTCCCTACCGCAACGCCAGGGATCAGAAAGCCCTCGCCAAGAGGCGCCGAGCTGCTACCCTGCTTGGCCATCCTTCGCGGGCCTCTCACGGCCCCTCCAGCGTCAAGGATCAAAGCCCTCGCCAGGAGGCACCGAGCAGCTACCCTGCTCGGCCATCCTTCGCAGGCCTCTCGTGGCCCCTCTAGCGTCAAGGATCAAAGCCCTCACCAGGAGGCACCGAGCAGCTACCCTGCTCGGCGCATCCCCAATGGACATCCTCCTTCCCATCAGACGCTGATGGTCTGAAGCCCTCGTCGCGAGGCCGCCGAGTTCCTTCTTGCTCGGCGCATCCTCAGCGGGCATCCTCCTGCCCGTCAGATGCTGATGGTATGAAGCCCTCATCGCGAGGCCGCCGAGTTCCTTTCTGCTCGGTGCATCCCCAGCGGGCATCCTCCTGCCCATCAGACGCTGATGGTCTAAAGCCCTCGTCGCGAAGCCGCCGAGTTCCTTCCTGCTCGGCGCATCCCCTGCGGGCGTCCTCCTGCCCATCAGATGCTGAGGATCTCAAGCCCTCATCGTGAGGCCGCCGAGTTCCTTCCTGCTCGGTGCATCCCCAGCGGGCATCCTCCTGCCCATCAGACGCTGATGGTCTGAAGCCCTCGTCGTGAGGCCGCCGAGTTCCTTCCTGCTCGGTGCATCCCCAGTGGGCGTCCTCCTGCCCATCAGATGCTGAGGATCTCAAGCCCTCATCGTGAGGCCGCCGAGTTCCATCCTGCTTGGCTCATCCCCAGCGGGCATCCTCCTGCCCATCAGACGCTGAGGATCTGAAGCCTTCATCGCGAGGCCGCCAAGTTCCTTCCTGATCGGCGCATCCCCAGCGGGTAGCTTCCTACCCAACAAGAGACATCAGGTCTATCCAAGTTCGAGTAATCCCCCCCGACTTCGGGTCCATGGAGATGCCTCCTTCTCAGCAGCGCTTGGCACACTTGGCAAGTGATCAAAATCAACTCGGCGACCAATCGCTCCGCTTGTCGTTCCCGCACTGGGCTGCATCCCATCAGACACCGCAGGTCTGCACACGTCGCGTCGGCCAACCGACGCTTGACACGTAGATAGTCGCTTCAGAGACAGGATGCACAAACCGGCGCACCTTCCTTAAATGCAGAGATTTCGCCCTGATTCGCTGGCAGAAAAGGCAGCTGATAGCCCGGGGATGCGTCCTGATGAAATCTTAGGAGGGAGCTCTTCTCGGGGGGCCCGGCAGTCCACTCTTGGCCCGACCCGCCATCTGGTCGGGACAAGAGTGGGGGGCTAATGATGATGCTCTATATTGGCAACCTTCCAGATCAGGACACGTGGCAGATGACGTGTCCCAGAACTCAGAAGAGAGGGCCCACAGGGGCCGATCAGGCCACCCCTGTACCCGACCTACAAGCACAAAGCTGGCTCACCTCAGGGCCCCCTGCAAATTGGCCTCCTCGGCCTCTCAGCTCGCCTCCGAGCTACCGCAGGACCAAGATTCCTCAGCCCTCTTGCTCGGTTTCGAGCTCCCCAGTCGAGGCCGTCTTCCTCGGTCCCTCCGACCGACCAACTCCACAACTCACAGGCGTAACCGTCGCTCCGCAAATCTCGCCATGCGCAGATTATCCGCCAGCAACGTCCCACGTTCCACGCCATCACGATCCCCATTAATAGGCGATCCGCTCTTTACGCGGGCATGACGTCGGGAGCGTAACTGCCGGCGAGATTCTCCTGCCTGCTGCTGTGTGCCGCCGCCGCTATATAAACCCCCATCACAGAGGGGTCAAGGAAGCCATTTTTTACTCTTTAAGCCGTTACTCTGCTCGGATCTCATCACTAACTTGATCGTCGGAAGGTCCTTGGTGGTACCAAACCACCCCGGGACTTCTTTGCAGGTGCTTGGGGCACTGAACTCCTCATATCACCTCTTCCACCAAAACCCATTGGGACCCACACGCAACGGAAGGTAACCACCTAAGTCCACCAAGAGATCAGCGGAAGACAACATCTGACGGAGACCCGAAAAGGACCTCCATCAGGTTTTGAATGGAAATTGTTAAAAGGTGTATATGGAGTATCTTAATAGATTTAAGGTAGAAATATAAAAATATTAAGGTTAGAGAGAGTTTTTTTGAATAAAAAAGTTAGCTTTATAAAAATATTAAGGTTAGAGTTTTTTTGAATAAAAAAGTAAGATTTATAAAAATAACCCAAAAAAAATAATTGCCACAATCCAACGGTACAGAAACGGCCACGTGTAGAAACTACGAAACGACCGCGCTCTCTCACGTTGCACACCACCTTCTTCTTCAAGCAAAAAAGGCCGTTCCATTTTCTCTAGGGTTTTAAGGTCGATCGCGCTCTCTCTCTTTCTCCTGATCCTTTAGTGTATGCGATTTTGCTCTAAAACAGCCATGAGAGCTCGCCTGGTTGTTTTCCCAATCAAAGGAAGAAATTGGTGCTTCACTCAATCGCTCGACTCGGCCTCTGCTTCCAAATCCTCTTCATCTCCTACAAAAATTAAGGATCTTTGGAGAAAGATTAGGTCTAATGGAATGTCAACCAAGGAGAATGTGGAAACTGTGGCTGATTTCGTTGCCAATAAGGTTAGGTAATTTGCAATTTGGTTATCATTGAGTTTGGCAATTTGTAGTTTGACTATGATTTGGTTTCAGATGAATCGAGCATGGGTTGGCCTCGAGAAGGCCCCTGAAGGGTCCATCAGGAGCAAACTCCACAGGTTTGTTATTTGGTTTTGTTTTTTCGTGGGGAGATCATTATTGGGTTTCTGGGAGATGGTAATTGAGTTCAAATTGCAGTTTGGGCTTGAAATTGTTGTCACAAGTGAAGCCAACTGAGATTTTCTTGAAATCGGTTTCGGAGGACGTCACCAAGGTGGAAATCACTTATCCTGCGAGGTAAAGAATCTACATATTTTTTGAAGCTTGAAATCCTTACATGATGAAGAACCTCTGTTTAGAAGCTTGAAATCTTAACTATCCCAAATTGTTGGAGCTGTTTATATGAATCGGTTTCTTCCAATATGCTATGTTAATGGTCATCTCCTCGGTTAAATTAACAATTAACACATCGTTATTAATTGCCTCCATCCATGTTCGTTCAGGTCTAACCCTACCCCTCATTGTTCCATTAATTGATTTTTGAATTTGCTGTTCAAGTTTCTTGAATGCAATGGTTAGGGAAAAGTATAAATTTCATGAAACAAAGTGACAAACTTCTATATAGGAAAAATGTCATGAAGCTTGCAATAATATCATCCCTTGAAAATATTCTTACGCTTACCATTAAACTTAAAAACCAATGCTCCTAAGGTTTTTTGAGGAAATATTATTCATATAGGTGAAGAGATGAGAAAGATGAAACACCGGGCGGTGTGTGCTTATCACTTTCAAGTTTCAAGAAAATATCCCTGGGCTTGTGGATTGTAAACTTTATCTGGTAAGTTCACAAAGAGAAATGGAGAAATATATGATTTGTTCAGTAAAAGTTTGTTTGAAGGTTATGCTGATCACCATCACCTTGCTGTAGCATCTCCTATGCAGCAGTTGAGCAAATAATTTCAGGTTGAAGCCGCCTATTCTCTGATAAATCCTAGAATTACCAAGACTTTTGATTTTTTAAGTTAGTGAATATGGAAAGAAAATTTATGTTTTTATTGCATTGACATGAGAGTTATTAATACTGAAATATACCAAATTGGTTCCTTATCAAATGGCCAAAACTCATATGAACCTTCAAATACCAATATTGTGGGGATTCCTGTAGTTTCCTACGGATTTAAAGAATAAGGAACTAAAAGCAGAAATACTTCTTAGTGTAAACTCTAAATCAATCCTAGCTCAAAACATGGTAGCCGATTTTTCCTTCATATTGATTTGTTTTCAGATATCATTTACATGGAGAAACCAAGCACTGAAGAGCAAGTATCAAAGATGTGCGCATGGTAGCATGATTTACGGTTTTAGCCATATTTTTAATGGCATCTCTTCTATGTAGTTGGCATTTGTATTGGCTAATTGTTTTACAATGATATACCACGAGCATTACTTGTTAGTTGTTTGTTTGTACGTTTTCTTTATATCCATGGATTCAAATATTCACAGCCCTGTTTACTAGGTTTTCTTTTTTCTTTTTCCTGCACCTTATTTTTCTAACTTAATAAACAGGACTAATGATAAACTGGTTTAGGTGTAACACAATAATTTAGGACTTATATACAGTCTGAAACAAAACCTGTAATTTTGAGCCTTAAAATAGCTTCAACTGTAGCTTAGGATTGGATATGAGAGATAGAGACAATGTTATGGTTGTCAAGGAGTAACCCAAAGTGGCAAGGCATTTTTAGAGAAAATTTTGTAGCATGATGCTAAAGAAATATACACGAAAGATTCCTTGTGTAAAACCACGTCCCATAGAAAGGTCGTAGATTGAAAGAACATAGGACATGATACGGGTGAACATTTTGACATTAATCATATTCTTGCTTGTAAACTTTTAGCTAGTGCTTGTAACTATTGCATGTAAGTTGCACTTTGAATAGAATTGTAAATGGCCATGATTATGGAGATTCTAAGTGAATAGGAACTCATGAGTAATTTGGCTGCTTGAAGGCAAATGCCATTGGTTTTGTTTCTACTTTTGTATTGATGTCAGTTCTGTTGGGTTCCTAGGCACACTCATGAGGTTCCACAAGGCATCAACCATGCCAAATTCAAAAATTTATGTGCCGAGAAACCCTAATGAAGATCGTTAACCAGAGGATAGGCGAAAAATAACCAAGCAAACTACTTTGCTACTAAGTGAAAGGGATTACAACCTTTGTAGATCCGGTCCTCCACTTCATTAGCTCCGTGTAGACGTCCCCATCGCTGCGATCGTGAACTCCGGACTCTCTAGAAGCTCCACGAGAAGAACGAACGTGCTTGCTACGTTGACTTCGAGGCCGAAGATGATCTACGTCGGGGAGACACTAACTCAAGCGATTCCTTCATTAGGTCATAAACTTTGTCAAGAGAACACACTCTACTACATGGCAAGTGGTAGATGATGAAGAAGTAGGAAGTGAGCTCACTTTAGAATTGATTTTCTCTCTCTTTTGCTCAAGGCACCATTGGAGCTAGTAAGCTTTTGGATGGAGCTTGATGATGATGAAGAAGAAAGAATTATCCATCCAAATGAAAACTTCTCCAAATGAATGATTGCACCATGGTTGAGTTAAGCCCTATGCTTAACTCATGTAGAGAATTAACCAAGGCTTTAGGTTAAAGGTTAGGTTAAAGAATGTCAAAAGAAATGACAAAAGAGTGGACTTTGTCAAAGCTTCTCCAAGCTTCTTCAAGCTTGACAACTTTGACCAAGTTTAATCCTTTTGTTAAATCTTAAGATAAAACAATAATCCTAATCTTAAACCTAATCTTGGTATGAGTCTCATACACCCATCTTGTGTGTATCATCAAGCATGATACAAACATGTACACTTGCATATATCATATATAAACAATGTGCACATACTAGTGAGAAAATAAATCATAAGTGAGCTAATACTAGTTAATGCAATGTAATATATCAAATATATAATTATGCATTAAATTATTAAATCAACTCTTGATTTAATAATCCGGCTATAACCGACTAATATCAAAAGTAATAACTTATCGAATCAACACTTGATCCGATAACCCGGCTATATCGCATACAACCGATCAATGTTACAAATCGCGAGAATAGAATACGGTATCTCATATCGTATTAATCTCGGTCCCGCACATATCACATATGTGCTCCTACTCCATTTCGCTTGAGCCAGGAAACCCCTGTGTAGGACTCTAAAGACTCGTCAATACGCCGGCAGTAGGTGATGATCATATCAAACACCCACAAGCCGCAAGCGGTGTGCTAAACGTAACGGCCACCCGGGTATTGAGCGATCAGAAGATCAACAAGCAAGCCCGCTAGTTCTCCTGCGAATCCAATCAGTAACACTGCCGTACAGTCCGGTCTCGTCGTCTGATATGTCGCATATCTCGCATAGGGGTGGTAAACGTCAGACTCCAGTAGCTCGATAAGTCGTGTCGATATGAGGTCTATAACAGTTCGAGAAACTACTGGTAACACTTACCAGTAAATCTCAGCAACCCTGGCCAGGGATTTCCGGTTATAGCCAATCGAACACAGCACAACATCAACTCCCTATACCGGGAGAGACGAATCCCCTCCTATCGCTCATTGCCTCCATGTGATTCGGGACTGTACCCAAAAGCCACCGTTTTGCACGCCCTCTTGGACGTGGTAAGGTGGAAATCAAAGCACAGTGGGAATCACACAAGACTCTATGACGATCTCGGGTCAACAGACTACTCTGTACCAGTGTTACCGGAGAACTGCCATCTGACGTGAGGTATAATACCATCTGGAGTTCTCGGCGAGTCCGTCCAGTGTACCCAGTCTCCACTGAGCACCCGTACACCATCCTTGATGTCAAACACCGATGGATATGGGATCATCCATCGCCCATCATATGGGTCAAGATGCGTATATGCTAGTCTACTCTGGTGTATCGATGCCTCTGTCTCGATACACCCTCGACTAGGAACAGTTATAGGATGTACTCATCGACTACCGTGGCCCCACTAGTATGATCTCATCATAGTCCCAGTAGTCGAGTACATATCCTAAGGGCTTTATCAACATGTAACATAGAGACAATCAGAGTACACGTTAAGATAAAGAGCAACCAGACAGCGTACTATCATGTCGAGCAAGAAAGTCCTCTCTATATATGTCCAAGCATCCATTACAATATACGTCGTATGTACAGTAATGGCCTCTAGGGCATATATATAACTAACAATCTCCCACTTGCACTAGGGCCATCTGTTGTGGTATCACATACCCAACAATTAGCTGTGGTCGAAGTATCTCATACTCAACCTTCCCATAAAAGTCTCTACTGGGAAAAAGGCCTTTGTGAGTGGATCCGCGCTGTTGTCCTCTGTGTCTACTCTCCTAACCTCGATCTCCCTGGAGATCAACCATCTCCATGATCAGGTGGTACTGTCTAAGAATTATATCTGGATTTCTGATGGGACGGGGGTTCCTTGGCAAATGCCACAACTCCATTGTCACACAATGGTAGGAACGAAGTTCATCTCATGAACTTATATATATCCAGACTGCCTCTTTGGTAGCATCCTTGGTAACGATGTATCTTGCCTTTAATCGTCTAGTATGTCACGGTATCTAGCTTGGAACTCTTCCAACATACCGTCCTTCCACTGAGGGTTAAAGACAATGCCTGCGACTGACATTCAGTCGTACTTATCATTATGGAACCTTTCCAGTGATTCTCCCCAGGATCGATTGATACCATCTCACTATAACTAGTGAGTATCCTAACATCCAATTAGATCTATCTCATAGATCCAAAATCCAGGATTCAGGAGGTATCACTTTGATCCTGTATGGAGAATCCTTGTGATAAGCGGAGATTGACCGAGCGTAGCATAGGAAACTCCTTCCCTATCAAGAGTATGTCATCCACGTACTTTTACGAGGATCACCACCATACTCCCTACTACCTTTTTGTATATACAAGGTTCATCTACCATTTTGATGAAGTCAAACTCTTTGACTACTACATCAAAACAGATGTTCCAACTCCGCGATGCCTGCTTTATCACATAAAACATCTTGCTCACGTTTCTGCTGCTCCCACTGTCTACGAAGCCCTCTGGCTGTGTACTTATAGACGTTCTCTTCCAAATCATCATTTAGAAAAACAGTCATGACACCCAACCGCCAGATATCGTAGTCATGGTATGTAGCCATGGCAAGTAGGATCTGGATGGACTTAAGCATAGCTCCTTAGAAAAGGTTTCATCATAATCCATACCTGGTCGATGACGAAAACCTTTAACAAGTCTAGCTTTGAAAGTCTCAACCTTTCCATGTACACCAAGTAATCTTCTCAAGATATACTTGCTCCTGATGGGGATTTAACCCTTCAGATAAAGCAACCAAAGTCCATACTTTGTTGGTGTATAAGGATTCCATCTCAGATCGATAAGCATCCAGCCATTCTTACAGAGTCTCACTCCTGATGGCCAGCTCGAAACTAGTTAGGTCATCATCCCATGATGCAATCCTCGCTCCCACTGTCATAGAGAAACCGGAATATCTCTCAGGTGGGTGAGGAAACCTACTAGATCGGCGGAGAGGCTGAGGTTCGTTGGTTGCTATTGAATCCTTTGGTTCTACCAAATCATCAGCTGCAGTTTGTATAGCTGGAACTGTTTCCAGTTCCACCTCATGACCAATAATTTCTTCACAAGAAATTCCCTTTCACAAAGGTGGCATGCTGAGAAACAAAACATTTTTGTTCCTCGGTTAGGTAGAAGATATTCCCTTGCGTATGCTTGAGATATCCAAGAAACTTCCACAGATCTGAATTTGCCTCGAGCTTGTCCGGATTTTGCTTTTAGACATAGGCTGGACAGCCCTAAATCTTAACAAACTTAAGATATGGGCTCTTCCTTTTCCATATCATATATGAAGTGGTAGGCAACTGATTTGATCGGAACCCTATTCAATAGGTATGCAACTTCATAAGTGCATAACTCCCTAAAAGGAAATAGGAAACTCAGTAGTACTCATCATAGATAGAGCACACCATATCACATAGGGTGCTATTGCTCCGCCCCGATATACCATCGTGCTATGGTGTATACGGAGGAGTAATACCGAGAGAGAATCTCATTCTCCTTTAAAATAGTCCAGATATTCCGTGCTCAAGTATTCTCCTCCTTGATCTCATCAAAGGACATAATACTTTTACCCGTTTTTGGTTCTCTACTTCTAACTTATATTCTGTGAATATCTCAAAAGTTTCGGACTTGTGTTTCAACAGGAACATATGTCTGAATCTTGAGAGATCATCAGAGAATGTAATGAAGTACAAAGAACCGGTCTTGGCATGTGTAGACAGGGGACCATCATACATCAGCATGTATCAATCCCAAGAGTTCACTAACTCTTTCTCTGTTTCCAATAAACGGAGCTGTGGTCATTTTATCTTTGTGATATGACCGGGAAGTTTCACAAGATGTAAATTCAAACAAATTTAAATATGCATCTTAATGTAACTTCAGCTAGTCGGGTCGCATTGATATGACCTAGTCTACAATGCTTCAAGAAGGATTCGTTCATTTCTGAACTCTTCCTCTTGTGTGTGTTCTGTATATTAAGAACTGTAGTTTGAATTAGAACGTCAATGCTTTTAGATAACGTGCCTGAACCGATCAACTTTTGATATAGGAAATGTTCAAAACATTATCCAACAATACAAAATTATATCCTTCTTTACTAATAAAGAGACTGATATGATTTTGTATATCAGGTTCGGTATCTAATAACATTTGTTTAGAATCAATGTATTCTGGTAATACAGGATGACAGTGACCAACAGACTTGGCTGCAACACTTGCACCATTTTCTGTCTCATGAAACTTATCACCCGTTCTCAGTTCTCTACCTATCTGTAGCCCATGTAACAGATTACATATGCGTGATCCTGATCCGACATCTCATACCGAGGACGTAAAGGATACTGAGAAACTGTTCTATGTAATGAACACACCCGAAGATGATGCATCAGCATGCACTTTCTTCGTTTGGACGGCACGGGAAATCTTGTATTCCCCTATTTCCTATTTCCTGCTCTGTCTTATAACAATTATAAGTTGGAGCGGGACAAACGTTCCCCAGCTCAGTATAACAAGCGGGTTCGGTCAATATATCCGTATTATTATCTTGATTAAGGCATGATATGGTCGCTACCTGGAGAGAGAGAAGAAAACACTCAGCGTATGCTCTTACAAGATCAGATTGGTTATCTAATATATCTAATCAGGATGTCTCCCACTGTTTTAATCAAATCTTCCTTCAAACCCTAAAAGGAAAGACTAGCCGGGATTAATTACATGCTACAAGTTCGCCAATCTTTCAGCCAGGCCAGTGTCGGTACTTTGAGGGAGGTTCCCTGTGCTTTCGCACGGACCTAATTAAAGTAAACCTCGTTTTCCCAGAGGCGTAACCCCGTTAACGCCTTTCTAGACATCTACTTGATCGGCTAATTGTAATGTGTAAAACTCTCCCAGGAGTATCTCTTACTCGCAGCGGGTATCGGGATCCAACTATCTCATAGAAGGTATGCAATCTCA
Organism: Agapanthus africanus; assembly: GCA_030015575.1. Classification (NCBI taxonomy): domain Eukaryota; kingdom Viridiplantae; phylum Streptophyta; class Magnoliopsida; order Asparagales; family Amaryllidaceae; genus Agapanthus; species Agapanthus africanus. The sequence continues at coordinate 284,502,080 of JASDDO010000004.1, forward strand.
TTGCAAATTTCAACACTTGAAATTCCCAATAATATTTTGCCCCTAGCAGCTATATGACCTTAACATAGTCAACAAATCATAAGTGCTAGTCAAGTTCAACCCGTCATTTCCCGATTGAATTAAACCCACCCGCACGACCCTTAACATAGTCAACAAAGTCGCACGACTACCCTAATCCAATCGCATCATATGCTTATACAGATAAGCACTAATCAGCTACCGCACACTACGCCTTAACATAGTCAACAAACGTAGCACGAATACTAACTAGTACTTATATGAAATGACGGAGGGCTACGCAGGTTTTTAAGAAAACCATGAGCGTAATGAACTTGATATCGTTGTAAAATCGAGTGATTTTAAATGGAGTGTTTTTGAGGCTTTTCTAGTTTTGCTAAAGGGGTCACTCCCGGTGAAGGGATCGTCGGCCCTTTCCTCATCGAATAAGGTGCAAGATATATCATATATACCGCTGTGCAAAGCAAGAACTATAGGAGCAATCAAAAGACAAACCGAGGGTTGTAGCATCTGCCAGTTATTGCTAAAGGGGTCACTCCCGGTGAAGGGATCTCGGCCTTTTCCTTATCGAATAAGGTGCAGGATGTTCTATAAGGAACACCGCGATGCAAAGCAAGAACTGTAGCTACCTGTTTTTGAAATTTCGATTCCACAACATCTTAGGTTTCTTTTCTTTCATTAATCTCATTAATGAATGTCCCATCATTTAAATCACCTAAACATCACAGATAAATACGACGTACACTTATGCCATCCGCATTCTCCTCGATGTCCCCTCGTGCACCGTTAGGTTAGGTAACTAACGACAGAGTGGGGCAGGGCTAGCGCGAGTGCAAAACATAAGTAACGTCTATATAATATATCATATGTATCATATACAGTATCTATCATCACATATCAAATGATCACATCACAGATATCGCAGCAGAAGAAACATATATGAAATATTGGATATACTAGGACGTCCGTGTTTTCAATACGAGCCTGTATAAAACACGGATTCCACGGTCGCGATGAATAGCCAAACCCACACCCCTAGACCCCTACGAGAGTGGCAAGCAACCCTACCAATTCTAGAGTTAGGAGACCCGAACTCGACTCCTCGAGTTGGTCTCCCACTGAACTCCAGAACCCGGTTACTTGTGCCCTCCTCCTTGGGGCTATCCTAGTGCGGAAAAGTAAATAATATACAATGGAGACATCTTCCGCAACCTGGAAGTGCCCCAATAAAAGAATATTACATACAAGTTTTTTACATGAATGAAAATGGAAAACACTCATCTCACATAAAACCCCCGGCTATTCAAAACGCGACGATCCAATATAACATATCCAGCAACGCATAACATCACATGTCATCAACGTAAGTAAATATGCGCATCCCAATTGTCGTTGACATATAGCAACGAAACCGGCGATATCACATATTACACTTACGGTCACAGAAAAGAAAGTGTAAAACTACAACAGTTGGAATCCGCAACCTCCTTAGACATCGCATGCCTAACCATCTGAATTCTCTAGACATCACATGCCTAACAATTATAAACCCCGCATTTTAGTCTCATTATCGAAAACTCTTTTCAATATCAAGTCGGGCAATTCAACAAGATTCCCGACATCCTGATCGAATGCTCGTCGCAAACTTTAGTAGACGGCCGCACCCCCGGATGCCTTCGACGAAGTGCACTAAGGCGGAACACCGCTGCCGCGAGCACCCGAACGGATGCTTTTGGCGATGGGGTTCTCCTACAGTCACTTGGTCGGGGCTATGGGGCATGGCTGTCTATTAAGTTTACCCGGCGAGTATCCGCGTACGCTACGTGATTGCGACGGACTTTTGATCGCATCAAAATTCCGTGGCAACCGATCAATTGAGACTAAAGTGCTATGTTTATAATATTCAAATCAGTTATCTCATAACAATTTGTGGATTCCAAATATTGTATCACATTCCAGACAAATAGACAATGTTAAACTTTCCGATCGAACATTCAAACACCCAAGTTTTCCCGAAACAACTCAACACATGAAATACGTTTAAAAACATTCACTTCATGCCACAGTACCAACGGTCCAGCCGTAGAAGGGTCAAGCCAACGCCTCACATGTGGCACGCCGTACTGCCCCAAAACCTAAGGTTCAAAGGGCAGTTCAAGACGGTCACATAATCGAGTTAAGGTTTGTTGTCTTCTAGAGGGTCCATCGCGTTACTTGCACTACTTAGACATTCTTGAACTTCGGGAAAAATCCAACAATTGGAAATTTCCCGGCAGGGGAAAAAGTGGGTATTTATATCCGGTCGAACTTTTTAACATGTTCTAAAATTACCCGGAAAAACACATAGACGCAGTTAAAGTTTCGATCGAAACAACGAACTCCCAATACAACCCAGAAAACTCAACTCTTGAGTATAAATCAAAAATACCCAGAAAACAGAGGAATTACAGACGGGCACTACTGTGCAAGGCACGTGCCAAGATTCGTTTTTATGGCCGCAGAACCGCCGCGCACGCTAGGGTGGGGCCGCGGTTCCGCGGCACATTAGATGAATTAGGGGCACATGCTCCACAGTAACTTCTAGAAAACCCTGCTGAATTTTTTGAATATTTTTAATTTAGAAAAAATCACATTTTCAGAAAATGTCCAGAGAAGGGTTTGAATTAGGGTTTCGGGGTTCGATCGGATTTCTAACATCGTCTACACTTCGCCTAAAGCTCTAGCTAGGCTCTGATACCACTGTTGGGTTCCTAGGCACACTGATGAGGTTCCACAAGGCATCAACCATGCCAAATTCAAAAATTTATGTGCCGAGAAACCCTAATGAAGATCGTTAACCAGAGGATAGGCGAAAAACAACCAAGCAAACTACTTTGCTACTAAGTGAAAGGGATTACAACCTTTGTAGATCCGGTCCTCCACTTCATTAGCTCCGTGTAGACGTCCCCATCGCTGCGATCGTGAACTCCGGACTCTCTAGAAGCTCCACGAGAAGAACGAACGTGCTTGCTACGTTGACTTCGAGGCCGAAGATAATCTACGTCGGGGAGACACTAACTCAAGCTATTCCTTCACTAGGTCATAAACTTTGTGAAGAGAACACACTCTACTACATGGCAAGTGGTAGATGATGAAGAAGTAGGAAGTGAGCTCACTTTAGAATTGATTTTCTCTCTCTTTTGCTCAAGGCACCATTGGAGCTAGTAAGCTTTTGGATGGAGCTTGATGATGATGAAGAAGAAAGAATTATCCATCCAAATGAAAACTTCTCCAAATGAATGATTGCACCATGGTTGAGTTAAGCCCTCATGCTTAACTCATGTAGAGAATTAACCAAGGCTTTAGGTTAAATGTTAGGTTAAAGAATGTCAAAAGAAATGACAAAAGAGTGGACTTTGTCAAAGCTTCTCCAAGCTTCTTCAAGCTTGACAACTTTGACCAAGTTTAATCCTTTTGTTAAATCTTAAGATAAAACAATAACCCTAATCTTAAACCTAATCTTGGTATGAATCTCATACACCCATCTTGTGTGTATCATCAAGCATGATACAAACATGTACACTTGCATATATCATATATAAACAATGTGCACATACTAGTGAGAAAATAAATCATAAGTGAGCTAATACTAGTTAATGCAATGTAATATATCAAATATATAATTATGCATTAAATTATTAAATCAACTCTTGATTTAATAATCCGGCTATAACCGACTAATATCAAAAGTAACAACTTATCGAATCAACACTTGATCCGATAACCCGGCTATATCGCATACAACCGATCAATGTTACAAATCGTGAGAATAGAATACGGTATCTCATATCGTATTAATCTCGGTCCCGCACATATCACATATGTGCTCCTACTCCGTTTCGCTTGAGCCAGGAAACCCCTGTGTAGGACTCTAAAGACTCGTCAATACGCCGGCAGTAGGTGATGATCATATCAAACACCCACAAGCCGCAAGCGGTGTGCTAAACGTAACGGCCACCCGGGTATTGAGCGATCAGAAGATCAACAAGCAAGCCCGCTAGTTCTCCTGCGAATCCAATCAGTAACACTACCGTACAGTCCGGTCTCGTCGTCTGATATGTCGCATATCTCGCATAGGGATGGTAAACGTCAGACTCCAGTAGCTCGATAAGTCGTGTCGATATGAGGTCTATAACAGTTCGAGAAACTACTGGTAACACTTACCAGTAAATCTCAGCAACCCTGGCCAGGGATTTCCGGTTATAGCCAATCGAACACAACACAACATCAACTCCATATACCCGGAGAGACGAATCCCCTCCTATCGCTCATTGCCTCCATGTGATTCGGGACTGTACCCAAAAGCCACCGTTTTGCACGCCCTCTTGGACGTGGTAAGGTGGAAATCAAAGCACAGTGGGAATCACACAAGACTCTATGACGATCTCGGGTCAACAGACTACTCTGTACCAGTGTCACCGAAGAACTGCCATCTGACGTGAGGTATAATACTATCTGGAGTTCTCGACGAGTCCGTCCAGTGTACCCAGTCTCCACTGAGCACCCGTACACCATCCTTGATGTCAAACACCGATGGATATGGGATCATCCATCGCCCATCATATGGGTCAAGATGCGTATACGCTATTCTACTCTGGTGTATCGATGCCCTGTCTCGATACACCCTCGACTAGGAACAGTTATAGGATGTACTTATCGACTACCGTGGCCCCACTAGTATGATCTCATCATAGTCCCAGTAGTCGAGTACATATCCTAAGGGGTTTATCAACATGTAACATAGAGACAATCAGAGTACACGTTAAGATAAAGAGCAACCAGATAGCGTACTATCATGTCGAGCAAGAAAGTCCTCCCTATATATGTCCAAGCATCCATTACAATATACAGCGTATGTACAGTAATGGCCTTGGGGCATACATATAACTAACAATTTCTTAGTTGAGGAGATGTATCGTATTCATATCCATGTCACATTTGTTTTGGATTTGTTGTTGTGGGACTCTTGTTGACACCTCCTAGAATTTCTATTGTAGCCTGGATGCAACAAACAAGCATCAACCTCTAAGTCAATAAAAATTGATCTATTAACGGTTCATAATTTAATTTTATTCATGAATGCATCTAATCAATTTGTCCCTTTTTAAATAGAAAATATAGAAGCCAATGATTGCTTAACTATCTATTGTTTAGCATAAATAAAATTACTGATTAGTATCCCCAGAGTAATACTAACCGAGGGAAAGTCAAGAAGAAGAAAGAATGTAGAAATTACATTCCTCGACTAGTGAAACTATTTATATTCTGAAATTTTCTAAAATAATAATCTTTGTTACTATGTATATATATTGTTACAAGGACAATTTAACACCTTCCTACTCAAGCATATCCTTGATGTTTGAAAATTGTTAATTGGTGAATCTGACTCCTTTCATGTCCTATATGTGAATTTGACTTCGTGCTACTTAGATGACAATTAACATTGGAGAAAGGGAAAAATTATCGTTATTCTTTGCTTCCTCTTCTACCTATGTCCTTCCTCTAATTCTGCCCATTATTATTTTTTCTCTAACATTCTACATGTTTCTGTTGAAATTTTTGTTCCATCTTTTCTTCACTCTTTTATCTCTAAACATACTTTCTCTTCCTTTTGCTCAGTATATATTGATCCATTATGATTGGATTTATTATAAATCCATATTTTGCCCGGTCTTGGAAATTGTTGATATAAACCATAGAGATTATGTTCTTTCTCACCCCTAGCTCCCCCTTCCCTGTATGAATTAGAACCTGAATTTTGTGTTGTACCCAAGGAGAAAAATCTCAGGATTGGTACCCGCATTGAACAATCATTTTTGGGATCAGAATCGGCCATCTCAGCATATTGACCATGTTGGATTGGAAATATCAAAATTTTTTAATATCATTTGGATAAATTATTTCTTAAAAAATATTGTAAAAATGTTAAACAAATAGTAAAAATAACTAAAAACAATTTGACACATTTCTTAGTAATTAGTGATGTTTAAAATGTTTTTAAAAATATGTTGTAAAGATGACTAATTTTTTTTGACATTTTATCAATAAATAATGATTGCAAAGCTAATCTCACATCCATTTTCATTCTTCCTCCAAAGCTCTCTTTCTCTCTCACTCTAATCCTAACCTTAGAACTCTTTAATACTTTAACACAAGTAATAGGAAATGCATTGGTCTTCAAAAATATACTCAACATGAATGGTCATCCATAAGCAGCTATAACAAAAGAAAAGCATCATATATATATATATATATATATATATATATATATATATATACAGCAATGTTTTAAATTTCAGATGATGTTGGTGTTGTGTTGGCCCGAAGATTTTGATGTCGGATATCAGATATCGTGAAATGATCTTGGACAGCAAGGCAAAGGAGGTCTTGTAGACGACAGGCGGTTTTATCAAATATTGGGTTTTATATTTTTGTAATATAAATGTTATTTATATAACTTTTTTTGAAAAAATATTAATTTTTAGTTTTATTAAATTTATATCTTCCTCAATAGTTCAATAGGAGAGCAGTCGTCTATTAATTGCTTAATGTATAAATCCCAAAGCTCAATAGTGCAGTGGGACATTTCAGCCGACATTTATCAAATATCGGTAACCGAAATAAGTATGCAAATCAGTCGTTTTTTCCCAAAACCGATATGTTGCTAACATTTCGGCGATGTCGGCCGACATTTAGAACACTGATATATAGGGGAGTGCTCCATTGCAAACCGGTCTGTTTTTTTAAAAACGGGAACTCCCGATCAACGACATATTTTAACGATCCGATCCGTTCAAATTGATCATCTTACCCTCAAATATATGTGTGAAAAATCAAAAGATTTGAAGCCCCTAAGCTATGCATTGATGAGTGCAAAAATGAACGTCTTTCGATAGTGCAACATAAAATTCATCCGATGCATAGGCTAGAGATCTTCAAATCCTTTGATTTTTCACACATATTTGAGGGCAGGATGATCAAGTTGGACGGATCGGGTTGTTGAAATATGTCGGAGATCGGGAGTTTCCGTTTTTAAAAAAGCACAGACCGATTTGCAATGGATTACTCCCATACACACACATATAGAGAAAAATGAAGAAAAGAGGCCCTAGGAGGCTTTTTCGTTAGGTGGCGTCAAATATCTATATCCTCGATTTTTTTCTACGATCGGTACCCATCATCATCTTTATCATGTAAGATGTGGATACACCAAATTTCATGTGATTCCATCTTTTTTGTACCGTTGAATTAGTAATGTAAAAAGTTATATTGTCGGTAAACCGTTAATTTTGCACCCACTAAATTAACGGTGAAAAAGTGATGGAATCATATGAAATTTGGTGTATCCACATCTTACATGATAAAGATGATGCGTGCTGATCGTCGAAAAAAATCATGGAGGGCGTATTTTTTCGACGCCATAGGAGGAAATTCCCTCCTATAACACCTTTCCTCTATTACCCTCGTATGTATATATGTATAGATTTTTTTTGACGATCCGCACCCATCACTTTCATCTTTATCATCTAAGATGTGGATACACACCAAATTTCATATGATTCCATCATTTTTACACCGTTGATTTAGTCGGTGCAAAATTAACGGCTTACCGACAATAGAACTTTTTACATTGCTAATTCAACGGCGAAAAAATGGTGGAATCATATGAAATTTGGTGTATCGACATCTTAGATGATAAAAATGATGATGATGTGTGCTGATCGTAGAATAAAATAGTGGAGGATATAGATATTTGACACCACCTAACGAAAAAGCCTCATAGGACATCTTTTCTTCATTATCCTTTATATATATATATGTGCCATAAGAGGGAATTTCCTCCTTTGGCGTCGAAAAAAACACCATGATTTTTTTTTGACAATCGACACCCATCATCTTTATCATGTAAGATATGGACATACCAAATTTCATGTGATTCCATCACCTTTTTACTGTTGATTTAGTGGGTGCAAAATTAACTGTTTATCGACAATAGAACTTTTACATTGCTAATTCAACGGTAAAAAGGTGGTGGAATCATATGAAATTTGGTGTATCCATATGTCACATGATAAAGATGATGATGGGTGCCGATCGTCGAAAAAAATCGTGAAATATATAGATATTTGACGACACCTAACAAAAAAGCCTCCTAAGACATCTTTTGTTCATTATTCTCTTATATATATATGGGTGTATGTATGAGAATAATGGAAAAAAGAGACAATAAAAGGAAAAAATACACCCTCCATTCTATTAGACAATCGGCACCCATCATCTTCATTTTTATCATTTAAGACGTGGATACACCAAATTTCATATGATACTACCACTTTTTCACTGTCAATGTAAAAAGTTCTATTGTCGGTAAACCGTTAATTTTGCATCCACTTAATCAATGGTGAAAAATCGTAAAATCACATGAAATTTAGTGTATCCACATCTCAGATAAAAAGATGATGGGTTCCGATCGTTGGAAAAAATGATGAAGAGTATATTTTTTGACGCCACAGGAGGAAATTCCCTTCTATGGCCTCTCTCTCTACACACACGTGTGTATTACATCCGATTATTTTAATACACTAACATATATTACAAAGTTATTCTAACAACTTGTATTCCTTTTCTTTTCGCCGTGTAATTTATTGGCTAAATTGCATAAATGTACCCATCAACTTTCACGTTTTTTGCGATTGATATCATGAACTAATTTAATTACAAACAAGTACCATGAACCACCACTCCTAAAATTTCGAGAGGTATGATGATCATTAAGGCACAAAAGTTAACGTCGTATGGTAGTTATGTCAAAACAATAGTTGTATGGTAGTTATGTAAAAAAAATAGTTCATGGCATAAATCGCAAAAAACGTGAAAGTTGATGGATACATTTGTGCAATTTAGCCTAATATATTTATGTGCTTGGAGGCATAGTCACAAATTCGTGATTCGGGAATAATTCGTCGAGGTCGAAAATTCGGATTCGGAGAACTATTCGGAAAAAATGGCAGGTATTCGGGAAAGATTCGGCAAGTGTTCGGGAAATGTTCGGGAAGGATTTCGAGCAAGAAATTAATATATGAGGCGCTAGGTTTTGATTTTGTGAATTATTCGCTGTTTTTGTGAATTATTCGTTGCTTTTTCGAATAATTCGTGAATAATTCACGAATTATTCGAAGCGTTCGGCAACGGCGATTAAATCGGAGCCGATCAAAAATTCGCGATTATTTGCGAATTCGCCGAATAATTCGCGAATTATGTGACCATGCTTGGAGGTCTCTAGAGTTCTAAATAGGATGCCATTACAATTGCGACTTTTGTATAAACATAAACATTTCCCTCTTTCATGTCCTTTGTTTACTTTCTAAACATATTTAATATAATATACTTCAGGAGAAATGCTTCTAGGCATTGCTTGAAACTGACATATTCTTAGACCAGTACTTTCATAAATATTGATATACCCAATATCTTCTATAACAAATTCTCACTTACACCCAAAATGACCGAACAGCCTAAACCACACTATTTCAAACCCTTCAACTTATGGGCGTTGTTGACAAATGATCAACTCACTAGCTCCTTGCTTGGATGCATGTGCGGTCATTCTTTTTGTTTTGGCTGATATCTTATTAAGTGGTGGAGTTTCTATTGCCATGTCGGATTTTTTTCAAAACTCATTTCAGTGTTTTTCTTCCATAGGTCTTGTCACTCACATCTTGAAAAACTAGTTGAGGCATCTGTTTCCTTGCACAATTCTCCATTTTGGTTGATTGGTGCCTGAGGTATCTTGATGCATATTAGATTTTGATGGTGTTTTTTGGGAAGACTTTAATTTGCAATCCTCTTTATACAAAAAATAGCGATTCTTGTTAATAGGATAGACCATTCTTTCCAAGTGATTGACATATCTGACAAGGTATATTTGATTCAAGGGTATCCGTGATTCAAATAATTTTAGTAATGGAAATAACTTTTCCTTCAAAATTGAAGCGGTGAAGTTGGAAATCCGAAAGAGAACCTACCTGATAAATACGTCTGAGGCGTATCCCCTAAATGAATTAGGTATAAGGTTTTGAAAATTTTGAAACTTAATGGGTTTATAAATTTTAATTATAATTATGAGATTTTATTCAAGTCTGGAATGTATTTTCCCTTGCCTCGGTTTACGTTTTATCATTATTTTAGAGTTGCAATTATTTGCAGTTTTTGCATACCTCTGCTCTTATACACATTGTGTTTTTGTATGAATATTGCAGCTTGAGCCCTCGTCTTGTTCGCAGAAGATTACGACATGTGGCAATGAGGTAGCTATTTCCATCCAGGTTGAGAGTTTTATGTCAACCAGAATTTTCTGCAGCATAGTTTTACACAGTTTTCTCTTCATTGACTTCACAATATTGTGGTAACAGGGGAGCCGCCATTCATAAGAAGAACTTTTATGGTTCGGTTGCTCTGTTTCCCATCACAACACTTTTCTCTGTAAGTACAATTTGGGAAAACATATTTTGATATGAGCGTTATGGCTTTATTAATTACTTCTGGTATTCATGTTAGTCATGTCGGCATGTCACCTATTGCAATTATTTAATCTCAACTCCCTTGATTAACGTCGCCATGAATGATATCATTGTAGTTCATCTTCTTCAAAAGGGCATTCCACTCTGTTCTTCAGATGCTTCCAACAAATCTAGTTTAAAGTAAGGAACTCTAATGGATAACTCAGAACTACAAGGTTGGAACCATGCACAGTAGAAGAAGATTGAAATAGGCAATATACAGCCATTCTTGACAACTAAAAGAAAAAAAAAACTATACTTGACAAAATCCTACTTTCACCATTTTATTTATAATTTTCAATTCACCGTCAATTGAACATCCTGAAATAATTATTCTATCTCACCATTTCAAATTCTTCTCTAAAGTAAAAGTTTCTATCATGAGTGACTGCCTCCTTTGTACTGAACACTATAATCTTCCATATGGTCTGAAATCAATTCTGCTACTGATCCTATGGAGGGAAGGACATCTTGAACCTTCTATAATCTCATTTCTAATTTGTGAATATGAAACTCAGTCCCATGCTTTGGTAGGATCTATGCATACATGATTAAGGTCTTATTTTTTCTGTGGCATTCTTTTCTGGGTTACCCCTTGCTACACATTGAGAAAAAGTAAATGATTCTTTTTGTGGAAGATGAGACAAACAAGAAGCCCCTCCCCACTAACCGGAGGCCCTCCTCCTAAAAAAGAGTTATTAGTAAAATTAAATAACTCATGTGCTTTAATACACCTGTAGATCATATTTATAGTTTTCTTTCTTCTTTTCTTCAACACAGTTTATTCAGAGACCATTTTAAGTCTCACAAGAACATGTCCCGAATGATCATCACCAACTTTTCCGAATTCATATTTGTAAAGGATTCCCTATTTAATTAGAGCACAAGCATCATCTGTTTTTTTTTTCTTTCTTCTGACTAATCATGATCTCTTAGGTTTACTCCTAATACTCCCTCACTTCTTCAACTACGAAGCTATTCTTGTGCCACACTCATTAGTCTCAGGCACATGTCAACATCATTTCAACAATTTCTCTCATTCTAACTTCTTTAATAGTCTGTACTCATTGCTTATCCAATGTTTAGCAAATTGCTAGTCATCCATCTGAACAATCTCATTTCAGTAAGCTGTTTTCTCCATTCATGTTCAAATTTCCCTGAAGTTTCCAAAATTTTGACGTTTAAACCATGAGTGCATGTGCGTCTAACACCTCATAGACTTATTCGCGTGTTTCAAGCAGAAATGCCATGTTGTGATTTTACTATTTTAGTAGTTGCCAGGTGGGACCTGCTAAGAATGAAACGAAAAATAGAAGTGCAAAACCCTTATAACTAATTCAGGTATAGGTAAAACAAGCTATGTTTTTCATTTTGGGGTACGTACGCATCAATCTGAAACTCTGGATGCATCAACCCAACAGGTTATTTGCAATTGACTTTTTCTTATATTTTTTCCCGCTTTCTGCATCCTACTGCTTTCTTTGCTTAGACTCATTTCTGAACTATTTGAAGCAAAAGTTTGGATGCTAGAATGTTCGCGTTTTGTAGACGTCGACAAGAACCTACCATCTTATGCAGTCAATTCCGAATTTCATATATAAGTAATAGGAAAATATTATCTAGATAATCTTCATTAAGTTCTGTAAATCTGAATATATGGCATATGGGCATATCCATGTAGTGCTTATTCATGTGCGTCTGTACAGTCATGTCAGAATAAACAATGACAATCAATCAAGATCTAAGACATTTCCCATTAAAATGGGTCTGCTATGGAGCAAAGGCATTTTGACAGGTTTGATACGATTGATTGTCAATCTGATATCAAGCCCCTCTTAATTAGTCCGAAGTCCTTGTCGTCCATAATCCTTGAACACCAGTGGAGTCCTGAAATCATATAGATCAGAGAAATATGTCTAGAAGAAGGGAAAGATGAAAGTTTAATTATTTGAATCACATTCAAACTCCAAGTGCAAGCTGCCCTCTCGCGGTGCTATATTTTTTATTGTCTTTAAGCAGATACTGGCAGATAGTATCACTGGTATTCTAATTTCCTTTATTTATCTATCAATTTTTAGGTTTTGCCATTGCCAAATATACCGTTCTTTTGGATCTCATTCCGCACATATTCCAATTGGAGGGCTCTCAAGGTATGTACAAATGTAATGTTTGTTCTCAGAAAACATGTATTAGATCATTTGCTAATGGTTTATAATGCGTTTTAGTAGTCTTTGACTATACAGATGGAAAATCTTTGATTCTTGATGTAGGCTGTCTCGTTTATTTCATTCAGTAATTTACTGCAGAAAATCTTAATGTGTTCTATTTAATGATTTGCTTGAGGATACATCTTACAATAATAAGCTTATTGTACTTGACGTTTTGGATTCAGTCTCCAGTGGATCATCTCCATCATCATAATCATCTAAGCTTTTTCCTGATCAAATAGCAGCTATGATGCAAGGCTTCGTTGGTTTGACAGAGATTTGCGATGACCAGCTGTCGGCCTAACATTAACCATCTCTTTATTATTGCCATATTAATGTTGACGAAATCTATGAATAAGAGCAAATGTTTTAGCCGTTAATACTCCAAATTTTCTTAGAGTAAACGAAAACAAATGGAAAGGTCTGAAAGAAGGGGATAGGAGGTCATTAGAGCAAGATATATATGCTAAAATTGCGGATATGATAATGAACTAGGAGACTTTCAATTCCTTCATTTGTTACCATCGTCCATTTTCTGCGTAAAATTATTTCGTGAACTATCATACATTAATTTCATATTATAATACATTCTGTGACAGTTGAGTATAGGTAGCATACACTTTTGGTTTACGCGTTATAAACTATTAAACCATTTGTGGTCTTGATCTTTATATGCTAATACTGTTGTGTGATGACATCTTTACCTCCAACCTGTACTGCAGATACTGATTTTACTATCAGAACTGTACAATATAACTCATGAATCCCTTGCTATCATCATAAATATGAAAACTGGTATATTAGGTGATAAATATTATATAGGATTTTGAAATGAAGAGATGGTTATTTCCATATATGCCTTTGCTAGATATCAAAACTGTTCGTTCGGTATACCAAATATTTCCATTAGAAGTTCCGCTTAAAATCACTAGAATATTCCAAGACAATCAAGAGAGTTAGGTATAAGTTGAAGCTTCTATTGAACTTTCCATGTGAGCTTACATTGGATTAGTCATTTCTGAAAACATATCCATTATTTAATTTTCGCTGTAATTTCCAGGGAAGCGAGAGACTACAGCAGTTAGTTTCGGACTGCCCGAAGACATGGATTTCACTAGACCTCACTGGAAAGGGAAATGGATCTAAGAATGACTCCAAGCTTTCTTCTCAGTCTCCATGGGTAAATTCAGCCATTTTCTTTTAGTATCAATCCAAAATCTCCATTTCTCCTATTTAATATAATTTAGAATTTTCGCATGAATATCAATACAAGTTGCTTATAGAAGATAAGTTTGTTTTGTCAACCTGGCCATATCTTGTCCACTTTAAGTGATGTATCATGTACATCTTTTAATTCAATCGTTTACCCGCTTTGACTGACTAATTGCTATATTTTAATTCCAAAACCAAGTTACCTAGAAAAAAGATTCTCATTTAATTGATAAATCATGTTATTTCATTAAGTTGCTTATAGGAGACTGTTTATATTGTCAAGCGATAATCTGGTTCACTCTAAATGATATATAAGGTATATTTTATCTGTTAATTCAGTCTTGATTCTCTTGACATTCTTTTTGTTTGATTTATTAATGTTGTTTATAATTCATGAGGCTTATTAAACATCAAGTGTTCTGTACAGAAACTTAATGTAATAAATCTATATTTCCAGTTTTCTTCTTGCTCACTGAAGATGGTATTACCCCTAACTAGAATTTCTCAGTTCTGAACTATGCCTGATACGTCTATTTCTTTTGTAAATTGAGATAATTTTTGCCTCAGTTTATTTATTTAAGTAAAATTAGTACACAACCGAATGCTTGGGAGTCCCCACGGATCAAGATGACAAATTCCCTGAAGTTCTGTAGTAGGGACTCAAATGTATGAAACAAAAATAGCATTATCAATATCACAAGCCAAGTTTGCTAGGATTTCCGCTGCCTTGTCACTTCTCGAGAGACATGAAGGAATATAGCCTCCATTGAGAAATAATGTTTTAAGTATTTCACTAAACAACTCATCCAATGTCCATGGCAATAACATTTTTCTTGTTGAATATTTGACAACATTGAATCCATTTCGATCACCTATCTTGCAACGTCTTACTATAGAGAAAATAGCAATTCCTTGCTTTCATGAACGTTATCGAACCGCTCCTATGTTTTTTAGCATAGGCATAATATACTTCCTTCACTGATTTCCATTACATGCAAAGTCTGTACTCAGTTTTATCCCATCATCGGTCAGGCAACTATTTAACCTCTTGCTATTTTCTTTTCACAATCTCATTACCACCCGATTTTAGGTTATAGGCTTATAGCTCTGAACAGTACACTGGCAGACTAAATTCCACTTTGGTATGAGTTGCCTCAGCATTTCAGTATACAATTAAAGGTGAGTCCCAAGTAACTAGAAGGGGGCAGAGATTTTCTAGAACAGAATCCTCAACATCCCTATTAGTTAGACTCGTATAAGACCTGTGATCTTTTAGTTCATCTGTTGATTTTTACCCCAAAAGGCGCACACCGGTACTAAATAGAATGACCCAAAGATTTTCAGCATAGAGATGGTTAGAGATTCAACCTTGCTGTCCTGACGGAAGCTAAACATAACACCTCAAAACCAACTGAATTCCTGTCAATTGTATAGAGTGATCAGCGGGAAAACTTTTGCTTAACTAGCGTACACCAAAAGCACTCACCTCTAGTGGTATAAAGTTACTCCAAACCTAAAATTACCATCCGACTTTCTAGTGCTCTACCTCCAGTCCCTGCCAAGCTGATTTGACTGTGAAACATCCAGATGCATATGCAGTCCACTTCAGACTACTTCTACATCTTCAAATATGGTTGTGGAACTAAGACCTTTAACCTTAGAATCCGTGTCTAACTCGGTGAGGCTCCGGCTCCAATGCTGGCTGAGCTTCCTCAGAACTTCTATCATTCATATACTTTCTCTGCATAAAATCTGCCCATAAACCTTGTCTGTCTAGCAGTTTCCATGCTAACTTGCATGAAAAACTCTGTAATGTCTTGAATTCGTTTTATCCCTAAACCGCTCTCATCACAAGGTTTAGCAAAAATTCTTCCAAGAAACCCTATGTTATTTCCTTATTCATTCACACCCCCGCAAAATTCGCAAACATCATTTCCAGTACTCGAATGATAGCTTTAGGCAAATCAACTGTTGAGAGAAGATAGACAGG
Organism: Agapanthus africanus; assembly: GCA_030015575.1. NCBI lineage: Eukaryota > Viridiplantae > Streptophyta > Magnoliopsida > Asparagales > Amaryllidaceae > Agapanthus > Agapanthus africanus. The sequence goes on from JASDDO010000004.1 coordinate 284,518,105, forward strand.
CATGCTCATGAGAACTGAGTTTGTACGGCCGTCTCGTCCTCCTCCCATACTAAAGAACTGACATCCATCCTTGAATCTTCTTACTTGGCCAATCCTGAACGGTAGTCCAAGATAACGAATTAGCAATATGATTTTTGAAAACCCAAATATGCTTCGAATAAATTGCAATATCTCCATTACTATGCTTACCCGCAATCAATCCATTATTCTACTTATTATTAATCTTCACAGCTGTCGATTTTTGAGAACTGAGATGTTTTGTACTGACCGTTTAGAAAGTTCTATCTTCTTTTTCTAGATCTCACTTCCTTTTAAGTACAAAATCTATCTTTTTTGTTAGTTTTTTTACTGGGTCATCAATTAATTTAGGGAAAATTGTGTCCCAGCCCAATTTGGAGAAATAACTTATTTTTAAACCCGCAGTTTCAAAATTGTGACAAAACCCAAAAATATACTTCGACATTATTTTAAACCCAATCTATGATTTGTATACGTATTTATGTATGCATTGCCTATAATACTCTTTTAATATGTTTTAAAATATTAGAACATGAGATTTTTTTGGATTTCCCAAGATATTAGAATATGAGATTTTTGATTATGTACCTATAGTTTCTTATGGCTTCTTTATTATCTTCTTTTACTGTTGCTTACCCTAATTTCTTTTCTAAACTCATCACTTTCTCAACAAACTTCTTTATTATTGCTTACCATTTTTATTATTGTTCATCTTTTTTTTATTATTGTTTGCCCTAATTTCCAACTATTTTATTATTTCTTTTTATTATTGATTGTTCTGGTTTCAACCGTCATGAGAGGGGAGCTGCTGAAGACAGGAAAGGGGATTAGGAATGGAGATATGGGAATCATATAGGAGATTAGGGATTTGAAAGAGGAGATTTAAAATATGAAAACGGAGATGGGGGAATTGGTTGAATTGGATTGCAAATGAGGGATTTGAAAATGAAGATGCAAGATTTAGAAGAGGAGACCGGAAAGAAAAAAAAAGGGAAATAGAGAGAGAGGCACAGAGAAAGGAGCGAACCATCCTAGTCGAGAGATAAAATCATACGAATAATTATTGTTAGAGAATAATAATTTCTATTTGATTAAAAAGCATAAAGGCAAATATGTAATTTTTGCAAAAATATCCAAAATACACTATCTATTTTGGGTTTGAAACATCCATATTTTATATGTATTGGGGTTTTTCACAATTTTGAAAATACGCGGGTTTAAAAATAAGCTAATTCTCCAAAGTGACCCCGGAATCAATCATCCCATTAATTTAATAACAAATGTAGGTAATCTATTTTGGGAAGATCCATGATCTCTGTTGATCTGTATTAATTAAATTGCAGTATTTCTGATCTGATTGAGGTTGTAATAATTGCATCGATCAATCTGTTTTTAAGTTTATGAACAAGAGAAAGATTTATTACTTATTTATGATCGGTAAAGAAAATGACATTTTATCATTTTTATTGAGTTTGAGGAAAAATGCTTCTAAAAAGAATGGGCTTTACACTGCCGTCATTCAGAATCTTAGATCATTGTACAGCCATGAATACTGTAGACTTCAAGATGGTAATTTTAAGCTGACGCTCAACATTTCTGAAACCAATTTTCTTTGTGCTTTCCTTCAGGTTTTGAAACCCTCTAAAGACCTCGAGAAGCTCCTTGCTGGTAAGAATGGAGATGAAGGCCTAAGCAACAGCACCATCTCCAGAATCTGTGAGGCATATCATTTACAGAAGGATGATGTTTTGAAATACAAGGATTGATCAGAGGTTCTTGAGTTTTGAAAAAAAGGTAGGAAATTCTTTTATTTGGAAGGGGCTGAAAGGTGACTTGTTCTTTAGTTGACGGGGGAAAGTCGGTAAGCAGCGAGGCGTGGAAACGAATAAAGCTAGAATAGAACTGTAGCCCAGAATTTCAATCTGGGAATTTTGTTTATGTGGAAATGTTCAGTTGTCTCTCTATTGATTTTAAGTTGAGAGCAATGTCTCCTTTTTGTATTGTTTTAATTTTATTTCCCAACTTTTGAAATACCATTAGTTCAAAGAAGTAACGGTTATAGATATCTAATTCTGTAGGTCTGTTCTTTCTCTTAATGAAAATCTGGTGGAGTAACATAATGGTGTGATTTGAGGTCAAAGATGTTTAAAGCCACCTTTTTATGCTGAATGTATCCTACAAGGGCATGCACATTATCTGTATTTTTGAAATTTTCTTCATGCATGCAATTATGAAGAAAGATTGGGTCTGGCTGTTACCAACTGCTCGTAATTTGTGACCATTTTATTGTTTTTGCTTATTAATTTTTAAGCTGTGAATCTTTATAGAACTGGATAGTTTTAAGTGGTGTTGATCATGTAACACGCTGGATTACAAATTGGAAAAACTTCCAAGTGATTATGTTAATGATGTTTGGATGGGTGGAATTGTCCTTTAACCCAAAAGTTAGTGTTACTGCGGTCAAATTTGCCGCAAACAACTGTTATTTTGCCTGTTGTATTGGATATTTAGTTGTAAGATGAGGCATATAAAAAGTTTTTGTTTTTTATTTTTATTGGACACGACCTTTTTTGAGAATCGGAATCCGGTGACCTCAAATTTTGGAGACGGAATTCTTACCATGTCTGCAAACAACCGTAACAAACACTGCATACTGTAAACCACTAACAAGGTGCAACATGCTTACAAAATCTGAAACATATCAAACCTGTATTAGCAGAATTTTTTTCTCTACTGGCAAAGGCCTTTATCGAAGAGATAATCAAGATCCACAATCTCTTCGGACCGTACCCATATTATATCTTATATCTATATATTTTTAGCTTCCTCTCAACTGCAACGAAGTCGCCGTTGGTAAGTTCGTATGGTTTTCTGTTTTGATCTTGAGAAAAGTACCAAGCATAGTATGAATACGAACGGAACATGTATTACATCACCAAACTTTATCGTCTTTAGCATGAAAAGAATAAACTTTGTTCCGAAGGCCCAGCGAGTTAAGCAAATGCCTTTTCTTCCCCGGACCGATGACTCGGTTGTTCAGTCCCGTTAACTATTATAGGAGGATGCCATGATAGCCCTCAAGTAAAAGCAAATGCACCACTTATAATTAAATTAAACTTACTTTAATTACCTATACACATGTTTCTTATTGATGGAGGTCCTTTTCAGATCTCCTTCAGATGTTGTCTTCCGTCGATCTCCCGGTGGATTCCGGAGGGGATCCCTTGTTGTGTGTGGGTCTCAATGGGTTTTGAGGAGATTTGGTGATTGGAGGAGTTTGACGCCGAGTACCTGCAAAGAAGTCCCGGGGTGGTTTGATACCACCGAGGACCCTACGACGATCAAGCTAAGTGGAGTAAAAATGGCTTACTTGACCCTTCTGTGATGGGGGTTTATATAGTGGTGGAGGCACGCAGCAGCAGGCGCGAGAATCTCGCCGGCAGTTACGCTCCCGATGTCACGCCCGCGTAGAGAGCGGATCGCCCATTAATGGGGATCGTGGAGACGTGGAACGTGGGATGTTGCTGGCGGGGAATCTGGGCATGGCGAGATTCGCGGAGCGGCGGTTGCGCCCGTGAGCGGTGGAGCTGGTCGGAGGACCGAGGAAGATGGCCTCGGCCGGGGGGGGGGGGGGGGCTCGGGAACGAGCGAGAAGGCCGAGGAGACCTGGTCTTGTGGCAGCTCAGGGCGAGCTGAGGGGGCCGAGGAGGCCAATCGACAGGAAGCCTCGAGGAGGGCTAGCTTGCGATTGCAGGTCGGGTACAGGGGAGGCCCGGTCGGCCTCTGTGGGCCCTTTCTTCTGAGTTATGGGGCCCGCTATCCGCCACGTGTCCTGATCTTAAGGGTCGCTAATAACGAGCATCATCATTAGCCCCCCACTCTTGTCCCGACCAGCCAGCGGGTCGGGTCAGGAGTGGACTGCCGGGCCGCCCGGGGTGAGTTCCCTCCTAAGGTTTCGTCGGGACACGTCCCCGGGTCACGAGCTGTCTTTTGTGCCAGCGAATCAGGGCGAGATCTCTGCATTTAAGGAGGGTGTGCCGGTTCGTGTATCTTTCCTTTGAAATGACGACCCACGTGTCGAACATCGGTTGGCTGACGCGACGTGTGCAGACCTGCGACGCCTGAAAGGGTGCGGTCCAGTGCGGGAACGACAAGTGGAGCAATCGGGGCCGTTGGACGCGAGGGGGCGTCTTGGCGGGAGATGAAGGGCACCGTTGGATGAGGTCGCTCATGGTGATAAATAGGGGTGGGGCCCATTCCAGGGCCCCTACTCCTTCATATTTTCCGTTCTAAGTCTCGGTTGCTCGGCGCTCGTCTTCTTCCTTCCATTTTCGTTCCCCGACGATCATTCTTCCCAAGGTTAGATGTCTTCTCTTGTCGAGTCAGTAGATGTTGTTGAGGTAGGTTCTAGGAACCCTTTAGGTGAGCTTGAGTCCTCCCGGGGAGCAGGGGTCGGCCCCTCTTCCCGGGATCATGCGGCGGGGGCAGCCCCCAGGGAGGAGGCGGTAGATGCTGCCCCTAGCGCCTCGTGTTGGATAAGGCATGAGGACGAGCTTGCCAACGCTCGGGCTCGCTTCCACATCCCCTCACGCTATACGCTCCGTCTGGCCAAGGAGGGAGAGAGGGCAGACCAAGTACGGGGCAGTGAGATCGCCATGTATTTGGAAGCATTTTAGGGTGGAATGCGTCTGCCCTTTTTTTCTGAGGTCGTTGAAGCGTTGAACTTCTTCGGGTTAGCCCCCGGTCAGCTGGTGCCGAACTCGTGGAGGACTCTCCTCGGGTTCCTGATCCGCCTGAAGTTACAGGCGATCCTCTTCAGCCTTTCCCTTCTTGATTCTTCCCTTATCTTCAAAAATCACCTCGGTGGTCGAGCGGGCGACCCGAGGTGGGTTTATCTCTCTTTCAGAAAGCGACCGGGGGGCGCCACCGAGACGGGGGTTGTGGCCCTGCCTTCTTCCATTCATGACTGGAAGAAGAAGTTCTTCTTCGTTTCCCCTCCCGAGGGCGGGGACTGGCCCGTGCCTACAGGGTGGTAGAGGGAGAAGCACTTGCCGGGGAACCAGTCCAGTGACCCCGTCGCGGTGAGAGTGGCGTCGTAGGAGCCCATCCCCCGCTTCGATGTTCTGTTGTCTGAGAGGGTCCTGAGTTGGGCCGGGCTCAGCCCCGTTGAGCTCGTCGGTAAGTTTAGGTTTGCTTTTTTGGCTCGTATTTTACCTATGTCGCTGACTCCTTTTATACTCGGTTTTGTGCAGGACCCATGGATATGGACTCGCTCCGAGCTTCCATGCGCCAGCCGAGGACGGCTGTGAAGGCTGGGGGCGCCGACTCTTCCCTCTCACGGCCTGCCCCGGCTCCTTCTCCCCCAGTGGTAACGCCCCGCGAGCGCTCGGAGGCGGATCTCGCCCTGGGGCCCAGCAGAACGTCGGGTCGGAGGCGGGCTCGGATTCTGGAAGACCCGGCCTCGGAGGAGGAGATCGACTCTCCCTCTAGGCCGCTCAAGAGGAGATCTTCCCGGGGACCGTCTTCGCCGATCATGGTGGAGGAAGGAGGTCTCCAGTTCGCCTATCCGTCGCGGATAGCCTGCTGCACGAGATAGAGGCATCGACCGGGGGTAGAGTCCCCGGGGGGACCTTTAGGGCTCAGCTGGCGTCCATCGCCCAGGAGTCCGTGCAGGTAAGCGCTTGTCCTTTATTGTTATTATTTTTTTTTTGAGGTTTGGTGCTTCCCTCGTCTTCCTGATCTCTCTCATGCATTTCAGGTTCTTCAGCACGTTGCCCTCGCCTTGCGCATGGAGGCCGAGGTGGTAGTCCCGGCGATGAAAGCTGCGGGCCAGCTCGCCTCGCAGGAAGAGAGCTCCAAGCGGGAGTTGGAGGCGATGAAGGCGAGGGTCGTCGCCCTGGAGGGCGAGGTGGAGGCCGGGAAGCGGGAGGTCGCTCGGCACCGTGAGGCCGCCGCGGTTGCCGAGGCCAAGCTCGAGGACGCTCAGGTGCTGGCCGGCAACCTGAAGAAGACGGTGAAAACCCTCCGGAAGGAGCTGGGGGCGGCGGCCGAGCGGGCGAAGTCGGCCGACCTGAGGGCGGCTAAGTTGGCCGACCTCTCGGCGGCGAGGGAGGTGGAGGACTACAAGAAGTCGAAAGACTACTATGATGACCTGGCCGTCGCCACGACCCTCATCTGGCACGAGGCCCTCGACGCCGTTAAGGCTCGGATGCCGAGGTTCGCCGACGAAGAGCTCCGGGCTGAATACCCCCTCGCGGACGCCAGCGGGCAGGGGCAGGAGATTCCTGGCGAGGAAGTCGCCGAGGACCTAGCTCGCCCCGTGGTGGATGTTGAGGGCCCCGAGATCGCTCCTGACCCCGAGGCCTAAAGCCCCCGCCTTCCTCCTCCTTTTGTTTTGTTGCATCTGGAATTTTGTAAGCCTCCGGGCATTTTGTGAGGCTGGGGAGCCAAGAATACCCTCTGTAAAGACTGCCTTTTAGTAATAAAACTTTTTCCTTTGGTTTCATTGGTTTGCGCTTTGTCTTTTGTTCATGAAGAATGCTCGTAAAATTCCTCTTCTTGTGTTGTTGGGCTTCCATGTCAGGTCGGCTATTTGCCTAGCGATCGTCCGTCGAGTTGATTCAAGCGCCGCTGAGGAGAAGGCATTTCCATGGCCCCGAAGTCGAGGGGAGATAGCTCGAGACCTGGATAGACCTAATGCCCCTAGTTGGCAGCTCGGATCCTCTACGTATGGTGGGCAGAGGGCTGTCCGCCTTATTTGTGCCGAGGATGGATGGAAGCTGCTCCGTTACCCTTTGGCGAGGGCTTCTGATTTCTGGCGTCGTGGGTAGGCAACTACTAGTCTGGGATGACCAAGTGGGGTATCCGCTTGGATGCCTCTTGCAAGGGCTCCGATCCCTGGCGCCATGGGTAGGGAGCTACTGGCTGAAGATGACCGAGCAGGGTAGCTGCCCGGTTGCCTCTTGCGAGGGCTTTGATCCTTCAGGACGGGAACTGAGCAGGGTTACTGCCCAGTGCCTCTTGGTGAGGACTTTGATCCCTGTCGGTTGTGGTAGGATGCTACCAGCCGGGGATAGCCGAGCAAGGACTCGACTTCCTCTGGGAGGACTTTGGTCCTTGGCGCGGGAGGGGCTGTAGAAGCCTACCAAGGACCCTTGGCCGGGCAGGGTTACTGCCCGATGCCTCTTGGAGAGGGTTTTTGTCCTGAAGGATAGCCGAACGAGGGATCCTCGGGCTCGACTGCCTCTGGTAGGGCTTTCTGATCCCCGGCGTTGCGGTAGGGAAGCTACTTGCCAGGGATAGCCGAGCGATGGTTGGGCTCGACTGCCTCTGGGAGGACTTTCTGATCCCTGGCGTTGCGGTAGGGAAGCCACCCTCCAGGGATAGCCGAGCGATGGTTGGGCTTGAATGCCTCTGGGAGGACTTTCTGATCCCTGGCGTTGCGGTAGGGAAGTTACCCGCTAGGGATAGCCGAGCGATGGTTGGGCTCGACTGCCTCTGGGAGGACTTTCTGATCTCTGGTGTTGCGGTAGGGAAGCTACCCTCAAGGGATAACCGAGCAGGGCAGCTGCTAGGTTGCTTCTGGGAGGACTTTCTGATCCCTGGCATTGCGGCAGGGAAGCTACCCGCCAGGGGTAACCGAGCAGTGCAGCTGCTGGGTTGCCTCTTGGCGAGGGCTTTGATCCCTGGCGTTGCGGTAGGGAAGCTACTCGCTAGGGATGGCCGAGCAGGGCAGCTGCTGGGTTACCTCTTGGTGAAGGCTTTCTGATCTCTGGCGTTGCGGTAGGGAAGCTACCCGCCAGGGATAACCGAGCAGGGCAGCTGCTCGGCCGAATCTTCATGAGGTTTCGCTCGACCATCCAGTTGGAACAGGAACGGTTAGCACACACATTGAATGTGGGGGGAGGTGAAGCGCCAGGGGCGCGTCGCTTCGATTCCGTCGGAGGAGGCTTAATGATCGCCGCGTGGCAGCGACTCCTTGGGCGAGAGCGAGCGACTGTTGAGTTCCTTTGGGGGCGCAACGGGCTATATAAGGCTGAAGGAGTACTATTCCTTCCTTCCCTTGTAAACAGAGCATTGAGAATGGAGGACTTCCCCATTACCATCTCCGAGATCATCAACTTCGAAGATGTGTACCTCTATGACCAGAAAAACACCGAGGACACGGTGCAGTTGGTGTACGGGAGCATCGAGGACCACTTCGGCTGGTTGCTCCCCCGACGTTCCTCCCTGCTGCAGCTGTTGATATACTCCATCTGGAGGGCGTCGCCGAGGCTTTACAATCCCCTGTCCGAGCAGCTCTATGACGAGGCCGTGGGCAAGCTGCGGTCCCTGAGGCACTTCGGCCTGATCTCCGTGAACCGGCTGGCTCGCTCGGAGGCACTCGTCCGTGAGTGCTACGAGTTGAGGCTCGGGATCAACGCGCGTGGGGGTAACCGAGGGGAGAGGTTGGATCTCGCGAAACCTCGGCTGGCGGAGATCTTTACTGAGTATCATGAGCAGTATTCTCTGCACCCCCTTCCCCCGCTGTTGTAATTTTCTTTCTTTTTTTTACATGTACGGTTGAGGAGCCCATAATACCTTTGTTTTTGAATAAATAAGATCTTTTCTATTTTCTTCGCAATGTTCCGTTGATCTTTATTAAATTGACAATAGACCCTAGGGAGAGTTTACATTGCCCCAAAAGAAAAGTACATGCTAATAGATGACCCTATCAGCGTGGCTCGAGCTTCCCGGAGGCTTGCTGGTCTCCGTGCTTGGCACCAGGTACGGGGCTTCCCGAGCGCCGGACTGGTCATCTGTGGAGATAAGCATGATCTGGCCGATGGTCAGCTCGGCGGGAGGAGGGCGCTGCTCCTGCTCGCGGTCGGCCTGCCGTTTATCCCTTAAGTAGGCGACGAGGTGCCCCGATTGGATGAGCTCCTTGATGTAGTCCCGAAGTTGCTTGCAATCCTCGGTGGCGTGGCCCAGTGTCCGGTGGAAGGCGCAGTAAGGGCCCGAGTCCACTTCGAGGTCTGACGTGGGATTGGAGGGAACTTGAAGAACCCCTCGCTTTGGGCCTCCTCTAGTAACACTGCGAGGGAGACGTTGAGCGGGGTGTACTCCTGGAACTTCGGGTGATAGGGCTGCTGACGCTCCGGCCTCTCATCTTGAGCCCTCTTCTTAGGGTCAGATCGTTCTGCCCGGGGGAAGTTCGCGTTCACCTCGGATTCCCCGGAATAAATCGTCGCATCTTCTCCAGCTAAACCTCGCGCTCGGTCCATGCCTTGACCTCGGCCATGGTCTTCGGCTGTGCCAATGCAAAGGAGCGCAGCCACTCCTTGTGCCTCGGGCCAGATCTGAGCGCCGTGATGACGGTCTCGTCCCGGTGCTCGGGAACCTCGAGGAGGGCATTGTAAAAGCGGGTGATGTAAGCCTTGAACGTCTCCTTGTCTCCGCTCTTAATTGTGAAGAGGTAGTCGACCGTGCGCTTCTGCCAACGGTTCCCAACGAAGTGGCCGAGAAACTGAGTAGCCAGCTCATCGAAGGTCGAGATCGAGCGAGGCTCGAGTCCTCGGAACCAGTCCTGACCAGAGCGAATGAGGGTGGCTGGGAAGGCCCTGCACTGGGCGGCATCGGAGTGATCTTGGAAGCTCATCCCCGCGGTGAAAGCATCCAAATGGTTTTTGGGGTCGGTTTTCCCGTCGAACAGAGAGACCTTCGGGGGTTTGTTGTGCGAAGTGACGTGGACAGCGAGCAGTTCCTCGGTAAACGGTTTGGTGAGCGAGTCGGCGGCGTACTCGGCCTCGTCGGCCGAGAGGTGACCTTCCCGTCGCATGCCCTCGATATTCTTCTCGAGGGCGTCGAGTCGGCATCCGGTACCCCGAGGACTCTGCGTCTCGCGGTCCCTGGTCTCTGCTGTGGGAGACCTGCGTCTGGGCACCGCCCCGGTTCCTCTCGATGAGGTTTCTCAGATCCCCGGGCGCGGTGGCTTTCGAGCCGTCGTGGCGAGCCCCTTCTGTGCGATCCCGTCGGGGGAAAGGGTGTCGGTCATGGCTGTTGGTAGGCGAGGTGACCGACATCTCTTCAGAGGGGCAAGGGTCGCGAGGAGGTTCGAAGCGAGGTGCTCCGGCGGCGGACCTTGGGGTGGAGCCGCGAGGCGCCCAACGGGCCTCAGGGAGTATCGGTCCGTGAGATCCGTGGTCAGGAGTCGTAGCCTGCCGGTGGTCAGCCGTGCCGACAGGGGCAGAGCATTCCGGAGGCGGAGGAGCGGCGATCTGGGGCCCAGGCTCGGCCGTTTGGGCGCGGACGAGCGCCTCTACAAGGGACTGTAGCCGATCTATTTGGCTGGCGAGGGCGTGGATGATGATCGCCGGAGGGGGTTCATCCGCGCCTCCGGTGAGGGGGAGGTGGCGGCTGGTACCCGGATCTTCAGGATGGTCGCTTGCCATGCGGATGGAGATCAGAAGGCCAACTTTATTTTTGTGGAGTTTGCGTTTCCCACAGACGGCGCCAACTGATGGAGGTCCTTTTCATATCTCCTTCAGATGTTGTCTTCCGTCGATCTCCCGGTGGATTCTGGAGGGGATCCCCTGTTGTGTGTGGGTCTCAATGGGTTTTGAGGAGATTTGGTGATTGGAGGAGTTTGACACTGAGTACCTGCAAAGAAGTCCCGGGGTGGTTTGATACCACCGAGGACCTTCCGACGATCAAGTTAGTGCAAGATCCGAACAACGTAATGACTAAGTGGAGTAAAAATGGCTTACTTGACCCTTATGTGATGGGGGTTTATATAGTGATGGAGGCACACAGTAGCAGGCGCGAGAATCTCGTCGGCAGTTACGCTCCCGATGTCACGCCCGCATAGTGAGCGGATCACCCATTAATGGGGATCGTGGAGGCGTGGAACGCGGGATGTTGCTGGCGGGGAATCCGCGCATGGCGAGATTCGCGGAGCGGCGGTTGCGCCCGTGAGCGGTGGAGCTGGTCGGAGGACCGAGGAAGATGGCCTCGGCCGGGGAGGGGGGGCTCGGGAACGAGCGAGAAGGCCGAGGAGACCTGGTCTTGTGGCAGCCCAGGGCGAGCCGAGGGGCCGAGGAGGCCAATCGGCAGGGAGCTCCGAGGAGGGCTAGCTTGCGATTGCAGGTCGGGTACGGGGGAGGCCTGGTCGGCCTCTGTGGGCCATTTCTTCTGAGTTATGGGGCCCGTCATCCGCCACGTGTCCTGATCTTAAGGGTCGCTAATAACGAGCATCATCACTTATTTTTGGAATTTAGAAAAGCAAATAGATTCACCAATACGGATAAGGATTTACTCGCGATATTCACATATTTTTTGATGTCACGCTAACATTTAAACTCAAGACTTTTGAAACATGAGCTACTTTGATATCATGTCAGGACCCCTTTATCCAAAAGTTTTAAATCTTCAAAATGTGGGATGCCAATGTATATCAAGCTGACATAAATTATTTAAAGCTGGAGAAGAAAGTTTTATCATAGCCATTCATAGCCCATGCTTCTTTGTATGCTTATGATGGATTTTATTTTAACACTACATGCATATATTTTATATAATGCGAAGCAATCAGACAATTGGTCAGTTGAAAAGCTAAATTCCTTACTGTTAGATTACAACATAATAAGGAAGAGAAAAAGGGGCATCGGGGTCCCACACGCTTCAGCGCCGATTCGTATATTGACACTTAAATTAATCAAAATAACAAATCGTGCCTTGAATAAGACATATGAAAGAATTTGGACCCAGCAACCTTGATATGAAAGAAATCCAGGTTTAAAATAGTCCTGGTTGGGAGAAAGGAAAAATATAGGCCGGGGCGGACTCAGACTCATGAGTATAGCCCAAGCCTGATCCCTTGCCGCCACCTTAGAATTGAAAGCAAATAGATCAAGTTAATAATTAATAAAGCATTATCTTGCCTAATGTGCCAAACCAATCTTCCTAGGGATTTATTATTTATCTAAGCTCGGTAACGTTCTCATAGTTTTATCGAATATTTGGATGATTCAATTCTTATCATGATATCGAAGCAAATCGCTTTCCGGTCGTCGATCCTCTATCTTCCTCGTTTGAAGGAAAAAGTTTTTGCTACCTATCTTCTTCATAAGTAGGGATGGCAACAGGGCGAGGCGGGGCGGGGGCGGGGATTGCCTATCCCGTCCCTGTCACGCAGATGTGAAACCTCACCCCATCCTTGTTTCATATCCCACCGGGACAGACAAAATCTACACCAGCTCCGCCCCATCGAGAAACCCAACTCCCCACATGGATCCCATCCCGCCGTATCATATTTCTAATTATTCATTTTCAAGTGTTCATATTTCAACTAATAAAACCAACTTGATCAAAATCTTAGCATACATTCATTAAAATTAACTTCTGTCATAAATAATTATAAATATTAAATTTTTACAATTTGTACGGCCAAAACCGAAACCTTTAAAAAATTAAAACACCGAAACGGAACGATATCTTGAACACGAGCACACTGTGAGAGAGAGAGAGAGAAAGTGCGCGCGCGCGTCTCTCTCTCTCTCTCTCTCTCGCTCGCGCTCTCTCTCTCTCTCTCTCTATATATATATAGAGAGAGAGAGAGAGAGAGAGAGCGAGAGAGCGAGCTGTGAGAATGGTGATGTGTTGTCGTCGTCGGCTACTATGAGAGAGAAGGAGATAACTATGAGAGAGAGGGAGATAACGACTGTGCATATTAATGATGTTCATATAGCCGCAGATAAAAATAAGAGTTGGGAACGGGTATAGAGTTATAAATGGATAACAAGAATTTATTCACTCTAGCGCACAATGTAAATAATATCATGCTTAATTATCTATATCGCGGGATGGGGAAATCCGGACAAAGGAAGCTATTACCATCCTCGCTCAACCTCGCTAATTAATTAGAGATCGGGTTTTCCCCATCCTCATCCCGTGTTGTGGTCAACGTTCAAAATCACGGCCCCAACGGAAGGGGGGTTTGGAGGGGAGGGGAAGGGGAGGGAGGGGTGATAGGAAGGTACCCATGGGACGGGACAAAATTACCATTCCTAGTTTTCAGCCTCAATCAATCATTTCTTATGTTTAGATTGTCCATTCAAACTCGAGTTTAAATATGATGTTGCATATTACTATAATCTGATTCATCACAGTTATGAAAAAGTAGATAAATTGTTCTAAATATCTGAAGTGGAAAATCCAAAGCCGGTGGTGGAAGGAGAGAGATGAAGATACTCCAAATGATGCATTCAATTCACTCTACGACCGATCCCAATCTTTTGGCGGGTGTGAGAATCCTGCACAGTACACGAGGTAGATGAGAAAGTAACGGTATAACCAGAATCAGCAAGTTTACTTAGGGCCTGTTTGGTTGCAGGATTATGGATTATGGATTTTGGATTGTGGAATCCTGGGATTCCATAATTTTGTGCTTGGTTGATACATTTGGATTTCTAGGATTCCTTTGTTTTTTATGGGGGCCCACCACAAAACAAGGATTCTTGAATCCTAAAAAATTTCAAGGATTTTTGTCACGCCCCGCTTCCTAAAATCCGGAATACGGAGAGCGACGAAGGCCAGCCGTGCTACCTACGGTAAGCAAAGATCCTTCCATAGTTACATAAGGCTGTCTAGATTAACCTGTCAAAAATAAAATCCAGTACCAAAAGGAATAATACTGATAATCATGCTGCAATGAAACCACAAGGAATACTAAAAATGGGTCCACTAGATAATTGATGCAATTAGAGATCCGATACAATAGGTTCGAAATAAAATACGATCCGAAAGAGATACATAATTCCTAATGTCCTATGAGGGCGCATATGCTAAAAGCTAATTAAAAAGGGTGAAAATAAACCTACGGTTACTAATCTTCAGTAAAGTCCTGGTAGCCGCTCTGATCCTGCTCAGCCTGAAAACCTGTCTCTAAATCTGAGATGGCAAATCTCAGGGATGTCAGAACATCCCAGCAAGTACTCAACGTATAAAGTGTGTGTGTAGAATAATAACATGAATATATGAAAATAGTGAAGCCCGGTGCGCAAGAAAAACATGTATATAAATAATTAGATGCATTAACACTATGAAACATGTATGTAAGGGGTCAGGTCATAACCTAATTGGTCACTAAAAGGTAAACTATCCTATCGTAAGCTCGAGTGTGTGCGTCAACCTCTGCAGGAGTATTCCTAACCCAAGAGTGGTGCCACAGGGGCTAGGAAACACGGGCCCAACTGTGGAATGAACAAGAGACCGCTATAGCCCGGTACGAGCTGTAAACATGAGACCGCTATAGCCCGGTACGAGCTGTAAACATAAGACCGCTATAGCCCGATACGAGCTGTAAACATGAGACCGATATAGCCCGGTACGAGCTGTAAACATGAGACCGAAATAGCCCGGTACGAGCTGTAAACATGAGACCGCTATAGCCCGGTACGAGCTGCCGGCATGGGACTCCTGAGATCCTGTTGTACAACGCATACTCAAACTATCCCAACACCCGCGTATTTATAGCTACTATGGTAATGACTAGAGCACTAATTAAGAACGCTGAAAAGACTGGAACTGTGGTATGGTAATTGTATAGAGATGAAACTGGTAAATAGTAGTGTGTCATGCCATGTCATGTAGTTCAGCATCCTTATCAGCGATCTCGATCATAGAGACTAGAGTAGTGAATAGTCAGGACCTGTCGGTGGTAATAGTTATCAGGTAATAGTAACTGCATAAAGGTGGTGTACAAGCTGGTATGAGTCACAATTGTTATCTTTACCGTTAACCTTAATATGTGTATATTAATCACAATCTGACTAGAAATACATATATGTGAGATAGGTTAACAACTTTCGAACTTTATTTGTAGTTAAAATAAATCTCATTTTAAAACCACACTTGCTAATTTTTCTCACTTGCTACATAACAGTTTGCCTATATATATATTGTATAATATAACGAAAAAGATACCAACACATTTATCTTATATTCTAACAGTGCAGGAAAAATATATATATACATATAACCACAAAGAAATGCCGATGTATATCGACCAAAAGTAAAGAAAGAGTACTTGCCTGGAGGATAAGGATCACGCAAGAACGATGTACGAAGATGCGAGGCACGAACTCGGCTAGGATTCACTTGGGATCAGAGTTATAAGCTCTTCCTAGATTGATTTTTCCATAAGCCAACAATGTTCCGCACTTAACATATGATTGTATATAACCAAACATGCACAATGAAATAAACATGTAATATTTTATTTATATGGATATAAATATAGCGACATATCATGCAGTAAGAGAAACTTGCCTTGGAGACGGGAAAACGCGACAATGGAAATGCAAACTCCAAACTTGATGTTAGGGAACATGGATTTGGGCTCGGCTCCGGCGATCTGGGCTTGTTGCGGCAGTGGTGACGTCGTCGTGGTCGAGGATGGTGATGTCGACGATGGGTTTTCCGGCGAGGTTTCACGGCAAGGCAGTAAGTTTTCTGGCGACAGCAGTGGGTGCGAGTTCTGCAGTGTCAGGTTCTGGTCGGGGTGTGCAAGGGTCAAAGGAAAGAGAGAGGGAAGATAGGTCGCGGAGAGGGGTGAATCCGACGGGATCGGAGCTCCGGCGAGGAGGGTGCAGCGAGGATCCTGGGTAGGGTTGCAGTCGATGATGGTGGCAGTGGTGTCAGGAGTCGGAGGTGGTGAGGATCAAGAGGAAGAAGAGAAAGAGGTGGAGACGAGCGGTGGAGGCGAGGACGGAGATGGCAAGGATCGGAGCTGCAGGTTCGGGCGTGCAGGGATCTCGTCACTGTGGGTTCGCAGGCGAGGTTTGCAGCGGGGGAGAGAGGGAGAGGAAGAGGGAGTTGTCACGAGGGCGGTGGCGACGAGGGGTCGCCGACGGTGAGGTCAGGGTTGTGGGTTATTGGGTTGCTGCGGGGATGTGGGTTGCAGGGGAGAGACGTCGTGGGGAGAAGAGAGAGGTGAGGAGGAGAGGAGGAGAAGGTTAAGGGTGGAGGCGGCGAACGGCGAGGCGCGGGCGTGAGGCGACGGCGACAGAGAAGATGATGGGTTCTCGTCGGGGTCGGGGGTTCTGTGCTGGGGAAAGAGGCTCTGGTGTTGGGTTGGCGAGAAGGGAGAGGAGAGGAAGGAGAGATGAGGGTGATGACAAGGGTCACCGGCAGCGAAGGCGACGGCGACGCGATGGTGAAGCTAGGGTTAGGGTTTTCTTGAATGAGGCGGCGGGAAAAGAGAATGAAGGCGAGAGAGAGAGGAACAGTGGATAAGGTATATGGAAAGAAATTAGTGGGGGTGTAATATATATATAAAGAAAATATAAATGAAGAGAGAGAGAGCAGGAGATTAGGTGAGGGATTGTTAGGATCAGGATTAATAAAATATATTTTGAAATATATTTAGTTATATAAAATATATTTTCCGATTACTATTGGTTTACATCAAGGATCTGCATTAAGTCCTTTCCTGTTTACCATCGTGATGGATGAGCTTACTAGAACTATCCAAGATGAAGTCCCTTGGTGCATGCTATTCGCTGATGATATTGTTCTAGTAAATGAGACGAAAGCAGGGGTTAATGCCAAATTGGAATTATGGAGACAAACATTGGAATCTCGGGGATTTAGATTGAGCAGGTCCAAGACAGCATATATGCACTGCAAATTTAGTAGCCAGAGAAATCAAAACCATATTGGTATAACATTGGAAGGGCAAGAGATATCACCGAGCGACCAGTTTAGATATCTAGGTTCCATCATCCAAAGGAATGGGGAGATCGATAGTGATGTTAATCAAAGGATCCAAGCTGGTTGGTTGAAATGGAGGAGTGCAACAGGGATTTTGTGTGATCGTAACTTTCCGTTAAAATTGAAAGGGAAGTTTTATCGGAGCGCTATTCGGCCTGCCTTATTATATGGTACAGAATGCTGGGCTCCTAAGAAGCATCATACACAGAAGATGCACGTAGCGGAGATGCGCATGCTTCGTTGGATGTGCGGTAACACTAGAAAAGACAAGGTACGAAATGAGGATATCCGTGCAAAAGTTGGTGTAGCACCCGTGGAGGAGAAGATGCGGGAAAACCGGCTTAGATGGTTTGGTCATGTGCGACGCAGACCTATGGAAGCACCGGTTCGACGAATAGATACTCTCGATATGGGTAATGGCAAAAGGGCAAAAGGGAGACCGAAGAAAACATGGATGGAGGTGATACGAAATGATATGGTTGCCAAAGGACTCAATGAAAGTATATTGTTCGATAGAAGTGAGTGGAGACAGAGGATTCATGTGTTGGACCCGGCGTGATTCTCATGTTGGTTCATGTAGCCTACCCCTTATGCTTGGGATAAAAGGCTCAGTTGTTGTTGTATATAAAAAGATCCTATATACATAAAATCAACAGTTTACATAATGAATATAATATTATATATTTTGAGTTTTCTGGCTAATACAAAAATAGTCCAAAATACGCCCGGGTCGTGTCACGACCCGAAAGTAAGGAACGTGACTGGCACTTAGATTACGAGACGTCTAAAGGCGTACCGTAACCTAAGTCAGCCAAAACCCAGAAAATCTAAACCAAAATCAAAAGAGAGTGAAGGAAAACCTTAATAAAATCGGTTTTTAAATCATTTAAGTTGCATAGAATCCTTTTAAAAAAAAACATCAAAAATTTCCGAAAATTTCGGCAGAGTCTCCCCTGTATTTTCTATCCCCCAAAATGGGTATAACAAGATAATAAGCCTGTAAACATAAAAATGGCATCCCCAAGCGGGAACTAGCTCTTCGCCCAAGGCGGATCACAACCACATGCAATATATAAGCAATATCAAGAAGAGCATAAAAGAAACCCAAAATATCAGAAAACACAACGCCGGCTCAAGTGAGCTCGGCCCAAAAGAAACCACAAATATACAAGTCTCTCAGTCTCATCACTAGGTCGCATATACAATATAAAGTGGTAGATGGAGAATACTAGATACAATGATAAAGCAAAAGATATAAAATATGCTCGCAACCCACCTACGGGCGATGTCGCGAGTCTGCGCAAAAGAGCTGATGATAAGATAGCCGCCGCTACAAGAGTGACGGGTCCGACCTGCAAGACACTGTGGCACAACGGGGGTGAGTTGCCAGCTCATGAGTAGAATATAGCATCTAATAAGGCAATCGTAAGAATGCACGCAATGCGGAACAACATGTATGTCCATATGTGATATAATAACTCTAGTATGCATGCACATGTATGCAATATATTTTCTAACTCTTTAAGTGTTTTAAATGTTAAAGTTACTGCATTCTTAACTTTTAGAAAAACGAATGTCTGCATAACAGCTAAATATCATCAAGAAATCCTCAGAAAACCCGTGTCAAGCATCGACACCAAATAGGAATCATATCTGTCTCAATGTCGGGCTCCGTCAGTCCGGATCGGCCCATATCATAAATCTCACGACAACGGTCGGTATCCTCCGGATATCCGCCGCGCCAGACATCACCGGTAGGTAGTCTTCCCCTGCCAGGCTCATCGTCTACAACTCGATCTTCTTGCCCCGGGGTACCATACCGGGCCCACCATGTACCCGAGACGGTTCATCCACTCCTCGAATCGGGTCTCGAAATCCAACAGAAAACATGAAAACTCATGGTGGACGACACATACATCACGAGAAAACCGCAACTTTTGTTTTGAAAAGGATAAATATAAGGTTTTGTTAAATTCTTGCGGTTTTCCCCAAAAATCCAGAAATCGCAGCAAAACCGAAATCCTCAAGAAAATCATAATGTCCACATGTTATATATGATATCAATGCATACGATGTGAATTTTGGCTAGAGTTCTATGTAAATATGATGAGGATGCGAGATATATGCATGCGATGCAGTTTCATATATCAAGTATGAATGCAGGTGATGATATTAAGATAAACAGGTTCTATCGTGCACGTGGCATGTCAATTACCAAAGGCGTGTGTGTCACATGAATAGTGCGCGTGCAACATATGCCAATGGTAAGGTGTTCGTGTCCTACAAAATGATATCGCATAGGTAGAGATGAATGTCCATGCAATTTAACATACTGTTCGCTATAAGGGTATGCAGTGTACATGAATGGATAAGCTAACTAACAATATAATCTTGCAAAAAGTAGGGTAATCCTAACTAGGGGGGGGCTCCTCGCGCCATTCAGACGATTCCCCCATAGATGAATATATCTACTCACCAGAAATCCCCGCTAATCTGATCCGGCCACCGCTTTGCCTTTTCGCGCCGTGTCCGAAGTTTCCCCGACCGATCCTTACAAGTTGAACCCTAACTTGCACTTGACCTTGAAAGATGCCTCATTTCACCTTGTTTTAAAGCAAATTAGGATTGGAAAGAGGTGGAATAGGATTATGGTTTGAATTTGTGAAGAAATGTGTTGATTTCGGTGGATTTTGTTGATTTTTTCATGATTTTTGAAGCAAGAAAGAGAGAGGGAAATGGGGTTTGCAGCAGGTTGAGCTCGACCTGAGGTAGAGGAGGGAGGTTGTGGGAGTTTTGTGGAAGTTTCTAGGTGATTAGAACATCATATGTTATCATTTCAAGCTTTCATGTCAAATTTTTTCCAAAAAAACCCCCTTTTTAAGCCATTTTTTCATAATTTTCCCACCAAAAATCTAAAAGTTTGCAAGACATGATATAATTTTATTAACACCATATTTTAGCTTATAAAGACACCAAATTAAGAAATTTACCTAATTAAATTTGTATTTATCCCTAATTAAATGTATTTAAAAAGGCTTAAAATAATAAAAAAATAATTAATTACGAATTTTTTTTTATTTAACTAGAAAATTATAAATGAAATTTTAGTGACAAAATTATAGTAATATCTTATTTAAATTTTGTATAATTAGGTCTACAATGAAAAATATCACTTTTGACTTTTTTACGGAAAAAGCCGAAAAATTAGCCGATTACCGAAAAACTGCCTAAACGATTTTCGAAGGGTTACAATCTTCCCCCCTTAAAGAAATTCGGTCCCCGAATTTAGAATTTAACTACGCGTATCTTCAAAAAGATGGGGATATCTCTTCCTCATCTCGACCTCGGTCTCCCAGGTGACCTCCTCGCTGTTCGGGCCACGCCAAAGGACCTTGACGGACGGTATGACCTTCGACCTCAATTTCTTCACCTGCCGATCCAAAATGACCACCGGTTGCTCGGTGAAAGAAAGATCACGCTCTAGCTGGATCGTCTGGTGCTGAATCGCCTGGGAAGGATCATGAAGGTACTTGCGGAGCATCGAGACATGGAATACGGGGTGAACATCGGGGAAGCTGGGCGGAAGAGCTAACCGATAAGCGACTGGACCAACACGCTCTAGGATCTCGAAAGGACCAACATATCTAGGACTCAGTTTCCCTTTCCGCCCAAATCTCATCACACCTTTCATCGGAGAGACCTTCAGGAAAACATGATCGCCAACAGCGAACTCGAGTCGGCGACGGCGCCTGTCAGCATAAGATTTCTGCCTGCTCTGTGCCGCTCTCATCCTGTCCCGAATCAGCTGTATCTTCTCGGTCGTCTCCTGTACAATCTGCGGCCCCAAAATACTGCTCTCCCTGAGCTCTGTCCAACATATAGGCGATCGACATCTCCTCCCATATAAAGCCTCAAAAGGTGTCATCTGAATCGTCTCCTGGAAGCTATTATTGTAGGAAAACTCGATCAAAGGCAAATGACGATCCCAGCTACCACCGAAATCTAAAACACAAGCACTGAGCATGTCCTCAAGAGTCTGAATAGTACGCTCCGACTGACCGTCAGTCTGCGGATGAAAGGCTGTGCTAAAACTCAATCGGGTGCCCAATGCTTCCTGGAGTTTCTGCCACAATCGGCTGGTAAACTGGGTGCCACGGTCGGACACGATGCAAGTCGGAACACCATGCAGTCGCACTATCTCATCAATATAAACCTGGGCGTACTGAGAAAATCCAAAAGTGGTCTTCACTGGCAGAAAGTGAGCCGCTTTCGTCAGTCGATCAACAATCACCCAAATAGAGTCATACCCTCGACTGGTCCTGGGTAGACCCACAACGAAGTCCATGGAGACCTGCTCCCACTTCCACTCAGGGACGGGCAAAGGCTGTAACTCGCCGGCTGGCCTCTGGTGCTCGGCCTTGACTTGCTGACAAGTCAGGCATCTCGACACAAAGTCTGTAATATCCTTCTTCATTCCGTCCCACCAGTAAACCTCTCTCAAATCACGGTACATCTTGGTAGAACCTGGGTGAACACTGTATACTGATCTATGTGCCTCCTCGAGAATATCACGCCTCAGTCCCTCTGAATCTGGCACGCACAGTCGAGTCCCAAATCGAAGTATCCCCTGATCATCAATCACGAACTCAGAAACTCTGCCCTGCCGAATCTGCTCAATAATCTCTAAGATACGGGCATCGCCGGACTGTGCCTCGCGGATACGGTCAAGTAACTGTGGGCGTGCTCTGAAATGGGCCAGCTGTCCCCCCGTAGGAGTAAACTCGAACTGCACTCTGCTATCACATAACGCCTGCCAATCCGCCGTCGACTGCATCTGTACTGCGCTCAAACAAGATAAGCTACCTCCGGGCCTCCTACTCAAAGCATCAGCCACCACATTCGCCCTGCCCGGATGGTATAAAATCTCGCAGTCATAATCCTTCACCAACTCCATCCAACGGCGCTGCCTCAGGTTCAAATCTCGCTGCTGGAAGATATATTTCAAACTTTTGTGGTCAGTGAATATCTGGCACGACTCACCGTATAGGTAATGCCTCCAGATCTTGAGTGCAAACACCACTGCAGCCATCTCTAAATCATGGGTGGGGTAGTTCTGTTCATGTTTCCTCAGCTGCCGAGAAGCATACGCGATAACTCTGTCGTGCTGCATTAATACACATCCCAGCCCCACTCTAGAAGCATCACAATATACCACGAACCCGCCTGATCCTGAAGGCAATGCTAACACTGGTGCAGTAGTCAGACGAGTCTTCAACTGCTGGAAGCTATCCTCACATGCCTAGGTCCAATCAAAAGGAACCCCCTTCCGGGTCAACCCGGTCAACGGTGCAGCAATGCGGGAGAAATCCTGGACGAAACGTCGATAATAGCCGGCCAGACCTAGAAAGCTGCGAACCTCTGTAACTGATACTGGTCTAGGCCAACGCTGAACTGCCTCGATCTTCTTCGGGTCTACGCAAATACCGTCTCTCGTCACCACATGACCCAAGAAGTCGACACTGTCTAACCAGAATGCGCACTTGGAGAATTTGGCGAACAGCTGATGCTCCCTCAAAGTCTGCAAGGTGATACGTAAGTGCTGCTCATGCTCCTCCCGGCTCCGAGAATAAACCAAGATGTCGTCAATGAACACAATAATGAACTGATCGAGATACGGCCTGAATACACGGTTCATCAAATCCATAAATGCTGCTGGGGCATTGGTGAGCCCGAACGACATCACCAAGAACTCGTAATGACCATATCGAGTACGAAAGGCGGTCTTCGGAATATCCTCCTTCCGAACTCGCAACTGGTGATAACCTGACCGTAAATCAACCTTCGAGAAAAACCCTGCACCCTGGAGCTGATCGAATAAGTCATCAATGCGGGGTAGGGGATACCTATTCCGCACAGTAACCCGGTTCAGCTGACGATAATCAATGCATAAACGCATACTTCCGTCCTTCTTCTTAACAAACAGGACGGGAGCACCCCAAGGTGACACACTCGGTCGGATAAGCCCTTTGTCCAGCAAGTCCTGTAACTGATCCTTTAGCTCTCTCAGCTCCGCCGGGGCCATCCGATAAGGAGGTATAGAAATAGGCCCCGTGCCAGGGATCAAGTCAATACAGAACTCAATCTCGCGCTCTGGTGGCAGACCAGGCAGCTCGTCAGGGAATACATCAGGAAACTCTCTCACAACAGGGACCTGGTCCAACGGAACCTCTGTGGAGCTAGTATCACAAATATAGGCAAAGAATCCCTGACACCCTTTCCTTAAGAGATGACCAGCGCGAAGAGAAGAAATCAAGCTGGGAAGGGTAGCGCTACGATCTCCCTGAATAATAAGTACCGGCTCACCAGGAAAACTGAATCTGACTGCTTTTTCACGGCAGTCCACGGATGCATAACAGGTGGCTAGCCAGTCCATACCAAGAAGAACGTCAAAGTCTAGCATATCGAGGAGAATCAAATCAACTGAAGAATCTCTCTCCCCGATACGAACGGAACATGATCGGTATACGAAACGGGCAACAAAAGACTCGCCTACCGGGGTAATAACGACAAGCGGCTGATCTAACGGAGAAGACTCTCGGCCCAACCTCAGTGCAAAGTACGTGGATACATAGGAATGTGTGGAACCTGGATCAAATAATACCCGTGCATCAAAAGAACATACTGGCAGAGTACCTGTCACGACGGCATTGGATGCCTGTGCATCCTGAGGAGTCAATGCGAACACTCGGGCCTGTCCACCACTAATAGCTGGCTGTCCTCTGCCTCTACCTCGGCCTCTGCCTCTGCCTCTGTCGCCTCGTCCTCTCTGGACTGGACCGCCATGCCCACGGCCTCTAGAAGCATCTGACTGGCATGGAGCATCATCAGGAGTAGGAAGTAAAGCTCTCTGAGAAGGTGGTGAGGGTGGTAAAGTCACATACGGGACTGTCGCCGCCCCCTGATGTCCCATGGTACAGTCTCTGATACGGTGGTACTGACTCCCACACCGAAAACATCCTGGAGACGACTGCTGGGTCTGTGGATATGAGCCAAATAACTGACCTCGTCTCAATCCTCTGCCTCCGCCATCTCCCGGAAATAATCTATCACGATGTCTGCCCATCTGCCGCTGAGCTGGCGTATCAGTACGGATCCTCTTCGGCCCAGAAACGGCCGGAGTCTCGGAAATACGCTCCTCCAAAAGTAAGGCTGCATCCATCGCGGCTGCGTATGTATCAAAGTGCTGGGTGCCGATAGCAAGGAATAGCTGTGTATCAAGCCCTCGCACAAACCTCTTTATTCTCTTCTCTTCTGTGTCGACTAGGTACGGAGCATATCGAGACAACTGGGTAAACTGTATATCATACTCCGACACCGTCATCCCAGGAGTCTTGCGCAAAGACTCAAAACTACGGGCTCGAGCATCTCGGACACTCTCCGGAAGAAAACGGGCAAGAAATGCAGCTGTAAACTCATCCCAGGTCATAGAAGGCAGACCTGCAGCTCGGCCTCTCTCTACTGAATCGTACCATGTCTAGGCAAGACCCTCCAGACGAAAACTCGCAAACTCCACCAATCTATCATCAGAACACCTCAACGAACGGCAAATCCGAGCCATCCTATCAAGAAATGCCTGTGGGTCCTCTGTCGCATCTGTACCGGTAAAAGCTGGAGGTCTCAATCTCATGAACTCCTGTAGTGAAACAGGGATAGTCTCCGTAGTAGCAGCAGGAGTGACCATCTGTGCAGCAGGTACGATCGTGGTCTGTGCGGTGGAAGGAACATCCTCGGATCTCTGAGCCCGACTGGACTCAACTAAAGATCCCATCATCTGTCGCAACTCTTGCATGCCGGCCTCTAGTCTGGCAATACGGTCAGGATAAGGCGGATCAGTAGGACCCTGAGGGGTAGGCGTATCCTCCCGCTCGATCCTCGCCTCAGACGAGCCCGCTCGAATCTCATCCCTAGCGGCAGCCCGCTGAGCTCTCGTAGTCTTTGGCGGCATCGAAGCTGAATAATAAACAGGACTGATAAGGACATTGCAATTGAATCAAGGAATGCAAGGAATCAAGAAAGGAAATACAAGCAATTATGTCCTAAGGTTACTTAGGCGGAGTACCGTATCGTAAGTATGCCGAGGATCATACCCACGCTACGCCACTCTGCTTAAGTCACCTACTCCATCTACCAAGGTCGTCCTACACTCAGAAAGGTAAAACCTACGCTCTGATACCAACTTTGTCACGACCCGAAAGTACGGAACGTGACTGGCACTTAGATTACGAGACGTCTAAAGGCGTACCGTAACCTAAGTCAGCCAAAACCCAGAAAATCTAAACCAAAATCAAAAGAGAGTGAAGGAAAACCTTAATAAAATCGGTTTTTAAATCATTTAAGTTGCATAGAATCCTTTTAAAAAAAAACATCAAAATTTCCGAAAATTTCGGCAGAGTCTCCCCTGTATTTTCTATCCCCCAAAATGGGTATAACAAGATAATAAGCCTGTAAACATAAAAATGGCATCCCCAAGCGGGAGCTAGCTCTTCGCCCAAGGCGGATCACAACCACATGCAATATATAAGCAATATCAAGAAGAGCATAAAAGAAACCCAAAATATCAGAAAACACAACGCCGGCTCAAGTGAGCTCGGCCCAAAAGAAACCACAAATATACAAGTCTCTCAGTCTCATCACTAGGTCGCATATACAATATAAAGTGGTAGATGGAGAATACTAGATACAATGATAAAGCAAAAGATATAAAATATGCTCGCAACCCACCTACGGGCGATGTCGCGAGTCTGCGCAAAAGAGCTGATGATAAGATAGCCGCCGCTACAAGAGTGACGGGTCCGACCTGCAAGACACTGTGGCACAACGGGGGTGAGTTGCCAGCTCGTGAGTAGAATATAGCATCTAATAAGGCAATCGTAAGAATGCACGCAATGCGGAACAACATGTATGTCCATATGTGATATAATAACTCTAGTATGCATGCACATGTACGCAATATATTTTCTAACTCTTTAAGTGTTTTAAATGTTAAAGTTACTGCATTCTTAACTTTTAGAAAAACGAATGTCTGCATAACAGCTAAATATCATCAAGAAATCCTCAGAAAACCCGTGTCAAGCATCGACACCAAATAGGAATCATATCTGTCTCAATGTCGGGCTCCGTCAGTCCGGATCGGCCCATATCATAAATCTCACGACAACGGTCGGTATCCTCCGGATATCCGCCGCGCCAGACATCACCGGTAGGTAGTCTTCTCCTGCCAGGCTCATCGTCTACAACGCGATCTTCTTGCCCCGGGGTACCATACCGGGCCCACCATGTACCCGAGACGGTTCATCCACTCCTCGAATCGGGTCTCGAAATCCAACAGAAAACATGAAAACTCATGGTGGACGACACATACATCACGAGAAAACCGCAACTTTTGTTTTGAAAAGGATAAATATAAGGTTTTGTTAAATTCTTGCGGTTTTCCCCAAAAATCCAGAAATCGCAGCAAAACCGAAATCCTCAAGAAAATCATAATGTCCACATGTTATATATGATATCAATGCATACGATGTGAATTTTGGCTAGAGTTCTATGTAAATATGATGAGGATGCGAGATATATGCATGCGATGCAGTTTCATATATCAAGTATGAATGCAGGTGATGATATTAAGATAAACAGGTTCTATCGTGCACGTGGCATGTCAATTACCAAAGGCGTGTGTGTCACATGAATAGTGCGCGTGCAACATATGCCAATGGTAAGGTGTTCGTGTCCTACAAAATGATATCGCATAGGTAGAGATGAATGTCCATGCAATTTAACATACTGTTCGCTATAAGGGTATGCAGTGTACATGAATGGATAAGCTAACTAACAATATAATCTTGCAAAAAGTAGGGTAATCCTAACTAGGGGGGGCTCCTCGCGCCATTCAGACGATTCCCCCATAGATGAATATATCTACTCACCAGAAATCCCCGCTAATCTGATCCGGCCACCGCTTTGCCTTTTCGCGCCGTGTCCGAAGTTTCCCCGACCGATCCTTACAAGTTGAACCCTAACTTGCACTTGACCTTGAAAGATGCCTCCTTTCACCTTGTTTTAAAGCAAATTAGGATTGGAAAGAGGTGGAATAGGATTATGGTTTGAATTTGTGAAGAAATGTGTTGATTTCGGTGGATTTTGTTGATTTTTTCATGATTTTTGAAGCAAGAAAGAGAGAGGGAAATGGGGTTTGCAGCAGGTTGAGCTCGACCTGAGGTAGAGGAGGGAGGTTGTGGGAGTTTTGTGGAAGTTTCTAGGTGATTAGAACATCATATGTTATCATTTCAAGCTTTCATGTCAAATTTTTTCCAAAAAAACCCCCTTTTTAAGCCATTTTTTCATAATTTTCCCACCAAAATTCTAAAAGTTTGCAAGACATGATATAATTTTATTAACACCATATTTTAGCTTATAAAGACACCAAATTAAGAAATTTACCTAATTAAATTTGTATTTATCCCTAATTAAATGTATTTAAAAAGGCTTAAAATAATAAAAAAATAATTAATTACGAATTTTTTTTTATTTAACTAGAAAATTATAAATGACATTTTAGTGACAAAATTATAGTAATATCTTATTTAAATTTTGTATAATTAGGTCTACAATGAAAAATATCACTTTTGACTTTTTTACGGAAAAAGCCGAAAAATTAGCCGATTACCGAAAAACTGCCTAAACGATTTTCGAAGGGTTACAGGTCGGGTCTAAAATTACGATTTGAAAATACGGATAACATGCGTGTCAACCAAAACCAAAAAGCGATGTCCGGTTAAAGAAAATGCATACCCCCAAGAACGGATACACGTAGCGTGTACGTAGCGATCCAAACGAGTCCGTTTCACTACACGAGACGTGAACATGATGCACGGATGCTACCACAACGTCAAGGGTATGCGGCAGGTCATGCTAGATAATTTTAAAATATATTATTTAATTATATTAAAAAAATGCATATGCCAGATATAAAGCAAGTAAACGGAACATATGCGAGCACGGATCCTCAAAACCAGCAGAGATAAAACGTGAACAAGAACCAAGACGGGTTTCAATCATGCGGGTCGGGTCGGATACTATAAACAGATACCAGAACACTATCTGCACCCAAAACAAATAACACCAAGAAATAGCCACAGGAAAATAATCAAAGAGAATATGGTATAACTGAACCAGGGTGTTACAATTTTCAAGGATTTGACACTATTCATTGTACTTTTAGATGAGACCCGTGTATTTTATTTATTTAATAATCCTCTCTCTATCTATCTCTCTCTAAAATCCTCAAATCCAAATACCACTTTTTTTCACCAACCAAACAAAGATTACAAGAATCTACAAATCCAATACTAAGAATCCAAAACCAACCAAACAACAAATTACCAAATCTAGAAATTTCAACTGTACTATTTTGGAATCCAAATTCCATAATCCTGCAACCAAACAGGCCCTTACAGGCAACAAGTTCATGGTAAGTTTTGGAATAAGCAATTTGGAAGATAAAGTCAAACAACCAGTGGTGTAAAAGGCTGGTGTGATATCACCATAATGAGTTATCGTAAGAGCTGTGCCGTTTGCATTATGAATAAAAAGAGAAGAGACGGGCTTACAGTTAATAAAGATAGTGGAATCGAAAGTCATATGATAAGAGACACCTGAGTCAAAAATCCAAGTGGTAGAAGTACCAAAGGAGGCAGACAAGGCAGTGAAGTCAGAACTAACAAAGGCACCATTGATTTCAAGATTCTGAGCAACATAAGTGGCGATCTCTACAAATTGAGCCGAAGTGAGGGAACCTTGTGGCGGAGGTACGGAAGGCAGATGAGACTGTGTTGAAATCTGTGCTGGCAGTGATGGTGTAGTGGCAGCTATTGAACTGGCAGTAGTAGCAATCAAAGGTACACGACGATTGTGGGGTAAAGGCTTTGAGGGTCGGATCAGACATTCATGAATTAAGCGATCTTTCATTTTGCAATAGCTACAGAAGAGGGATTGCTCTGAAGGGGAATTGGGAGGGCCTTGGGATACCTGAGAGCGATGATGCATAACTTGAGCAGTGGTGGAGGCACGACCTATAAGGATTTAAGCATCTGGAGGCGCGTCTCTTCAGCCATGAATTCGGCGATAAGATCATTAAGAGTGGGAAGATGACTGCGATGGAGGATGTGACCACACAACCCTTCGAACTCAGGAAGAAGATGCATGACAAAGTGATAGAGGCGTTTCTTATCACATTGCTTCTAAATCCTAGGTGTAAGATCAACTTGGTCAGCAGGGATGACTTCCTCCATGGTTTGCAATTCTTCCTAATACCTGATAAGAGGGTGTGAAACTTCTGAATGGAACGATCGTCTCGACGAACATCTTGAAACTCCTGATGCAGTTGGTATTCACGGGCAGCTCCAGTTTGAACATAAATGCGATTGAGCGCAAGCCATTGTTCGCGAGAGGTAGTCAAACATCCAATAGAAAGGCGAATGGGAATTGCAACTGAGCTCAAAATATATGTCAAAATTTATTGATTAGTACGAATCCATTAAATACTAGTTAGAGGAGACTCACCATCGGAAAAGAAGGACAAGGAGGATCCTGGAGTCTGAACCGTGGTAGCGGGGCACTTTGTGGAGCCATTAATATATCCCCAAAGTGCAAAAGCCTGGAGATTATACTGCAAGGTGAGAGCCCATGTAATATAATTGATGGGACCGGTGAGTTGGACATCGGGTGAGGGAAAAGTATATAGCCTTTGCTTGTTTATGATGTGAGAATTGTATCGATCTCAGAAGGATGATCGACGAACTGACAACCGTAGGTGACTGCGGGTTGAAAGAAGTGTTGGTCGGAGAAGGAGTTGATCGGGGCTGAGCGAAACAACTGAGGAATCGGGTATAGGAGCGGGGGGAGTCGATCGGGGCAGAAGGGTTGCAGCCGAGGGAAGCAGGTGATTGGGGGCACGGGAGTCACATGGGTCGTCGACGGTGGGCATGGGAGGCCGAGGGGAGCACAGGAGCCGCAGGGGAGCAGGGGTCGGCGACGGTGGGCACGGGAGGCTGAGGGGAGGTCGCAGCCAAAGGGGGTCGCAGCCGAGGGAGTCGAGGGAGCCGAGGGAGGGGGCGGCGCAACGGAGGGGGGAAGGCCGAGGGAGAGCGGGAGGGGGATCGCCTGTGAGGGAGTGTGATGGGGTCGCCGGTGAGAGGGGGTGAACGGGAAAGGAATCGTCGGCTTCAGGATGTGTCGGTCCCAGGGAGAAGAGGAATTTTTTTTTTGTTTTGAGAGAAGAAAATATTATTCCCGCTCTGATACCATGTTAGAACAAGCAATTGGTAGAAAAGAAAGATTTCACTTGATGATTAAATGAGTGTATACATGTCTTATTTATATAAGTTGGGAGACATCCAAATTGGAAAATCCTAAAAAAGAAAGAAAAACACAAAATATACAATCAAATATAACTAAATACAACCTATTAAATACAGCGATTCTATACCATATTTAACAATCTGATTCATCAGAGTTATGAAAAATTAGATAAATTGTTCCATTCTTTTGTTATAAGTTAGTTTCCTTGAAACTTCCATATATTTTTGGATGATTGGTCCTCATGGAAGCCATGAATTAAAAGCTCGCGCATAGCAGCAGCATGGTAGATATATCCCTACGGACATGGAGGAATAATCATAATGCTCTTGGATGACAACTTAATTAAGCTCTACGTTAACTAGGAGGATGAAAAAAACTCTGAATTTTATTAAAATGAAAATAGCTACAAAAAGGAGGCTGAAACATACGTTTTAAATAGTCAAATCATAACAATGCAAAAGTACGTAAAAGAACCCTTAATTCGAAAATAATTAAAAAAACATAAAAACAATAATACTTTAGAATATGCACAATAAACTTTGGAGTTTTAGCATATCCTTCAAAATGAACTCAGAATCGCAAAGGCGTTTCAGCCTTTAAATAGCCAAACCAAACATATTGTGATTAACAGATAGTAACGCCGGGAAGGTTTTCCGTTGGCCATTAGGGCTTTGGCTGCCATCTTTGAAAAGGCACAGTGCAATTCTGACACCTCCGGAAGTTGATCCTAAGATTAATATCTTTTATCTGCACGTTTAGACTTATTTCGGCCCAAACGACAGGATGATTCTTTGGCAATCTGCCCTCCCTGCATCAAACTCATTTTCTTATCAGATGACTCAATGAGAATCTCTCCATGGGATGTTGGTCAGAGCAAGGACAAGAGTCATGAGCCTATCTTAGGACTTTTTTTGTACTTGATGCATCATCCAACAATACAATCAGTTGATATAAAGACTTTGGAAATGGAAGTAACAAGAGAAAGTTTGTGGTGGTTTGGTCCCACATGTTCTCTAATATACCAGCTAGCATTGCAATATCAATGGAGACATTTCCTTTCCTTTCTTCTTCTCTTTGAGGTGATATCTGACGTTTACTCCATTAATTGCGATAAAGGCTTGCATGCCTCCCATTTTTGGGTAACAAATTTAGAATTTAAGTACTGAGAGGTCAATTGAAAACACAGTATCAAGGGTTATGAATCTAGCCAACCTTCACTTTTATCTCTTTTTGATCAGCCACGATTGTTAAGTTGAAAAGACAGCTAGTACTCGTTACTTAATAACATCTTATCAATTGCAATCATTCTTATGGTTTTTTCATGTAGCCTTTTGGTGATCCTTATCCTTTATGACTTAAGTTTTTCCAATTAAAATGGCTTGTTATTTGCATGTGCCAAAAAGATTCGAAAAGAATTTAAACATTTTTAAAGATAATGAGTTGGACTAGGATCCAATCAATAGGATTTAGAAACAATTCTTATATTCAAATTTTTAGCCGTTAGATCGTTAAGACCAGTGAGAATAATGATATCATGATTGGAATAAATGAGAGCTTTTCTCCATTTACATAATTGAATGTATAAATCCCAAAATGAATATAATGACTAAAAACATGAAATACGATCAAGTGGATCATAATCTTACTCTTAAATAATTGATATATTTTAAAAACTTTTGAATGGTCAAGAATAAAAACTCCGAATTGATTTTCTTCCCCCTTAAAGCTATGCGTATCTTTCTTTCCGGTTGCAGTAATGCAGAAGATCAAGTTGAGATATTGCCAAATGTAGTCATGAAAAAAACATCATGTTAATCAGAAGATGTTCGGTACACAGGTTTAGGATTGTGTAGATCAACATGACGGGTGTTTGATCTTCGAACAAAAACGCGTGAAGTTTTGACTTTTTGGTCAATCCAAAGCACAGACAAACCCAATACATGCAATTTGGGATATGATATTGAAAATGATGGGATATATATCCATGTATTATATTAGGTATACCTAGGTGATTTCTTTTACTTCCACTCATTTTGGAGACCACCAACCTCTTTACAAGTTGACACGTCTCTTCACCATGTATGACTCCTAATAAATTCTCTTTATGAAATTTCCACATATTTGACCCTTTTTTGCCTTCTGACTTTACAAGTCCACGTCTAATAAATCTTCTTTCTTCCTCCAACAAAAAGCTCACTAGGTTGGTTAATTAAGAGGAGGCTATTAGATGAGATTAGATTAGAAATTAAGAGAGAGCTGTCGTTCATTACGCTATTGGGCTAATTAGTGAAAATATATATATAAGCATGTGAATGGCCACATGTCTAATTAATTAAGAAATGATTAGTAAAGAAAGAAAATCAAAGGCTAGTGATTCATTGTGAGTCATATGTGAGAGGGACATCAACCCTTTTAATTTGTATTTCAACGCGGAAGGAGTTTATTTATTTATTTAGTCTTGAGGTTGAACCTACCGACATGATCTTTAAACTTGAACTAACTTCCCATTACTTGGGATAAATGAATGGAATAATGCGCTCACAATTAATTGGTGTTATGTATACTCTCCGTTCTTTTACCAGTCTTTTTTTGCTCTTTTAATTTTTTACCATCTTTTATTCAACTTTTAATCTATTTTCTACCTCCAACTGTTAAAACCCAAATCTCTCATCTTCCACATGCAAGATCTTCTTTCATTCCTCATTTTTATATTAAAAAATTATCAAAATCAAACAATCATATTTTTATTTCCACATATTTTGTCTTCAACAACCCAAAGCAATCGTTTTGTTCTTCTCATCTCCTAACTCAATACACCAAAAATAATCAAACCCGTTTTCAGTTTTCCATCTTCCATCTTTAATAACCTGAACATTAACAAACCTGGATTCAAAATCTTACTTTCTAAGTCGATAACCCTTCAAAGATAAATATCTTAATCCAAATTGTCATCTTCAACCTATGAAAATAAAACTTCATGAACTTAATTACACGACAACCCTCCTTTCATTTTTCATCTCCTAACTTCAATTACTTAGCCTAAAATCAAAATGTCCTCCTCCTATTCCATTTTACTTATCTTGACTTAAAAAAATAAAAATAAAATCGCATCCAATTGCATTAAATTTCTCTATCAACCTAAAAAAGAAAGTCTAATTTCACTACTAGAGAGTATGGTTTTGGTTACGGTTTTAACCGTGACCAAAGACACTTTTGGTCACGGTTAAAACCGTGACACACCCGTCGCTTAAAATCCCGTCATGTCTTTAACCGTGACCATATCTCTTTTTCGTCACGGTTAAGACCGTGACCATACACGTGGCGTTACCAAAAACGGTTCAAACAACTGAATGAAATCTGTGTGGGGTCCATATATATGGTGACGGTTTAAACCGTGACCAGAAGGTTAAACCATAATGTAGGATACCTGCTATAGCAGGTAACCGTGACTATAAGGTTAAACCATAATATATGATACCTGCTACAGCAAGTAACCGTGACTATATAAACCCTATAGTCACGGTTTAAACCATGACCATAAAGGAAAACTATAGTGAAGCTTACCTACTACTCGTAGGTAACCGTGAATATATCCTATGGTCACAGTGGTCACAATTAAAACTGTGACCATATATATTATTAATTTTTTAAAACAGAAATCTACGCGTCCCACGCGCACTACTTTCTATTACAATCAGCAATAGATAATAATAATATGATCAAATCTCACACAATTATAACAATCAAGAAGTAATATGATTAGAATCAAACGCAATTGTAAACAAAATATATACACTAAACAATATAATCAATAAACCAATAAAATAAATGTTTGTATCAACAAATCAAATGTTTGTATCAAAAAATCAATAATCTATAGTCGTTGGGACGATCCAGCTCCATCGTTCTATGATCTGAACATACTCCGAAACTCGTCCCATATGGCCTGTCTGATGGCCTTCGCGTTCGACCGCTTCAGCTCCTTGATTTGCCTCTCAACCGTATCCACCCACACATTCTGCTGCTCCATCCGATCTTGGAGCCGGCGAATCTTCTCCTGCGATGTAGCGGTCGCATCTGTCCGCGTCTAGACCATAGTATACTTGTGGACGGACGGACATCTGACAAAGTGTCGGTAGGCCCTGGGACCAACTCTGCGCTCATAGCCACCGTGATATCCGCCGGATATCG
Organism: Agapanthus africanus; assembly: GCA_030015575.1. Lineage (NCBI taxonomy): Eukaryota > Viridiplantae > Streptophyta > Magnoliopsida > Asparagales > Amaryllidaceae > Agapanthus > Agapanthus africanus. The sequence goes on from JASDDO010000004.1 coordinate 284,552,476, forward strand.
AATCCAGAACAGCGACAATGGCGGTAATCTAGTCGTCGGGGCCAATTCCTAAGGCATCCGTTCTCTCTTGGAACTGGGTCTGGGAAGAAGATATATAGATATATTTATATATAAACGTGTTAACTTAAATACAATATCGACTTGATTATATGAAACTTACCATGTATTCGCCTGCGCCCCTGTGTAACACGGACCATCCCCTGGCAGTAGTTTAGCTGGCAGGGTCTTTTTCTGCTATAAAATTAGGATTTATTTCAATAAGTAAGTTGAGACAAAGAAAATATATATTCTTAAATGTCGAAATACTCACGAGCTGGTGCTGAATGCTAGCCTGCGACCGCCTCTCTTGGTCGGGATAGCGTGTTCTCTGACGCCGTTGTTCCGGTTCTCCCTGTTGCGAACCGACGCTGCTTTGCAAATATAAAGAAGATAATATTATATATCACAAAATATGATTTCATGTTATATTATTATGATCTTAAAAATTAAATTTATACCTGAACGTCATCGCGCTCATAATACGCGACTAGCAGCAGCCAATTCTCTTTCGGGACATCCTGAAAAATGGCCTCCATCATTTCCTGCTCCTCCTCAGTCGCCGTGACCCAGGAAATATAATGATACTTCCTTACTTCATATCGACATCTCCTCTTGATAGCATGACACTCGGATACGAACCAGTCTATGTCCCGATGTGTATCGAACGGCGTAGGAACCCCATCCTCGCCGAGGACACCGATGAATCTTTAATGTTCCTGGGTCTGAAATTAAATTTATATATATATATATATATATATATATAATTTAAATGTATAAAAGGGTATGTGATAATGCGGCCGCTGCAAAAAACTGCCGAACATAGATATACAGACACAATATTATAATATTCAGAGTATGTATTGTTGGATATGTATGCCCTAGAGGCCTGTATTGTATAGGATTCTAGGGATATGTATGTATACGACAATCTTTCTCAGTTATATATAGTATATTATTTGAGTTGTGTTTATCTTAATATGTGTATTTCTTTTGTTGTTTTATATTGTTTACACATATTGATAAAGATTCGATACAATAGTATACTATTATGATTTGACTTTATCTTAACATGTGCTTATGTTATGCTCGATATCACATATGGCTGATACATGCTGATAAAGCCCGTAGGATTTTTTGCTTGACTATCAGCGTTATCATGGCGATCATACTTATGGGAGTTGGGTAGTCCATAAGCACATCCTTAAAGGTCCCAAGTCGCAGGAATTTCGAGACCGGGCATCGATATTGTCACGCCCCGCTTTCCAGTAGACGGAAACGATGACGTGGTAGGCCGCAACGTATTTACTAAGAAATAAATACATTAAGCGTAATTAAGCAATATGTAAATGTACAAGAATGACAAGAGTATTAAAATAAAACAGTAATTTTATTTACATTCATCTTTACATACAACTGTTTGAAAATGAAAAGATACAATGATAATAAGTAGTGCCTAAACAATAGCATACATGAAAGTAAGTATACGGAACTAGAAGTCAGGCTGTGCCGCAAGCTGGTTCAAGTCCTCCTGGTTAGGCTCGATCTCCTGTGAGTCCGGTCCTCCTGACGAACATTCTAAAGAAAGAAATAGAAAGGAATATCGTCAGCGAGCTAACGCTCGGTAAGTCCCAAGAGAAGAAAGAGAATATAACAAGTAATGTGAAATGAACAGATAAGTTGTGTATGATTGATTACCGGTATATGATAGTTATTCTAACGTGATTGTTTGTAGCTTGATAAAGAAGGTATTTATGTATACGAGAGGAGTCCATCTTACCCCGTGGACTATGGTAACATGTAGTACAAGGCTCCGTCATAACCCATGGAATAACGGCATAAGAATTCATGTAGGTGTCTTTTAAGTGACTTCTTGTGCCACGATATACATTATGTACGAATCTACCCCTTTATTTCCGCGTAATGTATATAGATTATGTTTACAAGTCTTGCCGAAACTATGGATACAAAATGTTCAAAGTAGTCATGTTCAGAATGTAGTCATGTATTCAAGTAGTCATATTAAGTTATAACCATAGTTCGGTCAAGTCTAATCAAGTATACATGTTTGATATTGATATTTGGATTCAAGTATTTATATTCATGATCAAGTATTCCAGTTTGATTTGGATTCAGGTTTGAGGTTAGAGTTAAACTGAGTCAGGCACTTGTAACGGATTTAGCTCTTGAATTAGTTTTAGGAGTCATCGGTAACTGCTGCACATGGAAGGCATGATTTGTGTCTTTTTACAAGAAAATAACCATTGATAACTCCGTTAAGTTGTCTAGCTTAAATAGACAAGCACTCACTTTCTCTGGCTCTTTTGGGTTCAAGAGAATTGATCCCACTTAAAACTATATTTACTAAAGTCCTTAAAATATTATTTTAATATAACGCGAGGGGGTTTTATGAAATTTTTTATTAATATAGATTAAAAATAAAACCTCGAGGGTGATTAGTATTACTTAGGGTTTTCATGAGCATGGATTTTAAGTATTGGGTATTTTAGTGATAATTACTTACCTTGGAAAGTTCATGATATTTTATTGAAAAACTTGTCCTTTTTGGTATCTTGATGGTATTTTATTGTTATTTGTTAATCTTTCATTTTTAGAAAAATATAGGTTTATTATATTTTGAAAATATGGATTTATAATTTTATAAATTTTTTTTCTAAAAATTAATTTTATTTTATTTAGAAAAATTCGTATTTCTTAAAAACGTATTTAAATCCTTTCGAGATCGAATGTTCCGTGAGGAGGTCTGCATCTCGCTTTACTAGCTTAAGGATGTGTGATAATCCACACCATCCATTAACGGGTCCCCTAAATAGGGTTGTAGATGCATAATCGCAAAAGAAATGAAATACCGCTTTAAAATAAATCCGGTTTTAGATTTATGTGGTATTTTATTATAAAGTTTTCTTCGTAACAAATATTCATACAAAAGAGGAATCGTGCTATGGAACCAAGTGTGCGTGTGGGGTAGGTCGTTATCTCATAAAGTTTTCCTAAAGGTATTGTTTTAATAAATACTAAAAGATGTGTTTATAAAGTTCAAGGCATTTTAATGAAAAAGTTCTACTATGGTTGTTTCGCATGAGAATTTTGATGAAATTTGATTCTAAATATTAGGGTTTAAGATTACAAGTGATGTAGTAAAATTAGATTTATTAAATTGTAAAGGAAAAGGGAGTTATATGTTTTTAGAAAAGAAGATATCGGCAATAACTCTACTTTTACCGATATAAAATTTGAAGAGTAATTTTAATAGAAAGAAGGAGATTTGGGAGGGACTTACGGTTTGGAAAACTCAAAGAAGGGTTAGGAAGGAAAGGGTGTCGTCGTGGCGTCGCGGGAGCTCCGGAATTGGCTTCGATTTTCGCTGAAACCAACTTGCACGCTAACTCCACTTTACTTCAATTGCACTAGAAACTTTTTTTAACAACCCCAAACTTTCCGTACGATTTTTTTTCAAAAACACAGAAAGGAGTACCTTAGCCTGAGCAAAAATTATAAATTTGATTTGCTTTTGAACAGTAAGAAAGCACTTGTTGCTCATTGGTAAAGTCTTGCACTGCAGTGATGTAGCCCCTGTGATCGAATCCCCCCAGCCACATTATCTTTTTATTAATTTTTCTTTTAATCTTTTAGAAGCCTAAGGGTTTACACGTGCATTACACGTAAGATGATGAGTTACAGAATAAACGAACATGTGCATGAGGGTATGTGAGACGACAGGGACACATGGCACAAATCTGGAGCCCTCTCACCGGGGATCGACCGGCGACGCATGAGTATGATACCGGCATCGCCGGGCCCCTTATAGGGGATGCTCTCCATTTTTTCACCCGAGCACTTCTTCACCTATCCCACTACCCCCATATTGTTTGTTTACTCTACATTCATCCAGAGAATGTTAAATCACATTTAATACAATTTTTAATGCATCTTTTAACCCTCTAAAAACTAATTTTACTTATAAATACCACACTCCATTTCACCCCTCCTCACTCAGAATTTCATTACAAAAACTCTAAAAAATTCTCAAGTCTCAAGTTGTGCAAGTGGAGTTAGCAAAGGGCGAAGTTTCGGCGAAATTCCAAAGAGATTCCGGCGACGCCATGACACTTTCCCTACCTTCCCCCTTCCCCCCTCAATTCTTGTAGCTTGTAAGTCCCCTCTTCCGCTCTCCTTTTCAATTCTAAAAACTTTTATTTTTAAAACTTAACGAAAGCGGAGTTAATCCAACTTCGGTTTTGTTTTTCTTTAAAAATTCTAACTTTTCTTTAACCATCTAATACTATACTCTCATATAATATTTAACAAACATATTAAAACAAGTTTCATCTCAAAAGAATCTTTTATGCAACTTTTATCGTATTTTTACGGTAAAATATCATATACTTTAGTTTCGACACATATCAACATAATACTTGTATTACCTTTAGACAACCTACGAGGTAATGACCAACCTCATCACAGCACACATATTGGACATAGCACGATTTATTTTTGGGCAATGTTTTTTGGGAATATTACGAGTTACAATAAAATACCCTAAACTATTACAAAACTGTTTTCTTTAAGAAAAGTATTATCTAATTCCTTACAATTACGCCTCTACAACCCATTTTGGGGAACCCTGATTGGGATGGTGCGAGTTATCGCACGTTCTCGGGCCTAGTAGAGTGAAATGCAGACCTTCGCAAGGAGCATTCGATCTCGATGGAATTTTTAATTCTATTTTTAAGAAAATGAGATTTATACAAAATAAATAAAATTTATTTTTATTAAATATATAAATGAATATTATCAAAAGATCTATTTTAAATATATTATACAAATATTCCAAGTTTTCTAAATCAAAAGAATCACCATTTCATGAAACAACCATTACAGTTCAATACAATATCAATATTTCATTAAAATACCATATACAATGAAAACTAGGTTCTACTCACTAGTAAGTTTCACTTTTATAAAATATATATCTATGAAAACCATAAAAACGATAATTAAATACTTGAGGTGTATTTTGAAAATATATCAAAACTATTTTACATAAACCCCCCTCAAGTTCTATCAATTTACAATAAGGACCCTAATAAATATAGGTTTAAGCAGGACCGGTTCTCTTGAGCCTCGGGAAGCCGGAGAAAGTGGGTGCTTGCCTATCTAAGGTAGACAATATAACAACGGTGTTATCAACACGGTAATTGTTTTGGAAAAAGACACAAATCCTGCCGTCCATATGCAGCAGTTACCGATAATATCAAAACAATCAGGATTTCAATTCTTTTTAAAAGTCCGATTCAGTTCGATTCACGGGAAAATATTGTAAGTCTATGTCACGCATCCCACGAACTTGCGGGGAGGCGGAATATATGAAAAACGATTATCAAAGCTTCGTAACACGGACTTGAGCGCATGAATCGTGTCTAAACCGTTACTAGCAAACTACGAGAGGTTTAATTACCCGGATTCGAAATTATACCTCACGTCACATGTCCTTCGGGTCTTCATCGCTGTCCTCCACTCCTCGAAGGATCCTTAGAACATCGGCACCTCAACGGCCTCCTCGAGTCAAAGACGATCCACCCGAAAGCTCCTTCTCCAAGCTTGATCTTTAACTTGAGATAACTAGGTTGCTCAAAGTGCTAATCTAAGCTACCTAGAGATATAGAGTGAGGTTATGGATGTATTAGTCTAGCTAACCCTTGATCTCAACACATGAGAGGTTAGGGTTTCAAGAATGAGAGAGCTTGAGGAGAGATAAGGTGATGATAAGAATTGTAAGTCCACGTTGCCCACCCCGGTGCTTACGGGGAGGCGGAAAACGGAATAAAAATCGGATTTTTACTACTCTAGGCAACATGGACTAGACAAAGTCGGGATCTTTTCTAAACAAAACTAGCTAAAAGCTAACTAGAAATTAGCTACATGGAAGAATGGTTATACCTAGGGCTTTATGTCCTTCTCTCCTTGCTCCTTGTAGTGAACGGAAGTGATCTCCTTATCGTCTTCTCTCGTCGAAGAAGGATCCACCCGAGAGCCTCAACCTTTGGCTTCAACTTCAAGCTAGAAGTAACTAAAGTGCTAGAAGTGCTAATCCTAGAACCTTAGATGAGAGTAGAGATTATCAAGAAGAGGTTTTTCTCAAGCTTAAGTGTTTCTCAACACATGAGAGGGGAGAGCTTGAGAGAGAGGAAGAGGAGGAGAGAGAAAGCATATAATAGAATGAGAGAATTATGAAGCATTCTCACATATATGTGCGAATTATTGTAAATTGATAATTAGTGAGATAATTGTCATGGCTTAATCAAGACATGACCATTATCATTTCATTTTTAATGCAAATTGCAAGGATCAAAAAGCATCTTTTAAATGAAATGATGATGGTCAAAGTGTCAACCTAGGTCAACAAGTCAAGAATGTCAAATGGTGAACAACCCTAACCATCACAATTATATTAAACTAATATCAATTAACCATAATACACTCATAAGCATTAGGGTTAATAAAATGACAATGGTCATTAACCCTAATCAAAGTCCTCTCCCTCTGTCTCAATCAACTGTGCATACGCACCCGTATTCGTGATCCGAGGAACACGAACACAATGAGATAAAACCAATCCCAAATCATATGCTAGGATCTGGCTTAAACCAAAGCCCGCTAGTATAAGCTGTCCGGACAGCAAACGTGCACAAGTGCGCGGATGTGAACGAACCCTGTCGCAAAACCATGCGACCTCTACTCATTTTGCCTAAAGGCGAATAGCTCTCTTTGTGGGACTCTAAAGACTCGACACTACGCTGGCAGTGGGTTTAACCACAGACCGCAAGCGGCACTAGCTGTACGTAACGGTCCCCAGGTAGATGCCGATAAGAAGACTGACGAGGTGACCCCATTTGAACTCCTACTGAGCCTGTATGTGACAGTCTCCGTACAGTCCGGTCTGTTCATCTGATACATCGCATGGCGGGCCTAGGGGGCGGTGAACGTCTGTCCCCTAATAGCGGTACAAGTCGTGTCGGAGTGTAGCCCAGAACACCCTGAGATAACACTGGAAACCTACCAGTATATCTCGCTTGCCCTGGCCAGGGACTACTTGTGTAATGGCTCTCATAGACACAGCGCGATGTCAACCCCCAATACCGGGAGAGACGAATCCTGTCTAACCGTCACTGCCTCCAAGTGCTTCGGGACTGCACCCAAAAACTACCTGTTTGCACGACTCCTTTGAGCCGTGGTAGGGTAGCAATCAAAGTGCAGTGGGAACACACTCGAGGCGAAGTGACCGTGTCAAGTCAGCGGACTAAGCTGTACTCATGTCACCTGGGAACTGATAACTGACGATAGGTATAATACCAACCAACAGTTCCCGACGAGTCCTGTCCAGTGTACTCGTAACCTAATGAGCACCCGCATACTATCTCAAGTACGACGTACTGACGGCTGTGGGACAGACCGTTTCCCATGCTGGGATGAGAAGCGCATACGCTAGTCTACTCCGGAGTATCGATGCCCTGTCTCGATAGTCCAACGACTAGGGACCTGTATAAGGATGTGCTTATAGATTACCCAGCTCCCACGAGTGTGAGCGCCATCACAACGTTGGTAATCAAGCAATAATCCTAAGGGTTCTATTAATATGTATATAAGCGATATGCTAAAAGAAACACATGCACATATTGAAGTAGAGATAAACCAAGTAGCATACTACCATTTCGAGCAAGATTGTATATACAACTGTGAATATCCCAAGCTTCCATTAAGTAATATACAAACTAGTATGATACAGTAATGGCCTCTAGGGCATATACACTAACAATCTCCCACTTGCACTAAGGCCATGTACTGGCGTATCGAAGACCTATCATCTCGATCAGCCGCTCGAACTGAGTCTGGGGCAAGGCCTTGGTGAATGGATCTGCAGTGTTATCTTCTGAAGCAACCCTCCGAATCTCGATCTCCCGGCGATCCACGATCTCCCTGATCAGGTGATACCGCCTCAAGATGTGTCTGGATTTCTGATGGGACCTGGGTTCCTTCGCTAAAGCTATAGCCCCGTTGTTGTCTCAATACAGAGGTATTGGGTCAACAATGGACGGAACCACCTGAAGTTCTTTCAAGAACTTCCTCATGCAGACAACTTCTTTTGCGGCATCAGATGCAGCGATGTATTCCGCTTCCATAGTCGAGTCAGCAACGGTTTCCTGTTTGGAGCTCTTCCAACACACCGCCCCTCCATTGAGGGTAAAGACAAAACCCGACATGGACTTGGAATCATCCTTGTCACTCTGGAAGCTGGAGTCAACAAAGGCCTCAATCTGGAGTTCTTTTCCGCCATACACCAAGAACATCTCCTTAGTCCTTCTCAGATACTTGAGAATGTTCTTTACCGCTATCCAATGTTTCTCCCCAGGGTTTGACTGATACCTGCTTACCACGCTCAGTGCATATGCCACATCTGGTCTGGTACACAACATCGCATACATTATAGAGCCCACCGCAGAAGCGTAGGGTATAATAGACATGCGATTCCTCTCCAAATCAGTTTTGGGAGACATCTCTTTGGAGAGGGTGATCCCGTGACAAGCCGGTAGATTACCGCACTTGGAATCTTCCATACTGAATCTTTTCAGTATGGTGTCGATGTACCTGGACTGTGAAAGTCCTAAAATCCTCTTGGATCTGTCACGGTAGATCCGGATCCCCAGAATGTATGAGGCATCACCCAGGTCTTTCATGGAGAACCTGTGTGACAAGAACCCCTTGACAGATTGTAGCATAGGAATGTCATTTCCTATTAAGAGAATGTCATCCACGTATAAAACGAGGAATACTACAGTTCTCGCTGCAAATCTACAATAGATGCATGGTTCATCTGGATTTTTGATAAAGCCAAATTCCTTGACCGTCTCATCAAAACAGATGTTCCAACTCCGCGATGCCTGCTTTAGTCCATAAATGGACTTAAGCAACTTGCACACCTTTTCGCTGCTCCCACTCTGAATGAAACCCTCTGGCTGGTCCATATAGACACACTCCTCTAAATGTCCATTTAGAAAAGCGGTCTTTACGTCCATCTGCCAAATCTCATAATCGTGGAAGGCAGCAATGGAAAGAAGGATCCGAATGGATTTCAGCATAGCTACTGGAGAAAATGTTTCGTCATAGTCCAAACCAGGTCGCTGACGAAAACCCTTTGCAACCAGTCTAGCTTTATAGGTCTTAACCTGTCCATCTACACCAATCTTCCTTTTGAAGATCCACTTGCATCCTACGGGTTTTACCCCATCTGGAGCAATGTCCAACGTCCATACTTTGTTGGTGTACATGGACTCCATTTCGGTCCGCATTGCATCCAGCCATTTTACCGAGTCGACGCTCTGAATGGCTTGCTGGAAGCTAGTAGGCTCATCAAAATCTATGATGCAATCCTCTCTATCCCCGTCTATGAGAAAACCGTAGTATCTCTCGGGCGGATGAGACTGCCTACTACTCCTGCGGAGTGGCGTGGGAATGTCCTGATCTTTCGAACCCTCTGGTTCTACTATGCTTTCAGTAATAGCCCGTGGTTCTGGAATTTCTTCCAGTTCTATTGCGCTCCCACTTATTTCTTTTTCTATGAACTGGTGTTCCAGAAAATGGGCATTACGAGAAACAAGGACTTTTTGTTCCTCTGCGTAATAGAAAAGATACCCCTGGAGTTCTTTGGGTATCCCACAAACTTGCACAGTACTGAGCGTGCCTCTAGTTTGTCCGTATGCTGCTTTTTGACATAAGCTGGACATCCCCAAATCTTCAGGTATTGAAGATAGGGTTTCTTCCCACTCCATAACTCATATGGTGTGGTAGGCACAGTCTTAGTGGGAACTCGGTTCAAAAGGTATGCAGCTGATTCTAGCGCATATCCCCAGAACGATCGCGGCAACTCAGCGTTACTCATCATGGACCGTACCATATCCAATAGGGTTCGGTTCCATCTCTCCGATACACCGTTATGTTGCGGAGTGTATGGAGGAGTAAGCTGAGAGAGAATTCCATTCTCTTTTAAGTAACCCAGGAACTCGGCACTCAAGTATTCTCCACCTCGATCAGATCTTAGTGTCTTGATACTTTTGCTTGTTTGTTTTTCTACTTCATTCTTGTATTCCTGGAATTTCTCAAAAGTTTCGGATTTATGCTTCATTAAGAAGACATGTCCGAACCTTGAAAAATCATCCGTAAAAGTAATGAAGTAAGAATAACCGCTTCGTGCATGTGTAGACATTGGACCGCACACGTCGCTGTGTACGAGTCCCAAGAGCTCGCTCGCTCTTACTCCGTGTCCAGTGAACGGAGTCTTTGTCATCTTTCCTTTGAGACAGGATTGACAAGTTGCATACGATTGATATTCGAACGGATCCAAATATCCTTCTGCATGTAACTTAGTCAACCTTCTCTCATTGATGTGACCCAGTCTACAATGCCATAAGAAAGTTTTATTGATTTCTGGAGACTTTCTTTTGTGTGTATTCTGGACATGGAAAATCTGTGGTTGGTTTAATACGTATATACCGTTGTTCAATGTACCTGACCCAATCAAAACTTGATTAAGGTGAATGTTCACTACATTACTTACAAATGCAAATTCATAACCTTCTTTAGATAATAAAGATACAGAAATGATATTACAGGTTGCATTTGGTACAAAATAACAACTACGTAAAACCAAAAAGTGTCCATCCGACAATCCCAGGTGATAGTCCCCCACGGCCTCAGCATCCATGCTAGCTCCGTTTGCAACTCTGAGGGTCATATCACCTGCTTTCAAAACTCTACGCTTTCTCAACGCCTGCAAAGAATTACAGATATGAGATCCTGATCTGGTATCCAATACCCAGGATGTAGAGTTTATTGATAGACAGTTTTCAATAACATACACACCTGAAGCTGAAGCCGCAACTTGCTTCAGATCCTGGGTTCTGGCCTTCCAAGCCTTGCAATCCTGTTTCCAGTATCTACTTTTGTGACAATAGAAGCATTCTTCCTTCCCCGCCAGCTTTCCCGCTACCTTTGTTGCCTTTCCTTTTCCCTTCGTATCCACTATACTGACACCGCCTCTTGGTTTGGCGGGGGCTTTCTTCTTCTTACCCTTGGCTTTCGCCCTGGATCTAGAAGAGGAAGATCCTCCTACAAACAAAGTGGATGTCTCCCTACCCTTCTATAGGGTGCCCTCAGCACTCCTCAACATGTTCAGAAGTTCGGAAAGTTCAACCTCCTTTCCTTGCATGTTGAAGTTAAGGATAAACTAAGCGTAAGTGGAAGGAAGGGACTGGAGAATCAAATCAGTGTAGAGTTCATTCTCCAACATGGTCCCAAGGTCCGCGAGCTCCTCTATGTAGCCAATCATCTTAAGCACGTGTTCCGCTACCGATGATCCGACGGCCAATCTTGCCGAAAATAGCTTCTTCGACACTTCGTATCTTGCGATACGAGACTGCTCTCCATACAGTTCTTTTGTATGGAGAAATATGGACTCTAGGTCCATATTCTCATGCCTCCTCTGATGTTCGTTGTCCATCGAGGCAAGTACGAGGCATTTGGCCTTCGCGCAATCTATCTCCCATGTCTTACGGATTTCTACATCTGCGACGCTGGAGGTGGGACCTGGGACAGGGGGAGCTTTGGTGGTAAGGATATACCCCAACTTGTCGTAAGTGATTGCCATCTTGACATTCCTGAGCCAATCTTTGTAGTTTGGCCTTGTCGGTATGTTTTTATCTAGTAATAACTTAAGTCCGGTCATGTTGAATGGTCGCTGCAATTAGGAGAGAGAAAAGAAACACTTCAGCATGATGCTCTTGCAAGTTTAGAGTGGTTTTTAGTTTGTCTAAACAGGATGGCTCCCACTGTCTCTCAAATCCCTTCTCAAACCGTAAAGAAAGGATTAGTCGGGATCAATCTCACCGTACAATACTTGCTTAACCGTTCAGCCATGCCAGTTTCGGTACTTCGAGGGAGGTTTTCCAACGCTTTTGCGAAGTTCCTTAATTAAGTAACCTCTTTTCCCTGTGGGCGTAGCCCCGCTAACACCTTTCTAGACACCTACTAGGTTTATAGCATTGATCGTTAAGTGAGAGTTTTCCCGAGGAGTAGCATATACCCACAGTAGGATCGGGATCCAAATATCATCGCGTGATAAAACCGAAGGAATCCTATCAGAATCATCACACTCCAAATGGTATGCAGCGCTAGCAAGTTTCAGTGCTTATGAAACTCCCGATGTGGATTTTTGCCCCATGCTCTTATGACCTTGGCGTGAGGTCAAAATGTCATAAGTCACATGTCAAGTTCTTCCCATCATTATCCCGGTTAATTTGAACCCACCCGTACCTACCCTTGACGTAGGCCAAAATGGCAGTACGACTGTCTCAAACCAACGCATTCTATCTATGCAACAGATAAATATCCGGCAGCTACCAATCACTATGCCTTGGCGTGAGGTCAAAATACATAGCTTGAATACTACCGAACATTTAACTGAAATGATGGAGGGCTACGAATGGTTTTAGCGAAACCGTGAACGTAGTGAACTTAATATAATCGATGGAACGAGATAGCTTTTAAAAGGAGTGGTTCAAGCTCCACGTTTAAAAGTTTAGTTTTGAAAAGAACCGAGTGGTTTTCAAAGTGTTCCAATCGACTTTTACTTGGTTTATTTTCTTGCATTAGTTCTTTTAATGCGTCCCATCATTTAATCCTACCATTGCAGAAAACAACCAAAATATGATGTACGCTTATGCCATTCGCATTCGCCACGGGGCCCCGTCATCACCCGTTAGGTTACTTAACTAACGACAGAGCGGGGGCTGGGCTAGCGCGGCTGTAAAACATAAGCAACGCCTAAATAGTTATAGTATATAGATATAAAGCAATGATAAACATTACAGATCACAGATGAAAACATTGGATATACTAAGAATCCGCAATACGTTCGAGCCTGCAACGAAAAGCGGATTACACGGTCGCGGTGAATAGCCAAATACCCCACCCAAGACCCCTACGGGTGCGGCAAACTACCCGCCAAGTACCCGAAGCGAAGCAACCTTCCTCAACACCGTGAGTAGGCCACTCGGCACTTTGAGATACCCGGTAGTTTGTGCACCCCCTCCATGGGTCTATCCTAGGAGCAAAAACAGTAAAAAGAATTATACAATGACGGCTACAACCCCGACCCGGTTGTGCGGCCAAACAAATAATAATACATCAATTTACATATTACATGAATGAAAGAAAAAGAAACACTCATCTCACATCCATCCCGGCTATTCACCCGCGACAATCCAACGCATTCATATACACATACCATCATCAAACACAGATCACAGATATGTATAACCCCCACTAATCGACATATAGCGATTAACCGACGTTCAATACATATAAACATCACAGATATAACCCATTAGTCAAAGTGTAGTGAAGTTCGATCAAAAATATGGATTTATAGGCCCCCGAAAACAAATTTCTTTTCTGGAAAACCTGGGCACAAATAAACCATCTTAAAAATCCCAAAATCATGTCAGAAGAACACTGCACCAAACTCGACCTAGAACCGAGTCAACTCGGCCGCGGTTGCACGGCAATAGCTTGCTATTGCCGCGGAACCGCGGCGCTTTGAACGATTCACTGGACCGGGTTTGGTGAGTTTCTTAACAAAACCCTGAGATGATTTTTGACGTAAGATTTATTTTATTTTGAGCAGAAAAAATTTCAACAGAAACTTAGGGTTTTGTATGTTTTGGTTTTGCGATTTTTCCGATCAAACTTCCATACACTTTTACTACCTAGCTAGTTTATGTTTAGTTAGGCTCTGATACCACTGTAAGTCCACGTTGCCCACCCCGGTGCTTGCGGGGAGGCGGAAAACGGAATAAAAATCGGATTTTTACTACTCTAGGCAACATGGACTAGACAAAGTCGGGATCTTTTCTAAACAAAACTAGCTAAAAGCTAACTAGAAATTAGCTACATGGAAGAATGGTTATACCTAGGGCTTTATGTCCTTCTCTCCTTGCTCCTTGTAGTGAACGGAAGTGATCTCCTTGTCGTCTTCTCTCGTCGAAGAAGGATCCACCCGAGAGCCTCAACCTTTGGCTTCAACTTCAAGCTAGAAGTAACTAAAGTGCTAGAAGTGCTAATCCTAGAACCTTAGATGAGAGTAGAGATTATCAAGAAGAGGTTTTTCTCAAGCTCAAGTGTTTCTCAACACATGAGAGGGGAGAGCTTGAGAGAGAGGAAGAGGAAGAGAGAGAAAGCATATGATAGAATGAGAGAATTATGAAGCATTCTCACATATATGTGTGAATTATTGTAAATTGATAATTAGTGAGATAATTGTCATGGCTTAATCAAGACATGACCATTATCATTTCATTTTTAATGCAAATTGCAAGGATCAAAGAGCATCTTTTAAATGAAATGATAATGGTCAAAGTGTCAACCTAGGTCAACAAGTCAAGAATGTCAAATGGTCAACAACCCTAACCATGCACAATTATATTAAACTAATATCAATTAACTATAATACACACATAAGCATTAGGGTTAATAAAATGACAATGGTCATTAACCCTAATCAAAGTCCTCTCCCTCTGTCTCAATCAACTGTGCATACACACCCGTATTCGTGATCCGAGGAACACGAACACAATGAGATAAAACCAATCCCAAATCATATACTAGGATCTGGCTTAAACCAAAGCCCGCTAGTATAAGCTGTCCGGACAGCAAACGTGCACAAGTGCGCGGATGTGAACGAACCCTGTCGCAAAACCATGCGACCTCTACTCATTTTGCCTAAAGGCGAATAGCTCTCTGTGTGAGACTCTAAAGACTTGACACTACACTGGCAGTGGGTTTAACCACAGACCGCAAGCGGTACTAGCTGTACGTAACTGTCCCCAGGTAGATGCCGATAAGAAGACTGACGAGGTGACCCCATCTGAACTCCTACTGAGCCTGTATGTGACAGTCTCCGTATAGTCCGGTCTGTTCGTCTGATACATCACATGGCGGGCTTAGTGTAACATTTCGAAATAATAAAAATATTATTTTTGGGAAATTTATAATTTAATATTATTTTATTGAATATTTTAATATTTTAGAATTATTAAATACAAATAAATGGGGAAAAATTATGGAAAATTATGGAAAATTCTAAAATAGGGTAAATTAGAGAATTATGCCATTTCTAAGTTTAATTGATTAGTTATATGCTAAATTAGTGCTAATCGCGATTAAAAATCGCTAAACGTTTTTTTTTTAGCTTTTTGTGCAAAACATGCACATATCTTTTTCTCTTCACTTGTGCATTTTCACCATGGTTTGCTTTGGGGTTACTATTTAGGTGAGAAGGGTTTGTTTTAAGGAAAAAGAAAAGAAAAAGGAAAAGAGAAAGGAATAAGATAATGAGGTATGGGTGAGAGAGAGAAGGTAACCTTTGACCAAGACTTAACCATCTCCTTCATTTCCTTCACTCATCTCTCTCTCCCTCTTCAACCTTGCTGCTGCTGCTGCTCCTCACTTCCCTCCCCTCTTCCACCCCTCTAAACACATTCAAAACAACACTAAAATCCTACCCCCATTTCACTAAAAGATGCACAAGCTCAAGACCTACCCGATGGACCAAGAAAGCATGGATTTTGGCCACTAGGGGCAACTCAAGAAAATTCTTGAGTTGCCAAATGAGGTACCCCATGAAGACTTCGGGACGACAAGCAAGCGCGTGGCGACATCCACATATAAAGACGCAAGGTGAGTAGATTATATCTACTGGGGGAAGTCGGGTGGATGGCGTATAGCACCCCCGCAGTCCGTAGTTGGTATACTATATGTTATGCTTGATAGTACAGCGTGTCAGGGATGTTGTGTTAGGTGTAGTATGGATAGCTTAGGGTTATAAGTAAACTAGTATAGCTCATAGTCGCGAACCCTAGAATAGGTTTACACCCGCACGCACATCCTTGCATATTCACTATACTTACACGGTGTTGATGATGATATTGGATGACATTTGGAGATGAGTCGATGATATTGGGCTTTGTGCCGCGAGATCGGAGATGTGATATGATTCGTATTTGGGATACGACATGTGATTCTTGCGGGCTTGGGATGTGTGTTTACCCAGGCATTCATACTCAGTAGATGGTATCAGTTGTACTAGACTTAGATCAGTACCCCAGAGTATGTGAGATAATGATGGTGATACCTGATAATTGTTGAGAGGAATAAGAATATTGACCGTATCCAGGCATTCATACTTAGTAGATGGTATCAGTTGTACTAGACTTAGATCAGTACCCCAGAGTATGTGAGATAATGATGGTGATACCTGATAATTGTTGAGAGGAATAAGAATATTGACCGTATCCAGGCATTCATACTTAGTAGATGGTATCAGTTGTACTAGACTTAGATCAGTACCCCAGAGTATGTGAGATAATGATGGTGATACCTGATAATTGTTGAGAGGAATAAGAATATTGACCGTACCTAGTTAATGGGATGTCGTACGACGACTTACCGTACGAGCCTATATTGATGATTGATCCGTACTCATGACATGAGGATTGGCATATGATATACTGTATCGTACGCGATACTATTGAGGCGGGATCACCGACTATTATATATATATCGACTCAGACTTAGGTGGTGTCCTTACCCCTCCTGATTTACTTGATACTTAGATCTGTAGTTGCACAGTAGATGTTAGACTAGACCCGAGTTGCACAGTAGATGTTAGACCAGACCCGAGTCATTCTTTTTCAAATGGTATAACCGCATGACATGTACATATGGGTGTAGATTCTTTACTGTTACGTCGATTATTCAATGTCCGCATATTTCCGCTATTCACATTGCTTGCATATGTTTAGTGCTATATTACTATTATGTTGATAGGACACTAGCACCATTATCGATGATGCGTATGTTCCACGTACACTTGCTTGCCGGCTCACACACTTCTTCATCGATAATTGCCATGTCACTACGCAGTAGCATTATTGCATCAGGATATGACCTTGTATGCGCATACTATTATTTCCATGTTGCATGATATAGTGTTATACTTGCACTTCATTTAGATGACACATACCCATACTTGTACACATATATCGACAATTATTCATTTACCAATTATTCTACGGCTCGCATTGCATTGCATGCTCATTTGTTAATGATTCATATTCCTTGTGCACATGCCTTTACATAGTTGCATGCTTATATTAGTGTTCTTGTTGCATGTATTATAATTCATGGATTTCGCACTGTGATATGGTTGCATATGATGATTCTAGATTGTTTTACTCCTGCGTATATATATCAGTGGTATGGGACGCTGAAATATATATGTATACCCCTAGAGTATATATATATTAGTGGTATGGGACGCTGATATATATATACGCACACTTAAATATATCATCACGATGATCTATGCAAATTTACATATGCATTATGAGAGGAGCCTATGAGCTCGATGTGAGAGGAGCCTATGAGCTCGGAGCCTATGAGCTCGATGTGAGAGGAGCCTATGAGCTCGATTGGAGAGGAGCCTATGAGCTCGGAGCCTATGAGCTCGATTGGAGAGGAGCCTATGAGCTCGGAGCCTATGAGCTCGATGGAGAGGAGCCTATGAGCTCGGAGCCTATGAGCTCGATTGGAGAGGAGCCTATGTGCTCGGGGCCTTTATGGTCGATGGTATATTATATCTTCCCTACCCCACACTTATTGTATATGCATTGCATCATATATTAGTAGTACCTGACAGAGTACCTTCATGAATGTTGCATACATGTCGGATACATGATATATGTGTTTCATTGATATTGAGATATATAGTTTGTGTCAATGCTCGACATTGATTTCCTGATAATTTCATTCACGATATCTCCTGTTTTCATTTTACCGCATACTTACATCATATTTGTGATATATTGTTACGTGAGGCACTGGTACGAGTACTTGGCACTACACTTATGTTCAGATGTTACATTGCCACTTTACTATGCTTCGAACTTATTCATTTGAGTTTTATATTATATACTGATCGTATTGACCTAGGATTATGTCTTGCATTCGATTTCTGCTTGTAGATATTTTCTATTCACTAGTTGGCAACTCACCCCCGTTGTGCCACAGTTCTTGCAGGGCTTGCCGTACAGGTTCCATAGCGGCACTTCTGGCACACTGCTTTCCTTTGCGGGTGATTTGCTTGGCAGTTCTTGCAGGGTTTGCCGTACAGGTTCCGTAGCGGCATTTCTGGCACACTGCTTCTATATGGGGGACTTGCTTGGGTAGGTGGGTCTTTTGTATCAGGACCACCCTTGTTGTACTTGTATTATTCTTTGTATCTAGAAATTCCATCAACTAAAGACTTGTATATTGTTTCAGACTCAGACACTAGTGATGTATTATTTCGACCTTAGAGTCGCGCTTAGTAGTGTTGCAGTTTTCATGCTTATCTGGGTTTCTTTTAAATTTTGATCCTCGCCATTCGGCGTTGTATAGTGTATTGCTTGTTGTTTATTTATCCTTAAAATGGTTTTAGGTTTCTGGGCTTTTGGCTTACTTGGACCAGATGGAGTCCTATAGACTTCATATGGTTCAAGGGCCAGTCACGTGCTCTTTCGGGTCGTGACACCTAGGGGGGCGGTGAACGTCAGTCCCCTAATAGCGGTACAAGTCGTGTCGGAGTGTAGCCCAGAACACCCTGAGAGAACACTGGAAACCTACCAGTATATCTCGCTTGCCCAGGCCAGGGACTACTTGTGTAATGGCTCTCCTAGACACAGCGCGATGTCAACCCCCAATACCGGGAGAGACGAATTCTGTCTAACCGTCACTGCCTCCAAGTGCTTCGGGACTACACCCAAAAACTACCTGTTTGCACGACTCCTTTGAGCCGTGGTAGGGTAGCAATCAAAGTGCAGTGGGAACACACTCGAGGCGAAGTGACAGTGTCAAGTCAGCGGACTAAGCTGTACTCATGTCACCTGGGAACTGATAATTGACGATAGGTATAATACCAACCAACAGTTCCCGACGAGTCCTGTCCAGTGTACTCGTAACCTAACGAGCACCCGCATACTATCTCAAGTACGACGTACTGACGGCTGTGGGACAGACCGTCTCCCACGCTGGGATGAGAAGCGCATACGCTAGTCTACTCCGGAGTATCGATGCCCTGTCTCGATAGTCCAACGACTAGGGACCTGTATAAGGATGTGCTTATGGATTACCCAGCCCCCACGAGTGTGAGCGCCATCACAACGCTGGTAATCAAGCAATAATCCTAAGGGCTCTACTAACATGTATATAAGCGATATGCTAAAAGAAACACATGCACATATTGAAGTAGAGACAAACCATGTAGCATACTACCATTTCGAGCAAGATTGTATATACAATTGTGAATATCCCAAGCTTCCATCAAGTAATATACAAACTAGTATGATACAGTAATGGCCTCTAGGGCATATACACTAACAAGAATAATATTGAAAAATGAACTCATTTGAATTTAACAACCATAACAATTTATCAAATAAATAATATAAATGATTAATCATCATGGTTGATTCATTCAACTTGTGTGATTCATCATATGACACATTAACTAATTAATGCATCATTTAATACCATGGATGAATCACACAAATGAGTCATTAAGCAATAAATGCTTATGCCACCTTAACCCCCAAGTCACCATGCTTCTAGAAGCTTCCCGGAAAATTACGAGAACGTCCCTCCAATCCGTGAAAACACGGAAAAACGTTAGACTGTATAAATCCAATAACCCGATACTAGAATCTGGCTTAACCCAAAGCCGGCTAGTAAAAACTGTCCGAACGTCGCACATGCGTTTAAACACGTATGCGTCCGAACCCTTGTCGTAAAACCATACGACCTCTATATCGTTTCGCCTGGAGCAGGGAAACTCTCTGTGTGGGACTCTAAACACTCGACACTACGCTGGCAGTGGGTTTAACCACAGACCGCAAGCGGCACTAGCTGTACGTAACGGTCCCCAGGTAGATGTCGATAAGAAGGCTGATGAGGAAACCCATCCGAACTCCTACTGAGCCTGATGTGACAATCTCCGTACAGCCCGGTCTGTTCGTCTAAGACTATCGCATATCGAGCCTAGGGGCGGAAAGCGTCAGTCCCCTGATAGCGGTATAAGTCGTGTCGGAGCGTATCCCATTACACCCTGAGAAACTACCGGAACCTACCAGTAAATCTCGCTTGCCCTGGACAGGGATTTTGCATAATGGCTCTCTAACACAGCGCGATATCAACTCCCAATACCGGGAGAGACGAATCCTGTCTAACCGCCACTGCCTCCAAGTGCTCAGGACTGCACCCAACTGCTACCTGTTTGCACGACTCCTTTGAGCCGTGGTAGGGTAGCAATCTAAGAACAGTGGGACACACTCGAGGCGAAGTAGCAGTGTCAAGTCTGTGGACTATGCTGTACTCATGTCACCTGGGAACTGTTAATTGATGACGGGTATAATACCAACCAACAGTTCCCCTGCGAGTCCTGTCCGGTGTACCCATAACCTAATGAGCACCTGTATACTATCTCCAGTACGACGTACTGATGGCTGTGGGACAGACCATCTCCCCAACTGGGATGAGAAGCGTACACACTAGTCTACTCTGGAGTATCGATGGCCTGTCTCGATAATCCTACGACTAGGGATAAGTATAGGATGTTGCTTATAGACTACCCAGCCCCCACTAGTGTGACTGCCATCACAATGTTGGTAATCAAGCAAAGAACCTATGGGCTCTACTAATATGTATAAGTGATACGTTGCAAGAAACATATGCACATATTAAAGTAGACACAAACCAAGTAGCATACTACCATATTTAGCAAGACTGTCAATACAACTGTGAATATCCCAAGCTTCCATTAAGTAATATACATGCTAGTATGATACAATAATGACCTCTAGGGCATATACACTAACAATCTCCCACTTGCACTAGGGCCATGAGCTGGCATATCGTAGACCTATCATCTCGAATAGGCTCTCGAACTGCGTCTGAGGAATGGCCTTTGTGAATGGATCAACAATGTTATTCTCCGTCTCTACTCTTTTCACCTCGATCTCCCTGATCAGGTGATACCGCCTTAAGATGTGTCTGGACTTCTGATGGGACCTGGGTTCCTTCGCTAAAGCTATAGCGCCGTTGTTGTTACAATACAGAGGTTTTGGATCAACACTGGTAGGAACCACCTGAAGTTCTGTGAGGAAATTCTTTATCCAGACAGCTTCTTTTGCGGCATCGCAGGCAGCTATGTACTCCGCTTCCATTGTTGAGTCAGTAACGGTCTCCTGCTTGGAACTCTTCCAATAGACCGCCCCTCCATTGAGGGTAAAGACATAACCCGACAGGGACTTGGAGTCATCTTTGTCACTCTGGAAGCCGGAGTCGGCAAAGGCCTCAATCTGGAGGTCTTTTCCGCCATACACCAAGAACATATCTTTAGTCCTCCTCAGGTACTTGAGAATGTTCTTCACTGCTATCCAGTGCTTCCCCCTGGGTTTGCTTGATACCGTCTTACTACGCTCAATGCGTATGCTACATCTTGTCTGGTACATAACATCGCATACATTATAGAGCCTACTGCAGAAGCGTAGGGTATAATCGACATGCTATCCCTTTCCAAATCAGTCTTGGGAGACATATCTTTGGAGAGGGTGATTCCGTGACAAGCCGGTAGGTTACCACGCTTAGAATCTTCCATACTGAATCTTTTCAATATGTTGTCTATGTACTTGGACTGCGAAAGTCTCAACATCCTTTTAGATCTATCACGATAGATCTGGATCTCCAGAATGTAGGTGGCATCTCCCAGGTCTTTCATGGAGAACTTCTGTGACAAGAATCTTTTGACTGACTGTAACATAGGAATATCATTTCCTATTAGGAGAATGTCATCCACGTACAAGACGAGGAATACTACAGCTCTCCCTATAATCTTTCTGTATATACATGGTTCATCTGGATTTTTGATAAAGTCAAATTCTTTGACAGCATCATCAAAACAGATGTTCCAACTCCGAGATGTCTGCTTTAGTCCATAAATGGACTTAAGCAACTTGCATGCTTTACCGCTGCTCCCACTCTGAATGAATCCCTCTGGCTGATCCATATAGACGCACTCTTCCAAATTACCATTTAGAAAGGCCGTCTTTACGTCCATCTGCCAGATCTCATAATCGTGGAAGGCAGCAATAGCAAGAAGGACCCGAATGGATTTAAGCATAGCCACTGGAGAAAAGGTCTCGTCATAGTCCAAACCAGGTCTTTGACGAAAACCCTTTGCAACAAGTCTAGCATTATAGGTTTCAACCTGTCTATCTACACCAATCTTCTTTCTGAAGATCCATTTGCATCCTACGGGTTTTACCCCATCTGGAGCAATGTCCAAAGTCCATACTTTGTTAGTGTGCATGGACTCCATTTCGGTCCGCATTGCATCCAGCCATTTTACCGAGTCACCGCTCTGAATGGCTTGCTGGAAGCTAGTAGGCTCATCATAGTCAATAGTGCAATCTTCTCTATCCCCGTCTATAAGAAAACCGTAGTATCTCTCGGGCGGATGAGACTGCCTACTGCTCCTGCGGAGTGGCGTCGGGATGTCCCTTTCTTCTGAAACCTCTGGTTCTACCATACTTTCAGTAGTAGTTTGTGGTTCTGGAATTTCTTCCAGTTCTATTTCGCTCCCACTTGTTTCCTTTTTTAAAAATTGATATTCTAGAAAATGGGCATTACGAGAAACAAAAACCTTTTGTTCCTCTGCGTAATAGAATAGATACCCTTTGGAATGCTTTGGATATCCCACAAACTTACACTGTACTGAGCGTGCCTCGAGCTTGTCCACATGCTGCTTTTTTACAAAAGCTGGACATCCTCATGTCTTAAAATGTTTTAGACAGGGTTTCTTCCCACTCCACATTTGATATGGTGTGGTAGGCACAGTCTTGGTGGGAACCTGGTTCAAAAGATATGCAGCTGATTCTAGTGCATATCCCCAGAATGATCGCGGTAACTCAGCATTACTCATCATGGAACGAACCATATCCAATAGGGTTCGATTCCTCCTTTCCGATACACCGTTGTGTTGTGGTGTGTATGGAGGAGTAAGCTGAGAGAGAATTCCATTCTCTTTTAAGTAACCCAGGAACTCGGCACTTAAGTATTCACCATCTCGATCAGATCTCAGTGTCTTTATACTCTTGCCTGTTTGTTTTTCCACTTCATTCTTGTATTCTTGGAATTTCTCAAAGGCCTCGGATTTATTCTTCATTAAGAAGACATATCCAAACCTAGAGAAATCATCCGTAAAAGTAATGAAGTAGGAATAACCACCTCGTGCATGTGTAGACATTGGACCGCACACGTCACTGTGTATGAGTCCTAAGAGCTCGCTTGCTCTTACTCCGTGTCCAGTGAACGGAGTCTTTGTCATCTTTCTTTTGAGACAAGATTCACAAGTAGCATAAGATTGATATTCGAACGGATTCAAATATCCTTCTCTATGTAACTTAGTCAACCTTCTCTCATTGATGTGACCTTGTCTACAATGCCATAAGAAAGCCTGATTTATTTCTGGAGACTTTCTTTTAAGTGTGTTCTGGACATTGAAAACCCGAGCTTGACTCAATACGTATATACCGTTATCTAATGTACCGGACCCAATTAGAACTTGATTTAGGTGGATGTGAACTATATCACTTGCGAATGTAAAATCATATCCCTCTCTTGAAAGTGAGGACACTGATATGATATTACAAGTCATACTAGGTACATACAGACAGTTACGTAGAATCAATATCGCCCACTTGTCAAACCTAAGCGATATTCTCCCACGGATTCCACGCTCATTCCTTTTGCAACTCTGAGAGACCAATCACCTATCTTTATAACTCGACTGTTTCTCAAAGCATGTAATGAATTACAGATATGAGATCCTGCTCCGGTATCTAGTACCCAGGAAGTAGAGTTAATTGACATATAGTTCTCAATTACAAACACACTTGAGGCCGAAGCCATAACATGCTTCGTATCCTGGCTACTGGCTTCCAAAGCCCTGCAATCTTTCTGCCTATGCCCAATACCATAACAATAGGAACGTCCCTCTTTTATTATATCCAGTCCCGAAACTTTTGCCCTTCCCTTTCCTTCTATTTCCCTTGTTTTCTTCAGGGTAGAAGGTAGAGACTGTAGAATCAAGTCAGTATCTGACCCGTTTCCCAACGTGGTCTTCAGGTCCATGAGCTTATCAATATAGCTAGTCATTGTAAGGATGTTGTCCCCTTCAGATGACCCAATAGCCATCCTCGCTTGAATTAATTCATTCGAGGTTTCATATCTTGCGATATGAGATTGCTCTCCATATAAATCTTTATTATGGAGAAAGATGGAAACTAAGTCCATTTTCTCATGCTGCTTCTGGTATACACCATCAACTGAAGTCAACACGAGGCATTTGGCTTTTGCTTTATCTTTTTCCCTTGTCTGACGGATATCCATATCCGCGACAGTGGAAACTGGACCTGGGACGGCGGGATCTTGAGTAGTAACAGGGTGGTCTAGCTTGTCATAGGCAATGGACATCTGGACAGACCTTTGCCAGTCATATGAGTCAGATTCAGTCAATTTGTTATCTAGATGTAACCTAGTCGTGGTCACAAGGTCGCTGCAATTAAGAGAGAGAGAAGAAAAACACTTTAGCATGATGCTCTTGCAAATTTAGAGTGGTTTTTTTATTTTATCTAAACAGGATGACTCCCACCGTTTCTCGAATCCTTCCTCAAACCATAAAGGAAGAACTAGCCAGGACTATTCTCACCGTATAATACTTGCTTAACCTTTCAGCCAGGCCAGTGTCGATACTTCAAGGGAGGTTTTCCAACGCTTTTGCGAATTTACTTAATTAAAGAACCTCTTTTCTCTGGGGGCATAGCCCCTCTGACACCTTTCTACGCACCTACTTGGTTTATAGCATTGATCGTTAAGTGACGAATCTCCTGATAAGTAGCTTGTACTCACAGTAGGATCGGGATCCAAATATCATCGTATGATAATGTTGAAGGAATCCTACCAACATTCATCAAACTCCAAATGGTATGCAACACTAGCAAGTTTCAGTTTCTTTAGAAACTCCCGATGTGGATTTTTGCCCCATGCTCTTATGACCTTGACTAAGGGCCAAAATGTCATAAGTCACATATCAAGTTCTACCCGTCATTATCCAGGTTAATTTGAACCCACCCGCATATACTATTCACTAAGGGCTAAGAAAAGTAATACGACTGTCCCAAACCAACGCATCTATCTATGCAACTAATGAATACCTCAGCAGCTACTAAATACCATGTCTTGACTAATGGCCAAAATACATAGCTTGAATACTACTGAATACCCAAATGAAATGACAGAGGGCTACGAATGGTTTTGGCAAAACCGTGAACGTAGTGAACTTGATTTAATCGAAGGAACCTGATACTTTTAAAAGGAGTGGTTAAAGCTCCACAATTAAAAATTCTGATCTTTTTAAAATAACCGACTGGTTTCTTTTAAATTTGTTCCAACGAATTAACTTTGGTTTATTTTTTTTGCATTATAATAATGCGTCCCATCATTTATCCTATCATTGCAGAAAACAACGAAAATACCACGTCCTCTTATACCATCCGCATTCGCCACGGGGTCCCGTCATCACCCGTTAGGTTACTTAACTAACGACAGAGCGGGGGCTGGGCTAGCGCGGGTGTAAAACATAAGTGACGTCTAATAGCTATCATATATAGATATTGTACATTCGTCAGACGCAATAATAAGCATTCCAGATCACTGATGAATTTTATTGGATTTACTAGCAATCCGCGTTTGCTTTGAGCCTGCAACAAAAGACGGATTACACAGTTGTGATGAATAGCCATTACCCCACTCTAGACCCCTACGTGTACGGCAAAATACCCGCCAAGTACCCGTAGTAAAGCGATCTCCCTCAACAACGTGAGTAGGCCACTAAACACTTCAACGTACCCGGTAGTTTGTGTACCCCACCTTAGGTCTATCCTAGGAGCAAAAACAGTAAAAAGAAATAATACAACAGTGGCTACAACCGCAACCTGGATATGCCCCGCGAAAGAATATTACATCATATTACAATTATATTGAATGAATGAATAAAAAACACATCTCAAACCCCGGCTAATCATCATAACATCCCAATCAAGTTCATATACACAAACAGTAAATATTACAGAAATGTGCAACCCCCTGCCAACCGACATACTAGCAGTTAGGGGAGGTTTACGAACACATTAAACATTACAGATAAAAACCCAATTAGCAAATAACTTAGAACATAGATCGACTTCCTTTTTCCGTGTCTACCCCAAAAGCAAAGCAGCACTGAAGTAACCTGGGTAGAAACAGAACATTCTGGAAAACAGAAAACCATAAAATATGAATTACAGAAGAAATCCGAGTCAACTCGGAGTTGACTCGGCGGCAGATCTGCGGCCAAAAGCACCATCTTGCCGCGGATCCGCGGCCATCTTGCCGAGTTAGAGTCTCGTATTTTTCTAGAATTTTTATATTTCCCTGCTGTGAATTTTAAGGCATATCAAATATTTTTTAGACATGTTTAAAATTAACAGAACTGTTAGGGTAAGGTTTTCGTTTTTCACGTTTTTCCGTCGATCGAACTTCTAATTAGTTGCTAACAAGCTAGTAATGGTTTAGTTGGCTTTGATACCACTGTAAGTCCATGTCACGCACCCCACGAACTTACGGGGAGGTAGAATATATGAAAAACGATTATCAAAGGTTCGTAACACGGACTTGAGCGCATGAATCGTGTCTAAACCGTTACTAGCAAACTACGAGAGGTTTAACTACTCGGATTCGAAGTTATACCTCACGTCACATGTCCTTCGGGTCTTCATCGCTGTCCTCCTCTCCTCGTAGGCTCCTTGGAACATCGGCACCTCAACGGCCTCCTCGAGTCAAAGACGATCCACCCGAAAGCTCCTTCTCCAAGCTTGATCTCTAACTTGAGATAACTAGGTTGCTTAAAGTGCTAATCTAAGCTACCTAGGGGATATAGAGTGAGGTTATGGATGTATTAGTCTATCTAACCCTTGATATCAACACATGAGAGGTTAGGGTTAGGGTTTCAAGAATGAGAGAGCTTGAGGAGAGAGAAGATGATGATAAGAATAATATTGAAAAATGAACTCATTTGAATTTAACAACCATAACAATTTATCAAATAAATAATATAAATGATTAATCATCATGGTTGATTCATTCACCTTGTGTGATTCATCATATGACTCATTAACTAATTAATGCATCATTTAATACCATGGATGAATCACACAAATGAGTCATTAAGCAATAAATGCTTATGCCACCTTAACCTCTAAGTCACCATACTTCTAGAAGCTTCCCGGAAAATTACGAGAACGCCCCTCCAATCTGTGAAAATACGGAAAAACTTTAGACTGTATAAATCCAATAACCCGATACTAGAATCTGGCTTAAACCAAAGCCGGCTATTAAAAACTGTCCGAACGTCGCACGTGCGTTTAAATACGTATGCGTTCGAACCCTTGTCGTAAAACCATACAACCTCTATATCGTTTCGCCTGGAGCAGGGAAACTCTCTGTGTGGGATTCTAAAGACTCGACACTACGATGGCAGTGGGTTTAACCACAGACCGCAAGCGGCACTAGCTGTACGTAACGGTCCCCAGGTAGATGTCGATAAGAAGGCCGATGAGGAAACCCATCCGAACTCCTACTGAGCTTAATATGACAATCTCCGTACAGTACGGTCTGTTCGTCTAATACTATCGCATATCGATCCTAGGGGGCGGCAAGCGTCAGACCCCTAATAGAGGTATAAGTCGTGTCGGAGCTCAGCCCATTACACCCTGAGAAACTACTGGAACCTACCAGTAAATCTCGCTTGCCCTGGACAGGGATTTTGCATAATGGCTCTCTAACACAGCGCGATATCAACTCCCAATACCGGGAGAGACGAATCCTGTCTAACCGCCACTGCCTCCAAGTGCTCAGGACTGCACCCAACTGCTACCTGTTTGCACGACTCCTTTGAGCCGTGGTAGGGTAGCAATCTAAGAACAGTGGGACACACTCGAGGCGAAGTAGCAGTGTCAAGTCTGTGGGCTATGCTGTACTCATGTCACTTGGGAACTGTTAACTGACGACGGGTATAATACCAACCAATAGTTCCCCTGTGAGTCCTGTCCGGTGTACCCATAACCTAACGAGCACCTGTATACTATCTCTAGTACGACGTACTGATGGATGTGGGATAGACCATCTCCCCAACTGGGATAAGAAGCGTACACACTAGTCTACTCTGGAGTATCGATGCCCTGTCTCGATAATCCTACGACTAGGGACAAGTATATGATGTTGCTTATAGACTACCCAGCCCCCACTAGTGTGACTGCCATCACAACGCTGGTAATCACGCAAAGAACCTATGGGCTCTACTAATATGTATAAGTGATACGTTACAAGAAACATATGCACATATTAAAGTAGACACAAACCAAGTAGCATACCACCATATTTAGCAAGACTGTCAATACAATTGTGAATATCCCAAGCTTCCATTAAGTAATATACATGCTAGTATGATACAATAATGGCCCCTAGGGCATATACACTAACAAATATACAATCAATCTGACTTGAATATGATTCAAGTATAACTCCATTTACAACATGAACCTGTCTATACTAGAATACAATCTATAACAACCTGAACATGACCGAACCGAACTATGGATATATTCCGTTTACATGGATATCCATTTACATCTATTCCGTTTACTGATATCATGGTTTCGGCAAGGCTTCCATTTATTACAAGACAATACAATACCACCAGTACACCAATACAATCAACACAAAAAACATTACGGGGTTTATAAAGGGGTAGACTGGTACGGAACATGTTAAAGGTGGCACGAGGTGGTCACTGAAGATGTAATTACATCCATGTCGTTGTTCCGTGGTATTTTCGACGGAGCCTTGTACTACGGGTTACCAAAGTCCACAGTGTAAGTTGGACTCCTCTCGTATACACTAGCATATTCTGTACCAAGTTACAAACAACTGCGTTAACATTATAATTAAACATTACTAGTTATACCCTCTTGCTGTCTATTCTACTTCTCCCTTTCTTTGGGACTTATCGAGCGATTGTTTGCTGACGACATTCCTATTTCTCTTCTTTCTTTGGAATGTTGTTAGGTGGATCGGACGCACTAGAGTTCGAGACCAGCCATGAGAACTGGGAGCAGTTCACAGAAGATCCTGAGCATTTACTTTAGTTGTACATATTTTCATTTCAGTTATGCTATTGTTTAGGCATTGCTTTCCATCCATGTATTTACATTTCCAGTTGTACCTGTTAAAGAATGTTTAACAAATAAAAGTTGCTGTTCAATTACATCTATTGTCATTTTTCTTGTGTACATTTACTTTATATTGCTTAGATACACTTAGCGTATTTACTTCGGAGTAAATATGTAGCGGGCCTCGCCGCGTCCCCTCCCCGTACACCGGGAAGCGAGGCGTGACAGGTTTTGTTGGTGGTGTTAGTGTATATGCCCTAGGGGCCATTATTGTATCATACTAGGTTGCATATTACTTAATGGAAACTTGGGATATTCACAGTTGTATATACAGTCTTGCTAAAAATGGTAGTATGCTACTTGGTTTGTGTCTACTTTAATATATGCATATATTTCTTGTAACGTATCACTTATACATATTAGTAGAGCCTATAGTATCTTTGCTTGATTACCAGCGTTATGATGGCAGTCACACTAGTGAGGGCTGGGTAGTCTATAAGAAACATCCTATAATAGTCCCTAGTCGTAGGATTATAGAGACAGGGCATCAATACTCTAGAGTAGACTAGTGTGTACGCTTGTCATCCCAGTTGGGGAGATGGTCTGTCCCACAGCCATCAGTACGTCGTACTGGAGATAGTATACAAGTGCTCGTTAGGTTACGGGTACACAGGACAAGACTCACAGGGGAACTGTTGGTTGGTATTATACCCGTCGTCAGTTAACAGTTCCCAGGTGACATGAGTACAGCATAGTCCGCAGACTTGACACTGCTACTTCGCCTCGAGTGTGTCCCACTGTTCTTAGATTGCTACCCTACCACGGCTCAAAGGATTCGTGCAAACAGGTAGCAGTTGGGTGCAGTCCCGAGCACTTGGAGGCAATGGCGGTTAGACACGATTCGTCTCTCCCGGTATTGAGAGTTGATATCGCGCTGTGTCAGAGAGCCATTACGCAAAGTCCCTGTCCAGGGCAAGCGAGATTTACTGGTAGGTTCCAGTAGTTTCTCAGGGTGTAATGGGCTACGCTCCGACACGACTTATACCGCTATTAGGGGACTGACGCTTGCCGCCCCCTAGGCTCGATATGCGATAGTCTTAGACGAACAGACCAGACTGTACGGAGATTGTCACATCAGGCTCAGTAGGAGTTCGGATGGTTTTCCTCATCGCCCTTCTTATCGACATCTACCTGGGGATCGTTACGTACAGCTAGTGCCGCTTGCGGTCTGTGGTTAAACCCACTGCCAGCGTAGTGTCGAGTCTTAGAGTCCCACACAGAGAGTTTCCCTGCTCCAGGCGAAACGATATAGAGGTCGTATGGTTTTACGACAAGGGTTCGGACGCGTACGTGTGTTTACGCACGTACGACGTTCGGACAGTTTTTTGCTAGCCGGCTTTGGTTTAAGCCAGATTTTAGTATAGGGTTATTGGATTTATACAGTCTAAAGTTTTTCCGTATTTTCACGGATAGGAGGGGCGTTCTCGTAATTTGTCGGGAAGCTTCTAGATGGATGATGACATGGAGGGTAAGGTGGCATTAGCATTTAATGAATTTGTGACTCACTTAGATGAATCATTCAAGTAAGTTAATGAAGCATTTATTGCTTAATGACTCACTTGATGATTCATTGCATATATTTAATGAAGCATGATGAT
Organism: Agapanthus africanus; assembly: GCA_030015575.1. Lineage (NCBI taxonomy): Eukaryota > Viridiplantae > Streptophyta > Magnoliopsida > Asparagales > Amaryllidaceae > Agapanthus > Agapanthus africanus. Next base: position 284,583,662 of record JASDDO010000004.1, read on the forward strand.
AATGCATTTTGATTTATTCTTTTTGATTTTCTTATGCTTCATAATATATTAGAAGTGAGAAGCTTTTTCATTCATTCTTATCATCACCTTCTCTCTCCTCAAGCTCTCTCATTCTTGAAACCCTAACCCTAACCTCTCATGTGTTGAGATCAAGGGTTAGCTAGACTAATACATCCATAACCTCACTCTATATCCCCTAGGTAGCTTAGATTAGCACTTTGAGCAACCTAGTTATCTCAAGTTAGAGATCATGCTTGGCGTAGGAGCTCTCGGGTGGATCGTCTTTAACTTGAGGAGGCCGTTGAGGTGCCGATGTTCCAAGGAGCCTACGAGAAGTGGAGGACAACGATGAAGACCCGAAGGACAAGTAACGTGAGGTATAACTTCGAATCCGAGTAGTTAAACCTCTCGTAGTTTGCTAGTAACGGTTTAGACACGATTCATGTGCTCAAGTCCGTGTTACGAAACTTTGATAATCGTTTTTCATATATTCCGCCTCCCCGCAAGTTCGTGGGGTGCGTGACATGGACTTACAGTGGTATCAGAGCTAACTAAACCATTACTAGCTTGTTAGCAACTGATTAGAACTTCGATCGTCAGAAAACGCGAAAACGAAACCCCGGTTACCCTAACAGTTCTGCTAATTTTAAACATGTCTAAAAAAATATTTAATATGCCTTAAAATTCACAGTAGGAAAATATGAAGTTTTAACTCGTCTTGATGGCCGCGGATCCGCGGCAAGAGTGTGCTTTTGGCCGCGGATCCGCGGCGGAGTCAACTCCGAGTTGACTCCGATTTGCTCTACAATTTATATATTTTGGTGTTCTGTTTTCCTGTATATTCTGTTTCTGCCCAGATTACTTTAGTGCTGGTTTGCTTTTGGGGTAGACACGGAAAAAGGTTGTTGATCGATGTTCTAAGTTATTTGCTAATTGGGTTTTTATCTGTAATGTTTAATGTGCTCGTAAACCTCCCCTAACTGCTAGTATGTCGGTTGGTAGGGGGTTGCACATTCTGTAATGTTTACTGTTTGTGTATATGGACTTGATTGGAATGTTTTGATGATTAGCCGGGGTTTGAGATGGGTTTAATATTCATTCATTCGATATAATTATAATATGATGTAATATTCTTTTGCGGGGCATATTCAGGTTGCGGTTGTAGCCACCGTTGTATTATTTCTTTTTACTGTTTTTGCTCCTAGGATAGACCTAAGGTGGGGTACACAAACTACCGGGTACATTGAAGTGTTTAGTGGCCTACTCACGTCGTTGAGGGAGACCGCTTCACTTCGGGTACTTGGCGGGTAGTTTGCCGTACCCGTAGGGGTCTAGGGTGGGGTAAAGGCTATTCATCACAACTGTGTAATCCATCTTTTATTGCAGGCTCAAAGCAAACGCGGATTGCTAGTAAATCCAATAAAGTTCATCTGTGATCTGGAATGCCTATTATTGCGTCTCACGAATGTACAATATCTATATATGATAGCTATTAGATGTCACTTATGTTTTACACCCGCGCTAGCCCAGCCCCACTCTGTCGTTAGTTAAGTAACCTAACGGGTGATGACGGGACCCCGTGGCGAATGCGGATGGTATAAGAGGACGTGGTATTTTCGTTGTTTTCTGCAATGATAGGATAAATGATGGGACGCATTATTATAATGCAAAAAAAATAAACCAAAGTTAATTCGTTGGAACAAATTTAAAAGAAACCAGTCGGTTATTTTAAAAAGATCAGAATTTTTAATTGTGGAGCTTTAACCACTCCTTTTAAAAGTATCAGGTTCCTTCGATTAAATCAAGTTCACTACGTTCACGGTTTTGCCAAAACCATTCGTAGCCCTCCGTCATTTCATTTGGGTATTCAGTAGTATTCAAGCTATGTATTTTGGCCATTAGTCAAGACATGGTGTTTGGTAGCTGCTGAGGTATTCATTTGTTGCATAGATAGATGCGTTGGTTTGGGACAGTCGTACTGCCTTGTTGGCCAAAGTCAAGGGTATGTACGGGTGGGTTCAAATTAACCTGGAAATTGACGGGTAGAACTTGACATGCGACTTATGATTTGTTGGCCAAAGTCAAGGTCATAAGAGCATGGGGCAAAAATCCATATCGGGAATTTCTAAAGGAACTGAAATTTGCAGAGAGATGCATACCATTTTGGAGTATGATGAATGTTGGTAGGATTCCTTCAACATTATCATACGATGATATTTTGGATCCCGATCCTACTGTGAGTATATACTACTTATCAGGAGATTCGTCACTTAACAATCAATGCTATAAACCAAGTAGGTGCCTAGAAAGGTGTCAGCGGGGTTACGCCCCCAGAGAAAAGAGGTTCTTTAATTAAGGAACTTCGCGAAAGCGTTGGAAAACCTCCCTCGAAGTATTGACGCTGGCCTGGCTGAACGGTTAAGCAAATATTGTACGGTGAGAATAGTCCTGGCTAATTCTTCTTTTATGGTTTGAGGAAGGATTCGAGAAACAGTTGGAGCCATCCTGTTTAGATAAATTAAAAACCACTCTAAACTTGCAAGAGCATCATGCTAAAAGTGTTTTCTTCTCTCTCTCTTAATTGCAGCAACCTTGTGACCACGACTAGGTTACATCTAGATAACAAATTGACTGAATCTGACTTATATGACAGGCAAAGGTCTGTCCAGATGTCCATTACCTATGACAAGCTGGACCACCCTATTACTACTCAAGATCCCGCCGTCCCAGGTCCAGTTTCCACTATCGCGGATATGGATATCCGTCAGACAAGGGAAAAGGATAAAGCGAAAGCCAAGTACCTCGTGTTAGCTTCAGTTGATGGTGTATACCAGAAGCAGAACGAGAAGATGGACTTAGTTTCCATCTTTCTCTATAACAAAGATTTATATGGAGAGCAATCTCATATCACAAGTTATGAGACCCCGAACGAATTAATTCAAGCGAGGTTGGCTAACGGGTCATCCGTAGGGGACAACGTCCTTACAATGACTAGCTATATTGATGAGCTCACGGACCTGAAGACCACATTGGAGAACGGGTCAGATACTGACTTGATTCTACAGTCTCTACCTTCTACCCTGAAGAAAACCAGGGAAGTAGAAGGAAAGGGAAGGGCAAAAGTTTTGGGACTGGATGTAGAAAAAGAGGGACGTTCCTATTGTTACGGGAATGAACATTGGCAGAAGGATTGCAGGGCTATCAAAGCCAGTAGCCAGGATTCGAAGCATGTTGTGGCTTCGGCTTCGGGTGTGTTTATTATAGAGAACTGTTTGTCAGTTAACCCTACTTCCTGGGTATTGGATACCACATCCGGATCTCACATCTGTAATTTGTTATAGGCTCTGAGAAACCGTAGGGTTATCAGGATAGGTGATATGACTATCAGGGTTGTTAACGGAATGAGCATGAACGCTGAATCCGTAGGGGAATATCATATTGGACTGACAGCTGGGCAGATATTGATTCTGCGTAACTGTTTTTATGTACCAGGAACAACTTGTAATATCATATCTGTATCCTTACTTTCTAAAGAAGGATATGATTTTACTTTTATAAGCGATGTGGTTCACATCCACCTAAATCAAGTTATGATTGGGTCAGGTACATTAAAAAACGGGATATACGTATTAAATCAACCTCAGATTTTCAGTGTCCAGAACACACTTAAAAGAAAGTCTTCGGAATTAAATCAGGCTTTCTTATGGCATTGTAGACTGGGTCACATCAATGAGAGAAGGTTAACTAAGTTACATAGAGAAGGATATTTGAATCCATTCGAATATCAATCTTATGCTACTTATGAATCTTGTCTCATAGGAAAGATGACAAAAACTCCGTTTACTGGACACGGGGTAAGAGCAAGCGAGCTTTTGGGGCTCGTACATAGTGATGTGTGCGGTCCAATGTCTACACATGCGCGAAGCGGTTATTCTTACTTCATTACTTTTACGGATGATTTTTCAAGGTACGGATATGTCTTCTTAATGAAACATAAATCTGAAGCCTTTGAAAAATTCCAGGAATACAAGAATGAAGTGGAAAACCAAACAGGCAAAAGTATCAAAACACTGAGATCTGATCGAGGTGGTGACTACTTAAGTGCCGAGTTCCTAGGTTACTTAAAAGAGAATGGAATTCTCTCTCAGCTTACTCCTCCATACACACCACAACATAACGGTGTATCGGAGAGACGGAACCGAACCCTATTGGATATGGTTCGTTCCATGATGAGTAACGCTGAGTTGCCGCAATCATTCTGGGGATATGCACTAGAATCAGCTGCATACCTTTTGAACCGAGTTCCAACCAAGACTGTGCCTACCACACCATATCAGATGTGGTGTGGAAAGAAACCCTGTCTTAAGTATCTTAAGACATGGGGATGTCCAGCTTTTGTAAATAAGCAGCATGCGGACAAGCTCGAGGCACGCTTAGTAAAATGCAAATTTGTGGGATATCCAAAGAACTCCAAGGGATATTATTTCTATCACGCAGAGGAACAAAAGGTCTTTGTTTCTCTTCATGCCTACTTCTTGGAAACTGAGTTTTTAGAAAATCAGAAGAGTGGGAGCGCAATAGAACTAGAAGAAATTCCAGAACCACAAGCTATTACTGAAACCTTGGTAGAACAAGAAGGTTCAGGAGAACCGGACATCCCAACGCCTATCCGCAGGAGTAGTAGGCCATATCATCCGCCTGAGAGATACTACGGTTTTCTCATAGACGGGGATCGAGAAGATTGCGTCATTGATAATGATGACCCTACTAGCTTCCAGCAAGCCATTCAGAGCGGTGACTCAGTAAAATGGCTGGATGCAATGCGGACCGAAATGGAGTCCATGTAAACTAACAAAGTATGGACTTTGGACTTTGCTCCAGATGGGGTAAAACCCGTAGGATGCAAATGGATCTTCAGAAAGAAGATTGGTGTAGATGGACAGGTTGAAACCTATAAAGCTAGACTTGTTGTAAAGGGTTTCCGTCAAAGACCTGGTTTGGACTATGACGAAACCTTTTCTCCAGTAGCTATGCTAAAATCCATTAGGGTCCTTCTTGCTATTGCTTCCTTCCACGATTATGAGATCTGGCAGATGGACGTAAAGAAGACTTTTCTAAATGGAAATTTGGAAGAGAGTGTCTATATGGATCAGCCAGAGGGATTCATTTAGAGTGGGAGCAGCGGTAAAGTATGCAAGTTGCCTAAGTCCATTTATGGACTAAAGCAGGCATCTCGGAGTTGGAACATCTGTTTTGATGATGCTGTCAAAGAATTTGACTTTATCAAAAATTCAGATGAACCATGCATATACAGAAAGATTGTAGGGAGAGCTGTAGTATTCCTCATCTTGTACGTGGATGACATTCTCCTAATAGGAAATGATATTCCTATGTTACAGTCAGTCAAAAGATTCTTGTCACAGAAGTTCTCCATGAAAGACCTGGGAGATGCCACCTGCAATCTGAGGATCCAGATCTATCGTGATAGATCTAAAAGGATGTTGGGACTTTCGCAGTCCAGGTACATAGACACCATATTGAAAAGATTCAGTATGGAAGATTCTAAGCGCGGTAACCTACCGGCTTGTCACGGAATCACCCTCTCCAAAGAGATGTCTCCCAAGACTGATTTGGAAAGGGATCGCATGTCGATTATACCCTACGCTTCAGCGGTATGCTCTATAATGTATGCGATGTTATGTACCAGACCAAATGTAGCATACGCATTGAGCGTTGTAAGCCGGTATCAGGCAAACCCAGGGGAGAATCACTGGATAGCAGTAAAGAACATTCTCAAGTATCTAAGGAGGACTAAGGAGATTTTCTTGGTGTATGGCGGAAAAGACCTCCAGATCGAGGCCTATGCCGACTCCGGCTTCCAGAGTGACAAAGATGACTCCAAATCCGTGTCGGGTTATGTCTTTACCATCAATGGAGGGGCGGTCTGTTGGAAGAGTTCCAAGCAGGAAACCGTTGCCGACTCAACAATGGAAGCGGAGTACATAGCTGCTTGCGATGCCGCAAAAGAAGCTGTCTGGATGAAGAAGTTCCTCACAGAACTTCAGGTGGTTCCTACCAGTGTTGATCCAATACCTCTGTATTATGACAACAACGGCGCTATAGCTTTAGCGAAGGAACCCAAGTCCCATCAGAAGTCCAGACACACCCTAAGACGGTATCACCTGATCAGGGAGATCGTAGACCGCCGGGAGATCGAGGTGAAAAGAGTAGAGACGGAGAATAACATTGCTGATCCATTAACAAAGGCCATTCCTCAGACGCAGTTCGAGAGGCTATTCGAGATGATAGGTCTACGATATGCCAGCTCATGGCCCTAGTGCATGTGGGAGATTGTTAGTGTATATGCCCTAGGGGCCATTATTGTATCATACTAGGTTGTATATTACTTAATGGAAGCTTGGGATATTCACAGTTGTATATACAGTCTTGCTAAAAATGGTAGTATGCTACTTGGTTTGTGTCTACTTTAATATGTGCATATGTTTCTTGTAACGTATCACTTATACATATTAGTAGAGCCCATATGATCTTTGCTTGATTACCAGCGTTGTGATGGCAGTCACACTAGTGGGGGCTGGGTAGTCTATAAGCAACATCCTATAATAGTCCCTAGTCGTAGGATTATCGAGACAGGGCATCGATACTCCAGAGTAGACTAGTGTGTACGCTTGTCATCCCAGTTGGGGAGATGGTCTGTCCCACAGCCATCAGTACGTCGTACTGGAGATAGTATACAGGTGCTTGTTAGGTTACGGGTACACAGGACAGGACTCACAGGGGAACTGCTGGTTGGTATTATACCCGTCGTCAGTTAACAGTTCCCAGGTGACATGAGTACAACATAGTCCGCATACTTGACACTGCTACTTCGCCTCGAGTGTGTCCCACTGTTATTAGATTGCTACCCTACCACGGCTCAAAGGAGTCGTGCAAACAGGTAGCAGTTGGGTGCAGTCCCGAGCACTTGGAGGCAGTGGTGGTTAGACAGGATTCGTCTCTCCCGGTATTGAGAGTTGATATCGCGCTGTGTCAGAGAGCCATTACGCAAAGTCCCTGGACAGGGCAAGCGAGATTTACTGGTAGGTTCCAGTAGTTTCTCAGGGTGTAATGGGCTACGCTCCGACACGACTTATACCGCTATTAGGGGACTGACGCTTGTCGCCCCCTAGGCTCGATATGCGATAGTCTTAGACGAACAGACCGGACTGTACGGAGATTATCACATCAGGCTCAGTAGGAGTTTGGATGGTTTTCCTCATCGGCCTTCTTATCGACATCTACCTGGGGACCGTTACGTACAGCTAGTGCTGCTTGCGGTCTGTGGTTAAACCCACTGCCAGCGTAGTGTCGAGTCTTTAGAGTCTCACACAGAGAGTTTCCCTGCTCCAGGCGAAACGATATAGAGGTCGTATTGTTTTACGACAAGGGTTCGGACGCGTACGTGTGTTTACGCACGTACGACGTTCGGACAGTTTTTTGCTAGCCGGCTTTGGTTTAAGCCAGATTCTAGTATAGGGTTATTGGATTTATACAGTCTAAAGTTTTTCCATATTTTCACGGATAGGAGGGACATTCTCGTAATTTGTCGAGAAGCTTCTAGATGGATGATGACATGGAGGGTAAGGTGGCATTAGCATTTAATGAATTTGTGACTCACTTAGATGAATCATTCAAGTGAGTTAATGAGGCATTTATTACTTAATGACTCACTTGATGATTCATTGCATATATTTAATGAAGCATGATGATAATGCATTTTGATTTATTCTTTTTGATTTTCTTATGCTTCATAATATATTAGAAGTGAGAAGCTTTTTCATTCATTCTTATCATCACCTTCTCTCTCCTCAAGCTCTCTCATTCTTGAAACCCTAACCCTAACCTCTTATGTGTTGAGATCAAGGGTTAGCTAGACTAATACATCCATAACCTCACTCTATATCCCCTACGTAGCTTAGATTAGCACTTTGAGCAACCTAGTTATCTCAAGTTAGAGATCAAGCTTGGCGTAGGAGCTCTCGGGTGGATCGTCTTTCACTCGAGGAGGCCGTTGAGGTGCCGATGTTCCAAGGAGCCTACGAGGAGTGGAGGACAGCGATGAAGACCCGAAGGACAAGTAACGTGAGGTATAACTTCGAATCCGAGTAGTTAAACCTCTCGTAGTTTGCTAGTAACGGTTTAGACACGATTCATGCGCTCAAGTCCGTGTTACGAAGCTTTGATAATCATTTTTCATATATTCCGCCTCCCCGCAAGTTCGTGGGGTGCGCGACATGGACATACAGGCGGCCCATGGAGGTCAGCTCTATATGGACATGCAGGTTGGTTCTGTATGAACATGTGGGTCAATTCTGCATGAAGTTCTAAGCAATATAACACAAGAATCTGTAACTAAAAACATTATTTACAATTCCTATTCCTTGAATCTTACAATTTCATATATTTTGAATCTATCCTAATCCAAATTTTTCTTTCAAGATTATGGATTCTCCAAACAACACCAGCATCAACTTCAACAACACACCACCACTTCTACCGCTTACGCCTACCGTCGCTGCTCCGATCAATGAGAAGACGGTACTGCTTGAGTCAATCCGCAGTCTCTTGGAAGGACAGAAGCAGCAGACTGCTATTTTGATGAACCGTCCAGAAGCGGAAGCACCTGGGGTAAAGCAATTTCGGGCTTTGCACGCCAAGCAATTCTCAGGAAAAGTGAGCCCTCTGGAAGCTGATGAATGAGCTCAAAGTATTGAGGATGATCTGGCAGTGGCACAAGTGCCAGAGATCGCTTGGGTTCGAGTTGCAAAGCTGAAAATCACTGACAATGCACGTGTTTGGTGGATGGTGGAAGAAATCCGTCTTGCCCAACCTATCGAATGGAGGATTTTTCGCGACATGTTCGATGTGAAGTACTTCCCTGAGACTGCCCGATTTGATATGGAACAACAATTCATTCATCTACAACAGGGTTCGACGTGGACCAAATCTGTGGATGAGTATGATACTAAATTTACCATGCACAGCAGGTAAGATATGTCTCAATGTTTGATTTTATATCACATACTACACAGCTAACAAATGACCGTATCAGGTTTGCGGCCCATCTCATACTGACTGCTGAGATCAGGGCTAGAAGATTTCAGCAAGGGATGGACCAGGAAATCCAAATTGCCTTAGCTACAGGGGATTTCCCAACCCATGATTTGGCTTTGAAGGCTGCTCGAAAATACGAGGCATGAAGAGAAAAGGCATACCCCAATCCGCCGGAGTGAAGCGTCCTGCCACTCAGATGGCAGGAGGAGCCTCTTCAAGGTCAACTGTTGAACCCAGGAGACCGGAAGAAACCAATAATCAACCAAGTCCAGATTTTTGCTTCTATTGCAAGATGGATGGACACTTGTGGAAAGACTGTAGGCACGCAAAAGGCCTGTGCTTAGTTTGTGGCGCATCCAATTATGGAATTGGAACATGTCCTTATAGACGCAACCCAGTTACAACCCACAACACTTATCCGCAGTGGCCAGCTATCCAGGCTTCTGCAGCTCGTCTTGCTCTCCCAGCTCCACCTCCTGCACAACCTAATCGCCAATTCCATCAGGCACTGAGGAACATGCCTCGATGGCAGAGAAACATCTCCCAAGGACAGAGGAATGTGCCTCCAGCTAGGAGGAATGTATCCCGGCGACAGGCTTTCACTTTATAAGCCGTAGAAGCCGAGATTGTAGTCCAAGATAACCCTGGTAATTCCCTCTCCTCTTTTTCAATCTTACCAAAACTTTCGCATTCTTCCGTTCATCCAAATATTTTTCATGCACTATCAATAGTTCTATTACTAAATTATTTTGAATCTGTTACACTTTCCTTCTACAAATTTCGATGACGAAATTTTTATAAGGAGGGTAGAATGTAACAACCCTAAACTTTCTGTACGAATTTTTTTCAAAAACACAGAAAGGAGTACCTAAGCCTGAGCACAAGTTATAAATTTGATTTGCTTTTGAACAGCAAGAAAGCACTTGCGGCTCATTGGTAAAGCCTTGCAGTGCTGTGACGCAGCCCCTGTGATCGAACCCCCCAGCCACATTATCTTTTTATTAATTTTTCTTTTAATCTTTTAGAAGCCCAAGGGTTTACACGTGCACTACACGTAATATGATGAGTTACAGAATAAACAAATATGTGCATGAGGGTATGTGAGACGACAGGGACACATGACACAAATCTGGAGCCCTCTCACTGGGGATCGACCGGCGATGCATGAGTAGGAGACCGGCACTGCCGGGTCCCCCGTAGGGGATGCTCCCCATTTTTTTCACCCGAGCACCTCTTCACCTATCCCACTACCCCCATATTGTTTGTTTACTCATTCATCCAGAGAATGTTAAATCACCTTTAATCCAATTTTAATGCATTCTTTAACCCTCTAAACCCTAATTTTCACTATAAATACCATACCCCATTTCACCCCTCCTCACTCAGAATTTCGTTACGAAAACTCTAAAAAATTCTTAAGTTTCAAGTTGTGCAAGTGGAGTTAGCAAAGGGTGAAGTTCCGGCGAAGTTCCGAAGAGATTCCGGCAACGAAACGACGCCCCGACACTTTCCCTAGCTTCCCCCTTCTCCCCTCAATCCTTGTAGCTTGTAAGTCCCCTCTTCCTCTCTCTTTTTCTATTCTAAAAACTTTCATTTTTAAAACTCGACGAAAGCGGAGTTAATCCGACTTCCGTTTCGTTTTTCTTTAAAAATTATAACTTTTCTTAAACCATTTACTACCATACTCTCATATAATGTTTAACAAACATTAACAAACATATTAAAATAAGCTTCATCTCAAAAGAATCTTTTATGCAACTTTTATCGTATTTTTACGGTAAAATACCATATACTTTAGTTTCAACACAAATCAACATAATACTTGTATTACCTTTAGACAACTCATGAGGTAATGATCTAGCTCATTAAAACACACATATTAGAAATAGCACAATTTACTTTTGGGCAATCTTTTTTGGCAATATCACGAGTTACAATAAAATACCCTAAACTATTATAAAACCGTTTTCTTTAAGAAAAGTATTATCTAATTCCTTGCAATTATGTCTCTACAACCCATTTTGGGGAACCCCGATCGGGATGGTGTGAGTTATCGCACGTTCTCGGGCCTAGTAGAGCGAGATACAGACCTCCGCAAGGAGCACTCGATCTCGATGGAATTTTTAATGCTATTTTTAAGAAAATGAGATTTATACAAAATAAATAAAATTTATTTTTATTAAATATATAAATATATATATGAATATTATCAAAAGATCTATTTTAAATATATTATACAAATATTCCAAGTTTTCTAAATCAAAGGAATCACATTTCATGAAACAACCATTACAGTTCAATACAATATCAATATTTCATTAAAATACCATATACAATGAAAACTAGGTTCTACTCACTAGTAAGTTTCACTTTTATAAAATATACATCTATGAAAAACCTAAAGACGATAATTAAATACTTGAGGTGTATTTTGAAAATATATCAAAACTATTTTACATAAAACCCCCTCAAGTTATATCAATTTATAATAAGGACCCTAGTAAATATAGGTTTAAGCGGGACCGGTTCTCTTGAGCCTCGGGGAGTTGGAGAAAGTGGGTGCTTGCCTATCTAAGGTAGAAAATATAACAACGGTGTTATCAACACGGTAATTTTCTTGAAAAAAACACAAATCCTGCCGTCCATGTGCAGCAGTTACCGATAACATCAAAATAATCAGGATTTCAAATTTTTTTTTAAAAGTATGACTCAGTTTGAGTCACGGGAAAATATACAATCAATCTGACTTGAATATGATTCAAGTATAACTCCATTTACAATATGAACCTGTCTATACCAGAATATAATCCATAACAACCTGAACATGACCGAACCGAACCATGGATATATTCCGTTTACATGACTATCTATTTACATCCATTTCGTTTACTGATATCATATTTTCGGAAAGGCTTCCATTTATTACAAGACAATACAATACCACCAGTACACCAATACAATCAATACAAAAAACATTACGGGGTTTATAAAGGGGTAGACTGGTACGGAACATGTTAAAGGTGGTACGAGGTGGTCACTAAAGACGTAATTACATCCATACCGTTGTTCCGTGATATTTTTGACCGAGACTTGTACTACGGGTTACCAAAGTCCACGGTGTAAGTTGGACTTCTTTCGTATACACTGGCATATTCTGTACCAAGATACAAACAACTGCGTTAACATTATAATTAAACATTACTAGTTATACCCTCTTGCTGTCTATTCTACTTCTTCCTTTCTTTGGGACTTACCGAGCGATTGTTTGCTGACGACATTCATTACCGTGTTGATAACACCGTTTGTTAAGTTGTCTACCTTAAATAGGCAAGCACCCATATCTCCGGCTCTCTAAGGCTCAAGAGACTGGTCCCTCTTAAACCTATATTTTCTAGGGTGTAATTTAGTATAACTTGAGGGGGTTTTATGTAAAAATAATTTTATATAATTTTAAAAATACACCTCAAGTATTTTATTATCGTTTTTAGAGTTTTCATTGATGTATATTTTATCATTGTTACATTTTTAGTGAATAAAACCTATTTTTCATAATATACAGTATTTATTTGTAATGTATTGAACTTGTATGGAATTGCATGGTATTTTCATGTAAAGTGATTCCTTTTGATTTAGAAAAGTTGGAATATTTATATTATATCAAAAATATATATTTTGATAATACATATATATTTATAAAAAAAATTAAATTTATTATTTTTCTAGAAATTTCATTTTCTTAATATATTTGTATTTTAAAAATCTTTCGAGACCGTATGCTCCTTGCGGAGGTCTGCATCTCGCACAAACCCGAAGATGTGCGATAATCCGCACTATTCCAAACGGGTTTCCCAAAATTGGTTGTAGAGGCGCTTTGCAAAGATTTGTTTAAAATACATAGTCTCGTAGAAAAAGGTTTTTATAAGTTTGAAGTAGTTTTGTGTAAAATCGTATTTTCCCAAAAGCATGTTCCCAAAGATCATCGTGCTATATTACATATGAGTGTTGTGAGGAGGTAGATCATTATCTCGTGAACTATCTAAATGTATAGTTAGGATAATGGTGTTTTATGTCGAAACTAAACTATATGGTATTTTTCTGTAAAATTGCGATAAAAAGTAAATTAGGAATTCTTTTGATATGAAACCTGCCAATATATTTTGTTAATGTTTAATGATCATGATGTGATGGTTTGGTATTATTGTATTTAAGAAAATTGGTACTTTTTAAAGAAAACCGAATCGGAAGTCGGATTAACTCCACTTCTGTCGGATTTTAGAAATACAAGATTTTAGATTAGAAAAAAGAAGAGAGTGTAAGTCTACGGTAGCGCCCCGGCCGTCTTTCCGAGACCAAATGCGGAACAAATTTTTTTTCGAACTGGCGCTATCGCAAACTTAAAACCCGGATCGTTCCATTAACCGTAAACTGGTATACAGTAAAAGAGGGTTTTGAGATTATACCGATCGATCCGTGTCTTTCGGTCTTTAACCTCTGCCCCTAGCTATTGCGGCTGCACCGACGAAGCTCGCTCTCCGATCTCGCTTGATCTACGGTCTCCTCCATGCCGAAGTTGCGCCACGTCAACGAATTTTTATACGGGCTCCTGCCTCTGAACCGAGGCAACTCGGACATGAAGTTTGCTAGCCGACATGTCCAAGAACGAAGTAGAGTGAGTGTACAACATTTTGTCTCAAGCCACCCAAGCGATTGGGTGAAGGTTAATCGAAGTTGCCATATTGTGGAGTGAAGATGAAAAATGAGCTTAAGGATTTTGTGTTGCAAAATGAATGAATCATCCTCACACAAAGGTGGGAGGCTGCAAAAGACGGGCTCGGCCAATGATATATGGGGATGAGCACAAGCAAAAGAATGGGGTGATCATATGCAAAAATATCACAACAATATCTACACAAATATCCAAAGCAACTCCAAAAGCAATCAATGCAAACAATGAACCATGCTCATTCTAGAACTAATGACTCACTAGCAAAACAAAAGAATCCCCACCACAACAATTTCGGCCAAGGCAAGAATGATAAAGGAAATTTGGCCAAAAAGAATGCACACACATTAAACATTATAAAATAATGTTTAATCGAGGGAAGAAAAACTGGCAACTTCAAAAAGCGATCCCGTAACAAATTACAGGATAACCCCGCAACTGTATATACATACCCTCATTTGTATTTCAACCGAATACAAATGCAATGAGACAAAAATATTCCTACAAGATATAATACAAGGATCCGGCTTAAACCAAAGCCCACTAGTATTATCCGTCCGAACCATGACACGTGCACAAGTGCACGCGTATGTTCGAACCCTGCCATAAAACCATACGGCCTCTACAACGTTTCGCCCGAACCGGGAAGCTTTCTGTGGGGGACTCTAAAGACTCGTCAATACTCTGGCAGCCACAAGCACGTCAGTGGTACTAGCTGTACGTAACGGCTGCCCATGTATTGAGTAAAAGGGAAACCGATGAGCGAACTCATCCTGGAACCCTACCGAGCCTATGTGTGACAATATCAGTACAGTCTGGTCCGCTCGTCTATGAGTATCGCATTCAGGCCTAGGGAGCTGGTAAACGTCAGACCCCCAAAAGCGGTATAAGTCGTGTCGGAGTGTAGCCCAGAACACCCTGAGATACTACTGGAATACCTACCAGTAAATCTCGCTTTTCATGTCTATGGACTTCGTGTAATGGCCCTCCTAAATATAGCGCGATCTCACCCCGATGTTAGGAGAGACGAATCCCCTGCCGATCCGATCACTGCCTCCATGTGGCTCGGGACTGTACCCAACTAAAACCTGTTTGCACGACTCCTTTGAGCCGTGGTAGGGTAATAATCAAAGCACATTGGGAACTCACACGAGACAAATGACGATCTCAGATCGATAGACTAACCTGTACACATGTCATATGGGAATTGCTATCTGACGACAGGTTTTAAAAACCAGCTAGCATGTTCCCGACGAGTCCCGTCCGGTGTACTCATAACCCAATGAGCACCTGTATACATCTTAGGTGATCAAACTGACACCAATGGCTTGTGAGACCGGCCACCGTCCCTCGTCGGGGTCTCGACTGTATACACTAGTCTACTCCGGAGTATCGATGCCCTGTCTCGAAACTTCCACGACTAGGGACCACTTTTAAGGATGTGCTTATAGACTACCCAACTCTTACGTATATGATTGCCATCATACTGTTGGTAGTCAAGCAAGAATCTTACGGGCTCCATCAACGTGCAATAGTGATATATCATGTTACCTAAAGCAGTACACGATGATAAAGATAAACCAGATAGCATACTATCATCTCGAGTAAGACTGTCCTATCGGTATAGGTCCCTCCTCAATCATTGCAATCATGTGCCTGCGATCCAATAATTGACTTTGAGGGCACTATATCCAACAATCTCCCACTTGCACTTAAGGATAATTATTGCAATGTCGCATACTCACAGCCCGTGTGATACCGAACACCCAGCTCCTCTACTAATCAGTGTCACAAAGCTCGTTTATAAAACTATTGTGTTCGAGAAATAGCCTTAGTGAGTGGATTCGATCTGATGTTTTTTCTATGTCTCTCTATATCTCAAGTTCGCAGAGAAAAGCCATCTCCCGAAATGAGCAATACCCGTTTTAGAATATGTCTAGATATCTGATGGGACCTAGTTCACAAATGAACTCCAAATCCAAACTTCTTAGACTGTATCGTCAACTGAACTTAATCAGTATCCTGCGCCATGCCTTCCTCAGTATCTGCTTGGACCACCTGTCCAAACTGCTGCCCCTCGTCGGAGGGAAAACTATAACTTTGACAGTCATTCTGTCATCCAGGTCACCTTGGAAGCTTGGAATGATAACTGTCTCCTGAAGGAGGCCGCCATTATCAAATCCCTAGAATATCCACTTATGTTTTAAAACTGCTTCCGAATGTTTTTCCAGGATTGGATTAATATCATCTTATTGCATCTAGTGCAAAAACAACATCTGGTGTGGTACTTGACATCTCATGATCAACTCAATTGCCTAAACAAGTGATCTGCCAATCATGCACATCCTTCTCCCCTTTAGTCTGTAAGACACCTATAGAGAGGGTGCCTCCATCACCTGCTGGTACACCACTATGCCAGGAGTCGTCCATTCTAAATACCTTTAGAATGCAGTCTAAGTACCCAGATTGGAAAATTACCCAAATCTAGATCTAAAACCATAGATCTAGTAACCAGAATGTCTGATATAATATCCATATCCTATGTGGAGAAAACACTGTATGACAACCACAGTATAACCGATCGTAGTATAGGAATTTTTCTTCCTACTCTGTGTATATCATCCAAATACTAGGGCATCACACCCTATTACTTTCTTAACAGATCCATCCTCTATTCTGATGAAGTCAAAGCCCATGACTGTTACATAAAAAATAGATGATCTATCTCCGCTATATTTGCTTTAGTCTATAAATAGACACAAGCTTCTTGTCCATTATGCTTCCGCTGCTCCCACTGACTACGACAACCCTCTGGCATAATAATATACACGTGCACTTCTAAAACTAGTTTAGAACGACGCTATACTTATCATCTTGCCGGGTCTTATAGTCTAGAACAACAGTAATGGCAAGTCTGGGTAAACAAGAACATCCCCGTCACCGTCCTTGAGGCTACCAGAGTACCTCTCGGGTGCCTGAGGTTACCCACCATATCTACGAAGTGGCTAATGGAATGTCAAGCCTGATTGAATGTTTAGGTCCTATTAAATTTTCTGTAATCGTTTGCGGTTCTGGAATCTCTTCCAGTTCTACCATACTCCCACTACTGTTTTCTGAAAAAATCCATTTTACTAAAACTGTGGCGAGCCAAGAACAATATCACTATTGATCTTCCAGATGGTAGAAAGTCAACACTTGTCAAAACCAGGGTCAACTCACAAACCACCATTAGAAAAATGTGCCTTTAGTTATCCAGAGTCTGGTTTTAAGCTTAAGCCGGACAACTCCATATACCTTAACATCGTTAAGATACGATCCATTCTATATACAACATAGAAACAAAGGCACTGATTTAATTAGAACCAGATTCAAATCATGCAGCTGTCTCCAGTGCATATCAACTAAATGGAGAGAGGCCGATCAGCATTACTCAACTTAGGAGTGCATCCAATTATGAGTAAACTGAAAGAGAAGCAAGTTTTCTAAAACATTACTATCAACTGAATACCATACACAAGTATCTACATCTTCGATCACCTTGAAGAATCCCGATACTTGCTACACCTGGTTCTCTACTTTATTCTTATACCTATAACTTCTCAAATTTGGACCTTGTATTTCAACGAAACACTTGTCTAAAACTTAAGAAGTCATAAGTAAACAGAATACAGTACGAGGACCATCCCCTTTGTCCTAATGGACACTGGACAATATACAATACTTTGTATAAGTCCCCTGAGTTTAATAACTCAAACCCTGTGCATCGTAGGTTGAAAACTGTACCCAGGCGATTTCCTCAAATATCACCAATTACGACGAATTCCGATATAATGAGGATGATCACCTAATTCCTAATAACTTACTCCTACTTATCATCTATAAAACCATACAGATGTGAGAATCATACTTGGTAAATACATACCCTGGAGCAAGGACTAATTGGGAAATCAATTTTCTATTAAAAATACACAGTGAAACTGAAACATGAATATGTTTCGAAGGGGTATCCGGGTATTCATAGTAACGCCTCTTCCATTATCCAGATTCATGACTGTAACCGTATATTTCGTTGCCATCTCTCCAAATCCCTTTATTTGTCTTTAGTCGTTACCTTCTGTACACCAATGTTATGCTTAATGGTTTTCTTCCTTCCCCACCGTTTGGCACCAGCCTATGGTTTGGAAGAAGACTATCCAATAAGCATAATAGGTGTACTCTCCTAATCCTAGGAGTACTCGCAACCTGAGAGAAGGTGATGATAAAAGACAACTGAATAAACCTTATTCTATTTCTCCCGAACCGGAGAAAAGAAAAGGTGAAGTAGGAGTGGCGATGATATACTCGGTTTGGTCATGAATGATAGCATTCGCAACTTACTTTGCCCTCTTTCTAATCCCTCCATATGTCTTTACTTATTACCTTCTGTACACCACACTTAGGCTAATTGGTTTTCTTCATTCCCTACCTTTCGGTACCTACCTATGGTTTGGAAGAAGACTGTCCAATAAGCGTAATAGATGTACCCTCCTAAACCAAGGAGCCCTCGCAACCTGAGAGAAGGTAAAAGGAAAAGACAACTGAATAGTCCTATTCAATCTTTCCAGAACCAGAATCCATCCTCAATTCTGGAACAAGTTCCTTTGAGTTCGTATATAACCATACGATGGATTTATCCAATGGAAGTGGACGTTCGTAATAATACGAGGTGTTCTGGAGAAATGCAAAGGGTAAAAGAAGGAATGGCAATGATGTATGCAAACTCAGACAATCCAAAAGCTAGTGTTTTAAGAAAGTTCGGTTAACTTGGTTACTGAGTCATAGTCTAGGGTCGGGTCATGGTCGCTGCCAAAGAGAGAAAGAAAAGAAACACTCTGCGTACACTCTAACTTAGATCAGAATGGTTATCACTTTATCTAATCAGGAAACCTCCCACTGTATCCTTAAATTCTCCTCCAAACCTGAAAGAAGAATTAGTCGGGATCACCCGAGGAGTAAACCAATTCATCAGTGAGAATCAGGATCCAACTATCATCGCATGATAACGTGATGGAATCCACTCACGTTATCACACTCCAGAAGGTATGCGCATGCCTTGCAAGTTTCAGTTTCTTTAGAAACTCCCGATGTGATTTTTACCCCATGCTCTTATGACCTTGACGAATGCCAACATATCATAAGTCACATGTCAAGTTCTACCCGTCATTATCCAGGTTAATTTGAACCCACCCATACAAACCATTGACGAAGGCCAAAATGGTAGTATGACTGTCCCAAACCAACGCATCTATCTATGCAACAGAAAAGTAACAAATAGTTACCATACACTATACCTTGAAGAAGGCCAACATACATAGCATGAATACTAAGTGCTACCCGTCTGAAATGATGGAGGGCTACGAATGGTTTTTGGCGAAAAACGTTTAACGTAATGAACTTGATATCGTTGAAGGAACCTGATAGCTTTTACAAATATATAGTGGCGAAAACCTTTGTTAAAGAGGTCACTCCCGGTGAAGAGATCTCGGCTCTTTCCCCGTAGAATGAGGCACAGGATATTCTAAACTGTATACCACGATGCAAAGAAAAAGTAATCGACTATAGTGAAGTTATTACCCTGACGCAAACCTCTACCCAAGGGGTCACTCCCGGTGAAGGGATCTCGGCCTATGCCTCGTCGAATGAGGTGCTGGATATTCATAACTGAATACCACTGTGCAAAACAAATGAAAACGTCCTTGTAATAACAGCTTTTTGAAAAATGTTACAACAACATCTGTATATGGTCTGTTTTCTTTGCATTGATCTGAATCAACGCAGTCCCATCAATTAATCACACCAATAAAGAACGAAAATAAAATGTACGTATATGCCATCCGCATTCGCCACTGGGGCCCGTCATCACCCGTTGGGTTACATAACTAACGACAGAGCGGGGACAGGACTAGCGCGAGTGTAAAACATAGACAACATCTACTAGTATATATATCAATATATAATAATCGCTCTAGGCGTGATAAACGCAACATTACAGAAAAGTAATAAGCATCACAGAACAATGCAGATATACTGGGAGCCCCGGGTTTCATAGAGCCAAAAATAAAACCCGACGTTCCCTTGGTCGTGTGGATAACCAGTGTAATGAAAACCTAGACCTCTACGAGTGTGACAAGTTACCCGCTAAAACCAGAAGCGAGGCATCCCCTTTCAGCATCGTGAGTGGACCACCCAGCACTTCACGGAATCCGATAACTTGAGCACCCCATTTTGGGTCAACCTGTATCCCCTACGAGTGCGGCGAATAGCCCGCCAATCCTAAAGTGAGGTCCCCTCCCTCTCAAAGCCATGAGATGCAGACCTGTTGCCCTCCAGAACCCGGCTATCCGTGCACTCCATCATGGGGTAATCCTAGTACAGAAAAGAAAATATGTACAACGGGTACATCGACCTCAACCCGGTCGTGCCCCAAATGAATAATATACAAACAGGCAGTGATAGCAGTGCACACGTCGGACACTCGCCCCGCAATATCAAATGTACAAATATAACCAAACTGCACTACCATTGTATGCAAGCTATCCACCACGACAAATCCGCAACATCACAGCACAACACAAAACATCAACATGAATGTCACGTTCGCAAAACCCGTCTAAAAGGACTATAGCAATTAGACAAGATTTACCGATCGAATGACATTCACGGTCACAGATAGTAATATAATGCACTGCAAACTTAAACAATGTTAGAAAATATCGACTCCGAAATGACCCCGAATAGCCCAAACAACCTGATAAAACCATATCCAAAATAGGCCAAATAAACAACACCACTGAACCAACTTCCCAGAGACCAGAGCAACACCCAAAACACTAACCCCATAGGCCTACACAGGGCCGGCGACGCCGAAAATCCCAGGCTAGGGATCGACCAAAATCCGAGGGTTGGGGTCTGTGTTTGGGGTGTGTTCTTGTGTCCTCCCGAGTAGTCTTCTGCACATGTTTAAATAATTTTTTGAAGATGTTTTAAAAACAATAGAGAATACAAATCCAGTGGCATCGTTTGGGTTTTGTTTCGGTTTCGATACTTTAACATTGTCTAAACTAACTAGTAAATGGTTAATAGTTTGGCTATGATACCATGTAAGTCTACAGTAGTGCCCCGGCCGTCTTTCCGAGGCCAAATGCGGAACAAAAACTTTTTCGAACCGGCGCTAACGCAAACTTAAAACCTGGATCGTTCCATTAACCGTAAACTAGTATACTGTAAAAGAGGGTTTTGAGATTATACCGATCGATCCGTGTTCTTCGGTCTTTAACCTCTGCCCCTAGTTGTTGCGGCTGCACCGACGAAGCTCACTCTCCGATCTCGCTTGATCTACGGACTCCTCATCGCCGAAGTTGCGCTACGTCAACGAATCTTTATACGGGCTCCCGCCTCTGAACCGATGCAACTCAGACATGAAGTTTGCTAGCCGATATGTCCAAGAATGAAGTAGAGTGAGTGTAGAACACTTTGTCTCAAGGCACCCAAGCGATTGGGTGAAGGTTAATCGAAGTTGCCATATTGTGGAGTGAAGATAAAAAATGAGCTTAAGGATTTTGTGTTGCAAAATAAATGAATCATCCTCACACAAAGGTGGGCGGCTGCCAAAGATGGGCTCGGCCAAGGATAGATTGGGGTGAGCACAAGAAAAAGAATGGGGGTGATCATATGCAAAAATATCACAACAATATCTACACAAATATCCAAAGCAACTCCAAAAGCAATCAATGTAAACAATGAACCATGCTAATTCTAGAACCAATGACTCACTAGCAAAATAAAAGAATCCCCACCACAATAATTTCAGCCAAGGCAAGAATGATAAAGGATATTTGGCCAAAAAGAATGCACACACATTAAACATTATAAAAAAATGTTTAATCGAGGGAAGAAAAACCGGCAACTTCAAAAAACGATCCCGTAACAAATTACAGGATAACCCCGCAACTGTATATGCATACCCGTATTTGTATTTCAACTGAATACAAATGCAATGAGACAAAAATATCCCTACAAGATATAATACTAGGATCCGGCTTAACCAAAGCCCACTAGTATTATCCGTCCGAACCATGACACGTGCACAAGTGCACACGTATGTTCGAACCCTGCCATAAAACCATACGGCCTCTACAACGTTTCGCTCGAACTGGGAAACTTTCTGTGGGGGACTCTAAAGACTCGTCAATACTCTGGCAGCCACAACCACGTCAGTGGTACTAGCTGTACGTAACGGCTGCCCATTTATTGAGTAAAAGGGAAACCGATGAGCGAACTCATCCTGGAACCCTACTGAGCCTATGTGTGACAATATCCGTACAGTCCGGTCCGTTCGTCTATGAGTATCGCATATCGGGCCTAGGGAGCTGGTAAACGTTAGACTCCCAAAATCGGTATAAGTCGTGTCGGAGTGTAGCCCAGAACACCCTGAGATACTACTGGAATACCTACCAGTAAATCTCGCTTGCCATGGCCATGGACTTCGTGTAATGGCTTTCCTAAACACAGCGCGATCTCACCCCTAATGTTGGGAGAGAAGAATCCCCTACCGATCCGATCACTGCCTCCATGTGGCTCGGGACTGTACCCAACTAAAACCTGTTTGCACGACTCCTTTGAGCCGTGGTAGGGTAATAATCAAAGCACAGTGGGAACTCACACAAGACAAATGACGATCTCAGGTCGATAGACTAACCTGTACACATGTCACCTGGGAATTGCTATCTGACGACAGGTTTTAAAAACCAGCTAGCATATTCCCGGTGAGTCCTGTCCGGTGTACTCATAACCCAATGAACACCTGTATACATCTTAGGTGATCAAACTGACACCAATGGCTTGTGAGACCGGCCACCGCCCCTCGTCGGGGTCTCGACTGTATACACTAGTCTACTCCGGAGTATTGATTCCCTGTCTCGAAACTCCCACGACTAGGGACCACTTTTAAGGATGTGCTTATAGACTACCCAACTCTTACGTATATGATCGCCATCATACTGTTGGTAGTCAAGCAAGAATCTTACGAGCTCTATCAACGTTCAATAGTGATATATCATGTCATCTAAAGCAATACACGATGATAAAAATAAACCAGATAGCATACTATTATCTCGAGTAAGACTGTCCTACCGGTATAGGTCCTCCCTCAATCATTGCAATCACGTGCATGCGATCCAATAATTGACTTTGAGGGCACTATATCCAACAGAGGGAGGAGGGACTTACTGGATTTTAGATTAGAGAAGTGGAAGAGGGAGTGGTAGGAGGTGCCGGTGCGTCGTTTCGTCGCCGGGAGCTTCTAGGGTCGTCGTCGGAAGTTCGTCGGAGCTTCGCCCTTCGCTAACTCCGCTTTTACACAAAAGTTCTTGAAATTTTTCTTGAGAGTTTGGACAGAGATTGTGAGTGAGGGGGGTGTAGAATGGAGTGATATTTATAGGAAAAGATTAGGGTTAGGGTTGATGAAAGGGTGTGATAAAATTGTATTAAAATTTGTACTAAAAAAATGGATTAATGGGTTTTTAAAAGGCTCTGTTAATGTGCAGGGTTTTTAAACAATATAGGGGTTATTGGGATGCAAAGAGGCAGAGTTTTCAAGAAGGGAAGAATCGGTTTTGTCTGAGTTCGGCCGGCGGCGGCGGCCGAGTCAGCCGCTTCGCCGGCCGAGTCGGGCCGATTTTCCCCCGCCACGTGTCCCTTGCCGTTTGGTCTACCTTCTGGACTCATTTGTTTTATATGTGACTTTTGGTTTTTACGAGTTATGCACGTGTAGACTCTTGGGCTTCTAAAAATTTAAAAGAAAACTAATTAAAAAAATAATGTGGCTAATGGGATTTGAACTCTGGTGCTTTGGTTCAGCGGTGCAAGGTCTTACCAATGAGCTACAAGCTCCTTCTTTCTATTAAAAAGCAAATCAAACTTATAACTTATGCTCAGGAAAAAGTACCCCTTTCTGTATTTTTGAAAAAAAAATTGTACCGAAAGTTTAGGGTAGTTACAAAAAACAAAATGGTGAAATCATGACAATCAATATGTGCTGGGGATAAAATATTGAACAGTCAACAATAAAGAAGCACATTTAAATAAGTACTTTATTATGCGGGAAACAAATCACCGAATACGGGATCAAAAGTACAAGGGTTTACAAAACTAAGAATAAAGTTTTCTAAAACCCTTTCTGCCTTCTCCACCATATCAAATCAACGATCTTCATCAGGAGTTACTCCCTATCGGTCAGCGCCGTGCCTATCAGCGAAGGCAGACATGATGGCCCGCTGAGCCCGTATCTGGCTTAGCAACTGAACAGAACAATCCATCAGAGGCTGGGTAATCAAATGTGCCTCATGAAAGCACTCGATCTTGTCCTCCGCCGCGTCGAGCATCGCCAGAGTCATCTCCGCTGGATGAGGGGGGATGTCAGCAAGCACAGACGGGAAGATCATCCGGAGCCAAATGGAGCCGATAGGAAGAGGAGAGCCCTTACAAGTTAGGAGCTCAAACATCACCATGTCACATTTGTCATCTGTGAGAATGGGATCCACTAATCCCGCAGTAAAACGAGGAACAATTCCCTCGATAGGTACCTCCTATAGTTGCCGACGAGTATGATGATGATTGCAAGCCATGACTCTTGGTCTGTTAAAATTGGTTCTCTCTTTATGAAGAAAAAGAAGATCATTGCTTCAGAATATAAAGAGAAGCATTTAAATTTAGGCGCAGAAAATGTTGTGCATGGTGGAACTATTTCCAAGGTCTGACAAAAAGGGCATGGGAAAAGTAAGAGTTGACTCATGAAAATCAGAGCCAGAAGGTGAAGCAATTCCCTCAGCAGCACTTCATGTGCATGACACGTGAGCGTCGACACCGATTCTTTTTAGGATCAAATCCTATAGAAGTGCCTCACGTGCATGACACGTGAAGCATCAATGCTAGTTTTTTTTATAACAACATCACATGTGAGGCACATACAAACATCGGCGTAAAGAAAAGGAAGAGCCATGTCATTCATACTTCGAAGAAATTTGTACATTGGTGATAAGGAGGATAAAAAAAGGAAACAAATATCATCAAAATATTTACAATGGCATGACGCTGAATTCCAGACACGGATTCATGAACTTAGAGGCAAATTTGAGTAAAGTGCTTCTAGCTTTGTTGACCATCTTCTTATGGATTTTCTCATGAGTGCAAGCGTCGGGATCCCCGCTGATGTCGTCCATCCTCTGGTATGCGGATATTATCGCCTTCTGTTGGAAGACGTGATGCAAAACAACGACAAGATCATCACTCCGCTTCTTTGAGATCAGGCCCATCAGATATACTGAATGCACCTTGTCTTCAGCATCATCAAGTGCCTCGAACGGCATAGCCTCATCAAGCTCAGGAAGTGCTTCCTAAATCGACCCAATGACAATCTTCAAAAGAGCAAAACGGCGGGGGAGCAATCGACCGTTGTAATCGTCGAAGTGACACATCACCTCGGCGCATTGGGTATCAGTAAACTCCTGGCCTTAACAGCGGCCTTGGATGCGAATCTCCTCATAAGAGATAATCTCTTCAAGATTATACAGATAAGAAGCCATAGTATCAGGAAAAAAACCAGTAAAAGGTTAGCAATCAAAATACTAAAATCATTACAATCTAAAAGAAAAAATAGAAATCCCCACCAAATCAAGGTAATGCCCTATCAATGATGAGGTAGACACTCATTGTGAGAATCCAAAAGGATTTTCATTTAATGAAAAATTTCATTGAACAGTGGAGTTCAAGACCCCCAATAGCCTCGAAGAACGTGTTCTACAATAGATTCAAATCTGCAAGAAGAACCCTAAAGAGAAAATAAGAAAAGGGAATAAAATTTCTAAAAGAATTTTCAAAAGAAATTTTCTCAGAGCTAAGCTCTGTAGAACAAACCGGAATTGAATTCCTCTGATGGTGAGATTAAATCCCAGAAATCCCCATGGGAAATATATTAGAATTAAATTCCAGAGAAACTTTTAGAGATCAAAGTCACTAACAGGGTAAAACCCTAAGATCTCTAAGACCCATGGTCTAGCCAAATAAAGTTTTTTTTAAAGATCTCTAAGAGATCATTCCACGAAAAGAGCAAAGCTCTGCTAATGGGTAAAAATCCAAAACAAAAAGGAAGATTTTTTATGGGTTGAAATTTGGTCATGATTCTTACCAAGTTTTTTAACAGAGTTCAACTTTAAGAGTTTCTTTGGGGTAGAGAGCTAAGCTCTGAAAGGAAAATTAAATTCTCAAGAAAAAGAGTTAAGAAAGAAGATGAAGAAACAGTTGTCATCTTAAGGGCCAAAGGTCCCATTTATAAGATGTGATGGGAAGTGGTTCAACTTCCCATTCTCCTAGGCAAACCAACGGTGATAAAGATGGACAGCTTTGCACTCATGTGCAAGCCACGTAAGAACAACGTTGGAGGGCATTTGTTCCATCACATAAAAAAAGGGGAGAAAATTCCCGACACCTCAAACCTCACGTGTTAAACACGTGAGCGCCTATATGCTTTGTATATAGGCACTACAACCAAAATGCCTAATAGGCTAAATAAGTCTCGCGTGTTAAACACGTGAGTGCCTATATGCAAAGCATATAGGTGCTGCAATCAAAACACCTAATAGGCTAAGTAAGCCTCACGTGTTAAACATATGAGCGCTTATATGCAAAGCATATAGGCGCCGCAATCAAACACCTAAGAGGCTAAATAATCCTCACGTGTTAAACACGTGAGCGCCTATATGCAAAGCATATAAGTGCTGCAATCAAACAATTAATAGGCTAAATAAGCCTTACTTGTTAAATACGTGAGCACCTATATGCAAAGCAAATAAGTGCTGTAATCAAACAACTAATAGGCTAAATAAGCCTCACGTGTTAAACACGTGAGCGCCTATATGCAAAGCGTATAGGCGCTGCAATAAAAACACTTAATAGGTTTAATAAGCCTCACGTGTTAAACACATGAGCCAAACAACTATAGGCCAAATTGGCCTCACGTGTTAAACACGTGAGCGCCCATATGTAAGGCAAATGAGTGCCAAATTAGAGAAGCTAAATAAGCCTCACGTGTTAAACACGTGAGGGAACCTCCTTACTTAGAATTAAATTCTACTTAAACAAGGAACTGTTGGATCAAAGATCCAATGGTGATTAAGCATAGAATTAAATTCTATTGGGAATGATATTTTTTGTTAAACCGAAAGTTGGTGGATCAAAGATCCAAGGAGATGGAAGATATTTCCCATATCTTTCTAAATAAAGAAAGATCGTGCTCTGTTAAATCGAGCACCCTTGAATTAAAAATTCAATGGTGATAAAAATAGCACCGTTCAATAGAATTTTATTCTATATATAGGAGAATATTCGCTCAATCTGGTTAAAATAAGAAAACATATCCTGTAAGACAGAAACACTTGGATCAAAGATCCAAGGTGGGTAAAATTCCCCACATCAATTTTGAGTCCAATTAAATCAATTAGAATCTCTCAATAAAATATTTTCTCAAAATTAATTAAGAAACTTGCCTCAACTATATAAAGGACCCGAGACTTCAAGCCTCAAAATAGAAAAATCCCCTATAAGCTCCTGCCAAAAAATACAGTGAGCTCTTGAGAGAACAAAGAATTTAATTCTCAAAAAAAGAAGACTTTTCTCCTTCAAAACACTCTAACAAAGGAGAGATTAAAAGTATCCCTCTCGCCTGGTATAATGGATATAAGGGTTTAACCCTTCATACAAGAACTTAGTTCTTCCTCTGATTTGAGATTTGCAAAAGCAAATCTCCCCCCAAATTGAGAATTTAATTCTCATCGGGGAGATTCTGTTCTTCAGACTAAAAACTCAGGGGGTAGAACTAGGTTAAAATGAATAAGAAAAAGAAAGGAAAGGAAAAAGAATATTTGTTCTGGGAATTTGATTCCCCCGAAATTAGGGTTTAACCATACATAAAGAACTTAGTTCTTATAAAAATAAAAAAAAGAGAACTTAGTTATCTAATAAAAACAATGATGATGATTCAAGATCTTCAAAACATGCATCTTGATGGTCATCAATGACTAAAATTATATATTAACTAATATTATTTGCTCACTAATAATTTTCTTAATATATATATATATATATATATATATATATATTTGATATATGTGTGTGTGTCTATATATATATATTAAAAGAAGTATGGCATGGATTTTCTATTTTGAGAAAATAGAAGAAGAGGTGGAAAATGGGGAGACTTTTTGTGGAATGGGGAAGCATGGCTTGATCATTTTATTTATTCATTTGTAGTCACTATAGAAGCATGGTTGCAATATTTTAAAGGTTTTAATTCCATGATTCAATAAGTGAGGTATTTTGATTAAGCCATTCTTCACTTTTTCTACACTAGTTCTTTATCTTCACTTGAGCTCATATGATGAGTTCTCCTCTCTATCTCTCTCCATCTTCTTTCTCACCTCCTCCAAGCTCAATCTCTCACATGAGTTGTGAAAGCTTGAGTTTGTGAGAACCCTAGCGAGCAAACAAAACCCTTAGTTCACCATCCTACACTTGATTAGCAATTAAGTGTAGTGTGTTTCCTTCACTAAAGAGTTTAGTGAAGAGGTAGCTTGGATTAGCGGAGTTTCGGGTGGATCATCTTCGGCACGAAGATTGCAAAGGAAGTTCGATCCAACTTTAAGTGGAGCCTAATGGAGTCGCATGGACTACTACACGAAGCTTGAGAAGAGAAGGACATGGTCTACAAAGGTTGTGGGCTCTTTCTCTTAGTGTAAAGTTTTTGTTATATCATATTAAACCATAATCATCTTAGTTTAGATTCTAGGTTAGTGTTGATTAGCACCCTAAAATTTTTTAAATTGGCATGCTTGATGCTAGTAAAACCCAGTGGTGGTGGTAATAAACACTTTCATGGTATCAGAGCCAAAGCTAGAAGATTAGACGATGTTAGCTAGATTACGAAAACGTAACAACTCCAAAACCGAAACCCAAAACATCAATTTTCTATCGATTTCAAAATGATCTCTGAAATTTTTTAAAACAACTGCAGAATGTTGCATATGATGTAACTAGTACACTATAGAAATTCGAGACCAAAATTCCTTGATTGACCTGGCAAGATGATCAAAAAAACTGGCCTCGCCGGCCCCCCCATGCTTCTTTTTGTCTTGAATTTGTTTGGTCTTCTGTAGGCTTGGTTTTGGAGTTTCAGGTTATGTTTGATTAGCCCAAAATTGCATGTGATGTTAATTTTGTTAAGGGGCTAATATGAAGTGTTTCGTAGTAATAATTTTTACATCGTTACGGGTTTAAGTTTGATATGTGATATAGTAGTTGGAATCCACATTAATTAGTTTTGTGAAAACTAGTTTGTTTGTAAATCTAGCATGTTAGTCTCTATTGATCGATTGCCACGAAGTTTTGATTCGGATCGAAACTCCGTCGCAATCGCGTATCGTACGCGAATACTCACCAGATAACTTTACTAGATAGCCACGCCCTATAGTCCTGACCAAGTGACTTTAGGAGAACCCCATTGCTAAAAGCATCCACTCGGGTGCTCGCGGCCACGGTGTTCCGCCTAAGTGCACTTGGTCGACGACATCGGGGGTGCGGCCATCTACTAAAGTTCCTGATGAATATTCGATCGAGTAGTCGGGAATCTTGTTGAATTACCCGAGTAAGTTATTGAAAAGTATTTTCGATATGAGACTAAAATGCAAGGTTTATAGGGTTAGGTATGAAATTCGGAATATGAGATATTCCGGGTATATGATGTCTAAGGAGTGCAGATTCTAATTATTGTAGTTTTTCATTTCTTTTCTGCGACCGTAAGTGTAATATGTGGTGTATCCACAATCTCGTTGCTATATGTCAATGGAATTTAGGATACACATATTTACTTACGTTAATGACATATGATGTTATGTGTTGCTGTGATATGCTATATTGGATCGTCGTGAATGAATAGCCGGGGTTTTTTGCGTGAGATGAGAGTTTTTAAATTTTCATCCATGTAAAATTTGTATATAATATTCTTTTATTAGGACACTTCCGGGTTGAGGATGATGTCACCATTGATGTATATTATTTACTTTTCCGCATTAGGATAGACCTAAGGCGGGGAGCACAAGTAACCGGGTTCTAGAGTCCAGTGGGAGACCATTACGAGGAGTCGAGGCTGGGTCTCCTAACTCTAGAATTGACAGGATTGCTTGCCGCTCTCATAGGGGTCTAAGGATGTGGGTTTGGCTATTCATCACGACCGTGGAATCCGTGTTTTTCATTATTGGCTTAATTTAAAACACGGAGCTTCTAGTATATCCAATATTTCATATGTTGACTTCTGCTGCTTGGTTCTATGATGTGATCATATAACCGCATGAGAGAAATGCTATATATATATATATATGATATATATAATAAACGTTGCTTATGTTTTGCACCCGTGCTAGTCCAGCCCCCGCTCTGCCATTAGTTAAGTAACCCAACGCTGCATGACAGGGCCCCGTGGCGAATGCGGATGGCATAAGCGTACGTTCTATTTTCGTTTCTTTTCTTTGATATTTAGGGAAGCATAAATGATGGGAATTCATTAACGAGATTAATGAAAAGAAAATAAACCTAAACATGTTGTAGAATCAAAATTTTAAAAAGATAGCTCTAGTTCTTACTTTGCATAGTGGTATTCCTTGATGAATATTCATCACCTCATTCGATGAGGAAAGAGCCGAGATCCCTTCACCGGAAGTGACCTTTTTAGCAAAACTAGAAAATTCTACAACCCACTCGGTTTTGTTTTTATAGCTTCTCTAGTTCTTGCTTTGCATAGTGATATTTCTTGATGAATATCCAGCACCTCATTCGATTAGGAAAGAGCCGAGATCCCTTCATCGGGAGTGACCTCTTTAGCGAAACTGGCAAAAGCTACAAAAAACACTCCTTTTCAAATCACTAGATTCTACAACGATATCAAGTTCATTACGTTAAAGGTTTTCTTAAAAACTAGTCGTAACCCTCCGTCATTTCAGATACGTGCTATTTAGTATTCGTGCTGCGTTTGTTGACCATAGCCAAGACGTAGTGTACGGTAGCTGATTAGTGCTTATCTGCCGCATATGATGCGATTGGATTAGAGTAGTCGTGCGGCCTTATTGTCCTGCGTCAAGGGTCGTGCGGGTGGGTTTAATTCAATCACGAAATGAACGGGTCAAACTTGGCTAGCGCTTATGATTTGTTGACCATAGCTAAGGTCATAAGTTGCTTGGGGTAAAAACAAATATTGGGAATTTCAAGTGTTGAAATTTGCAATGAGATTGCTACCTTCTATATGATAGTTGGATCCCGATACCTACTGCGAGTAAGTGTTACTCCTGGGAGAGTTTTCCACCTTACAATTAGTCGATCTATTAGGTGTCTAAGAAAGGTGTTAACGGGGTGAAACCCCTGCGGAAACGAGGTTATTTAATAAAATAATGCGATTTCCTTATTAATCGGATATTTTTTTAGTTCCATGCGAAAGCATGGGAAGACTCTCTCGGAGTACCAATACCTGCCTGGCCGAACGATTGGCAAACTTGTAGGGTGTAATTAATCTCGGCTAATCTTACATTTTAAGGTTTGAAGGAAGATTTGATAAAAACAGTGGGAGCCATCCTGATTAGATAAAATAATAACCAATCTAATCTTGCAAAGAGCGCACACAAAAGTGATTATCCTTCTCTCTCTCCTGGTAGCGACTAATGACACGTCTTAATTAAGATAATAATATGGATGTATTGACCGAACCCACTTATTATACATGGCTAGGTTTTGCTCTATCTTATGACTGTCATAAGTTTGAGCAAGGAATAGTAGAATACCCGGATTCCCACGCCATCCAAAACGAAGAAGGAGCATGCTGATGCATCTTCTTCGGGTGTGTTCATTACCGAGTTCTGTTTCATAGTTTGCTCTACGTCCTAGGTATTGAATACCGAATCAGGATCCCACGTATGCAATTTTTTACATGGGTTAAGTAGAGGTAGAGAACTGGGAAAAGGTTATATGTCCCTCAGAGAAGGGAATGGTGCAATTGTTGCAGCCAAAGCAGTTGGCGAATATCACCCTGTATTACTAAATGGTAACACAATGATTCTGAGTGACTATTATTTCGTACCAAAAATATTGTGAACGTTTTCC
The DNA here is from genome assembly GCA_030015575.1 of Agapanthus africanus. Taxonomy (NCBI): domain Eukaryota; kingdom Viridiplantae; phylum Streptophyta; class Magnoliopsida; order Asparagales; family Amaryllidaceae; genus Agapanthus; species Agapanthus africanus. Next base: position 284,615,733 of record JASDDO010000004.1, read on the forward strand.
TAAATCAAGTGTTGATTGGGTATGGTACGTTGTATAATGATATATACGTTCTAAATCACAAAACAGTTCTAAGTATACAGAACACACATAAGAGGAACAGTTCAGAAATGAACGAAGCCTTCTTATGGCATTGTAGACTAGGTCATATCAATGCGACAAGGCTGGATAAGCATAAGGATGGATATTTGAATCCGTTCGAATTTACATCTTATGAAACTTTCCAGTCATGTCTCAAAGGCAAGATGACCAAAACTCCGTTTACTGGACACGGAGAAAGAGCTACTGAACTCTTGGGACTGATATATAGTGATGTATGCGGTCCTATGTCTACACATGCTAGGAATGGTTCCTCGTACTTTATTACATTCACCAATGATCTCTCAAGATACGGACATGTGTTCCTGATGAAACAAAAATCTGAATATTTTGAGAAATTCAAGGAATATAAGTACGAAGTTGAGAACCAGATGGGTAAAAGTATTAAAATCCTTCGATATGATCGGGAGGAGAGTACTTGGGCACGGAATTCAAAGATTACTTAAAAGAGAATGGAATTCTATCTCAGCTTACTCCTATGTATACACCACAACACAATGGAGTTTTGGAGCAGAGGAAACGTACCCTATTAGATATGGTGCGCTCTATGATGAGTAATGCTGAGTTGCCTATTTCCTTTTGGGGTTATGCACTTGAGATAGCTGCATAACTATTGAAAAGAGTTTCGACCAAATCCGTGCCTACCAGTCCACATGCGATATGGAATGGGAAGAGACCATCTCTTAAATGAGTTAAAACATGGGCTTGTCCAGCCTATGTTAAAAAGTAAAATCTGGACAAGATCGAGGCAAGATCTGTTTTGTGCAAGTTTATGGGATATCCAAAAGATTCATATGGATATATTTTCTACCATACTGAGGAACAAAAAGTGTTTGTTTCTCAACATGCCACTTTTTTAGAAAAGGAATTTCTTGTGAAAGAAATTAGTGGTAATGAGGTAGAACTGGAAGAAGTTCCAGCAACACAAACTATAACTGACGATTTGGTAGAACCAGAGGATTCAATAGTCCCCGACGAACCTCAGCCACTCCGCATATCTAGTAGGGTTGCTCATTCACCTGAGAGATACGACGGTTTTCTCATAGACGGTGGGAGCGATGATTACATCATGAAAGATGATGACCCAACTAGTTTCGAGCAGGCCATCATAAGTGGAGACTCTGTGAAATGGCTGGATGCTATGCGATCTGAGATGGAATCCATGTACACCAACAAAATATGGATTTTGGAAGTTGCTCTTGAAGGGGTAAAACCCATCGGGAGCAAGTGGATCTTTAAGGAGAAACTTGGTGTAGATGGAAAAGTTGAGACTTTCAAAGCTAGACTTGTAGCAAAAGGTTTTCGTCAACTACCAGGTGTCGACTATGATGAAACCTTTTCTCCTATCGCTATGCTTAAGTCCATCAGGGTCCTACCTGCCATTGTTGCATACCATGACTACAAAATCTGATAGATGGACGTCAAGACCACTTTTCTAAATGGTGATTTAAAAGAGAGCGTGTACATGACACAACCAGAGGGCTTCGTAGACAGTGGGAGCAGCGGAAAGGTCTGCAAGCTACTTAAATCCATCTACGGATTAAAACAGGCATCGCGGAGCTGGAACATCTGTTTTGATGAAGCTATCAAAGAGTTTAACTTCATCAAAAATGTAGATGAACCATGTATATATAAGAAGGTAGTAGAGAGTAAGGTTGTCTTCCTCGTTACTCTTGATAGGAAACGATGTTCCTATGCTACACTCGGTCAAGCTCTTCTTATCACAAAAGTTCTTTATGAAAGATCTAGGTGATGCCTCCTACATTCTGGGGATAAAAATCTATAGAGATAGATCTAGACGGATGTTGGGATTGTCCCAATCTAGGTACATAAACACCATACTAAAGAGGTTTAGTATGGAAGATTCTAAGCATGGTAATTTACCCACTTGTTCAGGAATCACTCTCTCCAAAGAGATGTCTCCCAAGATTGATTTGGAGAGGGCTCGCATGCAAGGGATACCCTATGCTTCTACAGTCGGTTCAATCATGCATGCGATGTTATGTACAGGACCGGATAAAGCTTACTCACTAGGTGTAGTGAGTAGGTATCAATCAAATCCCGGGTGAAACACTGGATAGCTGTGAAGAACATTCTTAAATACTTGAGAAGGACTAAAGAGACATTCTTGGTGTATGGTAATGGTGAACTCCAGGTGGAGTTCTTTACCGATTTGAGCTTCCAGAGTGATAAGGACGACAGTAAGTAGGTCTCAGGTATTGTCTTCACCGTCAATGGAGGGGCGGTATGTTAAAAGAGTTCCAAGCAAGATACTGTAGTAGACTCGACACTGGAGGCTGAATACATCGCTGCCAACGATGCTGCCAAAGAGGCTATCTGGATGAAGAAATTCATAGCCGAACTTGGTGTGGTTCCATCTTTTGAGCATCAAATACCCATGTATTGTGATAATAATGGAGCCGTAGTTTTGGCCAAGGAACCCCGGTCCCATCAGTGATCCAGACATATTCTTAGGCGGTATCACCTGATCAGGAAGATAGCAGATTGCCAGGAGATCGAGGTCAGGAGAGTTAACTTGAAGGATAACACAGCAGATCCACTCTCAAAGGCCCTCCCCCAGATGCAATTCAAGAGACTTTTTGGGATGTTGGGTATGAGATACTACAACAATTGGCCTTAGTGCAAGTGGGAGATTGTTAGTAATATGTATGCCCTAGAAGCTATTATTATATGATATAGTGGATGCTTGGACATATATATAGATGACTTTCTTGCTCGACATGATAGTATGCTATATGGTTGCCTTTATCTTAACATGTTAACTGGTATTATTATACTATCTCTCATATACATGTTGATAAAGCCCTTAGGATGTTGGCTTGACTACCAAGACTATGATGCAGATCATACTACTGGGACCTGGGAAGTCCACAAGCACATTCTTCAATTGTTCATAGTCGAGAGAATATCGAGATAGGGCATCGATATTCCAAAGTAGACTAGTGTTTACGTTTCTTGACCCTGTATAGGGCGATGGTTGATCCCATATCCATTGGTGTTTGACATCAATGATTGTACACAGGTGCTCATTAGAGAATGGGTACACTAAACAGGACTCGCCAAGAACTCTTAAATGGTACTATACCTATCGTCAGATAGCAGTTCTCTAGTGACACTGGTACAGGTTAGTCTGTAGATCCGAGATCGTCATAGAGTCTTGTGTGGTTCCCACTGTGCTTTGATTTCCTCCCTACCACGGCTCAAAGGAGTCGTGTAAATAGGTGATTTTAGGTACAGTCCTGAGTCAGATAGAGGCAATGTGTGATAGGAGGGGTTTCGTCTCTCTCGGTATAGAGAGTTGATGTTGCGCTATGCTTGATTGGTTATAACAGGAAGTCTCTAGCCAGGGCTGTTGATAAGATTTACTGGTAAGAGTTATCAGTAGTTTCTTGTATTGTTATAGGCCACATATCGGCATGACTTATCAAGTTATTAGGGTCTGACGATTCCACCCCCAGACTCGATATGCGACATATCAGACGAAGAGACCGGACTATACGGTAAGTATTACTTATAGGCTTTATGGGAGTTTGGACAAGCTTGCTTGTTGATTTTCTATTCGCTCAATACCTGGGTAGCCGTTACGTCCAGCTAGTACCGCTGACGGCTTGTGAGTAACTGATGTGATCATTATCTATTGCTGGCATATTGACGAGTCTTTAGAGTCCCACACAGAAGTTTCGTAGTTCAACCGAAACGAAGTAGGGCACATATGCTGATATGTGCGGATGCCTGATTAAATACTGTAGGGTTCCTAGGCACTCTCAAGAGGTCTCACAAGGCATCAACCATGCCAATTTCAAATTTAACGGGTGCCGAGAAACCCTAACAAGATCGTTGGCTAGAATTTTAGGTGACAAAGCAAACTAGTTAACACTTAACTACAAGAATACGGAAATACAACCTTTGTAGATCCGGTCCTCCACCTCCACGGCTCCGTGATGAAGTCCTCTCCGCTGTCCTCATGCAATCCCGGGCTCTAGCGTCGGCTTCATCGGAGAAGAAGCGGGCTAGGTCATCGACGACGATGCCGAAGATGATCTACGTCGAGGCGTCACTAAATCAAGCTCCCACTTCACCAAGTCATGAAACTTGTGAAGAGAACACACTCTACTACTTGGCAAGAGGTAGAGGATGAAGAAATAGGAAGTGGGTAGACTTTAAAATTGGATTTCTCACTCATTTCATCAATCCACCATTGATGAAGTGAAGCTTTCTTCAAGGAAGAAGATGAAGAAGAAGAAGAAAGTGTTATGATAAGTTATTAGAATATATTAGAAAAACAATACTTATCATAAATCTAACTATGGTTATGTGTAGAGAATTGACCAAGGTTAAAGGAATGGTTAGGGTTAAGGATGAGATAAGAATGGTGGACTAGGTTAAAGCTTCATGAAGCTTCAACTAAACAACAAATAAAGCCACCATTCTTTTCTCTTTTCCATTTATTTTCCAAAATGTATAAACAAATAAATAAAGGAATAAATAAGTAATGGAAAATAAAACCCTAATTATATGTTTAACCATGGTTTAATTCTTTACACTTAACCAAGTAAACATGTATCATCAAACATGATACAATCATGTGTACAAAAGTATATCACATATACAATGTGCACAAACCGAGTGAGAAAAACCATTTAAAGTGAACCAATACTAGTTAACGCAAATTAATATATCAAATATATAATTATGCATTAAATCATTAAATCAACACTTGATTTAACGATCCGGTCATATCGCATATAACCGACTAGTATCTAATGTATCGGTTTATCGAATCAATCCTTGATTCGATAACTAGGTTATATCGCATACAACCATTCGACACATTCATCGCGAGAATGGAATACGGTATCTCATACACGTATTATTCTCGGTCCCGCACATATCTCATATGCGCTCCTATTTCGTTTCGCTTGAGCCAGGAAACCTCTGTGTAGGACTCTAAAGACTCGTCAATACACCGGCAGCAGGTGATGATCATATCAAACACCCACAAGCCGCAAGCGGTCTGCTAAACGTAACGGCCACCCGGGTATTGAGCGATCAGAAGATCGACGAGCAAGCCCGCTCACACTCCAGTGAATCCTACCAGTAACACTACCGTACAGTCCGGTCTCGTCGTCTGATATGTCGCATATCTTGCCTAGGGGTGGTAAACGTCAGACCCCAATAGCTCGATAAGTCGTGTCGATATGAGGTCTATAACAATTCGAGAAGCTACTGGTAACACTTACCAGTATATCTCAGCAACCCTGGCCAGGGATTTCCTGTTATAGCCAATCGAACACAGCGCAACATCAACTCCCAATACCGGGAGAGACGAATCCCTTCCTATCGCTCATTGCCTCCATGTGATTCGGGACTGTACCCAAAAACCACCGTTTTGCACGCCCACTTGGACGTGGTAAGATGGAAATCAAAGCACAGTGGGAACCACACAAGACTCTATGACGATCTCGGGTCAACAGACTACTCTGTACCAGTGTCACCAGAGAACTGCCATCTGACGTAAGGTATAATACCATCTGGGTGTTCTCGGTGAGTCCGTCCAGTGTACCCAGTCTCTACTGAGCACCCGTATATCATCTCCGATGTCAAACACCAATGGATATGGGATCATCCATCACCCATCTGTATGGGTCGAGAAGGTATACGCTAGTCTACTCTGGTATATCGATGCCCTGTCTCGATACACCCACGACTAGGGACTTTGAAGGATGTACTTATAGACTACCATGTCCCCACTAGTATGATCTTCATCACAGTCCAGGTAGTCAAGTACACATCCTAAGGGCTTTACCAACATGTAACAGAGAGACAATCAGTGTACACGTTAAGGTAAAGGGCAACCAGATAGCATACTATCATGTCGAGCAAGAAAGTCCTCCCTATATATGTCCCAGCATCCACTACAATATACATCCAATGTACAGTAATGGCCTCTAGGGCATACATATAACTAACAATCTCCCACTTGCACTAGGGCCATCTATAGCAGTGGTTGTAGTATCTCATACTCAACCATCCCATAAAAGTCTCTCTCAGGGAATAGGCCTTCGTGAGTGGATCCGCCGTGTTGTCCTCTGAGTCTACTCTCCTAACCTCGATCCCTTAGAGATCAACCATCTCCATGATCAAGTGATACTGCCTTAGAATATGTCTGGATCACTGATGGGACCTGCGTTCCTTGGCATAAGCCACAACTCCATTGTCACACAATGAGAGGAACATAGTTCATCTCATGAACCAATATACACCCAAACAGCCTCTTTGGTAGCATCTTAAGTAGCGATGTATCCTGCCTTTATCGTCTAGTATGTCACGGTATCTAGCTTGGAACTCTTCCAACATACCGTCCCTTTACTGAGGGTAAAGACAATGTCTGCGACTGACATTCAGTCGTCTTTATCACCCTGGAACCTTTCCAGTTATTTTTGTAGGGTTGCTAGGCACGCACACAAGGGTCTACGAGGCATCAACCATGCCCGAATAAAAATTTAGCCGTGCCGAACAACCCGAATACGGAACTTTAAACTAGAGATTAGGCGATAACTTGCATGCTAAACATTTTAACACTAAGTGAGAGGGATTACAACCTTTGTAGATCCGGTCCTTCACTTCATATGCTCCGTGTTGTGGTCCCTTCGCTGCGATCATCGGGATCCGGACTCTCGAGAGGTTCCACGAAGAGAAAGACGCAACCTTTGCTTCCGATCTTCGATACTAAGATGATCTACCTCGAAGTTTCTTTAACACAAGCTAACTCTCATGAAATGATGTGAACACCCTCATCTAAATGGCAAGGGAAGATGAGGATGATGAAGTAGGAATTTTGCTCTATTTATTTATCTTTTTCTCACTATTATTCATCACCTTTGAAAAACTAGCAAGCTTTTCCATGGAAGAATGAAGGAGGAAGAAGAAGATCAATCCATTTGTGATGAATAGGAAATAATAATATGATAGATAAAGCAACCATGGTTCACTTAACCTTTGTAGAGAATTGACTAGGGTTAGGGTTTTTGGGTAATTAAAAGAATGAGTCATGAACAAATATCTTTCACAAAACAAAACAAATCCTTCTAGAAACTTCTAGAAAGATTAACCCTAATCCGAACCCTAATCAAGTTTAAACTCCACTAAACGAGTTGCATTAGTTATCATATCATGTTACAATATTATATATCACATATATAATATTTACCGTAACAAAATAAAATAATACAATTAACATATATCGCATATATATCAATGTATTACCCGAGTGAGAAAAAGAATCTTTTAGTGAGCAAATATTAGTTAATGCAATTTAATATATCACATATATTATTATAAATTAAATTATCGAATCAACACTTGATCCGACAATCCGGCTATATCGCATATAACTGGCTAATATTTATCCGTACCGATTCATCGAATCAACACTTGATCCGATGACCCGGCTGATATCAAATATCGCGAGAATACAATACGATATCACATACCGCATTATCCTCGGTCCCGCACATATCACATATGTGCTCCTACTCCGTTTTGCCTGAGTCAAGAAACCTCTGTGTAGGACTCTAAAGAATCGTCAATACGCCGGCAGTAGGTGATGATCATATCAAACACCCACAAGCTGCAAGCGGTCAGCTAAACGTAACAGCTACCCAGGTATTGAGCGCTCAGAAGATCAACAATCAAGCCTGTACATTCTCCTGTGGATCCAAACAGTAACACTCCCGTACAGTCCGGTCTCGTCGTCTGATATGTCGCATATCTCGCCTAGGGGTGGTAAACGTCAGACCCCAGTAGCTCGATAAGTCGTGTCGATATGAGGTCTATAACAGTTCGAGAAACTACCGATAACACTTACCAGTAAATCTCAGCAACCCTGGCCAGGGATTTCCGGTTATAGCCAATCGAACACAGCACAACATCAACTCCCTATACCGGGAGAGACGAATCCCCTCCTATCGCTCATTGCCTCCATGTGATTCGGGACTGTACCCAAAAGCCACCTTTTTGCACGCCCTCTTGGACGTGGTATGATGGAAATCAAAGCACAGTGGGAACCACACAAGACTCTATGACGATCTCTGGTCAACAGACTACTCTGTACCAGTGTCACCGGAGAACTGCCATCTGACGTATGGTATAATACCATCTGGGAGTTCTCGGCGAGTCCGTCCAGTGTACCCAGTCTCCACTGAGCACCCGTACACCATCCTTGATGTCAAACACCGATGGATATGGGATCATCCATCGCCCATCATATGGGTCAAGATGCGTATACGCTAGTCTACTCTGGTGCATCGATGCCCTGTCTCGATACACCCACGACTAGGAACAGTTATAGGATGTACTCGTCGACTACCGTGGCCCCACTAGTATGATCTCATCATAGTCCCAGTAGTCGAGTACATATCCTAAGGGCTTTATCAACATGTAACATAGAGACAATCAGAGTACATGTTAAGATAAAGTACAACCAGATAGCATACTATCATGTCGAGCAAGAAAGTCCTCCCTATATATGTCCTAGCATCCACTACAATATACATCGTATGTACAGTAATGGCCTCTAGGGCATACATATTACTAACAATCTCCCACTTGCACTAGGGCCATCTGTTATGGTATCGCATACCCAACAATTAGCTGCGGTTGAAGTATCTCATACTCAACCATCCCATAGAAGTCTCTACTGGGAAAAAGGCCTTTGTGAGTGGATCCGCGCTGTTGTCCTCTGTGTCTACTCTCCTAACCTCGATCTCCCTGGAGATCAACCATCTCCATGATCAGGTGATACTGCCTAAGAATTATATCTGGATTTCTGATGGGACGGTAGTTCCTTGGCTAAAGCCACAACTCCATTGTCACACAATGGTAGGAACGATGTTCATCTTATGAACTTATATATTTATCCAGACTTCCTCTTTGGTAGTATCCTTGGTAACGATGCATCTTGCCTTTAATCGTCTAGTATGTCACGGTATCTAGCTTGGAACTCTTCCAACATACCGTCCCTCCACTGAGGGTATAGACAAGCCTGCGACTGACATTCAGTCGTCCTTATCACCCTGGAACCTTTCCAGTGATTCTCCCCAGGATCGATTGATACCATCTCACTACAACTAGTGAGTATCCTAACATCCAATTAGATCTATCTCATAGATCCAAGATCCCAGGATATAGGAGGTATCACTTTGATCCTATATGGAGAATCCTTGTGATAAGCGGAGATTAACCGAGCGTAGCATAGGAAACTCCTTCCCTATCAAGAGTATGTCATCCACGTACTCTACGAGGATCACCACCATACTCTCTACTACCCTTTTTGTATATACAAGGTTCATCTACCATTTTGATGAAGTCAAACTGTTTGACTGCCACATCAAAACAGATGTTCCAACTCCGCGATGCCTGTTTTATCATATAAAACATCTTGCACACGTTTCCGCTGCTCCCACTGTCTACGAAGCCCTCTGGCTGTGTACTTATAGACGCTCTTTTCTAAAACATCATTTAGAAAAGCAGTCATGACACCCAACCACCAGATATCGTAGTCATGGTATGTAGCCGTGGCAAGTGGGATCTGGATGGACTTAAGCATAGCTTTGAAAGTCTCAACTTTTCCATGTACACCAAGTAATCTTCTCAAGATATACTCGCTCCTGATGGGGATCTAACCCTTCAGATAAAGCAACCAAAGTCCATACTTTGTTGGTGTATAAGGATTCCATCTCAGATCAATAAGCATCCAGCCATTCTTACAGAGTCCCACTCCTGATAGCCAGCTCGAAACTAGCTGGGTCATCATCTCATGATGCAATTCTCGCTCCCACTGTCATAGAGAAACCGAAGTATCTCTCAGGTGGGTGAGGAACCCTACCAGATCGGCGGAGAGGCTGAGGTTCGTTGGAAACTATTGAATCCTTTGGTTCTATCAAATCATCTGTTGTAGTTTGTATAGCTGGAACCCTTCCAGTTCTACATAACAGACCATGCCTCGAGCTTGTCCGGATTTTGCTTTTAGACATAGGCCGGACAACCCCAAATCTTAACAAACTTAAGATATGGGCTCTTCCCATTCCATATCGCATATGAAGTGGTAAGCAACTAATTTGATTTGAACCCTATTCAATAGGTATGCAGCTTCTCAAGTGCATAACTCCCAAAAGGAAATAGGAAACTCAGTAGTACTCATCATAGAGCACACCGTATCACATAGGGTGCTATTGCTCCGCCCCGATATACCATCGTGCTATGGTGTATGCGGAGGAGTAATGCTGAGAGAGAATCTTATTCTCCTTTAGAATAGTCCAGGAATTCCGTGCTCAAGTATTCTCCTCCTTGATCTCATCAAAGGACATAATACTTATACCCTTATTTTGGTTCTCTACTTCTAACTTATATTCTGTGAATATCTCAAGAGGTTCGGACTTGTGTTTCAACAGGAACATATGTCTGAATCTTGAGAGATTATCAGAGAATGTAATGAAGTATAAAGAACCGATCTTGGCATGTGTAGACAGGGGACTTTCATACATCAGCATGTATCAATCCCAAAAGTTCACTAACTCTTTCTCTGTTTCCAATAAACAGAGCTGTGGTCATCTTATCTTTGTGACATGACCAGCAAGTTTCACAAGATGTAAATTCAAACAAATTTAAATATGCATCTTAATGTAACTTCAGCTGGTCGTGTCGCATTGATATGACCTAGTCTACAATGCCTCAAGAAGGATTCATTCATTTCTGAACTCTTCCTCTTGTGTGTGTTCCGTATATTAAGAACTGTAGTTTGATTTAGAACGTCAATGCTTTTAGATAACGTGCCTGAACCGATCAACTCTTGATATAGGAAATGTTCAAAACATTATTCAACAATACAAAATTATATCCTTTCTTTACTAATAAAGAGACTGATATGATTTTGTATATCAGGTTCGGTATTTAATAACATTTGTTCAGAATCAATGTATTCAGGTAATACAGGGTGACAGTGACCAACAGACTTGGCTGCAACACTTGCACCGTTTTCTGTCTCATGAAACTTATCACCCGTTCTCAGTTCTTTACCTATCTGTAGCCCATGTAACAGATTACATATACGGGATCCTGATCCGGTATCACATACCCAGGACGTAAAGGATACTGAGAAACAGTTCTGTGTAATGAACACACCCGAAGATGATGCATCAACATGCACTTTCTTCGCTTGGGCGGCACGGGAAATCTGGTATTCCCCAATTTCCTGCTCTGTCTTATAACAATTATAAGTTGGAGCGGGACCAACGTTCCCCAGCTCAGTATAACAAGCGGGTTCAGTCAATATATCCGTTTTATTATCTTGATTAAGGCGTGATATGGTCGCTACCTGGAGAGAGAGAGAAGAAAACACTCAGCGTATGCTCTTGCAAGATTAGATTGGTTATCTAATATATCTAATCAGGATGTCTCCCACTGTTTTAGTCAAATCTTCCTTCAAACCCTAAAAGGAAAGACTAGCCGGGATTAATTACACGCTACAAGTTCGCCAATCTTTCAGCCAGGCCAGTGTCGGTACTTTGAGGGAGGTCCCCCGTGCTTTCGCACGAACCTAATTACAGTAAACCTCGTTTTCCCAGAGGCGTAACCCCGTTAACACCTTTCTAGAAACCTACTTGATCGGCTAATTGTAATGTGTAAAACTCTCCCAGGAGTAACTCTTACTCGCAGCGGGTATTGGGATCCAACTATCTCATAGAAGGTATGCAATCTCATTGCAAATTTCAACACTTGAAATTCCCAATATTATTTTACCCCTAGCGTCCCATGACCTTGACGCAGGCCAACAAACCACAGTGCGCTAGTCAAGTTCAACCCGTCATTTCTTGATTGAATTAAATCCACCCGCACGACCCTTGACGCAGGCCAACAAAGTCGCACGACTACCCTAACTCAATCTGCATCATATGCATAAGCAGATAAATACTAGTTAGCTACCGCACACTACGCCTTGACGCAGGCCAACAAACGTAGCACGAATACTAACTACTACTTATCTGAAATGACGGAGGGCTACGACGGGTTTTTCAGAAAACCCTTTGCGTAATGAACTTGATATCGTTGTAGAATCGAGTGATTTTAAATGGAGTGCTTTTGAGGCTTTTCTAGTTTTGCTAAAGGGGTCACTCCCGGTGAAGGGATCGTCGGCCCTTTCCTCATCGAATAAGGTGCAGGATATATCACATATACCGCTGTGCAAAGCAGAAACTATAGAAGCAATCAAAAGACAAACCGAGTTTGTAGCATCTGCCAGTTATCGCTAAAGGAGTCACTCCCGGTGAAGGGATCTCGGTCCTTTCCTTATCGAATAAGGTGCTGGATGTTCTACAAGGAACACCGCTATGCAAAGCAACAACTAGAGCTACCAGTTTTTATAAACAAGTTTCTACAACATCTTAGGTTTCATTTAATTCATTAATCTCATTAATGAAGTCCCATTTTAATTATGCTTCGCAAGCATCACATTTGAAACGAAATCTGCAATATAACATATATCTCATATATATAATATATAAACATTCGTCTCAGACAGTAATATGATCTCATCACAGAACATTGCAGCAGAAGAAACATATATGAAATATTGGATATACTAGGACGTCCGTGTTTTCAATACGAGCCTGTATAAAACACGGATTCCACGGTCGCGATGAATAGCCAAACCCACATCCCTAGACCCCTACGAGAGCGGCAAGTAACACTGCCAATTCTAGGGTTAGGAGACCCGGTCTCGACTCCTCGAGATGGTCTCCCACTGGACCCTAGAACCCGGTTACTTGTGCTCCCCGCCTTGGGTCTACCTAATGCGGAAAAGTAAATAATATACAACGGTGACATCTTCCGCTACCTGGAAGTGCCCCAATAAAAGAATATTACATACACATGAATTTTACATGAATGAAAAAGAAAAACTCTCATCTCACATAAAACCCCCGGCTATTCAAAAGCGACGATCCAATACAACATATCACAGCAACACATAATATCTCATATCATCAACGTAAGCAAGTATGCGTATCCCGATTGTCGTTGATGTATAGCAACGAAGCCGGCGATACACCACATACTACGCTTACGGTCACAGAAAAGAAAGTGTAAAACTACAACAGTTGGAATCCGCAACCTCCTTAGACATCGCATGCCTAACCAAATGAATTTCTTAGACATCGCATGCCTAACAATTATAAACCCCGCATTTTAGTCTCATTATCGAAAACTCTTTTCAATATCAAGTCGGGCAATTCAACAAGATTCCCGACGTTCTGATCGAATGCTCGTCGCAAACTTTAGTAGACGGCCGCACCCCCGATACCGTCGACGAAGTGCACCAAGGCGGAACACCGCTACCGGGAGCACCCGAACGGATGCTTTCGGCGACGGGGTTCTCCTACAGTCACTTGGTCGGGGCTATGGGGCGTAGCTGTCTATTAAGTTTACCCGGCGAGTATCCGCGTACCCTACGTGATTGCGACGGACTTTTGATCACATCAAAATTCCGTGGCAACCGATCATCTGAGACTAAACTGCTATGTTTATAATATTCAAATCAGTTATCTCATAACTATTTGTGGATTCCAATTATTGTATCACATTCCAGATAAATAGAAAAAGTTAAACTTTCCGATCGAATCATCAAGCACCCAAGATTTCCCCAGTATATCTCAACACTTGAAATCAGTTTAAAAACGTCCATCACATGCCACAGTACCAATGGTCCAGCCGTAGAAGGGTCAAGCCAATGCCTCACATGTGGCACGCCGTACTGCCCCAAACCCTAAGGTTCAAAGGGCAGTTCAAGACGGTCACATAATCGAGTTAAGGTTTGTTGTCTTCTAGAGGGTCCATCGAGTTACTTGCACGACTTAGAACATTCTTAAACACGAGGAAAAATCCAACTTTTGAAAAATTTTCCGACAGGGGAAAAAGTGAGTTATTGATATCCGTTCGAACTTTTTAACAGTTTCTAAAAGATATCCGGAAAGCCACATAGACAAAATCTAATACTCCGATCGAAACATCGAATCCCCAAAACAACCCAGCAAATTCAACAGTTGAATAATAAAATAAAAATTTCCAGAAAATACAACATTAGAAAATAGGAGTTACTGTGAAAAGCACGTGCGCTGAATCGATCACGTGACCGCGGAAGCGCCGCGAATGCTGGGGTGGGGCCGCGGTTCCGCGCCTACTTTGTCGAATTACGCGCACGTGTTTCACAGTAATTCTTGTAATTACCTTCTGTAATTTTTGGACATTTTTAATTTGGAAAAATCCCAGATTTTAGAAAATTTCCAGAGAGCAATTTTGAGTTTAGTGTTTCGGGTTTTCCGGGTTCGATCGGACTTTAAACTTCGTCTAGACTTCGCCTAAAACTCTAGCTTGGCTCTGATACCACTGTAGGGTTGCTAGGCACGCGCACAAGGGTCTACGAGGCATCAACCATGCCCGAATAAAAATTTAGCCGTGCCGAACAACCCGAATACGGAACTTTAAACTAGAGATTAGGCGATAACTTGCATGCTAAACACTTTAACACTAAGTGAGAGGGATTACAACCTTTGTAGATCCGGTCCTTCACTTCATATGCTCCGTGTTGTGGTCCCTTCGCTGCGATCATCGGGATCCGGACTCTCGAGAGGTTCCACGAAGAGAAAGACGCAACCTTTGCTTCCGATCTTCGATACTAAGATGATCTACCACGAAGTTTCTTTAACACAAGCTAACACTCATGAAATGATGTGACCACCCTCATCTAAATGTCAAGGGAAGATGAGGATGATGAAGTAGGAATTTTGCTCTATTTATTTATCTTTTTCTCACTATTATTCATCACCTTTGAAAAACTAGCAAGCTTTTCCATGGAAGAATGAAGGAGGAAGAAGAAGATCAATCCATTTGTGATGAATAGGAAATAATAATATGATAGATAAAGCAACCATGGTTCACTTAACCTTTGTAGAGAATTGACTAGGGTTAGGGTTTTTGGGTAATTAAAAGAATGAGTCATGAACAAATATCTTTCACAAAACAAAACAAATCCTTCTAGAAACTTCTAGAAAGATTAACCCTAATCCGAACCCTAATCAAGTTTAAACTCCACTAAACGAGTTGCATTAGTTATCATATCATGTTACAATATTATATATCACATATATAATATTTACCGTAACAAAATAAAATAATACAATTAACATATATCGCATATATATCAATGTATTACCCGAGTGAGAAAAAGAATCTTTTAGTGAGCAAATATTAGTTAATGCAATTTAATATATCACATATATTATTATACATTAAATTATCGAATCAACACTTGATCCGACAATCCGGCTATATCGCATATAACCGGCTAATATTTATCCGTACCGATTCATCGAATCAACACTTGATCCGATGACCCGGCTGATATCAAATATCGCGAGAATACAATACGATATCACATACCGCATTATCCTCGGTCCCGCACATATCACATATGTGCTCCTACTCCGTTTTGCCTGAGTCAAGAAACCTCTGTGTAGGACTCTAAAGAATCGTCAATACGCCGGCAGTAGGTGATGATCATATCAAACACCCACAAGCTGCAAGCGGTCAGCTAAACGTAACAGCTACCCAGGTATTGAGCGCTCAGAAGATCAACAAGCAAGCCTGTACATTCTCCTGTGGATCCAAACAGTAACACTCCCGTACAGTCCGGTCTCGTCGTCTGATATGTCGCATATCTCGCCTAGGGGTGGTAAACGTCAGACCCCAGTAGCTCGATAAGTCGTGTCGATATGAGGTCTATAACAGTTCGAGAAACTACCGATAACACTTACCAGTAAATCTCAGCAACCCTGGCCAGGGATTTCCGGTTATAGCCAATCGAACACAGCACAACATCAACTCCCTATACCGGGAGAGACGAATCCCCTCCTATCACTCATTGCCTCCATGTGATTCGGGACTGTACCCAAAAGCCACCTTTTTGCACGCCCTCTTGGACGTGGTATGATGGAAATTAAAGCACAGTGGGAACCACACAAGACTCTATGACGATCTCGGGTTAACAGACTACTCTGTACCAGTGTCACCGGAGAACTGCCATCTGACGTATGGTATAATACTATCTGGGAGTTCTCGGCGAGTCCGTCCAGTGTACCCAGTCTCCACTGAGCACCCGTACACCATCCTTGATGTCAAACACCGATGGATATGGGATCATCCATCGCCCATCATATGGGTCAAGATGCGTATACGCTAGTCTACTTTGGTGCATCGATGCCCTGTCTCGATACACCCACGACTAGGAACAGTTATAGGATGTACTCGTCGACTACCGTGGCCCCACTAGTATGATCTCATCATAGTCCCAGTAGTCGAGTACATATCCTAAGGGCTTTATCAACATGTAACATAGAGACAATCAGAGTACATGTTAAGATAAAGTACAACCAGATAGCATACTATCATGTCGAGCAAGAAAGTCCTCCCTATATATGTCCTAGCATCCACTACAATATACATCGTATGTACAGTAATGGCCTCTAGGGCATACATATTACTAACAATTTTCCCCAGGATCGATTGATACCATCTCACTACTGCTAGTGAGAATCCTAACATCCAATTAAATCTATCTCATAGATCCAAAAGCTCAGGATTTAGGAGGTATCATTTTGATCCTATATGGAGAATCATTGTGATAAGCGGAGATTGATCGAGCGTAGCATAGGAAACTCCTTCCCTATCAAGAGTATGTCATCCACGCACTCTACGAGGATTTTCACCATACTCCCTACTACGTTTTTGTTTATACAAGGTTCATCTACCATTTTGATGATGTCAAACTCTTTGACTAATCCATCAAAACAGATGTTCCAACTCCGCGATGCCTGCTTTATCCTATAAAGCATCTTGCACACGTTTCCGCTGCTCCCACTGTCTACGAGGCCCTCTGGCTGTATACTTATAGACGCACTCTTCTAAAACATCATTTAGAAAAGCAGTCAAGACACCCAGCCACCAGATATCGTAGTCATGATATGTAGCCGTGACAAGTAGGATCTGGATGGACTTAAGCATAGCTACTTGAAAAGGTTTCATCATTATCCGCACCTGGTCAATGATGCAAACTTTTAACAAGTCTAGCTTTGAAAGTCTCAACTTTTCCATGTACACCAAGTAATCTTCTCAAGATATACTTGCTCCTGATGGGGATTTAACCCTTCAGATATAGCAACCAAAGTCCATACTTTGTTGGTGTACATGGATTCCATCTCAGATTGCTAAGCATCCAGCCATTCTTATAGAGTCTCACTCCTGATGGCCAGCTCGAAGCTAGTTGGGTCATCATCTCATGATGTAATCCTCGCTCCCACTGTCATAGAGAAACCGAAGTATCTCTCAGTTGGGTGAGGTACCCTACTAGATCGGCGGAGAGACTGAGGTTCGTTGGTATCTACTGAATCCTTTGGTTGTACCAAATCACCTGCTGTATTTTGTATAGCTGGAACCTTTCCAGTTCTACATGACAGACGTTGCCTCGAGCTTGTCCAGATTTTGCTTTTAGACATAGGCCGAACAACCCCAAATCTTAACCAACTTAAGATATGGGCTCTTCCCTTTCCATATCACATATGAAGCGGTAGGCTACTGATTTGATTGGAACCCTATTCAATAGGTATGCAACTTCTCAAGTGCATAACTCCCAAAAAGGAAATAGGTAACTCAGTAGTACTCATTATAGAGCACACCATATCAAATAGGGTGTATCTGCTCCGCCCCGATATACCATCGTGCTATGGTGTATTCGGAGGAGTAATGCCGAGAGAGAATCTCATTCTCCTTTAGACTAGTCCAGGATTTCCGTGCCCAAGTATTCTCCTCCTTGATCTCATCAAAGGACATAATACTTTTACCCGTATTTTGGTTCTCTACTTCTCGCTTATGTTCTGTGAATATCTCAAAAGGTTCGGACTTGTGTTTCAACAGGAACATATGTCTGAATCTTGAGAGATTATCAGAGAATATAATGAAGTACAAAGAACCGGTCTTAGTATATGTACACAGGGGACCTTACATACATCATCATGTATCAGTCCCAAGAGTTTACTAACTCTTTCTCTGCTTCCAGTAAACAGAGCTGGTGTCATTATATCTTTGTGACATGACTGGCGAGTTTCACAAGATGTAAATTCAAACTGATTTAAATATACATCTAAATGTAACTCAGCTAGTCGGGTCGCATTGACATGACCTAGTCTACAATACCTCAAGAAGGATTCGTTCATTTCTGAACTCTTCCTCTTGTGTGTGTTCTATATACTAAGAACTGTGGTTTGATTTAGAACATCAATGCTTTTAGATAACGTGCCTGAAGCGATCAACTTTTGATATAGGAAATGTTCAAAACATTATCCAACAATACAAAATTTTATCGTTTCTTTACTAATAAAGAGACAGATATGATTTTGTATATCAGGTTCGGTATCTAATAACATTCGTTCAGAATCTATGTATTACAATACAGGGTGACAGTGACCAACAGACTTGGCTGCAACACTTGCCCCGTTTTCTGCCTCATGAAACTTATCACCCGTTCTCAGTTTTTCTACCTTTTTGCAGCCCTATGTAACAGATTACATATCTGGGATCCTGATCCGGTATCATATACCAAGGATGCGGAGGATACTGAGAAACAGTTCTGTATAATGAACACACCCGAAGATGATGCATCAACATGCACTCTCTTCGTTTGGGCGGCACGGGAAATCTGGTATTCCCCAATTTCCTGCTCTGTCTTATAACAATTATAAGTTGGAGCGGGACCAACGTTCCCCAGCTCAGTATAACAAGCGGGTTCGGTCAATAATCCGTATTATTATCTTGATTAAGGCGTGACATGGTCGCTACCAGGAGAGAGAGAGAAGAAAACACTCAGCGTGCGCTCTTGCAATAATAGATTGGTTATTATTTTATCTAATCAGGATGGCTCCCACTGCTTTTTATCAAATCTTCCTTCAAACCCTAAAAGGAAAGACTAGCCGGGATTAATTACACACTACAAGTTCGCCAATCTTTCAGCCAGGCCAGTGTCGGTACTTTGAGGGAGGTCCCCCGTGCTTTCGCACGAACCTAATTAATGTAAACCTCGTTTTCCCAGAGGCATAACCCCGTTGACACCTTTCTAGACACCTACTTGATCGGCTAATTGTAATGTATAAGACTCTCCCAGGAGTAACTCTTACTCGCAGCGGGTATAGGGATCCAACTATCTCATAGAAGGTATGCAATCTCATTGCAAATTTCAACACTTGAAATTACCGATAATATTTTGCCCCTAGCAGCTATATGACCTTAACATAGTCAACAAATCATAAGTGCTAGTCAAGTTCAACCCGTCATTTCCCGATTGAATTAAACCCACCCGCACGACCCTTAACATAGTCAACAAAGTCGCACGACTACCCTAATCCAATCACATCATATGCTTATACAGATAAGCACTAATTAGCTACCGCACACTACGCCTTAACAAAGTCAACAAACGTAGCACGAATACTAACTAGTACTTATCTGAAATGACGGAGGGCTACGACAGGTTTTTCAGAAAACCTATTGCGTAATGAACTTGATATTGTTGTAGAATCAAAAGATTTTTGAAATGGAGTGTTCTTGAGGCTTTTCTAGTTTTGCTAAAGGAGTCACTCCCGGTGAAGGGATCGTCGGTCCTTTCCTCGTCGAATGAGGTGCGGGATATATCATATATATCACTGTGCAAAGCAGAACTCTTAAAAGCAATCAAAAGACAAACCGAGTGTGTAGCATCTGCCAGTTATTGCTAAAGGAGTCACTCCCGGTGAAGGGATCTCGGTCCTTTCCTCATCGAATAAGGTGCAGGATATATCACATATACCGCTGTGCAAAGCAAGAACTGTAGCTACCTGTTTTATTTTGAAATTCGATTCTACAACATCTTAGGTTTCTTTTATTTCATTAATCACATTAATGAAGTCCCATCATTTAAATACCTAAACATCACAGATAAATACGACGTACACTTATGCCATCCGCATTCGCCTCGATGTCCCCTCGTGCACCGTTAGATTAGGTAACTAACGACAGAGCGGGGCAGGGCTAGCGCAGGTGTAAAACATAAGTAACGGCTATATAATATATCATATATACTATATACAGTATCTATCACAGAACATCACATGATCACATCACAGATATCGCAGCAGAAGAATCATATGAAATATTGGATATACTAGGACGTCCGTGTTTTCAATACGAGCCAGTATAAAACACGGATTCCACGGTTGCGATGAATAGCCAAACCCACACCCCTAGACCCCTACGAGAGCGGCAAGCAATCCTACCAATTCTGGAGTTAGGAGACCCGGACTCGACTCCTCGAGTTGGTCTCCCACTGGACTCCAGAACCCGGTTACTTGTGCCCTCCTCCTTGGGTCTATCCTAGTGCGGAAAAGTAAATAATATACAAAAGGTGACAACTTCCGCTACCTGGAAGTGCCCCAATAAAAGAATATTACATACAAGTTTTTACATGAATGAAAATGAAAAACACTCATCTCACATAAAAACCCCCGGCTATTCGAACACGACGATCCAATATAACATATCCAGCAACACATAATATCACATGTCATCAACGTAAGTAAATATGCGCATCCCAATTGTCGTTGACATATAGCAACGAAACCGGCGATATCACATATTACACTTACGGTCACAGAAAAGAAAGTGTAAAACTACAACAGTTGGAATCCGCAATCTGCATAGACATCGCATGCCTAATCAAATGAATTACTTAGACATCGCATGCCTAACAATTATAAACCCCGCATTTTAGTCTCGTTATCGAAAACACTTTTCAATATCAAGTCGGGCAATTCAACAAGATTCCCGATATCCTGATCGAATGCTCGTCGCAAACTTCAGTAGGCGGCCGCACACCCGACGCCGTCGACGAAGTGCACCAAGGCGGAACACCGCTGCCGCGAGCACCCGAACGGATGCTTTCGGCGACGGGGTTCTCCTACAGTCACTTGGTCGGGGCTATGGGGTGAGGCTGTCTATTAAGTTTATCCGGCGAGTATCCGCGTACGCTACGTGATTGCGACGGACTTTTGATCACATCAAAATTCCATGGCAACCGATCAAGTGAGACTAAACTGCTATGTTTATAACATTCATTCAGTTATCTCATAATTTCTTGTGAATTCCAATTATTGTATCACATTCCGGATAAATAGAAAATGTCAAACTTTCCGATCGAACAATCGAACACCCAAGTTTTCCCGATACAGATCAACACATGAAACAAGTCTAAAGACATTCAGTTCGTGCCTCAGTACCAACGGTCCAGCCGTAGAAGGGTCAAGCCAACGCCTCACATGTGGCGCGCCGTACTGCCCCAAACCCTAAGGTTCAAAGGGCAGTTCAAGACGGTCACATAATCGAGTTAAGGTTTGTTGTCTTCTAGAGGGTCCATCGCGTTACTTGCACTACTTAGAACGTCGTTAAACTACGGAAAAGTCCAACACTTGGAAATTTCCCGACAGGGGAAAAATTGGGTATTTATATCCGGTCGAACTTTTTAACATATTCTAAAATTTATCCGGAAAGCCACATAGACAAAATCTGATACCCCGATCGAAACACCGAATCCCCAAAACAACCCCAGAAAATTCAACTGTTGAATAAAATTTAAAAATTCCCATAAAATCCAGCATCAGAAAAGAGGAGTTACTGTGCAACAATTACAGTGAGATACGACCGTACGGCCGCGGATCCGCCGCATGTTCCAAGCTCATGCCGCGGAACCGCGGTTTCTTAGATGAATTAGGATGTCGTTTTGCACCATAACTCTTAGATCTTCCTGCTGAATTTTTTAAGAATTTTTAATCTGGAAAAAACCCAGTTTTTAGAAAAAGTCCAGAGAGCATGGAAATTTTGGGGTTTCGGTTCGTTCGGACTTCAAACTCCGTCTAGACTTCGCCTAAGGCTCTAGCTAGGCTCTGATACCACTGTAGGGTTCCTAGGCACTCTCAAGAGGTCTCACAAGGCATCAACCATGCCAATTTCAAATTTAACGGGTGCCGAGAAACCCTAACAAGATCGTTGGCTAGAATTTTAGGCGACAAAGCAAACTAGTTAACACTTAACTACAAGAATACGGAAATACAACCTTTGTAGATCCGGTCCTCCACCTCCACGGCTCCGTGATGAAGTCCTCTCCGCTGTCCTCATGCAATCCCGGGCTCTAGCGTCGGCTTCATCGGAGAAGAAGCGGGCTAGGTCATCGACGACGATGCCGAAGATGATCTACGTCGAGGCGTCACTAAATCAAGCTCCCACTTCACCAAGTCATGAAACTTGTGAAGAGAACACACTCTACTACTTGGCAAGAGGTAGAAGATGAAGAAATAGGAAGTGGGTAGACTTTAAAATTGGATTTCTCACTTATTTCATCAATCCACCATTGATGAAGTGAAGCTTTCTTCAAGGAAGAAGATGATGAAGAAGAAGAAAGTGTTATGATAAGTTATTAGAATATATTAGAAAAACAATACTTATCAAAAATCTATCTATGGTTATGTGTAGAGAATTTACCAAGGTTAAAGGAATGGTTAGGGTTAAGGATGAGATAAGAATGGTGGATTAGGTCAAAGCTTCATGAAGCTTCAACTAAACAACAAATAAAGCCACCATTCTTTTCTCTTTTCCATTTATTTTCCAAAATGTATAAACAAATAAATAAAGGAATAAATAAGTAATGGAAAATAAAACCCTAATTATATGTTTAACCATGGTTTAATTCTTTATACTTAACCAAGTAAACATGTATCATCAAACATGATACAATCATGTGTACAAAAGTATATCACATATACAATGTGCACAAACCGAGTGAGAAAAACCATTTAAAGTGAACCAATACTAGTTAACGCAAAGTAATATATCAAATATATAATTATGCATTAAATCATTAAATCAACACTTGATTTAACGATCCGGTCATATCGCATATAACCGACTAGTATCTAATGTATCGGCTTATCGAATCAATCCTTGATTCGATAACTAGGTTATATCGCATACAACCATTCGACACATTCATCGCGAGAATGGAATACGGTATGTTATACACGTATTATTCTCGGTCCCGCACATATCTCATATGCGCTCCTATTTCGTTTCGCTTGAGCCAGGAAACCTCTGTGTAGGACTCTAAAGACTCGTCAATACGCCGGCAGCAGGTGATGATCATATCAAACACCCACAAGCCGCAAGCGGTCTGCTAAACGTAACGGCCACCCGGGTATTGAGCGATCAGAAGATCGACGAGCAAGTCCGCTCACACTCCAGTGAATCCAACCAGTAACACTACCGTACAGTCCGGTCTCGTCGTCTGATATGTCGCATATCTTGCCTAGGGGTGGTAAACGTCAGACCCCAATAGCTCGATAAGTCGTGTCGATATGAGGTCTATAACAATTCGAGAAGCTACTGGTAACACTTACCAGTATATCTCAGCAACCCTGGCCAGGGATTTCCTGTTATAGCCAATCGAACACAGCGCAACATCAACTCCCAATACCGGGAGAGACGAATCCCCTCCTATCGCTCATTGCCTCCATGTGATTCGGGACTGTACCCAAAAACCACCGTTTTGCACGCCCTCTTGGACGTGGTAAGATGGAAATCAAAGCACAGTGGGAACCACACAAGACTCTATGACGATCTCGGGTCAACAGACTACTCTGTACCAGTGTCACCAGAGAACTGCCATCTGACGTAAGGTATAATACCATCTGGGAGTTCTCGGCGAGTCCGTCCAGTGTACCCAGTCTCTACTGAGCACCTGTATATCATCTCCGATGTCAAACACCAATGGATATGGGATCATCCATCGCCCATCTGTATGGGTCGAGAAGGTATACGCTAGTCTACTCTGGTATATCGATGCCCTGTCTCGATACACCCACGACTAGGGACTTTGAAGGATGTACTTATAAACTACCATGTCCCCACTAGTATGATCTTCATCACAGTCCAGGTAGTCAAGTACACATCCTAAGGGCTTTACCAACATGTAACAGAGAGACAATCAGTGTACACGTTAAGGTAATGGGCAACCAGATAGCATACTATCATGTCGAGCAAGAAAGTCCTCCCTATATATGTCCCAGCATCCACTACAATATACATCCAATGTACAGTAATGGCCTCTAGGGCATACATATAACTAACAAATACGAGTATGTTATACCGTATTAATCTGGCAGTAATTTGATATTAGTTAGGTTAAATGTGATATAACCTCATTATTGAATCAAGTATTTATTTGATAATTTTATATACAGATAAATGATATTAGTCGGTTATATGTGATATAACCGGATTATTAAATCAAGTGTTGATTTAATAATATGATATATATTTATACTTGATATAATTATATATTAACTAATATTATTTGCTCACTAATAATTTTCTATATATATATATATATTAAAAGAAGCATGGCATAGATTTTCTATTTTGAGAAAATAGAAAAAGAGGTGAAAAATGGGGAGACTTTTTGTGGAATGGGGAAGCATGGCTTGATCATTTTATTTATTCATTTGTAGTCACTATAGAAGCATGGTTGCTATATATTTTAATGGTTTTAATTCCATGCTTCAATATGTGAGGTATTTTGATTAAGCCATTCTTCACTTTTTCTACACTAGTTCTTTTTCTTCAGAGCTCATATGATGAGTTCTCCTCTCTAGATTTCTCCATCTTCTGTCTCACCTCCTCCAAGCTCAATCCCTCACATGAGTTGTGAATCCTTGAGCTTGTGAGAACCCTAGCGAGCAAACAAAACCCTTAGTTCACCATCCTATACTTGATTAGCAATTAAGTGTAGTGTGTTACTAAAGAGTTTAGTGAAGAGGTAGCTTGGATTAGCGGAGCTTCGGGTGGATCATCTTCGACACGAAGATTGCTAAGGAAGCTCGATCCAACTTCAAGTGTAGCCTAGTAGAGTCGCGTGGACTACTACATGGAGCTCGAGAAGAGAAGTGTTGGAGATAGTGCCCTCATAGTCAATTATTGGATCGCAGGTACGTGATTGCAATGATTGCAGAGGACCTATCCCGGTAGGACAGTCTTACTCGAAATGATAGTATGCTATCTGGCTTGCCTTTATCAGTCGTGTACATGTTCAGGTGACTGATTGCATGTTACACTTTGATAGAGCCCTTAGGATCTTGCTTTACTACCAACTGTATGATGGCGATCATATACGTGAGAGTTGGGTAGTTTATATGCATATCCTTAATTGTGGTCCCTAGTCGTGGGAGTTTCGAGACAGGGCATCGATACTCCGGAGTAGACTAGTGTATACAGTCGAGACCCCGACGAGGGGCGGTGGCCGGTCTCACAAGCCACTGGTGTCAGTTGGATCACCTAAGATGTATACAGGTGCTCATTGGGTTATGAGTACACCGGACAGGACTCGCCGGGAATCTGCTAGTTAGTATTATATCTATCGTCAGATAGCAGTTCCCTGGTGACATGTGTACAGGTTAGTTCATCGACCTGAGGTCGTCATTTGTCTCGTATGAGTTCCCACTGTGCTTTGATTTCTACCCTACCACGGCTCAAAGGAGTCGTGCAAACAGGTAGCTTTTGGGTACAGTCCCGAGCCATATGGAGGCACGTGAGCGGATCGGCAGGGGATTCGTCTCTCCCGGTATTGGGGGCGAGATCGTGCTGTGTCTAGGAGAGCCATTACGCAAAGCCCTCGGCCGAGGCAGGAGATTTACTGGTAGGTATTCCAGTAGTATCTCAGGGCGTTCTGGGCTACACTCCGACACGACTTATACTGCTAATGGGGGTCTGACGTTACTAGCCCCCTAGGCGGATATGCGATACTCATTGACGAACGGACCGGACTGTATATACATTGTCACTGTTAGGCTCAGTAGGGTTTTCGGAGGAGTTCGCTCATCGGTCTCCCTTGAGTTCGCTCCTCGGCCACCCTTGAGGTCAGTCCATGGGCAGCCGTTACGCATTGCTAGTGCCGCTGACGGTTTGTGGTTAAACCCACTGCCAGGGTGCTGACGAGTCATTAGAGTTCCCCACAGACAGTTTCCCAAGTTCGGGCGAAACGTTGTAGAGGCCGTATGGTTTTATGGCAGGGTTCGGAAAATGCACGTGCGTTTACGCACGTGTCGATTTTCGGACAGATGATACTGGTCGGCTTTGGTTTAAGCCGGATCCGAGTATTATATTGAGTAGGTATAATATCTTTGTCTCAGTTGCATTTGTATTCGGTCGTAATACAAATGCGGGTATATTTATACAGTTTCGGGGTTGTCCTGAAATTCGTTTCAGGATCACTTTTGGAAGTTGCCAGTTTCCAGTTTTCTATCAGCCGTCTTTTAACATTTGGTTAAAGACGGATTTATCTTTTCTTGGATGAGAGTGAGTCGTGCTTCTAGAAGGTTCTAGAAGGTTCTAGAATTTGTGACTAAGCTTTGTGACTCATGCTTTGATTTCATTACTTTCTTGTTTTGCTTAAGATATTTAAGCAAGATATTTACTTTGTGTTCACATAAGCTTTATGCTTAAGGTCACCCCCTCTCTCCTACGGTCACCCTCCTCCTTTTCTATATAAGAAAGGCCCCTCCCCTCTCTCATTTGGTGACTTGATTCAAGAGAGAAAAGATTATGATAGTATTCGGGGTGTATGGAATTTTACAGTTCATTTCATTCCATCACCCGATTTCCACGGCAACTTCATTAACCGATCGTCCACGGATTTGGACGAAGTGAGACAAAGTCATCTACTCATTCTCTACATCATTCTTGGTCGTCTCTTTTAGCAAACTTGACGATCGAGTTGCCTCGAGTCAGAGGCGGGAGCCCGTTTAAAGAACCGATCATGTGGTGCCACTTCGACGAGGACATCGGAGATCGACGAGATCGGAGCAGCCGCAACGGAGCGTGGGATGATGGTTGAAGAACGAAGGACTCGGATCGTTCGGTATAACATTCCTACACTCTTTACAGTTTGTTAGTTTAGCAATAATGGCAGATCCGGGTTAAAGTATACGATAGCGCCAGTTTAAAAGTTTTTGTTCCGCATTTGGCGTCTGTAGACGGCCGGGGCGCTAGCGTAGACTTACAGTGGTATCAGAGCCTAACCATTTTGCTATACTAACTTGTGCTAACGTGTTCAAAACATCGATCGAACCGAAACTCAAAAACGACAAAATCCTATATTGACAGTTTCTGTTGTTTTTAAACGGTCTCAAAAATTATTTCTGGATGTCTTAAAAATCCGTGCAGGGAATTCTAAGACCCACGACAAAATTTGGGGTCGTGATCCCTCCAAGTCGCCGCGGAAGGGCGGCCAAACCCATGGTTTGGCCGCGCAACCGCAGCCACGTGGGGAGCACGTGCTCCCAAATTTTGTCAGTAGGTTCTGTTTGGGATTTTGGGGTTTTTGGTATATAAAGTTTTGGCCCAGATTTTGTTACTGTTCACCAGTAAGCTGTGGGGCCCACTTCTTGATATTTGGTCTTTGGTCGATCGTAATTTAAACACGTTAGTTTACAGTGCTTACATTATATCTCCGACCGGGAATGTCATTTGATCGGTAAACCGCGTCTGATTGCTATAGTTCTTTTAGACGGGTTTGCGAACGTGACATTCGCGTTGATGTTCTGTGTTGTGCTGTAATGTTGCGGATTTGTCGTGGTGGATAGCAGTGTGCAATGATAGTACAGTTTGAGTTTATTTGTACATTTGATATTGCGGGGCGAGCGTCCAACTTGTGGACTGCCGTCACTGCCTGTTGTATAATATTCTTTTTGGGGCACGACCAGGTTGCGGTCGATGTACCTATTGTACTATTTTTCATTACTGTACTAGGTTTTACCCCGCGACGGAGTGCACGGATAGCCGGGTTCGGGAAAGCAACGGGTCCGCATCTCATGGTTTTGAGAGGCAGAGGGACCCTACTTCAGAATTGGCAGACTATTCGCCGCACTCGTAGGGGGTAAGGTTGACCCAAGGAGGGGTGCTCAATTTACCGGATTCCGTGAAGTGCCGGGTGTTCCATTCACTATGCTGTGGGGACAGCCTCGCTTCAGGTCTTGGCGGGTAACTTGCCGCACCCGTAGGCGTCTAGGTTTCATTGCACAGGCTATCCACACGACAGGGGAACGTCGAGTTTCAGCAGCGGCTCTGTGAAACTCGGGGATCCCAGTATATCTGTATTGTTCTGTGATGCTTATTACTTTTCTGTAATGTTGCATATTATCACGCCTGGAGCGATTATGTATATTGGTTTATATACTATTAGATGTTGTATATGTTTTGCACCCGCGCTAGTCCAGTCCCCGCTCTGTCGTTAGTTAAGTAACCTAACGGGCGAATGACGGGACCCAGTGACGAATGCAGATGGCATATACGTACATTTTATTTTCGTTCTTTTCTGGTGTGATCGAATGATGGGACTGCGTTGATTCTGATCAATGCAAAGTAAAACAAACCTGTTTGAGTTGTTGGAACAATTTAAAATGTGTTGTTACAAAGACGTTTCCTTTTGTCATGCATAGCGGTATTCAGTGGAATATCCTGCACCTCATTCGACGGGGCAAGGGCTGATATCCCTTCACCGGGACTGACCCCTTGGGCAGAAGTTTGCGTCAGCGTAATAACTGCACTATAGTCGATTACAAGTTGCTTTGCATAGCGGTATTCAGTGGAATATCCTGCACCTCATTCCACGAGGAAAGAGCCGAGATCCCTTTACCGGGAGTGACCTCTTTAGCAAAAGGTTTTCGCCACTATATTTTAAAAAGCTATCAGGTTCCTTCAGCGATATCAAGTTCACTACGCTAAAGGTTTTTCGCCAAAAACCAGCCGTAGCCCTCCGTCACTTCTTTTGGGTATTTAGTAGTATTCAAGCTATGCATTTTAGCCAAAGTTAAGGCATAGTGTTTGGTAGCTGCTGGGTATTCAATTGTTGCATAGATAGATGAGTTAGTTTGGGACAGTCGTTCTGCCGATTGGCCAAAGTCAGGGGCATGTGCGGGTGGGTTCAAATTGACAAGATAGTGACGGGTAGAACTTGGCATGTGACTTATGACATTTTGGCCAAAGCCAAGGTTATAAGAGCATGGGGCAAAAATCGTATCGGGAGTTTCTAAAGAAACTGAAACTTGCCAAGTATGCGCATACCTTCTGGAGTATGAGTAACGTGGATGCATTCCATCACGTTATCATGCGATGAGAGTTGGATCCTGATTCCCACTGATGAGTTGGTTTACTCTTCGGGTAATCCCGATTGATTCTTCTTTAGGTTTGGAGGAGAATTTGACAGGACAGTGGGAGGTTTCCGGATTAGATAAAATGATGACCATTCTGATCTAGGTTAGAGTGCACGCTGAGTGTTTCTTTTCTCTCTCTCTCTTTGGCAGCGACCTTTGACCGACCCTAGACTATGACTCAGTGACCAAGTTGACTGAACCTTCTTAAAATACTGGCTTTTGGATTGTCTGAGTTGCATAAGTCATTGCCACTCCTTCTTTTACCCTTTGCATTTCTCAGAACACCCGTATTACTACGGATATCCACTTCCATTGGATAGATCCATCGTATGGTTATATACGAACTCGAAGGGACTTCTTCGAGGATGGATCCAGGTTCAGGAGAAATAGAATTGGTTTATTCAGTTGTCTTTTATTATCACCTTCTCTCAGGTTGCGAGAGCTCCTTGGTTTAGGAGAGTACACCTATTACGCCTATTGGATAGTCTTATTCCAAACCATAGGCTGGTGCCGAAAGGTAGGGAATGAAGAAAACCAATTAGCCTAAGCAGGGTGTGCAGAAGGTAATATGTAAAGACAAAATAAAGGGATTAGAAAGAGGGCAAAGTAAATTGCGACTGATATCATTCACGACCAAAACCGCGTACTTCATCGCCGCTCCTATTTCACCTTTAAAAGAATAAGGTATTATTCAGTTGTCTTTTATCATCACCTTCTCTCAGTTCCGAGTACTCCTTGGTTTAGGAGGGTACACCTATTATGCTTACTGGATAGTCTTCTTCCAAACCATAGGCTGGTGCCGAACGGTAGGGAAGGAAGAAAACCATTTAGCCTAACGATGGTGTACAGAAGGTAACGACTAAAGACAAATAAAGGGATTTGGAGAGACGGCAATAAAATATACGGTTGAAGTCATGAATTGGATTATGGAAGAGGCATTGCTATGAATACCAGGATACCCCTACGAAACATTTTCATGTTTCAGTGCATTGTTAAAGGAAAAACTGTTTTCCTGATTAGACACTTACTCCAAGGGTATGTATTTACCAGGTTTCATTCTCATATCTGTATGGTTTTACAGATGATGAGTGGGAGTAAGATATTGGGAATTCGGTGATCGTCCTCATTATATCGGAATTCGTTGTAATTGGTGATATTTGAGGAAATCGCCAGGGTACAGTTTTCTACCTACGACGCACAGGTTTTGAGTTGTTTAACTCAGCGGACTTATACAGAGTATTGTATGTTGTCCAAGTGTCCATCAGGACAAAGGGGTAGGTCCTCGTACTATGTTCTGTTTACTTATAACTTCTTTAGTATTTAGACAAGTGTTTCGTAGAAATACATGGTCTAAGTTTTGAGAAGTTGTGGGTATAAGAATAAAGTAGAGAACCAGGTATCACAAGTATCGGGATTCTTCAAAGAGATCGAAGATGTAGATTCTTGTGATTGGTATTCAGATGATAGTGATGGTTTTGAGAAACGTATTTCTCTTACAGGTTACTCATAATTGGATGGATTCCTAAGTTGAGTAATGCTGATTAGCCTCTTTCCATTAAGATGATATGCACTGGAGACAGTTGCATGGATTGAATCTTGGTTCCAATTAAATAAGTGCCAAAGTTTCTGTATTGGATATAGAATAGTTCGTACCTTAAAAGAAATTAAGGTACGGGGAGTTGTCCAGCTTATGATTAAAACCAGACACTGGATAACTCAGGGCACGTTTCTGTAATGGCTGTTTGTGGGTTGACCCTGGCTATGACGAGGGTTGATATTCTACCATTTAGAAGATCAATAGTGACATTGTTCTTGACTCGCCACAGTTTTAGTAAAAATGGATCTTTTTCAGAAAACAGTAGTGGGAGTATGGTAGAACTGGAAGTGATTCCAGAACCGCGAACGATTACGGAAAAATTTAATAGGACCTATACATTCAATCAGGTTTGACATTCCAATAGCCACTCCGCAGGTATGGTAGGTAACCTCAGACACCCGAGAGGTACTTCGGTAACCTCAAGGACGGTGACAGGGAGGTTCTTATCTACCCAGACTTGACACTACTGTTGTTCCAGGATATGAGACCTGGTAGGAGGGTTGTCGTAGTCAGTGGGAGCAACGGAAGCATAGTGGGCAAGTAGCTTATGTCTATTTATAGACTTGAGCAGTTATAGCGGAGATAGATCATCTAATTTTGATGTGACAGTCATGGGTTTGACTTCAATCAGAATAGGGGATGGATCAGTTAAGAAGGTAGTAGGGTGTGATGTCATGGTATCTGGATGACATACACAGAGTAGGAAGTAAAATTCCTATACTACGATCGGTTGTACTGTGGTCGTCACACAGTTGTTTCTCCAGACAGGATATGGATATAATATTTGACATTCTGGTTTCTAGATCTATGGTTTTAGATCTGGATTTGGGTAGTTTCCCAATGTGGGTACTTTGACAGATATTCTAATGGTTTTTGGAATAGTTGACTCCTAGCATGGTGGTATACCTGCAGGTGATGGAGTCACCCTCTCTAAAGGTGTCGTATAGACTAAAGGGGAGAGGGATGTGCATGATTGGCAGATCACTTGCTTAGGCAATTGAGTCAATCATGTGATGTCAAGTACCACACCAAATGTTGGTTTTGCACTAGATGCAATAAGTTTGTATTAATCCAATCCTGGAGAAACATAAGGAAGCAGTTTTAGAACATTGGTACATGTTCTGCGGATTTGATAATGGCAGCCTCTTTCGGGAGACGGTTATCATTCCAGGCTTCAAAGGTGACATGGATGACAGAGTGATTGTCAGAGTTTTAGTTTTCCCTCTGACGAGGGACAGTATTGTGGACAGGTGGTTCCAGAGGATACTGTGGGTGGCATGGTGCCCGATACTGATTAGGTTCAGTGATCGATTCAGTCTAAGAAGTTTGGATATGGAGTTCATTTATGAACTAAGGTCCCATCAGATATCCAGACATATTCTAAGACAGGTACTACTCAATTCGGGAGATGGCTTTCTCCGTGAATTTGAGATTAAGAGAGATACAGAAAGAAACTTCTAGGCGGATCCACTCACTGAGGCTATTTCTCGAACACAATAGTTTTATAAACGGGCTTTGTGAAACTGATTAGTAGAGGAGTTGGATGTTCGGTTTCACACGGGCTGTGAGTAGTCGACATCGCAATATTAGCCTTGAGTGCAAGTGGGAGATTGTTGGAGATAGTGCCCTCATAGTCAATTATTGGATCGCAGGTACGTGATTGCAATGATTGCAGAGGACCTATCCCGGTAGGACAGTCTTACTCGAAATGATAGTATGCTATCTGGCTTGCCTTTATCAGTCGTGTACATGTTCAGGTGACTGATTGCATGTTACACTTTGATAGAGCCCTTAGGATCTTGCTTTACTACCAACTGTATGATGGCGATCATATACGTGAGAGTTGGGTAGTTTATATGCATATCCTTAATTGTGGTCCCTAGTCGTGGGAGTTTCGAGACAGGGCATCGATACTCCGGAGTAGACTAGTGTATACAGTCGAGACCCCGACGAGGGGCGGTGGCCGGTCTCACAAGCCACTGGTGTCAGTTGGATCACCTAAGATGTATACAGGTGCTCATTGGGTTATGAGTACACCGGACAGGACTCGCCGGGAATCTGCTAGTTAGTATTATATCTATCGTCAGATAGCAGTTCCCTGGTGACATGTGTACAGGTTAGTTCATCGACCTGAGGTCGTCATTTGTCTCGTATGAGTTCCCACTGTGCTTTGATTTCTACCCTACCACGGCTCAAAGGAGTCGTGCAAACAGGTAGCTTTTGGGTACAGTCCCGAGCCATATGGAGGCACGTGAGCGGATCGGCAGGGGATTCGTCTCTCCCGGTATTGGGGGCGAGATCGTGCTGTGTCTAGGAGAGCCATTACGCAAAGCCCTCGGCCGAGGCAGGAGATTTACTGGTAGGTATTCCAGTAGTATCTCAGGGCGTTCTGGGCTACACTCCGACACGACTTATACTGCTAATGGGGGTCTGACGTTACTAGCCCCCTAGGCGGATATGCGATACTCATTGACGAACGGACCGGACTGTATATACATTGTCACTGTTAGGCTCAGTAGGGTTTTCGGAGGAGTTCGCTCATCGGTCTCCCTTGAGTTCGCTCCTCGGCCACCCTTGAGGTCAGTCCATGGGCAGCCGTTACGCATTGCTAGTGCCGCTGACGGTTTGTGGTTAAACCCACTGCCAGGGTGCTGACGAGTCATTAGAGTTCCCCACAGACAGTTTCCCAAGTTCGGGCGAAACGTTGTAGAGGCCGTATGGTTTTATGGCAGGGTTCGGAAAATGCACGTGCGTTTACGCACGTGTCGATTTTCGGACAGATGATACTGGTCGGCTTTGGTTTAAGCCGGATCCGAGTATTATATTGAGTAGGTATAATATCTTTGTCTCAGTTGCATTTGTATTCGGTCGTAATACAAATGCGGGTATATTTATACAGTTTCGGGGTTGTCCTGAAATTCGTTTCAGGATCACTTTTGGAAGTTGCCAGTTTCCAGTTTTCTATCAGCCGTCTTTTAACATTTGGTTAAAGACGGATTTATCTTTTCTTGGATGAGAGTGAGTCGTGCTTCTAGAAGGTTCTAGAAGGTTCTAGAATTTGTGACTAAGCTTTGTGACTCATGCTTTGATTTCATTACTTTCTTGTTTTGCTTAAGATATTTAAGCAAGATATTTACTTTGTGTTCACATAAGCTTTATGCTTAAGGTCACCCCCTCTCTCCTACGGTCACCCTCCTCCTTTTCTATATAAGAAAGGCCCCTCCCCTCTCTCATTTGGTGACTTGATTCAAGAGAGAAAAGATTATGATAGTATTCGGGGTGTATGGAATTTTACAGTTCATTTCATTCCATCACCCGATTTCCACGGCAACTTCATTAACCGATCGTCCACGGATTTGGACGAAGTGAGACAAAGTCATCTACTCATTCTCTACATCATTCTTGGTCGTCTCTTTTAGCAAACTTGACGATCGAGTTGCCTCGAGTCAGAGGCGGGAGCCCGTTTAAAGAACCGATCATGTGGTGCCACTTCGACGAGGACATCGGAGATCGACGAGATCGGAGCAGCCGCAACGGAGCGTGGGATGATGGTTGAAGAACGAAGGACTCGGATCGTTCGGTATAACATTCCTACACTCTTTACAGTTTGTTAGTTTAGCAATAATGGCAGATCCGGGTTAAAGTATACGATAGCGCCAGTTTAAAAGTTTTTGTTCCGCATTTGGCGTCTGTAGACGGCCGGGGCGCTAGCGTAGACTTACAAGAAGGACACGGTCAACAAAGATTGTAGCCTCTTTCTCTTAGTGTAAAGTTTTTGTTATATCATGTTAAACCCTAATCATCTAGTTTAGATTCTAGGTTAGTGTTGATCATCACCCCGAAATTTTTTAAATTGGCATGTTTGATGCTAGTAAAACCCAGTGGTAGTGTTAATAAATACTTTCATCAATATACGACCACTACATCTTTTTCCTGAACCGGAAAAACCATCTATGTGGGGCTCTAAAGAATCATCAATATGCTAGTAGTGGGTAACCACAAGCATGTCGGCGACACTACCTGTACGTAACGGCTATCCAGGTATTGAGCGAAAGGAAGGCCAACGAGCAAACTTATCCGTATCCCTATTGAGCCTATCTATGGTAATCTCCATACAGTCCGATCTCTTCTTCTGAGATAAGTCGTGCTTGTCTGAAACTCATCACCCTGTGAAACTATAGATATCACATCGGTAAATCTCATCCACCTTGGCCAAGGATTTCTGGTGATGGCTGATCCAACATTGCACGGCATCGACTTCCAATACCGGAAAAGATGAATCCCTTACGATTGTTCACTGACTTCATATGGCTTGCGACTGCACCCAACTAAAACCTATTTGCACCACTCCTTTGAGCCGTGGTAGGGTAGTAATCTAAGTACAGTGGGAACTCACATAAGACAAATGAAAATATCAGGTCAAAAGACTAACCTGTACTCATACCACAAGAGAACTTCCATCTCACGATAGGTATAATACCATCTAGACGTTCTCGGCGAGTCCGTCCGGTGTACTCACTTCTAGTAAGCTCCTGTATACTATCTTAGGTGACTCAACACCAATGGCTTGTGAGACCGGCCACCGCCCCTCATCGGGGTCTCAAAAAGTATACACTAGTCTACTCCGGAGTATCAATGCCCAGTCTCAATATACCCTTGACTAGGGACATTTAAGGATATGCTTATGGACCACCCAGCTCCGACGTATATGACTGCCATCATAATGCTGTTAGTCAAGTAATAATACTACGGGTTATTCAAAATGCATACATATAATGATAAAGACAAACCAGATAGCATACTATCATCTCGAATAAGATTGTCCTACCTGTATAGGTCCTCGTTAAATTATCATAATCGTCTACTTGCAATTACAATAATTGCCTTTAGGGTACTATATCCAACAGTGGTATCATTTACCCAAAATTCGATAGCCCAGTAGGTAAGTGCAATACATGTTGTCCCTAAGAAGTCTGGCATTACGGTCATCACCAATGAGGCGAACGAGTTAATTCCCGCTCGCACCCAAACCAGGTTGCGAGTGTGCATTGATTATCGAAAACTCAACGCCGTGACGCGGAAGGATCACTTCCCACTTCCATTTATTGACCAAATGCTTGAAATATTAATTGAACATGAGTTTTACTGTTTTTGGATGGTTACTCAGGTTACAACCAGATTCCCATCGCCAAAAAGACCAAGACAAAACCACTTTCACTTGTCCTTTTGGCATATTCGCATATCGCCTCATGCCCTTTGGGTTATGCAATACTCCCGCTACATTTCAGTGGTGTATGATGGGAATATTCTCTGACATGGTTTAGAAGTTTCTGATGGTATTCATGCAAGATTTCTCCATCTTTGGAGATTCCTTTAACGAGTGTTTACAACACCTTGATGCTGTCCTTACCCGGTGTAAGGATAAAAATCTCACTTTAAACTGGGATAAAAGCCACTTCATGGTGCAGGAAGGTATTGTCTTAGGTCATATCATTTCACGAAGTGGTATCAAGGTTGACAAAGCAAGGATTGATATCATTTCCAACCTCTCTCCTCTAAAATTCGTCAGAGATATCAGATCATTCCATGTCCATGCCGGTTTCTATAGAAGGTTTATCAAGGAATTTAGAAAAATTGTTAGACCCTTGACTCTTCTTCTGGCTAAGGACACGACATTCCATTTTGACTCGGATGTTTTAATTGCCTTTGAATCATTGCGATGCTCGCTCACTACATCTCTCGTTCTTTCTTCTCCCGACTGGACTCATCCTTTTGAGATTATGTGCGATGGATCCGACTCTGCCATCTGTGCGGTCTTAGAACAGCACATCGATAAGATGTCGCATGTGATCTACCATGTGAACCGGACCTTGAATGATGCGCAAATGAACTATACAACAACCGAGAAAGAGTTCTAGGCTGTTGTATCCCATTTAGAAAAATTCAGGCCCTATCTCATTGGCTTCCCAGTTGTCGTCTACACTGATCATTCTGCCTTGAGGCATTTTTTCGCGAAATAGGATGCTAAGTTTTGATTAATACGTTGGATCCTCTTACCGGAAGAATTTGACCCTGTCATTAAGGACAAAAGAGAATGTGAAAATGTTGTTGATGACCATCTTTCTCAACTTCCTTCTTCGCTGATTTTTCCATTGCCTATTAATGATTCTTTTCCTGACGAGCACCTCTTGACAGTATCTTGCAAACCATAGTTCACAGATATTGTGAAATATCTAGCAACTGCACTTGTACCAAGATAATAGTTGAGTCAGAACAAATACCGATTTCTATCCCAAGTAAAACACTTTTACTGGGACGAACCCTACTTATTTAAATATTTTCCAGACTAAATCATCTGACGGTGTGTCCCGAACACTGAGTTCTAAAGTATCTTGTCTTTCTTCCACGAGAAAGCATGTGGCAGACATTTTGGCTCTAGGAAAACTGCAGAAAAAGTCCTGCAATGCGGCTTTTACTGGCCGACGTCTAACATTTCAGAATATAGAAAATATTATTTTTGGAATTTAAATAAAAAAATAATAAATTTCACGGATATTATACGTATATAGATTTGGGTTTTCGTATATTGGTATAATTATATACCTATATTTTGGAAAATAATTGGAATTTAAAATAAATTATTATTTATGAGAGCATTCATTTGATTTGGGATTTTTATAAATTAATATATAATTATTTTCCATACAAGCTCAAGTTTAAATTTAATTAGTATTTTACTAATTACTATAGTAAACCATGTTTTATTTTGTTAAACCATGTTTAGTGTGCATGCCATATTATGTACATATTATCTTTTCATTTGTATTTTGGTTTTACTTTTTTTTTCAAAAGATAAGAAAAAGATAAGAAAAGACAAAAAAGAAAAGAAAATGAAAAAGAAAATGGGTGGGGGGATAAGAAAACATGAGGGTATGGGCTCAAGATGAAAGAGAGAGAGAGAGGGAGCATGGCAACCATTCACCATTCCCCTTCTCTATTCCTTCATCATCTTCATCTCCTTTCTCCTCCATCTTCTTCCTCTTCCTACACCACCCTCACTATCACCATACACCACCACCAAAACCATCTCAAAGTCCCATGTTTCCTTCATTAAAAACGTTCTTCATCTCATCCTAAGCATCTTAGAGTGATCAAGTTTTAGTTTTGGGCTCATTTGGCCATCTTACAATTTTCTTGAGTTGCTCTTTTAAGATAATGCTCACTTTTAGACAAGTTTTATGTTTCCTAACCTCACAAATTTGTTTAGAGTTTGTAAATACATGTTTTGTGAACTTGGAAAATTTCAAGGTGAGATTTAGTGAGCTTTGATGGATAAGACTTGTAGTAGTGATATAGTAGAGGGTTTAATGAGTGTCTACTAGCCTAGTAGTGATCATATGCTCAGTTCACATGAGATTAGTGTTTTTCGATATTGGTTTTGTTGAACTTGTGGTGATCAAATGAAATCTGGGATGACTTGAGCACTATGAAAATTTAATAGCAGATATAGTGAGATGTGTAGACCTATAGAAAGCCACCCTAGAAACCCGAGCCTCTAACCCCAAGCCCATGCCGCCAAAAAATCCCTGTAGCCCCAATTTGCAGTTCGATATTTAAATTAGGGTTTGGTTTTTGTTCTGTAGTTCACTCCTCAGATAAGTAAGACCGCCTTATATATAAAAAATCAAATTTGACCTTAATAAAAATCTGAAGTTGTTTTACTAAGTTTCTATCAATGTTTTACGATATTTGAAAACATAGTTTTTGATATTTGAGTTTTGACTCGGTCGTTTGACGTTCGTACGTCGACGTCGGTAGTTGTTTTTTGTTTTAGCATGCGTTGACCATAGGTTCTAACCTATGCGCGCTTCGTTCGTTGTATCGGTTTTCGATTTGTATTTTTATGCGATACGATAAGCTTTGAATTGTAGGTACAAGCGTGTGGACTTTCGGGATGACAAAGGAAGGCAAGGCATCTGTCAGGATCGACTAGAGCGAGGCATTGGAGGTGAGTAGATGTATATCTACGAAGGAAGTCGGGTAGATGGTGTATAGCACCCCCGCAACCGTAGTACCAGGAAACTAAATATATAGTTATATATAGATATATTAGATATGCATACCTAGCTTATAGCATTATTAGAATTCTATATGCAATAGTAGTAGACTTAGTAGAATGATATACCCAAGTATTATTTCTTAGCCTATGAGCTATATCTATTTATGAAAGTATATAAACACACACACACATATGATGAGATGAGGATATGATGTGATATGATAACACGAGTCGATATGATTGGATATGATGATATGAGGCGATATGATATGATATAATATATGAAGACATGAGATGAGATATGCTGATATGAGATGAGATGATGTACATGATTATGGATCTGTACTATTGATT
The DNA here is from genome assembly GCA_030015575.1 of Agapanthus africanus. Classification (NCBI taxonomy): domain Eukaryota; kingdom Viridiplantae; phylum Streptophyta; class Magnoliopsida; order Asparagales; family Amaryllidaceae; genus Agapanthus; species Agapanthus africanus. Next base: position 284,655,247 of record JASDDO010000004.1, read on the forward strand.
TGATGATATCGTATGATGGATATTCCGCACGTGATATGATGAAGACATGAGATGAGATATGATGATATGAGATGAGATGATGTACGTGACTATGGATCCGTATTATTGATTTGATGATATCGTACGATGGATATTCCGTACGTGATATGATGAGCATGGATCGCCGACTTATATATCGACTCGAGAAAAACTTGTTTAAATTCACATCGTACGATGGATATTCCGTACGTGATATAATGAATCGTTGCGTACTTTTAAATGATAATTTCAAGGGACGCTATACCTTTCCAAATGGTGACTTTTCAAAAAAAAAAAAACATCGTAGCCCCCCATTTTCTAAAACAACGATTCGTACTATTTTAAACTATAACTGTATGGCTCATACGCAGTTGCGTATTTTTATACTGTTAACGTTTACGATTTTTTATTTCTGCATACGCTTGCATTATTTTCATTCACGATATATATATATACTACGTTTCATACCCTTATCTTCATGTGACTTCGTTTGTTAGGACACACACACCATTACCGATGATGCATATGTTGCACGTACATCAACTTTCCGGCTCACATACATCATCGGTAATTGCCATGCCACGTACACATTAGAAATCGCTATATCACCGTATCGCCTTATAAACTGTTAGCATTTTAGTTACTGATTAATACACAGTACCCCCACATTATTGTAGATATTGCACTTTCTTTACCTTCCTAAACGACACGCTCATATGAACAGACTTGTTGTGCATTACAGTATTTTTCTGTGCCTGTACATATTATTTCATTACCGCCATGCTTTATGAGATTATTTTTTCATGAGATTTCTGGATTTGAGAAACCACATATATTATTTAAAAACTTGTGTTTTGTTTTAAAAACTCGGTTTCTTTTGATATGAAATTTCGACGTCCACCATGAGATTTCTCGGTTCTGAGCTATGATACTACCTAATTCGAAGACTGAGGAGTCACCGTCTAAGGGTATATGGTGGACCCGATACGATACCCCGGGGCAAGAAGATCGTATAGAAAGGCGTTGAGCCGGCAAGGGACCTACCGGTGACAGTACTGGACTCGGCGGATATCCGGAGGATATTGAACGGAGTGATATAAGACAGATGGATATGAAGACTGATCTGATGAGACGGTGCCTGAGATATGAGGGCCAATCTGATGAGACGGCGCCTGAGATATGAGGATTTATGTGTCGATGCTGGACACGAGTTTTATGATGATTTTGAGTGTCTATGTTGGGCACTCAACATTTTATTATGATTGATGGACACTCCTTGTATGATATATGTATACACACACACACACATGATATGGATGACATGGTATCGTATATTGACAGGCACAATATTATATATGTATGTATGCATGTATGTATGCACGACTACCTTAGATACCATACGGTATGATATTATTATATTGCTGTATGACCTAGGAGATCGTCATACATTTGATTTCTACCTGATGATGTCTTCTACTCACGAGTTAGCAAGTCACCCGGTTGTGCCATTATTTTCTTGCAGGATCAACCGCTCGGATTCAGTAGCGGCTTGCAGGCACATTGCTTCTTTTGGGTGATTTGCATTCATAGATGGGTTGCAGTATAGAGCATAACCACCATTGTATACTTTTATATTCATTTATATCTAGTTAAATACTCCATCAACCAGACTATGTATATTTGGTAGACTTAGAGACTAGTTTTATATTCTTTGGATTTATAGTCGAGACTTGTATATTATTGGATTTGATAATGTTTTGGTTATTCTTTACTCTTTTTCAGTGATTGATTTTCGCCTTGGCCATCATATATTTCATATTACGTGGTTTTGATTTTGCCAATTAGCGACGAGCTAGCTCCCGCTTGGGGATGCCTATATTATTCTTGATATGTACTGGTTTTGGAGCAAAATTTACAAAAGAGATGCTGCCTAAATTTCAACTGACGAAAATGTTTTCAAATTATAGTAAATAATCCACTTGCATTACAAATGAACTTTATATATACTTTAAAAGAAAGAACTTGATTTCATTATACCTTTATTTCAAAACTTCACCTCCACTATTTTCTTAAAAAGGTTTAGATTTCTGGGTTTTCGGCTTACTTGGGTTACGGTGGGTCTTATAGACTTCACGTGATTCAAGTGCTGGTCACGTGCCAATTCCGGGTTGTGACAAAGTTAGTATCAGAGCGTTAGGTTTAACCTTTGTTCAAGTCTAGGTTTGACTATACGGAGTCTAGGGCGTACATATTTCGGAACCTAGGCTTGACCTTATGGAACTTAGACTTAACTGGGGGGGGGGGTATTAGACCCGAACTTTTGTTATGTAGGTTGACCTTGGTTGATGGAGTAGGTAACTCAAGTAGAGTAAAATATATGTTCTGCGGCATACTTACGATACGCTGCTCCGCCCAAGTAACCTTAGGATGTGTATATCTTGAGATCCGTATTTTTATTCGTTCTTGTGATCTATCCTCATCGATGTTTATTTGCGGTTCCTGTCATATTGGCTACGCGAGCTGAGAGAGCTGCGTCTAGAGATACGGTTAGAGCGACCTTGTTAGGGATGAGGACTGATCAGGGTGTTATCCCGCTGACACATGAACGGATTGTTATCCTTTTATGCTTGGATTCCTCATTTCCAACGAGCGTTCGGGATCTACGCCAGATGATCGGGATATTGCATGAGGCTAATTAGATTGATAGGAATGTTAACGTATAGCCTACTTCAGGGATTGTTGTGTTGTCTACCGTGCAGACCGATGTACCAGCTGTTGCCGAGATTAACGAGATGTCGCCTCCAGAGTCACGAAGCTGAAGCCACATGAGTTTACTGGCAAGGATGTGATAGAAGATCCCTAATCATTCCTAGATAAAGTGAATAGGATGTTTCATTCATTTGGATGCCCCGATGCGAGATCAGTGAGTTGGCTAGCTTCAGTTCGAAAGGTCTTGCTCCGACATGGCGTGAATTGATCGAGAGAGGACGAACAGTGCATATTTCTCTGATGACTTTGGACAAGTTCTTGAGGATGCATTTCGCCAGATTTCTTCTACCGAGTGTTGGAGACACCGAGTTTGTAGCTTCGAGTCTCTATAAGAGATATCGGATATGACCGTTGTTCATCACGAAAAACTGCATTTCAATACCGCTCATTCATTATCATTTTTATGATATATCGGTACTATTAACCCATGTCTGCTCAATAAAATACAGATTACAGGTATTCATGACAAAACACTGGAAACACACTCAAATACACGGATACGATATTTGTGAGTCGACACTGCAACCAGAACAGAAAACCGATCAATATTCAAAGAGATTCTTTTTGCAACAAACCAGTGTACATATTTTTTATCAAGCATAATACAACAATTTAAATGTGAACACAAACCTCTTTTGATGCATGAACCTTGGTGGGACAGCCTAGAACAAGTAGGCACACATGAATCATAACTTGTGCAAGTGGATGAGCAAGTGGGCATGGGTCATGAGTGAAAACAAAAGGTATGATGGGATTTAAAGTTACAATTTCCCTCCAAATCTACAGATTACAACCCAAGTTGATATAGAAGAATCAAACAATACTAGTGAGATCATGGAGAGGACATAAGATCACCACAAGAAAATGGGCCCCACCACGCTACAGTAAACCGGAAGAAACCCTAATAATACCGCTACCACCGGTCCAATCTTCTCATTTTTGCTCCATTTTTCTTCTAGTCATTCTTAGTTGTCATATCATCTCAATTATATTGTTTGTTTTTGTTGATGAAGTGCCTATAAATACCAGAACAAAGAGAGACTTTGATATACTTTGACCACCTCATTCTATTTTCATTTTGTAATTTTTTTAAAGCCTTGTATATAGTAGTTGGTTAATATTGAGTTCTTTCTTTTTATCTAATCTTGCAACCTCTTAACTGAGCTTGCAAGGTTAGATTTTAGTATTTGAATTCATAGCTTGTATCATCATTTTGAACTTGAATGAAGCTTTTATTTTTGCAATATGGTTCTTAGTATTTTCTTACTTCTTACTTTCTTGCACTTTAATTTCTTACCATTTACTTACTTGCAATATGTTTTCCTTTGATCTCTTCTATTTTATATCTTCTTTTGATCTTTGTGATGACTTATGAATAGTGATATTGTTAGGGAAAGAGAATGGTTATGTAAGTTAAGAATCTGTTTTGCTCATTTCCTTTTCCCGATACTTGCTAATTGAACTCCACCCAAACCTCACTTAAGCGCTCCGTTAGGCATCCTATCCTACCACGGTATCGGTGATCTCTAACCATGATCGGTTGCATTTGGTTTGGCCGGAGGTTAAAGTCAAGAGACAAGAATGGACGGCCAAGGGTTAATAAGCCGGATTTAACTAATACAGTGCTTAAACACCCTAATCTACGTTGTTTCCGATTGTTAGATATGTATGCCCTAGAGGCATGTGTTGTATAGGATGCTAGGCATGTATATGTATAGAAACAATCTTTGCTCGAAATTATAGTATGCTATCTAGTTTATCTTCATCTTAACGTGTGATGTGTTGTATTTCATATCTTATATACATGTTGATGAAGCCCTAAGGATTATACTTGACTACCAGGATTATGATGTAGATCATACTAGTGGAGCCTGGGCAGTCTAAAAGCATATCCTTTAATAGTTCCTAGTCGAGAGTATATCTAGACGGGGTATCGATATTACCAGAGTAGACTAGTGTGTACGTTTCTTGACCCTGGGGGCGATGGTTGATCCCACAACCATTGGTGTTGGACATCAAAGATTGTACACAGGTGCTCATTGGAGAATGGGTACACCGAATAAAACTCGCCGAGAACTCCTAGATGGTATACATACCTATTGTCAGATAGCAGTTCTCTAGTGACACTTGTACAGGTTAGTCTGTAGACCCAAGATCATCATAGTGTCTTGTGTGATTCCCGCTGTGCTTTGATTTTCTCCCTACCATGGCTCTACCGAGTCATGTAAACAGGTGGATTTTGGGTACAGTCCCGAGTCACATGGAGGCGGTGAGTGATAGGAGGGGTTTTGTCTCTCCCGGTATAGGGAGTTGATGTCACGCTATGCTTGATCGGCCATAACAGCAAATCCCTGGCCAGGGTTGTCGAGATTTACTGATAAGAGTTATCAGTAGTTTCTCGAACCATTATGAGCCATAAATCAGCATGACTTAAAAAGTTACCGGGGTTTGATATTTACCACCCATAGAATTCATATGCGACGTATCAAACAAAAAGACCGGACTGTACGCTAAGTGTTGCTTACAGGCTCGTTAGGGTTGGGACGAGTTCGCTCGTCGGCCACCTTTTCGTCAAGTACCTGGGTAGCCGTTACGCACAGCTTGTGCCTGTAAGGTTCCTAGGCACTCTTGTGAGGGTTCATAAGGCATCAAATATGCCCGAATTAAATTTTAGACGCGCCGAACAACCCAAAGCCGGGATCTTTGCTAGATTATTAGGGTTTAACATGCAAGTAAACATCTTTACTACTAAGTGTGAGGGATTACAACCTTTGTAGTCTGCTCCTTCGCTTCACAAGCTCTGAGTAGAAGTCCCTTCGCCGCGATCCACGATCTCCCGGACTCAAGAGAGGCTCCACGACTCGAACGATCCATGATAGCTTGTCGTATTCCTTTTCTCCGATGATCTACGTCGAAGTTGCAATAGCTTAAGCTCTCTCACTTTAATGAGGTGAACACCCTAATCCAATGAGCTAGATTAGATGAGGATGATGGAGTAGTATTTATGCTTTCTTTTTATATCATTTTCTCACAAGAAATCATCACAAAAGAAATCACAAGTGAGCTCTCTCAAAAACTCAAGAGAGAAGAAGATGAAGAATAATGAGATAATTCCTTTTGTGATGAATAGTAGAAAAGAATATATGATTTATTATGGAACCATGGTCAAGGATGATAGGCTAAACCTATGTAGAGAATAAACTAGAGCTAGGGTTTGGTTAGGTTAAGAATGAGTCATGGATAAGTATCAAACATAATATCTTAACCAAGACAAAAAGAAATCCTTCTAGAATGAACAAGAAGGAGATAACCCTAATCAAATCCTAATCCCTTTTTATCATCCCTAAACATGTTTCATAATAAATCATATCATGTCACAATAATATATATCACATACATATATTATATATTTGCAACAAAAGAAAATAATACAATTAACATATATCGCATATATATCAATGTATTAATCCAGTGAGAAAATGAAATAATAAAGCGAGCCAATATTAGATAATGTAATACAATATATCATATATATTATTATACATTAAATCATCGAATCAACACTTGATTCGACAATCCGGCTATATCGAATATAACCGACTAATATATCATGTACCGATTCATCGAATCAACACTTGATCCGATGTCTCGGTTCATATTTAAATATCGCGAGAATATAATACGGTATAACATATCGCATTATCCTCGGTCCTGCACATATCACATATATGCCTCTACTCCGTTTTGCCTGAGCCAAGAAACCTCTGTGTAGGACTCTAAAGAATCGTTAATACGCCGGTAGCAGGTGATGATCATATCAAACACCTACAAGCTGCAAGCGGTCAGCTAAACGTAACAGCCATCTAGGTATTGAGCGATCAGAAGATCAACAAACTAGCATGTCCGTTCTCCTGTGAATCCAATCAGTAACACTCCCGTACAGTCTGGTCTGTTCGTCTGATATGTCGCATATCAAGTCTAGTGGTGGTATACGTCAGACCCCAGTAACCGATAAGTCGTGTCGATGTGAAGCTCATAACAGGTCGAGAAACTACTGGTAACACTTACCAGTATATCTCTATATCAGCCCTGGCCAGGGACTTCCAGTTATAGCCAATCGAACACAGCACAACATCAACTCCCTATACCGGGAGAGACGAATCTCCTCCTATCGCTCATTGCCTCCATGTGATTCGGGACTGTATCCAAAAGCGACCGTTTTGCACGCCCTCTTGGATGTGGTAAGGTGGAAATCAAAGCACAGTGGGAATCACACAAGACTCTGTGACGATCTCGGGTCTGCAGACTACCCTGTACCAGTGTCACCGGAGAACTGCCATCTGACGTGTGGTATATCACCATCTGGGAGTTCTCGGCGAGTCCGTCCAGTGTACCCAGTCTCCACTGAGCACCCGTACACCATCCTTGATATCAAACACCGATGGATATGGGATCATCCATCGCCCATCATATGGGTCAAGATGCGTATACGCTAGTCTACTCTGGTGTATCGATGCCCTGTCTCAATATACCCCCGACTAGGAACATTTATAGGATGTACTCATCGACTACCGTGGCCCTACTAGTATGATCTCATCATAACCCCAGTAGTCGAGTACAGATCCTAAGGGCTTTATCAACATGTGAGAGAAAGACAGTAAACCAATACAAGTCAACATGTTAAGATAATGTGAAACCAAATAGCATACCATCATGACGAGCAAGAAAGTCCTCTCTGTATATATCCAAGCATCCATCATAATATACATCATATGTACAACAATGGCCTCTAGGGCATATACATAACTAACAATCTCCCACTTGCACTAAGGCCAGCTGCTGTAGTATCTCATACCTAGCATCCCGAATAATCTCTCAAACTGTATCTGTGGAATGGCCTTCATGAGTGGATCCGCAGTGTTGTCCTTCTTATCTACTCTCCTGACCTCGATCTCCCGGCGATCAACTATCTCCTTGATCAGGTGCTACCGCCTCAGAATATGTCTGGACTTCTGATGGGACCTGGGTTCCTTGGCCAAAGCCACAGCTCCATTATTATCGCAATACAGAGGTATTGGATGCTCAATGGATGGAACCACACCAAGTTCACTAATGAACTTCTTCATCCAGACAGCCTCTTTGGCAGCATCGTTGGCAGCGATGTATTCAGCCTCCATCGTCGAGTCTGCAACGGTATCCTGTTTGGAACTCTTCCAACATACCGCCCCTCCATTGAGGGTAAAGACAAATCCCGAGTGTGACTTAGAGTCGTCCTTATCACTTTGGAAGCTGGAATCGGTAAAGGACTCCACCCGGAGTTCTCCGTTACCATACACCAAGAACATATCTCTAGTCCTTCGCAAGTACTTGAGAATGTTCTTCACAGCTGTCCAGTGACTCTCTCCAGGATCTGCTTGATACCGACTCACTACACTTAATGAGTATGCTACATCGGGTCTGGTACATAGCATCGCATACATGATAGAGCCTACTGCCGAAGCATAGGGTATCCCTTGCATGCGAGCTCTCTCCAAATCAGTCTTGGGAGACATCTCTTTGGAGAGAGTGAGTCCAGAGATCATGGGTTGGTTTCCATGCTTGGATTCTTCCATACTAAACCTCTTTAGTATGGTGTCAATGTACCTGGATTGGGACAATCCCAGTATCCTTTTGGATCTATCTCTATGGATCCTAATTCCCAATATGCAGGAGGCATCACCTAGATCTTTCATTGAGAATCTTTGTGATAAGAAGAGCTTGACTGATTGCAGCATAGGAATATCATTTCCTATCAAGAGTATATCATCCACGTACAATACGAGGAAGACAACCTTATTTTCTGCTACCTTCTTATAGATACAAAGTTCATCTATATTTTTGATGAAGTCAAACTCTTTGACTACAACATCAAAACAAATGTTCCAACTCCGCGATGCTTGCTTTAACCCATAAATGGATTTAAGCAGCTTGCACACCTTTCTGCTGCTCCCACTATCTACGAAGCCCTCTGGCTGAGTCATGTACACGCACTCTTCTCAATTACCGTTTAGAAAGGCGGTCTTAACATCCATTTGCCAGATTTCGTAGTCATGGTATGCAGCAATGGCAAGTAAGATCCGGATGGACTTAAGCATAGCCACTGGAGAAAATGTTTCGTCATAATCCACACCCGGTCGTTGACGAAAACCCTTTGCTACAAATCTAGCTTTGAAAGTCTCAACTTTTCCATCTACACCAAATTTCTTTTTAAAAATCCACTTGCTCCCAATGGGTTTTACCCCTTCAGGAGCATTTTCCAAAATCCATACTTTATTGGTGTACATGGATTCCATCTCAGATCGCATTGCATCCAGCCATTTCACAGAGTCACCACTCGTGATGGCCTGCTTGAAACTAGTTGGGTCATCATCTTCCATGATGCAATCCTCGCTTCCACCATCAATGAGAAAACCATAGTATCTCTCAGGTGGACGAGAAACCCTACTAGATCGGTGGAGAGGCTGGGGTTCGTCGGGTACTTCTGAATCCTCTGGTTCTACTAAATCTTCAGCTGCAGTTTGTGTTTCTAGAATCTCTTCCAGCTCTACCTCTTTGCCACTAATTTCTTTTGCAAGAAATTCCTTTTCCAAAAGGGTGGCATATTGAGAAACAAACATTTTTTGTTCTTCAGCGTGGTAGAAAAAATATCCTTGGGAATTCTTAGGATATCCCATAACTTGCAAAGAACTGACCGTGCCTCGAGTTTGTCTGGATTTTGCCTTTTGACATAGGCCGGACAACCCCATATCTTAACTCGTTTAAAATATGGTCTCTTCCCACTCCATATCTCATATGGTGTGGTAGGTACAGATTTAGACGGAACTTGATTCAATAGGTATGCTGCTGTTTCAAGCGCATAACCCCAGAAGGAAATAGGCAACTCAGCCTCGCTCATCATAGAGCGCACCATATCTAATAGGGTGCGATTCCTCCGTTCCGATACACCATTGTGCTGTGGTGTATAAGAAGGAGTAAGCTGAGAGAGAATCTCATTCTCTTTTAGATAATCTAGGAACTCATTGCTTAAGTATTCACCTCCTCGATCAGATCGAAGAATTTTAATACTTTTGCTCATTTGATTCTCTACTTCGTGCTTATATTCTCTGAATTTCTCAAAAGCTTCAGACTTTTGTTTCATCAGGAACATATGTCCGAATCTAGAGAGATCGTCAGTGAATGTAATGAAGTAGGAAGAACCGTTCCTGGCATGCGTAGACATAGGACCGCATACATCACTATGTACCAGTCCTAAGAGTTCGGTAACTCTTTCTCCGTGTCCACTAAACGGAGCTTTGGTCATTTTTCCTTTAAGACAAGAATGGCAAGTATCATAAGATGATCATTCGAACGGATTCAAATATCCATCTTTATGTAACTTAGCCAGTCGTGTCGCATTGATATGACCAAGTCTACAATGCCACAAGAAGGATTCGTTCATTTTTGAACTCTTCCTCTTGTGTGTGTTTTGTATATTGAGGACTGTATTCTGATTTAGAATGAATATGCCATTATGTAACGAGCCTGATGCAATCAACTTTTGACCTAGGAATATGTTTATAACATTACCCTTCACTACAAAATTATATCCTTCTTTACTTAATAAAGAAACTGATATAATGTTGCACATCATGTTCGGTATATAATAGCACTTATTTAGAATCAGTGTATTACGACTTGGCAATACAAGGTGATATTCGCCAACTGCTTTGGCTGCAATACTTGCACCGTTTCCTACTTGAACGGAATGATCACCCTTTCCCAGTTCTCTACCTTTTCGTAGCCCATGTAACAATTTACATATGTGGGATCCTGATCCGGTATCTAATACCCAGGACGTAGGGTGAACTGAGAAACAGTTCTCAATAACTAATACACCTGAAGAAGATGCATCAACATGCATGTTCTTTTGGGCAGCTTGAGAATCCAGATATTCTCCTATTCCCTGTTCAGTCTTATAACTCTTATAAGAAAGAACGGGTCCAGCGTTCCCCTGCTCAGTATAATAAGCGGGTTCAGTCAATACATCCATATTATTATCTTGATTATGGCCTGACATGGTTGCTACCTGGAGAGAGAGAAGAAAACACTTTAGCGTATGCTCTTGCAAGATTAGGTTGGTTATTATCTCATCTAATCAGGATGTCTCCCACTGTTTTTATCAAATCTTCCTTCAAACCCTAAAAGGTAAGATTAGCCGGGATTAATTACACCCGGCAATTTCGTCAATCTTTCAGCCAGATCAGTGTCGGTACTTGAGGGAGGTTCCCCGTGCTTTCGCACGGACCTAATTAAAGTAAACCTCGTTTTTCCAGAGGCGTAACCTCGTTAACACTTTTCTAGACACCTACTTGATCGGCTAATTGTCCTGTGTAAAACTCTCCCAGGAGTAACACTTACTCGTAGTGGGTATCGGGATCCAACTATCTCATAGGAGGTATGCAATCTCATTGCAAATTTCAACACTTGAAATTCCCGATAATATTTTGCCCCTAGCAACTTATGACCTTAACATAGTCAACAAATCATAATTGCTAGCCAAGTTCAACTCGTCATTTCCCGATTGAATTAAACCCACCTGCATGACCCTTAACATAGTCAACAAAGTCGTACAACTACCCTAATCCAATCACATCTCATGTTTTAGCAGATAAGTACTAATTAGCTACCGCACACTACGCCTTAACATAGTCAAAAAACGTATCACGAATACTAACTAGTCTTTATCTGAAATGACGGAGGGCTACGCAGGTTTTTCAGAAAAAACCATGAGCGTAATGAACTTGATATCGTCGTAGAATCATGTGAAATTTTGAAATGGAGTGTTTTTGAGGCTTTCATTAGTTTTGCTAAAGAGGTCACTCCCGGTGAAGGGATCTCGGCTCTTTCCTCATCGAATAAGGTGCAGAACATATCATATATATCACTGTGCAAAGCAAAACTCTAAAAGCAATCAAAAGACAAACCGAGTTTTGTAGCATCTGCCAGTTTCGCTAAAGAGGTCACTCCCGGTGAAGGGATCTCAGCTCTTTCCTCATCGAATAAGGTGCAGGGTATATCATATATACCGCTATGCAAAGCAAAACTGTAGCTGCCCTTTTTATAAAGTTTTGATTCTACAACATCTTTTAGGTTTCTTTTCTTTTTATTAATCTCATTAATAAAAAATCCCATCAGCTTATGCTTCTTAAGCATCACAGAAGAAACGAAAGCAGTAATATTTATATATCAGCATATATATATATATATATATATATATATATATATATATATATATATATAGTATAAGCATTCGTCTCAGGCAGTAATATGATCTCATCACAGAACATTGCAGCAGGAGAACATATATGAAATATTGGATATACTAGGACGTCCGTGTTTTCAATACGAGCCTGTATAAAACACGGATTCCACGGTCGCGATGAATAGCCAAACCCACATCCCTAGACCCCTACGAGAGTGGCAAGTAACACTACCAATTCTAGGGTTAGGAGACCCGGTCTCGACTCCTCGAGATGGCCTCCCACTGGACCCTGAACCCGGTTAGTTGTGCTCCCTTCCTTGGGTCTACCTAATGCGGAAAAGTAAATAATATACAGTGGTGACATCAACCTCATCCCGGAAGTGCCCCAATAAAAGAATATTACATACAAATGAATTTTACATGAATTGAAAATAAAAACCCCCATCTCACATAAAACCCCCGGCTATTCAGAACACGACGATCCAATATAACATATCACAGCAACACATAATATCACATATTATCAACGTAAGTAAGTGTGCATACACCGATCATCGTTGATGTATTGCAACGAAAACCGGCAATACAACTACATACTACACTTACGGTCACAGAAAAGAAATTGTAAAACTACAATATTTGGAATCCACAATCACATTAGACATCGTAAATCCGAAATATCACATACTTCGCATTTCATTCCTAACTATATGAATTCCACATATTGTATCACATTCCAGATAAATAGACAGTATTAAACTTTCCGAACAGATAATCAAATACCCAAAATTTCCTAAATTGCTCAACACTTGAGCGGAGTTCAAATAATCCCAGAATATGTCACAATACCGGTGATCCAGCCGTAGAAGGGTCAAGCCAACGCCTCACATGTGGCACGCCGTACTGCCCCAAACCCTAAGGTTTAGAGGCAGTTCAAGACGGTCACATAATCGAGTTAAGGTTTGTTGTCTTCTAGAAGGTCCACCGTGTTACTTGTACATTTTTCCGAAAGATTTAAACCCGATAAAAATTCAACACTTGAATGTTTTTCGTGCCGGGAAAAATTGAGTGAATGATATTCGTTCGAACATTTTAACAGTTTCTAAATATCCGGAAATAATAACGAATTTAAATTTTCCAATCGAATCTACGATTACAAAATAAACCCCAGAATGCTCAACACTTGAGTCAGATTAAAAATACCCAAAAATTATAAAATACAGATACTGAAATTACTGTAGAAAAACCAAGACCCAAATACACATTCCCACCGCGGATCCGCGGCCCAAGCGCGGTACGGCCGCGGTTCCGCGGTGGTATGTACGGATTGGTGACACGTTTTTCACAACAATATTTATATTTACCTGCTGAATTTTTAGGAATTTTTAATTCTGAAAAATCTCTGTTTTGAAAAAAAATCCAGAGAGGGGTCTATTTTGTAGGTTTGGGGTTCGTTCAGAGTTTTAACTTCATATACTCGTCGCCTAATGCTCTAGCTAGGCTCTGATACCACTGTAGGGTTCCTAGGCACTCTTGTGAGGGTTCATAAGGCATCAAATATGCCCGAATTAAATTTTAGACGTGCCAAACAACCCAAAGCCGGGATCTTTGCTAGATTATTAGGGTTTAACATGCAACTAAACATCTTTACTACTAAGTGTGAGGGATTACAACCTTTGTAGTCCGCTCCTTCGCTTCATAAGCTCCGAGTAGAAGTCCCTTCGCCGCGATCCACGATCTCCCAGACTCAAGAGAGGCTCCACGACTCGAACGATCCATGATAGCTTGTCGTATTCCTTTTCTCCGATGATATATGTCGAAGTTGCAATAGCTTAAGCTCTCTCACTCTAATGAGGTGAACACCCTAATCTAATGGGTTAGATTAGATGAGGATGATGGAGTAGTATTTATGCTTTCTTTTTATATCACTTTCTCACAAGAAATCATCACAAAAGAAATCACAACTGAGCTCTCTAAAAAACTCAAGAGAGAAGAAGATGAAGAATAATGAGATAATTCCTTTTGTGATGAATAGTAGAAAAGAATATATGATTTATTATGGAACCATGGTCAAGGATGAGAGGCTAAACATATGTAGAGAATAAACTAGAGCTAGGGTTTGGTAAGGTTAAGAATGAGTCATAGATAAGTATCAAACATAATATCTTAACCAAGACAAAAAGAAATCCTTCTAGAATGAACAAGAAGAAGCTAACCCTAATCAAACCCTAATCTCTTTTTATCATCCCTAAACATGTTTCATAATAAATCATATCATGTCACAAAAATATATATATCACATATATATTATATATTTGCAACAAAATAAAATAATACAAGTAACATATATCGCATATATATCAATGTATTAATCCGGTGAGAAAATGAAATAATAAAGCGAGCCAATATTAGATAATGTAATACAATATATCATATATATTATTATACATTAAACCATCAAATCAACACTTGATTCGACAATCCGGCTATATCGAATATAACCGACTAATATATCATGTACCGATTCATCGAATCAATACTTGATCCGATGTCTCGGTTCATATCTAAATATCGCGAGAATATAATACGGTATCACATATCGCATTATCCTCGGTCCTGCACATATCACATATATGCCTCTACTCCGTTTTGCTTGAGCCAAGAAACCTCTGTGTAGGACTCTAAAGAATCGTCAATACGCCGGTAGCAGGTGATGATCATATCAAACTCCCACAAGCTGCAAGCGGTCAGCTAAACGTAACAGCCACCCAGGTATTGAGCGATCAGAAGATCAACAAGCTAGCCTGTCCGTTCTCCTGTGAATCCAATCAGTAATACTCCCGTACAGTCCGGTCTGTTCGTCTGATATGTCGCATATCAAGTCTAGGGGTGGTATACGTCAGACCCCAGTAACTGAGAAGTCGTGTCGATGTGAGGTTCATAACAGGTCGATAAACTACTGGTAACACTTTCCAGTATATCTCTATATCAGACCTGGCCAGGGACTTCCAGTTATAGCCAATCGAACACAACACAACATCAACTCCCTATACCGGGAGAGACGAATCCCCTCCTATCGCTCATTGCCTCCATGTGATTTGAGACTGTACCCAAAAGCCACCGTTTTGCATGCCCTCTTGGACGTGGTAAGGTAGAAATCAAAGCACAGTCGGAATAACACAAGGCTCTATGACGATCTCGGGTCTACAGACTACCCTGTACCAGTGTCACCGGAGAACTGTCATCTGACGTATGGTATATCACCATCTGGGAGTTCTCAGCGAGTCCGTCCAATGTACCCAGTCTCCACTGAGCATCCGTACACCATCCTTGATGTCAAACACCGATGGATATGGGATCATCCATCGCCCATCATATGGGTCAAGATGCGTATACGCTAGTCTACTCTGGTGTATTGATGCCCTGTCTCAATATACCCTCGACTATGAACATTTATAGGATGTACCCATCGACTACCGTGGCCCCACTAGTATGATCTCATCATAATCCCAGTAGTCGAGTACAGATCCTAAGGGCTTTATCAACATGTGAGAGAAAGACAGTAAACCAATACAAGTCAACATGTTAAGATAATGTGAAACCAAATAGCATACTATCATGACGAGCAAGAAAGCCCTCTCTGTATATATCTAAGCATCCATCATAATATACATCATATGTACAACAATGGCCTCTAGGGCATATACATAACTAACAGTGCTGCTGACGTGCTTGTGGTTAAACCCACTGCCAGCGTACTGTCGAGTCCTTAGAGTCCCACACAGAGGGTTCCCTGGTTCAGGCAAAAGATGTAGAGGCCGTAAGTTGTTACGGCAGAGTTTCGATCATGTTCGTGTACTGGCTACAGGAATAATGATCGGAAGGATAATACTGGTAGGCTTTGGTTTAAGCCGGATACAGGTATTATATTATTGGATTATTTGTATTCGTATTTTTCGGAATACGAATACGTGTATACTTATACGATATACGGTGAGGTTATTCTTGTAATTGTACAAGAGCACCTTCTAGATGGAGACACCTCATAATAGGTTTTTTATTTTGTGAAAATAAAAATATGAGGTGGAATTTGGAGAATTGTCAAAGCATGGATGAAGGAATGGCTCATATTATTTTTTATTCATATGGGATTACTATTGAAGTATGGTGCATTATTTTGGAGATAAAATAATACATACTTTAATTATTTCCCATGAGCCATATCATTTTTCTATAGTTCATTTTTCTCTTATTCTTACATTCATCTTCTCACTCCAAATTATCTCCTCCTTCACCTCTAAGCTTTACCCTTAACATGAGTTATGAACCAAATGCTTAAGAGATAAAATAATCCACCAGTTCATTCTCTACATCATCTAAGTAGTCATTTCTAGCACACTTGACTTCTTAGTTAACTCTTGTGAAGAGTTTGAAGCTTGTTCCAAAGCTCTCGGGTGGATCATCTACGTCTTGGAGGTGACCGGAGATCGAGGTCATTGCTACCATCCAAGGAGCCTAGGAGTCGCATCCAAACGAAGACCCGAAGGACCGATTCTCAAGGTATAACCCCCTATCATAGTAGATAAGATCTCTAGATAGGGTTTCTAGTCATGGTTTAGCACAAGATCTAGGTTTAAAGTGGGTGTTGCATGCAAGAAAATTTTCGTTTGCCACTTCCGCCTTCTCACAAGTGTTGTGAGGGTATGCAACATCCACTAACATAGTATCATAGCTTAACTAGAACATAACTAGATTTTTAGACGATGTTTAAAACTTCGAATACGAAACAACTCTGAAATCGTAAAATCGAAAACCTGCTCTCTGGAAATTTTTTAAAAGTGTTCTAATTTTTTTTAAACATGTGCAGAGTACTTGTTATGAGATAACTAGACAACCCTAGAAAAACGAGCCCAAACCACCCAGATCTCACCGGTGAGATCATCGATTTTCTCGGCGTCGCCGGATTAAAGTATGGTTTGGGCATGGATTTTTAGGGTTATTTGTATTCTGGGTTTTTTGTTTTATGGTATTGTTTGATTACTTCCAGATTACATGTGATGTAATCTAAGTGTTAGGGGAAATCGGAGTGTTTTGAAATCGAATTTTTAACATCGTTTATCCTCTTTTCAGTTTGGTATGTGTTTGAAACGTCCACTAATTGCTATACGACAATTAGTGGGGGTTGCACATAAATATCATGTGATGGTATGTGTAAATGAATATGTTGGATTGCCGTGGATGAATAGCCGGAGGATGTGAGAAGAGTGTTTTTCTTTTCTTTCATTCATGTAATTTGTAAAATTGATGTAATATTATTTTGCGGGGCACATCCGGGTTGAGGTTGTAGCCACCGATGTATTATTTCTTTTTATTGTTTTTGCTCCTAGGATAGACCCAAGGTGGGGTGCACAAACTACCGGGTTCTCGAAGTGTAGAGTGGCATACTCATTTTATTGAGGGAGGTTGCTTCACTTCAAGAATTTAGAGGGTAGTTTGCCGCACCCGTAGGGGTCTATGGTGGGGTTTGGCTGTTCATCACGACCGTGGAATCCGTTTTTCTTTAAGGGCTTGAACGAAATATGGAACTCCTAGTATATCCAATGTATTCATCTGTGATCTGCAATGTTTATAAATGCGTGCGACGAATGGCTATTTATATATGAGATATATAATAAACGTTGCTTATGTTTTGTTCCCGTGCTAGTCCAGCCCCCACTCTGCCGTTAGTTAAGTAACCTAACGGTACATGACAAGGCCCCATGGTGAATTTGGATGGCATAAGCGTACGTTCTATTTTCGTTTTTTTTCTGTGATGTTTAGGAAACGTAAATGATGGGACAACATTAATGTGATTAATGTTAAGAAAAAGAAACCTAAAAATGTTGTAGAATCAAACTTTTTAAAAAAAGGGTAACTCTAGTTTTTGCTTTGCATAGTGGTATTCCTTGATGCATATCCAGCACCTCATTCGATGAGGAAAGAGCCGAGATCCCTTCACCGGGAGTGACCCCTTTATCGAAACTAGCAAATGTTACACGGCATTTGTTTCTATAGTTGATCTAATTTTTTCTTTGCATCGTGGTATTCCTTGATGAATATCCAGCATATCATTCGATGAGGAAAGAGCTGAGATCCCTTCACCGGGAGTGACCTCTTTAGAAAAATTAGAAATATGCTACAAAATCATTTGATTTTTAAAACTGGTGCTTAAACCACTCCTTTCACTCGATTCTACAACGATATCAAGTTCAAAACGTTAAAGTTTTTCGTCAAAACCATCCGTTGCCCTCCGCCATTTTAGGAAGCAGAGTACTTAGTATTCGTACCATGTTTGTTGACCATAGTTAAGACATGATGTACGTTAGCTAAGTGATCTCTTCCTACAAATCATATGATGCGATCGATTAGGACATTCGTATGACTTTGTTGACCATAGTTAAGGGTCATACGGGTAGGTCTAAATCAATCACGAAATGGCGGGTAGAACTTGACTAGTGCTTATGATTTGTTGACCATAGTTAAGGTTGTAAGACACTAGGGGTAAAAAGCATATCGGGAATTTTGAGTTGAAATTTGCAATGAGATTGCATACCTTCTATTTGATAGTTGGATCCCGATCCCACTGTGAGTAAAAGTTACTCCCGGGAGAGTTTTGCACTTTACAATTAACTAATCTAGTAGGTGTCTAGAAAAGTGTCAACGGGGTTATGCCACCAGGGAAACGAGGTTTATTTTAATTAGGTCCGTGCAAAAGCACGGGAAACCTCCCTCGGAGTACCAACATTGGCCTGGCCGACCGGTTAGCAAACTTGTAGATTGCAATTAATCCTGGCTAATTTCCCTTTTAAGGTTTAAAGGAAAATTTGATGAAAGAAGTGGGAGACATCGATTAGATAAGATTGATAACCAATCTAATCATGCAAGAGCAATCGCTGAGTGTCCTCTTTTCTCTCTCCTAATGGCAGATACCTATGACGACACTTAAGCTTTTATTAGACAAAAATAAACTCACGGGACCGAATTACAAAGAATGGCTGAGGAACGTAAATATTGCCCTGACCTATGGTAAGGTCGGATACGTCCTGACCACTCTAGCCCCTCATAGCCCAGGCCCTGATTCTTCAGTCGCGGATAAGGAAATCCGCAAGACATGGGATATAGACTGCGCAACAGCCAAATGCCTCATGCTTGCTTCTATGGACAATGAACATCAGAAGCAGTATGAGAAGATGGATGTATAATCCATCTTTCTTCATACAAAAGAGTTGTATGGAGAGCAATCTCGCACTCTCCGATACGAGGCTTCTCGAAAGTTGTTTCAGATGCGAATGGCTGCTGGCACATCTGTAGGTGACCATGCATTGAAGATGATAGGACTTATCGAAGAACTAGAGGACCTGGGATGGACAATGGAGAACGAACAATATGTTGATATTGTTTTACAGTCTCTCCCCCTACCTTTGCCCCGTTCATAGTGAACTTCAACATGCATAATCTGGAGAAGTCACTTGCTGAACTTCTCAATATGTTGAGGAGTGCAGAGAGCACGCTAATGGTAGAGAAAACTCCTGTTCTAATTGCCGGGCCATCTTCCTCTTCCATCCCGAAAGCCAAGGCTAAGGGGAAGAAGAAGAAGAATCCCATCAAACCGAGAGGAGGAGTGAAAAAGGCACCGGGGAAGGACAAGACAGGGGATGCTGTGTCGGGGAAATGGGAATGCTTCTACTGCCATAAGACTGGGCACTGGAAGAGAAACTGCGTTGGATACCTTGCTGACCTCAAGAAGAAGAAGCATGCTGATGCTTCCACTTCAGGTGTGTTTGTAACAGAAAATTATTTTTCAATTAACTCTGCTTCTTGGGTATTAGATACCGGATCGGGATCTCACATCTGCAATTGTATGCAGGGGCTGAGAAATAGTAAGGTGTTGAAGAAATGTGATCACACTCTCCGAGTTGGGAATGGTTCCTCTGTACATGCTGCATCAGTGGAAGAGCATCACCTTGGTTTGCCGTCGGGTTGTATATTGGTTTTGAACCCATATTATTTTGTACCTTCGATGTTGTGTAAAATTATATCTATATCGTTGTTGGACAATGATGGATATGATTTTGTATTACAAAGTAATGTTATGAACATTAACCTTAATCAACAGTTGATTAGGTCTGGTACATTAAATAACGGGATATACGTCCTGAATTAACACACAATTTTCAATAAACAACACACAAATAAAAGAAAGATTTCAGACATAAATGAAGCCTTCATTTGGTATTATAGACTTAGTCATATTAACAAAACAATACTAACCAAGCTATATATAGATGGATATTTAAACCCGTTTGAATATAAATCTTATGCGACTTGCCACTCTTGTATCAAAGGTAAAATAACAGAAACTCCGTTTACTGGACACGGAGAGAGAGCTACTGAACTCTTAGGCCTCATACATAGTGATGTATGTGGACCAATGTCTACACATGCGAGAGGTGGTTATTCATACTTCATAACCTTTACTGATGATTTCTCGAGATTTGGACACGTGTTCTTGTTGAAACATAAGTCTGAAGCCTTCAAAAAATTCAAGGAGTATAAATCTGAAATAGAAAAACAAACAGGCTTGAGTATCAAGAAACTTCGATCGGATCAAGGAGGTGAGTATCTAAGCACAGAATTTCTAGATTTCCTAAAAGAGAATGGGATTCTCTCTCAGCTCACTCCCCCGTACACACCACAACACAACGGTGTGTCGGAACGGAGAAATCGTACCCTATTAGATATGGTACGGTCAATGATGAGTGATGCTGAGTTACCACTTTCATTCTGGGGGCATACATTGGAGACTGCAATATATCTATTGAACAGGGTTCCGACCAAAACTGTGTCTACCACTCTATATGAGATATGGTATGGGAAGAGACCATCTCTTAAACAAGTTAGGATATGGGGTTGTTCGGCTTATGTGAAAAAGCAGAATCCGGACAAACTCGAGACACGATCGGTTTTGTGTAAATTTATGGGATATCCAAAACATTCATATGGATATCTTTTCTACCACAAGGAGGAACAAAGGGTATTTGTTTCTTAGTATACCACATTTTTAGAAAATGTATTTTTTACAATTGACATTGTTGGCAATGCGGTAGAACTGGAAGAATTCCAGAACCACAAACAAATACCGATGATTTGTTGAACCTAAGCTTTCAATAGAACCTAGCGAACCTCAGCCACTCTGTAGATCTAGTAGGACTTCTCGCCCACCTGATAGATACTATGGTTTTCTAATTGATGGTGATAGAGAAGATTGCATCATAGATGATGATGATCCTACTAGTTTTCAGCAAGCTATCACGAGTAGTGACTCAGTGAAGTGGCTAGATGCCATGAGATTCGAAATGGAATCCATACACACCAACAAAGTATGGTCTTTGGAGGTTGCACCTTCTGGAGTAAAACCTATAGGGTGCAAGCGGATTTTTAAGAGAAAGATTGGTGTGGATGGTCAGGTAGAGACCTATAAAGCTAGGCCAACTGCAAAAGGATTTCGTCATAGACCAGGCTTGGACTATGATGAAACCTTTTCACCAGTCGCAATGCTTAAATCCATTCGGATCCTGCTTGCTATTGCTTCTCACTATGACTATGAAATCTGGCAGATGGATGTTAAAACGGCATTTTTAAATGGTGATTTAGAAGAATACATTTTCATGGATCGGCCAGAAGGCTTCATTGACTGTGGGAGCAGCGGAAAAGCATGCAGGTTGCTTAAATCCATCTATGGATTAAAGCAGGCATCACAGAGTTGGAACATCTGCTCTGATACTATAATCAAAGAGTTTGGCTTTATAAAAAATGTAGATGAACCATGTATTTATAAAAGGATTGTAGAGAGTACTGTTACATTTCTCGTATTGTACGTGGACGACATTCTTTTGATAGGAAATGATGTTCCTATGCTACAATCGGTCAAACTATTCTTATCGCAGAGATTCTCCATGAAAGACCTGGGTGATGCCTCATACATTCTGGGAATTAAGATCTATAGAGATAGATCTAAGAGATTGTTGGAATTGTCCCAATCGAGATACATAGACATCATACTAAAGATGTTTAGTATGGAAGATTCCAAACGAGGTAATTTACCCGCTTGTCATGAGATCACTTTCTCCAAAGAGATGTCTCCAAATACTGATAAGAAAAGGGCTCGCATGAGCATTATACCCTACGGTTCGGCGGTAGGATTTATAATGTATGCGATGTTGTGTACTCGTCCAGATGTAGCTTATGCACTGAGTGCAGTAAGTATGTATCAATCCAATCCAGGGGAGAAACACTGGACTGCTGTGAAGAACATTCTGAAGTCTTACAAAGGACTAAAGAAATGTTCTTGGTGTATGGCAACGGAGAACTCCAAATGGAGGCCTTTACTGATTCCAGCTTCCAGAGTGATAAGGATGATAGTAAGTCCATCTCGGGGTTTGTTTTTTTACCCTAAATGGAGGGCCAGTATGTTGGAAGAGTTCCAAGCAAGATACCGTCGTTGAATCCACGATAGAAGCTGAGTATAGTGTTGCTAATGATGCCGCAAAAGAGGTAGTCTGGATGAGGAAGTTCATTTCTGAACTTCAGGTAGTTCCATCCATTGCTAATCCAATACTTTTGTATTGCGATAGCAATAGAACCATGGCTTTGGCAAAGGAACCACGGTCCCATCAGAAATCCATACATATCTTGAGGCAGTATTACCTTATCAGGAAGATAGTAGATCGCCAGGATATCGAGGTACGGAGAGTAGACACGAAAGAAAACAAGACAGATCCATTCACCAAGGCCATCCCTCAAGTCCAGTTTGAGAAACTGTTCGAGATGTTGGGCATGCGGCACGCCGGCAACTGGTTCTAGTGTGGACAGTGGGTACTTATTACACCAACTACATGCCTTAGTGCAAGTGGGAGATTGTTAGATATGTATGCCCTAGAGGCCTGTATTATATAGGATGCTAGGCATGTATATGTACAGAAACAATCTTTACTCGAAATGATAGTATGCTATCTGGTTTATCTTCATCTTAATGTGTGATGTGTTGTATTTTATATCTTATATACATGTTGATGAAGTCCTTAGGATTATGCTTGACTACCATGATTATGATGTAGATCATACTAGTGGGGCCTGCGCAGTCTAAAAGCATATCCTTTAGTTGTTCCTAGTCGAGGGTATATCGAGACAGGACATCGATATTACCAGAGTAGACTAGTGTGCACGTTTCTTGACCCTGGGGGAGATGGTTGATCCCACAACAATTGGTGTTTGACATCAAAAATTGTACACAAGTGCTCATTGGAGAATGTGTACACCGAACAGGACTCGCCGGGAACTCCTAGATGGTATATATACTTATTGTCAGATAGCAGTTCTTTGGTGACACTTGTACAGGTTAGTCTGTAGACCCGAGATCGTCATAGTGTCTTGTGTGATTCCTACTGTGCTTTGATTTCCTCCCTACCACGGCTCTACTGAGTCATGCAAACAGGTGGATTTTGGGTACAGCCCCGAGTCACATGGAGGCGGTGAGCGATAGGAGGGGTTTTGTCTCTCCCTGTATAGGAAGTTGATATCGCGCTATGCTTGATCGTCCATAACAGCAAATCCCTGGCTAGGGTTGTCGAGATTTACTGATAAGAGTTATCAGTAGTTTCTCGAACCGTTATGAGCCATAAATCAGCATGACTTAAAAATTTACTGGGGTCTGACATTTACCACCCCTAGACTTCATATGCGACGTATCAGACGAAGAGACCAGACTGTACGGTAAGTGTTGCTTACATGCTCGTTAGGGTTGGGATAGGTTCACTCATCGGCTACCTTTTCGTCATGTACCTGGGTAGCCGTTATGCACAGCTAGTGCCGCTAATGTGCTTGTGGTTAGACCCACTGCCAACGTACTGTCGAGTCTTTAGAGTCCCACATAGAGGGTTCCCCGGTTCAGGCAAAAGATGTAGGGGCTGTAAGTTGTTACGGCAGGGTTTCGATCATATTCGTATACTGGCTACAGGAATAATGATCGGAAGGATAATACTGGTAGGTTTTGGTTTAAGCCGGATACCGGTATTATATTATTGGATTATTTGTATTCGTATTTTTCGGAATACGAATACGGGTATATTTATACGGTATACGGTGAGGAGTATTCTTATAATTGTACAAGATCACCTTCTAGAAGGAGACACCTCATAATAGGTTTTTTATTTTGTGAAAATAAAAATATGAGGTGGAATTTGGAGAATTGTCAAAGCATGGATGAAGGAATGGCTCATATTATTTTTTATTCATTTGGGATTACTATTGATGTATGGTGTATTATTTTGGAGATAAAATAATACATACTTCAATTATTTCC
This sequence comes from Agapanthus africanus, assembly GCA_030015575.1. Classification (NCBI taxonomy): domain Eukaryota; kingdom Viridiplantae; phylum Streptophyta; class Magnoliopsida; order Asparagales; family Amaryllidaceae; genus Agapanthus; species Agapanthus africanus. The sequence goes on from JASDDO010000004.1 coordinate 284,679,714, forward strand.
CATGAGCCATATCATTTTTCCATGGTTCATTTTTCTCTTATTCTTACATTCATCTTCTCTCTCCAAATTATCTCCTCCTTCACTTCTATGCTTTATCGTTCACATGAGTTGTGAACCAAAAGCTTAAGAGATAAAAATAATCCACTAGTTCATTCTTTACATCATCTAAGTAGTCATTTCTAGCACACTTAACTTCTTAGTTAACTCTTGTGAAGAGTTTGAAGCTTGTTCCAAAGCTCTCGGGTGGATCATCTACGTCTTGGAGGTGACCGGAGATCGAGGTCGTTGCTACCATCCAAGGAGCCTAGGAGTCGCATCCAAACGAAGACTTGAAGGATCAATTCTCAAGGTATAACCCCTATCATAGTAGATAAGATCTCTAGATAGGGTTTCTAGTCATGGTTTAGCACAAGATCTAGGTTTAAAGTGGGTTTTGCATGCAAGAAAATTTTCATTTGCCACTTCCGCCTCCTTACAAGTGTTGTGAGGGTATGCAACATCCACTAACACCGATTACTCTAGCTTTAATAGTCATGATAGGCATAAAGGAATGAGTATGGATTTTCTTAACTTACACGAACCTATCTCTATCCCTAAAAAGCGTTTCGTTGAATATACAAACACATAGGTTAGAATTGAACTCGTTTCGACCTTTTGCTTAACTCGTGAGAACAAGAAATTAAAACGCACCATCTCTCTGCAGACGACCCATACTCATCACGTCTAGCTACTCGCGACGCTGTCTTGATTGCGGTTACTTTAAAATTTAAGATACGACACGATAAAATCTCTTTCAATCAATTGGCGCCGTTGCCGGGGAGACGGTAACATTTTGTATTCTTATTATTTCGAGTTAATCTTTGTATATCTTGTGTATAGCACTAACACTATTCTGATAAACAAAACTAAAAATCGAAAAAATTTCAAAACACAAAACAAAAAATTTGACATTTCTAACCTTTTATTCTCTGGAAATTTGACCTGCTAACACTCTATGGTTAAAAAGAAAAATCAAAGTGTAACAGTAGTATACTAGGATAACACAGAGCACCCACAAAAAATTTGAGCACCTAATCTTCAAATTCGCCTACCGGTTTCCCTCATATGCCCGCTACCGCCGGTTTTTATGTAAGGGATTGAAAATTTTCTTCTTGTGTTGGCTCCAGTGTTCTATTAGTACTCCATTGTTATTGTTTGATTTTCATAATTTTTTTTGTGTGCAGGAGTTTGGCCACATATATTGCTTTTTCGCACTAAATATCCGTTTTTCCGACATTTGCGGATTTTAAGAAATTACGAACTGCGATCGTGCGAAGCAGAGCATACATTCAAGTCTAAGGCGATAGTGAAGTACAGTGCCAAAGATCCAGATAGTTTGACCCACGCAAGCGAACTTTTCAAGCTAATCAGATTCAATTCAACGGGGGTTTCTTAACCCAAAACATATTGGTACGCATTTCCTAACACCTTCTTTCTAAAATCCGACGCATCCACTATATTATCTTTGCAGGATTCTTTGCAAGTTCACTGCCAAATGCTAAAGGAACTAACCCATATTTATTGCAGCGCCGTGCTTGAACATAAAAAAATAATTGTTTCATGTTTTGAACAACTTTTTCATTGAATTGCACATTGCATTCTTTAATATGGACATAAAGGCAAGAGAACCCACAACATACGGTAAAGGATTTCATCATCTTTTCCATGGCCCACAAATCACGAAATTGAGTATAATGTTTACCCCTACAAATTTTAAAAAGAAACTAGAATTTAAGCCTTTAAGAACTTCATGCTCATTAGGAGAATTTGACTGTGTTTAGAACACCGCTTAACGGTATATCGTTCACGGGGTGACTAGGCAAAGTGTTCACGGCGCAACCGCCAAAAGAGAAAAGGTTATTCTAATTAAGGAATTTCGCGAAAGCGTTGGAAAACCTCCCCTTATATCTGCACTTACCTGGCCTCATGATCAGTTTATCTTGAGCCCGTTTCTCGACACAGTTTTACTTCAACAATCAAGTTCTTGACCGGGTCTAGTTGAACTAGGTGAACCCTAGACTGATTAGGTGTGTGGTATTGTGTCATGATTATTTTTGCTTATCTTTTATTTGTATATTTCATTCTTTTGTTGATAACCGACACAAAAAACATAAAAAAAACCCTCACAACCTTTTTCATTCATTCTTCTTCTTTTATATCATGGGTACCCCACATCGACCAACTCTTACTGAACTTTGGTACCCTCAGCCAGATATTGCTTCATACGGCTTTTGTTTTGGTAGAATATCAAACGATCCATCCATGCCAATTTTTTTTTTAATGATCGGATAAACGCTTCTAGGAATACCACTTAGATACCACAGTCCACGTCATATCAAACTTTTCAAACTTTTACCCCTCCTCATGTTGGTATCACTTCTGAGGGTAACGTGGCGACTCTTAAACCGATGTCCATTGCCGAACGTATTGCACAATCCCATAGCCGATCTTTCATGCCTTTCACTACACCGAATTCTTTAGAACAACAATTCCAACCATCTTTCTATCCGGATGTTGATCCTAATCCTTCCTATTCCACACAACCATTCGATTCCTATCAATCCGGCCCGACTTTCACACCTTCACTAGACATTGCCTATGAACATCAATTTGGGGATTTCACTTATCCAAATGAATTTGAATCTTTTATTGAAAACCCTTCACAACCCATGTCTAGTCTGGAACAATCACTAGAAGAATTTCGGGTAATTTCATGCCGACAAATGGAGGAATTGAGTGCATCCATAGCTGCCCTCATACAATCTTATGAACCAGCAGCTAGTTCCCAACCAGCTCAAAACTTTCCCATGTATGATATGGAAATAGAGCAATTTGATGATTTGAGTAGTGAAAGTGTGCAATCTACTCTTCAAAATCAAGCCTACCCATTCCCAATTGATTTCCATAACTCTTGTTCCGAAAGTCTATCAAGTATCCCAACTGATTCACCAATTGAAGATAGAATGTTTAATGAGTTGTGTGACTACGTAGTGTTTGATTTACCCGATTGTGAAGGGTCCCTTTCAGGTGAAATCGATACCACTCCGTTTGATCTCTGCATCCCTAATCTAGAAATCCAACCGATTGAAAACCATGCTTTCGTTAAGATGTTTGAGAACTTTACTTTTAACTTGATTGAGGATATCGATATTGGGGATGATTTCAATGATGAACCCACAAATTTGGGTGAGTTTTTCTCACTAATTCAATACTTTCTTTCAAAACCGTGTGGACATCATCCTGAACCTTTAACTGTTTCTCTTGAACCCCATTTACATCTTGAGTTTATTAATGAAGATTTGGACGAATGGATGGATGATCTTGATTTTGTGGAGAATTTTGAGGATATCTTTGAGGATATACATGTTTTGTTGGATAAGTCGGATTTTCCGATTCATCATGTCCCTTCCATTGACTGTGAACATCCTCCTGAGTTTCTAACTGTTACCATTCCTCAGTTGCTTCTCTCCCTTATTTCCACTTCGCAAGATGCCGTATCAACTTCATTTCTTTCATCTGGTTCCCCAAGTTCGAACCCATGTTTTCTTGTGAATTTTGTAAGGTTTGACCCCATTTCTCATAGTATTGATAAATTAGTGCAGTTAAACAATTCCGGTTTCAAATTAGTACAGACTGCGCTAATTTATTCAATCAATTTTCAACCTCAAGTTCGCCCGTTCATCTCCTCATATACCGAGACCGTATACTACTTCCATCCACACATATTCTCGCGTATTCGTCGTTTTCTTTCTCCCCACATTTTTTCAACAGCCATGGGCGAATCATGATAATATTTTTGAATGGTTAGTGTTAACTTTAGGCCTATGTAAGGCCTTATATAGATTGAAACTGTTCCTTCCCCCAACTTTGAACTTCAACGCTTTACAGTGGAAACACTGTTTCACTTAAGTTTGGAGGGGCCCTTTTGTGTATATACATTTTGTTTTCTTTTTCTTTTTTATAAAAAAAAGAGAACGGAAAATTTTGACCCCTCAACAATTTTGGCCCTCTTGGAGTAGTATGACAGTGAGGGCACTGTAAAGTTTAAGTTTGGGGGTGTGCTCGGTAAGCATCTCTATGTTTTGCATTCATTTTTATATTCTGCATTTGCATACATATTCAAAAACCTATAAAAATCAGAAAATTTTCCTGAAACATAAAAACTTTGTCGTCAAGTTAGTTAGTGGGAGAACTTAGATTCAATATTTCGACGGTTTAGCTTGATAAGATATGATCAACTAAATCCTATTTTTAGAGATTAAAAACCTGAAAGATAATCCTCTTTTGAGTTTAACCGTAGCTAATATGAGTCTTTTCATCACACTACACGTGTCGTAAGTTTTTAAAATTAGATGACAAGTCTGATATATCTTAAAAACTTTTAAATTGATAAATTATTTTTTTAGGATCAAATAGGTTTGTTCTGAAATAAGTAATATCAAGAATAGTTTATAAGGTGAAGTGGATATGAAGGGATATTATTGATACCTTAATAAGAACTAATTTTGAAAAATAACCCATCTGGAACTTGATTGGAGCAATACACACCTTATTTACACAAACACGTCTGTTATCTTGAAAAGAATTAAATAACTAGTTATATCTCCGTTTGCATTGAATTGTCATGATTTTCATGCTAAAATGATTCCTTTTGTTTTAGGGCCTAGGTAATTTAGGCAATTAAGTCTGCCGGGGTATTTCTACACCTAATGCCTAAAACCAACTGGTTTGGGTGTATTGGCCTAAAATTCGCTAAGAAGCCTAGAAAGTCTATTTTTAAAACAAAGTCAAACAAGTGTTCTCTCTGATTTAAAATTCTTAACGGTCCTTTGTGTGAGAATAATCTTGATAAAAGACAAGTTTTTATAAAAATAATTTTAAAATGGAGATATGAAGGTTTTATCCTATGATAAAGCCTATTGCACGTTCACGGAGGTGTGTATGAAACGAAAACAAGTAAAAGGTGAAGTGATGAATAAGTCATAGTTTCTTGTTAAGGAAGATAGAAATTATGAATTTGAAACCTAGCTGGAAAATGAAACTTGAGAAAAATTTAATTCTTTAAAAACTTGCGTGATCCTTTTGAAGTTTATCAAATCTTTATTTTGTGACATGTTGACTCTAATCGATCTTTTTGAAACATAACGACACTATTTGCACCTCACATAAAAACGTATAAAATCTTAAGTTAAATAAGAAGTGAGGTGTGAAAAATAATGGGTTCGATATTTCTAATTTTGGATGATAGAATTTCTATCTTTGAAGCTAAACCCTAGGATTAGAATTGACAGTTATTTTGCAAAACTAATATGACAGGATTTTGTGGGTGTAATCCGTTGAAAACCCTCAAGAGACAACACTCCTCCTACCAGGGACACCTAGAGCTTTAACGGCTTGTTGCATGAGTTCAGTGCAATCGCGTTCCCTGCGAAAGTGAGATTAGGATTTTGTTTTGCTCGAGAAAAGCAAAAGATAAGTATGGGGGTATTTGTTCAGCATGAAAAACTGCATTTCAATACCGCTCATTCATTATCATTTTTGTGATATATCGGTACTATTAACCCGTGTCTGCTTAATAAATACAGATTACAGATATTCATGACAAAATACTAGAAACACACTTAAATACACGGATACGACATTTGTAAGTCGACACTACAACCTGAACAGAAAACCGATCAATATTTAAAGAGTTTCTTTTCGCAATAAAAAAGTGTACATATTTTTTATCAAGCATAATGCAACAATTCAAGTGTGAACACAAATCTCTTTTGATGCATGAGCCTTGGTGGGATAGCCGAGCACAAGTGGGCACACATGAATCATGACTTGTGTAAGTGGATGAGTAAGTGGGCATGGGTCATAAGTGGAAACAAAAGGTGTGATGTGATTTAAAGTTACAATTTCCCTCCAAATCTACAGATTATAACTCAAGTTGATATAGAAGAATCAAACAAAACCAATGAGATCATGGAGAGGACATAAGATCACCACAAGAAAACGGGCCCTACCATGCTACAGTAAACTGGCAGAAACCCTGAAAATACCGCTACCACCGGTCCAATCTTCTCATTTTTGTTCCATTTTTCTTTTGGTCATTCCTATTTGTCACATCATCTCAATTATATTATTTATTTTTGTTGATAAAGTGCCTATAAATACCATAATAGAGAGAGACTTTGATATACTTTGACCACCTCATTCTATTTTCATTTTGTAATTTTGTTAAAGCTTTGTACATAGTAGTTGGTTAATCTTGAGTTCTTTGCTTTTATCTAATCTTGCAACCTCTTAACTGAGCTTGCAAGGTTAGATTTTAATATTTGAATTCATAGCTTGTATCATCATTTTAAACATGAATGAATCTTTTATTTTTGCAATATGGTTCTTAGTATTTTCTTACTTCTTACTTTCTTGCCATTTACTTACTTGCAATATGTTTTCCTTTGATCTCTTCTCTTTTATATCTTCTTTCGATCTTTGTGATGATTTGTGAATAATGATATTGTTAGGGAAAGTGAATGGTTATGTAAGTTAAGAATCTCTTTTGCTCATTTCCTTTTCCCGATACTTGTTAATTGAACTCCGTCCAAATCTCACGCAAGCGCTCCGTTAGACACCCTACCCTACCACAGTATCGGTGATCCCTAACTATGACCAGTTGCGTTTGGCTTGGCCGGAAGAGAAAGTCAAGAGACAAGAATGGACAGACAAGGGTTAATAAGCCGGATTTCACTAATACCGTGCTTAAACACCCTAATCGACGTTGTTGCCGATTACTCTAGCTTCAATAGTCAAGATGGGCACAAAGGAATGAGTACGGATTTTCCTAACTTACACGAACCTATCTTTATCCCTAACAAGCATTTCGTTGCATATACAAACACATAGGTTAGAATTGAACTCGTTCTGACCTTTTGCTTAACTCATGAGAACAAGAACTTAAAACACACCATCTCTCTACGGACGACCCGTACTCATCACAGCTAGCTATACACGACGCCGTCTTGATTGCAGTTACTTTAAACTTTAGGATACGACACGATAAAATCTCTTTCAATCAGCCGTAATGGAGGATGAATTGCAGTTACGCAACTATTAAGATGTGATTCCGATTTGGTCGATACGGAAGAAGAGTGGATTAAGAGGTTCGTGCGAGATCTCGATTAGCAGTTGTTCTTCTCCGCTGATGTCAGAGATTTGATATGTATGCAAGGCGTTGGATACAGCTACCTTTTCAGAGGAAAGTCGTGATGAGATTGCAGCTGTCCTGGAATAGAAACGAATTAATTTAAGAGTGCCAGTTTTCAGGCAGTTCGACAGAGATGATATCAGAAGAGGCCACGAGGGGTTCTTTCTGAAATACTACAATGATAGAGATTTGGACCCAGGATCGATTGTATGGCATGCACTCAAAGTGCCAGAGGCCGCCATCATTGATGTGCTACATTACGAATGTCCATGTTAAATTGGCTGGGAGATGTTCAAAGAGTCGTAAGCGTGAGACTGTTTCCATTGCTACTCATAACCAGGCCTTCTTTCCGAGAGGTCACAGGATTAGTGATCCATAAAGAGAATAAGGACCAAAAGAAAGAGGATGCCAGACCGTGGGCAGAAGGCAAGTGGATATTCTTGCTCTGCCAGCTTTGGGTGCACGACACCTTTCGATATTGAAGGAGGGGCACCTCAATGTCATTTATTATGATTTGTGTTTTGGTGATCCGAGTATCACGCTTTTATCATTTTTGGACTTCTGAGTTTTGATGGTTGAGTTTCATAATTGATATTTTGTGCACCGTAGTTGCACTTGATGGATATTTCCTTTGTGCACAGTTGTTGCACTTGATTTATATTTTTATACATCAACTATATTTGATTTATGCTTTTGTGCATATCAATTGCACTCGATATTGTTTATGCACGCCGTTGCACATATTTATGATTTCGTATATCCCGATACACCCGATCTTGATTTTGTGCATGTTGTGTACTGCTGATTTTGATTCATACACTTGATGTTGTTTACATGCGCTTTCGATGCATTGATATAGTTTTTATGCATGTCAGTTGCACTAGATTTATATTTTCGTGCACTTAGTTGCACTTGATATTGATTTTTGTGTACCCTATTGCACTAAATGCTTTTGTGCAGATCTGATGTATTTGATTTAGATTTTCGTGCATACTCGATGTGCTTGATATGATTTTGTGCACATCTGATGTACTTGATTGAGATTTTTCGTGCACTCTTGATGCACTGGATGATGTTGTCATGCACACCCGATGCACTTAACAGATACTTTCGTGCAAACCCGTTGCACCCAGTTTTCATCTTCGTGCACATTCGTGGCACTTGGATTTGACTTCGATTTTCATGCGCACCAGATGCACGTTGGTTGGTTCTCATGTACACCTATTGGGTTTGATTTCTTCTTTCGAGCATCGTGATTTTTGATATATATACTATGTTATATAGTAGCAGAGCAGGAATGGTCTGAGGACAGTACCTGAGTGTTTTTGTATGCATCGATATTTACTGAAGAGGTTTTCAAAAAAAAAGAGAGCTACAGTCTCACATTTTCCTATGTGTCCATGTGTGACATGCACTTTTACAAGAAAACCCTTCTAAGAAAATTTAAAAAAGACGGGGCGTATATATTAAGCAAAATGTATATATATATATTTCTCTACAAGGGAACGTCTGCTACTTGGGCCATGATATACACATCACACGGCGATTGGAAAAATATTTTTCGGTTACTTAGACGATTTTACAAGGATTCGTACTATATACGTATTATACTCTTCATTATATTATACTTGATTTAAACTGTAGATTTTGAAACTTGCACATTCATCATAACTTGTATGATTTGCATGACACTGACGGAGTTTTGATTATTGAGTGTTGCACTCGTTTTTCATGCGCACGTGTTGTGCTATGATATTTCTAGCTTATCCATGATTTTGGAGCCCCGTTGATTTGATTTGATTTACTGAAATATTTTAAGATTTGGGATTTTAAATTTAAATTCGAGGATCGAATTTATTTAAGGGGGAAGACTGTAATATTTCAGAAAATAGAAAATATTATTTTTGGAATTTAAATAATAAAATAATAAATTTCATGGATATTATACGTATATAGATTTGAGTTTTCGTAGATTGGTACAATTATATACTTATATTTTGGAAAATAATTGGAATTTAAAATAAATTATTATTTTTGAGAGCATTCATTGATTTGGTCCTTTTATAAATTAATATATAATTATTTTCCATACAAGCTCAAGTTTAAATTTAATTAGTAGTTTACTAATTACTACACTAAATCATGTTTTAGTTTATTAAAGCATGTTTAGTGTTCATGACTTATTGTGTACATATTATCTTTTCACTTGTATTTTGGTTTTACTTTTGTTTTTCAAAAGAAAAGAAAAAGATAAGAAAATAGAAAAGAGAAAAGAAAATGAAAAAGAAAAGGGGACAAGAAAACATTAGGGTATGGGCTCAAGAGGAAAGAGAGAGAGGGGGGAGCATAGCAACCATTCACCATTTCCCTTCTCTTTTCCTTCATCATCTTCATCTTCTTTCTCCTCAATGTTCTTCCTCTTCCTCCATCATCCTCACTACCACCATACACCACCACCAAAACCACCACAAAGTCCCATGTTTCCTTCACTAAAAAAGTTCTTCATCTCATCCTTAGCATCTTGGAGTGATAAAGTTTCAGTTTTAGGCTCATTTGGCCTTCTTAGAATTTTCTTGAGTTGCTATTTTAAGATAATACTCTCACTTTTAGACAAATTTTATGTTTCCTAACCTCACAAATTATTTCAGAGTTGTAAATACATGTTTTGTGAACTTGGAAAATTCCAAGGTGAGGTTTAGTGAGCTTTGATGGATAAGACTTGTAGTAGTGATATAGTCGGGGGTTTAGTAAGTGTCTACTTGCCCATTAGTGATTGTATCTTCAGTTCACTTGAGATTAGATTTTTCCGATATCGGTTTTGTTGAACTTGTGGTGATCAAATGAAATCTGGGATGACTTGGGGACTCTGAAAATTTAATAGCGGATATAATGAGATGTGCTGACCTATAGAAAACCATCCTTGAAGCCTGAGCCTCTAACCCCAACCCCAAACCGCCAAAAAAATCCCATTGGCCGCAATTTGCAGTTCGAACTTGAAATTTGGATTTGGTTTTTGTTTTGTAGTTCACTCCTCAAATAATTAAGACTATCTTATATGCAAAAAGCCAAATTTCACCTTAATAAAAATCTTGAGTTGTTTTACTAAGTTTTTGTCAATATTTTACGACATTTGAGAACATAGTTTTTGATATTTGAGTTTTGATTCAGTCGTTTGATGTTCGTACGTCGACGTCGGGGGTTGTTTTGTTATTTTAGCATGCGTTGACCATAGGTTCTAACCTATGTGCGCTTCGCTCGTCGTATCGGTTTTTGAATTGGATTTTTATATGATACGATATGCTTTGAATTGTAGGTATAAGCACGTAGACTTTTAGGACGACGAAGGAGGGCAAGGCATCCGTCGGGATCGACTAGAGCGAGGCATTGTAGATGAGTAGATGTATATTAGTGAGGGAAGTCGGGTGGATAGCGTATAGCACCCCCACAACTGTAGTACTAGGATACTAAATATATAGTTATGAGGATATTAGATATGCATACCTAGCTTATAGGGTTATCAAAATACTATATGGGATAATAGTAGACTTAGTAGAACGATATACCAAAGTATTATTTCTTAGCCTATGAGCTATATCTATTTATAAAAGTATATAAACACACACACACACACACACATGATGAGATGAGGATATGAACTGATATGATGACATGCGTCGATATGATTGGATATGATGATATGAGGCGATGTGGTATGATATGATATATGAGGATATGAAATGAGATATGATGATATGATATGATATGATGCACATGACAATAGATCCGTACTGCTGATTTGATGATATCGTACGATGGATATTTCGTACATGATATGATGATGATAGATCACCAACTTATATATCGACTCGAGAAAAGCTTGTTTAAATTCACACAGTAGAGATTATGATATGTCTAGAGCCAAACCTATTTTCAAAACTAACGAATCATTACGTACTTTTAAATGATAACTTCAAGGGGATGCTACGCCTTTTCAAATGGTATCTTCTTCAAAAAACATCGTAGCCCCATATTGTCGAAAAAACGATTTGTAATATTTTAAACTATAACTGTATGGCTCATACGTAGTTGCATATTTTTATATTGTACACGTTTACGATTTCTTATTTCTGCATATGCTTGCATTATTTTCATTCACGATATATATACATACTACGTTTCATACCCTTATCTTCATGTGACTTTATTTACCAGGACACACGCTCCATTACCGATGATACACATGTTGTACGTATACCTACTTGCCGGCTTATATACACATCATCAGTAATTGCCATGTTGGCTATAATGCTCTAAAGTCAATTATTGAATCCCAGGCACGCGATTGTGATGATTGAGCGATGACCTATTCCAGTAGAACAATCTTACTCGAGATGATAGTATGCTATCTGGTTTATCTTTATCATCATGTACAGCATTAGGTGGAATTACATATCACTATTACATATTGATAGAGCCCATATGATTCTTGCTTGACTACCGGCATTATGATGGCGATCATATACGTGGGAGCTGGGTGGTCTATAAGCACATCCTTAAATGTCCCTAGTCGTGAGAGTATCGAGACTAGGCATCAGTACTCCAGAGTAGACTAGTGTATGCTTATTGAGACACCGACGAGGGGCGGTGGACAGTCTCACAAGCCATTGGTGTCAGTTAGTCACCTAAGATAGTATAAAGGTGCTCACTGGGTTATAGGTACACTGGACGGACTCGCCGGGAACCTGCTAGATGGTATTATACCTATTGTCAGATTGTAGTTCCCAGGTGACATGGGTACAGCTTAGTCTGTCGACCTGAGATCGTCATTTGTCTCATGTGAATTCCCACTGTACTTTATTACTACCCTACCACGGCTCAAAGGAGTCATGCAAACAGGTTTTAGTTGGGTACAGTCTTGAGCCACATGGAGGCAGCGAGTGGATCGTCGGGAATTCGTCTCTCCAGCATTGGGGGCTGATGTCGCGCAGTGCATGGGTGACCATCACCAGAAATCCTTATCCATGGTCGTCGAGAATTACTCATCTAGGATCAGTAGTTTCTCATGTGGTGATGGGTTACATACCGACACGAATTATCGCGTTGTTAGGGGTCTGACTTTATCCACACCCTACACTCGATATGCGATACTCTTAGACGAACAGACTGGACTGTACATAGATTGTTACTGTCAGGCTCAGTAGGGGTACATATGAGTTTGCTCGTCGGCCTTTCTTTCGCTCAATACCTGGGCAGCCGTTACGTACAGCTAGTGCCGCCGACGTGCTTATAGTGATACCCACTGCCAGCGTATTGACGAGTCTTTAGAGTCCCACACAGAGGGTTTTTCACGGTTCAGGCGATATGGTGTAGATGACTTATGTTGGTGTAGGGTTCCTAGGCACACTAATGAGGTCTCAAAAGGCATCAACCATGCCAAATTCAAATTTTTCTTGTGCCGAGAAACCCTAATGCTAGATCGTTAACTAGAAGCAAAGGCGAAACATGCAAATAAACAACTTTATTGCTAAGTGAACGGAAATACAACCTTTGTAGATCCGGTCCTCCACTTCCATAGCTCCGTGATGATGTCCCTCCGCTGCGATCATCGGATCCCGGACTCTAACGATGGTTTCGTCGAAGAAATGATCGGGCTAGGTCGTCGACTTCGAGGCCGAAGATGATCTACGTCGAGACAACTCAAGATCAAGCTCCAACTTCACCAAGTCATGAAACTTGTGAAGAAAACACCCTATACTACTTGGCAAGTGGTAGAGGATGATGAAATAGGAAGTGGGTTCACTTTGGATTTGGATTTCTCACTTGGAATCATCACTTAGACATTTTCAAGAAAAGGTTTTCTTTCTTCTTGAAGAAGAAGAAGATGAAAGAATAAGAATGAATTATTTTCAAAAAGAAAATGAAGTGATATGTATCATTTAGCAACCATGGGTGAGTTAACAAGTGTAGAGAATAAACTATGGTTTAAGTGAATGGCTAGGGTTAAGGAAAGAAACAAAATGGTCAAACTATTCAAAGCTTCATGAAGCTTAAAAGAAAATCCAAAGTTAGCCACCATTTTATTTCTTTCTCAAATGAATAAATAAATGAAGCAAATGAAACCCTAACCATTAACTAACCATGGTTTAATTCAAACATACACCCAAGTTTGCATGTATCATCAAACATGATACAAACTTGTGCACAAAAATATATCACATATATAATGTGCACAAACAAGTGAGAAAAACATCTTAAGTGAACCAATATTAGTTAATGTAAAGTAATATATCAAATATATAATTATACATTAAATCATTAAATCAACACTTGATTTAACGATCCGGTCATATCGCATATGACTAACTAATATCCAATGTATCGACATATCGAATCAATCCTCGATTCGATAACTAGGTTATATCGCATACAACCAATCGATACATTCATCGCGAGAATAGAATACGGTATCACATACACGCATTATTCTCGGTCCCTCACATATCTCATATGCGCTCCTATTTCGTTTCGCTTGAGCCAGGAAACCTCTGTGTAGGACTCTAAAGACTCGTCAATACGCCGGCAGCAGGTGATGATCATATCAAACACCCACAAGCCGCAAGCGGTCTGCTAAACGTAATGGCCACCCGGGTATTGAGCGATCAGAAGATCAACGAGCAAGCCCGCTCACACTCCTGTGAATCCAACCAGTAACACTTACCGTACAGTCCGGTCTTATCATCTGATATGTCGCATATCTCGCCGAGGGGCGGTAAACGTCAGACCCCAGTAGCTCGATAAGTCATGTCGATATGAGGTCTATAACAGTTCGAGAAACTACTGGTAACACTTACCAGTAAATCTCAGCAACCCTGGCCAGGGATTTCCGGTTATAGCCAATCGAACACAGCGCAACATCAACTCCCTATACCGGGAGAGACGAATCCCCTCCTATCGCTTATTGCCTCCATGTGATTCGGGACTGTACCCAAAAGCCACCGTTTTGCACGCCCTCTTGGACGTGGTAAGGTGGAAATCAAAGCACAGCGGGAATTACACAAGACTCTATGACGATCTCGGGTCTACAGACTAACCTGTACCAGTATCACCAGAGAACTGCCATCTGACGTAAGGTATAATACCATTTGGGAGTTCTCGGCGAGTCCGTCCAGTATACCCAGTCTCCACTGAGCACCCGTATATCATCTCTGATGTCAAACACCAATGGATATGGGATCATCCATCGCCCATCTGTATGGGTCGAGAAGGTATACGCTAGTCTACTCTGGTATATCGATGCCCCGTCTCGATACACCCACGACTAGGTACCTTGAAGGATGTACTTATGGACTACCATGTCCCCACTAATATGATCCACATCATAGTCCAGGTAGTCAAGTACACATCCTAAGGGCTTTACCAACATGTAACAGAGAGACAATCAGTGTACACGTTAAGATAAAGAGTAACCAGATAGCATACTATCATGTCGAGCAAGAAAGTCCTCCCTATATATGTCCCAGCTTCCACTACAATATACATCCTATGTACAGTAATGGCTTCTATGGCATACATATAACTAACAATCTCCCACTTGCACTAGGGCTATCTGCAGCAGTGGTTGCAGTATCTCATACTCAACCATCCCATAAAAGTCTCTCTCTGGGAAAAGGCCTTTGTGAGTGGATCCGCCGTGTTGTCCTCTGAGTCTACTCTCCTAACCTCGATCACCCTGGAAATCGACTATCTCCATGATCAGGTGACACTGCCTTAGAATACGTCTGGGTCACTGATGGGACCGGGGTTCCTGGGCCAAAGCCACGCTTCCATTATCACACAATGGTTGGAACCTAGTTCATCTCATGAACCAATATACACCCAAACTGACTCTTTGGTAGTATCTTAAGTAGCGATGTATCCAGCCTTTATCGTCTAGTATGCCACGGTATCTAGCTTGGAACTCTTCCAACATACTGTCCCTTTTCTGAGGGTAAAGACAATGCCTGCGACTGACATTCAGTCATCCTTATCATCCTGGAACATTTCCAGTGATTCTCCCCAGGATCCATTGATACCATATTACTACAGCTAGTGAGAATCCTAACATCCATTTAGATCTATCTCATAGATCCAAAACCCAGGATTTAGGAGGTATCGCTTTGATCCTATTTGGAGAATCCTTGTGATAAGCGGAGATTGACCGAGCGTAGCATAGGAAACTCCTTCCCTATCAAGAGTATGTCATCCATGTACTCTACGAGGATCACCACCATACTCCCTACTACCTTTTTGTATATACAAGGTTCATCTACCATTTTGATGATGTCAAACTCTTTGACTATCTTATCAAAACAGATGTTCCAACTCCGCGATGACTACTTTAATCTTATAAAGCATCTTGTACACGTTTCAGCTGTTCCCACTGTCTATGAAGCCCTCTGGCTGTGTACTTACAGACGCTCTCTTCTAAAACATCATTTTAGAAAATCAGTCATGACACCCAACCGCCAGATATCGATGTCATGGTATGTAGCCGTGGCAAGTAGGATCTGGATGGACTTAAGCATAGCCACTGAAAAAGGTTTCATCATTATCCATACCTGGTCGATGATGAACACCTTTAACATGTCTAGCTTTGAAAGTCTCAACCTTTCCATCTACACCAAGTAATCTTCTCAAGATATACTTGCTCCTGATGGGGATTTAACCCTTCAGATCAAGCAACTAAAGTCCATACTTTGTTGGTGTATAAGGATTCCATCTCAGATCGATAAGCTTCCAACCATTCTTACAGAGTCCCACTCCTGATGGCCAGCTCGAAACTAGTTGGGTCAACATCTCATGATGCATTCCTCGCTCCCACTGTCATAGAGAAACAGAAGTATCTCTCAGGTGGGTGAGGAACCCTACTAGATCGGCGGAGAGGCTGAGGTTCGTTGGTAACTATTGAATTCTTTGGTTCTTCCAAATCATCAGCTGCCAGTTTGTATAGCTGGAACATTTCCAGTTCTACATAACAGATCTTGCCTCGAGATTGTCCGGATTTTGCTTTTTAGACATAGGCCGGATAACCCCAAATCTTAACAAACTTAAGATATGGGCTCTTCCCTTTCCATATCTCATATGAAGTGGTAGGCAACTGATTTGATTTGAACCCTATTCAATAGGTATGCAGCTTCTCAAGTGCATAACTCCCAAAAAGAAATAGGAAACTCAGTAGTACTCATCATAGAGCACACCATATCACATAGGGTGCTATTGCTCCATCCCGATATACCATCGTGCTATGGTGTATACGGAGGAGTACTGCTGAGAGAGAATCTCATTCTCCTTTAGAATAGTCCAGGATTTCCGTGCTCAAGTATTCTCCTCCTCGATCACATCAAAGGACATAATACTTATACCCATATTTTGGTTCTCTACTTCTAATTTATATTCTGTGAATATCTCAAAAGGTTTGGACTTATCTTTCAACAGGAACATATGTCTGAATCTTGAGAGATTATCAGAGAATGTAATGAAATATAAAGAACCGGTCTTGGCATGTATAGACAGGGGACCTACATACATCAACATATATCATCCCAAGAGTTCACTTACTCTTTCTCTGTTTCCAGTAAACAGGGCTATGGTCATCTTATCTTTGTGACATGACTGGCAAGTTTCATAAGATATAAATTCAAACTAATTTAAAAACGCATCTAAATGTAACTTAAGCCAGTCGGGTCGCATTGATATGACCTAGTCTACAATGCCTCAAGAAGGATCCATTTATTTATGAACTCTTCCTCTTGTGTGTGTTCTGTATACTAGGAACTGTAGTTTGATTTAGAACGTCAATGCTTTTAGATAACGTGCCTGAACCGATCAACTTTTGATATAGGAAATGTTTAAAACATTATCCAACAATACAAAATTTTATCATTTCTTTACTAATAAAGAGACTGATATGATTTTGTATATCAGGTTCGGTATCTAATAACATTCGTTCAGAATCAATGTATTGGTAATACAGGGCGACAGTGACCAACAGACTTTGCTGCAACACTTGCCCCGTTTTCTGTCTCATGAAACTTATCACCGGTTCTCAGTTCTCTGCCTGTCTGTAGCCCTATGTAACAGATTACATATCAGGGATCCTGATCCGGTATCAGATACCCAGGACGCAGAGGATATTGAGAAACAGTTCTGTGTAACGAACACACCCGAAGATGATGCATCATATGCACTTTCTTCGTTTGGGCGGCACGGGAAATCTGGTATTCCCCAATTTCCTGCTCTGTCTTATAACAATTATAAGTTGGAGCGGGACCAACGTTCCCCAGCTCAGTATAACAAGCGGGTTTGGTCAATACATCCGTATTATTATCTTGATTAAGGCGTGACGTGGTCGCTACCTAGAGAGAGAGAGAAGAAAACACTCCACGTGCGCTCTTGCAAGATCAGATTGGTTATTATTTTATCTAATCAGGATGGCTCCCACTATTTTTTATCAAATCTTCCTTCAAACCTTAAAAGGAAAGACTAGCCGGGATTAATTACACGCTACAAGTTCACCAATCTTTCAGCCAGGCCAGTGTCGGTACTTTGAGGGAGGTCCCCCGTGCTTTCGCACGAACCTAATTAATGTAAACCTCGTTTTCCCAGAGGCGTAATCTCGTTAACACCTTTCTAGACACCTACTTGATCGGCTAATTGTAGTGTGTAAAACTCTCCCAGGAGTAATAATTACTTGCAGCGGGTATCGGGATCCAACTATCTCATAGAAGGTATGCAATCTCATTGCAAATTTCAACACTTGAAATTCCCGATAATTTTGCCCCTAGCACCCTATGACCTTGACGGATGTCAACAAACCATAGGCTACTAGTCAAGTTCAATCCGTCATTTCTTGATTGAATTAAACCCATCCGCACGACCCTTGACGGAGGTCAACAAGGTCGCACGACTACCCTAATCCAATCTGCATCATATGCATAAGTAGATAAATACTAGTTAGCTACCGCACACTACGCCTTGACGGAGGTCAACAAACGTAGCACGAATACTAAGTAGGACTTATCTGAAATGACGGAGGGCTACGACAGGTTTTTCTGAAAACCTATTGCGTAATGAACATGATATCGTTGTAGGATCGAATGAATTTTGAAATGGAGTGATTTTGAAGCTTTTCTAGTTTTGCTAAAGGGGTCACTCCCGGTGAAGGGATCGTCGGCCCTTTCCTTGTCGAATGAGGTGCGGGATATATCATATATATCACTGTGCAAAGCAGAAATTATAGAAGAAATCAAAAGACAAAACAAGGGTTGTAGTATCTGCCAGTTATTGCTAAAGGAGTCACTCCCGGTGAAGGGATCTCGGTCCTTTCCTTATCGAATAAGGTGCAGGATGTTCTACAAGGAACACCGCGATGCAAAGCAAGAACTGTAGCTACCCGTTTTTGAAAATTCGATTCCATAACATCTTAGGTTTCTTTTCTTTCATTAATCACATTAATGAAGACCCATCATTTAATTCACCTAAACATCACAGATAAATACGACGTACGCTTATGCCATCCGCATTCGCCTCGATGTCCCATCTGCACTTTTAGGTTAGGTAACTAACGGCGGAGCGAGGCAGGGCTAGCGCGGGTGTAAAACATAAGCAACGTCTATATAATATATCATATATACTATATACAATATTTATCACAAAACATCAAATGATCACATCACAGATATCGCAGCAGAAGAAACATATGAAATATTGGATATACTAGGACGTCTGTGTTTTCAATACGAGCCAGTATAAAACACGGATTCCACGGTCGCGATGAATAGCCAAACCCACACCCTTAGACCCCTACGAGAGCGGCAAGCAACCCTACCAATTCTAGAGTTAGGAGACCCGGGCTCGACTCCTCGAGTTGGTCTCCCACTGGACTCCAGAACCCGGTTACTTGTGCCCTCCTCCTTGGGTCTATCCTAGTGCGGAAAAGTAAATAATATACAATGGGTGACATCTTCCGCAACCTGGAAGTGCCCCAATAAAAGAATATTACATACAAGTTTTTACGTGAATGAAAATGACAAACACTCATCTCACATAAAAAAACCCCGGCTATTCATAACGCGACGATCCAATATAACATATCCAGCAACACATAACATCACATGTCATCAACGTAAGTAAACATGCGTATCCCAATTGTCGTTGACATATAGCAACGAAACCGGCGATATCACATATTACACTTACGGTCACAGTAAAGAAAGTGTAAAACTACAACAGTTGGAATCCGCAAACTCTCTAGACATCGCATGCCTAACCAAATGAATTCCTTAGACATCGCATGCCTAACAATTATAAACCCCGCATTTCAGTCTCAAAATCGGAAACACTTTTCAATACTAAGTCGGGCAATTCAAAAAGATTCCCGACATCTTGATCGAATGCTCGTCGCAAACTTCAGTAGACGGCCGCACCCCCGATACCGTCGATGAAGTGCACCAAGGCAGAACACCGCTGCCGCGAGCACCCGAACGGATGCTTTCGGCGACGGGGTTCTCCTACAGTCACTTGGTCGGGGCTATGGGGTGTAGCTGTCTATTAAGTTTACCGGCGAGTATCCGCGTATGCTATGTGATTGCAACGGACTTTTGATCGCATCAAAATTCCGTGGCAACCGATCAAGTGAGACTAAACCGCTAGATTTATAACATTCATTCAGTTATCTCATAACAACTTGTGAATTCCAATTATTGTATCACATTCCAGATAAATAGAAAATGTTAAACTTTCCGATCGAACAGTCAAACACCCAAGTTTTCCCGAAACAACTCAACGCTTGAAATAAGTTTAAAAACATTCATTTCATGCCTCAGTACCAATGGTCTAGCCGTAGAAGGGTCAAGCCAACACCTCACATATGGCACGCCGTACTGCCTCAAACCCTAAGGTTCAAAGGGCAGTTCAAGACGGTCACATAATCGAGTTAAGGTTTGTTGTCTTCTAGAGGGACCATCGCGTTACTTGCACTACTTAGAACGTGATTAAACTACGGAAATATCCAACAATTGGAAACTTCCCGGCAGGGGAAAAATTGGGTATTTATATCCGGTCGAACTTTTTAACATATTCTAAAATTACCTGGAAAAACACAGACAAAATTAGACAATCCGATCGAATCTACGAACTCCCAATACAACCCAGAAAAACTCAACTGTTGAGTATCAATTAAAAATTCCCATAAAATACAGCAACTGAAGATAGAGATTACTGTGCAAACAGAAGTGAACAAGCTCACTGTATTGCAGCGGAACCGCCGCCCGACCTAGGGTACGGCCGCGGTTCCGCGGCGGTTTAATTGAGTTGGGTCCACGAATTTCACAGTAATTCATAGAAAACCCTGCTGAATTTTTTGGCTATTTTTAATTCACAAAAATCCAAAATTCCAGAAAATTTCCAGAGAGGGTTTTAGAATTAGGGTTTCGGGTTCGATCGGGTTTCTAACTTCGTCTACTAATCTCCTAAGGCTCTAGCTATGCTCTGATACCATTGTAGGGTTCCTAGGCACACTAATGAGGTCTTACAAGGCATCAACCATGCCAAATTCAAATTTTTCTTGTGCCGAGAAACCCTAATGCTAGATCGTTAACTAGAAGTAAAGGCGAAACATGCAAATAAACAACTTTATTGCTAAGTGAACGGAAATACAACCTTTGTAGATCCGGTCCTCCACTTCCATAGCTCCGTGATGATGTCCCTCCGCTGCGATCATCGGATCCCGGACTTTAACGATGGTTTCGTCGAAGAAATGATCGGGCTAGGTCGTCGACTTCGAGGCCGAAGATGATCTACGTCGAGGCAACTCAAGATCAAGCTCCAACTTCACCAAGTCATGAAACTTGTGAAGAAAACACCCTATACTACTTGGCAAGTGGTAGTGGATGAAGAAATAGGAAGTGGGTTCACTTTGGATTTGGATTTCTCACTTGGAATCATCACTTAGACATTTTCAAGAAAAGGTTTTCTTTTTTCTTGAAGAAGAAGAAGATGAAAGAATAAGAATGAATTATTTTCAAAAAGAAAATGAAGTGATATGTATCATTTAGCAACCATGGGTGAGTTAACAAGTGTAGAGAATAACTATGGTTTAAGTGAATGGTTAGGGTTAATGAAAGAAACAAAATGGTCAAACTATTCAAAGCTTCATAAAGCTTAAAAGAAAATCCAAAGTTAGCCACCATTTTATTTCTTTCTCAAATGAATAAATAAATGAAGGAAATGAAACCCTAACCATTAACTAACCATGGTTTAATTCAAACATACACCCAAGTTTGCATGTATCATCAAACATGATACAAACTTGTGCACAAAAATATATCACATATACAATGTGCACAAACAAGTGAGAAAAACATCTTAAGTGAACCAATATTAGTTAATGTAAAGTAATATATCAAATATATAACTATACATTAAATCATTAAATCAACACTTGATTTAATGATCCAGTCACATCGCATATGACCGACTAATATCCAATGTATCGACTTATCGAATCAATCCTCGAGTCGATAATTAGGTTATATCGCATACAACCAATCGATACATTCATCGCGAGAATAGAATACGGTATCACATACATGCATTATTCTCGGTCCCGTACATATCTCATATGCGCTCTTATTTCGTTTCGCTTGAGCCAGGAAACCTCTGTGTAGGACTCTAAAGACTCGTCAATACGCCGGCAGCAGGTGATGATCATATCAAACACCCACAAGCCGCAACCGGTCTGCTAAACGTAACAGCCACCCGGGTATTGAGCGATCAGAAGATCAACGAGCAAGCCCGCTCACACTCCTGTGAATCCAACCTGTAACACTTACCGTACAGTTCGGTCTGATCGTCTGATATGTCGCATATCTCGCCTAGGGAAGGTAAACGTCAGACCCCAGTAGCTCGATAAGTCGTGTCGATATAAGGTCTATAACAGTTCGAGAAACTACTGGTAACACTTACCAGTAAATCTCAGCAACCCTGGCCAGGGATTTCCGGTTATAGCCAATCGAACACAGCGCAACATCAACTCCCTATACCGGGAGAGACGAAACCCCTCTATCGCTCATTACCTCCATGTGATTCGGGACTGTACCCAAAAGCCACCGTTTTGTACGCCCTCTTGGACGTGGTAAGGTGGAAATCAAAGCACAGTGGGAATTTCACAAGACTCTATGACGATCTCGGGTCTACAGACTAACTTGTACCAGTGTCACCAGAGAACTGCCATCTGACGTAAGGTATAATACCATCTGGGAGTTCTCGGCGAGTCCGTCCAGTGTATCCAGTCTCCACTGAGCACCCGTATATCATCTCTGATGTCAAACACCAATGGATATGGGATCATCCATCGCCCATCTGTATGGGTCAAGAAGGTATACGCTAGTCTACTCTGGTATATCGATGCCCCGTCTCGATACACCCACGACTAGGGACCTTGAAGGATGTACTTATGGATTACCATGTCCCCATTATTATGATCCGCATCATAGTCCAGGTAGTCAAGTACACATCATAAGGGCTTTACCAACATGTAACAGAGAGACAATCAGTGTACACGTTAAGATAAAGAGCAACCAGATAGCATACGATCATGTCGAGCAAGAAAGTCCTCCCTATATATGTCCCAGCATCCACTACAATATACATCCTATGTACAGTAATGGCCTCTAGGGCATACATATAACTAACAGTTGGTACATACAGTTGTCCGATTAAATATGTGTACAGGCTGCACAGAATTTAATCGGACAGTTGATAATATTAGCGGCTTAGGACTGAGCCGGATTATTAAATCAGATTTTGATTTAATAATTTATATATGTATTTATATATATATGTATTCTAGTATTATTGTTCACTATTCATTTTCTCTCTTGGCTATTTGTATTTTTGTACGAATATGCGTATATGTATTTCGATAAGTGTACCGGGTTGCATTCCGTATTTATATGGAATAGCTTCTAGAAGTGGACACCTCATTTGTATGATTTTCCTTTTAGGAAATCATTTGTTTTACAAATGAGGTAGATGGGTGACATGGCATGAACAATGCAATGGCATATAGAGAGGCATGGGTCTTGCTTTATTTTATCGTAAAATGAGATGAGATTTTTGTGGGATGATTGAAAAATGGGGGCTGCCATCATTTTCTCATGAGGCTTGCTCATTTTTTTTTCACTTGCTTCATTACTTGCTCATTCTCACTTGGAGAAAGTTTAGCCATTTTCTTTAGTTTCGCATGCCATATGTTTCCTCACCTCCTCTTCATCTTCTTGAGTTGCTCCTTGAGCATTTGTGATGAGAGAAAATTATAGTGAGATAATTCAACACCTCCACTCTCCATTGCTAGCAACCTTGGAGCGTCGGTTGCCTTGCTATGCAAGGTTGAAGATTGCGCCGTTTCCCTCGGGTGGATCATTGTAGATAGAGAAAGTCCGGCAACCAAATTCAATCCGCGACCACTAGGAGCTTGGGATGATGGTTGAAGATCCGAAGGACTTGGTTCATTCGGTATAACCATTTAAATCCTCTTTATATGTTTGCTAGTATAGGATTTTTGGTTCGATCTTGTGCGGTTTAGTTTGCGCCAAAAATTTTAAACGCTATTTTTGTTCCGCATTTGGCCACGGATTGATGGCCGGGGTGCCGGCGAAACGCAGCAGTGGTATCAGAGCCATCCAAACACCTTAAACTAGCTAGTTACAACATTAGAATTCACGTTTTTTCGGATATCGAAAACTGTCGAAAAAACAGTCCCGAATTTTTGAGTTTTGAGATGTTTGTGCGCTCCGCGGGCTCTCGGTTTGAACCGAGAATCCGCGGGGTGGTGTGTGGGCTCCCTGGGGAGACCCCCTCAGGAGGGGGACCAAACGGCTGGGCCCATTTCCCAAGACCATTACAGGGTGGTCTTGGGGGTGGGGACCCGAAACAGCCCCTCCATGGGCAGTTTCGGGTCTGCCTCACCCTCTGGTCACTTTGTGGTGGCTTTAAGAGTGGGGTAACCCCTCTAGGCCCCATGACTTGAAGTTAATTTTGTGCTCTAACTCCCCGTGAAGGTTCGGGCGCGTTTCGTTTTGATTTGGACCTCCGAATTGGCTCAAAACTCGACTTTTTTGGATGTTTAGTGCACTTGTTTTTTTTGATCCTTAGTATATTTAGGATGTGCGCTAATTGTGTTTTGGAATTCGAATGTCGTGACTTTTTTTGCATGCATGGATTTGTTGGTAATGCTGTTTAATTGCTATATGCTCAATTAGACGAGGTTACACACTTGTTTCAGTTACTTGTTTCTGTGGATATATATCTTGTTATGGCTTGTGCGGATTGTCGTGATGGATAACTTTGGTTGCAATGGTAGTGAAGTTTAATTTCATTTGTACATTTGATATTACAGGGTGAGCGTCCAACATGTGCACTGCTGTCACTGCCAGTTTGTATATTATTTGTATGGGGCATGACCGGGTTGAGGTCGATGTCACCCTTGTACATATTTTTCTTCTTCTTTTCTGTACTAGGATTACGCCGCGGTGGAGTGCACGAATAGCCGGGTTCTAAAGGGCAACGAGCCCGCATCTCATGGCGTTGAGATGGAGGGGGCCTTACTCTAGAATTGGCGGGTTATTCGCCGCACTCGTAGAGGGTATAGGTTGACCCGCGGAGGGGTGCTCAAGTTACCGGATTCCATGAAGTACTGGGTGGCCCACTAACTTTGATGATTTGGGTTGCCTCACTTCTGGGATTGGTGGGTAACTTGCCGCGCTCGTATGATTCTAGGTTTTCATTGCACAGGCTATCCACATAACCAGGGGAACGTCGGGTTTCACTTGCGGTTCAAAGAAAACCCGGGGCTCCCAGATTATCCGTTTGTTCTGTGATGCTTATCGCTATTCTGTGATGTTTCTTATATCATGCCTGAGACGGATGTTATATATATATATATATTTATATATACTAGTAGATGTTGTATATGGTTTGCAGCCGTGCTAGTCCAGCCCCCGCTCTGTCGTTTGTTAAGTAACCTAACGGGTGATGACGGGGCCCAGTGACGAATGCGGATGGCATATACGTACATTTTATTTTCGTTCTTTTCTGGTGTGATTAATTGATGTGACTGCATTGATTCTGATCAATGCAAGGAAAATAAACCTATTTGATGTTGTTGGAACCAATTTTAAAAATGATATTACAGACGTTTTCTTTTGCTTTGCACAGCGGTATTCGGTTATGAATATCCAGCACTTCATTCGACGAGGCAAGAGCCGAGATACCTTCACCGGGAGTGACCTCTTGAGCAAAATTTTGTGTCAGCGTAATAACTTCATTATAGTCATTTCTTTTGCTTTGCATCGTGGTATTCGGTTAGGAATATCCTGCACCTCATTCGACGAGAAAAGAGCCAAGATCCCTTCACAGGGAGCGACCTATTTAGCAAAAGTTTGCGCCACTATATATTTGAAAAGCTATCCGGTTCCTTCAACGATATCAAGTTCATTACATTAAAAGTTTTTCGCCAAAAACCAGTCGTAGCCCTCCATCATTTCAGATAGGTATCTACTAGTATTCATGCTATGTGTTTTGACCTTCGCCAAGGCATAGTGTTTGGTAGCTAGTGGGTGCTTATCTGTAGCATAGAAAGATGCATTAGTTTAGGACATGCGTACAACTGTTTTGGCCTTCGTCAAGGGCTTATACGAATGGGTCTAGATTAATCTGGATAATGACGGGTTAAACTTGACCTGCAACTTATGATGTTTTGGCCTTTGTCAACGTCATAAGCCGCGTGGGGCAAAAACTACATCATGAGTTTCAAACATACAGGAAACTTGCCAGGCATGCGCATAACTACTGGAGTGTGGTGACTTGAGTGGCTTCCATCAAGTTATCATGCGATGATAGTTGGATCCCGATTCCCACTGATGAGTAGGTGCTACTCCTCGAGCGATTTTAGATGATCCCGACTAATTCTCCCTTTGGGTTTAGAGGAGAATTCGAGAAAACAGAGGGAGCCATCCTGATTGGATAAAGTGATCAACCATTCCGATCTGGGTTAGAGTGCACGTTGAGTGTTTCTTCTCTCTCTCTCTCTTTGGCAGCGACTATGACCTGACCCTAAACTAAAACTCATGAACCAAGTTAACCGAACCTTCTTAAAATACTTTGGCTTTTGGATTGTCATTTAGTCACATAAATCATTGCCGCTCCTTCTTTCCCTTTGCATTTCTCCAGAACACTCCGTATCACTACGAAAATCCACATTTCTTGGATATTCCATCGTGTAGTTACATACGAACTTGAAGGAACTTGTTCCAGTTTGAGGATGGATTCTGGTTCTGGAGAAATTGAATAGGATTATTCGGCTGTCTTTTCTCTTTACCATCTCTCATGTTGCGAGAGCTCCTAGTGTTAGGAGAGTACACCTATTACGCTTATTGGATAGTCTTCTTCCAAACCATAGGTAGGTGCCGAAAGGTGAGGAAGGAAGAAAACCAATTAGCCTGAGTGTGGCGTACAGAAGGTAATAAGTAAAGACATATAAAGGGATTAGATTGAGGGCAAAAGGAAATTGCGATTGCTATCATTCATGGCAAAACTGTGTATACCCCTGCCACTCCTACATCCATTTTGCATTTCTCCGGAACACTCCGTACCACTACAAAGATCTACATTTATTGGATATGCCATCGTATAGTTACATACGAACTCGAAGGAACTTATTCCAGTTCGAGGATAGTTTCCGGTTCGGGAGAAATAGAATATGATTATTCAGTTGTCTTTTCTCTTTACCTTCTCTCAGATTGCAAGGGCTCCTGGTATAAGGAGAGTACACCTATTACGCTTATTGGATAGTCTTCTTCTAAGCTTTAGGCTGGTGCTGAAGGGTAGGAAAGGAAGAAAATCAATTAGCCTAAAGGTGGTGTACAGAAGGTAATAAGTAAAGACATATAAAGGGATTGGAGTGAGCGGCAAGGAAGTATACGGTTACTGTCATGAAACTGGATAGTGGAAGTGGCATTACTTGGGATATCCTGCTACCCCTTCGAAACATTTTCATGTTTCAGTTTTACTGTGCAGTGTTAATTGAAAACTGTTTTCCTAATTAGATTCTAACTCCAGGGTATGTATTTACCAGATTTGATTCTCACATTTGTATGGCGTTACGGATGCTGAGTGGGAGTAAGATATTGGGAATTGGGTGATTATATCCTAATTATATCGGACTTCTTTGTAATTGGTGATTTTGAGGAAATCACCTGGGTTTTTCCTGACGGCAAATATTTGGTTTTGAATATTCGATTGTTATGCACCAATTTCAAACTGATATATATGTACGTTTATTTTATAAAGTGAGATATAACATTTGGAAATTTTGTCTATGACATTTACCTATATCAGTTGATGGTTAGGTAAGGAGCATTCAACAACGGTGTAATTCTTCTTAACCATGGTACAGTTTTTCAACCCACGACGCACAGGGTTTGAGTTATTAAACTCAGAAGACTTATACAGAGTATTGTATGTTGTCCGATGTCCATTAGGATAGAGGGGTTGGTACTCGTACTATATTCTGTTTACTCATGACTTCTCTAGTTTTAGACAAATATTTCGTTGAAATACAAGGTCCGGATTTTGAGAAGTTATAGGTATAAAAATAAAGTAGAAAACCATATGTTGTAAGTATCAGGATTCTTCAAGGTGATCGAAAATGTAGATACTTGTGTAAGGTATTCCGTTGTAAGTAATAGTTTTGAGAACTTGATTCTCTTTCAGGTTACTCATACGTGGATGCATTCCTTGATATTAGTAATGATGCTTGGCCTCCTTCCATTTGGTTGATATGCACCGGAGACAGCTGTATGATTTTGAATCTGGTTCCAATTAAATTTGTGCCTTTGTTTCTATATGGTATATAGAATGGTTTCATATCTTAATGATGTTAAGGTATATGGAGTTGTCCGGCTGATGCTTAAAACCAGAATCCGGAAAATCTCTAGGCATGTTTCAGTAATGGCAGTTTGCGGGTTATCCCGGGCATTGACGAGGGTTAACATTCAACCATCTGGAAGATCAATAGTTATATTATTCTTGACTCGCCCCAGTTTTAGTAAAAATGGATTCTTTTCAGGAAACATTAGTGGGAGTATGGTAGAACTGGAAGTGATTCCAGAACCACAAATGATTACCGAAAATTTAATAGAACCTGAGGATTCAATTGGTTTCGACGATCCATTAGCCACTCCGCTGATTTGGTGGGTAACCTCAGGCACCCGAGAGGTACTTCGGTCTCCTCAGAGACGGTGATAGGGAGGTTCTTGTTTACCCAAACTTGACACTACCGCTATTCTAGACTATGTGATCTGGAAGGAGGATGAGTATAACGTCGTTCTAAACTGGCTTTAGAAGTGCACGTGTATATGACTCTACCAGAAGGTTGTTATAGTCAGTGGGAGCAGCGGAAGAGTAGTGGGCAAGTAGCTTATGTCTATTTATAGACTAAAGCAAGTATAGCGGATATTGATCATCTAGTTTTGATGTGACAGTCATAAAGTTTGACTTTATCATAACAACGAATGGATCTAGATTTGAGAAGGCAGTAGGCAGAGATGTCTTGGTATTTGGATGACATGCTCTTGATAGGAAGTAATATTCCTATACTATGATCGGTTATACTGCGGTTGTCACAAGGTGTTTCTCCACATAGGATCTGGATAAAATATAAGGAATTCTGGTCACTAGATCTATAGTTTTATATCTAGATTTGGGAAGTGTCCCAATTCGGGTACTTTGACACTGTTCTAAAGTGTTTTAGAATGGACGACTCCTGGCGAGGTGGTGTACTCGCAGGTGATGGAGTCACCCTCTCTACAGTGATGAGGAGAGGGATTTGCATAATTGGCATATCACTTTCTTAGGCAATTGAGTCAATCATGACATGTCAAGTACAACACCAGATATTATTTTTGCACTGGCTGCAATAAAAATATATTAATCCAATCCTGGAGAAACATTGGGAAGCAGTTATGAACATAAGTGAATGTTCTCTGTATATGGTAACGGTAACCCCCTTCAGGAGGCGGTTATCATTTTGGGCTTCCAAGATGACCTGGATGACAGAGTAACTGTCAGATTTATAGTTTTCCCTCTTTTGAGGGGGAAGGCAGTATGTTGGACAGGTGGTCCAAGAGGATACTGAGGAAGGTATGGTGCAGGATACCGATTAAATTCAGTGGATGATACAGTTTAAGAAGTTTTTTTGGATTTGGAGTTCATTTGTGAACTGGGTCCCATTAGATATCCAAACAAATTCTAAGACATGATATTGCTCTTTTCGGAAGATAGTCTTTCTTCGCGAAATTGAGATATAGAGAGATAAAGATAGAAACACTAGAGCGGATCCACTCACTGAGGCTATTTCTTGAATGCAATAGTTTCGCAAATGGGCTTTGCGAGACTGATTAGTAGATAAGTTGGGTGTTCGGAATCACACGGGCTGTGAGTATGCGACACTGCAATAATTAGTCTTAAGTGTATGTGGGAGATTATTGGCTATAGTGCCCTCAAGTCAATTATTGAATCGCAGGCACGTGATTATGATGATTGAGAGAGGACCTATTCCAGTAGAACAGTCTTACTCGAGATGATAGTATGCTATCTGGTTTATCTTTATCGTCATGTACAGCTTTAGGTGGAATTACAGATCACTATTACATGTTGATAGAGCCCATAGGATTCTTGCTTGACTACCAGCATTATGATGGTGATCATATACGTGGGAGCTGGGTGGTCTATAAGCACATCCTTAAATGTCCCTAGTCATGGGAGTATCGGGACTGGGCATCAGTACTCCAGAGTAGACTAGTGTATGCTTATTGAGACCCCGACGAGGGGTGGTGGTCGGTCTCAAAATCCATTGGTTTCAGTTAGTCACCTAAGATAGTATACAGGTGCTCATTGGGTTATGGGTACACTGGATGGACTCGCCGGGAACCTGCTAGATGATATTATACCTATTATCAGATCGCAGTTCCCATGTGACATGAGTACAACTTAGTCTGTCGACCTGAGATCGTCATTTGTCTCGTGTGAGTTCCCACTGTACTTTGATTACTACCCTACTACGGCTCAAAGGAGTCGTGCAAACAGGTTTTAGTTGGGTACAACCCCGAGTCACATAGAGGCAGTGAGTGGATCGTCAGGGATTCGACTCTCCCGGTATTGGGGGTTGATGTCGCACAGTGCATGGGTGACCATCACCAGAAATCCTTGGCCAAGGTAGTCGAGAATTACTGATCTAGGATCAGTAGTTTCTCATATGGTGATGGGTTACATACCGACATGAATTATCGCGTTATTAGGGGTCTGACTTTATCCACGCCCCTAGACTTGATATGCGATATTCTTAGACGAACAGACCAGACTGTACATAGATTGTCGCTGTCAAGCTCAGTAGGGGTACAGATGAGTTTGCTCGTCGGCCTTTCTTTCGCTCAGTACCTAGGCAGCCGTTACGTACAGCTAGTGCCGCTAACGTGCTTGTAGTTAAACCCACTGCCAGCGTATTGACGACTCTTTAGAGTCCCACACAGAGGGTTTTTCACGGTTCAGACGATATGGTATAGATGACTTATGTTGGTACATACAGGTGTCCGATTAAATATGTGTACAGGCTCCACAGACTTTAATCGGACAGTTGATAATATTAGCGGCTTAAGACTGAGTCGGATTATTAAATCAGGTTTTGATTTAATAATTTATATATGTATTTATATATATATATGTATGTATGTATTCTAGTATTATTGTTCACTATTCATTTTCTCTCTTAGCTATTCGTATTTTTGTATGAATACGCGTATATGTATTTCGATACGTGTACCGGGTTGCATTCCGTATTTACACGGAATAGCTTCTAGAAGTGGACATCTCATTTGTATGATTTTTCTTTTAGGAAATCATTTGTTTTACAAATGAGGTGGAGGGGTGACATGGCATGAACAATGCAATAGCATGTAGAGAGGTATGGGTCTTGCTTTATTTTATTGTAAAATGAGATGGGATTTTTGTGGGATGATTGAAAAATGGGGGCTACCATCATTTTCTCATGAGGCTTGTTCATTTCTTTTCTTCACTTGCTTCATTACTTGCTCATTCTCACTTGGAGAAAGTTTAGCCATTTTCTTTAGTTGCTCATGCCACATGTTTCCTCACTTCCTCTTCATCTTCTTGAGTTGCTCTTTGAGTTGTGATGAGAGAAAATTATAGTGAGATAATTCTACACCTCCACTCTCCATTGCTAGCAACCTTGGAGCGTCGGTTGCCTTGCTAAGCAAGCTTGAAACTTGCGCCGTTTCCCTCGGGTGGATCATAGTAGATAGAGGAAGACTGGCAACCAAATTCGATCCGCGACCACTAGGAGCTTGGGGTGATGGTTGAAGACCCGAAGGACCTGGTTCGTTCGGTATAACCATCTAACTCCTCTTTATATGTTTGCTAGTATAGGGTTTTTGGTTCGATCTTGTGCGGGTTTTGTTTGCACCAAAAATTTTAAACGCTATTTTTGCTCCGCATTTGGCCACGGTTTGATGGCCGGGGCGCCGGCGAAACCCAGTATTGTAACACCTTAGATTGTGTTTTGTGGCCAATTATATTTTAATATATGGTTTTTAATAAAAAGTTTACCAAATTGGTTTTCAATTATTTTATCTTATTTAATGAATATTTTAATAGATTTTTCTTAGGCTTGCACACACTTGTGCATGATAATTAGGGTATTAAGTGGGGTTAAACCATGATTAGCAACATGGTGGTTTAACCATTTCCTTAATCTAGTTTTAATTATTAAGTGTTTTTGGTTTTTAAATTAGTATCGTTGTTTTTCTTTGTTTTTAAAATGGGTAACCATTTGAATTGTTTTGGCTTCGACTTGGTGAGAGAGAGAGAGAGTGCATGATGGGGCATAATGGCCTTGCAGTGCTTCAATTAATGAAGAGAGAGAAAGAGAAGGGGGTTGACTTGTTTGTGTTATCATTCTTGCCTCTCGTCCTTTTCACTCCTCTCATTTTTTCTCACCCACTCACTCACCCACCCACACATCTTCAGCTGAAGCAAGAGGAGCAGCAGCTGCAGAAGCATCAGCAGCAGAAGATGAAGCAGCAGAGGCATTAGCAGCAGCAGAAGCAAGCAGCATCAGCATCAGCACAGGCGGCATCAGCAACATGCAGCCCCTGCATCACCAGCAGCTGTAGCCACTCAGTTCTTCTCCTTCACCTGCTTCTTAGGGTCCCTTTAGGGTATATTTTCTGAACCCATTTCCTAGTTTGCCAAGCTCTAGTGTTAATTAGCTTCGGTTTGTGTTAAATAGTGAGTTTAGTGCTTAATATGGTGTTTGATGTGGAATTTTGGTTAGTATATGATTGTGCCGGTAAACCCTATCTATTTAAGTGTTGTTAGGGTCACCTTAACTGAGAATTTCTCCAGATTACACTAAAATACCATAGGGTTTGTGTTTTGTGCAAAATTGGTGTTTTAAAGCGATATATTGGCTATCTGTGATCTGCTTTTGACCCAGACCCTTCAAATTGAGCAAAATGGAGCATGTACACTAGGTCTAGAACACACCACCAGAACATGAGCCCCTATCTCCCAATCATGGCCGCAGATTTAATCAATCTGGCCGCAATTTGCGGCCAGGAAGAAGGGTGGGGTCATGGGGTTTTGGGTATGGTACTCTGCTGTGCTATCTAGTGTTTTGGCATGCTTAGTTTTGTAAGATTTGACCAGTAGGAAAATCTGGGATCAAATATCGTTTTGCATGTCCGTTTTGTTTGCGCAATACGCGCGATACGTGAGTGGGTTCTGTGATCCAACGTATCGCGGCGTGTCGCGGTAGTTTTAGACGCGTATATACACGTTTTAGCGTATCGTGCACACACGCGTTTAGTTCGCGACGCGAGTTTCACGTTTGGGTTCGATATTGCGTTTTTGCGAGATATTTGGCTTATATATGTTTTCCTTGTCTAAATTGCAGGTTTGCAGGCGGGGACTACGGACACTGCTACAGGGGGAGCAGATGGTAGGATTCACCTAGCGTGGAGCGTAGGTGAGTAGATTTAACATCTACAGGGGAATCGCCCTCATGGCGTTATGCGTCTGGGCTAGAATTCTAATACTTGTCGCACATTCTACGTCATTGTTAGAATTGCGCCCTTTACCCTATTACTTAGATATAGTTGTACTGTGACTAGTAGCCGTAGGGCACTGCACACATTATTGACGGTTCATGTTGCACGAGCATGGATTGTATGCTACACACACCATCAATAATTGCCATATCACACACACAACCATTATAGATACTATATTGCTTGGTTATGGACCTTGTGACATTGTTTCGTACTGCTTATCACATATGACATTTCCATGTCTGTATACCTATAGAGTATCATACTATTAGTGATAGGTACATATACCCTTTACGATACATTTACAGGTATACCTTACTCATACTTTACTTATATTCAGTGGGGTATACTATATCATTTACTTATAGGTAAACACCTATACATAGCTGTACCTTATTGATTTCGCATACATCTGGTTTCAGCTACATATTCTCATTTATATGCTCACATTTCAGATATATTGCACATATTTATTCCTGGATTTGCACATTGTTATTTGGATTTTATATTATGTTTTCTGGATTTGGGAACCGCGGGAGTTCAAGAAATTATGCATACATTGAAAAACCCGGTTTCCTTGATATGATATTTGCGCATCCACCATGGGTTTTATCGGTGCTGATTATATATATACCCCTACGAGGAGGCGTCGAGGCCGTAGAGGGTACATGGTGGGGCCCGGAGGTACCCCGGGGCAAGAAAGGGATGTCGATGTGCTATGAGCCGATGAGCACGGCAGGGGAACCATACCATCCGGTGACAGTACCAATGACTCGGCGGGGATCATGGAGATACCGTTGGGAGTCATGTACGTATGCATATGTCGAAAGGCGAGGGTCAGAGCTAGGCACTCTTGCTTTCGGATAGCGTATGATACGTACCTATCAGGATTTCTGTGTCGATGCTTGGCACATTGTTTTCATGATATTTCTTTTAATACCTTTGTACATATAACAGGGGATTTAACCATTGTTATATATACCCTTACACCAATATTAGTGGAGTGGGATGCTAATATATGTGTATTGCCCCCATCATATTTATTTCTGCAAATATATATTTAGGATGCTAGAATCTTACTTAAGATTTGACTTGGGATATCAGGTGATTTATTGAGATTGGATATACGAATAAGATTGCTGATTTGTACATTCGGGATATAGGAGATCTATTCGATATTGTACATTGAGGAGATGTGAGACTTACATGATATGAGAGCCCAACTTGGGGGCTGATTTGAGGATTTGGGATTTGAGTGTCTTGATGGATTGTGATCCTACCACGATATCAGGTTTCCGTGGAAATGAGATATTCCACCCCTGTCACGACCCGAAAATGGTACGTGATGGCCCTAATACTATGCAACGCCTCCAGACGTAACGCAGTAAAAGAAAGCCAAAACCCAGAAATCTAAACCATAAAAATACGGAAAAGATAATAAAAAGTTTTTGAAACATTTGAAATCACAACCCAAATTCTTTAAAAGAGTCCACTTTTTCTTTAAAATTTTGGCTGCACCTCCTTTGTAAAACAAGCCCCCAAAAAAAGGGTACAACATAAATATAAAGTAAAGCATCCCAAACGGGAGCAAAATCCACGCCTAACGGCGGAAAACAACACCACAACAGATATACGACGCCGTAGCGAAGAAATAAGAGACAAAAGAAAGGAAGCTGTATAAAAGCAACATATCCACAATATATACAAAATCGTCCTCACCAAGTCTCTAAGTCACAACATACTGGTAGTAGATGGAGAGTACAAGATACAACGAATATACAACACAATCTCAGATAACCACAAAAACCCACCTGGCAAAACTACACACTAACAGGCGAAGTGGTATCCGCAGCCAAAAGATGATAGATAGGTGAATAGCTGAATAGCTGAAAAGCTTGAAAGCTTGCCTCGACTATTCTGGGGAAACACCTGCAATACCTGTGGCACAACGGGGGTGAGTTGCCAACTCGTGAATAGTAAATAACATATGCAGGTAATCGCAAGAATGTACGTACAGCATGAATCTAAGATATGACAATTGCAGTAATAACAGGTCATATGAGTACGAAATAATGGAAAGTACACTAACAAGTACTATCAATATATCAAGCAATAATGATATGACAACAGTATGCAATATCATGTACTGGGGATATGAGAAAGTAAATGTGCAACACTCATGAAGGTACTCTCACAGGTACCCCTAATACATGGAACAGTGCACAAGTATAAAAAGATGACGTATGGAGTGAAATATGTCATTTCCACGGAATCCTAACATCGTGGTAGGATCACAATCCAGCAAGACAAATCAAAGTCCCAATCCCTCAAATCAGTCACCAAATTGGCTCTCATATCATCTAAGTGTCACATCTCCTCAACTACACAATATCAAGTATATCTCGCATAAATCAAATGTACAGCAGCAAGTGGATCTCACATCTCTCGTATGTACAATATCAGGTATATCTCACATATATCAAATGTACACAGCAAGTGGATCTCACATCTCTCGTATGTACAATATCAGGTATATCTCACATATATCAAATGTACAACAGCAAGTGGATCTCACATCTCTCGTATGTACAATATCGGTATATCTCACATATATCAAATGTACAAACTCAAGTGGATCTCACATATCTAGTATGTACAATCTCAAATCCAATCCCAATGAATCTCTTATATCCTGAATCCAATCTCCAGCACAGTTCTAACATCCTAAATATAATGTCATAATAATATGATGAGGGCAATACACATATATTAACGTCCCATTCCACTAATATTGGTGCAAGGGTATATATAACAGCGGCTAAATCCCCTGTTATATATACAAAATAGTAATTAGAAATATCATGAAACCAATGTGCTAAGCAT
This sequence comes from Agapanthus africanus, assembly GCA_030015575.1. Taxonomy (NCBI): domain Eukaryota; kingdom Viridiplantae; phylum Streptophyta; class Magnoliopsida; order Asparagales; family Amaryllidaceae; genus Agapanthus; species Agapanthus africanus. The sequence continues at coordinate 284,716,050 of JASDDO010000004.1, forward strand.
CGACACAGAAATACTGATAAGTACGTATCATACGCTATCCCGAGAGCTCGAGTGCCTAGCTCTGACCCTCGCCTCTCGACGTATTCATACGCACGTGACTCCCGTCGGTATCCACTCGATATCCGATGAGTCAATGGTCCTGTCACCGGAAAGTATGGCTCCCCTAGGCCTCATCGCCTCACTGCGACGTCGACTCACTGCGACAACGTTCTTGCTTCGGGGTACCTCCGGGCCCCACCATGTACCCTCATACGGCTCACGACGCCTCCTCGCATGGGGTATATATATCAGCACCGATAAATCTCATGGTGGATGCTATAATATCATATCAAGGAAACCGGGTTTTTCAATGTATGCATAATTTCATGAACTACCACGGTTCCCAAATCCAGAAAACATCATGAAAAATCCATATAACAATGCGATAATCCATGAATAAAATATACGCAATATGAAAACTGTAATGAAAGCGTATAAAAGAACAGCATAGCATTCACCAGATATAAATGAATACATGAATGGTAAAGAAGAAATATAGGTATCTACCTACAAGATGATGTAATATACCTATCAGGTATAAGTAAAGTATGAAATGCAAGTACACCTGCCTATATGATGATGTGATATACCTATCAGGTATAAGGAAAGTATGAAATGCAAGTACACCTGTAGCTATGTCCTTAGGTGTATATGTACCTAACACTAATGGTACAAAACCCTATAGGTAAACAGGAACTAGCATATCAAGTCTAAGTTATAAACGATAAGAAATATGTATCAAAGTCACAATGTCCCTAACCATACAATATCATTTCTAAATATGGGTTGTGTATGACATAGCAATTATTGACGGTGTGTGTGGCATACAATCAGTGCTTTCGCAATCTGAGCCGTCAATAATAGTGCAGTGTCCTAAGGATACTAATCCAAGCATAACTATCACTAAGCAGTAAGGTGATTGCGCAATTCTAAACATGACATAGAATATGCGACAAAGTAAAGATTTCTAGCCCAAACGCATAACGCCATGCGGGCGATTCCCCTGTAGATGTTAAATCTACTCACCCACACTCCAAGTTAGATGAAGTCTACCACCTGAATCTCCCTGTGGCAGTGTCCGTAGTCTCCGTCTGCGAACCTGCAACATATAAACAACAAGTAAATATAAATATCAATAACAGCTACGAAATACGAACTAGCTACAAGTAACCGACACAACAACACACAACCACCTCTTAAGTGTATGTATCGTGGCTAACGAGAGTAGCGACACGACGAAAACAACTTAAGAGCGAAACCACGAAAACTGCACGACCCGTGTCGTAACACGTATCGCGCGAACACGAAACACTAGAAACTACCCAATTGATCCCAGATTTTGCCTACTGTGAAAACTAAACAATTCAACAAGACCAGAGGAACCCAAACCACAGCAGACACCTATACAGGAAAACCCAAACCCTAACTCCACAGCTTGGCCGGCGTCGCCGGCCCCTCCTCTTTCCGTCGCCGGCCCTGGCCGGTGGCCTGGGGTCCGTCTCCTAGGTGGTGCTCCAGGTCCTCTAGTACAACATTACCACTATGTTTAATTTCTCAGTAAACTACCCGGATCACAGCAGATCCTAGAAACCACAAACCGATACAAAAAATACGATATTTCGCATCAAAACCTAATTAAACATTCTAAACTGAAACTATCAATCAGCAAAGCACAAAAACTAACTAAAGAAGAGATAAGGATCATTACCTAACTGAAAGAACATCAAGATCCAAGCTTGCATGCTCCAAGTCAAGAAAATGAGAAAACATGAACAAAGATATGATTTTTGTGAACTTTGAATGAGAAATGAAGAATTTGTGAGGGAATTATGATAAAAAGAGAGAAAGAAATGGCTAAGTGCAGTAGAGAGGGAGGGGAGCTCGGCCAAGGAGAGGGAGAGAGAGAGAGAGGGAATTTCCTAGCAATTTCCAACAATTAATGCATTCAAACCCAAGTCAACACATGCATGCATCTTCTTTTCTTTTCTTTTCAATTCTTTTCTTTTCTTTTCTCTTTAATCCTAGTCCACACACTCATCCAAATGATATGTGGTTTAGTTTACTTGAGAAAAATTTAAGAAAAGTTGAAAAGAGAAGATTTCCAGAAAAGTGCAAACCGGATTAAAATAACATTAAAAATGAGAAAAATTCAAATTGGACCAAAACGTCACATATACTCCCAAAGTGTGCGCACTAGCTTTATTTTATCAAAACTAGTTGCTGGCAAGTCGATATGGCCGTTTGATCAAAATCGGTATAAAACTGAAAATACCGACGAATTTCACCCAAAAGCAGAAACAAACACAAAACGATTTCTAGAACGTTACAATCTCCCCCCCTTATAAAAATTCGTCCCCGAATTTAAAATTTTCACCAAGCATACCTTCAAAGAGAAGATTACAAAACTCCCAAATCTCGCTCGCAGCTTCCCAAGTGATCACTTCACTATATAGCTACGTCCAAGAAAACTCTTCACAGATGGCAAGACCCTTGACCGAAGTTTCTTCACCTGCCGAACCATTTACACACATGGCTGCCGGTGAACGAAAAGATCGAGTCCAAACCAATGGTCTGTGCTGAATCATGTGAAAAAGTCATGAAGGTATTTGCAAAAATCAACACCATGAAAACGGGGTGAATAATCGATAATCTGGGCGGAAGTGCCAAATGAAAGGCAACGAAAACTAACTCACATAAAGGATCTCAAAAGGACCAAAAATCCTGGGATAAGCTTCCCAAAACTCAACATGTCATTCATCGGAAAGTCCGTAGGAATACATGATCTTCCACTGCGAACTCAAGTCTGCGACCAACATGGTCGGTATAAGACCTCTGTCTGCACTGGGCTACTCATCCTGACCTGAACCAACTGGATCATCTCCGAAGTCTCTAGACTAGCTGAGGTCCAAAAATCCTACTACGCAGAGTCAGAAAAACAGACTGGTGATCGACACTACCTGACTAACCCTAAAGGTTGACAATTGGAATGTCTCCTGATAACAGCTATCAAGAAGTATCCTAACAATGGCGAGTGACGATCCCAACTGCCGCAAACAACAAACCAACAAACACTCAACATTAACAAAACAACTGAGCCAATTGAGTATAACCGGACGACAAGAATCCGAATGGAGTCACACCCTGACCAAACTTGGGTAGAAACCATAACGAAATTCGTGGAGATCTGCTCCCATTCCTACTTCGGAACGGTAAAAAGGTTGCAACTCTCCAGCCGACCTCAGATGCTCGACTCAAGCACACAACAAGACTGACACCTTGAAACGAAACCTGAAATTTCTCTTTACATTCCTGTCCACCCGTAACTATCTCACAAGTCACGTCAATGTTGGCGGAACTTGAATGAACATAGAGAGTTGACTGATGTGCTTACTCTAGGATTTCACGTCTCTACCCGATAACATCAGGTACACAAACGCATTCCTAACTTAGCACAACCTTGTCACAAATCAAGGACTCCGAATCATTACCCAGCCGAGTATGCTCAAGTATCTCTGACGACGAGCATCGGCGGGCAGTGTCTCGCGAAAACGATTTAAGGAAGGTGGTCGGGCGCGAACATGAGCAAGCTGTCCCCTCCGTAGAGACGAACTAAGCTATACTCAACGATCACACAAAAACTGTAAATCTGCAGAAGACTATCACAACAATCAAGTCCGCTGCAGGAAGATGTACATTAAGCTCTAGTGGTCCGTGGAAAATCTGACACGACTCTCAAACAAGAAGTGTCTCCAAATCACCAACGCAAAACCACCACGGCCATCTCCAGATCATCAGTGGAATATCCTTCTCGTACTTCCTCTAAATGTAGGGAAGCAAAAGTGATGACTCGGTAATGTCACACCAGTACACCCTCGAGCCCACTCAAGAAACACTACAGTTAGACAACAAGGTCGCCCGAACCAAAAGCAAAGAAAGACTGATCCAGTTGTTAACTGAATCTTCAACTGCTGAAAACTCTGCACACATGCCTCAGTTCAAAGAAAAGAACCTCCTTTCTAGGTCTTTACAGTCAACGGTGCAACAATACTCTAGTAATCCTGCACCAAATGGCGGTAAAAACCTGCTAAACCCAAAATCTGCGGATCTCCGTCCTGCACACAAGTCTGGGCCTAAGCTGTACGGTCATGATCTCCCTTGGAACCATACGAAACCGTCTCCAGTAACTACATGACCTAGGAGTCAACACAAACAAGCCTGAAGGAACACTCCGAGAATCTAGCAAACAGCTGGGGCTCTCCCAATGTCTGCAAAACAAATTCTCAAGTGCTGCTCCTGTTCCTCAAGACACAAAGAATAGACCAGAATGTCGTCAAAACACAACAGCAACTGGTCGAGGAACGGCCTGAAAAAAATCTGGTACATCATATCCACAAATGCTGCTAGGGCATTGGCGAGTCCAACGACACCACCAACACACAAACTGCCCGTAGCACGCACAAAAGCAAAATTCGGAATGTCACCACTCCGAACCCGCAACAATGATGACCTGATCCCAAACAAACTTAGAAAAAGTCTCGCACTCTGGAGCTGATCGAAGAAATCGTCAAAACGAGGTAAATGATACCTAACCGCACCGTAAGCCGGTTCAATTGACGATCCATCAATCCACAACCGCAACCTGTCGTCTTACTCCTGAACGAACAGAATTAGGAGCTCCCAAAAGCGAAACACTCGGACACACAAACCTCCCAACAAACAACTCTGCAGCAGATCTTTAAGCTCCCTGAGTTTCGCTAGCTCTCCTGAAATATCGTCGGACAACTCTTGTACGATAAGTACCCGGTCCAACAAATCTACTGTGGCTCCGGTATCACGAATGAACGCCAAGAATCCACGACATCTCCTCCAAAGCTGACTAGCGGAAAAGGCTGAATTCAAGCTGTGAGAGGCGGTACAACTATCCACCTGCACAACAAGAACTGACTCGCCGGGAAAACAAATCCTGACTGTTTCCACACGGTAGTCCACAGACGCCTAACACATAGCTAACCAATCCATGCCCAGGAGAACGTTAAATCCAACATCTCTAGAAGGATCCAATGACGGCAAAATCTCCTCACCGATTGGCATACGACTGAAATACGTGTCGCGCAACAAAAGAATCGCTGACAGAAGTTAACACAACAAAATGGCTGATCTAACTAACACGATCCTCGTCCCAACCACGGCACAAAGTGCAAAAAACCCAACAAGTACAACAAAAGAACAAGAACAAGGATACCTGACCAATCTGCACTGGACGCCCGTGTGTCCGGATGAGTAGAAACAAACTCTCGTGTTTGCCTTCTACCCGGAACTGTCAAAACTCTTCCTCTGCCATACTGACCTCTCTAAGCAAACCTTTCGCGTCCACGGCCTCTCTGAACTCTACCCTGACGCGGCGCTAAGGAACAACCCCTGATGAAGTGGTGAAGGCTCCCACATCGATAGCATCCAGTATAACGCTGCTGACCCTCCTGGGGATAAGAGCTGAACGTCTGTCCACGTCCCATGCCTCTGCTGCTCCCGCGATGGTCACGAAATCTATCTCGACGACTGAACCTCTGTCCCTGGACGGGCACACCTGTACGGGTCCTCCACTGTCCTGGAACTCGCAAAGTCTCTGGAATACGGGTCTCGTCGACTGGGGCTACATCCACTGGTGCTACATAAGTGACAGACTGCTGCATGCTGATCCCAAGGAACAACTGACTAACTGGGGTGTCAACCTCCTGTCGCTGCGCTCGAATGGCATCAACCAATGATCTCATCGTCTGGCGCAAGTCCTGCATCTCTGTCACAAGCTTAGCGAGCTAATCTGTCGAAGGCTGAACCGTCTGCAACTGTGCAACAAGAGTGCCATCCTGGTCAGTGCTCGTCTCACCCGAGCTAACTCTGACCTCGGCCCTCACTGCATCACTCTGAGTCCCCATAGTCGTCGGCGGCAAGGCTATAAATAGAGATAGGATTCGATAAGAACAAGGAAATCGAATCACAAGGATATGAATCATCAAGGAAGGAATTTCAAGCAATTTGTACTTAGGCACTTTAGGCGAAATACTGCATCGTGGGTATGCTGCAGACATACACACACTACGTTACTCCGCTTAGGTTACCTACTCCATCATACCAAGGTCATCCTACACTCCGAAAGGTAAAACCACGCTCTGATACCAACTTTGTCACGACCCGAAAATGGTACGTGATGGCCCTAATACTATGCAACGCCTCCAGACGTAACGCAGTAAAAGAAAGCCAAAACCCAGAAATCTAAACCATAAAAATACGGAAAAGATAATAAAATGTTTTTGAAACATTTGAAATCACAACCCAAATTCTTTAAAAGAGTCCACTTTTTCTTTAAAATTTTGGCAGCACCTCCTTTGTAAAACAAGCCCCCCAAAAAAGGGTACAACATAAATATAAAGTAAAGCATCCCAAACGGGAGCAAAATCCACGCCTAACGGCGGAAAACAACACCACAACAGATATACGACGCCGTAGCGAAGAAATAAGAGACAAAAGAAAGGAAGCTGTATAAAAGCAACAAATCCACAATATATACAAAATCGTCCTCACCAAGTCTCTAAGTCACAACATACTGGTAGTAGATGGAGAGTACAAGATACAACGAATATACAACACAATCTCAGATAACCACAAAAACCCACCTGGCAAAACTACACACTAACAGGCGAAGTGGTATCCGCAGCCAAAAGATGATAGATAGGTGAATAGCTGAATAGCTGAAAAGCTTGAAAGCTTGCCTCGACTATTCTGGGGAAACACCTGCAATACCTGTGGCAGAACGGGGGTGAGTTGCCAACTCGTGAATAGTAAATAACATATGCAGGTAATCGCAAGAATGTACGTACAGCATGAATCTAAGATATGACAATTGCAGTAATAACAGGTCATATGAGTACGAAATAATGGAAAGTACACTAACAAGTACTATCAATATATCAAGCAATAATGATATGACAACAGTATGCAATATCATGTACTGGGGATATGAGAAAGTAAATGTGCAACACTCATGAAGGTACTCTCACAGGTACTCCTAATACATGGAACAGTGCACAAGTATAAAAAGATGAGGTATGGAGTGAAATATGTCATTTCCACGGAATCCTGACATCGTGGTAGGATCACAATCCAGCAAGACAAATCAAAGTCCCAATCCCTCAAATCAGTCACCAAATTGGCTCTCATATCATCTAAGTGTCACATCTCCACAACTACACAATATCAAGTATATCTCGCATAAATCAAATGTACAGCAGCAAGTGGATCTCACATCTCTCGTATGTACAATATCAGGTATATCTCACATATATCAAATGTACACAGCAAGTGGATCTCACATCTCTCGTATGTACAATATCAGGTATATCTCACATATATCAAATGTACAACAACAAGTGGATCTCACATCTCTCGTATGTACAATATCGGTATATCTCACATATATCAAATGTACAAACTCAAGTGGATCTCACATATCTATTATGTACAATCTCAAATCCAATCCCAATGAATCTCTTATATCCTGAATCCAATCTCCAGCACAGTTCTAACATCCTAAATATAATGTCATAATAATATGATGAGGGCAATACACATATATTAGCGTCCCATTCCACTAATATTGGTGTAAGGGTATATATAACAGCGGCTAAATCCCCTGTTATATATACAAAAGTGTAATTACAAATATCATGAAACCAATGTGCCAAGCATCGACACAGAAATACTGATAAGTACGTATCATACGCTATCCCGAGAGCTCGAGTGCCTAGCTCTGACCCTCGCCTCTCGACGTATCCATACGCACGTGACTCCCGTCGGTATCCACTCGATATCCGATGAGTCAATGGTCCTGTCACCGGAAAGTATGGCTCCCCTAGGCCTCATCGCCTCACTGCGACGTCGACTCACTGCGACAACGTTCTTGCTTCGGGGTACCTTCGGGCCCCACCATGTACCCTCATACGGCTCACGACGCCTCCTCGCATGGGGTATATATATCAGCACCGATAAATCTCATGGTGGATGCTATAATATCATATCAAGGAAACCGGGTTTTTCAATGTATGCATAATTTCATGAACTACCACGGTTCCCAAATCCAGAAAACATCATGAAAAATCCATATAACAATGCGATAATCCATGAATAAAATATACGCAATATGAAAACTGTAATGAAAGCGTATAAAAGAACAGCATAGCATTCACCAGATATAAATGAATACATGAATGGTAAAGCAGAAATATAGGTATCTACCTACAAGATGATGTAATATACCTATCAGGTATAAGTAAAGTATGAAATGCAAGTACACCTGCCTATATGATGATGTGATATACCTATCAGGTATAAGGAAAGTATGAAATGCAAGTACACCTGTAGCTATGTCCTTAGGTGTATATGTACCTAACACTAATGGTACAAAACCCTATAGGTAAACAGGAACTAGCATATCAAGTCTAAGTTATAAACGATAAGAAATATGTATCAAAGTCACAATGTTCCTAACCATACAATATCATTTCTAAATATGGGTTGTGTATGACATGGCAATTATTGACGGTGTGTGTGGCATACAATCAGTGCTTTCGCAATCTGAGCCGTCAATAATAGTGCAGTGTCCTAAGGATACTAATCCAAGCACAACTATCACTAAGCTGTAAGGTGATTGCGCAATTCTAAACATGACATAGAATATGCGACAAAGTAAAGATTTCTAGCCCAGACGCATAACGCCATACGGGCGATTCCCCTGTAGATGTTAAATCTACTCACCCACACTCCAAGCTAGATGAAGTCTACCACCTGAATCTCCCTGTGGCAGTGTTCGTAGTCTCCGTCTGCGAACCTGCAACATATAAACAACAAGCAAATATAAATATCAATAACAGCTACGAAATACGAACTAGCTACAAGTAACCGACACAACAACACACAACCACCTCTTAAGTGTTTGTATCGTGGCTAACGAGAGTAGCGACACGACGAAAACAACTTATGAGCGAAACCACGAAAACTGCACGACCCGTGTCGTAACACGTATCGCGCGAACACGAAACACTAGAAACTACCCAATTGATCCCAGATTTTGCCTACTGTGAAAACTAAACAATTCAACAAGACCAGAGGAACCCAAACCACAGCAGACACCTATACAGGAAAACCCAAACCTTAACTCCACAGCTTGGCCGGCGTCGCCGATCCCTCCTCTTACCGTCGCCGGCCCTGGCCGGTGGCCTGGAGTCCGTCTCCTAGGTGGTGCTCCAGGTCCTCTAGTACAACACTACCACCATGTTTAATTTCTCAGTAAACTACCCGGATCACAGCAGATCCTAGAAACCACAAACCGATACAAAAAATACGATATTTCGCATCAAAACCTAATTAAACATTCTAAACTGAAACTATCAATCAACAAAGCACAAAAAATTACTAAAGAAGAGATAAGGATCATTACCTAACTGAAAGAACATCAAGATCCAAGCTTGCATGCTCCAAGTCAAGAAAATGAGAAAACATGAACAAAGATATGATTTTTGTGAACTTTGAATGAGAAATGAAGAATTTGTGAGGGAATTATGATAAAAAGAGAGAAAGAAATGGCTAAGTGCAGTAGAGAGGGAGGGGAGCTCGGCCAAGGAGAGGGAGAGAGAGAGAGAGGGAATTTCCTAGCAATTTCCAACAATTAATGCATTCAAACCCAAGTCAACACATGCATGCATCTTTTTTTCTTTTCTTTTCAATTCTTTTCTTTTCTTTTCTCTTTAATCCTAGTCCACACACTCATCCAAATGATATGTGGTTTAGTTTACTTGAGAAAAATTTAAGAAAAGTTGAAAAGAGAAGATTTCCAGAAAAGTGCAAACCGGATTAAAATAACATTAAAAATGAGAAAAATTCAAATTGGACCAAAACGTCACATATACTCCCAAAGTGTGCGCACTAGCTTTATTTTATCAAAACTAGGTGCTGGCAAGTCGATATGGCCGTTTGATCAAAATCGGTATAAAACTGAAAATACCGACGAATTTCACCCAAAAGCAGAAACAAACACAAAACGATTTCTAGAACGTTACAACCCCCTACCTCACACTTATCTATTTTATGCACAGTTTCATATATTGGTAGTACCTGTTAGTTTACCCTTTTGATTACTGCATATTTGCATTCTCATATCTCTATTGCATAGTTATTGCATACTATTGTCATCTTATTATTGCTTCACATAATAATTGTACCTGCTAGTGTACTTTCCATTATTCGGCATTTACATGACATGTTATTGCTGTAATCGCATATCTTAGATTCATGCTGTACGTACATTCCTGCGATTACCTACATATGTTATCTACTATTCACGAGTTGGCAACTCACCCCCGTTGTGTCACAGGTGTTTCAGGTTGTTCCCCAGAGTAGTCGAGGCAGGCTATTCTGCTATTCATCTATCATCTTTTGCTACAGATATCGCATCGGCTCACAGTATACTATTTTGCTTAGGTGGGTTAGATGATTATCTGTATTTCATATTGTACATTCGTTGTATCTTGTACTCTCCATCTACTATTATGTTGTTGACTTAGAGACTTGGTGATGACGATATTGTATATTATTGGTGGATTTGCTGGCTTTTATGCAGTTTCCTTTCTGTTGTCTTTTATACAACTTTGTCTCTATTGTCTTTACTTCTTCGCTATTGCGTCGTATTTTTGTGATATGATTGTTTCTGTCTTTGGGCTAGTTTTTACAAAAGGGGGTGTTGCCAAAATTTTAAAGAAAGAAAGTATGACTTTTAAAGAATTTGGGTTGCAATTTCATATGTTTCAAAAACTTATATTATCTTTTCCGTATTTTCTTGGTTTAGATTTCTGAGTTTTGGCTTTCTTTTACTGCGTTACGTCTTTAGGCGTTGCGTAGTATTAGGGCCGTCACGTGCCAATTTCGGGTCGTGACAAAGTTGGTATCAGAGCGCTAGGTTTTACCTTTCGAAGTGTAGGATGACCTTAGTGTGTTGGAGTAGGTAGCTTAAGCAAAGTAACGTAGTGTGTGTATGTCTGCAGCATACCCACGACGCGGTACTTCGGCTTAAGTGACCTAAGTACAAATTGCTTGAAATTCCTTCCTTGATGATTCATATCCTTGCGATTCGATTTCCTTGTTCTTATCGAATCTTATCTATATTTATAGCCTTGCCGCCGATGACTATGGGGACTCAGAGTGATGCCGCGAGGGCCGAGGTCAGAGTTGGCTCGGTTGAGATGAGTACTGACCAGAATGGCACTCTAGTTGCACAGGTGCAGACGGATCAGCCTGCGACATATACTATCGATAGGCTTATGGCAGAGATGCAGGACTTCCGCCAGACTATCAGTTCCTTGGTTGATGTCGTTCGGGAGCTACGAAAGGAGGTTGTCACCCCTGTTACTCAGTTGTCACTTACGATCAGCATGCAGCAGTCCGTCACCTACATAGCACCAGTGGTTGCAGCTCCAGTTGACGAGGCGCATATTCCAGAGGCTCAGAGAGTTCCAGGACAGTGGAGGACTCGTACCAGTATACCAGCCCAGAGACAGAGGTTTGGTCATCGAGAAAGATTTCGTGGCCGTTGTGGGAGTAGCAGAGGCTCAGGACGAGGACAGTCGTTCACTTCTCATCCCCAGGATGGTCAGCAGTCAGCGCGTGGATGCTTTCGATGCGGAAGCCTTCAGCACTTCGTCAGAGATTGTTCCTTAGTACCTCGTCATTATCGTACTCAGAGAGACCTTGGACGTGGAAGGTTCGCTCAGAGGAGTCAGTCTACCAGAGGAGTTCAGCCAGTTGCGGGTAGAGGGCAGACACAGGAGTTTGCTTCTCCTCATCGGGACGCGCAGGCGTCCAATGCAGAGTTTCCAGGTATCTTAAATTTATATGTTCTTTTGGTGTACTCATTTGTTTTTCTCCCTTGTGCCATGGTTGGGTAGATTAGTCGTAGTTTATGTTAACTTCTGTCAGCGATTCTTTTGTTGCGCGATACGTATTCAGTTGTGTGCCAATCGGATAGAAGATAGAGATTCGTCCGTCGGCTTGATCCTTCTAGAGATGTTGGATTTGACGTTCTCCTAGGCATGGACTGGTTAGCTACGTGTTAAGCGTCTGTGGACTACCGTAATGAAACAATCATGTTTGTTTTCCGGGCGAGTCAGTTCTTGTTGTGCAGGTGGATAGTTGTGCCGCATCTCACAGCTTGAAATCAGCCTTTTTCGCTAGTTGGCTTTGGAGGAGATGTCATGGATTCTTGGCGTTCATTCGTGATACCGTAGCCACAGAGGGTTTGTTGGACCGGTTTTCTTTCGTGCGAGAATTTTCCGACGTTGTTCCGGATAAGCCGGCGAAGCTTAGGGAGCTTAAGGATTAGCTGCAGAGTTGTTATTGGGGAGTTTTGTGTGTCTGAGTGTTTCGCTTTTGGAAGCTCCTATTTCTGTTCGTCAAGGAGAAAGACGGCAGTTTAGGGTTACGTATCGACGGATCGTTAATTGAACCGGCTTATGGTGCCGATAGGTATCCTTCACCTTGACGTGACGATTTCTTCGATCAGCTCCATAGTGCGCGACATTTTCTAAGTTTGTTGGGACCGGGTCATCATTATTGCGGGTTCGGAGTGATGGCATTCCGAAGACTGCCTTATGTGTGCTACGGGCTTTGTGTGTTTTGGTGAGTCATTGGATTCACTAATGCCCTAGCAGCATTCGTAGATAAGATGAACTGGATTTCTTCAGGCCGTTCCTCGACCAGTTATTGTTGTGTTATTTACAACATTCTGGTCTATTTGATGTGTCTCGAGGGACAGGAGTAGCACTTGAGGATTTGTTATGCGGATACTGGGAGAGCACCAGCAGTTGCTAGATTCTTGGAGTGTTTCTTCAGGCTTGTTTGTGTTGACTCCTATGTCTTGTTGTCACAGGAGATGGTTTCGTATGGTTCCGAGGAGGATCGTGGCCTTATAGCTTAGGTCCAGACTTGTGTGCAGGACAGAGATCCGCAGATTTTTGGGCTTAGCAGGTTTTTACCGTCGTTTCGTGCAGGATTACTGGAGTAGTGTTGCACCGTCGACTGAATGGACCGGAAGGGAGGTTTCTTTTCTTTGTACTGAGGCATGTGTGCGGAGTTTTCGGCAGTTGAAGATTTTGTTAACACCTACACCAGTTCTTTCTTTGCTTTTGGTTCAGGCGACCTTGTTGTTTAATTGTAATGTTTCTTGAGTGGGCTCGAGAGTGTACTGAGGTGACACTATAGAGTTATCGCTTTTGCTTCCCTACATTTGGAAGAAGTATGAGAAGGATGTTCCACTCATGATCTGGAGATGGCCGTGGTGGTTTTGCGTTGGAGATTTGGAGACACTATTTGTTCGAGAGTCATGTCAGATTTTCACGGACCACCAGAGCTTAATGTACATCTTCCTGCAGCGGATTTTGATTGTTGTGATAGTCCTTTGCAGATTTACAGTTCTTGTGCGATCGTTGAGTACAGCTTAAGTTCGTCTCTACTGAGGGGACAACTTTCTCATGTCTGCGCCCGACCACTTTTTTTAATCGCTTTCGCGAGACACAGCCCGCCGATGCTCGTTCGTCAGAGATACTTAAGCATACTCGGCTGGGTAATGATTCGGAGTCCGTGATTTGTGACAATGGTGTGCTAAGTTAGGGAAGCGTTTGTATACCTGATATTATCAGTTAGAGACGTGCAATCCTAGAGCAGGCACATCTGTCAACTCTCTATATTCATGCAAGTTCCACCAACATTGACGTGACTTGTGAGATAGTTAGGGGTGGACAGGGATGTAAAGAGAAGTTTCATGGTTCATTTCAGGGTGTCTGTCTTTTATGTGTTTGGGTCGAGCATCTGAGGCCGGCTGGAGAGTTGCAACCTTTTACCGTTTCGAAGTAGGAGTGGGAGCAGATCTCCATGAATTTCGTTATGGTTTCTACCCAAGTTTAGTCAGGGTGTGACTCCACTCGGATTCTTGTCGTCCGGTTATACTCAATTTGCTCAGTTTTTTCTTGTTAAGATTGTGTGTTTGTGTTAATTGTTGTCAGCAGTTAGGGATCGTCACTCACCAACGTTAAGGTTCTCCTTCGATAGCTGCTATCAGGAGACACCCCAATTGGCAACCTTTAGGTTTAGGGGTTAGGTCGTGTCGATCACCAGTCTGTTGTCTTTCTGACTCTGCGTAAGTAGGACTTTGGACCCCAGCTAGTCTAGAGGCTTCGGAGATGATCCAGTTGATTCAGGTCAGGATGGAAATTGTTCATTTCGGACAGAGGTCTTATGCGACCGTGTTGGTCGTAGACTTAAGTGCGCAATGGCAAACCATGTATTCCTGCGGATTTTTCCGATAAAAGACGTGTTGGATTTTGGGAAGCTTACCCTAGGACTGCGGGTTCTTATGAGCGGGTTAGTTTCGTTGCCTTTAATTTGGCACTTCCGCCCAGATTATTGAGTTTTCACCCCGTATTCCTTGTGATGATGCTTTATAATTACCTTAATGACCTTTCTCACATTATTGGCATTAGACCATTTAGCTTGGACGTGATCTTTCGTCCGCCAGCAGCCAATTGTGTTAATGGCTCGGCAGGCAGAGAAACGTCGGTCAAGGGTCTTGCCATCTGTGAAGGGTTTTTCTTGGGTGTAGCCGTATAGTGAGGTAATCACTTGGGAGGCTGTGAGCGAGATTTGAGGGTTGTAATCTTCTTCTTGAAGGTACGCGTAGTAGTATATTTTTAAATTCGGGGACGAATTTCTTTTAGGGGGGGGGGGGAATTGTAACACCTTAGAATGTGTTTTGTGGCTAATTATATTTTAATATATGGTTTTTAATAAAAAGTTTACCAAATTGGTTTTCAATTATTTTATCCTATTTAATGAATATTTTATTAGATTCCTAGGCTTGCACACATTTGTGCATGATAACTAGGGTGTTAAGTGGGGTTAAACCATGATTAGAAACATGGTAGTTTAACCATTTCCTTAATCTAGTTTTAATTATTAAGTGTTTTTGGTTTTTAAATTAGTATGGTTGTTTTTCTTTTTTTTTTAAAGTGGGTAACCATTTGAATTGTTTTGGCTTTGACTTGGTGAGAGAGAGAGAGAGAGTGCATGATGGGGCATAATGGCCTTGCCATGCTTCAATTAATGAAGAGAGAGAAAGAGAAGGGGGTTGACTTGTTTATGTTATCATTCTTGCCTCTCATCCTTTTCACTCCTCTCATTTTTTCTCACTCTCTCACTCACCCACCCACACATCTTCAGCTGAAGTAAGAGGAGCAGCAGCTGCAGAAGCATCAGCAACAGCAGAAGATGAAGCAGCAGCAGCAGAGGCATTAGCAGCAGCAGAAGCAAGCAGCATCAGCATCAGCATAGGCAGCATCAGCAACATGCAGCCTCTGCATCACCAGCAGCTATAGCCACTCAGTTCTTCTCCTTCACCTGCTTCTTAGGGTCCCTTTAGGGTATATTTTCTGAACCATTTCCTAGTTTGCCAAGCTCTTGTGTTAATTAGCTTCGGTTTGTGTTAAATAGTGAGTTTAGTGCTTAATATGGTGTTTGATGTGGAATTTTGGTTAGTATATGATTGTGCTGGTAAACCCTATCTATTTAAGTGTTGTTAGGGTCACCTTAACTGAGAATTTCTCCAGATTACACTAAAATACCATAGGGTTTGTGTTTTGTGCAAAATTGGTGTTTTAAAGCGATATATTGGCTATCTGTGATCTGCTTTTGACCCAGACCCTTCAGGACAAAATTGAGCAAACTGGAGCATGTACACTAGGTCTAGAACACACCACCAGAACACGAACCCCTATCTCCCAATCATGGCCGCAAATTTAATCAATCTGGCCGCAATTTGCGGCCAGGAAGAGGGTTGGGGTCATGGGGTTTTGGGTAGGGTACTCTGCTGTGCTATCTAGTATTTTGGCATGCTTAGTTTTGTAAGATTTGACCAGTAGGAAAATCTGGGATCAAATATCGTTTTGTATGTCCGTTTTGTTTGCGCGATACGCGCGATACGTGAGTGGGTTCTGTGATCCAGCGTATCGCGGCGTGTCGCGGTAGTTTTAGACACGTATATACACCTTTTAGCGTATCGTGCACACGCGCGTTTAGTTCGCGATGCGAGTTTCACGTTTGGGTTCGATATCGCGTTTTTGCGAGATATTTGGCTTTTATATGTTTTCCTTGTCTAAATTGCAGGTTTGCAGGCGGGGACTACGGACACTGCTACAGGGGGAGCAGATGGTAGGATTCACCTAGCGTGGAGCGTAGGTGAGTATATTTAACATCTACAGGGGAATCGCCCGCATGGCGTTATGCATCTGGGCTAGAATTCTAATACTTGTCCCACATTCTACGTCATTGTTAGAATCGCGCCCTTTACACTATTACTTAGATATAGTTGTACTGTGACTAGTTGTTAGTTATATGTATGCCCTAGAGGCCATTACTATACATAGGATGTATATTATAGTGGATGCTTGGACATATATAGGGAGGACTTTCTTGCTCGACATGATAGTATGCTATCGGTTGCTCTTTACCTTAACGTGTATACTGATTGTCTCTCTGTTACATGTTGGTAAAGCCCTTAGGATGTGTACTTGACTACCTGGACTATGATGCGGATCATACTAGTGGGGACATGGTAGTCCATAAGTACATCCTTCAAGGTCCCTAGTCGTGGGTGTATCGAGACGGGGCATCGATATACCAAAGTAGACCAGCGTATAGCTGTAAGTCCACGTTGCCCACCCCGGTGCTTACGGGAAGGCGGATAACGGAATAAAAATCGAATTTTTATGAGCTTAGGCAACATGGACTACACTAAGAAGGATCTTTGCTAAACACAAACAAGCTAAAACTAACTAGAAACTAGCTAAGTGCTAGAAAGGTTATACCTTGGGCTTTATGTCCTTCTCTCCTTGCTCCTTGGAGTGGTGGAAGGAGGTCACCTTAGTCGTCTTCTCACGTCGAAGAAAGATCCACCCGAAAGCCTCGACCTTTGGCTTCAACTCCAAACTAGAAGTAACTAGGGTGCAAGAAGCGCTAATCCTTGAACCCTAGATGAGAGTAGAGATTATCAAGAAAGGGTTTTTCTCAAGCTCAAGTGTTTCTCAACACATGAGAGGGAAGAGCTTGAGGGAGAGGAAGAACAAGAGAGAGAATGTGAATGATAGAATGAGAATAAAATGGAACCATTCTCACATATATGTGTGAATTATTGTAATTAGATAATTAGCTAGATAATTGTCATGGTTAATCAAGACATGACCATTATCATTTCAATTTGCAAGGATCAAAAAGCATCTTCCAAAAGAAATGATGATGGTCAAAGTGTCAACAAGGTCAACAAGTCAAGATAGGTCAAATGGTCAACAACCATAACCATGCACAATTATTAAACTAATATCAATTAATCATAATACACACATAAGCATTAGGGTTAATAAAATGACAAATAGTCATTAACCCTAATCAAAGTCCTCTCCCTCTGTCTCAAGCAACTGTGCATACACACCCGTATTCGCGATCTGAGGAACACGAATACAATGAGATAAAACCAATCCCAAATCATATACTAGGATCCGGCTTAAACCAAAGCCCGCTAGTACAAGCTGTCCGGACAGCAAACGTGCACAAGTGCGTGGATGCAAACGAACCCTGTCGCAAAACCATGCGACCTCTACTCATTTTGCCTAAAGGCGAATAGCTCTCTGTGTGGGACTCTAAAGACTCGACACTACGCTGGCAGTGGGTTTAACCACAGACCGCAAGCGGCACTAGCTGTACGTAACGGTCTCCAGGTAGATGTCGATAAGAAGACTGACGAGGTGAACCCCATCTGAACTCCTACCGAGCCTGTATGTGACAGTCTCCGTACAGTCCGGTCTGTTCATCTGATACATCGCATGGCGGGCCTAGGGGGGCGGTGAACGTCAGTCCCCTAATAGCGGTACAAGTCGTGTCGGAGTGTAGCCCAGAACACCCTGAGATAACACTCGAAACCTACCAGTCTATCTCGCTTGCCCTGGCCAGGGACTACTTGTGTAATGGCTCTCCTAGACACAGCGCGATGTCAACCCCCAATACCGGGAGAGACGAATCCTGTCTAACCGTCACTGCCTCCAAGTGCTTCGGGACTGCACCCAAAAACTACCTGTTTGCACGACTCCTTTGAGCCGTGGTAGGGTAGTAATCAAAGTGCAGTGGGAACACACTCGAGGCGAAGTGACAGTGTCAAGTCAACGGACTAAGCTGTACTTATGTCACCTGGGAACTGATAACTGACGATAGGTATAATACCAACCAACAGTCCCCGACGAGTCCTGTCCAGTGTACTCGTAACCTAACGAGCACCCGTATACTATCTCAAGTACGACGCACTGACGGCTGTGGGACAGACCGTCTCCCACACTGGGATGAGAAGCGCATACGCTAGTCTACTCCGGAGTATCGATGCCCTGTCTCGATAGTCCAACGACCAGGGACCTGTATAAGGATGTGCTTATAGATTACCCAGCTCCCACGAGTGCGAGCGCCATCACAACGCTGGTAATCAAGCAAAGATCTTAAGGGCTCTACTAATATGTATATCAGCGATATGCTAAAAGAAACACATGCACATATTGAAGTAGAGACAAACCAAGTAGCATTCTACCATTTCGAGCAAGATTGTATATACAACTGTGAATATCCCAAGCTTCCATCAAGTAATATACAAACTAGTATGATACAGTAATGGCCTCTAGGGCATATACACTAACAATAGCTTCTCGACCCATATAGATGGGCGATGGATGATCCTATATCCATTGGTTTTTGACATCAGAGATGATATACGGGTGCTCAGTAGAGACTGGGTACACTGGACGGACTCGCCGAGAACTCCCAGATGGTATTATACCTTACGTCAGATGGCGGTTCTCTGGTGACACTGGTGCAGGTTAGTCTGTAGTCCCGAGATCGTCATAGAGTCTTGTGTGATTCCTACTGTGCTTTGATTTCCACCTTACCACGTCCAAGAGGGCGTGCAAAACGGTGGTTTTTGGGTACAGTCCTGAATCACATGGAGGCAATGAGCGAGAGGAGGGGATTCGTCTCTCCCGGTAAAGGGAGTTGATGTTGTGCTGTGTTCGATTGCCTATAACCGGAAATCCATGGCCAGGGTTGCTGAGATTTACTGGGAAGTGTTACCAGTAGTTTCTCGAATTGTTATAGACCTCATATCGACACGACTTATCGAGCTACTGGGGTCTGACGTTTACCACCCCTAGGCGAGATATGCGACATATCAGACGAACAGACCGGACTGTACGGTAAGTGTTACTGGTTGGATTCACAGGAGTGTGAGCGGGCTTGTTCATTGATCTTCTGATCGCTCAATACCCGGGTGGCCGTTACGTTTAGCAGACCGCTTGCAGCTTGTGGGTGTTTGATATGATCATCACCTGCTACCGGCGTATTGACGAGTCTTTAGAGTCCTACACAGAGGTTTCCTGGCTCAAGCGAAACGAAATAGGAGCGCATATGAGATATGTGCGGGACCGAGAATAATACCAGTATGTGATACTGTATTCTATTCTCGCGATTTGTGACGTTGATCGGTTGTATGCGATATAGCCGGGTTATCGGATCAAGTGTTGATTCGATAAGTTGTTACTATTAATATTAGTCGGTTATATGCGATATGACCGGATCATTAAATCAAGTATCGATTTAATAATTTAATGTATTGACGAGTCTTTAGAGTCCTACATAGAGGTTTCCTGGCTCAAGCGAAACGAAATAGGAGCGCATATGAGATATGTGCGGGACCGAGAATAATACCAGTATTGACGAGTCTTTAGAGTCCTACACAGAGGTTTCCTGGCTCAAGCGAAACGAAATAGGAGCGCATATGAGATATGTGCGGGACCGAGAATAATACCAGTATGTGATACTGTATTCTATTCTCGCGATTTGTGACGTTGATCGGTTGTATGCGATATAGCCGGGTTATCGGATCAAGTGTTGATTCGATAAGTTGTTACTATTAATATTAGTCGGTTATATGCGATATGACCGGATCATTAAATCAAGTATCGATTTAATAATTTAATGTATAATTAAATATTTGATATATTACTTTACATTAACTAGTATTGGTTCACTTAAGATTATTTTCTCACTTGATTGTATCATGTTTGATGATACATGCAAACTTGGGTGTGTGTATGCTTTGAACTATGTTTAGGTAAATGGTTAGGGTTTTAATTCATTTATTCATTTTGGCAAGAAATAAGATGGTGGCTTTCTTTGGATTTTATTTGAAGCTTCATGAAGCTTTGAGAAGTTCAACCATTTTGTTTTTTGCTTAACTTAACCATTTGCCTAAACCCTAGTTTATTCTCTACATTAGTTTACTTCAGCCATGGTTGCATTATGATAACTTCACTTGATTATTCTTTTTCGATTATTGATTATTCATTCTTTTCTTCTTCTTCTTCTTCTTGATGAAGAAGAAGAAAGCTTGCTTGAATATTATCAAGTGTTGAAATCAAGTGAGAAATCCAATTCTAAAGTGAACCCACTTCCTATTTCTTCATCCTATACCACTTGCCATGTAGTATAGGGTGTTTTCTTCACAAGTTTCATGACTTAGTGAAGGTGGAGCTTGAATTTGAGTTGCCTCGACGTAGATCATCTTCGGCATCGAAGTCAACGACCTAGCCCGCCCATTTCTCCGATGAAACCGACGCTAGAGTCCGGGATTCCGATGATCGCAGCGGAGGGACGTCAACACGGAGCTAGAGAAGTGGTGGACCGGATCTACAAAGGTTGTATTTCCATTCACTTAGTAGTTAAGTTGTTAACTTGCTTGTAGTTTCGCCTATCCTCTAGTTAACGATCGCATTAGGGTTTCTCGGCACATAGAAAATTGTTGAATTGGCCATGTTTGATCAGTTGTAGAACCTCATGGGAGTGCCTAGGAACCCTACAGTGGTATCAGAGCCTAGCTAGAGTTTTAGGCGAAGTGTAGAGATGTTAGAAGTCCGATCGAACCCGAAACCCTAATCCAAAACCCTTCTCTGTACATTTTTTCAAAATTGGGATTTTTGTGAATTAAAAATATGCAGAAAAATAAGCAGGGTTTTCTAAGAGTTACTGTGCAGCACGTGGGCATAAGTCGATTAAAGCGCCGTGGAACCGCGGCACGAGCATGGCTCGTGCGGCGGTTCCGCGGCCATGTAGTCGCTTCATTCATTTCTGTTTGCACAGTAATATTCTTCTGTCATTCCTGATTCTTCTGGATATTTTTAATTTATACTCAACAGTTGAGTTTTCTAGGGTGTATTGGGGACTCGATTTTTCGATCAGAAAGTTTAACTTCGTCTACGTGTTTTTCCGGATATTTTTTGAATATGTTAAAAGGTTCAACCGGATATAAATACCCAATTTTTCCCCTGCCGGAAAATTTCCAAGTGTTGGATTTTTCCGTAGTTTGAGAATGTTCTAAGTAGTGCAAGTAACGTGATGGTCCCTCTAGAAGACAACAAACCTTAACTCGATTATGTGACCGTCTTGAACTGCCCTTTGAACCTTAGGGTTTGGGGCAGTACGGCGTGCCACATGTGAGGCGTTGGCTTGACCCTTCTACGGCTGAATCGTTGGTAATGTGGCATGAAGTGAATGTTTTAAAACTTATTTCATGTGTTGAGCTGTTTCTGGAAAACTTGGGCGTTTGATTGTTCGATCGGAAAGTTTAACATTTTCTATTTATCCGGAATGTGATACAATATTTGGAATCCACAAGGAGTTATGAGATAACTGATTTGAATGTTATAAACATAACACTTTAGTCTCACTTGATAGGTTGCCACGGTTATTTGATGTGATCAAAAGTCCGTGGCAATCACGTAGCGTACGCGGATACTCGCCGGTAAACTTAATAGATAGCCACGCCCCATAGCCCCGACCAAGTGATTGAAGGAGAACCCCATCGCCGAAAGCATCCGTTCGGGTGCTCACGGCAGCAGTGTTCCGCCTTAGTGCACTTCGTCGACGGCATCGGGGGTGCGGCCGCCTACTAAAGTTTGCGACGAGCATTCGATCAATATGCCGGGAATCTTGTTGAATTGCCCGACTTAATATTGAAAAGTGTTTTCGATAATGAGACTAAAATGCGGGGTTTATAATCGTTAGGCATGTGATGTTTATGGAATTCAGATGGTTAGGCATGCGATGTCTAAGTAGGTTGCGGATTCCAACTGTTGTAGTTTTACACTTTCTTTTCTGTGACCGTAAGTGTAATATGTGATATCGCCGGTTTCGTTGCTATATGTCAACGACAATTAGGATGCGCATATTTACTTACGTTGATGACATGCGATGTTATGTGTTGCTGGATATGTTATATTGGATCGTCGTGTTTGAATAGCCGGGGGTTTATGTGAGATGAGAGTTTTTCATTTTCATTCATGCAAAAACTTGTATGTAATATTCTTTTATTGGGGCACTTCCAGGTTGTGGAAGATGCTACCATTGTATATTATTTACTTTTCCGCACTAGGATAGACCCAAGGAGGAGGGCATAAGTAACCGGGTTCTGGAATCCAGTGGGAGACCAACTCGAGGAGTCGAGTCCGGGTCTCCTGACTCTAGAATTGGTAGGGTTGCTTGCCGTTCTCGTAGGGGTCTAAGGGTGTGGGTTTGGCTATTCATCGCGACCATGGAATCCGTGTTTTATACTGGCTCGTATTAAAAACACGGACGTCCTAGTATATCCAATGTTTCATATGTTTTTTCTGCTGCGTTATCTGTGATGTGATCATGTGATATGTTCAGATAGATATTATATATAGTATATATGATATATTATATAGACGTTACTTATGTTTTACACCCGCGCCAGCCCTGCCCTGCTCTGTCGTTAGTTACCTAACCTAACGGTGCACGAGGGGACATCGAGGCGAATGCGGATGGCATAAGTGTACGTTGTATTTATCTGTGATGTTTGGGTGACTTAAATGATGGGACTTCATTAATATGATTAATGAAAGAAAAGAAACCTAAAAGATGTTGTGGAATCGAATTTTCAAAAACAGGTAGCTACAGTTCTTGCTTTGCATTGCGGTGTTCCTTGTAGAACATCCTGCACCTTATTCGATAAGGAAATGGCCGAGATCCCTTCACCGGGAGTGACTCCTTTAGCAATAACTTGCAGATGCTACACCCCTCGGTTTGTCTTTTGATTGCTTCTATAGTTTTTGCTTTACACAGCAGTATATATGATATATCCTGCACCTTATTCGATGAGGAAAGGGCCGACGATCCCTTCACCGGGAGTGACCCCTTTAGCAAAACTAGAAATGCCTCAAAAGCACTCCATTTTAAAATCATTTGATTCTACAACGATATCAAGTTCATTACGCAATAGGTTTTCAGAAAAACCTGACGTAGCCCTCCATCATTTCAGATAAGTAATATATAGTATTCGCGCTGCATTTGTTGGCTTTCGTCAAGGTGCAGTGTGCGGTAGCTATATGCTGCTTATCTGCTGCATATGATGTGATTGGATTAGGGTAGTCGTACGGCTTTGTTGGCTTTCGTCAAGGGTCGTGCGGGTGGGTTAAATTCAATCAAGAAATGTATGGGTTGAACTTGACTAGCGGGCTATGGTTTGTTGGCTTTCGTCAAGGTCATAGCACGTTAGGGGCAAAATTATCGGGAATTTCAAGTGTTGAAATTTGCAATGAGATTGCATACCTTCTATGAGATAGTTGGATCCCGATACCCGCTGCGAGTAAGAGTTACTCCTGGGAGAGTTTTACATATTACAATTAGCCGATCAGTAGGTGTCTAGAAAGGTGTCAACGGGGTTACGCCTATGGAAAAACGAGGTTTACTTTAATTAGGTCCTTGCGAAAGCACGGGGAACCTCCCTCAAAGTACCGACACTGTCCTGGCTGAAAGATTGGCGAACTTGTAGCGTGTAATTAATCCCGGCTAGTCTTTCCTTTTAGGGTTTGAAGGAAGATTTGATAAAAACAGTGGGAGCCATCCTGATTAGATAAAATTATAACCAATCTGATCTTGCAAGAGCGCACGCAGAGTGTTTTCTTCTCTCTCTCTCTCCAGGTAGCGACCATGTCACGCCTTAATCAAGATAATGATATGGATGTATTGACCGAACCCGCTTGTTATACTGAGCTGGGGAACGTTGGTCCCGCTCCAACTTATAATTGTTATAAGACAGAGCAGGAAATTGGGGAATACCAGATTTCCCGTGCCGCCCAAACGAAGAAAGTGCATATGATGCATCATCTTCGGGTGTGTTCGTTACATAGAACTGTTTCTCACTATCCTTTACGTCCTGGGTATGTGATACCGGATCAGGATCCCGCATATGTAATCTGTTACATGGGCTACAGATAGGTAAAGAACTGAGAACGGATGATAAGTTTCATGAGACAGAAAACAGTGCAAGTGTTGCAGCCAAGTCTGTTGGTCACTGTCACCCTATATGACCAGTACATTGATTCTGAACGAATGTTATTAGATACCAAACCTGATATACAAAATCATATCAGTCTCTTTATTAGTAAAGAAATGATAAAATTTTGTATTGTTGGATAATGTTTTGAACATTTCCTATATCTAAAGTTGATCGGTTCAGGCACGTTATCTAAAAGCATTGATGCTCTAAATCAAACTACAGTTCTTAGTATACGGAACACACACAAAAGGAAGAGTTCAGAAATGAACGGATCCTTCTTGAGGCATTGTATACTAGGTCATATCAACGCGACCCGACTAGCTGAAGTTACATTTAGATGTATGTTTAAATCAGTTTGAATCTACATCTTGTGAAACTTGCCAGTCATGTCACAAAGATTGGATGATCATAGCTCTGTTTATTGGAAACAGAGAAAGAGTTAGTGAACTCTTGGGACTGATACACAGTGATGTATGTAAGGTCCCCTGTCTACACATGCCAGGACCGGTTCTTTGTACTTCATTACATTCTATGATGATCTCTTAAGATTCAGCCATATGTTCCTATTGAAACATAAGTCCGAAACTTTTGAGATATTCACAGAATATAAGTTAGAAGTAGAGAACCAAAAATACGGGTATAAGTATTATGTCCTTTGATGTGATCAGGGAGGAGAATACTTGAGCACGGAAATCTTGTACTATTCTAAAGGAGAATGAGATTCTCTCTCAGCATTACTCCTCTGTATACACCATAGCACGATGGTATATCGAGGCAGAGCAATAGCACCCTATGTGATATGGTGTTCTCTATGATGAGTACTACTGAGTTTCCTAATTCCTTTTGGGAGTTAAGCGCTTGAGAAGCTGCATACCTATTGAATTGAGTTCGAATCAAATCAGTTGCCTACCACTTCATATGAGATGTGGAAAGGGAAGAGCCCATATCTTAAGTTTGTTAAGATTTGGGGTTGTCCGGCCTATGTCTAAAAGCAAAATCCGGACAAGCTCGAGGCAAGATCTGTTATGTAGAACTGGAAATGTTTCAGCTATACAAACTGCAGCTGATGATTTGGTAGAACCAAAGGATTCAATAGTTACCAACGAACCTCAGCCTTTCCGCCGATCTAGTAGGGTTCCTCACCCACCTAAGAGATACTTTGATTTCTCTATGACAGTGGGAGCGAGGATTGTATCATGAGATGATGACCTAACTAGTTTCGAGCTGGCCATCGAGAGTAGGGACTCTGTAAGAATGGTTGGATGCTTAGCAATCTGAGATGGAATCCATGTACACCAACAAAGTATGGACTTTAGCTGTTGTATCTGATGGGTTAAATCCCCATCAGGAGCAATTATATCTTGAGAAGATTACTTGGTGTAGATGGAAAAATTGAGACTTTCAAAGCTAGACTTGTTAAAGGTTTTCGTCATCGACCAGGCGTGGATAATGATGAAACCTTTTTTAAGGAGCTATGCTTAAGTCCATCCAGATCCTACTTGCCACGGCTACATACCATGACTACGATATCTGGTGGTTGGGTGTCATGACTACTTTTCTAAATGATGTTTTAGAAGAGAGCATCATAAGTACACAGCCAGAGGGCTTCGTATACAGTGGGAGCAGCGGAAACGTGTGCAAGATATTTTATGTAATAAAGCAGGCATCGCGGAGTTGGAACATCTGTTTTGATGTGTTAGTCAAAGAGTTTGACATCATCAAAATGGTAGATGAACCTTGTATAAACAAAAGGGTTGTAGGGAGTATGGTGGTGATCCTCGTAGAGTACGTGGATGACATACTCTTGATAGGGAAGGAGTTTCCTATGCTACGCTCGATCAATCTCCGCTTATCACAATGATTCTCCATAAAGGATCAAAGTGATACCTCCTAAATCCTAAGTTTTGATCTATGAGATAGAAGTAATTGGATGTTAGGATTCTCACTAGTTGTAGTGAGATGGTATCAATCGATCCTGGGGAGAATCACTGGAAAGGTTCCAGAGTGATAAGGACGACTGAATGTCAGTCTCAGACATTGTCTTTACCCTCAGTGGAGGGACGATATGTTGGAAGAGTTCCAAGCTAAATACCATGACATACTAGACGATTAAAGGCAAGATACATCGCTACTTAAGATGCTACCAAAGAGGCTGTCTGGGTGTATATTAGTTCATGAGATGAACTTAGTTCCTCCCATTGTGTGATAATGGAGTTGTGGTTTATGCCAAGGAACGTCCATCCCATAAATGATCCAGACATATTCTAAGGCAGTATCACCTGATCATGGAGATAGTTGATCTCCAGGGTGATCGAGGTTAGGAGAGTAGACTCAGAGGACAACACGGCGGATCCACTCACAAAGGCCTTTTCCCAGAGAGAGACTTTTATGGGATGGTTGAGTATGAGTTACTGCAACCACTGCTACAGATGGCCCTAGTGCAAGTGGGAGATTGTTAGTTATATGTATGCCCTATAGGCCATTACTATATATAGGATGTATATTGTATGCTTGGACATATATAGGGAGGAATTTCTTGCTCGACATGATAGTATGCTATCTGGTTGCTCTTTACCTTAACGTGTACACTGATTGTCTCTCTGTTATATGTTGGTAAAGCCCTTAGGATGTGTGCTTGACTACCTGGACTATGATGCAGATCATACTAGTGGGGACATGGTAGTCCATAAGTACATCCTTCAAGGTCCCTAGTCGTGGTTGTATCGAGACGGGGCATCGATATACCAGAGTAGACTAGCGTATAGCTTCTCGACCCATATAGATGGGCGATGGATGATCCCATATCCATTGGTGTTTGACATCAGAGATGATATACGGGTGCTCAGTGGAGACTGGGTACACTGGACGGACTCACCGAGAACTCCCAGATGGTATTATACCTTACGTCAGATGGCAGTTCTCTGGTGACACTGGTGCAGGTTAGTCTGTAGACATGAGATCGTCATAGAGTCTTGTGTGATTCCTACTGTACTTTGATTTCCACCTTACCACGTCCAAGAAGGCGTGCAAAACGGTGGTTTTTTGGTACAATCCCGAATCACATTGAAGCAATGAGCGATAGGAGGGGATTCGTCTCTCCCGGTATAGGGAGTTGACGTTGTGCTGTGTTCGATTGGCTATAACCGGAAATCCCTAGCCAGGGTTGCTGAGATTTATTGGTAAGTGTTACCAGTAGTTTCTCGAATTGTTATAGACCTCATATTGACACGACTTATCGAGCTACTAGGGTCTGACGTTTACCGCCCCTAGGCGAGATATGCGACATATCAGACGAACAGACCAGACTGTATGGTAAGTGTTACTGGTTGGATTCACAGGAGTGTGAGCGGGCTTGCTCATTGATCTTCTGATCGCTCAATACCCGGGTGGCCGTTACGTTTAGCAGACCGCTTGCGGCTTGTGGTTGTTTGATATGATCATCACCTGCTGCCGGCGTATTGACGAGTCTTTAGAGTCCTACACAGAGGTTTCCTGGCTCAAGCGAAATGAGATAGGAGCGCATATGAGATATGTGCGGGACCGAGAATAATACCAGTATGTGATACTGTATTCTATTCTCGTGATTTGTGGCATTGATCGATTGTATGCGATATAGCCGGGTTATCAGATCAAGTGTTGATTCGATAAGTTGTTACTATTAATATTAGTCGGTTATATACGATATGACCGGATCATTAAATCAAGTATCGATTTAATGATTTAATGTATAATTAAATATTTGATATATTACTTTACATTAACTAGTATTGGTTCACTTAAGATTATTTTCTCACTTGATTGTATCATGTTTGATGATACATGCAAACTTGGGTGTGTGTATGCTTTGAACCATGTTTAGGTAAATGGTTAGGGTTTTAATTCATTTATTCATTTTGGCAAGAAATAAGATGGTGGTTTTCTTTGGATTTTATTTGAAGCTTCATGAAGCTTTGAAAAGTTCAACCATTTTGTTTTTTGCTTAACTTAACCATTTGCCTAAACCCTAGTTTATTCTCTACATTAGTTTACTTCAGCCATGGTTGCATTATGATAACTTCACTTGATTATTCTTTTTCGATTATTGATTATTCATTCTTTTCTTCTTCTTCTTCTTCTTCTTGATGAAGAAGAAGAAAGCTTGCTTGAATATTATCAAGTGTTGAAATCAAGTGAGAAATCCAATTCTAAAGTGAACCCACTTTCTATTTCTTCATCCTCTACCACTTGCCATATAGTATAGGGTGTTTTCTTCACAAGTTTCATGACTTAGTGAAGGTGGAGCTTGAGTTTGAGTTGCCTCGACGTAGATCATCTTCGGCATCGAAGTCAACGACCTAGCCCGCCCATTTCTCCGATGAAACCGACGCTAGAGTCCGGGATTCCGATGATCATAGCGGAGGGACGTCAACACGGAGCTAGAGAAGTGGTGGACCGGATCTACAAAGGTTGTATTTCTATTCACTTAGTAGTTAAGTTGTTAACTTGCTTGTAGTTTCTCCTATCCTCTAGTTAACGATCGCATTAGGGTTTCTCGGCACATAGAAAATTGTTGAATTGGCCATGTTTGATCAGTTGTAGAACCTCATGGGAGTGCCTAGGAACCCTACACTAGTTGCCGTAGGGCACTGCACACATTATTGACGGTTCATGTTACACGAGCATGGATTGTATGCTACACACACACCGTCAATAATTGCCAAGTCACACACACAACCATTATAGATACTATATTGCTTGGTTAGGGACATTGTGACATTATTTCGTACTGCTTATCACATATGACATTTCCATGCCTGTATACCTATAGAGTATCGTACCATAATTGATAGGTACACATACCCTTTACGATACATCTACAGGTATACCTTACTCATACTTTACTTATACTCAGTGGGGTATACTATATCATTTACTTATAGGTAAACACCTATACTTAGCTGTACCTTATTGATTTCGCATACATCTGGTTTCAGGTACATATTCTCATTTATATGCTCGCATTTCAGATATATTGCACATATTTATTCCTGGATTTGCGCATTGTTATTTGGATTTTACATGATGTTTTTTGGATTTGGGAACCGCGGGAGTTCATAAAATTATGCATACATTGAAAAACCCGGTTTCCTTGATATGATATTTGCGCATCCACCATGGGTTTTATCGGTGCTGATTATATATATATACCCCTACGAGGAGGCGTCGAGGCCGTAGAGGGTACATGGTGGGGCCCGGAGGTACCCCGGGGCAAGAACGGGATGTCGATGTGCTATGAGCCGATGAGCCCGGCAGGGGAACCATACCATCCGGTGACAGTACCAATGACTCGGCGGGGATCATGGAGATACCGTTGGGAGTCATGTACGTATGCATATGTCGAAAGGCGAGGGTCAGAGCTAGGCACTCGTGCTTTCGGATAGCGTATGATACGTACCTATCAGGATTTCTGTGTCGATGCTTGGCACATTATTTTCATGATATTTCTTTTAATACCTTTGTATATATAACAGGGGATTTAGCCGTTGTTATATATACCCTTACACCAATATTAGTGGAGTGGGACGCTAATATATGTGTATTTCCCCCATCATATTTATTTCTGCAAATATATATTTAGGATGCTAGAATCTTACTTATGATTTAACTTGGGATATCAGGTGATTTATTGAGATTGGATATACGAATTAGATTGCTGATTTGTACATTCGGGATATAGGAGATCTATTCGATATTGTACATTGAGGAGATGTGAGACTTACATGATATGAGAGCCCAACTTGGGGGCTGATTTGAGGATTTGAGATTTGAGTGTCTTGATGGTTTGTGATCCTACCACGATTTCAGGTTTCCGTGGAAATGACATATTCCACCCCCTACCTCACACTTATCTATTTTATACACAGTTTCATATATTGGTAGTACCTGTTAGTGTACCCTTATGATTGCTGTATATTTGCATTCTCATATCTCTATTGCATAGTTATTTCATACTATTGTCATCTTATTATTGCTTCACATAATGATTGTACCTGCCAGTGTACTTTTCATTATTCGGCATTTACATGACATGTTATTACTGTAATCGCATATCTTAGATTCATACTGTACGTACATTCCTGCGATTACCTGCATATGTTATCTACTATTCACGAGTTGGCAACTCACCCCCGTTGTGCCACAGGTGTTTCAGGTTGTTCCCCAGAGTAGTCGAGGTAGGCTATTCGGCTATTCATCTATCATCTTTTGCTACAGATATCGCATCGGCTCACAGTATACTATTTTGCTTAGGTGGGTTAGATGATTATCTGTATTTCATATTGTACATTCGTTGTATCTTGTACTCTCCATCTACTATTATGTTGTTGACTTAGAGATTTGGTGAGGACGATATTGTATATTATTGGTGGGTTTGCTGTCTTTTATGCAATTTCCTTTCTGTTGTCTTTTATACAGCTTTGTCTCTATTGTCTTTACTTCTTCGCTATTGCGTCGTATTTTTGTGATATGATTGTTTCTGTCTTTGTGCTAGTTTTTACAAAAGGGGTGTTGCCAAAATTTTAAAGAAAGAAGTAGGACTTTTAAAGAATTTGGGTTGCGATTTCAAATGTTTCAAAAACTTATATTATCTTTTCCGTATTTTCTTGGTTTAGATTTCTGGGTTTTGGCTTTCTTTTACTGCGTTACGTCTTTAGGCGTTGCGTAGTATTAGGGCCGTCACGTGCCAATTTCGGGTCGTGACAAGCATGCCATACCACGTACACAATAGAAATCGCTATGTCACCGTATTATCTTATAAACTGTTAGCATTTTAGTTACTGATTAGTACACAGTACAGCACATTATTGTAGATATTGCACTTTCTTTACCTTGCTACACGACACGCTCATATGAACACACTTGCTGTGCATTACAGTATTGTCTGTGCATGTACATATTATTTCATTACTGCCATACTTTATGAGATTCTGTTTTCATAAGATTTCTGGATTTGAGAAACCGATGATATTATTTAAAAACGTATAATTTTTTTTAAAATGCGGTTTCTCTTGATATGATATTTCGACATTCACCATGAGATTTCTCGGTTCAGAGCTATGATACGACCTAATTCGAGGAGTAAGGAGTCACCATATGCGGGTACATGGTGGACCCGGTACAGTATCCCGGGGCAAGAAGATCGTATAAAAGGCGTTCAGCCTTGCAGGGGAACACTATCTACTGGTGACAGTACTGGACTCAGCAGATATCCGGAGGATATGGACTAAGTGATATGAGACAGGTGGATATGAGGACCGATCTGATAAGATGGTACCTAAGATACGTGGGCCGATCCGATGAGACGGCGTCTGAGATATGAGAATTTACGTATCGATACTGGACACAGGTTTTATGATAATTTCGAGTGTCGATGCTGGGCATTCTGGATTTTATGATGATTTCGAGTGTCGTTGATGGACAATCCTTGGATGATATATATATACACATGATATGGATGACATGGTATCATATATTGACACAGGCACGATATATATTTATATATATATGTATGTATGACTACCTTAGATACCACACGGTATGATATTATTATATTACTGTATGAGCTTGGAGATCATCATGCATTCGATTTCTACCTGATGATGTCTTTTACCCACGAGTTGGAAACCCACTCCTATTGTGCCATAATTTTCTTGTAAGATCAACCGCTCAGATTCAGTAGCGGCTTGCTGGCACACTATTTCTTTTGGATGATTTGCATTGGTAGGTGGGTTACAGTACAGAGCGTAACCACCATTGTATACTTTTATATTCATTTATATCTAATTAAAAGCTCCATCTACCAGACTATTTATATTTGGTAGACTTAGAGACCAGTTGTATATTCTTTGGATTTAGAGTCGAGACTTGTATATTCTTATATTAGATTTGATAATATTTTGGTTTTTCTTTACTCTTTTTCTGTGATTGATCTTCGCCTTGGGTGTCGTATATTTCATATTGCGTGGTTGTGATTCCGCCAATTGGCGAAGAGCTAGCTCCCGCTTGGGGATGCCTATATTATTCTTGGTATGTACTGGTTTTGGATCAAAATTTACAAAAGAGGAGCTGCCCAAATTTCAACTGACGAAAATGTTTTAAAATTTAATATATAATCCACTTACATTTCAAATGGACATTATATGTACTTTAAAAGAAAGAGCTTGATTTCATTATACCTTTATTTCAGAACTTCACCTCCATTATTTTCTTAAAAATGTTTAGATTTCTAGGTTTTCGGCTTACTTAGGTTACGGTGGGGTCCTACAGACTTTACGTGATTCAAGTGCCGGTGACGTGCCAATTCCGGGTCGTGACACGACGCTTTTTAGAGATGCACACGAACATTGTAACACTTTCTCCCGGGGTCAATACCCAGGTCGGATCTTGAAAAGAAATGAAATGCCGCTTCAACCAATTTTGGTTGTTGAGTTGTTTGATGTTTGAGAGATAGAATTCATAGGCCCGTTTCCCAACTCTTTTAGGAACTTATACATTCTGTTATCTGTTGATTATGGCTCAAAATGGATCGAGGCGATACCAAGCCAGACTAACGATAACAAGGTTGTCGTTAAATTTCTGAAAGAAAATTTCTTTTCCCAGTTTGGGCACCCTTGCGCAATCATTAGCGACAATGGGACACATTTCTACAATCGTTCTTTTGAGTCCTAGATGCGGAAGTACGCGATCAACCATAAGCTATCACTTCCCTATCATCACCAAATGAGCGGCAAGCCGAAGTTTCTAATCGGCAAATCAAGCAGATACTAGAGAAAACAGTTTCTAAGAACCATAAGGATTGGTCTTTGAAATTAACTTATGCTCTTTGGGCATTTCGAACTGCTTATAAGACTAATCTCGGCTTATCTCCTTATCAACTTGTATTTGGAAAGGCTTGTCATTTTCCCGTCGAAATCGAACATCACACATTGTGGGCGATCAAAGAGCTGAACTTCGATCTTAACCAAGCGGGAAACTTTCGGAAGATGCAAATAAATGAACTGAACGAGCTTCGGGATGAAGTGTATGACAATACAGTTATCGTAAAGAACCGAACGATGGTGTTTCACAATAAACAACTTATGCGCAGTACTTTCATGCCTGGACAACAGGTATTTCTTTACGATACCGGACTCCATTTCCATCCAAGTAAGCTACGATCTTGCTGGTTAGGACCTTTTCAGGTGTAGTGTGTATACCTGCACAGAGCAGTGGATTCTAATAATCTAAGGGACGGTTCGATATTCAAAGTAAAAGGACACAGGTTGAAATTGTTTTTTACCACCGAACCATCGAATGAGCTTCTGTAGCTTCAGGAGCCGGTTTATCACGAGTAATTATTCCTCCGTTCACAATTTGCTTTTTCAGCCATAAACTGTGAAAACACTGTTTCAAATAAAGTATGGGGGTATGAATATAGTAATTCTTTGTTCTTGTAAATATTTATTCTTATGAATATTCATTTTATTCTTCGGGAAATTTCTTGTCTAATGAAATTCCCTTGACTAAAAATAAAGCTTTTGGATCGACAAATTTTTGAACTTCCAGCACAACTAGGGGAGCTTATGTTTCTACATGAACCACATTACACTGCTTGATCTCATGCCTACCCCTTCTCCACACACTTTTCTTTTCAATTTTTCTTAAACACGGTCCTTATAGTAAATTTAGTGTAAATATAACATTTTGCTAAACTTATTATGATGGGATCTTTTTGCATAGATACTTATTAATACCCATCCCCACTGACTCAAGCCCCATTCCAAAATCAAACAAAATTTTTCTTCCTCTCTCATCTTCTGCACAACTATGACGAAACCCTAGCCCCAAACTCCAAGAGTCGACCGCCGGATTTGCCAAGATGCCCGCAGCCGCCGGTCCAAATTGTCCCAATCGACTTCAAATTTCCCCCTCTGTAACATCCCCTCTTCTCTCCACTCATCTACTGTTTGAAATCTCTGCAAATTTTTCGACACCACTGCCATGGCTCTTTTTGATTGTGAGAAAAATTTCGTGAGTGTGCTCACCTATGAGATCTATGGGAGTTATTTTTATGATGAAAATTTTCAAATGGGGTGGGAGTATTTGTTGTATGGAGATGAAGAAATGTGTGCAATTCAAGAGTTGGTCGAAGAATTTTACGATCAATTAAGAAAAGGTGAACCATTTCAGGATAGAGTTCGATTTCATTTTCGGGGGAGGAAGCGTATGTTCTCCTAAGAGACGATCTCCAATGTCACAAACATCCTGACACGACCAGGATTTCAGTACCCTCTAGAGCTCGTGGAATATAGAACGATTGTAGGATCATGATATGATTTGAAGGATAATGGGCTGAACGCCCAATTGATGTATAAGAATGTATACGTTGTTTGCCGATGGGTGTATCAAAATATTAAGGGGCACAGTCGAGTTTCATCTTTCCCGGCGATTATGGAACATGTGGTTTACTGCCTAATGATGAAGAATCAACAATTCTGCATTGTGAACATGTTCACCAGGATCGTAGAGAGGGTAGCGGGGCATAAACTTCTACTTCCGGTCCTTATCACACAGATATGCCATTACTACATGGATGAGAACGACTATGCTGACTACGCTTCCATGTACGACATATTACCAGTTGAAGTAGAGAGGATTTTGCAGGGCTACACTGATACACGATGCGAGCAGCAGATTTGGTCACCTACTGATCCGAGCGAGTACGCTGCAGCTCAGAAGTCTTCCGAGATTTACCTAAATGAAGACATACCGATGGATCCAAGTTATTTGCACCAAATGGACGTACGCAGAATCAAGAAGCTGATACGACAAAAAGGAGATAAAACAGCAGTTGAGCTAGCTACTTGCGAAACAGGATAAGGCCAGTGGAAGCGAGAAAGGAAAGAGCAAAGGAAAGGCCAGGTAACGATGCAGACATCGTCCAGTTCAGTTTGGGGGGGTGTAAGGGGGTATATTGATGTATATAGCATATAGTGTTGCATTTGCATATTTCTTGTATTTCAGTATTTCATTTCAGGTATTTTTCTTTTTAATTTGTATGTAGTTTCATTGCACGTTTGCTTTTGTATTACATTCCGCTCATTGTATCCAAAAATAAAAATAAAAAATTTGAAAAACTCAGAAAAATTGAAAAATCCAAAAAAAAAAAATTAGTTGTTATACTTTGCTTCATGTTTCTATATATACGAAAAACTCAAAAACCATAAAAATTGAAAATTTCAAAACAGAAAAACTTTATCATCAAGTTATCTAGTGAGAAAGCTTAGATTTAAAATACCGACAGTTTAGTTTGATGAGATAGAAACAACTAAACCCTATTTTTAGATATTGAAAACCTGAAAGATAACCCTCCTTTAAGTTATGCCTTTGCATCACACTACACGTGTCGTGAGTTTTGAAAATTAGATGACAAGTTTGGTTTATCTTAAAACTTTTTAAATTGATAAACATACTTAGAATCAAACAGGTTTTTCTGAGATAAGTAATATCAATAATAGTTTATAAAATGAAGTGGATATGAAAAGATATTATTGAAATTTTAATGGAAGCAATGTCTGAAAAATAACCCATCTGGAACTTGATTGGAGTAAGTAGACACCTGATCTATACAAACACATCTTTTATCCTAGAAATAAATGAACAACTGGCTTTATCTCTGTTCGCATTGAATTCGTATGATTTTCACGCTAAAATGAGTCTTTTGTTTTAGAGCCTGAGTGACTTGGACAATTAAGTTCGCTGGGGAGTTTTTACACGTAAAGTCCTAAAACCAACCGGTTTGGATGCATTGGCCCAAAGCTCACTAGGAAACTTAGAAAGTCCATTTTAAAGCAAAGTTAAGCAAGTGTTCTCTCCGAGTTAAAATTTCTCACGGTTCTTTGTGTGCGAATAATCTTGGCTAAAACAGAGTTTTAAAAATATTTTAACAGAGATATGAAGGTTTTGCACGATGATAAAGACTATTGCACGTTCACGAAGGTGTGTATGAACAAAAACTAGTAAAAGGTGGAGTGAAGAATAAGGCTCAGTTCTCTGTTAAAGATGATATAAATTCTGAATTTGAATCTTAGCTGGAGAATGATACTTGAGAAAAGTTTAACTCTTTACAAACTCGTGTGATCGTTTTAAAGTTTTATCAGGTCTGTATTTTGTAACATAATGACTTTAATCAAAGTTTTTAAAATGTAACGACACTATTGCACACACACGTAAAGATGTATAGGATCTTAGTGTTGGATGTAGTGCCCTCAAAGTCAATTATTGCATCGCATACACGTGATTGCAATGATTGAGGATGACCTATACTGGTAGGACAGTCTTACTCAAGATGATAGTGTGCTATCTGGTTTGCCTTTATCATCATGTACAGCTTTAGGTGACATTACTGTTCATTATTACACGTTGATAGAGCCTTTAGGATCCTGCTTGACTACCAACAGTATGATGGCGATCATATACGTGAGAGTTGGGTAGTCCATAAGCACATCCTTAAAAGTGGCCCCTAGTCGTGGGAGTTTCGAGATAGGGCATCGATACTCCTGAGTAGACTAGTGTATACAGTCGAGACCCCGACGAGGGGCGGTGGCCGGTCTCACAAGCCATTGGTGTCAGTTGAATCACCTAAGATGTATACAGGTGCTCATTGGGTTATGAGTGCACCGGACAAGACTCGCCGGGAACATGCTAGTTGGTATTATACCTAGCGACAGATAGCAGTTCCCTGGTGACATGTGTACAGGTTAGTTCATCGACCTGAGGTCGTCATTTGTCTCGTGTGAATTCCCACTATGCTTAGATTACTACCCTACCACGGCTCAAAGGAGTCGTGCAAACAGGTTTTAGTTGGGTACAGTCCCGAGCCACATAGAGGCAGTGAGCGGATCGGCAGGGGATTCGTCTCTCCCGGTATTAGGGGTGTGATCGCGCTGTGTCTAGGAGAGCCATTACACCAAGTCCTTGGCCAAGGCAGGTGCGAATTACTGGTAGGTATTCCAGTAGTTTCTCAGGGTGTTCAGGGCTACTCTCCGACATTACTTATACAGCTTTTGGGGGTCTGAAGTTACCAGCCCCTAGGCCGGATATGCGATGCTCATAGACGAACGGATCGGGCTGTACGGATATTGTCACTGATAGGATCAGTAGGGTTTAAGGATGAGTTCTCTCATTATTTTCCCTTTCTGTCAATACATGGGTAGCCGTTACGTACAGCTAGTACCACTGACGGCTTGTGGTTAAACCCACTGCCAGAGTATTGACGAGCCTTTAGAGTCCCCCATAGATAGTTTCCCAAGTTCGGGCGAAACGTTGTAGAGGCCGTATGGTTTTATGG
Organism: Agapanthus africanus; assembly: GCA_030015575.1. Taxonomy (NCBI): domain Eukaryota; kingdom Viridiplantae; phylum Streptophyta; class Magnoliopsida; order Asparagales; family Amaryllidaceae; genus Agapanthus; species Agapanthus africanus. The sequence continues at coordinate 284,753,990 of JASDDO010000004.1, forward strand.
CAGGGTTCGAACATGCACGTGCACTTGTGCACGTGTCATATTTCGGACAGATAATACTGGTGGGTTTTGGTTTAAGCCGGATCCAAGTATTATATTGAGTCGGAATATTTTAGTCTCTTCGTATTCGTATTCGGTCGGAATACGGATACATGTATATATTTACAGGTGAGGGGTATTCTCGTAATCCGTTACGAGAATATTTTAGAAGATGCATTTCTTTTTGGGTTAATCATTTTGGTTTAAATGAGTATTGGATTTGGAAAGTGTGACTCATTCATGGTGATGCATTTCTTCTAGCATGTTCTTTAGTGACTCATGCTAATGAGTCACTAAATGAGTCATGATAGAATTAATTATGTTTTATTTTGGGTGTAGATATTTTAGGGTTTGTGGAGATATTTTAAGGAGATATTTTTATGAGATATTTTCTTTGTTTTTGAAAACACAACCTTATATATTTACTCACAAAAGAAAGCTAATAATCATCACAAGTTTTATGCTTGGTTTTCTTTTGCTCACTTGATTTATTTCTTGAGCTCACACTCTCCAAACCATAGCATCTTCTTCAACCTCCACTCTTACCCTCTCATGTGATGAGAACCAAAGAGTGTATTGAGACAAAGTATTCCACTCATTCTCTACTTCATCTTGGTAATCTCTTTTAGCAGACTTGATGTCCGAGTTGGCTCGGTATAGATGCGGGATCCCGTATAAAGAATTGATGATGTGGTGCCACCTCGTGGAGAAGATCGGAGTCGCCGCGAGGAGTGTGGGATGATGGATAAAGACCGAAGGACACGGATCGATCGGTATAGCCTTTTTACCTCTTTACAGTTTGTTAGTTTAGTGTTAATGGCAAGATCCGGGTTATAGTATGCGATTGCGCCAGTTGTAAAAGTTTTTGTTCCGCGTTTGGCTTCAGATTATTGGCCGGGGCGCTACCGTAGACTTACACTTAGGTTAAATAAAAAGTGAGGTGCGAAAAATTAGGGTTCACTGTTTCTAATTTAAGGCGATAGAATTTCTAGCTTAGATACTGTACCTTAGGGATAGAATCGACTGTGATTTTACGAAACTAGATTGACGGGATTTTGTGGGGGTAATCCGCTGAAAAACCTTAGGAGAAAAACTCCTCCGCTAGGGTAATCTAGAGATTTAACGACTTGTTGCACGGGTTCAGTGCAATCGCGTTCCCTGCAAAAGGGAGGTTAGGATTTTTTTTTTGTTCGGGATGAGCAAAAGATAAGTTTGGGGGTATTTGTTCATCACATATAACTGCATTTTAATACCGCTCATTTGATATCATTTTTGTGAATAATCGGTGCTATTAACCCGTGTTTTCTCAATAAGAATAGGATACAGGTATTCATGAAAAAATACTGGAAATACACTCAACTTACACGGATACGACATTTGGAGCCAATACTGCAATCAGAACGGATAACCGATCAAGTCTAAGAATTTTTTGCAACAAAAAAAGTGTGCACAACAAAAAAAAGCAAATGGTCCACCATGATACAAGTTGTGCAAGTATTTTCATGTGTGAAAACAAGTGGGCAGCCATGATTTGGCATGGCAAGCGAATTTAGGAGTGTTAAATGCTTGTAAAGACACGATTTGATGTTTACTTTTGAGTTGATTCCAAATATCCTAGAGTTCAACCACAAGATATTTATATAAATCAAACAAATACAGAGAGATGATATTAAGGTCAGAGAATCCCACAAAGAAAGTGGGCCTCGCTTGCCACCAAAAAACCACCTAAAGTCTAAAACCGGTGGCTTAAATGTCTCCAATTGCTCTCGTGCTTCTTCCATGGACCCTATGTTGTCTCATAAGTCTATTTTTATTGTTTGATTTTTCTGTAAACTTTCCTATAAATATCAGATCAGAAGAAAAGAAAAGGGTCCAAGTTTAGACCAAGTTCTTCATTTTAGATGCTAACGTATAATTTTCACTTTGTAATCTTGAGTTCTTACCCTTTCTCTGGACCTTGTAATTTCTTTATTGAACTTACAAGTTTAAGATTTAGGTTCTTGAGTTCAATAGTTTGTATCTTTTCTTGCAATTTTAATAAAAGTTTCAATTCAAGCTTTAAAGTTGTATAGTTTGTAACACTTAGAACTTAGATTTTGAATCTCTTGATTTTCTCTCAACTTGCAATCTCTTCATTGAGCTTGCAAGTTTAGATTAAGATTATTGGATTCATTTGATTGAACATAATAAGACTCACTTGGCTACTCTTGCTTTGCACATTTGGTTCTTAGTATATTTCTAACTTTCTCTTTTCACTTTCTATGGTTTCTTTGATCTCTTTTCTCTTTTGTGTTTTCTTTGTTATTGTGCTTATGTGTGTGTAGTATAATCACTTGTTAAGGGTAGGAGAGGGATAATATGACTAGGAGAAGTGATTTACCATTTTCTTTAAAACCGACAACTTGTAGTTTGGACTCCGATCAAGCGACTCATAATCCGCTCCGTTAAACACCCTATCCTACCATAATAGCGGTGATTCCTAATTGTGACCGGTTGCATTTGGTTTGCCAGAGGCGAGCGTTAAGAGACAAGAACGGAAGGACAAGGGCCGATAAGTATGGATTTCGCGTACAACCGCAAATACCGCACTTAAGCGTCCTATTCCACATTGTTGCCGATTACCTTAGCATCAACATCAAGTGAGGTTCATAAGGATTATTAAAAATTATCCTAGTTCAAACTAACCTAAATCTACCCCTAACAAGTATTTCTCTTTTGAATATATTCTTTGCGACACTTAGAATAATAACCAACTTAAACTTTTTGGATTTAACTCGTTAATACAAGACTAAAACCTACCATCTCCCTGCGGAAGACCCGTACTCATCTCGGCTCGCTACATGCGACACCGGCTTGATTGCAGCATCTTTTAATTTATACGACATGCAAAATCTTTAACAATCAAAACTCAATTATTTGAGTTTCTTGCACATACTGAGAGTATATGGTATCATTCTCACTAGTTTGTACAACATGAATGTATAAATTTTTTCTCAAGAGTGAAGACATGACTTTTGGGTCATATTTAAGTTATGAATACTGTGTTTTCGGCACCGCATTCACAGAAACAGACATGTTTTTTCATGTTTGATAAGTGAATAGGATATTCCTATTCATAGGTGGATTGAGAATAGGGTTTTCTTATTCATGAAGTTCCTGAAAACCTGATTTTTCATATCTCAGAACATGAATGGAGTATTCCATTCAGATATGCCTTTTATGGACATATCAGACACAGATATGGTCATGTCTGAAAATTGATGGGGTTTTTCTATTCATAAAGTTCCATGAGTCGTGATTTTCCATATCTTAGGGCATGAATGTAGTATTCTATTCATACATGTCAGTTATTGACATGTCTGGAAAATGAATAGGGTTTTCCTATTCATGTATTAGAACACATGATTTTCAAGTCTAATTAATAGGATTTTCCTATTTAGAGATATTTTCAGAGACATACTTTTATGTCTTAAAGTGAATAGAATGTTCTATTCACTTATATTCACAAATATAGACATGGGGTTTTGATCCATGTTCTTTAAGAAATAGTTTATCTATTTATATTAAATATGCATTGAATAGGATGACTTATTCCAAAATATGCATAACATCGGATGCCCCATATTCTTGGTTCTGTCCATATGGTCAAGAACACATTGTGTTCTGAGTTTTCATCCCCTTTAAAGAAAAGCCATGGCCATGGCTGTAGAGTGTTTTCATCACCTTATTGAGATAGGATGCGCTTGCTTGTTAGGTGTGTATAGATTCCTTCTGTCTAAAATAAGCAGAGTTTTATTGATTGTGGGGATTCCAATCTCTGGCAGCTGCGGTCAAAATTGCCGTTAATTACCCCTTGATTTGAAGTGAGGGAACCTTTGATTAACGGGTCGTACAGGTCATGCAAACTCAGTGTGCAATATGCATGTGTTTTATTTTGAAAATAATTTTGAAGGTGCTTCGGACATATCGGGGAGAATCGACTTTTTTCTGACGAGAAGAATAGATAGAGGTTATTGTATCGACTGTAAGGTAGTGCCAGGTAAGAGTGTAACCACTCAACATAGACTTTTAGTTCTAGATTTTTGATTTAGAAGAGGACCTAGGAAGATTAGACGTAAGGTAGAGCCTAGAATTAAATGGTGGCGATTGAAAGAAGGTAACCAAAAGGCTTTTATAGATCGTGTATTCCAAGAAGCAGATTGGCAGTCGGAAGATGATTCAAACAGAACATGGAACAAAATGGCTAGTTGTATCAAGAAGGTAGCTAGAGATCTACTTGGTGAGTTGAGAGTTGGTGCTCCACCATCTAAGGACACATCATGGTGGAATGAAGAAGTCAAGGCTGCTATTAAAATTAAAAGGGATTCTTATAAAGATTTGAAGAAAAGTAGAGATGTGGAGAGATTTGAGAAGTATAAAATGGCTAAAAAGGAAGTTAAGAAAGCTGTCCGGGAAGCTAAATCTAAGGTCTACAAGGAGGTGTATGAGAAATTAGATACAAAAGAGGCTGAAAATGATATATACCGGATTGCTCGGATGCGGGAAAGGAAGACTAGAGACTTATGTGCGGTGAAGTGTGCCAAAAATGAAAATCAGAAGGTTTTAGTTCGAGATGAGGATATCAAGGAAAGATGGAGAGATTATTTTGACAAATTGTTCAATGAGAGCTTTACTAAGAATTTGGATGGACGTGTCATTCAATCTTAAGATATAAACCGTGATTTCATGCGTAAAATAAGACTACTTGAGGTTAAAGAAGTTTTGAACAGAACGAGTTTAAGAAAAGCGGTAGGTCCTGACGGGATTCCTATCGAGATTTGGAGATACTTAGGAGAAATAGGCGTTAAATGGCTGACATATTTGTTTAATAAGATTTGGCAGACAAAAAAGATGCCAAATGAATGGAGAAAAGGTATCCTTGTACCTATCTACAAGAACAAGGTGACATTCAAAGTTGCTCAAACTACCGTGGAATAAAACTTATGTGTCACACCATGAAACTTTGGGAGAGAGTGATTGAACACAGGCTAAGGAAGGATATTAAGATAACAGAGAACCAGTTTGGGTTCATGCCTGGACGATCAACGACAGAGGCTATTCATTTGCTTCGTCAACTTATCGAGCGTTTTCGAGAGAGGAGAAGAGATTTGCATATGATATTTATTGATTTAGAAAAAGCGTACGACATGGTACCTAGAGAGGTATTATGGGGGACAATGATGAAGAAGGGGGTCCTCGTTAAGTATATTGACATAATCAAGGATATGTATGATGGAGTAGTGGCAAATGTCAGAACTTGCGGCGACTTAACGAGTGATTTTCCGAGTACAATTGGTTTACATCAAAGATCTGCATTAAGTCCATTCCTGTTTACTATCGTGATGGATGAGCTTACTAGAACTATCCAAGATGAGGTACCTTAGTGTATGCTATTCGCTGATGATATTGTTCTAGTAAATGAGACGAAAGTAGGGGGGTTAATGCCAAATTGGAATTATGGAGGCAAACATTGGAATCTTGGGGATTCAGATTGAGCAGGTCCAAGACAGCATATATGCATTGCAAATTTAGTAACCAGAGAAGTCAAAACCATATTGGTATAACATTGGAAGGGCAAGAGATATCACCGAGCGACCAGTTTAGATATCTAGGTTCCATCATCCAAAAGAATGGGGAGATCGATAGTGATGTTAATCAAAGGATCCAAGCTGGTCAGTTGAAATGGAGGAGTGCAACAGGGATTTTGTGTGATCGTAACTTTCCGTTAAATTTGAAAGGGAAGTTTTATCGGAGCGCTATTTGGCCCGCCTTATTATATGGTATAGAATGCTGGGCTCCTAAGAAGCGTCATACACAGAAGATGCACGTAGCGGAGATGCGCATGCTTCGTTGGATGTGCGGTAACACTAGAAAAGATAAGGTGCGAAATGAGGATATTCATGCAAAAGTTGGTATAGCACCTGTGGAGGAGAAGATGCGGGAAAACCTGCTAAGATGGTTTGGTCATGTGCGACGCAGACCTATGGAAGCACCGGTTCGACGAATTCGATATGGGCAATGGCAAAAGAGCAAAAGGGAGACCGAAGAAAACAGGGATGGAGGTGATATGAAATGATATGGTTGCCAAAGGACTCAATGAAAGTATATTGTTCGATAAGAGTGAGTGGAGGCGGAGGATTCATGTGCTGGACCCGGCGTGATTCTCATATTGGTTCATGTAGCCTACCCCATATGCTTGGGATAAAAGGCTCAGTTGTTATTGATGTTGTTGTTGTTTCGAACATATCGGGGACTTCGCAGAGTTTACGGAGGTCCCACTTTGGGGAGTTCCGATGGTGGGACCCCTCAATAAAGGGGGTCCAAAAGAGGGAACTCCCTTTTGGGGAGTTCTGAGAGCCAGAAACCCTTTAGGGGGTTCCGAAGACAAAAAAAACTCCCTTTAAAGGGGTTTTCCAAAGCGAGAGCCTCCTTTTAGGGAGGTTGCAAGGCTGAACACGGGGATCCCGTGTTCAAAGATTATGGGAGGAACATAGACAGATCCATGTTTCCATGGATCTCGCAAGTGATTCGAGGTCAAATGATGAAAGCCTAAGGCTTTCATCGAATCTATATGTTCGAAAACGCTCACTATAAGAGTACTTCGCCCTTGTTCTTCAAGCTTGATCAAGAAAGATTGCTCTTTTGCTTGTTTTTTTGATCTTGGATATTGGGTTCTTGAGATTTAGTTTTCCAAAAGAGATAGGTTCTCTTTTGATGTGTTTTATTGAGGAAGAAAGAGATGAAACATATAAGAGTGACCCAAAAGGAACTCTCTCTTCTTTTGGATCTCTCTCTCTTTCCTTAAAGAAGAAGATAAGGAAGAAGATGACTTGCTTCTTTTGGTGGAGACTCAAAACCCTAGAATGATTGAGAGAATGAATGCTGTTATTGATTTTCTCATATGTTTGCCTTATATAGGCTTACAACTTTACACATATCCCCTTAGGCATTACAAATTTAGATTTTTTCCTTTCCTATGCCCCATGTGCACATCTTTTTACTTAGGAGTCATGGGCTTTACAACAATTGTCCTTTTGCCTATTTCTTTTACATTAACTTCTTACTTATTACATATTACATCTATCTATTACATTTTTATTTCTTTTCTTAACATGGGGCCGTCCCCCATGCTTGAGATTGGACCCGGTTTGGGCTGGGCTCGGGCTTACTTGACTTGGGTTGGGCCTGGCTTTTGGGTTGGCTTTGAATTTTGACTTTGGTCAAAGAGGTATAATTTTTGATCCCAACTAAGTGCCCCCATCAATAAATACATACCACATATATGAGCCGTGTTAATGAGATTGATAGATTTTCTTTCGTAGAGAGGTCAACTTAGTTCCCATTTAGGGACGCGGAGGTCGATATCATGAGGTGGAGAATGATTCCAACGCAAGGGTAGACATTCTGTGGTGGAGCATGATTCCGGCGTGGGGGTATATATTCCGAGTCTGAACTTGATTTCGACGCACGTGCAGATATTCCATGGTGGAGCTTGTTTCCGGCAAGGGGCAGGTATTCCTAGACGGAGGTTGATTCCGGTGTGGGGGCAGTTATTCCAAAGCGGAGCTTGATTCCGGCGCGGGGAGGTTGATGGTTGAATTAGTTGATTTGGTTGATCTGATTTAATTTGCTTGATTTGATTTGGTTATCTCTAGTCTCGTCCGGAGGACTTGCGGCTTCAATTTTAGGTTCTTGTCGGAATCAACACCACTAACACTGAAATATTGTGCCATGAGCGACTCATCATTTGCCTTTGGAGGAATTGAGGTTTGGAATTTTTGGTCGGTATCAGCACCGCTAACACTAAAGTATGGTGTCATGAGCGACTCATCATTTGTCTTTAGAGGATTTTATTTGTTCCCAGTTTAACGATATAGGGGTCATATGTTCCTAGTTTTATGACTTAGGGGTTATCTAGGTTTCATTTCCTTATTTGGCAGTTTTGGAGCATTCTTATAAAGCTGTCTCAGATCAGCTTGTTTTCTATCTAGAGCATTTATGCATAATATTTCTTGAGATAAACCCTAATTTTAAAAGAAAAAAGGAGTTTCTTTTATAAAAAATATGATGTTTCTTAATTGGTTCTATATATGTATACAAATTGTTTGAGACACCTAAATTATAAATTAACATTGTTCATGATACGTTTCATATTATAATTTATGCTACACATATAGATCATATCATATATTATGTTTAGGAATATGGATATTAATCAAAATATTTATTAGGGATGTATGTGTTCTATGCATATATACGTATCAAAATAATTAGATTTTGAGATAATTAGTTATTTTCATTTTAATACACACTTTAGCTGTTTATCACCTTTCTTGCATGTATAGTATAGGATACATACCTACTTTGTCTATACAAGTGTTCATCACAAAAAACTGCATTTTAATACCACTCATTGATTATCAATTTTGTTATATATCGGTTACTATTAATCAGTGTCTGCTGAGTAATTACAGATTACAGGTATTCGTGATAAAATACTAGAAACGCACTCAATATCACGGATATAGCGTTTGGGAGCCGACACTGCAATCAGAACAGAAAACCAACCGATATTCAAAGAGCTCTTTTGCAAATAATCATGTGTACACATTTTTGGTCCAAAACAACACAAGTGTGCACATAGCTCTTTGGTTCTTGAACCTAGGTGGGGGCTGCCCATGGCACATGTGGGCACAAGTGGACATGAGTGTTAAATGCTAAAAGTTTTGATGTGATATGCAGCATCATGTTCCTTCCAAAATCCCTGAGTAGTAAACATAAGTTTATACATAAATCAAACAACATCAGAGTGATTGTGGAGAGTACACAAACTTATCATACCAATCCGAACCTTAATGCTCGGATTTAGACCGGCGGACCCCCCATAATTCCGGCGACGCCGACCCCCTAGCTCCTTATGCCCCCATTTTTCTTCTGGTTATTTTTAGGGTCACATCAGTCCATCTATATTGTTTGTTTATTCTAGAGTTGAGCCTATAAATACCAGAACAGATATTGAGCAAGGGATGCACATATTCTATAGTTTTGTTTTAGTTTTTTGTTTAGGCTTGAGAGTTGAGTGGGTTTTAACTTGGTTTCTTCTTCTTCCTTCTTGAAGCTTAGCTTCTGTCACGACCCGAAATATTAGCTCATGACCGGCACTTAAATCACGCGACGTCTAAAGGCGTAATGTAACTCAAGTAAGCCGAAACTCAGAAATCTAAACCTTTTTAAGAAAGTAAAAGAGGTGATGTTTTGAAAATAAGGTATGATGAAATTAATCATTTTCTTAAGTGTATAAATAATGGAATATGAAAATGCAAGTGGATTTTATTAGTTGAAAAACATGTTTCGTCTTTTAAAATTTTGGGCAACACCTCCTTTGTATATTTTGATTAAAAACCATAAATACATGATGATATAAAAGGCATCCCCAAGGGGGAGCTAGCTCTTCGCCAATCGGCGGATTCATAACCACGCAAGTCATAAAATAAGTATACGATGCCCAACGGCGAAGATCACCACAAAAAGATAAAGTAAAGCAAGACATCAACCCAAAAGCAAACATATAACCCATTGCTCTAGTCTCGCAACCACAAGTCTTGCTAAGTCTTACTACATATACAAATACTAGTTTCTGATTTGATGGAGTTAACTAGATACAACAGGAATAATAAATATAAGAGGGGTATGATCCAACATGTACCACCTACCAAAGAAAAACACCCGAATGCAGCTATGTGCCAGCGATGCCGCTATCAATCCATGCGGTCAACCTGCAAGAACTGTTGCATAACGGGGGTGAGTTGCCAACTCAAGAGTAGAAAACATCATCAAGTAGAAATGGAATAAAACAACGGTTCCTAGGTCAACTATATCATAAAGGTAATACTATGATATCTAGGGTGACTGTATCTGGATATGTGCCAACAATATAATCAATGCCTATCTGCATGTGGCTAACATCTACGTTTCCCTCAATGACACAACAACATCATGCATGTAAATATCATGAAAGCATATACATGTAAATATGAGGATATCAATCAACGTGTGTCCATCAACGACACATCAGATCATGGAACCTAAGTGTCCAACATCGACACTCGAAAGATCATGAAAATCCATGCCCAACATCGACACGTAAATCCTCATATCTCGGGCTACGTCAGTCCAGATTGGCCCGTATCATCTCACGACTCCAGTCGGTATCCTCTGGATAACCGCCGAGCCCAAATACTATCACCGGTAGGTAGTAGTCCTTCTGCCACGCTCATCGTCTACACCACGAAAATCATTTCTTGCCCCGGGATACCATACCGGGTCCACCATGAACCCGCAGATGGTGTCTCCCGCTCCTCGAATAGGGTTTCACATGCCAATCTCAGAACCGAGAAAGCACATGGTGGACATCTCAAAATATCATATTAAGAGAAACCGGATTTTTAAAACAATACATGATTTCCTTCGAAATATAACCACGGTTCTTAAATCCAGAATCTCATGAAAACATCATCTCAATGAGTAAAATCGTATATCAAGTATATCATGCGACATGGTATAGTGATGTGAGCATAGCAATATATCATAGCAATGATGTAGCAATTCTACTGTGTAATTGACAAGTCATGCTTGGTGTTTATATCTCAAGCTTGGACATACAAAAGATAAGTGAACAAAACGGACTCGTTTCGTGTTTTGCGTCGAATATCGGAATTTGATGACTTGTGCTCCGCAACTGCCTTGACAAGTCATGCTTCACGCTGGGATTGACACAAGGATGGACAACTCATAAGTAAGGGAGCGTCGAAGGAATCGTCGCGATTTGACCATCCGAGCCAAAGCCACGGCCATTTCTTTCTTTGCTAGTTTTCTTTGTTTTCGTATTATATTTTTTGTGACAACCAACCTATTCATTATTTGTTGAATCTTAAACAACAAAACCTAATACACAATTCCCTGCGGATCGACCCTTACTTGTCGGCTTGCTATAACGCGCCCTGCACTTGCGGTTTATAAATTTTAAAACGAGACCGAGCTCGCATGCGCAACCATTTCCTTAAAAAGATTCCATTTTCAAAACATACGCGTTTGCGCGCACAGGTAAAGTCTTTAATATTTCAAATCATTACGTAGTATGATGAGTTTTAAGCAGTTATTTTAGAATACTTTAATTACTAAAATAATAATATAGATTTGTTCTGGTTCATGTTTTATTATAAACAGGGATATGATCTTTTGTATATTTTATGCATGTATATATTATATGATGCACCTCATCTCATAGGTACATCATTATTTTGTTAATTATCCATGGTGCATCTCATGTCATGGATGCACCCAATTGATTTATTTTAACCGCTACACACACACACATATGCAATTTTCGCCATCCTATGTTACGGGTGAGATGATGTCGATATTGCATATGTGGATAAATATGTTGCTAGGTGTGTTTTATTGGTAAAATTGTATAGGAAAATTAGAATGTTTATATATATATGTATATAAGCGATACTATATGTATATATACCTTATATTTCCATATAGGGCAACTTTACCTGAAATATGTTTCATAATGATCCAGCGACCGCTCTGTCGTAGTTATCTAAACTACTGTTGGATATATATGCCCTAGAGGCCTTCATTGTATAGGATGCTAGGGATATGTATGTACAGGACAATCTTGCTCGATATGATTGTACGCTATTTGGTTTGTCTTTATCTTAACATGTGATATATTTTACTTTGTATTTCATATATTGTGTACATGTTGATAAAGCCCGTAGGATATTTGCCTAACTACCAGCATTGTGATGCCAGTCATACTTGTGGGAGCTGGATGGTCAAAAGGCACATCCTTAAATGTCCCTGGTCGTAGGAGTATTGAGACTGGTCATCGATACCCCAGGGTAGACTAGTGTATACATATCTAGACCTTGACGAGGGGCGATGGATTAGTCCCACAGCCATTGGTGATGTGCCCCTAAGATTGTATACAGATGCTCACTGGGTGTGAGTTCACCGGACAGGACTCGCCGAGAACTGACTAGATGGTATTATACCTAGCGTCAAATAACAGTTCTATGGTGACATGTGTGCAGATAGTCTGTCGACCTGAGATCGTCATTTGTCTCGTGTGAGTTCCCACTGTGCGTTGATTACTACCCTACCACGGCTCAAAGGAGTCGTGCAAACAGGTTTTAGTTGGGTACAGTCCGGAACCACATGGAGGCAGTGAGCGACTGTTGGGGATTCTTCTCTCCCGATATAGGGAGTTGATATCACACAGTGATCGGTTGGTCATTACCATAAGTCCCTGGCCAAGGCTGATTGAGAATTACTGGTAGACGGACCAGTAGATTCTCGGATGGTCTTGAGCCACACTAACACGACTTGTATGGTTATTAGGGGTCTGACGTTTTCCACCCCCTAGACCTTATATGCAATACTCTTAGACGAACAGACCGGACTGCACGGATATTTTCACGGATAGGCTCAGTAGGGATTTCGGACGAGTTCGCTCGTCGGCCTCCTTTTCGACATGTACCTGGGTTGCCGTTACGTACAGCTAGTGCCACCGACGGACATGTAGTTAAACCCACCGCCAACGTACTGTCGAGTCTTTAGAGTTCCACACAGAGGGTTTCCCTGGATCAGGCGAGACGATGTAGAGGCCGTATGGTCTTACGGCTGGGTTTCGATCGCATACGTGTACCGGCTACACGAATGATATTTGGACAGATATTACTAGTGGGCTTTGGTTTAAGCCGGATCCTAGTATTATACTATTGGATTATACTTGTCTCTGTGTATCCGTATTTTTCGGAATACGGATACGGGTATGTATATACGGTGAGGGCATTCTTGTAATTTTACAAGAATGAGCTTCTAGAAGGAGACACCTTATTATTGATTTATCCTTTTTTTGATAAAAGGTTAATGAGATAGAAATTAGGAGATATTTGGGGAATGGTTGCAAGCATGGCTTTGTATATTGTTTATTCATTTAGGTTTCCTATTCAAGCATGGTTGCATTTTTTGTGAGTTTTTTATTCCATGCTTGAATTATTGTAAATTGACTTAGTAATTCTCATACCCATTTCTCAAGATCATTCTCATATTATCATTCTCTCTCCTAGGTTTCCTCTCCTCCTCCCTCAAGCTCATGCCATCATATGAGTTGTGAATCAATGAGCATTGAGACAAATTAATCCAATATATATCTTCTCTACTTCTACTTAGTAGTCTTCTTTAGAAAGTTGGATCACTAAGTTACCTCATTTGAGGTTGGAGCTTTACCATAGGCCTTCGGGTGGATGTTTCTTCAATATAAAGAAGACCGGCAACCGAGTTCTTTTGAAGCTTTGGAGGAGCCAAAGAAAGGAGATCAAGAAGAAGCTTGAACCAAGGAGCAAAGAACCACTTGAAGACCCGAAGGACTTGACACGAGGGTATAACACTTTAACCGAGTAGTTTACACCCTTTTGTAGTTTAGTTTTTGCTAGTTAAGGTTTAATCAAGATCCTAAAGTGGATAAAGTCTATGTTGCAAAGCCAAACTTGATCTTTTGATGTAAGAAAAATCGTTTTTGATGTATTCCGCCTCCCCGCGAACATGTGTGGTGTGATACATAGACTTACACTGGTATTAGAGCCTAATTAAACCCTAGCTAACAGATTAAATTAAGTATGAAACTACGAAACCGAAATAACTCTGAAACTCCGAAACATGAATCTAAGTTTCTGTCGATTTTTGCAGAGCTTCAAATTTTTTTAAGCAATTGCCGAGTGCTCCTTTACTTGTGAAATGAATACACAACAAAAACAAGGCATGTCCACTTGAATATGGCCGTCCAAAACCCTAATATTTCCGAGCTCACCGGTCCAATAGTGTGGGATTGCGTCGAATATTGTTCTGTGTTTTTGTCTCTTGGATTTAATGTTTCAGGTGTTGTTTGATTTTGCCAATTTTTACTGCACTATTAACTTTTTACTGCGGCAATCTCGGAGTGCTTTGAAGTCGTAGTTTTAGTGTCATTTAAGTTTCAGTTATTATCTGTAACGATATATGTGTTTTGAAACGTCTGCTAATCGCTATACGTCGATTAGTGGGGGTTGCACATATCTGTGATGTTGGTTTATGTATATGAACTTTATTGGATCGTCGATGATGAATAGCCGGGGGATATGAGATGAGTGTTTTCTTTTCTTTCATTCAATGTAATTTATAAAAGTGATGTAATATTATTTTGCGGGACACATCCGGGTTGAGATTGTAGCCACCGTTGTACTATTTTTCTTTGATTGTTTTTGCTCGTAGGATAGACCCAAGGAGGGGTGCACAAACTACCGAGTTCTTTGAAGTGCCAAGTGGCCTACTCACTTTGTTGAGGGAGGTTGCTTCACTTCGGGAATTTGGCGGGTAGTTTGCTGCACCCGTAGGGGTCTAGGATATGGTTTGGCTATTCATCACGATCGTGGAATCCGTCTTTCGTTATGGGCTTAAACGACGTGCAGAATTCCTAGTATATCCAATATGTTCATCTGCGATATGGAATGCCTATTATTGCGTGAGATGAATGTGTGTTTGTGTGTATATATATATATGTATATATATGTGATATTTAGTAGGCGTTGCTTATATTTTGCACCCGCGCTAGTTTTGCCCCCGCTCTGTCGTTAGTTAACCTAACGGGTGATAACGGGGCCCCATGGCGAATGCGGACGGCATAAGCATACGTTGTATTTTCGTTTCTTTCTACAATGATAGGATTAATTGATGGGACAACATTAACTCATTAATGCAAAGAAAACAATCCTAAGCTAAATCGTTGGAAAAATTTCAAACCCGCTCGGTTTTCTTTAAAAAGCAAAATTTTAAATGCGGAGCCAAAACCTCTCCTTTTAAAATGCTATCATGGTTCATTCGATTATATCAAGCTCATTATGTTAACGGTTTCGCCAAAAACTTGCCATAGCCCTCCGTCGTTTCAAATAAACAATACATCGTATTCATGCTATGTTTGTTAGCCTTCGTCAAGGCATTGTGAATGGTAGCAATGTGTTGCTTATTTGTTGTATAGATAGATGGATTAGTTTAGGATAGTCGTACAGCCTTGTTGGCCTTCGTCAAGGGCGAGTACGGATGGGTTTAAATTAATCAGGACAACGACGGGTAGAACTTGACTTGCATCTTATGATTTGTTTGCCTTCGTCAAGGTCATAAAAGCTCGGGGTAAAAATCACATCGGGAGTTTCAAACATAAAGGAAACTTGCAGATTTAGCATACCTTCTGGAGTGTGGTGACTAGAGTGGTTTCCATCTAGGTCATCATACAATGATAGTTGGATACCGATCTCACTGATGAGTAGGATTACTCTCGGGAATTTTTCTCACTTAACAATCAATGCTATAAACCAAGTAGGTGTCTAGAACGGTGTTAGTGGGGCTACGACTCCAGGGAAAAGATGTTATATAATTAAGGAACTTCGCAAAAGCGTTGGAAAACCTCCCTCGAAGTACCGACACTAGCCTGATTGAAAGGTTAAGCAAGTATTGTGACGTGCGATTAATCCTGACTAATTCTTCTTTTAGGGGTTTGAAAAAGAATTTGAGGAAACAGTGGGAGCCATCCTATTTAGATAAATTAATAACCAATCTAAATTTGCAAGAGCATATGCTGAATGTTTCTTTTCTCTTTCTTTGGCAGCTACCTTGAAGGGACTAAAACTATTACTTGAAAAAAAT
This sequence comes from Agapanthus africanus, assembly GCA_030015575.1. Lineage (NCBI taxonomy): Eukaryota > Viridiplantae > Streptophyta > Magnoliopsida > Asparagales > Amaryllidaceae > Agapanthus > Agapanthus africanus. Next base: position 284,769,815 of record JASDDO010000004.1, read on the forward strand.
ACACTGACTAGGCCAAACTATAAGGATTGGCTGAGGAACGTCAACATTGCAATGACTTATGACAAAGTTGCATATGTCACCACCGCTACTGCTCCCCCAGTCCCAGGACCAGATTCCTCAATTGCGGACAAAGAGACGCGCAAAACTTAGGATTTGGATTGCGAGAAAGCTAAGTGTATCGTGCTAGCATCTATGAATAATGAACTACAGAAACAGTACGAAAGTATGGATATTAAATCCATTTTTTTCCATTGCAAGGAATTGAATGGAGAGCACTCTCGTATCGCAAGGTACGAGACCTCAAGGAAACTATTCCAGATGAGGTTAGCTCCAGGATCACCTGTAGGAGAGCACGTCCTAAAAATGATCAGCCTCATTGAGGAACTCAAAAACCTGGGATGCGTGCTACAAAATGAGTTATACATTGACTTGATTTTACATTCCCTTCCATACACCTTCTCTCAGTTCGTGCTGAACTTCAACATGCATGATATGGAAGCTGATCTTCCAAAGCTCCTTAACATGTTGAGGGTAGCATAGAGCTCCTTGAAAAAGGAGAAGATACCCATTTTGTTTATTAACCAATCATCCTCTTCTAAATCCAAAGCGAAAGCTAAGGGGAAGAAGAAGATGAACGCCACCAAACCAAAAGGTGGGGTCAAGAAGGTGCAGGGAACGAACAAGGCGGGGAGAGTAAAAGCGGACAAGAGTGAGTGCTATTATTGTCACAAGATGGGGCACTGGAAAATGGATTGCATGGCTTTTAAAGCCAAGGACACGAAGCAAGCTCCTGCTCCTGCTTCAGGTGTGTTTGTAATCGATAACTGTTTTTCAGTAAACTCTACATCATGGGTACTTGATACCGGTTCTGGTTCTCACATCTGTAATTCTTTGCAGGCTCTGAGAAACCGTAGAGCACCGAAGGAAGGTGATATGTCCCTCTGGGTTGGCAATGGAACAAACGTAGATGCTGTTGCAGTGGGCGATTATCACCTGGGGTTGACTAGTGGGCACATTTTGGTGTTGTACAGCTGTTTTTTTATTCCTAGTATGCTATGTAATATTATATCAGTATCTTTATTGTTTAATGAAGGATATAATTTTGCATTTGAACGAATTGTCATGAACAGTCTCCTAAATCAAGAATTGATTGAGTTTGGCACACTGTAAAACGGCATATACATACTTAATCAACCTCAAGTTTTCAATATCCAAAACACGCTCAAAAGAAAGGCTCCGGATTCAAACCATGCCTTCCTATGGCATTGTAGACTTAGTCATATAAATGAAACAAGGTTTACTAAGTTGTATAAAGATGGATATTTAGATCCGTTTGAATATACATCATGTGCAACTTGTCAATCATGTATCAAAGGGAAGATGACCAAATCTCCGTTCACAGGACACGGAGAAAGAGCCACGGAGCTCTTGGTACTTGTACACAGTGATGTATATGGTCCGATGTCTACACATGCATGAAGCGGTCACTCCTACTTCATTACTTTTACTGATGATTTCTCAAGGTATGGACATGCGTTCTTAATGAAGCATAAATCCGAAACCTTTGAGAAATTTAAGGTGTATAAATATGAAGTTGAGAAACAGATTGGTAAAAGCATCAAGACGCTTCGATCTGATCGAGGTGGAGAATACTTAAGTACCAGTTTCCTTGAATGCTTAAAAGAGAATGGAATTCTCTTTCAGCTTACTCCTCCATATACACCTCAGCATAATGGTGTATCAGAAAGGAGGAATCGCACGCTACTGGACATAGTGCGTTCAATGATGAGTAGTGCTGAGTTGCCACTTTCCTTATGGGGTTTTACACTGGAATCAGCTGCATACCTATTGAATAGATGTTCAGTTGATAAAACTGCACTTTTAATATGACATTTTCCTTACTATTTATATATAATAAAAGATGTTTATTATAAATATGACACATATAAGGGTTTATCCATACAAATATTATTTTCATGTGTTTATATATTATAATTAACATTATGAAGGGAAATGTAAGCATATAATATTCATGTAATATTTGGTCTATTTAAATATGCTTACCTCATTAAATATCTTTGACCAATTCTCTTAAAACTAAAATATCATGATAAATGGTTAAGATAATATCTCAATAAAAACAAATTCTACTAATATCATTTATTGAGATAATTGTGCAGGAATTATATCATGACTGAAGTTTCATGGAAATCCAAGTTGGCGAGATCAAATCTGCCGAAGATATTCAAGTAAATTGAAGAAACCAATTCTGGTAGAAATATAGAGAAGATTTTCAAAGTCTAGATACTCAAAAGATCACCAAGAACTACAGAGATGAAGCCCCGGAAAAATGAAGCCCTAAATCCCCTAACCAACCGCGGATCCGCGGCCAAACCCACCTAATGGCCGCGGTTCCGCCGCACTTCTTAGGAGTTGGGATTTTGGATTTTTTGGTAGGATCTTAACAACTAGTTTTCTTATTAGGAAACTAGAGATTCTGGCTCTGTGACTATAAATAAGGATTGAGAGCTTCTTGGAAAAATCATCAAACCGACGCGATCACGAAGTCCAAGATGGCTCACGCATCCAGGCTGATCATCAACAGCTCATCTACCTCCTTAGAAGAGATTGAGAAGCAAACTAGGGTTTTGTAATCATTTTCTAAGGAAATAAAGTATACTTGATCTTGTTGATTAATAAAGGTAGCTGTTTTCTTATATCATTTTATTTTTCTGCATTTTACATTATGTTTTCCCTCTCTATCTTTTCTTTTCCCAACATGCGCGAGTAATTCTCCGCTTGTTAGGGTTCGTAGGATTATGGTAGATTAACGGATGATGAAGATCCTTAAACTCTTTTTAAATCCTATAAAATTTATAAACTTTATAAAAAGAATAGTTAACATCCTAATTGGGCGTGCTATCAATTCATTGATAGTCACGACCACGATTAGAGATTAGATTAACAATTGCTTTGGTAAAGGCTAGACATGAACGGAGATCCATGTCAAGATAGGGGTTAAGAGTGGGAACCCTAATCCCTCCAGAAACCCTAATCTACATACATCACTGTCGATCTAGTTTTAAATCTATTAAAGGATAAAAAGAGTAATCTTTATGTAATCATCCATGACTACTAAATCTTAAAGAACCCTACAAGCTCTCTTCTACTGTAAAACCTACATCCGTAGTTAATCTAGATCTATATTCTGCATCCGTGTTTGACATAGATCTAGAACCTACAGCTATTCTTCACCATTCTTTATTCTTCCTAATTTCTTTCTCAACACGCCTAAAGTAAGATTAAAAAATTCAACGTTTCCTAGAGGACGACCCGTACTCATCTCGGTCTAGCTACACGCGACACCATTATTGATTGCAGTTAACTACTACAAATAAATAGATCAATCAAATGTGTGCCTATCACTCCATATGAAATGTGGAGTGGGAAGAGACCATATCTTAAGTATCTCAAGATATGGGGGTGTCCAGCATTTGTTAAAAATCATAATCCGGACAAGCTCGATGTACGATCGATTTTGTGCAAGTTTGTGGGATACCTCAAGAATTCAAGGGGATATCTTATCTACCACACCGAAGAACAAAAGGTGTTTGTCGCTCGCCACATTGTCTTCTTAGAGAGCGAATTTCTTGCAAAAGAAATTAGTGGGAGCGCGGTAGAATTGGAAGAAATTCCAGAACCCCAAACTACTGACGAGGACTTAGTAGAACCTCAGGTTTCAATAGAGCCCGACGAACTAATGCCGCTCCGCAAATCTAATAGGCTTTCTCATCCGCCTGAGAGATACTATGGGTTTCTTATAGATGGGGATTGAGAGGATTGCATTATCGATGATAATGAGCCTACTAATTTTCAGCAAGCTATCACGAGTAAAGACTCGGTGAAGTGGCTGGATGCTATGAAATCCGAAATGGAATCCATGTATACCAATAAAGTATGGACTTTGGATGTTGCTCCTCCTGGGGTGAAACTAGTTGGATGCAAATGGATCTTCAAAAAGAAGATTGGTGCATTTGGACAAGTGGGAACCTACAAAGCTAGACTCGTTGCAAAAGTTTTTCGTCAAAGACAAGGATTGATCTATGATGAAACCTTTTCTTCAGTAGCTATGCTTAAATCTATTCGGATCCTGCTTGCCATTGCTGCCTTCCATGACTATGAAATCTGGCAGATGGACATAAAAACAGCTTTTCTAAATGGGCATTTAGAAGAAAGTATTTACATGGATCAACCAGAAGGTTTCTTAGACAGTAGGAGCAGCGGAAAGGTGTGCAAGTTTCTTAAATCCATTTATGAATTGAAGAAAGCATCGCGGAGTTGGAACATCTGCTTTGATGTGACGGTCAAAGAATTTGACTTTATCAAAAATATAGATGAACCATGCATTTATAGGAAGATTGTAGAAGGAGCGGTAGTCTTCCTCTTACTATACGTTGATGACATACTCCTGATAGGGAATGATATCCCTATGCTACAATCAGTAAAGCTCTTCTTGTCACAGAAATTCTCCATGAAAGACTTGGGAGATGCCTCCTACATTCTGGAGATTAAGATCTATCGTGATAGATCCAAAAGAATGTTGGGATTTTCACAGTCCGGGTACATTGACACTATACTAAAGAGATTTAGTATGGACGATTCCAAGCACGGTAATTTTCCCACTTATCACGGGATCACCCTCTCCAAAGAGATGTCTCCAAAAACTAATGAAGAGGGGGCTTGGATGGGCATTATACCCTACGCTTCGGCTGTAAGATCTATAATGTATACGATGTTATGTACCAGACCAGATGTAGCTTACGTACTTAGTGTAGTAAGCAGGTATCAGTCTGACCTGGGTGAGAATCATTGGATAGCGATAAAGAACATTCTCAAGTACCCGAGAAGGACTAAAGAGATGTTCTTGGTTTACGGTAAAGGAACCTCCAGGTTGAGGCTTTCACCGACTCCAGCTTCCAAAGTGACAAAGATGACTCTAAATCCGTCTTAGGTTTTGTATTTACCCTCAATGGAGGGGCGGTATGTTGGAAGAGTTCCAAAAAGGATACCGTCGCAGACTCAACGATGGAAGATGAGTATATAGTTGCTAACGATGCCGCGAAAGAGGCTGTCTGGATGAATTAGTTCATCTCTGTATTGTGATAACAATGTGGCTGTAGCATTAGCGAAGGAACCAAGGTCCCATCAGAAATCCAGGCATATCTTGAGGCGGTATCACCTGATCAGGGAGATCGTGGATCGCCAGGAGATCGAGGTGCGGAGAGTGGACACAAAAGACAACACAGTAGATCCATTCACCAAGGCCATCCCCCAAGTCTAATTCGAGAGGCTGTTTGAGATGTTGGGCATGCGGTACGCCAGCAACTGGATCTAGTACAGACATGTTAGATGTAGTGCCCTCAAAGTCAATTATTGGATCGCAGGTACGTGATTGCAATGATTGAGGGATGACCTATACCGGTAGGACAGTCTTACTCGGGATTATAGTATGCTATTTGGTTTGCCTTTATCAGTCGTGTACAGCTTTAGGTGACATAATCACTATTACACGTTGATAGAGCCCTTAGGATCCTGCTTGACTGCCAACAGTATGATGGCGATCATATACGTGAGAGTTGGGTAGTCCATAAGCACATCCTTAAAAGTGGTCCCTAGTCGTGGGAGTTTCGAGACAGGGCATCGATACTCCGGAGTAGACTAGTGTATACAGTCGAGACCCCGACGAGGGGTGGTGGCTGGTCTCATAAGCCATTGGTGTCAGTTGGATCACCTAAGATGTATACATGTGCTCATTGGGTTATGAGTACACCGGACAGGACTCGCCGGGGACCTGCTAGTTGGTTTTATACCAAGCGTCAGATAGCAGTTCCCTGGTGATATGTGTACAGGTTAATTCATCGACCCGAGATCGTCATTTGTCTCGTGTGAGTTCCCACCGTGCTTTGATTACTACCCTACCACAGCTCAAAGGAGTCGTGCAAACAGGTTTTAGTTGGGTACAGTCCCGAGCCACATGGAGGCAAGTGAGCGGATCGACAGGGGATTCGTCTCTCCCGGTATTGGGGGTGAGATCGCGCTGTGTCTAGGAGAGCCATTACACCAAGTCCTTGGCCAAGGCAGGTGAGAATTACTGGTAGGTATTCCAGTAGTTTCTCAGGGTGTTCAGGGCTACTCTCCGACACGACTTATACAACTTTTGGGGGTCTGACGTTACCAGACCCCTAGGCCCGATATGCGATGCTCATAGACGAACGGACCGGACTGTATGTATATGGTCACTGATAGGCTCAGTAGGGTTCCAGGATGAGTTCGCTCATCGGCTTCCCTTTCGGTCAGTACATGGGCAGCCGTTACGCATAGCTAGTGCCGCTGACGTGCTTGTGGTTAAACCCACTGCCACGGTACTGACGAGTCTTTAGAGTCCCCCACAGATAGTTTCCCAAGTTCGGGCGAAACGTTGTAGAGGCCGTATGGTTTTATGGCAGGGTTCGAAAATGCACGTGCACTTGTGCACGTGTCATATTTCGGACAGATAATACTGGTGGGCTTTGGTTTAAGCCGGATCCAAGTTTTATATTGAGTCAGAATATTTTAGTCTCTCGTATTCGTATTCGGTCGGAATACGGATACAGGTATATATATACAGGTGAGGGGTATTCTCGTAATCTGTTACGAAAATATTTTAGAAGATGCATTTCTTTTTGGATTAATCATTTTGGTTTAAATGATTATTGATTTTGGAAAGTGTGACTCATTCTTGGTGACACATTTCTTCTAACATGTTCATCAGTGACTCATGCTAATGAGTAACTGAGTCATGATAGAATTAATTGTGTTTTGTTTTGTGTATAGACATTTTAGGGTTTGTAGAGATATTTTTTCATGAGATATTTTCTTTACACAACCTTATATATATCTACTCACAAAAGAAAAGATTACCACAAGTTATTATGCTTGAGTTCTTGCTCTCTTGATAGTTTTCTTGAGTTCACAATTTCCAATCCTTAGCATCTTCTTCAACCTCCACTCTAACCCTCTCATGCGATGAGAACCCTAGGGTGTTTGAGACAAAGTATTCTATTCATTCTCTACTTCATCTTGGTCATTTCTTTTAGCAGACTTGATGTCTGAGTTGCCTCGGTATAGAGGCGGGAGCCCGTATAAAGATCCATTGACGTAGTGCCACCTCATCGAGGAGACAGGGGATCATAGACGCCGCAAGGAGCGTGAAATGATGGCTAAAGACCGAAGGACTCGGATCGATCGGTATAGCCTTTCTACCTCTTTACAGTTTGTTGGTTTAGCATTAATGGCAAGATCCGGATTATAGTATGCGATAGCGCCAGTTATAAAAGTTTTTGTTCCGTGTTTGGCGTCAGATTGATGGCCGGGGCGCTACCGTAGACTTACAAGACAGTGGGTACTCATTGCACCAATTACAACCTTAGTGGAAGTGGGAGATTGTTTGATATACATGCTCAAGAGGCCTTCATTGTATAGGATGCTAGGGATATGTATGTACAGGATAATATTGCTCGATATGATAGTACGCTATTTGGTTTGTATTTATCTTAACATGTGATATATTTTATTTTGTATTTCATATATTGTGTACATGTTGATAATTCCCGTAGGATATTTGCCTGATTACCAGCGTTGTGATGGCAGTCATACTTGTGGAAGCTGGATGGTCAATAGGCACATCCTTAAATGTCCCTGGTCATAGGAGTATTGAGACTGGGTATCGATACTCCAGAGTAGACTAGTGTGTATATATATATATATATATATATATATATATATATATATATAGACCCTGACGAGGGGCGATGGATTAGTCCCACAGCCATTGGTGATGTGCACCTAAGATTGTATACAGATGCTCACTGGGTGTGAGTTCACCGGACAGGACTCGCCAAGGACTGACTAGATGGTATTATACCTAGCGTCAGTTAGCAGTTCTCTGGTGACATGTGTGCAGATAGTATGTCGACCTGAGGTCGTCATTTGTCTCGTGTAAGTTCCCACTGTGCTTTGATTACTACCCTACCACGACACAAAGGAGTCGTGCAAACAGGTTTTAGTTGGGTACAATCCTGAGCCACATGGAGGCAGTGAGCGACTGTTGGGGATTCGTCTCTCCCGGTATAGGGAGTCGATATCACACAGTGATCGGTTGGTCATTACCATAAGTCCCTGGCCATGGCTGATTGAGATTTACTGGTGGACGGACCAGTAGATTCTCGGATGGTCTTAAGCCACACTGACACGAGTTGTACGGTTATTAGGGGTCTGACGTTTTCCACCCCCTAGACCTTATATGCGATACTCTTAGACGAACAGACCGTACTTCACGGATATTGTCACGGACACGCTCAGTAGTGGTTTCGGACGAGTTCGCTCGTCGGCCTCCTTTTCGACATGTACCTGGGTTGCCGTTACGTACAGCTAGTGCCACTGACCAACATGTGGTTAAACCCACTGCCAGTGTACTGTCGAGTCTTTAGAGTCCTACACAGAGGGTTTCCCTAGATCAGGCGAGACGATGTTGATGCCGTATTGTAACGCCTTAGATTTCGGTTAGTGTTAGTTTAGACGGTAACGCGGGTTTACTGTAAAAAGTTTACCAATTTGGGTTCTTCATATTTTATAACATTTAATTAATAATTTATTATTATTTGTTATGGCATGCACGCACGTGTGCACGTGAATGTGAGGGTTTGTTTTGTGATAATCTTGTTCTTAGCAATCATGACAACTTAACCCTTAACCTAATCTTTGCTTTAATCTAATCCTTTGTTTTAAATCTTAAACCTAAATATATAGATTTTTTTTTTGTGTGAGAGAGAGATATTTGTTTTGGAGAGAGGAAGTGGCATGATGAGGTAGTGTGAATGCATTGATGGTGCATTAATGCAAGTGTGCACTCACCTCTTACTCTCACCTCTCTCTTTCCCTTTATCTTTTCCTTATCTCTTTCTCTCACACTCATTTCCTTATCATTTTCTCATCCCTCTCTCATATCAAATTGAACACTTGCTTTCCCTACACAAAACTTCATCAAATACGTCACAAATCTCACAAAAATCACATCTTTGGCTTGGTTTTGCCTCTTAGATTCCTTGGAGCTTGGGAAGCTAGGATCTTTGAGTTCTTTTGGTTAGGTAATGATCTCTAGCTGTTCTTTATGTTGTTTTAGTGTTGTGTATTCTTGTAGTTTTAATTTAGAATGTTTAAAGTTAATTTTTCGTGTAAATATCGTATTTTTAGTGTCAATATATAACATCTGAGATCTGCTGTGACACCGAGAGTTTACTAGAAAACCAAACAATGTAGTTGTGTTGTACCTGAGACCCTGAGCCTTCACCTCAAGCACGAACCACCCTGCTCGGACCATGGCCGGCGACGAGAAGCAAAATTACGGCGACCTCGGTTTTCCAGTGGAGTTGGGGTTTGGGTTTTTATGGGTAGGTGTCTTCTGTGGTTTAGGTGTGTTTAGTCCTGTTTGATTTTTGGATTTTCTCAGTATGCAAAATCTGGGACCACTTAGGTAGTTTCTTGTGTTTCGTTTACGCGCGATACATTATACGACACAGATCGTGCACTTTGTGTGATTTTGCTCTTGGGTTGATTTCGTCGTGTCGCTACGCACGTTATCCACAATACGAACACTTGAGAATATGTTCGAGTTGATTCGTCGGTTAAACATAGTTTGTACGTGTTTTGGGTCTATTGCTAATATATACCTGCTTTGTTGTGTTATGTTTTAGGTTCGCGGGCGGGGACTTCGGACGCTGCGAAGAAGGGAAAATAGGTGGTTGGCTTTACTTAGCCTCGAGCGTGGTGAGTAGATTTAACATCTACAGGGGAATCACCCGCATGGCGTTATGCGTATGGACTAGAGATGTTAATATTGTCGCATATTCTATTTCATATATAGAGTTGCACATACACTTTATTGCTTAGTTATTGTTGTGCTTGGACTAGTACCCTTAGGACACTGCACTATTATTGACGGCTCATGTTGCACGAGCACTGATTGTATGCCACACACACCGTCAATAATTGCCATAACACACACAACACACATACTTATATGATATTATTTGGTTAGGGACATTGAGACATTGATTCATATTTCTTTATGCATATGACATATAGCATACCTATATACCTACATACTTACACATATGCCTTTACATACTTATATGCTAGTTACCTGTATACCTATAGGGTTTTGTACCATTAGTGATAGGTATATTTCACACATAATGACATAGCTACATGTATACCTTGCATACATACTTCACTTATACCTGGAGGGTATATTACATCATTACTGATAGGTAGATACATATACCTTGCTATACCTTTATGTTTACACATATATCTGGTTATAGCTACATGTTTACCTTTACTTGATGTTATATAGACTTGGAGAAATTTGGAACCGCATGATATATATTTTAATTTGTTGCAGTTAAATAGCGGCTTTTCTTTTATATGCTTACATTACAGTTTTCTGTTGCATATATTATATTCATGGATTTTCACATTGAGATATGGATTTTTCATGATATTTTCTGGATTTGAGGACCGTGGTAGTTTAATGAAATTATGCATTATTTGAAAAACCCGGTTTCTCTTGATATGATATTTCAGCATCCACCATGATTTTTATTGGTTCTAATATATATACCCCATGCGAGGAGGAGTCGGGAGCCGTATGAGGGTACATGGTGGGGCCCGGAGGTACCCCGGGGCAAGAAAAGGATTTTGATGTAACATGCCGATGAGGCCTGGCAGGGGAACCATACCTACCGGTGATAGTACCTATGACTCGGCGGTTATTGTGGGGATACCGACGGGAGTCATGTACGTATGGATACATCGAGAGGCGTGGGTCAGAGCTAGGCACTCGAGCTTTCGGTATAGCGTATGGTAGGTACCTATCAGGGTGCTAGTCGTGGTGACAGCACCTGATAGATCAGCCTTTATGTGTTGATGTTTGGCACAGGTTTTAATGATATTTTTACTCCTAAGTATATATAACAGTGGAATGGGACGCTGTTATATATATATATATATATATATATATATATTAGTGGAATGGGACGCTAATATATATATGTATACATATAAATTCATATAGTTCATTAGAATTATTGATGCAAATATACTTAGGATATATGGGATTCACTTGATATTGGATTTAGGATATAAGAGATTCATTTGAGATTGGATACATGATATATATGAGATTGCTGATATTGTACGTTCAGGATTTATGAGACTTATATGATATGAGAGCCAATTTGGGGACTGATTTGAGGAAATTGGGATTTGGATTAACTTGATGGATTTTGGTCCTACCACGATGTCAGGATTTCGTGGAAATGCCATGTTTCATCTCATACCCCACATTTATTGTTTATGCACTGCTTCATGTATTAGTTGTACCTGATAGAGTACATTCCATGACTGTTGCATTTACATACTCTAATTTTATATGCATTGCTTTATGTATTAGTTGTACCTGCTAGTGTACCTTTCATGACTGTTGCATATATACATTGTCATATCATTACTTCATGTATTAGTGGTACCTGATGGAGTACCTTACATGATTGTTGCATACAGATTGTCATATTATTGCTTCATGTATTTGTTATACCTGCTAATGTACCTTTCACGACTATTGCACACATATGACTTTTATTGCTATTAGCTTGCCTATGTTAGATTCGCGCTGTACGTGCATACTTGCGATTACCTGCATATGTTATTTACTATTCACGAGTTGGCAACTCACCCCCGTTGTACCATAGTGTTTTGCAGGTTGATCCTCACAGTAGTCAGAGGCAGGGCTATTATCTTTTATATATTATCTTTTGCTGCGGATACCGCTTTGGCTCACAGTGTGCAGTTTTGCTTTAGGTGGATTTTGTGGTTATCCGTTCATGTTGTTTATTGTATATTCGTTGTATCCTGTACTCTCCATCTACCATTATCTTGTATGACTTAGAGACTTGATTTGAGGACGATATTGTATATTATTTTGTGACTTGGATGTCTTTTATGCAGTTTTATTTATATCGTCTTTTATTTCTTCGCTACGGCGTCGTATATCTGTTGTGGTGGTTGTTTTCCTTCTTTGGGCGTGTTTTTGCTCCCGTTTGGGGATGCTTTACTTATAGTTATGTTGTACCCATTTTTGGGGCTGGCTTTTACAAAGGAGGTGCTGTCAAAATTTTAAAGGAAATAAAGTTAGACTTTTAAAGAATTTGGGTTGAGATTTCAAAGGTTTTAACAATGTTCTTATTTCTTACTACTTTTGATGGTTTAGATTGCTGGGTTTTCGGCTTATTTAAATTGTGTTACGCCTGTAGACGTTGCGTAGTTTAAGGGCCGTCACGTGCCAATTTCGGGTCGTGACAAAGTTGGTATCAGAGCGCTAGGTTTTACCTTTCGGAGTGTAGGATGACCTTGGTATGATGGAGTAGGTAGCTTAAGCAGAGTAACGTAGTGTGTGTATGTCCGCGGCATACTCATGACGCGGTACTCCGCCTAAGGTGACCTAAGTACAAATTGCTTGAAATTCCTTCCTTGATGATATATCCTTGTGATTCGATTTCCGTGTTCTTATCGAATCTTATTTCCATTTATAGCCTTTGCCTCCGATGGCTATGGGGACTCAGAGTGATGCAGCGAGGTCCGAGGTCAGAGTTGACTCGGATGAGACGAGGACTGACCAGGATGGCACACTCGTTGCACAGGAGCAGATGGATCCGCCTTCGACAGATAGTATCATTAGGCTTGTGGCAGAGATACAGGACTTGCGCCAGACGATGAGGTCTTTGGTTGAGGCCAGTAGAGCGCAGCGACAGGAGGTTGCCATCCCAATTACCCAGTTGTTCCTTACGATTAGTATACATCATTCCGTCACCTACATAGCACCAGTGGATGCAGCCCCAGTTGACGAGGCACGTCTTTCAGAGACTTTGGGAGTTCCGGAATAGTGGAGGACTCGTACCGGTGTACCAGCCCAGAGACGGAGGCCTATCCATCGAGACAGATTTCGCGCATGTCGCGGGAGTAGCAGAGGCTCAGGACGAGATCAGTCATTCAGCTCTCATCCCCAGGAGGGTCAGCAACCATCGCGTGGATGTTTCTGGTGCGGGAGCCTTCATCACCTCATCAGGGATTGTTCCTTAGCACCGCGTCAGATTCGTGTTCGGAAAGGTCGTGGTCGCGGAGGATTCACTCAGAGGGGACAGGTTGGCAGAGGAGCAGTTCATCTAGTTGCGGGTAGGGGGCAGACAGGAGGGTTTGCTTCCACTCATCGGGACGTGCGGGCGAACAATGCAGAATTTTCAGGTATTCTTAATTCATATGTTCTTTTGATGCACTTGTTTTTTCTACACACTTTGTGCCGTGGTTGGTGTTAGTGTATATGCCCTAGGGGCCATTATTGTATCATACTAGCATGTATATTACTTAATGGATGATTTGGATATTCACAGTTGAATTAACAGTCTTGCTAAACATGGTAGTATGCTACTTAGTTTTGTCTACTTTAATATGTGCATATGTTTCTTGTAACGTATCACTAATACATATTAGTAGTGCCCTTAGGATCTTTGCTTGATTACCAGCGTTGTGATGGCAGTCACACTAGTGGGCGCTAGGTAGTCTATAAGCAACATCATATACTTGTCCCCAGTCATAGGATTATTGAGACAGGGCATCGATACTCCGGAGTAGACTAGTGTGTACGCTTCTCATCCCAGTTGGGGAGATGGTCTGTCCCACAGCCATCAGTACGTCGTACTGGAGATAGTATACAGGTGCTCGTTGGGTTACTGGTACACCGGACAGGACTCGCAGGAGAACTGACTGGATGGTATTATACCTAACGTCAGATAGCAGTTCTCAGATGACATGTGTGCAAGTAGTCTGTTGACTTAAGGTCGTCATTTGTCTCGTGTGAGTTCCTACTGTGCTTTGATTACTACCCTACCACGGCTCAAAGGAGTCGTGCAAACAGGTTTTAGTTGGGTACAGTCCCGAGCCATATGGAGGCAGTGAGCGACTGTTAGGGATTCATCACTCCCGGTATAGGGAGTTGATATCGCACTGTGATCGGTTGGTCATTACCATAAGTCCCTGGCCAGGGCTGGTGGAGAATTACTGGTGCACTGATCAGTAGATTCTCAAATGGTCATGAGCCATACCGGCACGACTTGTACGGTTATTAGGGATCTGACGTTCTCCACCTCCCTAGACCATACATGCGATACTCTTAGGCGAACAGATCGGACAGCGCGGATATTGTCACGGACAGGCTCAGTAGGAGTTCGGATGGGTTTCCTCATCGGCCTTCTTATCGACATCTACCTGGGGACCGTTACGTACAGCTAGTGCCGCTTGCGGTCTGTGGTTAAACCCACTGCCAGCGTAGTGTCGAGTCTTTAGAGTCCCACACAGAGAGTTTCCCTGCTCCAGGCGAAACGATATAGAGGTCGTATGGTTTTACGACAAGGGTTCGGACGCATACGTGTTTAAACGCACGTGCGACGTTCGGACAGTTTTTACTAGCCGGCTTTGGTTTAAGCCAGATTCTATTATCGGGTTATTGGATTTATACAGCCTAAAGTTTTTTCGTGTTTTCACGGATAGGAGGGGCGTTCTCGTAATTTTCCGGGAAGCTTCTAGAAGAGTGGTGACTTAGGGGTCAAGGTGGCATGGGTATTTATTGTTTTAATGACTCATTTGTGTGATTCATCCTTAGAGTTAATGCTTCATTTATTGAAGTAATGACTCATGAGATGAATCACTCATATGAATAAATGAAGCATGGTTGTTAAATGATTTATTTTATTTATTTGATAAAAGATAATGCTTTATATATTCAAATGAGTTCATTATTTCTTCTCATTCTTATCATCACCTTCTCTCTCCTCAAGCTCTCTCATTCTTGAAACCCTAACCCTAACCTCTCATGTGTTGAGATCAAGGGTTAGCTAGACTAATTGATCCATAACCTCACTCTATATCCCCTAGATAGCTTAGATTAGAACTTTGAGCAACCTAGTTATCTCAAGTTAGAGATCAAGCTTGGAGTAGGAGCTCTCGGGTGGATCGTCTTTGACTCGAGGAGGCCGTTGAGGTGCCGATATTCCAAGGAGCCTATGAGGAGTGGAGGACAGCGATGAAGACCCGAAGGACAAGTAACGTGAGGTATAACTTCAAATCCGAGTACTTAAATCTCTCACAGTTTGCTAGTAACGGTTTAGATACGATTCATGCGCTCAAGTCCGTGTTACGAAGCTTTGATAATCTTTTTTCATATATTCCGCCTCCCCGCAAGATCGTGGGGTGCGTGACATGGACTTACAGTGGTATCAGAGCCAACTAAACCATTACTATCTTGTTAGCAACTAATTAGAACTTCGATCAACGGAAAAACGAGAAAAACGAAAACCGAACCTTAACAGTTTCTGTTAATTTTAAACATGTCGAAAAAAATATTTGATATGCCTTAAAATTCACAGCAGGGAAATATAAGAAATCTGGGAAAATACGATGTTCTAACTCGGCAATATGGCCGCGGATCCGCGGCAAGATGGTGCTTTTGGCCGCGGATCCGCGGTGGAGTCAACTCCGAATTGACTCGGATTTTCACAGAAATTCATATTTTTTGGTTTTTTTGTTTTCCTGTATATTCTGTTTCTGCCCAGGTTACTTCTATACTGGTTTGCTTTTGGGGTAGACAGGGAATAAAGTAGTTGATCGATGTTCTAAGATATTTGCTAATTGGGTTTTTATCTGTAATGTTTAATGTGTTCATAAACCTCCCCTAACTGCTAGTATGTCGATTGGCAGGGGGTTGCACATTTCTGAAATGTTTACTGTTTGTGTATATGGACTTGATTGGAATGTTGTGATGATTAGCTGGGGTTTGAGATGTGTTTTATATTCATTCATTCGATGTAATTGTAATATGATGTAATATTCTTTTGCGGGGCACATCTAGGTTGCGGTTGTAGCCACCGTTGTTTTATTTCATTTTTACTGTTTATGCTCCTAGGATAGACCTAACGTGGGGTGCACAAACTACCGGGTACTTTGAAGTGTTTAGTGGCCTACTCACGTTGTTGAGGGAGACCACTTCACTTCGGGCACTTGGCGGGTAGTTTGCCGTACCCGTAGGGGTCTAGGGTAGGG
The DNA here is from genome assembly GCA_030015575.1 of Agapanthus africanus. Classification (NCBI taxonomy): domain Eukaryota; kingdom Viridiplantae; phylum Streptophyta; class Magnoliopsida; order Asparagales; family Amaryllidaceae; genus Agapanthus; species Agapanthus africanus. The sequence continues at coordinate 284,786,063 of JASDDO010000004.1, forward strand.
TAATGGCTATTCATCACAACTGTGTAATCCGTCTTTTGTTGCAGGCTCAAAGCAAACGCGGATTGCTAATATATCCAATAAAGTTCATCTGTGATCTGGAATGCCTATTATTGCGTCTAACGAATGTACAATATCTATATATGATAGCTATTAGACATCACTTATGTTTTACACCCGTGCTAGCCCAGCCTCCGCTCTGTCGTTAGTTAAGTAACCTAACGGGTGATGACGTGACCCCGTAGCGAATGCGGATGGCATAAGAGGACGTGGTATTTTTGTTGTTTTCTGCAATGATAAGATAAATGATGGGACGCATTATTATAATGCAAAGAAAATAAACCAAAGTTCAATCGTTGGAACAAATTTAAAAGAAACCACTCGGTTATTTTAAAAGAGCAGAATTTTTAATTGCGGAGTATTAACAACTCCTTTTAAAAAGCTATCAGGTTCCTTCGATTATATCAAATTCACTACGTTCACGGTTTTTGCCAAAACCATTCGTAGCCCTCCGTCATTTCATTTGGGTATTCAGTAGTATTCAAGCTATGTATTTTGACCAACGCCAAGGCATAGTGTTTGGTAGCTGCTGGGTATTCATTTGTTACATAGATAGATGAGTTAGTTTGGAATAGTCGTATTATCATTTTGGCCAACGTCAAGGATATGTACGGATGGGTTCAAATTAACAAGGATAATGATGGGTAGAACTTGACATGTGACTTATGATATTTTGACCGACGCCAAGGTCATAAGAGCATGGGGCAAAAATTTATATCAGGAATTTCTAAAGAAAATGAAATTTGCAGAGAGAGCATACCATTATGGAGTTCGATGAATGTTGGTAGGATTCCTTCAACATTATCATACGATGATATTTTGGATCTCGATCCTACTGTGAGTATATACTACTTATCAGGAGATTTGTCACTTAACGATCAATGCTATAAACCAAGTAGGTGCCTATAAAGGTGTCAGCGGGGCTACACCCCCAGAGAAAAGAGGTTCTTTAATTAAGGAATTTCGCTAAAGCGTTGGAAAACCTCCCTCGAAGTATCGACACTAGCCTGGCAGAACGGTTAAGCAAGTATTGTACGGTGAGAATAGTCCTGGCTAGTTCTTCCTTTTTGGTTTGAGAAGGGATTCGAGAAACTGTGGGAGCCATCCTGTTTAGATAAATTAAAAAACCACTCTAAACTTGCAAGAGCATCATGCTAAAGTGTTTTATTCTTTCTCTCTCTTAATTGCAACGACCTTGTGACTACGACTAGATTACATCTAGATAACAAATTAACTGAATCTGACTTATATGACTGGCAAAGGTCTGTCCAGATGTCCATTGCCTATGACAAGCTGGACCACCCTATTACTACTCAAGATCCCGCCGTCCCAGGTCTAGTTCCCACTGTCACGGATATGGATATCCGTCAGACAAGGGAAAAAGATAAAACGAAAACTAAGTGCCTCGCGTTGGCTTCAGTTGATGGTGTATACCAGAAGCAGCACGAGAAGATGGACTCGGTTTCCATCTTTCTCCATAACAAAGATTTATATGGAGAGCAATCTCATATCGCAAGATATGAGTCCTCGACGAATTAATTCAAGCGAGGTTGGCTTTCGGGTCATCTGTAGGGTACAACGTCCTTACAATGACTAGCTGTATTGATAAGCTCTAGGACCTGGAGACCACGTTGGGAAACGGGTCACATATTGACTTAATTCTACAGTCTCTACCTTCTACCCTGAAGGAAACCATGGAAGAAGAAGGAAAGAGAAGGGCAAAAGTTTCAGGACTAAATGTAGTAAAAGAGGGACGTTCCTATTGTTATAGGATTGGGCATTGGCAGAAAGATTGCAGGGCTTTTGAAGCCAGTAGACAGGATACGAAGCATGTTGTGGCTTCAGCCTCAAGTGTATATGTAATTGAGAACTGTTTGTCAATTAACCCTACTTCCTGGGTACTAGATATCGGAGCAGGATCTCATATCTATAATTCATTACATGCTTTGAGAAACCGTAGAGTTATGAAGGTTGGTGATTTGTCTCTCAGAGTTGCAAACGGAATGAGCATGGACGCTGAATCCGTGGGAGAATATCGCCTAGGTTTGACAAGTGGGCAGATATTGATTCTACGTAACTGTCTGTATGTACCTAGTATGACTTGAAATATCATATCAGTGTCCTCACTTTCAAGAGAGGGATATGATTTTACATTCGCAAATGATGTAGTTCACATCCACCTAAATCAAGTTCTGATTGGGTCCGGTACATTAGATAACGGCATATACGTATTGAGTCAAGCTCAAGTTTTCAATGTCCAGAACGCACTTAAAAGAAAGTCTCCGGAATTAAATCAGGCTTTCTTATGGTATTGTAGACTAGGTCACATCAATGAGAGAAGGTTGACTAAGTTACATAGAGATGGATATTTGAATCCGTTTGAATATCAATCTTATGCTACTTGTGAATCTTGTCTCATAGGAAAGATGACAAAGACTCCGTTTACTGGACACGGAGTAAGAGCAAGCGAGCTCTTGGGACTCATACACAGTGACGTGTGCGGTCCAATGTCTATACATGCGCGAGGTGGTTATTCATACTTCATTACTTTTACGGATGATTTCTCTAGGTATGGATATGTCTTCTTAATGAAGCATAAATCCGAGGCCTTTGAGAAATTCCAAGAATACAAGAATGAAGTGGAAAACCAAACAGGCAAAAGTATCAAAACACTGAGATCTGATCGAGGTGGTGAATACTTAAGTGCCGAGTTCCTGGGTTACCTAAAAGAGAATGGAATTCTCTCTCAGCTTACTCCTCCATACACACCACAACACAACGGTGTATCAGAAAGGAGGAATCGAACCCTATTAGATATGGTTCGTTCCATGATGAGTAAGGCTGAGTTACCGCGATCTTTCTGGGGTTATGCGCTAGAATCAACAGCGTATCTTTTGAACATAGTTCCTACCAAGACTGTGCCTACCACACCATATCAGATGTGGAGTGGGAAGAAACCTTATCTTCAGTATCTGAAGATTTGGGGATGTCCGGCTTTTGTTAAAAAGCAGCATGCGGACAAGCTCGAGGCACGATCAGTACGTTGTAAGTTTGTGGGATATTCAAAGAACTCCAAGGGGTATCTATTCTATTACGCAGAGGAACAAAAGGTTTTTGTTTCTCGTAATGCCCATTTTCTAGAATATCAGTTTTTAGAAAAGGAAACAAGTGGGAGCAAAATAGAACTGGAAGAAATTCCAGAACCACAAACTACTACTGAAAGTATGGTAGAACCAGAGGTTTCAAGAAGATAGGGACATCCCGACGCCACTCCGCAGGAGTAGTAGGCAGTCTCATCCGCCCGAGAGATACTACGGTTTTCTCATAGACGGGGATAGAGAGGATTGCACTATTGACTATGATGAGCCTACTAGCTTCCAGCAAGCCATTTAGAGCGGCGACTTGGTAAAATGGCTGGATGCAATGCAGACCGAAATGGAGTCCATGTACACTAACAAAGTATGGACTTTGGACATTGCTCCAGATGGGGTAAAACCCATAGGATGCAAATGGATCTTTAGAAAGAAGATTGGTGTAGATAGACAGGTTGAAACCTATAAAGCTAGACTTGTTGCAAAGGGTTTCCGTCAAAGACCTGGTTTGGACTATGACGAAACCTTTTCTCCAGTGGCTATGCTCAAATCCATTCGGGTCCATCTTGCTATTGCTGCCTTCCACGATTATGAGATCTGGCAGATGGACGTAAAGACGGCCTTTCTAAATGGAAATTTAGAAGATAGCGTCTATATGGATCAGCCAGAGGGATTCATTCAGAGTGGGAGCAGCGGTAAAGTATGCAAGTTGCTTAAGTCCATTTATGGACTAAAGCAGGAATCTAGGAGTTGGAACATCTGTTTTGATGATGCTGTCAAAGAATTTGACTTTATGAAAAATGCAGATGAACCATGCATATACAGAAAGATTGTATGGAGAGCTGTAGTATTCCTCGTCTTGTACATGGATGACATTCTCCTAATAGGAAATGATATTCCTATGTTACGGTCAGTCAAAAGATTCTTGTCACAAAAGTTCTCCATGAAAGACCTGGGAGATGCCACCTACATTTTGGGGATCTAGATCTATCGTGATAGATCTAGATCTATCGTGATAGATCTAAAAGGATGTTGGGACTTTCGCAGTCCAGGTACATAGACACCATATTGAAAAGATTCAGTATGGAAGATTCTAAGCGCGGTAACCTACCGGCTTGTCACGGAATCACCCTCTCCAAAGATATGTCTCCCAAGACTGATTTGGAAAGGGATAGCATGTCGATTATACCCTACGCTTCTGCAGTAGGCTCTATAATGTATGCGATGTTATGTACCATACCAGATGTAGCATACGCATTGAGCGTAGTAAGCCGGTATCAAGCAAACCCAGGGGAGAAGCACTGGAAAGCAGTAAAGAACATTCTCAAGTACCTGAGGAGGACTAAAGATATGTTCTTCGTGTATGGCGGAAAAGACCTCCAGATTGAGGCCTTTGCCGACTCCGGCTTCCAGAGTGACAAAGATTACTCCAAGTCCATGTCGGATTATGTCTTTACCCTCAATGGAGGGGTGGTCTGTTGGAAGAGTTCTAAGCAGGAGACCGTTGCTGACTCAACAATGGAAGCAGAGTACATAGCTGCTTGCGATGCCGCAAAAGAAGCTGTCTGGATGAAGAAGTTCCTCACAGAACTTTAGGTGGTTCCTATTAGTGTTGATCCAATACCTTTGTATTGTGACAACAACGGCGCTATAGCTTTAGCGAAGGAACCCAGGTCCCATCAGAAGTCCAGACACATCCTAAGGCGGTATCACCTGATCAGGGAGATCGTAGATCGCTAGGAGATTGTGGTGAAAAGAGTAGAGACGGAGAATAACATTGCTGATCCATTCACAAAGGCCATTCCTCAGACGTAGTTCGAGAGGCTATTCTAGATGATAGGTCTACGATATGCCAGCTCATGGCCCTAGTGCAAGTGGGAGATTGTTAGTGTATATGCCCTATGGGTCATTATTGTATCATACTAGCATGTATATTACTTAATGGAAGCTTAGGATATTCACAGTTGTATTAACAGTCTTGCTAAACATGGTAGTATGCTACTTGGTTTTGTCTACTTTAATATGTGCATATGTTTCTTCTAACGTATCACTAATACATATTAGTAGTGCCCTTAGGATCTTTGCTTGATTACCAGCGTTGTGATGGTAGTCACACTAGTGGGGGCTGGGTAGTCTATAAGCAACATCCTATACTTGTCCCTAGTCGTAGGATTATCGAGACAGGGCATCGATACTCCAGAGTAGACTAGTGTGTACGCTTCTCATCCCAGTTGGGAAGATGGTCTGTCCCACAGCCATCAGTACGTCGTACTGGAGATAGTATACAGGTGCTCGTTGGGTTACGGGTACACCGGACAGGACTCGTAGGAGAACCGACTGTATGGTATTATACCTAACGTCAGATAGAAGTTCTTAGGTGACATTTGTGCAGGTAGTCTGTTGACTTAAGGTCGTCATTTGTCTCGTGTGAGTTCCCACTGTGCTTTGATTACTACCCTATCACGGCTCAAAGGAGTCGTGCAAACAGGTTTTAGTTGGGTACAGTCCCGAGCCATAGGGAGGCAGTGAGCGACTGTTAGGGATTCGTCTCTCCCTATATAGGGAGTTGATATCGCACTGTGATCGGTTGGTCATTACCATAAGTCCCTGGCCAGGACTGATGGAGAATTACTGGTGGACTGATCAGTAGATTCTCAAATGGTCATGAGCCATACCGGCACGACTTGTACGGTTATTAGGGATCTGACGTTCTCCACCTCCCTAGACCATACATGCGATACTCTTAGACGAACAGATCGGACTGCACGGATATTGTCACGGACAGGCTCAGTAGGAGTTCGGATGGGTTTCCTCATTGGCCTTCTTATCGACATCTACCTGGGGACCGTTACGTACAGCTAGTGCCGCTTGCGGTCTGTGGTTAAACCCACTGCCAGCGTAGTGTCGAGTCTTTAGAGTCCCACACAGAGTGTTTCCCTGCTCCAGGCGAAACGATATAGAGGTCGTATGGTCTTACGACAAGGGTTCGGACGCATACGTGTTTAAACGCACGTGCGACGTTCGGACAGTTTTTACTAGCCGGCTTTGGTTTAAGCCAGATTCTATTATCGGGTTATTAGATTTATACAGTCTAAAGTTTTTTCGTGTTTTCACGGATAGGAGGAGCGTTCTCGTAATTTTCCGGGAAGCTTCTAGAAGAGTGGTGACTTAGGGGTGAAGGTGGCATGAGTATTTATTGTTTTAATGACTCATTTGTGTGATTCATCCTTAGAGTTAATGCTTCATTTATTGAAGGAATGACTCATGAGATGAATCACTCATATGAATAAATGAATCATGGTTGTTAAATGATTTATTTTATTTATTTGATAAAAGATAATGCTTCATATATTCAAATGAGTTCATTATTTCTTCTCATTCTTATCATCACCTTCTCTCTCCTCAAGCTCTCTCATTCTTGAAACCCTAACCCTAACCTCTCATGTGTTGAGATCAAGGGTTAGCTAGACTAATTGATCCATAACCTCACTCTATATCCCCTAGGTAGCTTAGATTAACACTTTGAGCAACCTAGTTATCTCAAGTTAGAGATCAAGCTTGGAGTAGGAGCTCTCGGGTGGATCGTCTTTGACTCGAGGAGGCCGTTGAGGTGCCGATGTTCCAAGGAGCCTACGAGGAATGGAGGACAACGATGAAAACCCGAAGGACAAGTAACGTGAGGTATAAGTTCGAATCTGAGTAGTCAAACCTCTCACAGTTTGCTAGCAACGGTTTAGATACGATTCATGCGCTCAAGTCCGTGTTATGAAGCTTTGATAATCATTTTTCATATATTCCGCCTCCCCGCAAGATCGTGGGGTGCATGACATGGACTTACAGTTGGGCCGAGAGTCATGTTAGCTAGATCGGCCGTTTGTTGTGTTAACTTTTTTCAGCGATTCTTTTGTTGCGCGACACGTATTTCAGTCGTGTGCCAATCGGATAGGAGATAGATATTCGTCCATCGTTTTGATCTTTCTAGAGAGGTTGGATTTGACGTTCTCCTGGGTACGGACTGGTTAACTACGTGCTAGGCGTCTGTGGACTGCCGCGAGGAAACCGTCAGGTTTTCTTTTCCCGGTGAGTGAGTTCTTGTTGTGCATAGGAGGACAGTGGTGCCGCCTCTCACAGCTTGAATTCAGCCTTTTTCGCTAGTCGGCTTTTGAGGTGAAGATGTCGAGGATTCTTGGCATTCATTCGTGATACCGGAGCCACAGTGGGTTTGTTAGACCGTGTTCCTATCGTGCGAGAGTTTTCCGATGTTGTTCCAGATGAGCCGGCGGAGCTTAGGGAGCTTAAGGATCAGCTGCAGAGTTGTTTGTTGGGAGGATTGTGCATCTGAGTGTTTCTTTGAGGAGCTCCTATTCTGTTTGTCAGGAGAAGGACGGCAGTTGAGGTTGTGTATTGATGGATCATCAATTGAACCGGGTTACGGTGCGGAAATGTATCCTTTACGCCGCATTGACGATTTGTTCGATCAGCTCCAGAGTGCGAGACTTTTTACTAAGTTGTTTGGGATCAGGTCATCATTGTTGCGGGTTCGGAGTGATGTCATTCCGAAGTCTTCCTTTGTGCGTGCTACGGGCTTTGTGTGTTTTGGTGGTGTCATTGGACTCACCAATGCCCTAGCAACCTTCGTGGATGTGATGAACCAGATTTCTTCAGGCCGTTTCTCGACCAGTTTATTGTTGTGTTATTGATGACATTCTGGTCTTTTCCAAGAGTCGTGAGGTATAGGAGCAGCACTTGAGGATTTGCTTTGCAGACATTGGGAGAGCACCAGCGGTTTGCTAAATTTTCGGAGTGTTCCTTCGGGCTTGATTGTGTTGACTCCTAGATCTTTTGGTTACAGGAGATGGTTTTCGTATGGTCCCGAGGAAGATCGAGGCCGTACAGCTTTCGCCCAGACTTGTGTACGGGACGGATGTCCATAGATTTTTGGGCTTAGCAGGTTTTTACCGCCGTTTCATGCAGTATTACTAGTGTATCGCTGCACCGTTGACTGAACTGACTGGAAAGGAGGTTCTTTTTCTTTGGACTAAGGCATGCGTGCGGAGTTTTCAGCAGTTGAAGACTCGGTTGATAACTGCACCAGTTCTTTCTTGCTTTCTGGTTCGGGCGGCTTTATTGTTTAACTGTGATGTTTCGCGAGTGGGGCTCGATTTTGCGTTGATGTGGCATTATAGAGTTATTGCTTTTACTTCCCGACAGTTGGAGGAAGTACGAGTAGGATATCCAATCATGATCTCGAGATGGCCGCGGTGGTCGTGCGTTAGAAATTTGGAAACACTACTTGTTCGGAGAGTCGTGTAAGATTTTCACGGACCACCAGAGCTTAATGTATATCTTCCTGCAGTGGGTTTGAGTGTTGAGACAGTCTTCTGCAGATTTATTGTTCTTGTGCAATCATGGAGTATAGCTTAAGTTCGCCTCTACTGAGGGGACAGCTTGCTCAGGTCCACGCCTGTCCATTTTTCTTTAATCGTTTTCGAGAGGCACTGCTCGCCGATGCTCGTTTGTCAGAGATTCTTGAGCAAACTCGGCTGGGTAAAGATTCAGAGTCCTTGATTTGTGACCAGATGTGCTACGTTTAGGGACGCGTTTGTGTGTACCTGTTGCTGATGGGAAGAGACGTGAAATCCTAGAGCAGGAACCTCAGTCAGCGTTCAGTGTTCATTCAAGTTCCACCAATTTGTAGCATGACTTGTGAGATAGTTACGGGTAGGCAGGGATGAAGAGTGAAGTTTCGGATTTCGTTTCGAGGTGTCTGTCTTGTTGTGAGCTAAGGTTGAGCATCTGAGACCGGCTGGAGAGTTGCAACCTTTAACCGTTCCGGAGTGGGAATGGGAGCAGATCTCCATGATTTTAGTTGTGGTGTCTACCCAGGTTTAGACAGGGTGTGACTCCATTTGGGTGTTTGTTGTCCGGTTATGCTCAGTTTGCTTAGTTGTTCTTTGTTAAGTTTGTGCGTTTGCACGGAGTTCCTTCATGCGTTGTATCTAATAGAGGCACCCTGTTCGCTTGCTGTCTTAGGCAGAAGCTTCAGGAAGCCTTTGATACTGGTTGAGCTTTAGCTCCGCTTTCCATCCGTTGGCTGATGGTTAGACAGAATGGACTATACAAACCCTGGAGGATATGCTTGTGCGTACGTACTAATTGTTGTTAGAAGTTGGGATCGTCACTTGCCATTGTTAGGATTCTCCTTCGATAGCAGTTATCAGGAGACATTCCAGTTGGCAACCCTTAGGTTTTTTTTGGTAGGTTGTGTCGATCGCCAGTCTATTTTTCTGACTCTGCGTGAGTAGGATTTTTGGACCCTAGCTAGTCTAGAGACTTCGGAGATGATCCAGTTGGTTCATGTCAGGATGAGAACAGCCCAGTGCAGACAGAGGTCTTATGCCGACCGTGGAGGCCGCCGACTTGAGTTCGCAGTAGGAGATCATGTATTCCTACGGATTTTTCCGATGAATGACGTGTGGAGTTTTGGGAAACTTATCCTAGGATTGTAGGTCCTTTTGAAATCCTTAAAGCGAGTTAGTTTCGTTGCTTTTAACTTGGCACTTCCGCCCAGATTATAGAGTATTCACCCCGTATTCCGTATGTCGATACTTTGCAAATACGTTCATGACCTTTCTCACATGATTCAGCACCAGACCAATTAATTGAGACACGATCTTTTCGTTCACCGGCAGCCAATTATGTTAATGGCTCGGCAGGTGGAGAAACTTCGGTCAAGGGTCTTGCCATCTGTGGAGAGTTTTCTTGGGCGTAGCCGTATAGTGAGGAGATCACTTGGAAGGCTGCGAGCGAGATATGATTGTTTTGTAATCTTCTCTTTGAAGGTACGCTTAGTGAGAAGTTAAAATTCGGGGGCTAATTTTTATAAGGGGGAGATTGTAACGCCTTAGATTTCGGTTATTGTTAGTTTAGACGGTAATACGGGTTTACTGTAAAATGTTTACCAATTTGGGTTCCTCACCTTTTATAACATTTAATTAATAATTTATTATTATTTGTTATGGCATGCACGCATGTGTACACGTTAATGTGAGGGTTTGTTTTGTGATAATTTTGTTCTTAGCAACCATGACAACTTAACCCTTAACCTAATCTTTGCTTTAATCTAATCCTTTATTTTAAACCTTAACCCTAAATATCTAGATTTTTGTTTGTGAGAGAGAGAGAGATTTGTTTTGGAGAGAGGAGGTGGCATGATGAGGTAGTGTGAATGCATTGATGGTGCATTAATGCAAGGGTGCACTCACCTCTTACTCTCACCTCTCTCTTTCCCTTTATCTTTTCCTTATCTCTTTCTCTCACACTCATTTCCTTCTTATTTTCTCATCCCTCTCTCATATCAAACTGAACACTTACTTTCCCTATACAAAACTTCATCAAATCCTTCACAAATCTCACAAAAATCACATCTTTGGCTTGGTTTTGCCTCTTGGATGCCTCGGAGCTTGGGAAGCTAGGATCTTTGAGTTCTTTTGGTTAGGTAATGATCTCTATCTGTTCTTTATGTTGTTTTAGTGTTGTGTAGTCTTGTAGTTTTAGTTTAGAATGTTTAAAGTTAAGTTTTCGTGCAAATATCATATTTTTAGTGTTAATATATGACATCTGAGATCTGCTGTGACCCCGAGAGTTTACTAGAAAACCAAACAATATAGTTGTGTTGTACCTGAGACCCTGAGCCTTTACCTCAAGCATGAACCACCCTGCTCGGACCATGGCCGGCGATGAGAAGCAAAATTCTGGCGACCTCGGTTTTCCAGTGGAGTTGGGGTTTGGGTTTTTGTGGGTAGGTGCCTTCTTTGGTTTAGGTGTGTTTGGTCCTGTTTGATTTTTGGGTTTTCTCAGTATGCAAAATCTGGGATCACATAGGTAGTTTCTTGTATTTCATTTACTCGCGATACGTTATACGACATGGATCTTGCACTTTGTGTGATTTTGCTCTTGGGTTGGTTTCGTCGTGTCGCTACGCACGTTAGCCACAATACGAACACTTGAGAGTATGTTTTGAGTTGATGCGTCAGTTAAACGTAGTTTGTACGTGTTTTGGGTCTATTGCTAATATATACCTGCTTTGTCGTGTTATGTTTTAGGTTCGCAGGCGGGGACTTCGAACGCTGCGAAGAAGGGAAAACAGGTGGTTGGCTTTACTTAGCCAGGAGCGTGGTGAGTAGATTTAACATCTACAGGGAATTTCCCGCATGGCGTTATGCGTTTGGGCTAGAGATGTTAATATTGTCGCATATTCTATTTCATATATAGAGTTGCACATACACCTTATTGCTTAGTTATTATTGTGCTTGGACTAGTACCCTTAGGATACTGCACTATTATTGACGGCTCATGTTGCACGAGCACTGATTGTATGCCACACACACCGTCAATAATTGCCATGACATGCACAACACACGTATATGATATTGTTTGGTTAGGGACATTGAGACATTGATTCATATTTCTTTATGCATATGACATATAGCATACCTATATACCTACATGCTTACACATATACCTTTACATGGTTATATGCTAGTTACCTGTATACCAATAGGATATTGTACCATTAGTGATAGGTATATTTCACACATAATGACATAGCTACATGTATACCTTGCATACATACTTCACTTATACCTGGAGGGTATATTACATCATTACTGACAGGTAGATACATATACCTTGCTATACCTTTATGTTTACACATATATCTGGTTATAGCTACATGTTTATCTTTACTTGATGTTATATAGACTTGGAGAAATTTGGAACCGCATGATATATATTTTAACTTGTTGCAGTTAAATAGCGGCTTTTCTTTTATATGCTTACATTACAGTTTTCTGTTGCATATATTATATTCATGGATTTTCATATTGAGATATGGATTTTTCATGATGTTTTCTGGATTTGAGGACCGTGGTAGTTTCATCAAATTATGCATTATTTGAAAAACCCGGTTTCTCTTGATATGATATTTCAGCATCCACTATGAGTTTTATCGGTTCTGATATATATACCCCATGCGAGGAGGAGTCGGGAGCCGTATGAGGGTACATGGTGGGGCTCGGAGGTATCCCGGGGCAAGAAAGGGATTTTGATGTAACATGCCGATGAAGCCTGACAGGGGAACAATACCTACCGGTGACAGTACCTATGACTCGGCGGTTATCGTGGGGATACCGTCGGGAGTCATGTACGTATGGATACATTGAGAGGCGAGGGTCAGAGCTAGGTACTCGAGCTTTCGGTATAGCGTATGATACGTACCTATCAGGGTGCCCGTCGTGGTGACAGCACCTGATAGATCAGCCTTTATGTGTCGATACTTGGCACAGGTTTTCATGATATTTTTACTCCTAAGTTTATATAACAGTGGAATGGGACGCTGTTATATATGTGTCACGTCCCGAAAGTACAGAACATGACCGGCACTTAAACTACGAAACGTCTCGAGGCGTACGTAATCCAAGTAAGCCGAAAACCCAGAAATGCAAACCAAGAAAAGTAGTAGAGTGAAGGAAAACCAATTTAAATAAGTAGTTTTAAAAGCATAATCCGAATCATGCGGGTTTTTAAAAACATCAAAAATTTCCTGAAAATTTCGGCAGAGTCTCCTTTGTAAATACTGGCCCCCAAATGGGATACAACATGAATAGTATACGAAATCAATAAAAATGCATCCCCAAGCGGGAGCTAGCTCTTCGTCAATCGACGGTCACAACCACACAAGCAATATAATATACAACGCCAACGGCGATGATCAAAACTCAAAAGGAAACTCAAAACCACAAGAAATCTGCAGAAATATAACGCGCGACTCTAAGGTCGAAAGAATAACATCACTGGTCTCTATCTCAAAAATAACACATGTTTGGTTGATGGAACTTCTAGATACAACAGAATAATAATATACAAGTAATATAATGGGGGTACGATACAAGTAAACCAACCTACTAGCAAATCACCCGAAGGAAACTATGCCCACAAAGCCGTAATGAAACCTGTACGGCAAACCTGCAAGAAACTGGGGCACAACGGGGGTGAGTTGCCAACTCGTGAATAGAAAAACATCTACGGAAAGAAATCGCATAAATAACGCAACCTAGGTCAATGATCATAATATATCCTCAATTATATATATAACATGCAACCTAAAACAAGGCTAGGGTAAACATCTAACCCGAGTGTAATCTCATGTGCTCGTGTCAGTGCCTCAGGTAGCAAAATATCATATGAATGAGGTATGAATGTATGAAAACAGAATCCATGTAAGTGAAGAACTGTTTTCATAATTTAGTGAGATTCCCTTTGTATTTTTAAAATGAGGTATCATAATGAAATCAGCATAAAACAGTGCCTAGCATCGGCACAAAACGTAATCCCAATATCTCGATATCTCTGTATCAAAGTCTCTGTACCACAATATCTCGAAATCTCAATGTCTCAATCACAATATCTAGGGCGCCGTCAGTCCAGACCGGCCCCTACCATCCATCTCAAGACCACGACGGTATCCTCCGGATATCCGACGCGTCGGGTAAAATCACCGGTAGGTAGTGCTCCCCTGCCAGGCTCACATCGTCATCATCACGCGCTTCTTGCCCCGGGGTACCTTACCGGGTCCACCATCTACCCAAAACGGTTCATCCGTCTCCTCGAATCGGGTCTCGAAATCCATCAGCAAACTCATGGTGGACGACTCATACATCATGGGAAAAAAACCGCACTTTTTATTTAAAAAAAAGAAAGAAGAAGTTTGTATATGTTTTGCGGTTTTCCCCAAATCCAGAAAATCTCATGGAATCCGAATCCAAAACCTCAATAGCACGTAAAAAGTGAATATATGCATGAGAATCCATGAATGCGGCATAACAATGAATATCAATATGCATGAAGTAGCAGGTAATAACTACAATGTCTAAACTAACATATAAGGCAAGTACACTAATATCATGTCTAAACTATTAGCTAACAGGCTATGTCAAGCAATAATATTTCTAAGGTGTACGTGACATGGCAATTACCGATGAAGATGTGTGTGAGCCGGCAAGTAAGTGTACGTGGAACATACGCATCATCGGTAATGGTGCTGGTGTCCTAACCACAAGATAGCAACAGTAGAATATGAAGCATAATATAAGCATGTGATGCGGAGTGAACTACAATACTGAGCGGGAGCTGAATACTAGACGCAACTATAACTAATCTGCATTAACCTAATATAAGTCCTACAAATGGTGCCTTTTGAAATAACACGAATCATGGGGTTTTGAAAATAGGGGCTACGGTGTTTTTATGAAAAGATACGTCTTTTGAAATATCCGTAGGATCCCTTGGGCTGTCTTTTAAAATACCCACGATTCGTTAGTTTTGAAATAGGTAAGAATCGAATCTAATCTAACAACTAAACTAAACTAAAGGGCTAAGCTGACCAGCTGGGCTACAGGTAAGGAAACCGCCTAACATCTGAGTCGATACATATACATACCTGTATATATATAAGTCGGTGATCCCGCCTCAATAATATCATATCCGATACCATATATATAATCAGACATCCCAAGTCAAGAGTGCGGATCAATCATCAAAATATAGCTCGTACATAAATCCGTCGTACGGCATCCCCAAATCTGGGTACGGGTTAATATCACATTCATCATACTATTCACCTGGTATCCTATTTATCAAATATCATGATCGGGGTACCGATCTACGTCTAGTACAATACTGATACCGCCTAAGTATGCATGCATGTGTGTGAAACACTATGTCAAGGACCCGCTACAACGTCATGTCGTATCTCAAATACGAACCCTGCTATATCACCGATCTCACGGCCTCAAATCAAATCTCATCGACTCATCTTAAATCCCAAGTACTATCCTCATTATCCATGCATGCGTATATGAATGTACATATGCATAGTCCCATACCCACGCATATATACATATATACACATCCCAATCTGCGCACAAGAAAGTAAAGTATGCAAGTCTGTGTGTGCGTATGTGGGTATAAAAACCACTCTAGGGTTTCGCAACTAACCCAAAGGTAACCCATGAACACATAAAAATAGGAATGCATGCAAGTATGTAGGTGTGTATGTGTAGTGCAATACTACCCTAGGGTTCGCAACACTAAAATAATCCAACACACCAATATCCATCCTAAACATCGTTATTAATCCCAAATAACATATAATAATTGTTGGTGTGTATACGCATCCGTATACACCACCACGGACTGCGGGGGTGCTATACGCCATCCACCCGACTTCTCCCCGTAGATATAAATCTACTCACCTGGTCCTCGCTCGCCGATGCCGACGTCGCCACGCGCTTGCTTGTCGTCTCGAAGTCCACATGGGGGTACCTACATATCACAACGCATCGTATCGCATTAAAATCCAACTCATGAACAAAACGACGCACGAATCCCACATAAGTCAAAACCTATGGTTGCTTTCACAAATGAACCCAAAAACCCTCGACGTCGGCGTACAAACGCCAAACAATCGAGAAAACTCCCAACACACTCATTTGTACAATTACAAGCACTAATTATAATATAAAATAGCTTACAATTTCCAAAAACCCCAATTTCACTTAAAAAGTCATTTTTCCGAAAATATAGCAAGCACAAATTACCGTTTTTGTACAAAACATGATGTTTTAATAATTCTAGTGACCAAGATGATAACTTAATATCTTAATTATGCCATAGAAACCACTACGTAAATTTTAAACCCACAATTTAATTCAATTTCAAAAACCTAGTTTGCAATTTTAACCAAATTCAACCATTTTATAGCAAAAATGCACATACAACAATTTAGGTTGGGTTTCCATGAACTAAAGTGTTAAACTACACCTTATAATGTTAAAGAAGTCATGAAAAACCTAATCACATTTTTAATCCCAATTATTTAAACAATTTCAAAAACCTAGTTAGCAAATTGGCATGATTAACACAATTTTTAAACTAACCATTAGCAACTAGCTACTAATCTTGTATTAACACAACATAAGAGCCTAAATATATCACACAACCATACACCAATTTCACAAAACCCTAACTTGCATTCAAATTCTTAACTTGAATTTTAAAACTTGCAACGAAAGCCTAATTAGCACGTAAGTAATTTAGCTTTAAGAAATTAAGTAACAAATTAAGCAAAATGTTTAGAATTATACCCAAACACATTTGAAGATCCACAAGCACCCATGGTCTCCCAAATAGAAATCTTGTTCCCTAGATCCATACTAGAATAGCCAATAAGAAATGGGTAGGGATTAGATTTTGATTTTTGTGGGTTTTTTGATGAATTTGTGAGGTTTTTAGCTCAAGAATTGAAGAAGCAAAAAATGGGTCTGTTGCAAGAGGGAGGCTCGGCCAAATTAGGGAGGGGGAGGAGAGAGAGTGAGGTGGGGAAAGTGATTGGTTAAGTCAAAGGCCCATATCACAAGTCAACCCATTCTCATTTCTTTATTGTATTAATTTTCTTTTCTTTTCTTTTCTTTAGCCTTAGAAGTGGGGACAAATTTTGGGGATGGGGAAGCAAGGCTCGGCCAGCACATAGGGAGGGGGGTGAGAGGGTGTGGGTGAGTTTGGGTGAAGAAAGAAAATGATAAATATTATACCCCAATTTCTATCTACACTAATTTCACTAATTAAGCCTTTTTCTCCGATATTTTCTAAACCGTTTTGGCAAACGATTTCATTTCAAAAACCACATGATAAAATTTTACTTAATGTTTTATGATGCACAAAATTTTTTTCAACTCATTCCAATTTGTAATTTTCCCTAATTAAATGTATTAGTGACGGCTTAAAATAATATTAAAATAATATTTTTTTCAGAAAATTTGAAATTTCACTAGTGGCTCAATAAACACCAAATACTAGTAATTACATAGCTAGAATATGTATATTTAATTTTATAATAAAGATATTTGCATTTTGACATTTTACAGAAAACCCCCTTTATTTTACCGTTTTTTCGAAATTTCACCGAAACGATTTTCAAAACGTTACAATCTTCCCCCCTTAAAGAAATTCGGTCCCCGAATTTAAATTAAAACTTCCCCCAAATACTAAAATATTTCAGCCAAAACCATCAAATCGCCGGGGCTCCGAAATCATAAATACATAAAACAAATCGTAGCGCCGCATCCGCATGAAAAATGAGCATATAACTCAAATCAGAACTCCGTCAAGCATCCCGCAATCATCGGAGTCATGGGGAAGACATCAATATCAAATCCAAAGCAAAACCAATATGATATAACTCGAAACTATACATGTAAAATATATTCAGGTACTTTCCTCTGACTAAACCTGCTCAGTACGAAAACACATAGTAATATCATAAAAACGTACTGCTCTATAAGAAAAATCAATCCCAAAATACGTGTATGAATACTACGCGCGTCTTGTGCGCACGGAAATCAAAATCCAAATATGTGCCATACATATGCACAGAAACAACATCTAAGTGCATCGGGTGTGCACGAAACATCTGTCGTAGGCAACATGTGTGCCTGACAGCAAAATCAGGTGTATCTGACATGCACGAAAAATCTCGATTTAGTGCATCTGGTGTGCACCAAAATCACACTTCAAAACATGCGCCCAACATGCGCGAAAATCCAATCAGGTGCATCCATCGTGCACAAAATCATGAAATCCAATATCAAGTGCCGAACATGCGCAAAATCAAATCAGGTGCACAAGGTGCACAAAACAAATATTGAACATCACCATCGAAATCAAAGTCCAATGCATCTAAGTGCACAAAAGACGTATCACTGCACTGCAAGCATATATAAACTATACAGAGTGCAGGAACCAAATCGTGTGCGTGCATACGCACAAAATCAACTCAAATGTCTAAAACCGTAAAATCACAAACATGTGAAACCCAAGCACGAAAATGATATCAAGTGCAACACTGTGCAAGGATCATAAATCCTCAATCATCAAAATCAAACCATTCGAATAAATCACTCAAAACATCGAAATCAATAATGGCGGCATAGTACCGCTCAAGCGCATCCTCTAAGAATCTCGGGTCAACTGTCGCGGTCACTAGTGGGACGTCTCGTCGATGATCATGAACTCTGGCCTGCTGGTGTGCGTAACAATGACCACTCCTGGGTCAAGGTTTTCACTGGGAATTACCAATATCTCAGTCCATCGGCTCATCGGCCTTATCAGGTGTGCTAACGGGGATGATCCCATTCTGGCACGTCTCTTGTCATCTCCCGGTCAATCATCGCGACTACTCGTAAGACAGCATATCACTGGCATCGGCCTCTGGCTCTCTGAATGTACGTGACACATCTGATCCTGGGTGCAAGTGTCATTGCAGCAGTGTCCTGGAAGGAATCCTGCTCACGGTCTCTTCCATATCTCGTCTCTGCCAACTGTCCGGAAGTCATCGTCCTTTCCTATATCTGCATCTTGCTCTGGAACGACTGCATACTCATCGCAACTCCTTCTGGAAGGTAAATCCAAGTACCATGCCTCGGCATGCGCATCACATCTCTGATGTCGGCGGAGTGGAACGTCATCTCATCTAGATCTGGTACGAACCTCTTACTCCACTTTCTCTAATGTCGACTGCTTCGGACTCGTCTCATCGTGGCTACATGGACTGAGCTCCAACGGCTATCCTCGTATCGGGAGTCTCCCAAGAAATGCATCTCACCACCTAGCATCCGAATTAAGTCGAGCCATCCGATCGAGTCGTCAAAACCTCATAATCCCCCAAGAGCTCAACCTCTTGGGCACAGTTTAATAGTATCGAGTACATACCACAGCATCGGTGGTCCAGCCGTAGAAGGGCAAACCCAAGCCTCACTAATGGCGCCGTAGAACTGCCGCAAACCCGAAGGTTCAAAGGCTTTCACACGGTCATTAAGTCGAGTTAGGGTTTCATTCTTCTAGAGGGACCATAGAATTGCCTGCATGTCTTTCCGACTACTTTAAACTTGGAATAATAGGTTTCTGACATTCGATCGTCTCTGTCGACTCCCAACGTCTCCGCGTGAAGTCGTCTCTAGCTGGAATCAATCTATCTGATGACCTCTCATCGGGTAAGCGAACGAACCACATGTCCTAGTCATTCATCCTCGGGTGACTAGCGACCTTCTATCATTTCTTAGTACAACTTGTACTACAATAGCTCCAACATATAGGGCGATATCTCGTCGCTCGCAGCAACAACTGGCTCACTCGTCTGCACGCTGAACAGTGCCTCAATCATCATGAGTAAGCAATACACCAACGGTCATCAAAATCTGGCTGGCCTCTATCATTGGCTCAATCCTCTAGTGCCGATCCGCACAACCGAGTAACCTCATAAAGGCGATCCGCCAAACGCTCGTGGCGCGGAAACACAGTAAAAAGACACATCTCCGCAATCGTGTGTCACCGGAATTTCGCCCTGGTCAGTCCTCGTTCATGACGAGCTCGTGCTGACCGCAACTCTAGCTATAGCTTTCCCTGCCCGTAATCGTGGCAGCAAAACCATAACTGGTACTGATGAGGCTAGATCGGATTGAATATAATACTGAGCAAAGAAATGTACGTCCTAAGGCTTCTTAAGTGGAGTAGCGTATCGTAAATATGCCGCGGAACATACCTACGGTACGTCACTCTACTTTAGTCACCTATTCCATCAACCAAGGGTCATCCTACGCTCCGAAAGTAAAACCTAACGCTCTGATACCAACTTTGTCACGTCCCGAAAGTACAGAACATGACCGGCACTTAAACTACGAAACGTCTCGAGGCGTACGTAATCCAAGTAAGCCGAAAACCCAGAAATGCAAACCAAGAAAAGTAGTAGAGTGAAAGAAAACCAATTTAAATAAGTAGTTTTAAAAGCATAAGCCGAATCATGCGGGTTTCTAAAAACATCAAAAATTTCCTGAAATTTCGGCAGAGTCTCCTTTGTAAATACTGGCCCCCAAACGGGATACAACATGAATAGTATACGAAATCAATAAAAATGCATCCCCAAGCGGGAGCTAGCTCTTCGTCAATCGACGGTCACAACCACACAAGCAATATAATATACAACGCCAACGGCGAGGATCAAAACTCAAAAGGAAACTCAAAACCATAAGAAATCTGCAGAAATATAACGCGCGACTCTAAGGTCGAAAGAATAATATCACTGGTCTCTATCTAAAAAATAACATATGTTTGGTTGATGGAACTTCTAGATACAACAGAATAATAATATACAAGTTATATAATGGGGGTACGATACAAGTAAACCAACCTACTAGCAAATCACCCGAAGGAAACTATGCCCGCAAAGCCGTAATGAAACCTGTACGGCAAACCTGTAAGAAACTGGGGCACAACGGGGGTGAGTTGCCAACTCGTGAATAGAAAAACATCTACGGAAAGAAATCGCATAAATAACGCAATCTAGGTCAATGATCATAATATATCCTCCATTATATATATAACATGCAACCTAAAACAAGGCTAGGGTAAACATCTAACCCGAGTGTAATCTCATGTGCCCGTGTCAGTGCCTCAGGTAGCAAAATATCATATGAATGAGGTATGAATGCATGAAAACAGAATACATGTAAGTGAAGAACTGTTTTCATAATTTAGTGAGATTCCCTTTGTATTTTTAAAATGAGGTATCATAATGAAATCAGCATAAAACAGTGCCTAGCATCGGCAGAAAACGTAATCCCAATATCTCGATATCTCTGTATCACAGTCTCTGTATCTCAATATCTCGAAATCTCAATGTCTCAATCACAATATCTAGGGCGCCGTCAGTCCAGACCGGCCCCTACGATCCATCTCAAGAACACGACGGTATCCTCCGGATATCCGACGCGTCGGGTAAAATCACCGGTAGGTAGTGCTCCCCTGCCAGGCTCACATCGTCATCATCACGCGCTTCTTGCCCCGGGGTACCTTACCGGGTCCACCATCTACCCGAAACGGTTCATCCGTCTCCTCGAATCGGGTCTCGAAATCCATCAGCAAACTCATGGTGGACGACTCATACATCATGGGAAAAAAACCACACTTTTTATTTAAAAAAAAGAAAGAAGAAGTTTGTATATGTTTTGCGGTTTTCCCCAAATCCAGAAAATCTCATGGAATCCGAATCCAAAACCTCAATAGCACGTAAAAAGTGAATATATGCATGAGAATCCATGAATGCGGCATAACAATGAATATCAGTATGCATGAAATAGCAGGTAATAACTACAATGTCTAAACTAACATATAAGGCAAGTACACTAATATCATGTCTAAACTATTAGCTAACAGGCTATGTCAAGCAATAATATTTCTAAGGTGTACGTGACATGGCAATTACTGATGAAGATGTGTGTGAGCTGGCAAGTAAGTGTACGTGGAACATACGCATCATCGGTAATGGTGCTGGTGTCCTAACCACAAGATAGCAATAGTAGAATATGAAGCATAATATAAGCATGTGATGCGGAGCGAACAACAATCAGAGCGGGAGCTGAATACTAGACGCAACTATAACTAATCTGCATTAACCTAATATAAGTCCTACAAATGGTGCCTTTCGAAATAACACGAATCATGGGGTTTTGAAAATAGGGGCTACGGTGTTTTTATGAAAAGATACGTCTTTTGAAATATCCGTAGGATCCCTTGGGCTGTCTTTTAAAATACCCACGATTCGTTAGTTTTGAAATAGGTATGAATCGAATCTAATCTAACAACTAAACTAAACTAAATGGCTAAGCTGACCAGCTGGGCTACAGGTAAGGAAACCGCCTAACATCTGAGTCGATACATATACATACCTGTATATATATAAGTCGGTGATCCCGCCTCAATAATATCATATCCGATACCATATATATAATCAGACATCCCAAGTCAAGAGTGCGGATCAATCATCAAAATATAGCTAGTACGTAAATCCGTCGTACGGCATCCCCAAATCTGGGTACGGGTTAATATCACATTCATCATACTATTCACCTGGTATCCTATTTATCAAATATCATGATCGGGGTACCGATCTACGTCTAGTACAATACTGATACCGCTTAAGTATGCATGCACGTGTGTGAAACACTATGTCAAGGACCCGCTACAACGTCATGTCGTATCTCAAATACGAACCCTGCTATATCACCGATCTCACGGCCTCAAATCAAATCTCATCGACTCATCTTAAATCCCAAGTACTATCCTCATTATCCATGCATGCGTATATGAATGTACATATGCATAGTCCCATACCTACGCATATATACATATATACACATCCCAATCTGCGCACAAGAAAGTAAAGTATGCAAGTCTGTGTGTGCGTATGTGGGTATAACAACCACTCTAGGGTTTCACAACTAACCCAAAGGTAACCCATGAACACATAAAAATAGGAATGCATGCAAGTATGTAGGTGTGTATGTGTAGTGCAACACTACCCTAGGGTTCGCAACACTAAAATAATCCAACATACCAATATCCATCCTAAACATCGTTATTAATCCCAAATAACATATAATAATTGTTGGTGTGTATACGCATCCGTATACACCACCACGGACTGCGGGGGTGCTATACGCCATCCACCCGACTTCTCCCCGTAGATATAAATCTACTCACCTGGTCCTCGCTCGCCGGTACCGACGTTGCCACGCGCTTGCTTGTCGTCTCGAAGTCCACATGGGGGTACCTACATATCACAACGCATCGTATCGCATTAAAATCCGACTCATGACCAAAACGACACACGAATCCCATATAAGTCAAAACCTATGGTTGCTTTCACAAATGAACCCAAAAACCCTCGACGTCGGCGTACAAACGCCAAAAAATCGAGAAAACTCCCAACACACTCATTTGTACAATTACAAGACTAATTATAATATAAAATAGCTTACAATTTCCAAAAACCCCAATTTCACTTAAAAAGTCATTTTTCCGAAAATATAGCAAGCACAAATTACTGTTTTTGTACAAAACATGATGTTTTAATAATTCTATTGACCAAGATGATAACTTAATATCTTAATTATGCCATAGAAACCACTACGTAAATTTTAAACCCACAATTTAATTCAATTTCAAAAACCTAGTTTGCAATTTTAACCAATTCCAACCATTTTATAGCAAAAATGCACATACAACAATTTAGGTTGGATTTCCATGAACTAAAGTGTTAAACTATACCTTATAATGTTAAAGAAGTCATGAAAAACCTAATCACATTTTTAATCCCAATTATTTAAACAATTTCAAAAACCTAGTTAGCAAATTGGCATGATTAACACAATGTTTAAACTAACCATTAGCAACTAGCTACTAATCTTGTATTAACACAACATAAGAGCCTAAATATATCACACAACCATACACCAATTTCACAAAACCCTAACTTGCATTCAAATTCTTATCTTGAATTTCAAAACTTGCAACTAAAGCCTAATTAACACGTAAGTAATTTAGCTTTAAGAAATTAAGTAACAAATTAAGCAAAACGTTTAGAATTATACCCAAACACATTTGAAGATCCACAAGCATCCATGGCCTCCCAAATAGAAATCTTGTTCCCTAGACCATACTAGAATAGCCAATAAGAAATGGGTAGGGATTAGATTTTGATTTTTGTGGGTTTTTTGATGAATTTGTGAGGTTTTTAGTTCACGAATTGAAGAAGCAAAAAATGGGGCTGTTGCAAGAGGGAGGCTTGGCCAAATTAGGGAGGGGGAGGAGAAAGAGTGAGGTGGGGAAAGTGATTGGTTAAGTCAAAGGCCCATATCACAAGTCAACCCATTCTCATTTCCTTATTGTATTCATTTTCTTTTCTTTTCTTTTCTTTAGCCTTAGAAGTGGGGAAAAATTTTGGGGATGGGGAAGCAAGGCTCGGCCAGCACATAGGGAGGGGGGTGAGAGGGTGTGGGTGAGTTTGGGTGAAGAAAGAAAATGATAAATATTATACCCCAATTTCTATTTACACCAATTTCACTAATTAAGTCTTTTTCTTCGATATTTTCTAAACCGTTTTGGCAAACGATTTCATTTCAAAAACCACATGATAAAATTTTATTTAATGTTTTATGATGCACAAATTTTTTTTCAACTCATTCCAATTTGTAATTTTCCCTAATTAAATGTATTAGTGAAGGCTTAAAATAATATTAAAATAATATTTTTTTCAGAAAATTTGAAATTTCACCAGTGGCTCAATAAACACCAAATACTAGTAATTATATAGCTAGAATATGTATATTTAATTTTATAATAAAAATATTTGCATTTTGAATTTTTACAGAAAACCCCTTTTATTTTACCGTTTTTTCGAAATTTCACCGAAACGATTTTCAAAACGTTACAATATACATACATACATACATACATACATATATATATATATATATATATATATTAGTGGAATGGGACGCTAATATATATGTATACATATAAATTCATATACTTCATCATAATTATTCATGCAAATATACATAGGATATATAAGATTCACTTGATATTGGATTTGGGATATAGGAGATTCATTTGAGATTGGATACATGATATATATGAGATTGCTAATATTGCACATTCAGGATTTATGAGACTTATATGATATGAGAGCCAATTTGGGGGCTGATTTGAGGAAATTGGGATTTGGATTGTCTTGATGGATTTTGGTCCTACCACGATGTCAGGATTCCGTGAAAATGACATGTTTCATCCCTTACCCTACATTTATTGTTTATGCACTGCTTTATGTATTAGTTGTACCTGACAGAGTACCTTCTATAACTGTTGCATTTACATACTCTTATTTTATATGCATTGTTTTATGTATTAGTTGTACCTGCTAGTGTACCTTTCATGACTGTTGCATATATACATTGTCATATCATTACTTCATGTATTAGTGGTACCTGATGGAGTACCTTACATGATTGTTGCATACAGATTGTCATATTATTGCTTCATGTATTTGTTATACCTGCTAGTGTACCTTTTATGACTATTGCACACATATGACTTTTATTGCTATTAGCTTGCCTATGTTAGATTCGCGCTGTACGTGCATACTTGCGATTACCTGCATATGTTATTTACTATTCACGAGTTGGCAACTCACTCCCGTTGTGCCACAGTGTTTTGTAGGTTGATCCTCACAGTAGTCAGAGGCAGGGCTATTATCATCTATCATATTATCTTTTGCTGTAGATACCGCTTCGGCTCACAGTGTGCAGTTTTGTTTTAGGTAGGTTTTGTGGTTATCCGTTCTTGTTGTTTATTGTATACTCGTTGTATCATGTACTCTCCATCTACCATTATCTTGTATGACTTAGAGACTTAATATGAGGACGATATTGTATATTATTTTGTGACTTGGATGTCTTTTATGCAATTTTATTTATATCGTCTTTTATTTCTTCACTACAGCGTCGTATATCTGTGGTGGTGGTTGTTTTCCGCCTTTGGGCGTGTTTTTGCTCCTGTTTGGGGATGCTTTACTTATATTTATGTTGTACCCATTTTTGGGATGGCTTTTACAAAGGAGCTGCTGTCAAAATTTTAAAGGAAATAAAGTTGGACTTTTAAAGAATTTGGGTTGAGATTTCAAAGGTTTTAATAATGTTCTTATTTCTTACTACTTTTGATGGTTTAGATTGCTGGGTTTTCGGCTTACTTAAATTGTGTTACGCCTGTAGACGTTGTGTAGTTTAAGGGCCGTCACATGCCAATTTCGGGTCATGACACGTATGGTCTTACGGCAGGGTTTCGATCGCATACGTGTACTGGCTACATGAATGATATTCGGACAGATAAACAAGTGGGCTTTTTTTTAAGCCGGATCCTAGTATTATACTATTGGATTATACTTGTCTCTGTGTATCCGTATTTTTCGGAATACGGATACGGGTATGTATTTACGGTGAAGGCATTCTTGTAGTTTTACAAGAATGAGTTTCTAGAAGGAGACACCTCATTATTGATTTATCCTTTTTTTGATAAAAGGTTAATGAGGTGGAAATTAGGAGATATTTGAGGAATGGTTGCAAGCATGGCTTTGTATATTGTTGATTCATTTGGGTTTCCTATTCAAGCATGGTTGCATTTTTATGAGTTTTTTATTCCATACTTGAATTATTGGAAATTGATTTAGTAATTCTCATACACATTTCTTAAGATCATTCTCATATTATCATTCTCACTCCTAGGTTTCCTCTCATCCTCCCTCAAGCCCATGCCATCACATAAGCTGTGAATCAATGAGTATTGAGACAAATTAATCCAATATATATCTTCTCTACTTCTACTTAGTGGTCTTCCTTAACAAGTTGGATTACTAAGTTACCTCATTTGAGGTTGGAGCATGACTTTAGGCCCTCGGATGGATCTTTCTTCGACACAAAGGAGACCGGCAACTGAGTTCTTTTGACGCTTTGGAGGAGCCAATGAAAGGAGGTCAAGAAGAAGCTTGAACCAAGGATCAAAGAACCACTTGAAGACCCGAAGGACTTGACACGAGGGTATACCACTTTATCCGAATAGTTAACACTCGTTTGTAGTTTAGTTTTTGCTAGTTAAGGTTTAATCAAGATCCTAAAGTGGATAAAGTCTATGTTGCAAAGCCAAACTTGATCTTTTGATGTGAGAAAAATCATTTTTGATATATTCCGTCTCCCCGCGAACACGTGGGGTGTGCTACATAGACTTACACTGCTATCAGAGCCTAATTAAAACCTAGCCAAAAGATTAAACGAAGTATGAAACTATGAAACCGAAATAGCTCCGAAACTACGAAACATGAATCCAAGGATTGCGAGTTTGAGGAGTTTCCTTTTTATTATGACGATCTGGACTCTACTAGTGCATTTCTTTTTTATTCAGCTTCTTCGACACCAACAGAGAGTACAGGTGCTTCACTTTCTTGGACGATCTATACGAGTCACCCCCTGAGTTGGAATCTTTCAATTTGCGGATGAGTTAATTGAACCATCTGATTCTGTTGATTACACTCTCACTTCGACCCCCTCATGAAGCCATTCGAGTTTGAGACCCATTTCCCGATCTTATTTTCAATTGTTTCTCCACCAACGCTTGAACTTAAGCCTTTTCCATCTCACCTCAAGTATGCTTACTTAGGTGAGAACGAGATGCTTCCAGTGATCATCTCGGATTCTCTAGCTTTAGAGCAAAAGAAAGCCCTTCTTTTTGTCTTTCTATCAAATCGGCAAGCTTTCTCCTGGACTATAGCTTAAATCAAAGGGATTAGTCCCTTGATCATTGAACATCATATTGATCTGATGGATGACGCCAAGTCAGCCAGAGATCCATAGAGACAGTTAAACCCCATCATGAAAGAGGCGGCGAAGAAAGAATTTGTCAAATATTTGGATAACGATATTATCTACCCGATATCCGATAGCCAGTGGGTATGTACTATACACATTGGCTCTAAGAAGTCAAGCATAACAGTCATCACTAATGAGACGAATGAGTTAATTTCGACTCGCACCCAAATCGGATGGCGAGTGTGTATCGATTACCGGAAACTCAGCGCCGCGACGCGGAAGGATCACTTCGTGCTTCCTTTTATTGACCAAATGCTTGAACGATTAGCAGGGCATAAGTATTACTGTTTTTTGGACAGTTACTCAGGTTAAAACCAGGTTCCCATCGCCGAAAAAGACCAGAACAAAACCACTTTCACTTGTCTTTTTAGCACGTTTGCATATTGCCGCATGCCCTTTAGGTTATGCAATGCTCCCACTACATTTCAGCGGTGTATGACGGGGATATTCTCCGACATGGTCAAGAATTTTCTGGAAAGACGATTTCTCTATTTTTGGAAACTCTTTCGACAAGTGCATGCAACATCTTGATATTGTCCTTACCCGATGTAAGGAAAAGAATCTAACTCTAAATTGGTAGAAATGCCACTTCATGGTTCATGAAGGAATTTTCTTAAGACACGTCATCTGATAAAGTGGCATAGAGGTCGATAAGGTAAAAATTGACGTCATTTCTAACCTGCCTTCTCCCAAATGCGTCAAAGACATCCGTTCTTTCCTTGGCCATGCCGGTTTCTACAAACGATTTATCAGGGACTTTAGCAAAATTGCTAAGCCCTTGACTCTTCTCTTAGCTAAGGATGCCACATTTCAATTAAGTTCGGAATGTTTAGCTGCTTTTGAATCTCTGAAACGTTCTCTCATAACTACTCCCATTCTAACATCTCCCGACTGGAATCATCCATTTGAAATTATGTGTGATGCTTCCGACTATGCCATCGGTGCGGTCTTAGGACAATATATCGAAAAGAAGCCACACGTAATTTATTATGCGAGTCAAACCGTAAATGAGGCTCAATTAAATTATAAACAACTGTGAAAAAGTTCTTGGCTGTTGTATTTGCTCTAGGAAAATTCAGGCCGTATCTCATTGGCTCCACAAACTTTTGTTACAATAATCACTTGGCTCTGAGGCTCCTTTTTGCTAAAAAGGATGGTAAATCCTGGTTAATATGTTGGATTCTCTTGCTCCAACAATTTGATCTTGTAATCAATAACAAAAGTATATGTGAAAACGTAGTAGCCGATCATCTTTCTCTACTGTCACGACCCGAAATAGCACGTGACTGGCCCTTGAATCATATGACGTCTATAAGACCTCATCTCATTCAAGTAAGCCAAAAGCCCAGAAATCTAAAACTATTTTAAATAATAAATGAAGGAAAACGTTTTGAATAAAACATGTTTGGGAGAAAACATGTTTTAAAAACAAGGTTTTTAAATAAGTAAGCCGAATATGCATTTTTAAATCCTCAAGTCTTTTCTGAAAATTTCGACAGAGTTTCCTTTGTAAATACTGGCTCCAAACGGGGTATAATAAGAATAATATATCCATAATGATAAAAGGCATCCCCAAGCGGGAGCTAGCTCTTCGTCAATCGACGGTCACAACCACGCAAGCAATATAATATACAACGCCGAAGGGCGAGAATCAAAACTCAAAAAGAAACTCGAAATCATCAAGAAAACCATAATACTACAATGTGCGACTCTAAGGTCGAAATAAATACATGTTTGGTTTTCTAAGTCTGAAATAAATATACAAGTCTGGTTGATGGAATTTTACTAGATACAACAATGAAAATAATATACAAGGGTGGTCACGATGCGAGTGAACCCACCTACTAAAGCAATCACTCAGAATGGAAGTAGTGTGCCAGAAACCCGTAATGAAACCTGTACGAAAAAAACCTGCAAGAACAGTGGCACAACGGGGGTGAGTTGCCAACTCGTGAGTAGAAAACATCACAGAGCAGAAATCATATGTATGACTCAATCCTAGGTCAAACGATCAGTAATATATATATCCTCAATATGATAAAGTCTGAAGCATGATAAGGTGGCAAGGGTAAACATCTATATATAAGTGCAATACCAAGTACTCGTGTCAGTGACTCAGGTAGCAACATATCATAAATATGAGGTATCATCCATGTAATCATCATGAAATCAGTGTCAACTATATCATGAAGTCTAAATATGTGGATATCATCCAACTATGTAATCAATGTCTGTATGTATGTGGATCTCGCCCACGTATCACCCAATGACACAAAACATCATGCATGTAAATATCATAAGGCATATGCATGGAAGTATGAGGATATAAATCAACGTGTGTCCCTCGCGACACATCAAAATCATGGAACCTGAGTGTCCAGTATCGACACTCGAAAACATCAAGAAACCCGTGCCCAGCATCGGCACGTAAATCCTCATATATCGGGCTCCGTCAGTCCGGATCGGCCCGTATCATCTCTTAACTCCGGTCGGTATCCTCCGGATATCCACCGAGCTCAAATACAATCACCGGTAGGTAGTGGTCCCTCTTCCAGGCTCATTGCTTACTGCACGACAGATCCGTTCTCGCCCCGGGGAACCATACCGGGTCTATTATGTACCCGAAATCGGCCTCATCCAGCTCCTCGAATCGGGTTTCACATGTCACACGTCTCAGAACCGAGAAAACGCATGGTGGACGCACTGAAATATCATATTAAGAGAAACCGGGTTTTTAAACAATGCATACTTTCTGTAACAACCTAGTTTATTTATACCTATTCCAGTTCTCGTATTTCCTTATTTGTGGTATTTTCTTGATTTATCGTATTTTGGGTGCGAATGGTATTTTACATTTTACATTGCATTCGACCCGGCCCGTTGGCTTGAAACTTGTTTGATTCATATTTATGAATTATCTCGACTTGTTACATAGACATGTACATTTTCATGAATACTGCATACTGGCATTTTATCTGTCATTGCATGTTTTACGATATAACATTTTAAGTCATGTAAAATATTTTAAAATTACATAACATGGCTTGCATGATACCCTAGCCCTGTGGTAGCATCCGTGCATCTTGTTCTCGTCCTGTTCAGCGAAACAGATGTGTTTGGATGGCTACACGCACGTACGTGCATCCGTTCTTGTGGGTATGCTTTTTCGTTACCCGAGCTTTCATTTTGAAATTTGGACGTCGTATATATTTTTCATATTTTAAATCTGAAATTTTAGACCCGACCCGGGCGTTTTTTGGACTAAATTTATATTTATCTGAAAATCAAATTTTATTTAATTTAATATCTTTAAAATTTAATCGGCTGTTTAAATTTTAATAACTAACTAAAATATTTATTCGATAAAATCAAAACAGTTTAACTAAACTCTCTCTCTCTCTCTTTGCTGGTCCCCACACTTTCCACCAATCAGCACATCTCTCTCCCCTCTTTTTCCATTCTCTTTCTCTCTCCCTCAGCACAGACCCTCTCTCCTCTCTCTCTTCTCTCTTTCTTTCTCCCCCGCTACTCTCCAATTTTCTTTCTCCTCCTCTCTCTCTCCTCTCGCCTCACTTTCTCTCTCCTCTCGCGGTTATCAGGATCGCGTCACCTCCCCGATACTACGCTCACCTCCCTCAATCTCCTCCTCATTTCTCGTCTTCCTCCTCGCTATAAAAACCCAGCGAAGCCCCTCATTCCTCAACCCATCCTCATCAAACCCTAACCCAAAACTCCAACACCTAATCTACTCATCACCCTCAACCGAGCCTCCTCCTCCTCGCATACCCTTCATCTCTTCCTCTTCCACCTTCTCCTTTCAATCCCCGAGCCCTGCACATCCCTGCACCCGAGAACCCATCACCC
Source organism: Agapanthus africanus (assembly GCA_030015575.1). Classification (NCBI taxonomy): domain Eukaryota; kingdom Viridiplantae; phylum Streptophyta; class Magnoliopsida; order Asparagales; family Amaryllidaceae; genus Agapanthus; species Agapanthus africanus. The sequence goes on from JASDDO010000004.1 coordinate 284,817,444, forward strand.
AAACCTGCACACCTCCATCGCCGGAGATCTCTCGTGATCGCCATCCACACCACCATCACCCTTCTTATCCCCTGCACACCCCAACCATCTCCTCTTCCTCTCCTTTTCTCTATTGCCTGCACCAATACCGAGCCCAAACCCTAACTCCTCAAAACCAAACCCTAGATCGCCCGAGCTTCTTCTCCGCCGTTGACACCTTCACACCTTCCTTCTGCAACCACAGAACGCAACCACAGTGAGCAATCCCTTTCTCCTCTTCTTCTTCTCTTTCTTTCTTTTCTTTTCTTTTCTTTAGATTCTTGATCTCTGTGTTTCGTAGTTCACCGGATCCGGGATCGACGCCGACGTTCCAGACGACGTACCTTGACTGTGTGGTCACCCTTGTGCGTTATTTGGACCCGTTTCGTGTACTGTGCGCGCGTCGCGACATTTTGCCGACATAGGACGTTCCGTACACATCCATTCTTGTTCCATCTAGGCAAGTTAATCTTGCTATATGCTATATAACTCATTATATACCTATTTAAATAAATATCACAACTGTATTTTAAGTCAAGCATCCCATGTTTCATATTACAGCTTTTCGACGTTCCGTTTACATCTGTATAGTGCATTTTAGATCTAGGGCATGCACACCAATCTTAAATACATGCTACATTACTTTAGACGCATCTATTTTAACAAATGGAATACCTGTATTTTAAATCATGCATCCCATGTTTAGTTTTATATCTTTTCGATGTTCCGTCTGCATCCATTCATATCATTTCAGATCTAGGTTATGAAAACTTATCTTGTTACATACTATACTATCATATACTGCATCAAATTGAATAGTTACATTTCATATTACTTAGTTATATATTCCGCACTTGTTAGTTTATCATTTTACGGTTATATGATGTCCGTTTGGATCCATATAATATAGAATACATATAGCTGCATTTACAGATATCATTAACAACCTAACACTGTGATATTAACACCTCATGTTTAATAAAGTGCATCCTAATTAGTATGGGAACTATAAATGTAACCCTAATCGATTGTGCATCCATATCTTTGAATTTACATCTATTTGGATACCATATCACATTATTCCATTTTATTGTTATATTAGTACTCCATACTTGATTTTGTGTACCCATACTTATTACAGTTTGATTATGAGCACCCACTTGATACTTGTGTACTACCTGATATGACCTGATACACTACTACTTGACACGACTTGATACATGTGCACTACTTGATATGATTTGATCCATGTACACCACCTGACATGACCTGATGTACCACAGCTTAACATGTTACCTGATCTTGTTATTAATGCCGACAATCTTGACCTGTTCTCCCTACGGACATATCATGTTGTCTATACAGACAAACCTATACCTGCTTGATCCTGTGTTGGCATTAGTTCCATATTTATCAATACCAGACTTGAACACATAACCTTGGGGGTATGGGGAAATCAAAAGTGTAAACTAAAGTGTAATTTAAAAGGGTATTACTTGATCCGTGGTCCCGGGGGGTAACGGGACAGAGCCATTCGTGACTCTTACATATTCCTGATCCGTGGTCCCGGGTGGTAACAGGACAGAACCACTCTTGGTTCACATATTCCTGATCTGTGGTCCGGGGGGGTAACGGGACATATCCTTTGAGTTACATGGAGGATTACTCTAATTGATTTCAATAATTTTAGAGTAGATAACCCTATGGCACAGTTTAGACTACTCACTGCACTTCACCTATATATATTCTGTCCATTGATCTATATTCATGTTACTGTTACTGTTTATACTTCATGCCTGCATATTTCATCACATCCTGCTTGCTTAGAGTTATTGTTATTATGACGCACTGACGTCTGGGTTTTGCATGGCCCAGATCCCTTATCCTTATCGCAGGCTGTCCAGGAGTATTTTGATCAACAAGCCGAGTAGTGAGAATCTGTTATTAGTTTAGTTTAGTTTCCTTTCAGTATTTTCATTCCAGATGTGAGCCCGCATTATGGGACGTACATTCCAGATTATTATTGTTTATTTGATCTTTTGCTTCCGCATTATTTTATTCTTGACTCGTTATTCTGGCTCATGGACATGTATTAGATAGTTGTTTATTACTTTTACTGTTCTTGATATCTCTACAGCCGTAATGTGACTGTGGAGCGATATTTCCTATCCACATGTAGCATGGTTGGCTCTGTTACGTACCTATCTTAGCACACTGTGGGAAGCGGGGCGTGACAGGGTTTGTTTGGTATCAGAGCCATAGGATCTAGGTTAATCGGGTTTGATTCTTTTGTAGTTGGGTATTGGACCCAATACATGAATCAGAATACTCGTGATTAGGAACATGTCCTGCCACTTTACCTTCTTTCCATTCTTGAATCTTAACTCCCTCTTGATCCCTACCTTGACTATATGCAAACCTCTTTGCATCTCGACTTGAAACTTTGGTTTCCTATTGTTTATCTCTAGAATTTAGGCGACTTTGGTGGAGTTATGTGATTGTAACTATGTACCGCGGCATGGTTACAATGAGGTACTCTATTTAAGTAACTTGGAGTTCTAGTCTTGATTCATATCCTTGATCTATAGTTTGAATCGGTTATCATACTAATCCTTTTCGGTGTTTTCGTTTTAGGAACATCGCAGACAGAAATCTGAAATCATACCAGAGGCGTGTTGATGACGCCGCTTTGCTTGGAGTAATTCGTGGGATGCTGGAGAACCAGAAACGGTAGACCGAGCAGAACCAGCAGCAAGCCGAAGCTTTTCAAGAAGGTTTGCGGACCGTCCAGCAGTCCGTAAACAATGTTGTGGCCAAACCAGTTGAGCATGTAGGTACCATGGCGGATTTCAGGAGACTTGGTTCGTCCGTTTTTACTGGTCTGGAGGAGCCGTTGCCAGCGGAGCAGTGGCTGGTTGATACGGAGAATTTTCTCGTTGCGGCACAGATTCCAGAGGATAAGAGAGTGGATGTGGTACGCATCCAATTAGTGGACTATGCCCATGAATGGTGGCTTGTGGAAGAGACCCGCTCGCCCAAGCCGATCAGTTGGGCAGATTTCTCGAAGAGTTTCTTGGAGAAGTTCTTTCCGCAGATTGCACGAGAGGAAATGGAAGAAAAGTTTATCAGTTTAAAGCAGAACAGCGGATCCATGGATGCGCATGCGGCTAAGTGGACACGGCTCGGTCGATTCGCTGGACCTTTGGTGGCCAAAGAAGCTGATAGGGCACGAAAGTTTATGCGCAGTTTGGATGTGGACATCCAGAGGCATATTATATCTCTGGGTTTGACCACTTTCTCACAAGTGCTTACAGCGGCCCAAGAGCAGCAGAGCCTATCTATGAAGACTGGGGGTACGCAGCAGCAAGCAGTTACAGTGCGGAAGCCGGTGTTTTCACCGAACCGAGCGCATGTACGCAGAGGTATTCTGGTGAACCGACGTGGCGTTGTACCGATGAAGAATCCCGTCGTTGCTAATCAGGGAAGGAGCATGATTTGTGATTACTGCCATTTACCCGGACATCAACAGAAGGATTGTCGGAGGAAGCTTGGACTTTGTTTGGTTTGCGGATCAGCGGATCATACTATCAACGCTTGTCCGTCAAAGCTTCGCACGAAAGATGATGTTCAGAGGCCACCGCAGAAGCAGATTTAGGGACAGAAGCAGCTAACTCAGGGACCCAATCAAGCTCGAGCATTTACCCTGACGGCTGAGGAACCTAAGGCTTCAGAAGAAATTGTTTGTCACGACCCAAAATTGGCACGTGACGGCCCTAATACTACGCAACGCCTACAGACGTAACGTAGTAAAAGAAAGCCAAAACCCAGAAATCTAAACCATTAAAAGACAAGGAAAGATAATAGGAGTTTTTAAACATTTGAAATCACAACCCAAATTCTTTAAAAGCCCGTTTTATTTCCTTTAAAAAAATTTGACAGAACCTCCTTTGTAAAAGTTAGCCCCAAAAATGGGTACAACATAAATATAAAGTAAAACATCCCTAAACGGGAGCAAAAACACGCCCAAAGGCGGAAAACAACCACCACAACAAATATACGACGCCGTAGCGAAGAAATAGAAGACGATAGAAAGGAAACTGTATAAAAGACAACAAATCCACAATAATATACAATATCGTCTTCACCAAGTCTCTAAGTCATCAAGTAACAGTAAATGGAGAGTACAAAATACAACGAGTATACAATACAAAATACAGATAACCACCCAAAACCCACCTAAGCAAAACGGCACGCTGTGAGCCGATGCGGTATCTGTAGCAAAAGATGTAGATGAATAGCCTGTCTCGACTACTCTGGGGAACACCCGCAACACCTGTGGTACAACGGGGGTGAGTTGCCAACTCGTGAATAGTAAATAACATATGCAGGTAATCGCGAGTATGCACGTACAGTGCGAATCTAAGATATGAAATTAATAGCAATAACAGGTCATAAGAATGCAGAATAATGGAAAGTACACTAGCAGGTACAACCAATATATATAACAGTAAAGATATGATAACAGTATGCAATAATCATGCAATAATGATATGACAACAGTATGCAATAATCTTGCAATAGGGATATGAGAATGTAATTATGAAACTATCATGAAGGGTACACTAACAGGTACAACTAATACATGAAGCAGTGCACAAACAGATAAATGTGGAGTATGGAAAGAAGTATGTCATTTCCACGAAATCCTGACATCGTGGTAGGATCACAATCCATCAAGACATTCAATATCCCAAATCCTCAAATCAGCCCCCCCCCCCCAAGTTGGGCTCTCATATCATATAAGTCTCATATCTCCTCAATGTACAATATCGAATAGATCTCCTATATCCCGAATGTACAAAATCAAGTGAGTCCCGTATATATCCAATATCCAATCTCAAATGAATCTCCTATAACCCAAGTACCAGATCTCAAGTAATATTCTAACATCCTAATTATATTTGCATAAATAAATATGATGAGGTCAATACACATATATTAGCGTCCCATTCCACTAATATTGGTGTAAGGGTATATATAACAACGGCTAAACCCCCTGTTATATATACAAAGTAATTAGAAATATCATGAAACCAATGTGCCAAGCATCGACACAAAAATACTGATCTATCATATGCCGTCTCCCAGACTAACTTCCTGATAGGTACGTATCATACGCTATCCCGAAAGCTCGAGTGCCTAGCTCTGATCCTCGCCTCTCGACGTATCCATACGTACATGGCTCCCGTCGATATCCACATGATAGTCGCTGAGTCATTGGTCCTGTCACCCTATAGTGTGGTTCCCCTAAGCCTCATCGCCTGACACCACGACATCGTTCTTGCTTCGGGGTACCTCCGGGCTCCACCATGTACCCGCACACGGACCCCTCCTTTTCAAGCATGGGGTATACACATCGTAAACGACAAATCTCATGGTGGCTGCTGAAATATCATATCAAGGGAAAACGAGTTTTTCAAATAATGCATAATTTCATGAGCTACCACGGTTCCCAAATCCAGAAAACAACATGAAAAATCCATAGCTCAATGCGAAAATCCATGAATAATGTATACGTATCATAAATCTGAAATGCGAGCATATAGAGGAAAAGCAGCAATTAACTGTAACAAGTTAATATAATATCATGCGGTTCCTAATCTCTCAAATTCTAAAATAACATAAAGTAAAGGTAAACATGTAGCTATAACCAGATATATATGCAACATAAAGGTATAGCAAGATATATGTATCTACCTATAAATAATGATGTAGTATACCCCCTGGGTATAAGTGAAATATGTGTGCAAGGTATACCTGTAGCTATGTCATAAAGTGTGCATGTACTTATCACTAATGGTACAATACTTTATAGGTATACAGGTAACTAGAATGTAAGTATGTCAGAACATATGTGTAAGCATGTAGGTATACAGGTATGCTATAAGTCAATGCGTAAAGAAATATGAATCAAAGTCTCAATGTCCCTAACCAAGCAATATCATATCTATAAGTGGGTTGTGCGTGACTTGGCAATTATTGACGGTGTGTGTAGCATACAATCAATGCTCGTGCAACATGAATCGTCAATAATATGTGCAGTGTCCTAAGGATACTAGTCCAAGCACAACAATATCTAAGTAATAGGCTAAATGCGCAATTCTAAATATGACATAAAACATACGACATAAATAACATCTCTATCCCAGACGCATAACGCCATGCGGGCGATTCCCCTGTAGATGTTAAATCTACTCACCAACGCTCCTGGCTAGGTGAAATCTACCACCTGTTTTCCTTTTGTAGCAGCGTCCGAAGTTCCCACCTGCGAACCTGCAACAAGATACGATAAAGCAAATATATATCAATAATAACCTAAAATACAAACAATCTACACAGACCAACACGACAGACAAACGTATACTAAAGGATTCGTATTGTAGCTAACGCATATAATTGCACTACGAAACCAACTCAGACCAACAGCAACACAGAACACGCACCGTATCGGATAACGTATCGCACGAAACGAAACACTAGAAATAGGCAAATGATCCCAGATTTTTCTGTACTAACTAATTGTAAAATTTGCAAGTACCATGAGCCTACACATAACACTAGAGACCCCCTGTACCAAAAACCAACACCCAGGTCCTTACTCTGGCCGCAAATTGCGGCCAGATCAAATAAATCTGCGGCCGTAGTATGGGGAAATGGGCTCGTATTTTGTGGGTAGGTTCTTGGTCTTTATACTAGGTTACTGTCAAGTCAATTTTTGCAACACACTTCTAGTTTAACAGCAGATCATTCGGGACCATAAAACGACACTAAAAAATACGATATTTACCCGAAACGATACGATACGTGATAAAAACAGCAACGTTAAAGCTATGCTACACAAAAATAACTTTAACAACAGAAAAGAAACAATACCTGATCAAAAGAACACAAAGATCCTAGCTTTGTGCACCCCAAGGCATCCATGAGGCAGGATCCAAAGAAAAGGTGTGATTTTGTGAAGATTTTGATATTTTGTGATGAATTGATGTAGGAAATGGATAGTGTTCAGTTGTAAAGGAGAGAGAATGAGGGAAAGAAAAGAGATAGAGAAATGAGAGAGGGTGTGAGGTTAAAGAGAGAGGGAGGTGAGTGTAGGAGAGAAAAGAGAGTGAGTGTATCCAATGAATTAATTAACCATTAATGCATTCCCATACACCTCATCACTCAAACAAAAAATATCTTTCTCTCATCTCACAAAAGATCTAGGGATTAGGGTTAAGGATTGGATTAACTAGGATTAAAGCAAAGAGATTAGATTAGGGTTAAGTGTCATGGTTGCTAATAACAAAATTAGCACAAACAAATCCTCGCATTTACATGCACACGTGCGTGCAAGCTTATAACAAATAATAATAAATTATTAATTAAATGTTATAAAATGTGAGGAACCCGAATTGGTAAACTTTTTACAGTAAACCCGCATCAACGTCTCTACGAACACTAACCGAAATCTAAGGCGTTACAATCTCCCCCCTATAAAAATTCGTCCCCGAATTTAAAATTCTTATTAAGCATACCTTCAAAGAGAAGATTACAAAGTCTCATATCTCGCTCGTAGCCTCCTAAGTGATCACCTCACTATATGGCTACGTCCAAGAAGACTCTGCATAGATGGCAAGACCCTTGACCGAAGTTTCTCCACCTGTCGAGCCACTAACACAATTGGCTGCAGGTGGACGAAAGATCGCGTCCAAGCTAAATTGTCTGGTGCTGAATCATGTGAGAAAGGTGATGAAGGAAATTGCAAAGTATCGACACAAGGAATACGGGGTGAATACTCAATAATCTGGGCGGAAGTGCCAAATTAAAGGCAACGAAACTAACCCGCTTATAGGATCTCGGAAGGACCTGAATCCTAGGATAAGCTTCCCAAAACCCACACGTCATTCATCGGAAAATTCCGTAGGAATACATGATCTCCCACTGCGAACTAAAGACTGCGACCACCATGGTCGGCATAAAACCTCTGTCCGCACAGGACTGCCATCATCCTGACATGAACCAACTGGATCATTTCCGAAGTCTCTAGACTAGCTAGGGTCCAAAAATCAAACAACGCAGAGTTAGAAAAACAGATTGGTGATCGACACGATATAACCCCTAAACCTAAGGGTTGCCAATTGGAGTGACTCCTGATAATAGTTATCGAAGGAGAACCCTAACAGTGGAGAGTGACGATCCCCAACTGCCGACAACAACTAAAACGCACGCACAAGCATATCCTCCATAGTCGGTATAGCCCGCTCTCACAAAACCATCATCCTGCAGATGGAAAAACGGAGCTAAAGCTCTACAAGTACCCAAGGCTTCCTGAAGTTCCTGCCCAAGACGGCAAGTGAATAGGGTGCCTTCATTGGATACGACCCATGAAGGAACTCCGAATCATTACCCAGCAGAGTATGCTCAAGTAGCTCTGACGAACGAGCATCGGTGGGAAGTGCCTCGCGAAAGCGATTAAGGAAAAGTGGTCGGGCGCGGACATGAGCAAGCTGTCCCTTCTGTAGAGGCGAACCTAAGCTGTACTCCACGATCGCACAAGAACTGTAAATCTGCAGAAGACTAAGTCTGACTGCGCATAACTGGAACAAACTAACCCCAGCCTACGACTCCAGCATCAGCTACCACAATCGCCTTGCCAAGGGAAATAAAGGATCTTACAAACACAATCCTCCACACGTTCCCTCCAACGGCGCTGTCTCAACAATCAAAACCCACTGCAGGAAGATGTACATTAAACTCTGGTGGTCCGTAAAAATCTGACACGACTCTCAAACAAGTAGTGTCTCCAATCCCCAACGCACTACCACCACGGCCATCTCCAGATCATGAGTGGGATATCTTGCTCGTACTTCCTCCAAATGTAGGGAAGCAAAAGCGATAACTCTATAGTGTCACCTCAGTACCCAATCGAGCCCCACTCGCGAAACATCACAGTTGAAATAACAAAGTCGCCTGAACTAAAAAAACAAGAAAGAACTGGTGCTGTTGTTAACCGAATCTCCAACTTCTGAAAAACTCTGCACGCAAGCCTCAGTCCAAAGAAAAGAAACCTCCTTTCAGGTCAGTCCAGTCAACGGTGCAGCACTACACTAGCAATCCTGCACGAAACGGCGGTAAAAACCTGCTAAGCCCAAAAATCTACGAACCTCCGTCCCGCACACAAGTCTGGGCTTAAGTTGTACGGCCTCAATCTTCCTCGGAACCATACGAAAACCGTCTCCGTAACTACAAGACCTAGGAGTCAACCCAAACAAGCCTGAAGGAACACTCCGAGAATTTAGCAAACAGCTGGTGCTCTCCCAGTATCTGCAAAACAAATCCTCAAGTGCTGCTCCTGTTCCTCAAGACACATTGAATAGACCAGAATGTCATCTGTAACACAATAATAACTGGTCGAGGAACGGCCTGAAGAAATCCGGTTCATCATATCTACGAATGCTACTAGGGCATTGGTGAGTCCAACGACACCACCAAAACACACAAAGCCCATAGCACGCACAAGGCAGTCTTCGGAATGTCATCACTCCGAACCCGCAACAATGATGACCTGATCCCGAACAAACTTAGAAAATGTCTCGCACTCTGGAGCTGATCGAAGAAATCGTCAATGCGAGGTAAAAGATACCTATCCGCACCGTAAGATGGTTCAATTGGAGATCCATCAATACACAACTTAAACTATCGTCTTCCTCCCTGACGAACAGAAATAGGAGCTCCCTAATGCGAAACACTCAGACGCACAAGCCTCCCAACAAACAGCTCTGCAGCTGATCCTTAAGTTCCCTAAGCTTCGCCGGCTCATCTGGAACAATGTCGGATAACTCTCGCACGAAAGGAACCAGGTCCAACGAACCAACTGTGGCTCCGGTACCACGAATGAACGCCAAGAATCCACGACATCCTCTCCTCAAAAGCCGACTAGCGAAAAAGGCAGAATTCGAGCTGTGAGAAGTGGCACAACTATCCACCCGCACAACAAGAACTGACTTGCCGGGGAAAACAACACCTTGACTATTTTCCCACGGTAGTCCACAGACGCCTAGCACGTAACTAACCAGTCCATGCCCAGGAGAACGTCAAATCCAACATCTCTAGAAGGATCCAGTGACGGATGAATCTCCTACCCGATTGGCACACAACTGAATATGTGCTGCTCAACAAAAGAACCGCTGACAGAAATTAACACAACAAACGGCTGATCTACCTAACACGACTCTCGTCCCAACCATGGCACAAAGTGTAAAAACAACAAGCAAAAACATCAAAAGAACATACGAATTAAGGATACCTGAAAACTCTGCATTGGACGCCCACGCGTCCCGATGAGTAGAAGAAGACTCTCGTGTCTGTCCTCTACCCGCAACTGGTTGAAATCTTCCTCTGCCAACCTGATCCCTCTGAGCGTACCCTTCGCGACTACGACCTCTCCGAGTACGCATATGATGCGGTGCTAAGGAACAATTCCTGATAAGGTGATGAAGGCTTCCGCACCAGAAACATCCACGCGGCGACTGCTGACCTTCCTGGGGATGAGAGCAGAACGACTGTCCACGTCCTAAGCCTCTGCCACTCCGGCGACTGTCACGAAATCTGTCTCGACGACTAGGCCTCTGTCTCTGGGATGGTAAACCGGTACGAGTCCTCAACGTTCCGGAACTCTCCGAGTCTCTGGAAGACGTGTCTCATAAACTGGGGCTGCATCCACTGGTGCTATGTAGGTGACGGACTGCTGCATGCTGATCGCAAGGAACAACTGGTTAACAGGGGTGACAACCTCCTGTCGCTGCGCTCGAACAATCTCAATCAATGAACTCATCGCCTGGCACATGTCCTGCATCTCTGCCACAAGCCTAGCGATACTGTCTGTCGAAGGCGAATCCGTCTGCACTTATGCAACTAGCGTGCCATCCTGGTCAGTGCTCGTCTCACCCGAACCAACTCTGACCTCGGCCCTCGCTGCATCACTCTGAGTCCCCATAGTCATCGGTGACAAGGCTATAAATGGAAAAAGGATTCAATAAGAATACGGAAATCGAATCACAAGAATATTAATCATCAAGGAAGGAATTTCAAGTAATTGTACTTAGGTCACTTTAGGCGGAGTACAGCATCGTGAGTATGCTGCAGACATACATACACTACGTTACTCTGCTTAAGCTACCTACTCCATCATATCAAGGTCATCCTACACTCCGTAAGGTAAAAACCTAGCGCTCTGATACCAACTTTGTCACGACCCAAAATTGGCACGTGACGGCCCTAATACTATGCAACACCTACAGACGTAACGCAGTAAAAGAAAGCCAAAACCCAGAAATCTAAACCATTAAAAGACAAGGAAAGATAATAGGAGTTTTTAAACATTTGAAATCACAACCCAAATTCTTTAAAAGCCCGTTTTATTTCCTTTAAAAAAATTTGACAGCACCTCCTTTGTAAAAGTTAGCCCCAAAAATGGGTACAACATAAATATAAAGTAAAGCATCTCCAAACGGGAGCAAAAACACACCCAAAGGCGGAAAACAACCACCATAACAAATATACAACGCCGTAGCGAAGAAATAGAAGACGATAGAAAGGAAACTGTATAAAAGATAACAAATCCACAATAATATACAGTATCGTCCTCACCAAGTCACTAAGTCATCAAGTAACAGTAGATGGAGAGTACAAAATACAACGAGTATACAATACAAAATACAGATAACCGCCCAAAACCCACCTAAGCAAAACGGCATGCTGTGAGCTGATGCGGTATCTGTAGCAAAAGATGATAGATGAATAGCCTGTCTCGACTACTCTGGGGAACACCTGCAACACCTGTGTCACAACGGGGGTGAATTGCCAACTCGTGAATAGTAAATAACATATGCAGGTAATCGCGAGTATGCACGTACAGCGCGAATCTAAGATATGAAATTAATAGCAATAACAGGTCATAAGAATGCAGAATAATGGAAAGTAAATTAGCAGGTACAACGAATATATATAACAGTAAAGATATGACAACAGTATGCAATAATCATGTAATAGGGATATGAGAATGTAATTATGCAACAATCATGAAGGGTACACTAACATGTACTACTAATACATGAAGCAGTGCACAAACAGATAAATGTGGAGTATGGAAAGAAGTATGTCATTTCCATGGAATCCTGACATCGTGGTAGGATCACAATCCATCAAGACATTCAATATCCCAAATCCTCAAATCAGCCCCCCAAGTTGGGATCTCATATCATATAAGTCTCACATCTCCTCAATGTACAATATCGAATAGATCTCCTATATCCCGAATGTACAAAATCAAGTTAGTCCCGTATATATCCAATATCGAATCTCAAATGAATCTCCTATAACCCAAGTACCAGATATCAGGTAATATTCTAACATCCTAATTATATTTGCATAAATAAATATGATGAGGTCAATACACATATATTAGCGTCCCATTCCACTAATATTGGTGTAAGGGTATATATAACAGCGGCTAAACCCCCTGTTATATATACAAAGTAATTAGAAATATCATAAAACCAATGTGCCAAGCATCGACACAGAAATACTGATCTATCATATGACGTCTCCCAGACTAACATCCTGATAGGTACGTATTATACGCTATCCCGAAAGATCGAGTGCCTAGCTCTGACCCTCACCTCTCGACGTATCCATACGTACATGACTCCCATCGATATCCACATGATAGCCGCTGAGTCATTGGTCCTGTCACCGGATAGTATGGTTCCCCCAAGCCTCATCGCCTGACACCACGACATCGTTCTTGCTTCAGGGTACCTCCAGGCCCCACCATGTACCCACACACGGACCCCTCCTTTCCTCGCGTGGGCTATACACATCATAAACGACAAATCTCATGGTGGCTGCTGAAATATCATATCAAGGGAAACCGGGTCTTTCAAATAATGCATAATTTCATGAACTACCACGGTTCCTAAATCTAGAAAACATCATGAAAAATCCATATCTCAATGCGAAAATCCATGAATAAAGTATACGCATCATAAATCTGAAATGCGAGCATATAGAGGAAAAGCAGCAATTAACTGTAACAAGTTAATATAATATCATGCGATTCCTAATCTCTCCAATTCTAAAATAACATCAAGTAAAGGTAAACAAGTAGCTATAACCAGATATATGTGCAACATAAAGGTATAACAAGATATATGTATCTACCTATAAGTAATGATGTAGTATACCCCATTGGTATAAGTGAAATTGGTGTGCAAGGTATACCTGTAGCTATGTCATAAAGTGTGCATGTACCTATCACTAATGGTACAATACTCTATAGGTCTACAGGTAACTAGCATGTAAGTATGTCAGAACATATGTGTAAGCATGTAGGTATACAGGTATGCTATAAGTCAATGCGTAAAAAAATATGAATCAAAGTCTCAATGTCCCTAACCAAGCAATATCATATCTATAAGTGGGTTGTGCGTGACTTGGCAATTATTGACGGTGTGTGTAGCATACAATCAGTGCTCGTGCAACATGAATCGTCAATAATATGTGCAGTGTCCTAAGGATACTAGTCCAAGCACAACAATATCTAAGTAATAGGGTAAATACGAAATTCTAAATATGACATAAAATATGCGACAGAACTAACATCTCTAGCCCAGACGCATAACTCCATGCGGACGATTCCCCTGGAGATGTTAAATCTACTCACCAACGCTCCTGGCTAGGTGAAGTCTACCACCTGTTTTCCTTTTGTAGCAGCGTCCGAAGTTCCCGCCTGCGAACCTGCAACAAGATACGATAAAGCAAATATATATCAATAATAACCTAAAATACAAACAATCTACACAGACCAACACGACACACAAACGTACACTAAAGGATTCGTATCGTACCTAACACGTATAGTTGCACTATGAAACCAACTCAGACCAACAGCAACACAGAACAAGCACCGTATCGGATAACGTATCGCACGAAATGAAACACTAGAAATAGGCAAATGATCCCAGATTTTTCTGTGCTAACTAATTGTAAAAATTGCAAGTACTATGAGCCTACACATAACACCAGAGACCCCCTGCACCAAAAACCAACACCCTGGTCCCTACTCTGGCCGCAAATTGCGGCCAGATCGAATAAATCTACGGCCGTAGTATGGGGAAATGGGCTCGTATTTTGTGGGTAGGTTCTTGGTCTCTATACTAGGTTACAGTCAAGTCAATTTTTGCAGCACACTTCTAGTTTAACAGCAGATCATTCGGGACCGTAAAACGACACTAAAATTACGATATTTACCCGAAACGATACGATACGTGATAAAAACAGCAACGTTAAATCTAAGCTACACAAAAATAACTTAAACAACAGAAAAGAAACAATACCTAATCAAAAGAACACAAAGATCCTAGCTTTGTGCACCCCAAGGCATCCAGGAGGCAAGATCCAAAGAAAAGGTGTGATTTTGTAAAGATTTTGATGTTTTGTGATGAATTGATGTAGGAAATGGATAGTGTTCAGTTGTAAAGGAGAGAGAATGAGGGAAAGAAAAGAGATAGAGAAATGAGAGAGGGTGTGAGGTTAAAGAGAGAGGGAGGTGAGTGTAGGAGAGAAAAGAGAGTGAGTGTATCCAATGCATTAATTAACCATTAATGCATTCCCATACACCTCATCACTCAAACAAAAAATATCTTTCTCTCATCTCACAAAAGATCTAGTGATTAGGGTTAAGGATTGGATTAACTAGGATTAAAGCAAAGAGATTAGATTAGGGTTAAGTGTCATGGTTGCTAAGAACAAAATTAGCACAAACAAATCCTCGCATTTACGTGCACACGTGCGTGCAAGCTTATAACAAATAATAATAAATTATTAATTAAATGCTATAAAATGTGAGGAACCCGAATTTGTAAACTTTTTATAGTAAACCCGCATTAACGTCTCTACGAACACTAACCGAAATCAAAGGCGTTACATTGTTTCAGGTATCATACTTGTTCATGGTTTTCCTGCATTAGCGTTATTCGATTCTGGTGCATCCCATTGTTTCTTGTCGTCCAAGTTTATTGCTACACACTCCATTCCTTTCACGACCTTATTTTGTTGTTGGGACATACACACTGGGAATAGGAAGATCATAGCTACTAGAGAATGTAAGGATTGTTCAGTTGTTGTTTGCGGACGGAAGTTATTTGCAGATTTCTTGGTGATTGATACCGGCAGTTATGAAGTTGTCTTGGGAATGGATTTTCTCGGCACTTTCCACGCTCACATTGATTGTAGGGTAAAGAAAGTGATTTTCCAGATTCCCGGACATCCGGACTTTATCTTTACTGGAGGAAGCAGTTCTGTCGGGCCAGTCGAGTTTAGGACCAGGCGGACAAATAATGTTCTTTCGTCGATGGAAGTTGATAAGGAAGAAGCGTCAGCTGTAGTTTGAGAGTTCATGGACATGTTCGAAGACATCTCGGGTTTACCACCAAAACGAGATGTGGAGTTTGCGATCGATCTTATTCCTGGTGCAGCGTCAATCTCTAAGGCATACTATCCAATGGCACCAGTGGAGTTGGAAGAAGTCAAGAAGCAGGTTACCGAATTACTTGAGAAGGATTGGATTCGCAGCAGCAACTCACCTTGGGGAGCTCCAGTTCTTCTAGTCAAGAAGAAAGATGGCACATGGAGGATGTGCATCGATTATCGAGAATTAAACCGGGTGACTATTAAGAACAAGTACCCAATCCCTCGCATTGGAGAATTGTTCGAGCAGCTTAGTGGCGCGAGGGTATTCTCGAAGCTAGATTTGCGATCCGGATATCATCAGGTCCGAGTTAAATCAGAAGATATTTGCAAGACTGCATTCCAAACTCGGTATGGACATTACGAATATTTAGTGATGCCATTCGGAGTCACGAATGCACCGGCGATAGTTATGGACTTGATGAACTGAATCTTTTCACCATTCTTGGACTAGTTTATAGTGGTGTTCATCGATGATATTCTGGTCTACTCGAGGAGAACTGAAGAGAATGCGGAACACTTGAAGATCGCACTGCAGACATTGATGCAAGAAAGATTGTATGCAAAGATGAGCAAGTGCGAGTTTTGGCTTGAAGAAGTGAAGTTTTTGGGGCATGTTGTATCTGGAGATGGAATCGCCGTTGACCCTGAGAAGATTGCAGCAGTTCGAGATTGGCCGATTCCGAAGAACGTAACAGAGATCAAGAGCTTTCTTGGACTTGCTGGGTACTACAGAAGGTTCGTGGAGAATTTTGCTCGTTTGGTTGAGCCTCTGACCAATATTACGCGTAAGGAAGTACCGTTCGTATGGATGGATAAATGTGCTTCAGCTTTTGAGGCGTTGAAGCAGAGATTGATAACCGCTCCTATTTTGACCGTACTGGACAGTTCCAAAGGATTGGTGATTCACAATGACGCATCTGGGAAAGGATTGGGATGCGTTTTGATGCAGCATGGGAAGGTTATAGCTTATGCATCGAGACAGTTGAAGATCCATGAGAAGAATTACCCAACTTATGATTTGGAGCTAGTAGCTGTGATTTTCGTTTTGAAAATTTGGAGACACTACTTATTGGGCGAAAGAGTTGAAGTATTCACCGATCACAAAAGCCTGAAGTACGTGTTCACGCAGAAATAGCTTAATATGAGGCAGCATAGATGGTTGGAGCTGATGGCTGACTACGATCTTGGTCTTAAGTACCATCCGGGGAAAGTTAATGTTGTGCCGGATGCGCTTAGTCGGTTGACAGCAATTCGGATGTTGACTGCACAGAAGGAACTTATCGAAGACTTCCGGAGATTCGAGTTGGAGATCGTGCTACCGCATTCTTCGGGACAATTGATGCAGCTGCAAGTACAGTCGTCGTTGATCGAGAATATTAAGGCAGCGCAATTGCAGGACCCAAGATTGCAGAAGTTTCGAGAACAAGTTGAAGCTGGACTTTGAACGGACTTGTTGATTCATGAAGATGGTTTGTTGCAATATGGTAGCCGTTTATGTGTGCCAAAAGGAGATATTCACGAAGAAGTTATGAAGGAGGCGCACAGTTCCGCATATTCCGTACATCCAGGAGACACGAAGATATACCGAGATCTACGACAACATTTCTGGTAGGAAGGCATGAAACGGGAAATTGCCCGCTTTGTAGCGAAGTGCTTGGTATGTCAGCAAGTTAAGGCTGAACATCAAAAGGTTGCTGGTTTATTGCAACCACTTCCGATTCCTTAATGGAAGTGGGAACATATAACCATGGATTTCGTAACGGTTTTACCGCGGAGTCCAAAGGGCAACAATGCAGTTTGGGTGATTGTTGATCGATTGACAAAGGCAGCTCATTTCATACCATTTCGAGTCGTTCAGTCAATGGAAACGTTAGCAGAACGGTACATGCAGGAGATTGTAAGATTGCATAGAGTACCTGTGAGCATCGTGTCCGACCATGACATCCGTTTCCTATCACACTTCTAGTGGAGCTTACAGGAATGTTTGGGGGCTAAATTGAAGTTTAGCACAGCTTATCATTCTCAGACGGATGGCCAGTCAGAGAGAACGATCCAAACTCTTGAAGACATGTTGAGAGCCTGCATGTTAGACTTCAAGCGTTCATGGGAGGATCATCTACACTTGGTGGAGTTTTCTTACAATAACAGCTTTCAGAAGACTATTCAGATGGCTCCATTCGAAGCATTATATGTTCGCAAGTGTCGTTCACCTGTTTGTTGGGACGATATTGGAGAACGAAAATTGTTGGGACCGTATTTGATCGTGCAGACAATAGAGAAAGTTAACACTATCCGGAATCATATGAAGGCAGCACAAGATCGACAGAAGAGTTAGGCCGATACATCAAGAAGACCTCTGGAGTTCGCTGTTGGTGATCTGGTATTCTTGAAGATATCACCGACTAGAGGAGTGATTCGTTTTGGGAGTCGAGGCAAGCTTAGTCCTCGATTCGTTGGGCCTTTCGAGATTTTGGAACGTATTGGAGAAGTGGCGTATCGATTGGCTTTACCGCAATCTTTGGCGAATGTTCATGACGTGTTTCATGTATCTCAACTCCGTAGGTATGTTCGAGATGAAACACATGTGCTGGATCATTCGGAGCTGACTGTACGAGAACATTTAACCTTTGAGGAACGACCGATGTCAATTGTGGATCGAAGGGAAAAGGTTCTTAAGAACAAGCTTATCCCTCTCGTACTTGTTTCTTGGGGAAATCGTTCGCATGGAGAATCAACTTGGGAACGAGAAGATAAAATCCGATAGAATTTTCCACACCTATTCTTGTATTTTCTTGATAGTTTATCTTCCTTTGTTCTTGGAATTTCGAGGACGAAATTCTTTTTGTAGTTGGGTATAATGTAACAACCTAGTTTATTTATACCTATTCCAGTTCTTGTATTTCCTTATTTGTGGTATTTTCTTGATTTATCGTATTTTGGGTGCGAATGGTATTTTACATTTTACATTGCATTCGACCCGACTCGCTGGCTTGAAACTTGTTTGATTCATATTTATGAATTATCTTGACTTGTTACATAGACATGCGCATTTTCATGAATACTGCATACTGGCATTTTATCTGGCATTATACCTTTTACCATATAACATTTTAAATCACGTAAAATATTTTAAAATTACATAACATGGCCTGCATGATACCCTAGCCCCGTGGTAGCATCCGTGCATCTTGTTCTCGTCCCGTTCAGCGAAACAGACGTGTTTGGATGGTTACGCGCACGTACGTGCATCCGTTCTTGGGGGTATGTATTTTCGTTACCCGAGCTTTCATTTTGAAATTTGGACGTCGCATATATTTTTCATATTTTAAATCTGAAATTTTAGACCCGACCCGGGCGTTTTTTGGACTAAATTTGTATTTACCTGAAAATCAAATTTTATTTAATTTAATATCTTTAAAATTTAATCGACTGTTTAAATTTGAATAACTAACTAAAATATTTATTCGATAAAATCAAAACAGTTTAACTAAACTCTCTCTCTCTCTTTGCTGGTCCCCACACTCCCCACCAATCAGCACATCTCTCTCTCCTCTTTTTCCATTCTCTTTCTCTTTCCCTCAGTACAGACCCTCTCTCCTCTTTTTCCATTCGCTTTACGGTTATATGATGTCCGTTTTCATCCATATCATATAGAATACATATAGCTGCATTTACAGATCTCATTAATAACCCAACACTGTGATATTAACACCCCATGTTTAATAAAGTGTATCCTAATTAGTATTGGAACTATAAATGTAACCCTAATCGATAATTGTGCATCCATATCTTTGAATTTACATCTATTTTCATACCATATCACATTATTCCATTTTTTGTTATATTAGTACTCCATACTTGATTTTGTGTACCCATACTTATTACAGCTTGATTATGAGCACCCACTTGATACTTGTGTACTACCTGACATGACCTGATACACTACTACTTGACACGACTTGATACATGTGCACTACTTGACATGATTTGATCCATGTACACCACCTGACATGACCTAATGTACCACAGCTTGACATGTTACCTGATCTTGTTACTAATGCCGACAATCTTGACCTGTTGTCCCTACGGACATATCCTGTTGTCTATACAGACAAACCTGTACCTGTTTGATCCTGTGTTGGCATTAGTTCCATATTTATCAATACCTGACTTGAACACATAACCTTGGGGGTATGGGGAAATCAAAAGTGTAAACTAAAGTGTAACTTAAAAGGGTATTACTTGATCCGTGGTCCCGGGGGGTAATAGGACAGAGCCATTCGTGACTCTAACATATTCCTGATCCGTGGTCCCGGGGGGTAACGGGATAGAACTGCTCTTGGTTCACATATTCCTGATCCTTGGTCTCGGGGGGTAACGGGATATATCCTTTGAGTTATATGGAGGATTACTCTAATTGATTTCATTAATTTTTGAGTAGATAACCTTATGGCACAGTTTGGACTACTCACTGCACTTCACATATATATATTCTGTCCACTAATCTATATTCATGTTACTGTTAATGTTTATACTTCATGCCTGCATATCTCATCACATCCTGCTTGCTTAGAGTTATTGTTATTATGACGCACTGACGTCTGGGTTTTGCATGGCCCAGTTATCCTTATCGCAGGCTGTCCAGGAGTATTTTGATCAACAGGCCGAGCAGTGAGGATCTGTTATTAGTTTAGTTTAGTTTCCTTTCAATATTTTCATTCCTGATGTGAGCCCGCATTATGGGACGTACATTCCAGATTATTATTGTTTATTGTATCTTTTGCTTCCGCATTATTTTATTCTTGACTCGTTATTCTGGCTCATGGACTTGTATTAGATAGTTGTTTATTACTTTTACTGTTCTTGATATCTCTATAGCCGTAATGTGACTGTTGAGGGATATTTCCTATCCACAAGTAGCATGGTTGGCTCTGTCAAGTGCCTATCTTAGAGCACTCTAGGAAGCGGGGCGTGACACTTTCTTTTAAAATGACCACGGTTCTCAAATCCAGAAATCTCATGAAAACGACATATCTCAATGCGTAAAAATCATAAGGCATGATGTATGCAACATATGATTGAAATGTAAGCATATCCGTATATCATGCAACATAAAACAGTAATATGCACATATCGAGGGAAAACCGCTCCTTTAAAATGAATCAGTTTTAAAATACATCTTGCGGTTCCCAAATCTCCAAAATCAAGCCAGAATCATCTTTGTATGTGCAAATACGTATGTATGCAAGTATTGGTGTACAATATGTGTGTACGCCAATATTGATGTACAAGTAGTCATATCCTGATACAACAATCCTACTGTGTGGTGATATGGCAATTATCGATGATGAAGTGTGTGAGCCGGCAAGCAGGTGTACGTGGAACATACGCATCATCGATAATGGTGCTGGTGTCCTGACAGCATGGGTTTAATATAACAATAAACACATTTTAACATGCAAAGCGATGCGAATAGCAAGAATATGCGAAAAATGAATAATAAACACAACAATGAAGAATCTACATCAATATGTAAATGTCATACAGTTTTGCCATTTGAAATAAGACGAATCATGGTGTTTAGAAAAATAAGGGCTACGATGTTTTTAAGAAAAGATGTGTCTTTCGAAAATATCGGTAGAATCCCTTGGCCTGCCTTTAAAATACTCACGATTCGTTACTTTTGAAAAATGTATGACTCGGGTCTAGTCTAACAACTACTAAGTAAACTACAGATCTAACTAACAAGCTAATCGAAAGGGTATGGAAACCACCTAAATCTGAGTCGATATATATATATAAATATAATAGTCGGTGATCCTGCCTCAATAGTACCGCGTACGATACAATATATCATATGACATCCTCGAGTCAAGAATGCGGATCTATCATCAATATATAGCTCGTACGTAAATCCGTCGTACGGCATCCCAAATCTGGGTACGGGTCGAATCTCACATTTATCTCATCAATTATCTGGTATCCTTATCATTATATCTCATGAACTGGGGTACTGATCTAAGTCTAGTACTACTGATACCATCTATATAAATATAAATGCGTGTGTAAAACACACGTCAAAAGGCCCGCTAAAATCTCATGTCGTATCTCATAATACGAACCACATCATATCACCGATCTCATGGCACCATGCCCAATCTCATCGACTTATCTCCAAATATCATCCACTATCGTCACCATCCAACTGTAGGTATACGTGTATATATATACATCGTCCCATACCTATGTGTGTTTATATATATACGTATCCCCATATACGCACAAGTATAACAAAGTAAGCATGTGTGTGCGTGTGGGTGTAAACCTATTCTAGGGTTCGCGACTAAGAAGCTATACTAGTTCACTTCTAATAACCCTAATCTAACCATTGAATACCTAATCACATCATGAATATCCATGTCCCACATAAAGATATCATATATATATATATATATATATATAGTATATATAGCATACTAAACATCGAACTGCGGGGGTGTTATACGCCATCCACTCGACTTCCCCCATAGATATAATCTACTCACCTTGCTCTTCGCTTTCCGTTGCCGATGCCACCACGTGCTTGCTTGTCATCTCGAAGTCTTCGTGGGGTACCTACACAATCATAACGTATCGCAAATGCATATTAAAATCACGTCGGAAATCCAAAACGACACTCTAAAGGCCTATAGGTTAGAACCTATGAATTACGCTTTCAAAATCACCAAATAACACTCGATTTCGACGTACAAACGTCAAGCGATCGAATACGACACAAATCACAAAAATCCAGAATTCAAAATACGCAAAACGAAACCCCGAATCAAAACAACAGCTCTTGAAAATGGCCCCAGATTTTACCCTAGGACAAATTAGTCAATTTTGCATATGCCAAGGGTCTAGTTTAAAGCAAATGGGGACATGAACCAAAAACGAACCACATAGCTCCAGGTCTGGCCGCAAATTGCGGCCAGATAAAATAAATCTGCAGCCATATGGTGGAGGTGGGGTCTCGGGTCTTTAGGGTATGCTCTAAATCACCTGCACATCTCTCTGTGTTTGCTAAATAATTTTCAAAGTCTCTGGGTGATAGCAGATTTCATTTTACACTCACAAAATCCACAATTCTTCTGATATCGGGTTTCTAAATCTGTATTCCGGGGCTCTAGTCTCTAGTTTAGGTCTGAATTCTAGCACTAGGGGGTTTGTGTGGCTTCTACTGAGCTCAATTACACATCACAACTCAAAAATTCCATAAACCCTAACTATAATTTCCGAAGTCTCATTAAACGACACCAAATCGGTTCTAAACAAACATGGATGTAAAAGGAATGGAAATACTAGGCTAAAGGTTAAGAGAATACCTCATTTGGCAACTCAAGAATTTTCTTGAGTTGCCCCAAGTGTCCAAAATGCAAGCTTTCTTGATCCAATCTGTTGGTAGTGAGCTCATGCACATTTTTAATGAAGTGGGTATTGGGTTTTAAGATGTTTTTAATGGTGTTTGAGAGGATTGAAGAGGGGGAGGGAGTGAGGGCGGCAGCAGCAGCAGCAAGGGTGTGGGAGAGGAGAGAAGATGGTGAAGAAAATGAAGTAATTGGAGCTTGGTCCAAAGTTTGACCCCTTACCCTCTCACTCTCTCATGCCCATCCCTCCATTCTTTAATGTTTTCTTTTCTTTTCTATTCTTCTTTTCTTCTCTCAATATAAAACAACAACCATGATATAAAACATGAAGAAAAGCCATGGAAAAATGTAACAAGTGTAAAAAAATGACATGTGCATGTTTTGCACAAAACAAGCTTAATACGCGATTAGCGATATTTAATCGCGATTAGCACTAAATAGCGTATATTTAATCATAAAAACTTATAATTTGCATAATTCATATAAAACACCCTATTTTATTAATTTCTATAATTTTTTTCAAAATTTTTCCCAATTTATCGGTATTTAATTATATCGCAATATTAAAATATTCAATATAATATTATTTAATTATAAAAATTCCCAAAATAATATTTTATTTTTTTGAAATGTTACATCTACTCCCTTCTGCACCAACGATTCTCATGCCAATCAATGAAACGTTTCCCGATGAACATATTTTGACAATATCGTGTGAACGATGGTTTGCAGATATTGTGAATTACTTTGCACTGGACTTGCACCCAACGAATGGTCAAGACAGGGAAAACAACGATTTCTTTCCTCATGTGGATATTTTTTGCATGTATGCTTGCTTTACTTTGCATATATTTTATATACATGCTTTTGGATATGGTTGAGATATATATTCAAAATGTGCATTTTACTTGTGCTCGTATCCATTTCCTAGTGTTCTTCTACGCATACATTTAGGGGAGGTGATTCAAACGTTTGATTCACTTTAGATGTACGGATATGTTTAGGTGGAGTAGTTCAAGCGTTCTAGTTTCCCTAAATACCCTTTTTGATTTTGTCAGAAAGGGGAGAATAATAGGATTTTTTAATATATCGATATTGGATATTTGGTTTTATTTAACATAGATATACTATTTTCTATTCATATTTTGCCATCATCAAAAAGGGGGTGATTGATAGCATATGGATTTCGATGATCCATTTATTTAGTTTTGATGATAGCTTAAATATGAATAGTTCGTTTAGTGTCACTTGCTTATCTTACCTATCATATCGACACTAAATTCGTATACACTTGATGTTTAGCTTGCTTATCCTATATCTTTTGTATACCGAGTAATATATCAATATCTAAGGCTACACTTGTGTTTTATTCTTTGATATCGATATATTACTCACATTCATTGTTTTGATGATTCACGATATTAATTTGTATCTACATGTGCTCTATATCTTGCTTCTCTTATATCATTTATATATATTTAGTATATCAATATCTCATGCGTTGAGTTTAGTTATATCTTGAAATTGATATACTATTCACAATTGTGATATCAAAACAATAAATGTTCATATACATGTGTTTACTATCTTGCTTATATTTTATAACACTCTATATTATATGCTTGGTCATGTTTGAGATTGGTTTTCAGGATACCTCACGACACAAGCGTATAAAGGATAATGGATGGTTATTAAGCTTAAACGAATATATCTAATGGAGGTTGGAGGATATGTACGAGAGCTTCCGAATTTAATATCAAACTTCATGAGTTCAAGCTACGTAGCAGAGAAACAAGGGTTTAAGAATTCAAGCTACGAATAGCTTCAAGAAGCTAGAAGCCAAGTCCATGTTTGAATCGTCAAAGATCGAAGTCGAAAAGAAGTTCATTTGAAGATCAAATTTCGTCTTCATGACGCAAGTGAGTGGATTGGCATGTTCGAGTTTGAAGCGTCAAGTGTCGAAGTTAATTGATGATCAATTGACCAACGCAATTTTCAAGTGAAGTGCCAAAGTTTCATGAGCTCGTGTCAAAGATTCAAGATTTCGAAGAAATGTGACATCGATATAGGATTCAATGTAAGTACTTTATTGATTATGTTTATTATCAATTAGTGCTTTTGAACACTCACACATATTTGCACAAACGTTTTACATTGCACGAACTTTGGGTTTTTCGATTTAAAATTGATTATCATCACTAAACACATGTTTCTGAGTTTTTACACTTCAGATGTCTATCCCTATGTGCTTCAGACGTTTGTCGTCTTATTGTGTGTTTATAAAATCCCCAAATATCAGAAATATCAGTTTCATACGTTTTGTGCTTCAGACGTCTGTCCTTTGCTTGTTCAGACGTTTGTCTATTCTTTGTGTTTTCATATTGCCTATTTTTATGAGATACAGACGTCCCTCCTGTTAGGAATTTGTATGCCCTAGAGGCCATTATTGTATGATATAGTGGATGATTGGACACATATATAGAGGACTTTCTTGCTCGACATGATAGTATTCTATTTGGTTGCGCTTTATCTTAACATTTACACTTGCATTATTATACTGTCTCTCTGATACATGTTGATAAAGCGCTTAGGATGTTTGCTTGACTACTAGGACTATGATGTGGATCATACTACTGGAACATGTGTAGTCCACAAGCACATCCTTTAACAGTTCCTAGTCGAGGGAGTATCGAGATAGGGCATCAATATTCCAGAGTAGACTAGTGTGTACATTTCTTGACCCTGTATGGGGCGATGGTTGATCCCATAACTATTGGTGTTTGACATCAAAGATTATACATATGTGCTCATTAGAGAATGGTTACACCGAACAGGACTCATAGAGAACTCCTAGATGGTACCATACCTATCATCATATAGCAGTTCTCTGGTGACACTGGTACAGGTTAGTCTGTACACCCAAGATCGTTATAGTGTCTTGTGTGGTACCCACTGTGCTTTGATTTCCTCTCTATCACGGCTCAAAGGAGTCATGCAAACAGGTGGATTTTGGGTATAGTCCCGAGTCACATGGAGGCAGTGAGCGATAAGAGGTGTTTTATCTCTCCCGGTATAGGGAGTTGATGTTGCGCTATGCTCGATTGGCTATAACAGTTAGTCCCTGGCCAGTGCTGATGAGATTTGTTGTTAAGTGTTATTAGTAGTTTCTCGAACCATTATGAGCTATACATCAGCATGACTTATCAAGTTACTGGGTTTGACAATTCTACCCCTAGACTTGATATGCGACATATCAGACGAAAAAAACGGACTACACGGTAAGTGTTACTTATATGCTTCATGGGAGTTTGGACAAGCTTGCTTATTGATCTTCTAATCGCTCAATACCTGGATAGCCGTTACATCCAGCTTGTACCGTTGACGGCATGTGGGTAACTGATATAATCATTACCTACTGCTAGCGTATTGACGAGTCTTTAGAGTTACACATAGAGCTTTCCTAGTTCAAGTGAAACGAAGTAGGGCACATATGCTGATATGTGCGGGAGCCTGATTAAATACGAGTATGTGATACCGTATTCTAATTTGGCAACATTTGATATCGGTTAGGTTATATGTGATATAACCGGATTATTGAATCAAGTGTTGATTTGATAATGTGATATACAGATAAATGATATTAGTCGGTTATATGTGATATAACCGGATTATTAAATCAAGTGTTGATTTAATAATTTGATATATTTTTATATTTGATATAGTTATATATTAACTAATATTAAGCTCACTAATTATTTTCTTCTCTTTATATATATATATATATATATATATATATATGGATTTTCTATTTTGAGAAAATAGAAAATGAGGTGGAAAATGGGGAGATATTCGAGGAATGGGTGAAGCATGGTTCATATATTGTTAAATTAGTTTGGCTTTACTATTGAAGCATGGTGCATATCTTCTATATGAAAATATTCATGCTTCAATAAATGAAGATTATATGTGAGCCATTATTCATCACTTGGTTGAAGCTAGCTCTCTTTGCTTTCACTCTCTCCTTCTTCTTCTCCTTCCACTTAAAAGCCCTAACTCTCACATGTGTTGTCAACCCTAGGGCTTTAGGGTAATCCAAGTGAGCTAAATACCCTACTTCATCAACCTACACTCAATTAGCCATTAAGTATAGATTGTTTCATTCACTAATAGTAGATTAGTGAAGAGGTAGTTTGAATTAGAGAAGCTTCAAGGTGGATCATTTTCGACACGATGATCGCGAAGCAAGCTTGTTCCTTCTTCAAGTGGAGCTACGAGGAGTCGTAGGGACTACTATCCGGAGCTTGAGAAGAGAAGGATTTGGTCTACAAAGGTTGTAATCTCTTTCACTTAGTATAGTTTTTGTGATATCATTGTTTAAACCCTAATACTCTAGTTAGATTTTAGGTTAGTGTAGCTTAGCACCAAGAATTTTTCAAAATTGCATGCTTGATGCTTGTGAAAACCCAGTGGTGGTGCCAAGAAACACTTTCATGGTATCAGAGCCAAGCTAGAATATTAGGGGAAGTCTTTGCGATGTTAAAGTGTTCGATCGAACTTCAAAACCGGGTTTTTGCAAAGTTTCTATCCATTTTTTCAAAAGTTCAATTTTTTGAGATTAAAAATATGAAAAAAATTGTGCATGGTATTTTATGGAGCCCCAAGAAATACGAGTCCTAAATACCAACATTGCGCCGCGGAACCGCGGCCTAAACCCCATTTTGGCCACTGTTCCGCCGCAAGTTTTTGGTATTATGGGATCGTTTTTCTTGTGCTGCTCTATTGTTATATTTGGCACATTCTGGGTGTTTTTAGTGATGCTCAGGTTGTTGAGGTCTCTGTGATTTCTGGGTGTTTGATAAATCGATCGAAATGTTTAACGTCATCTAGATTATGATGATATGTGATACAATACTTGGAATCCACAATAATTAGATTTTTGAAAACTAGTTAGTGTTTAGTAAATCTAGCGGTTTAGTCTCGTTTGATCGATTTCTACGGAGTTTTTATTCGGATCAAAACTCCGTCGCAATCTTGTATTGTACACGAACACTCGCCGGGAAACACTGCTAGATAGCCATGCCCCATAGCCCCGACCAAGTGACTGTAGGCGAACCCCGTTGCCAAAAGCATCCACTCGGGTGCTCGCGGCCATGGTGTTTCACTTAAGTGCACTACGTCGTTGGCATCAGGGGTGCGGCCATCTACTAAAGTTCCCGACGAGCATTCGATCAGGTAGTTGGGAATTTTGTAGAATTACCCGACTAAGTCATTGAAAAGTATTTTCGATTTGAGACTAAAATGCAAGATTTATAGGTTAGGCAAGAAATTCGGAATATGTGATATTCCGGGTTTATGATGTCTAAGAATATGTGGATTCTAAATATTGTAGTTTTTCATTTCTTTTCTGGGACCGTAAGTGTAATATTTAGGGTATCCCCGATCTCGTTGCTATATGTCAACGACATTCGGAATACGCATATTTACTTACGTCGATGACATGTGATGTTATGTGTTGCTGTGATATGTTATATTGGATCGTCGTGATTGAATAGCCGGGGGTTTTTGCTTGAGATGAGAGTTTTTCAATTTTCATTCATGTAAAATTGTATGTAATATTCTTTTATTGGGACACTTCAAGTTTGAGGATGGTGTCATCATTGATATATATTATTTGCTTTTCCCCATTAGGATAGACCCAAGGCGGGGAGCACAAGTAACCGGGTTCTAGAGTCCAGTGGGAGACAATCTCGAGGAGTCGAGACTGTGTCTCCTAACTCTAGAATTGGCAGGGTTGCTAGCCGCTCTCGTAGGGGTCTAGGGATGTGGTTTTGGCTATTCATCACGACCGTGGAATCCGTGTTTTTCATTATCGGCTGAATTTAAAACACGAACCTCCTAGTATATCCAATATTTCATATGTTTGCTTCTGATGCTTGAGTTCTGTGATGTGATCATATAACTGTGAGAGACGAATGCTATATATATATATGATATATATAATAAACGTTGCTTATGTTTTGCACCAGCGCTAGTCCGGCCTTCGCTCTGCCATTAGTTAAGTAACCTAACGGTGCATGATGGGGCCCCGTGGTGAATGCGGATGGTGTTGGCTATAGTGCCCTCAAGTAAATTATTGGATCACAGGCACGTGATTGCAATGATTGAGGGAGGACCTATACCGGTAGAACAGTCTTACTCAAGATGATAGTATGCTATCTGGGTTGTCTTTATCATTATGCACATGCTTTAGGTGACATTACAAATCACTATTACTTGTTGATAGAGCCGAGAGGATTCTTGCTTGACTACCAGCAGTATGAAGGCCATCATATACTTGAGAGTTGGGTGTTCTATCAGCACATCCTTAAAGTGTCCCTATTCGTGGGAGTTTCGAGACTGGGTATCGATACTCCAAGAGTAGACTAGTGTATACGGATCGGACCCCGACGAGGTGCGGTGGCCGGTCTCACAAGCCATTGGTGTCAGTTGGTTCATCTAAGATGTATACAGGTGCTCATTGGGTTATGAGTACACTGGACGGACTCGCCGGGAGCATGCTAGTTCGTCACAACCCGAAATTTAGTTCGTGATCGACACTTAAATCACGCAACGTCTAAAAGCATAACGTAATTCAAGTAAGCCGAAGCCCAGAAATCTAAACCTTTTTAAACAAATTAAAGAGGTGAAGTTTTGAAATAAAGGTATGATGAAAAATGCAAGTGAATGATACTAGTTGAAAAACATGTTTCGTCTTTTAAAAATTTGGGCAGCACCTCCTTTGTATATTTTGATCCCAAAACTACATATACAAGATAATATAAAAGGCATCCCCAAGTGGGAGCTAGCTCTTCGCCAATCGGCAGAATCACAACCACGCAAGTCACAATATAAGTACACGATGCCCAACGGTGAAGATCAACATAAGGAGAATGTAAAGCAAGACATCAAAACAACAAGTAACGAACATAAACCCTCGCACTAAGTCTCTCAACCATAAGTCTCACTAAGTCTCCGTCAGTACGGATCGGCCCATATCATCTTACGACTCCGGTTGGTATCCTCCGTATAACCGCCGAGTCCAAATACTATCACCGGTAGGTAGTGCTCCCCTTCCAGACTCACTGCCTAACTATACGAGTTTTCTTGCCCCAGGGTACCTCACCGGGTCCACCATGTACCCATAAACGGTGCCTACCGCTCCTCGAATCGGGTTTCACATGCCAATCTCAGAACCGAGAAAACACATGGTGGACGCCTCAAAATATCATATCAAGAGAAACCGGGTTTTTAAAACAATACATAATTTTCTTTGAAATTTAACCACGGTTCTCAAATCCAGAATCTCATGAAAACAGCATCTTAATGCGTAATATCATAAAGCATTATGTATGCAAACATAGAACAGAAATGTGAGCATATCAAGTATATCATGCGATATAGTATGGTGATGTGAATATAGCAAGTATATCATGAAACATAGCCTAATGATGTGAGCATAGCAATATATCATAGCATGATGTAGCAATTCTACCGTGTAAGCGACATAGCAATTATCGATGCACAAGTATATGTAATGAAATGCGAATATCATGAACGCAGCATAAAGTACATCGTAAGCGAAATGCTATCAGGTATACGTATCTATAACATGTCTGAGTCGGTGAATCTATCAATCGGCATCTAGCCTCACAACATCACGTACGGTATAATCTATCGTATGGCATCCTCTTGTCAAGGGTATGGATCAATCATCAAGTAAAAATCATCACGTACGGTATCCATCATACGGCGGCATTAAACCATTACGGATCCTATCAACCTATATGACAATGAGGGTACGGACCTAACGTTTCGTACGTCATATCACTCATGATTCACAACATTATATATATCTATTTACCTATATCCCAGGTCACAGCCGTATCAATCTCATATCAGGGGACCGACAAAGGTATCAATTATCTCATATCGACTCGCATCTATATAACGACATATCAACCAAGTCATCATATCTCATCGTATACTCTTTTCATCACATCAATCCCTCACATTAAGTCATTTTACATATACATTCTATCTTATAAATCTTATGTCATACAACTCTAAATCTCATACTTATCCTCGTGCACTATATATATATATATATATATATATATATATATATATATATATCATTTTTACCGGTCTCGTAACACATCTATCTCAATCTTATCATATTCATCGATCTCATGTCATATCCGCTCATATTATCTTATCTCGTTTCATATCTTATATCAATCATATCCATAAGTTTCTCACATGGTTTCTCTAATCACATTCTACATATCGGTTTCCATTTATAATTTGCGGGGGTGCTATACGCCATCCACCCGACTTTCCCCGTAGATATAAATCTACTCACCTGCGGAACTCCTTGTTCAGCCGCAGTCGATATGCTTCGTCGTCTCGGAATCCACGCGAAGGTACCTACAATCAATACATATCGCAATACCATTAAAATCAATTGCGGAAAACCAATACGGCACACGGTGAGCCTGGAATCCGAGCTCGCCGGCCTGGGGTGCTCCGATTGGGTTCGTATCTTCACGGTGGTCTTCTAGTGGTCTATCTAAGTCTCTGGTGTTGCTAGATTTTCTCGTTCAGGTCTTAGATCATCCCGGATTTCCTGTATGCACACAAACTCCACAAAACCGACACGGGAAAGTCTTTAAGTTCGTATTCTGGGTTTATTCTCTGTTGTTTGGCCATAAAATTCACACTATTGTCTTACAACAGCCACTATACATCACCACAACACAACTCAAACCCTAACCTCAACTTGGAATTTCCAAATATCACAATCCACACTAAACCAATTCTAAACCAAGGTAGAAGCTAAAGAAACTAAACTACTAAGCTAATGGTGAAGGAAATACTTCATTTGGCAACTCAAGAATTTTCTTGAGTTGCTCAAAGTCTTCAAAATCCAATTTTGAAAAGACTAATGTGTTGAGGATGAAGTGGTGCATCCTTTTAATGAAAGGTTTATAGGGGTTTGAGAAGAAAATTGAGGTGATACTTGGCGGTGGAGGTGGAGGGAATATGAGGAGGAAGAAGATGAAGTAAACAAATGGGGGGAAAGAAAAGAAGCAGCCTTATCTCTTTCTCTCTTATCCTTACTCTCTTTCTTATTCTTACCCCTCATAAGCCCATGCCTCACTCTTTCTCTCTCTCCAATAATTCTCCCATACCTTCACGTTTCTTTTTCTTTTCTCTTTTAAAACCAAATATCAACAAACACACTAATACAATATATAACCAAAATGCAATATGTCATGGTGCACTAACCATGGAAAAATATAAAAACACGGATTTGGTTTAATCGCGATTAGTAGTGCACTAATCAAGTTTTTATTTAAACCGCATATAATTAATTATAAAAATGCCAAATCCAATAAATATATTTTTAAATGAATAAATCATTTTAATCTCCAATTTTTTCACAAATATTGGTATATATTTAAACTATTTTACGAAAATCCCAAATTCGCAAATCGGGTAGTTTTCGCAAAATATATTATTTTAATATTAAATTCCAAAAAATAATATTTTATATTTTCTGAAATGTTGCGTAGTTGGTATTATACCTATTGTCAGATGGCAGTTCTCTGGTGACATGTGTACAGGTTAGTCTATCGACCTGAGATCGTCATTTGTCTCATGTGAGTTCCCACCGTGCTTTGATTACTACCCTACCATGGCTCAAAGGAGTGATGCAAACAGGTTTTAGTTGGGTACAGTCCCAAGCCATATGGAGGCAGTGAGCGGATCGTATGGGGATTCGTCTCTCCCGGTATTGAGGGTTGACGTCACGGTGTGCACGGGTGGCCATCACCAAAAATCCTCGGCCGGGGTAAACGGGAATTACCGATCTAGAATCGGTAATTTCTCAGATGGTGATAGGTTTCATGCCGACACTATATGTCGCATTATTAGGGGTCTGATTTTATCCACCCCCTAGACTCGATATGCTATACTCATAGATGAACGGACCGTACTGTACGGATATTGTCAGTGTTAGGCTCAGTAGGGTTTCAGGACGAGTTTACTCGTCGGCGTCCCTTTCGCTCAATACCTGGGTAGCCGTTACGTACAGCTAGTACCACTGACATGCTTGTGGTTAAACCCACGGCCAGCGTATTGATGAGTCTTTAGAGTTCCACACAGAGGGTTTCCCTGGTTTGGGCGATACGTTGTAGAGGCCATATGGTTTTATGGTAGGGTTCGATCATATTCGTGCACTTGTACACGGATCATGATCAGACGGATAATACTAGTAGGCTTTGGTTTATGCCGGATCCTAGTATTATATTGTTGGATTATTTTCGTCTCATTGTATTTGTATTCAGTCGGAATACGGATGCAGGTTATACGGATGAGGGGTATTCTTATAATTCGTTACAAGTTCACTTTTGAGTTTCTATTTCCTTTTTGTATTAAACATTTAGTTTAAATGTTTATTTGTGGAAAGTGTGACACATTGTTGTAGGTCATGGTTCTAGCATGTTCACTTGGTGATTCATGGAGACACATGGGTGTGACTCATGATGGGTCATGGGTGACATGCTAGGGTTTTGTTTGTGGTATGGGATATTTTGTGAGCCTTGTAGATATTTTCTTTAGTTGCTCACTAATATCTCACAACTCTTACACACTAGAAAAAAGAGCAGACACATTTTCTTGAGTTGCTTTTTCCTTTGAGCTCACACTTTTCTTCACTTCGCTTCTTCTTCAACCTCCACCCATACCCTCTCATGAGTTGAGAATCCTTGGGTATTTTGAGACAAAGTATTCATACACTATCTTTACTTCATCTTGGTTATCTAGGTTAGCAAACTAGATACCCGAGTTGCTTCGGATTTGAAGCGGGATCCTGTATTACTAATTCTCGACGTGGATCATCTTCGACGAGGGAGACCGGAGGTCGAACTTGATCGAGAAAGTCGGGAGGAGCTTGGGACAGAGGTTGAAGACCGAAGGATACGGATCGATCGGTATAACCTCTCTAAACTCTTTTTATATAACTAGTATAGTGTTAATGGTACGATCCGTAGATTAGGGTTCCGTTAGCGCCGGGTTTTTAATGTTTTTGTTCCGTGTTTGGCCACGGATTGATGGCTGGGGCGCTGCCGTAACCCTATATGGTATCAGAGCCAACCCATTAACCACATACTAGTTGGTTTAGATGATGTTAAAGTATCGAAACCGAAACAACTCCGAAACAATACCCGACGTATTCTAATTTCTGTCAATTTTCCGATTCTTCTAAAAATATTTAAGCAACTGCAGAAGACCACTTAAGTGACTACTAGAACACCACCCAAACACGAGCTCTTAATTCCACTACTTGGCCGGCCACATGAAAACAAAATCCGGCCTGGCTGGTTTTATAAGCATGTTAGGACTTGATTTTTAGGTTGTGGTCTAATCTCTGGAATATTAGTTCGGTGGTATTGCTAGTTTAGCCCATTTTGGATATGGTTTTATCTAGTTGTTTGGGGCTATTCGAAGTTATTTCGAAGTCGATATTTCTAACACTGTTTAAAGTTTTACAGTACATACATTAATATCTGTGACCATGAATGTCATTAAAGCGGTACAACTTTTCTATTTGCTATAGTTCTTTTAGACGGGTTTGCAAACGTGACATTCATGTTGATGTTCTGTGTTAGGCTGTGTTGTTGCGGATTCGTCGTGGTGGATAGCTTAGTTGCAATGATAGCTTGGTTGCAATGATAGTTAAGTTTTATTTGTACATTTGATATCGTGGGGAGAGCGTCTGACATGTGGACTGCCGTCATTTCCTGTTTGTATATTATTTGTTTGGGGCACGACCGGGTTGAGATCGATGTCACCGTTGTACATATTTTTCTTTTTTGTACTAGGATTACCCCGCGATAAAGTGTATGGATAGCCGCGTTCTGGAGGGCAACGAGTCCGAATCTCATGGCGCTCAGATGGAGGGGGCCTCTCTCTAGAATTGGCGGGCTTTTCGCCGCACTCGTAGGGGGTATAGGTTGACCCAAGGTTAGGTGCTCAAGTTACCGGATTCCATGAAGTGCCGGGTGGCCCATTCACTTTGATGAAGGGGGATGCCTCGCTTTTGGTTTTGGCGGGTAACTTGCCGCGCTTGTAGGGGTCTAGGTTTTTATTGCACAGGCTATCCACACGACCACGGGAACGTCGGGTTTCACTTGCGGCTCAAAGGAAACCCGGGGCTCCTAAATTATCAGTATTGTTCTGCGATGCTTATTACTTATCTGTAATGTTGCATTTATCATGCCTCGAATGATTATTATATATTGTTATATATATACTAGTAGATGTTGTATATGTTTTACACCCGCGCTAGTCCAGTCCCCGCTATGTCGTTAGTTAAGTAACCTAACGGGTGATGACGGGGCCCAATGGCGAATGCGGATGGCATATACGCATATCATATTTTCGTTCTTTTCTAGTGTGATTAATTGATGGGGCTACGTTAATTCTGATTAATGTAAGGAGAACAGACCTATTTGATGTTGTTGGAACAAATTTTCAAAAGCTGTTATTACAAGGACGTTTTCTTTTGTTTTGCACAGTGGTATTCGGTTATGAATATCCAGCACCTCATTCTACGAAGTAAGAACCGAGATCCCCTCAACGGGAGTGACCTCTTGGGTGGAAGTTTGCGTCAGGGTAATAACTTCACTATAGTCGATTACCTTTTGCTTTGCATCGAGATATTCAGTTGGAATATCCTGCACCTCATTCCACGAGGAAAGAGCCGAGATCCCTTCACCGGAAATGACCTCTTTAGCAAAGGTTTTCGCCACTATATATTTGTAAAAAGCTATCCGGTTCCTTCAACGATATCAAATTCATTACGTTAAAGGTTTTTTGCTAAAAACCATTCGTAGCCCTCCGTCATTTTAGACGGGTAGCACTTAGTATTCATGCTATGTTTGTTGGCCTTCGTCATGGCGTAGTGTATGCTAGGTATTTGTTACTTTTCTGTTGTATAGATAAATACGTTGGTTTGGGACAGTCGTACTACTATTTTGTCCTTCGTCAAGGGTATGTACGGGTGGGTTCAAATTTACCTGGACAATGACAGGTAGAACTTGACATGTGACTTATGATATGTTGGCCTTTGTCAAGGTCATAAGAGCATAGGGTAAAAATCACATCGGGAGTTTCAAACATACTGGGAACTTGCCAGGCATGCGCATACCTTCTGGAGTGTGATAACTTGAGTGGATTCCATCAGGTTATCATGCGATGATAGTTGGATCCCGATTCCCACTGATGAGTTGGTTTTTTACTCTTCGGGTGATTTTAGATGATCCCGACTAATTCTTCTTTCAGATTTGGAGGAGAATTTGAGGATACAGTGGGAGACATCCTGATTAGAAAAAGTGATTGACCATTCTTATCTAGATTAGAATGCAGGCTGAGTGTTTCTTTTCTCTCTCTCTTTGGCAGCGGCCATGTCCCGACCCTAGACTATAGCTTAGTAACCAAGTTAAACGAACCTTGTTAAAACACACTGGCTTTTGAATTGTCTGAGTTGCATACTTCATTGTCACTCCTACTTTTACCCTTTTCCTTTTTCCGGAACATTCCGTATCACTACGAAGATCCACATTTATTGGATATGACCATCGTATCGTTACATACGAACTCGAAGAAACTTGTTTCAGATTCGAGAATTGTTTCCGGTTTGGTGAAATTGAATAGGACTATTCAGTTGTCTTTTTCGTTTACCTTCTCTCAGGTTGTGAAGGCTCCTAAGATTAAGAGAGGGTACACCTATTGAGCTTTTTGGATAGTCTTCTTCCAAACCATAGGCAGGTGCTGAAAGGTGGGGAATGAAGAAAAACAATTAGCCTAAATGTGGTGTACAGAAGGTAATAATTAAAGACAAATAAAGGGATTAGAAAGAAAGCAAAGTAAATTGCGACTGCTATCATTCATGACGAAACCGCATATATCATCGCCACTCCTACTTCACATTTGTATTTCTCCAGAACACCCCATATCACTACGAAGATCCGCATTTATTGGATAATCCATCATATAGTTATATACGAACTCAAAGGAACTTGTTCCAGTTCGAGAATGGATTCTGGTTCAGGAGAATTAGAATAAGGTTTATTCAATTGTCTTTTATCTTTACCTTCTCTTAAGTTGCGAGTACTCCTAAGATTAGGAGAGTACACCTATTATGCTTATTGGGTAGCGTTCTTCCAAACCATAGGCTATTGCCCAACGTTAGGGAATGAAGAAAACCATTTAGCCTAAGCGTGGTGTACAGAAGGTAATGAGTAAAACCAAATAAAGGGATTTGGTGAGATGACAAAGAAATATACGGTTACAGTCATGAATCTGGATAATGGAAGAGGCATTACTAGGAATACCCGGCTACCCCTTCGAAACATTTTCATGTTTCAATTTCACTGTGCGTTGTTAATTGAAAACTAATTTCTCAATTAGATCCTAACTCCAGGGTATGAATTTACTAGGTTTGATTTTCACATCTGTATGGTTTTACAGATGATGAGTGGGAGAAATTTATTGGGAATTAGGTGATTATATCCTTTTTATATCGTAATCGGTCTAATTGGTGATATTTGAGGAAATCGCCTGGGGTTTTGCTTGACGGAAAGTATTTGGTTTTGAATATCCGTTGTTATGCACCAATTTCAAACTGATATATCTGTACGTTTAGTTTATAAAGTGAGATATAACTTTTTAAAATTATGTCCATGACATTTACCTATATCGGATCATGATCGGGTAAGGAGTATTAAACAGCGGTATAATTCTTCTTAACCATAGTACAGTTTTCAACCGACGACACAGTGGGTTGAGTTATTCAACTGAGGGGACTTATACAAAGTATTGCATGTTGTCCAGTGACCATTAGAGCAGAGGGGTTTGTACGCGTACTATATTCTGTTTACTTATGACCTCTCCAGTTTTAGACTAGTATTTCGTAGAAATATAAGGTCCAAGTTTTAAGAAGTTATAGGTACAAGAATAAAGTAGAGAACCATGTGATGCAGGTATCAGGATTCTTCAAGGTGATCGAATGTATAGATACTTGTGTTTGGTATTTAGTTGATAGTAATGGTTTTTGAGAACCCGCTTCTCTTTCAGATTACTCATATTTGGATGCACTCCTAGTTGAGTAATGCTGGTCGGCCTCCTTCCATTTAGTTGACATGCACTGGAGACAGCTGCATGATTTGAATCTGGTTCTAATTAAATTAGTGCCTCTGTTTCTATATTTTATATATATAATGGTTCATATCTTAACGATGTTAAGGTATATGGAGTTGTCCGACTTATGCTTAAAACCAGACTCTGGATAACTCAAGGCACATTTCTATAATGGCAGTTTGTGGGTTATCTCGGCCTATGACGAGGGTT
The DNA here is from genome assembly GCA_030015575.1 of Agapanthus africanus. Taxonomy (NCBI): domain Eukaryota; kingdom Viridiplantae; phylum Streptophyta; class Magnoliopsida; order Asparagales; family Amaryllidaceae; genus Agapanthus; species Agapanthus africanus. Next base: position 284,855,894 of record JASDDO010000004.1, read on the forward strand.
AGCTTTCTACCATCTGGAAGATCAATAGTGATATTGTTCTTGACTCGCCACAGTTTTAACAAAATGGATTTTTTCAGAAAACAATAGTGGGAGTATGGTAGAACTAGAAGTGATTCCAGAACCACAAATGATTTCTGAAAATTTCATAGAACCTAAAGATTCAATCGGGTTTGACATTCCATTAGCCACTCCGCAGATATGGTGGGTAACCTCAGGCGCCCGAGAGGTACTTCAGTATCCTCAAAGACGGTGACAGGGAGGTTCTTGTTTACCCAGACTTACTATTACTGTTGTTCTAGACTATGAAACCCGGCATGCGGATGAGTATAGCATCGTTCTAAACTAGCTTTAAAAGTGCACGTGTATATGACTCTGCCAGAGGGTTGTTGTAGTCAGTGGGAGCAGCGGAAGCATAGTGGACAAGTAGCTTATGTCTATTTATAGACTAAAGCAAGTATAGCGGAGATAGATCATCTATTTTTGATGCGACAGTCATAGGCTTTGACTTCATCAGAATAAGTGATGGATCTGTTAAGAAGGTAGTAGGGTCTGAAGTCCTGGTATTTGGATAACATACACTTTGTAGGAAGTGAAATTTCTATCCTACGATCGGTTATATTGTGGCTGTCACACAGTGGTTTCTGTTGGGTTATGGTAGCGCCCCGGCCATCAAACTGTGGCCAAATGCGGAAAAAAAATTACTAAACTGGTGCTACCATTACCCGATGCCCGGATCTACCCTAAACCCCAAACTAGCAAGCAATATATAAGAAGTTAGATGGTTATACCGAGTTGATCCGTGTCCTTCGGTCTTCAACCATCATCCCCAAACTCCTAGTGGCTCCTTGATCGAGTTTGGTTGCCAGTCTTCCTTCATCTACGATGACCCACCTGAGGGAAATGACACAAGCTTCATCCTCGTGAAACGAGGCAACCGACGCTCCAAGGTTGCTAGCAATGGAGAGTGGAGGTGTAGGAATGTATCACTATATTTTTCTCTCATCACAATTACTCAAGGGAGCAACCATAGAAAATGAAGGAGGTGAGGAAACAATGGCATGATCAACTCAAGAATTGGCTTGGTGTTGATGTGAGAATAAGAGTGTAAGCTATGAAGCAAGTGAAGAAAAATGACCAAGTCCACACCAATACTTGTGGATGCCCTCTCTCTCTCATCACAAAAATATCTCATTTCAATTTGCAAATAAATAATTCCAAGCCATACCCATGACCCATGCTCATGCCACCTCACTCCTCCACCTTATTTGTGAAACAAATGATTTCCAAAAATGGAAAATCATACAAATGAGGTGTCCACTTCTAGAAGCTATTCCGTATAAATACGGAATACTTCCCTATATATGTATCAAAATACATATATGCGTATTCGTACAAAAATACGAATAGCCAAGAGAGAAAATGAATAGTGAACAATAATACTAGAATACATATATATAATTACATATATAAATTATTAAATCAAAACATGATTTAATAATCCAGCTTAATCCTAACCCGCTAGTATTATCAACCGTCCAATTAAAGTCTGTGCAGCATGTGCACATATTTAATCGGACACCTGTATGTACCAACATACCTCATCTAGACCATATCGTCTGAACCGTGAAAACCCTCTGTGTGGGACTCTAAAAACTCGTCAATACGCTGACAGTGGGTTTAATCACAACAGCGGCACTAGCTGTACGTAACGGCTACTCAGGTATTGAGCGAAAGAGAGGCCGACGGGCAAACTCATCCTGAACCCTACTAAGCGTGACAGTAACAATATCCGTACAGTCCGGTCTGTTCGTCTAAGAGTATCGCATATCGAGTCTAGTGGGGTGGATAAAGTCAGAACCCTAACAACATGACATTTAGTGTCGGCATGAAGCCTATCGCCTGTCATGAACCGAAAAGTACGGAGCGTGACTGGCACTTAAATTACGAAACATCTCGAGGCGTACATAATCTAAGTAAGCCAAAACCCATAAATCAAAACCCCAAAAAAGCAGTAGAGTGAAGGAAACCAAATAAGTCGCATCAAATCATTAAAAGCAACATCACATTTTCCGAAAATTTCGGCAGAGCATCATTTGTAAATACTGGCCCCAAACGGGTACAAAACAGGAATATGCGTACAACATGAAATAAGGCATCCCCAAGCGGGAGCTAGCTCTTCGCCTAAGGCGGACTCATAATCACACGCAATAAATATCATCATTGTACAAAATAAGCAAATAAAGGCACAAGTAATAAAGCATCATGTCTGCTCAAGTGAGCTCGACCCCAGAGAAACAACATATCTATATACAAATCTCACTGTCTCGTCTCTAGGTCACAAATACAACAGTACAAGTAGTAGATATGGTAGATGGAGTACACTAGATACAATACTGATACAAGGTGGAAATAAAGTAACCCCGCAACCCACCTACGAACAATGCTGCGGGTCCAAGCAAAAGGAGCAAAAGAGGAGATGCGCCCGCCGCTACTGTGCTGACGGGTCGGACCTGCAAAACACTGTGGCACAACGAGGGTGAGTTGCCAACTTGTGAGTAATAAGTAACATCTAATAAGGCTATCGTAAGCATGTACACAATTTCAGCACAGCCTACATATACTAATATGATGCGATACACTGGTATGTATGCAACATGAATGCAATAAATAACACGAGATTTGAATATAATTAACATGGGAAATCTGTATTCTTATCTTAATAAAACATCTGTAATTTAGTTGTAGTTTCATCAATGAAATCAATATAAATCCGTGTCAAGCATCGACACCAAATATGAACATCTCATTTATCCTGGGGTCCGGCAATCCGGACTGGCCCATAAATCTGATCTTGGGCTCCGGCAATCCGGACTGGCCCATATCATTATAACTCAAGACTATGTCGGTATCCTCCGGATATCCGCCGCGTCACAAATAACCGGTCGGTAGTGCACCCCTACCGGGCTCAACGCCATCATCTGCGACCATCTTGCTCAGGGGTACCGCACCGGGTCCACCATGCACCCACAGACGGTTTCTCCGCCTCCTCGAATCGGGTTTATGATACCGCTCAAGAACTGAGAAATCTTATGGTGGACGATATATACATCATATCACGAGAAAACCGCAACTTACATTTTTAAAATGGTAATACGTTCATAAATCCTTACGGTTTCTCCAAATCCATAAATCTCATAAATACGGAAATTCTCGAGAAGAATCATAATACATGAATGCCTATGATAATAATAATATGAAATGCGATGCGGAACTAGGAAACTACGCATGAATGATGATGCAATGAGATAAATGCACATGACTAGAAATCCTACGTATCCATCTTGATGAATCGAATATACAAATACAGGTTATTAATCATAATTGGCGCAATTGATAAGATTCGGATTTAACAAGATTTATGGTGTTCATGGCATAGCAATTACCAAGGCGTGTGTGTCTCCATGAATAGTGCCCGTGCAGCATAAACCAATGGTAATGGTGCAAGTGTCCTATGAGGTGATATCACAATATATAGATATATGATAGATGATGCAATGCAATAGGATGAATAACTAGGAGCTACGTAATTTAGTGCAAATACTAATCGAAATTCTAACTATCGGGCGTCTTGCGCCATCCAAACGATTTCCCCATAGATATGTACATTTACTCACCGGAACGCCTCCGCTAGTTTGATCCAATCACCGCCTTTCCTTTCCGCACCGTGTCCAATGTCTTCACGACCGATCCTTGAATTACGCAAAGCAACACACATAAGGCTAATATCCTGCAAAACGCGATATCAAGACCATACGAGAAAACTAGCGTCGCAAGCTAAACGCGTGTGCGCTCGAAGCACCAAAACGTGTGTGCTAACGTCTGAAACCACCCCGAATGGCTGTGATACACAGCAAACACCAAACCCAGACTCGGAATGTACGTGTCGCGCAAGTCTAAAAGTACTAAAAACAAGGTAAATGATCCCAGATTTTGATACGAGTGGAACTAGGAAAAGTTGCATATACCAAAGACCTTAAATATACAGCAGACACCCATCAACCAAACCCCGACACCCAGGTCTCCAATCTGGCTGTAATTTGCGGCCAGAACCCATTAATTTGGGTGTGTGATCCTAGTCCAGTAACTATGCTCCAGTAATTGCAACTTTTGTCTGCAACTTCTGGTTTTAAAGCAGATCCCAAAAAGGAAGTAATTCTCAATTAAAACTATAATTAAACACTAATTTAATACAATATGGTGTTTTAGTGTAAACTGGTGAAAAGACTTGGATTATACGACACTAACAACACTTTGTTAAGCTACTCAAGTCATAAAAACCCTAACTTGACCTAATCTCCACTTAAACTACATAATTAGCACTAAATCCCACTTAAAAACTACTTTAAGCTAAGTAAACTAAAAGTTTAGCAAAAAAGGAAATTAAGGTTGGCTTTATAGCTCAAGATGGTAGAGAAGGGGATTCAAACATGCAAGTGCTATGGGAACTTGCCAAGAACCATGCTTGATTGCCAAAAAGGGAAGTTAGTCATGATTTTAGATAGAATTGTGTTAAGCTTGTGGACTTTTGATGGACTTGATGCTTAGAAGTGAAGAGGAGAAGAAGAAGAAGAAGAAGAAGAAGGGGAGAGGGTTGCTGCTGGGGCTGCTGCTGGGCTTGAGGGGAAGAGAGAGAGAGAGAGTGAGTGTCAAAAGTCAAGCCCCCATGCCTCTTTAATGCTCCATGCCTCTTTATTGCCCCATGCCTCTCTTTTCCATTTCTCTTCTTATTTATTTCATTTGTTTTAGTTTTGATTTAAAAGGATAATAGAATCATGAGGGAAATTTAAATGAAAGACATGTTACAATATTAACCTAGTGTAATTATTAGATTAGTGCATGCTAAACTAAAATTTTTTCTTAGAAAATAATAGTTAAGAAAATTAGATAAATATGTGACCAATAAATTAAATGTTAATTAATAAAACACAATTATATATATAATTACATATTTTCACAATGAAAATAGATTTATTCCGGTCGACGTGGAAAATAATTATTAACGAGGTTTTATGAAAAACACGCATTATCGCTAATTAACACGAAATTAACCTAAACGAATTTTCAAAGCGTTACAATCTTCCCCCCTAAAGAAATTTGGTCCCGAATTCAAAAATTTAGCTACGTGTACCTTCGAAGAGATGGGGATATTTCTTCCTCATCTCGTCCTCGATCTCCCAGGTGACCTCTTCGCTGCTCGGGCCACGCCAAAGGACCTTTATGGACGGTATAATCTTTGATCTCAATTTCTTCACCTGCCGATCCAGGATGACCACCGGCTGCTCTGTAAAGAAAAGGTCGCGCTCCAGCTGGATCGTCGGGTGCTGAATCGCATGAGAAGGGTCATGAAGGTACTTGCGGAGCATCGATACGTGGAATACGGGGTGAACATCTGGGAAACTGGGCGGAAGAGCCAACCGATAAGCAACTGCGCCAACACACTTGAGGATCTCGAAGGGGCCCACATATCTGGGACTAAGTTTCCCTTTCCTTCCAAATCTCATCACGCCCTTCATTGGGGAGACCCTCAAGAAAACATGATCGCCTACAGCAAACTCAAGTTTGTGCCGACGTCGGTCCGCATAAGATCTCTGCCTGCTCTGGGCCGCTCTCATCCAATCATGAATCAGCTGGATCTTTGCGATCATCTCCTGTACGATCTGCGGCCCCAAAATACTGCTCTCGCTGAGCTCTATCCAACAGACAGATGATCGACATCTCCTCCCATATAATGCCTCAAAGGGTGCCATCTGAATCGTCTCCTAGAAGCTGTTATTGTTGGAGAACTCTATTAAGGGCAAATGATGATCCCAGCTGCCACTGAAATCTAAAACGCACGGTCGGAGTATGTCCTCAAGAGTCTGAATAGTCCTCTCTGACTGACCATCGGTCCGTGGATGAAAAGCTGTGCTGAAACTCAATCGGGTGCCCAAAGCCTCCTGAAGTCTCTGCAATAGTTGGCTGGTGAACTGGGTGCCTTGGTTGGAAACAATACAAGTCAAGACGCCATGTAATCGTACGATCTCGTCGATATAAATCTGGGCATACTAAGCAAATCCAAAAGTGGTCTTCACTGGCAGAAAGTGAGCCGCTTTCGTCAATCGATCCACGATCACACAAATAGAGTCATACCCTCGACTGGTCCTGGGTAGACCTACAATGAAATCCATAGAAATTTTCTCCCATTTCCACTTCGGAATGGGCAAAGGCTGTAACTCTCCCGCTGGCCTCTGGTGCTCGGCCTTGACTTGCTGACAAGTCAAGCATCTCGATACGAAGTCCGTGACATCCTTCTTCATCCCGTCCTACCAGTAAACATCTCTCAAATCATGGTACATCATGATGGAACTCGGATGAACGCTGTACATCGATCGATGTGCCTCCTCAAGAATTTCACGCCTCAGTCCCTCAGAATCTGGTACGCACAGTCGAGTCCCAAATCGTAGTATCCCTGATCATCGATCACGAACTTGGAATCTCTGCCCTGTCTAACCTGAGCCATGATCTCTGAACAACGTTCATCACTGTACTGTGCCTCATGGATACGGTCAAGCAACTGTGGACGTGCATGGATATGCGCAAGCTGTCCCTCGGTCGGAGTAAACTCAAACTACACTCGGCTGTCGCGTAGAATCTGCCAATCTGATGATGACTGCCTCTGAACTATGCTCAAACAAGATAAACTACTTCTGGGCCTCCAACTCAAAGCATCTGCCACTATATTCGCCTTGCCCGGATGATAAAGAATCTCGTAATCATAGTCTTTCACTAGCTCCATCCAACGGCACTGTCTCAGAATTAGATCTCGCTGCTGAAATATATACTTTAAGCTCATGTGGTCCGTGAATATCTGGCACGACTCACCGTATAGGTAATGTCTCCAGATCTTGAGTGCAAAAACCACCACCCCCATCTGTAAATCATGAGTAGGATAGTTCTGCTCGTGTTTCTTCAGCTGCCGAGAAGCATAAGCGATGACCCTATCGTGCTGAATCAACACATAGCCTAGTCTCACTCGAGAAGCATCACAATAAACCATAAATCCACTCGATCCCGAAGGCAATGATAATACCGGCGCCGTAGTCAAACGAGTCTGAAACTGCTGGAAGCTATGCTCGCACGCCTCGGTCCAAACAAAAGTAACCCCCTTCCGGGTCAACCCGGTCAATGGTGCAGCGATACGGGAGAAGTCCTGAACAAAACGTCGATAGTAGCCGGCCAGGCCTAGAAAGCTGCGGATCTCTGTAACTGATGCCGGTCTGGGCCAATGCTGAACGGCCTCGATCTTCTTTGGGCCTACGCGCATATTATCTCTCGTAACCACGTGACCCAAGAAATCAACACTGTCAAGACAGAATGCGCACTTGGAGAATTTCACGAATAGCTGGTGCTCTCTTAAAGTCTGCAATGTGATCCGCAAGTGCTGCTCTTGCTCCTCTCAGCTCCGAGAATATACTAAGATGTCATCAATGAATACGATGATGAACTGATCAAGATATGACTTGAAAATGCTGTTCATTTAGTCCATAAATGCTGCTGGGGCATTGGTGTTTCCGAACGACATCACCAAAAACTTGTAATGCCTGTAACGTGTGCGAAAAGCCATCTTCGGAATATCATCTTGCCGAACCCACAACTGATGGTAGCCTGATCGCAAGTCAATCTTCGAGCAATGCCCCGTGCCCTGGAGCTGGTTGAACAAATCATCAATACGAGGTAAGAGATATCTGTTCCGCACTGTCACCCGGTTCAGCTGACGATAATCGATACACAAACGCAAACTTCCATCCTTCTTCTTGACAAACAGAACAGGAGCACCCCAAGGTGACACATTCGGTCTAATAAGCCCTTTATCTAGCAAATCCTGCAACCGATCCTTTAGCTCTCTAAGCTCCGCCGAGGCCATCCGATAAGGCGGTATGGAAATAGGCCCCGTGCCGGGGATCAAGTCGATGCAGAACACAATATCATGCTTTGGCGGTAAACCAGGCAGCTCGTCAGGAAAGACATCAGGAAACTCGCTCATAATCGGGTCCTGGTCCAACGGGACCTCTGCAGCTCTAGTATCACAAACATACGCTAAGAATCCCTGACATCCTTTCCTCAAGAGCTGACCTACGCGAAGAGAAGAAATCAAGCTGGGAAAGGTGACGCTACGGTCTCCCTAAATAACAAGAACTGGCTCTCTCGGGAAAACTAAAACTAACCGCCTTCTCACGGCAGTCCACGGATGCATAACAAGTGGCTAGCCAGTCCATGCCCAGAAGAACATCAAAGTCTAACATATCTAGGAGAATCAGATCAACCAAAGAATCCTTCTCCCCGATACGAACATAACACAATCGAAACACAATCGAGCGACAAACGACTCGCCTACCAGAGTAATAACAATAAGCGGCTGATCTAACGACGATGACTCTCGGCCCAACCTCGGTGCGAAGTGCGTAGATACATACAAATGTGTGGAACCTGGGTCGAATAATACTCATGCGTCAAAAGAACATACTGGCAAGGTACCTGTCACAATGGCATTGGATCCCTGCGCATCTCGCGGAGTCAAATCGAACACACGGGCCTGTCCCCCACCAATAGCTGGCTGTCCTCTGCCTCAGCCTCTGCCTCCTCGTCCTCTCTAAACAAGACTGCTACATCCATGGCCTCTGGGAACGTCAGCCTGGGGTGGAGCACCACCAGGGGTAGGAATTAGAGCTCTCTGAGTAGGTGGTGAGGGTGGAAGGGCCACATAAGGAACTGTCGGCTCACCCTGGCGTCTCACGGTACAATTCTAGAAAAGGTGACCAGGACTCCCGCACCAATAACATACTAAAAGATGCATACGGTTCTTCAGTTTAGAAATAAGTATAGTTCGGATGACGCATCTACGTCGACTAACTAGTCCTATAGTACCCTAAACAGCAATATCGTCAATCTCATCCTCAAGTTCCGTCATCACATACTAGTCGTACCATATCACTTCTAACTATCCTTAGTTTATAATATGGTTTCACTAACTTTCTTTTAACTCTATTTATAGTTTTCTATATAAGGTTCCCTAAACCATATTCTATATAACAATCGGTTTCCATCAAAGTGTGCTGGGGTGCTATACGCCATCCACCCGACTTCCCACGTGGATATAGATCCACTCACCTTGGTCTTCGCCTGCCGAAGTCGATGACGCCATGCTCCGTCGCCTCGGAATCCACACGAGGGTACCTACAATAATAAACAATCGCAAATGCATATTAAAATCATGTTTTGAAATCCAAAACGGCACCCGCATTGCTTATAGGTTAGAACCTACAGCTTTCGCGTACAAAATCAACCAAACCACCCTTTTGTTGATGTAAAAACATCCAACAACCAAATACAAACCCACATCTCAAAACTCAGCATTTCAAAATCCGGAAAACATAGCCAAAATCACACTAAAATGCTCCCAGATTTTAACTCAGGCCAAAAGGAGTTACATAAACAAGTGTAGGGTGCTGTATATGATGTATATGAGCTACTGGACCAACCCCGACACCCCATGCCACCAAGTGGCCGGCTACTTACCCCCAATATCCGGTCACCTTGGCCCCCGGGCTCCTATAGGCTTCGTCTTCATAGGGTGGTCTCCTGGTGGTGTATCTAGGTCCCTGGTATTGTTTGCTACTCTCAAAAATCCCCCGGGTTGCTCCAGATTTCCCTACACACCCTTTATTCCCATAAAACCGACATGAACTCAAATCCCAAATCCGTATTTTGGTTTCCCATACTCATTCGCAGGCCTTAAATAGCCCCTCAACAGCCACTCAAATATCACCAATCCACAACTTCACTCAAACCCTCACTAGGATTTTCCAATTTCTACAAATCACCACCAAACCATCTCTAAACTAAACTAGAATAGAAAGAAGCTTAAAACTAGCTTAATGGAAGAAGCTATACCTCATTCAAGCCACTTTAGACAGCCCTAGCTCCCCAATGTCATCAAAATTCCATTTTGCTTGGTTCAATGTGTAGAGGAAGAAATGGGGATTAATTTTTGTGAAGGGAGCATAAGGTTTTGGGGATTATTTGGAGATGGATCTAGGGTTTGAAGTGGAGGGAGATTGGCTTGAGGATATGAAGAAGGAGATGAAAATGATGGGGGGGAAAGGTCATGACAGCAGCCCCCATCTCTCATTTATTCTCACTCTCTCTCTCTTTCCAATCATTCATCTTTTAACCCTTTTTCATTTCTTTTTCTTTTCTCTTTCAAATTTCAAAGCCAAATCACATAATACCCATAAATCAAAAAAATGCAACAACATGTAACCAAATGTAATATGACATGGTGCACTATCCATGGAAAACTTTAGAAACACGGATTTGGCTAAATTGTGATTAGCAGTGCACTAATCGGGTTTTTATCAAAACTAGATATAATAAATTTTAAAAATGCAAAATCCCTTAAATATATTTTTAAATGAATAAATCATTTTAATTTCCAATTATTTCACAATTATTGGTATATATTTATGTAAGTCGACGTTACACACCCCACTTGATGCGGGGATGCGGAATAGGTAAAACAGTCATTTTGTTTAATGTAACATCGACTAAATTTACGGATCTTTGCTAAACTCTAACTAACAAACTATCTAGAAGTGCTAAACTACTATGATAGATGATTATACCTCAAGATACTAGTCCTTCTTGTTCTTGTTGTTCACCTCCTCTCGGCCTCCTCGATGTAATAGAAGATCCACCCGAGAGTTCCTCCTCCAAGCTTTAACCTCTCACTTGAGGTAACTAAGTGTCTAGGATTGCTAATCTAAGTGACCTAGAAGATATAGAAGTGGATTAAGGATCTATTAGTCTTTCTAACCCTTGGGATCTCAACACATGAGAGGATTAGGGTTAGGTTGAAGAAGAGGAGAGCTTGAGGGGAGAGAGTGTGTATGTGAGAATGAAATGAAAATATAACTCATTTCTATATTTCATGAAGCATAATAATTATCAAATAAATCATATGAAATAATTACAACAATGCTTCATTTAATACAAATGAATGAATCATTTCATGAGTCATTAAAACAATTAATGCTTCATTAACTCACTTGGATGAATCATCTCATGAGTCACTAATTCATTTAATGCAAATAACACATAAGCTCTCCACCTCATTTAATTTAATTCATAAATGAATTAAATCTAAATGAGTCACCTTTCTTCTAGAAGCTTCTCGACTAATTACGAGAATGACCGTCCCATCCGTATTTATGAAAAACACGGATATACTGAGACTGCATAAATCCAATAATCCAATACTAGAATCTGGGTTAAACTAAAGCCCGCTAGTATAATCTGTCCGAACATCATACGTGCACAAGTACACGTATATGTCCGAACCCTGTCGTTAAACCATACGACCTCTATATCGTTTCACCTGAAGCAATGAAACTCTCTATGTGGGACTCTAAAGACTCGACACTAAGCTAGCATTGGGTTTAACCACAGGCCGCAAGCGGTACTAGCTGTACGTAACGGTCCCCAGGTAGATGTCGATAAGAAGGCCGATGAGGAAACCCATCCGAACTCCTACTGAGCCTGATGTGACAATGTCCGTACAGTTCGGTCTGTTCGTCTAAGACTATCGCATATCGGGCCTAGGGGGTGGAAAGCGCCAGTCCCCAAAAAGCGGTATAAGTCGTGTCGGAGTGAAGCCCATTACACCTTGAGAAGCTACTGGAAAACCTACCAGTAAATCTCGCTTGCCCTGGCCAGGGACTTTGCGTAATGGCTCTCCAAACACAGTGCGATATCAACACCCAATACCGGGAGAGACGAATCCTATCTAACCGCCACTGCCTCCAAGTGCTTCGGGACTACACCTAACTGCTATCTGTTTGCACGACTCCTTTGAGCCGTGGTAGGGTAGCAATCTAAGAACAGTGGGAACATACTCGAGGTAAAGCAGCAGTGTCAAGTCTGCGGACTATGCTGTACCTATGTCACCTAGGAACTGTTAACTGACGACGGGTACAATACCAACCAACAGTTCCCTGCGAGTCCTGTCAGGTGTACCTGCAGCCTAATGAGCACCTGCATACTATCTCCAGTACAACGTACTAATCGCTGCGGGACAGACCATTTCCCCTGCTGGGACGAGAAACGTATACACTAGTCTACTCCGGAGTATCGATGCCCTGTCTCGATAATCCTAAGACTAGGGACCTGAAAAAGGATGTGCTTGTAGACTACCCAGCCCCCACTAGTGTGACTGCCATTACAACGCTGGTAGTCAAGCAAGATCCTAAGGGCTCTATCAATATATATTCGTGATATGCTAAAAGAAACATATATGCATATTAAGATAGATATAAACCAAGTAGCGTACTACTATGTTGAGAAAGACTGTTAATACAACTGTGAATATCCCAAACTTCCATTAAGTAAGATACAGACTAGTATGATACAATAATGGCCCCTAGGGCATATACACTAACAATTTATACCCTTTTTCGAAAACCCCAATTTCGCAAATCGGGAAGTTTTCGGGAAAATATTATTTTAATATTAAATTCCAAAAATAATATTTTATATTTTCTAAAATGTTACAGTCTTTCCCCCTTAAATAAATTCGGTCCCCGAATTTAAATTTAAACCCCCAAAATCTAAAACATTTCAATAATCAGCTCAAATCGACGGGGCTCCGAAATCACGGAAGATGCAGAAACAACACAGCGCGTCAAGTGCGCATGAAAACGAGTACAAAACTCAAAATCGAACTCCGTCAAGAGTCACGCAAATCATCGGATTTACACGCATATCCTCGAAGTTACAATAGAGATACAGATCTCGAAATCTACCACTGAATCCAATATACACTAGTCAAATACTATAATACGTGTATAGTACGCATCTTTGGAAAACATTCAAGAACTAAATAAAATTCATGCAAAAATCTGTTCTAAATCGCCGCGTGGATACGTAACTCACGGCATAAGTGATGGACGCTCATTTTAAAATAATAATATATATCCATATATGGTTTCCTAAATATACGCTCCGTCGTTTTCAAAATATCCCAGAATGTTTTCCTTTATAAACGTTCGTGTCGCTCACGGACACGTAGGAAATAGCGAGACTATAGCTCTTTTTCAAAAAACCTCTTGGTAAACTTTTAATGCATGCAAAGTACTCAGGTACTGTCCTCGGATCAGTCCTGTTTGGCTACTACACAATATAGTGCCCAACATGAAAACAAAATGCTCAAAAGCAAAATCAGCCTCGAAAGGCGTATCCAATAATCACGTACGTCGGGTACGCACGGAAATTAAATCCAAACACGAGTGCTATGAATATGCACAAAACCAAAACTAAGTGCAGCGGGTGTGCATGAAAGCATCTGTCCAGTGCAACGGGTGTGCACGACAACAATATCGAGTGCATCTTGAGTGCATCTGGTGCAACTAACATGCATGAATCAAAATCCCAAACGAGTGCATCCGGTGTGCACAAAAGCACATCTCATATCATGCGCCCCATATGCGCGAAAATCCAAATCAAGTGCATCCATCATGCACTAATAAAATCTCAATCAAGTGCATCAAACATGCACGACAAAAATCTAAATCAAGGGCATCTGATATGCACGAGTAAAAATCTCACTCAAGTGCATCTGATGTGCATAAAATCCAAAATCAAGAGCCTAACATGCGCAAAAATCCAACCCAAACACATCGGGTCCGTAAGAGCATATAGTGCAGTAGCATGGACGAAAACGAACGGCAAGTGCCAATGCGCCCGAAAACATAAACCGGATAACCCAAATGCTCAGACATAAATTGGTGCAGCAATATACGGAGTATAAATCTAGCACAACCAATGCACAAAATACCGATCTGGCGCAACCAACGCACAAAACATAAATCCAGCGCAACTAATGCACGAAAAGCAAATCTAGTGCAACAAATGCACGAAAAGAAAATCTAGTGCAACAAATGCACGAAACACAAATCCGGTGCATCCACGGAACGAAATACAGTGCATAAATGCACAAATACAAATCCGGTGCATCACGTGCATGGAATACAAATACGGTGCATGTAGTGCACGAAATACAAATCCAGTGCGTCCAGTGCATAAAATACCGATCAATAACTCAAATGCGCAAACATCAACATCGAGTGTACCAAGGTGTATAAAATCATAAACGTGTGCAACTGCGTGCACAAAACACATATCAATGCACTAAAAGCACATATAAGCTATACCGAGTGCAGAAATCAAATCGAGTGTGTACCACACGCACAAAAATCAAATTAACTGTATGAAATCCACGAAATCATAAACATGTGTAGCCATGGCACAAAACCAATATCAAGTGCAATAAATATGCACAAAACAAAAACCAACACAACGGTGTATAAAAACATATCTTAAATGCAATAACTATGCACAAAATGTAAATACCCAGTAGGTGCAGCCATGGTGAACGAAAAATCTATCATGAAACTCAATCCTCAAAACTCAAATCCAAGCGATATAAGCATGATACTCGGATCACAAATGCAAATCGCAACAAAGGACATCGAGGTACACCTCCTATAATGTCGAAAAATGTCGGTGCACCCAAAACTGGCAGAATAAGAACATCTGCTTGCCTCCTGCTCACGGTCTAGCATCCTCTGTCTCTGGGTCCTCATTTTCTCTTCGGATTACCAATCTCGCAATCCATCGGCTCATCGGCCCGGTCAGGTGTGCTAACGGAAACGATTCCGCACTGGTACTTCTCTGGTCATCTCTTGGCCAATCATCATGACCACTCGTAAAGCAGCACATTACTGGCGTTGGCCTCTGGTCCTCTGAATACACATCACACATCTGATCCTAGGTGCAAATCTCATTGCAGCAGTGTCCTGGAAGGAATCCTGCTCGAGGTTTCTTCCGATCTCGCCTATGCCGAACTGTACGGAGGCTGGTACTCTCATATAATCTGTTCTCGTTTTCTGGACATCTACGTGTTCCGCACACATTTCCTCGGGAACTAGACGCATCACAACGCTTCTGTATGCATATCAGATCTCTAATCTCGACAGGGAGTAACAACAGCTCGTCAGCGTCTCGGACGAACCTGTGGTTCCACTCGTCTGTACCATCGCCCACTATGACGTCACGCCATGCTATCTGTGCACTGCAACTGTTCTCGGCCACGGTCAATCCGGAGTCTCTCACACGGACTCGAAGTCACGAACTCGGTATCTTCATCACTCTGTAGAAGATATCTGGCCGAGCACGTCCTCGGAAACTCGTCCCAACCATCGGAGGAAATACTCAATACTCGTCCGTTCTCGATCAACTCACAACGCATCTGGGTGAGGTCTTCTCTCCGAAGCTCGTCAGCTTACTGGTCTCTTATCACATGATATCCGGATGACGTCAAACTTTTCGATCGAGTCATCAAGGTCCCAAAATTTCCCGAAAGCTCAACACCAGAGCACAGTCTAAAATATCTGGTACATACCACAGTACCTCTAGAATAGCCATAGAAGGGCAAACCCAAGCCACACTAATGGCACCGCTAAACTACCGCAAACCCTAAGGTTCAAAAGAGGTTCCATGGTCATCATGTAGAGTTAGGGTTCCATTCTTCTAGAGGGTCCACAGAATTACCTGCATGTTCCTCCGAACACTTTAAACCCGGGGAAAATGGGTTTCTGACACTCGTTCGAACTTTTTAGCTTCGCCTATACACATGTGAATACCCTTCGCCCGCATGCTAAACAATGCCTCAATCCTCCAGGAAAGACAATACATCAGCGGTCATATCGGGATCGGTCGACTCTAGATCCGAGTAATACTCTCCATACTGGAAATTTTCAACTCAACTGGGCATGCGTCGGCGCATCATTCTGACGAATCACCTTCGTCTCTCACTTTGGAATAGACTAGCTATCACTTGTCGCATCTCTTCTTGGAAGCTCCAGCGATCTCAGCTCGTAAGCCCTGAAAGCGACATCCTATCAATCTCAGCAACAGCTGGGTCATCTGTCTGCACGGTAGGCGACATCACAATCTCTGAGGTATGCTGTACATCAACAATCCTCTAGCAACTGGCAGCTCTATAAATGGCCCGATCATCCAGTGCAAAACCAAACACTCGCCTCAACAAGAGGTTATAACACAACACTACATCGATGCCAGAAAACACAATGGTCAGCCCTCGTACCAGACGAGCTCGCCCTGACTACAACACTAGCAGCGGCTCAATCTGCTCTCAAACCATGGTGACAGGAACCTCAATCGAGTATTGAAGAAGGCAGATCAACGGCATGAAAGGAAATGACGGATCCAGAATGGATACATGATCATAAGAAGAAGCAGCATCAATGGGAGTATGATCATGGAAACAAATATAATCAATGATCTCAAATGGATGTATGATCAAGAGAACAAGGAGAATCACAGATCTCAAAATATGTACATCCTAGGGTTTCTTAAGTGGAGTATCGTATCGTAAATATGCCACGGAACATACGTACGGTACGTCATTCTACTCAAGATACATACTCCATCAATCAGGGTCAACCTATGAAATTAAAGTTCGGGTCTAATACCTCCCGTTCAAGTCTAAGTTCCGTAAGGTCAAGCCTAGGTTCCGAAATACATACCCACCCTAGACTCCGCATAGTCAAACATAGACTCGAACCAAGGTTAAACCTAGCGCTCTGATACCAACTTTAGCACGACCCGAAATATTAGCTCGTGACCAGCACTTAAATCACACAACGTCTAAAGGCGTAACGTAATTCAAGTAAGCTGAAACCCAGAAATCTAAACCCTTTTAAGAAAACAAAGGAGGTGAAGTTTTGAAATAAAGGTATAATGAAATCGAGTTTTCTTAAATGCATAGAAAAGGAACATGAATAATGCAAGTGAAATTTACTAGTTTGAAAACATGTTTCGTCTTTTGAAAATTTAGGCAGCACCTCCTTTTTATATTTTGATCCAAAACCACATATACAAGATAATGATAAAGTCATCCCCAAGCGGAAGCTAGCTCTTCGCCAAATGGCGGTTCCCAACCACGCAAGACAATAAAATAAGTATACGACGCCCAACGGCGAAGTTCACCACAAAAGATACGAAAGCAATACCTCAAAACCACAAGTAGCGAAAAACCCCTCGCTCTAAGTCTCGCAACCACAAGTCTCACTAAGTCTTATTACTTATACTATTTACTAATTTTGATTGATAGAGTTGACTAGATACAATATGAAATATAAATACAAGAGTGGGTACGATACAAATGTTCCACCTACCACTGCAAAATACCCAAAAGAAGCTATGTGCCAGCGATGCCGCTACGGATCAATGCGGTCAACCTGCAAGAACTGTGGCACAATGGGGGTGAGTTGCCAACCCGTGAGTAGAAAAACATCTACAAGTAGAAATCGAATAAACGACGACTCCTAGGTCAACTATATCATGAAGGTAATACTATGATATCTAGGGTGACCGGGTCGTACATATGCCAACAATAAACTCAAGTCTATGAGTATGCTGATATCATCCAATCATATGATCAATGTATTTATGCATGTGGATCTCGTCCAACCATATGATCAATGTCTGTATGCACTTAAATGTCATAAAAGGGTGTGCATGAAAGTATAAGGATATAAATCAACGGTGTCCCTCGCGACACATCAAAATCATGGAATCTGGGTGTCCAATATCGACACCCGAAAATATCATGAAACCCGTGTCCAGCATCGACACGTAAATCCTCATATCTCGGGCTCCGTCAGTCCGGATCGGCCCTCGAGCTCCGTCAGTCCGGATCGGCCCATCTTATCTCTCGACTCCGGTCGGTATCCTCCGGATATCCGCCGAGCCCAAATACTATCACCGGTAGGTAGTAGTCCCACTGCCAGGCTCACCGTCTGCAGCACAGCAATCCGTTCTCGCCCTGGGGTACCATACCGGGTCCATCATGTACCCGCAATCGGCCTCATCCAGCTCCTCGAATCAGGTTTCACATGTCACACGTCTCATAACCGAGAAAACGCATGGTGGATGCACTGAAATATCATATTAAGAGAAACCGGGTTTTTAAAACAACACATAATCTCTTTTAAAATATCCACGGTTCTCAAATTCAGAAATCTCATGAAAACAGCATATCTCAATACGTAAAATCATAAAGCATGATGTATGCGACATATAATAGAAATGTAAGCATATCCATATATCATGCAACATAGAACAGTGATATGACATATTAAGGGAAAATCGCTCTTTTAAATGATTCCAGGTTTTAAAATATAACATGCGGTTCCCAATTTCCTAATAAAACCAGTTATCTATGTAGGTACAATATGTATATGCGCAAGTGTGGAGCTACCAATGTGTATATGCGCCTATATGGGTATGCAATATGTATATGCGCAAATATGGATGTACCAATGTATGTGTACACCAATATGGGTGTACCAATATATGTGTGCACCAATATGGGTATACTAGTGGTATATACGCAAGCATGAGTGTACAATATGTATGTCATGATGCAGTAACCCTACTGTGTAGTGACATGGCAATTATCGATGATGAAGTGTGTGAGCCAGCAATCTGTGTACGTGTGACATAAGCATCATCGATAATGGTGCAGGTGTACTAGCACAGGTATAAGTAATGCAATGCGAATAACATGAATGCATCATAAGGTAAATCGTCAGCTAAAAGCTATAAGGTATACATATTTAACATGATCGATTCGGTGAATCTATCAATCGGCATCCAGCCTAACAATATCGCGTACGGTATAATCCATCGTACGACAACCTCTAGTCAAGGGTAAGGATCAATCATCTAGTCAACTCATCACGCACGGAAAATCATCGTACGGCGGCATTAAGCTATCAAGGATCCTATCAACCTATAAGACGAGGAGGGTACGGACCTAACGTCACGTACGGCTAACACTCACGATTCACAACACATATAAATATCTCTATATACCTATGTTCTAGGTCACATCCGTAATAATTTCATATCAGGGGACCGGCAGGGTATAAATCATCTCAATCGACTCGCATCCCTATACCATAATATCATCAAATCGCGTATTAAATCGTATTCTGTTTTTTCGCTTTGATATCCCTCAACAAGTCAATTTTACAAATACATTCCACCTTTACTATAAGTATATGTATCTAATCTAACATATACACCCGAACCATACAAACAGTTTTTGAAAGATGCGAATCGTAGTTTTAAAAGTAAGGGCTACGGTGTTTTTAAAGAAAAGATATCATTTGAAAATCCATAACATCCCTCAGGGTATCTGTTTAAAAGATGCATACGATTCTTCAGTTTAGAAATAAGTATGGTTCGGATGACGCATCTACGTCGACTATCTAGTCCTATAGTACCCTAAACAGCAAAATCGTCAATCTCATCCTCAAGTTCCGTCATCACATACTAGTCGTATCATATCACTTCTAACTATCCTTAGTTTATAATATGGTTTCACTAACATTCTTTTAACTCTATTTATAGTTTTCTATATAAGGTTCCCTTAACCATATTCTATATAACAATCGGTTTCCATCAAAGTGTGCGGGGGTGCTATACGCCATCCACCCGACTTCCCCCGTGGATATAGATCCACTCACCTTGGTCTTCGCTTGCCGAAGTTGATGACGCCATGCTCCGTCGCCTCGGAATCCACGCGAGAGTACCTACAATAATAAACAATCACAAATACGTATTAAAATCAAGTTCTGAAATCCAAAACGACACCCGCATTGCTCATAGGTTAGAACCTATAGCTTACGCGTACAAAATCTACCAAATGACCCTTGTTGTTGATGTACAAACATCCAACAACCAAATAAAAACCCACATCTAAAAACTTAGCATTTCAAAATACGAAAAACATAGCCAAAATCACACTAAAATGCTCCCAGATTTTGACTCAGGCCAAGAAGTTGCACAAACAAGTCTAGGGTGCTGTATATGATGTATATGAGCTATTGGACCAACCCCGACACCCCATGCCACCAAGTGGCCGGCCACTTACCCCTAAAATCCAGCCACCTTGGCCCCCAGGCTCCTATAGGCTTCGTCTTCGTAGGGTGGTCTCCTGGTGGTGTATCTAGGTCCCTGGTATTGTTTGCTACTCTCAAAAATCCCCCGGGTTACTCCAGATTTCCCTGCACACCCTTTATTCCCATAAAACCGACATGAACTCAAATCCCAAATCCGTATTTTGGTTTCCCATACTCATTCACAGGCCTTAAACAACCCCTCAATATCCACTCAAACATCACCAATCCACAACTTCACTCAAACCCTCAGTAGGATTTTCCAATTTCCACAAATCACCACCAAACCATCTCTAAACTAAACTAGAATAGAAAGAAGCTTAAAACTAGCTAAATGGAAGAAGCTATACCTCATTCAAGCCACTCTAGACAGCCCTAGCTCCCCAATGCCATCAAAATTCCACTTTGCTTGGTTCAATATGTAGAGGAAGAGATGGGGATTAATTTTTGTGAAGGGAGTATAAGGTTTTGGGGATTATTTGGAGATGGATCAAGGGTTTGAAGTGGAGGAATATGGGATTGAGGAGATGAAGAAGGAGATGAAAATGATTGGGGGAAAAGGACATGGCAGCAGCCCCCCCTCTCTTACTTATTCTCACACACACTCTCTCTCCAGTCATTCACCTTTTAACCTTTTTCATTTCTTTTTCTTTTATCTTTCAAATTTCAAAACCAAATCACATAATACCCATAAATCAACAAAAATGCAACAACATGTAACCAAATGTAACATGACATGGTGCACTAGCCATGAAAAACTGTAGAAACACGGATTTGGCTTAATCGCGATTAGCAGTGCACTAATCGGGTTTTTATCAAAGCTGCATATAATAAATTTTAAAAATGCCAAACCCCTTAAATATATTTTTAAATGAATAAATCATTTTAATTTCCAATTATTTCACAATTATTGGTACATATTTATACCCTTTTTCGAAAACCCCAATTTCGCAAATCGGGCAGTTTTCGGGAAAAATATTATTTTAATATTAAATTCCAAAAATAATATTTTATATTTTCTGAAATGTTACAAAAATTTTATGAACATTTTCCTAAATCAAGTGTTGATTGGATCTGGTACATTGTGTAATGGTTTATACGTTCTAAATCAACATACAGTTCTAAATATACAAAACACACGCATGAAGAAAAGTTCAGAAATGAACGAAGCCTTTTTGTGGCATTGTAGATTTGGTCATATCAATACGACAAGACTAGCTAAGTTACATAAGGATGGATATTTGAATCTGTTCGAATTTACATCTTATAAAACATGTCAGTCTTGTCTCAAAGGAAAGATGACCAAAACTCCGTTTACTGGACACGGAGCAAGACCTGATAAACTTTTAGGACTGATACATAGTGATGTATGCGGTCCTATGTCTACACATGCCATAAATGGTTCCTCTACTTCATTACATTCATGGATGATCTCTTAAGATTTGGAGATGTGTTCTTATTGAAACATAAGTCTGAAGCTTTTGAGAAATTCAATGAATATAAGAACGAAGTAGAGAACCAAACGGGTAAAAGTATCAAAATCTTTCGATCAGATCAGGGAGGAGAATACTTAAGCATGGAATTCCAAGATTATCTAAAAAATAATAGGATTCTCTCTTGTCTTACTCCTCTATGTATACCACAGTACAATGGTGTATCGGAGCGGAGAAATCGAACCCTATTAGATACGGTGCGCTCTATGATAAGTAGTGCTAAGTTGCCTATTTCATTCTGGGGATTTGCGCTTGAAACAACTGCATATGTATTGAATAGGGTTCCTACCAAGTCTGCGCCTACCACTCCATATGAGATATGGGAGGGGAAGACACCATATATTAATTTCATTAAGATATGGGGTTGTCCTGCTTATGTTAAAAAGCAAAATCCGGACAAACTCGAGGTAAGGTCGGTTTTATGCAAGTTTGTTGGATATCCCAAGCATTCGCGAGGGTAACAGAAGGTGTTTGTTATTCGGCACGTTACTTTTTTATAAAACGAATTTCTTGCAAAAGAAATTAGTGGGAGCACGGTAAAACAGGAAGAAGTTCCAAAAGAACATATTGCAGTTGAAGATTTGGTAGAACCGGAGGATTCAATAGTCCTAGACGAAGCTCAGCCACTCCGCAGATCTAGTAGGGTTTCTCACCCACCTGAGAGATACTAAGGTTTTCTCATAATGACGGTGGGAGCTAGAATTGAATCATGAAAGATGATGACCCGACTAGTTTCGATCAGGTTATCACAAGTGGGGACTCTATAAAATGGCTGGATGCTATACGATCTAAGATGGAATCCATGTACACCAACAAAGTGTGGAGTTTGAAGGTTGCTCATGAAGGGGTAAAATCCATTAGAAACAAATGGATCTTTAAGAAGAAGATTGGTGTAGATGGAAAGGTTAAGACCTTCAAAACTAGACTTGTAGCAAAAGGTTTTCATCAACGACCAGGCGTCGACTATGACGAGATCTTTTCGACTATGACGAGACCTTTTCTCCAGTGGCTATGCTTAAATCCATCAGGATCCTACTTGCCATTTATGCATACCATGACTATGTTCTGGCAGATGGACATCAAGACCGCTTTTCTAAATGGTTATATAGAAGAGAGAGTGCATATGATACAGCCAGAGGGTTTCACAGACAGTGGGAGCAGCGGAAAGGTGTGCAAGCTGCTTAAATCAATATAGGATTAAAGCAGGCATCGTGGAGATGGAACATCTGTTTTGACGTAGAAGTCAAAAAGTTTAACTTCATCAAAAATGTAGATGACCCCTGTATATATAAAAAGGTAGTAGAGAGTAAGGTTGTCTTCTTCGTATTATACGTGGATGACATACTCTTGATAGGAAATGATGTTCCTATGCTTCACTCGGTTAAACTCTTCCTATCACAAAAGTTCTCCATGAATGATCTGGGTTATGCCTCATACATTCCGGGGATAAAGATCTATGGGGATAGATCTAAAAGGATGTTGGGATTGTATCAATCCAGGTACATAGACACCATAATAAAGAAGTTTAGTATGGAAGATTCCATGCGTGATAACTTTCCCACTTGCTCAAGAATCACCCTCTCCAAAGAGATGTCTCTAAATACTGATTTGGAGAGTGCTTGCATGAACATGATACTCTATGCTTCTGCAGTCGGGTCAATCATGTACGCGATGTTGTGTACCAGATCCGATATAGCTTACGCACTAAGTGTGATAAGCAGTTATCAATCAGACCCTAAGGAGAAGTACTAGATAGCTGTGAAGAATATTCTTAAGTACTTGCGAAGGATTAAAGAAATGTTCTTGGTGTATAGTAACGGAGAACTCCAATTGGAGTCCTTTACCGATTCGAGCTTCCAGAGTGATAAGGATGACAACAATCATGTCTCGGGTTTTGTCTTCACCCTCAATGGAGGGACGACATGTTGGAAGAGTTCCAAGCAAGATGCCGTTGCAGACTCGACGATGGAGGCTGAATACATCGCTGCTAACGATGCTGCCAAAGAAGCTGTCTGGATGAAGAAGTTCATCATTGAACTTGGTGACGTTCCATCCATTGTTGATCCAATACTTTTGTATTGTGATAACAATGGAGCTGTGGCTTTGGCCAAGGAACCCCGGTCCCATCAGCGATCCATACATATTCAAAGGCAGTATCTCCTATCTGGAAGATAGTTGATCACCGCGAGATCGAGATCAGGAAAGTTGACAAGACGGACAATACGGCGGATCCACTTACGAAGGCCCTTCCCCAGACGCAGTTCGAGAGACTTTTTGGGATGTTGGGTATGAGATAGTACTACAACCGGCCTTAGAGAAAGTGGGAGATTGTTAGGAATATGTATGCCCTAGAGGCTATTATTGTATATTATAGTGAATGCTAGGACATATATATATATATAGGACTTTCTTGCTCAACATGATAGTATTTTATCTGGTTACTCTTTATTTTAACATGTACATTTGCTCTGGTTTACTATTTCACTAATACATGTTGATAAAGCCCTTAGGATGTTTTGCTTGACTACCAAAACTATGATGTAGATCATACTAGTAGGGCTTGTGTAGTCTACAAGCACATCCTTGAAGTGTTCCTAGTCGAGGGAGTATCGAGACAGGGTATTGACATTCCTGAGTAGACTAGTGTGTACGTTTCTTAACCCTGTATGGGGCGATGGTTGATCACACAACCATTGGTGTTTAACATCAAAGATTGTACACAGGTGCTCATTGGAGAATGAGTACACCGAACAGACTCGCCGAGAACTCCTAGATGGTACCATACCTTTCGTCAGATAGCAGTTTTCTGGTGACACTTGTACATGTTAGTATGTAGACCCGAGATCGTCATAGTGTCTTGTGTCATTCCCACTGTGCTTTGATTACTTCCCTACCATGGCTTTACTGAGTCATGCAAACAGGTAGTAGTTGGGTACAGTCCCGGGTCATATGGAGGCAGTGAGCGATAGGAGGGGTTTCGTCTCTCCCGGTATTGGGAGTTGATATTTTGTTATGCTCGATTGGCTATAAAAGCAAGTCCCTGACCACGGCTGATGAGATTTACTGATAAGTATTATCAGTAGTTTCTCAATTTGTTATAGGCCACACATCGGCATGACTTATCGAGTTATTGGGGTCTGACGATTCCACCCCAGACTCGATATACAACATATCAGACGAAGAAACCAGATTGTACGGTAAGTGTTGTTTATAGGCTCTACAGGAGTTTGAACAAGATTACTTGTTGATCTTCTATTCGTTCAATATCTGGATAGCCGTTACGTCCAGCTAGTACCGCTGACGGCTTGTAAGTCTTTGATGTGATCATTATCTACTACTAGCGTATTGACGAGTTTTTAGAGTCCCACATAGAGGTTTTCTAGTTCAAGCGAAATGAAATAATGCATGTATAGATATATGAGTGGGAGATTGATTAAATACGGATATTTGATACCGTATGCTCATTTTAATTTTTCATCTCTTTATATATTATTTGTAGAAGATAAATGATATATAAATATATAATATGGTTGATTATACACAAGAGTTTTGTATATAAGAATAGAATGAGAATTGAAGATAAGAAGATAATGACATATTATTTGAATTTAAAGAAAAAAGGAATGAGTCATTAGTTGAGAACATCTTAGCAACCATGACTCATTCTCTTTTCTTTATAGTTCATATAACATTATCATTTCTAGACTTATCCCATTCCAAGCCCATTCTAATCTCCTCCATTTTCATCTTCTTCATTTCTTGAAGAAGACTATTCACTCAAGAGGAAAGATGTAACATTTCAGAAAAATAAAATATTATTTTTGAGAATTTATATAATTGAATAATAAATATTATGAATATTTTAATGTGTGGAGATTAGTTTTAAATGATATGGTATAACTAAATACCGATAATTTAGGAAATATTGGAAAATACATTTGAATATTGATTTTGAAAGAATATTATATGATTTTGACACGTTATAAAAATTTATACAATTAATTGTGTATGGGATATTACTAAACTCGATTAGTGTTTACTAATTTTTCATTAAGAGTGATATGTGCAAGATATTTTGCATAATACTTGTTACATTTCTTTTTATCAAAGACATGCCTCTTTTCTTTCATAACTTGGTTTTATTTGTGTTTAAATTGAAAAGGAAAAAGAAAAGGAAAATAAAAGATTAAAAAATGGAGGTATGGGCAAGAGAGAGAGGGTGAGGGGTCTTGTGTTGACTTGGCTCTTTCTCTTCACTTCATTTCCCTTCACCATTTTCTTCTCCCTCTTCACACCATGGCTGCCCTCCTCCCTCCACCACCTACACAACCTCATATCAATCTCAAAAACACCTCAAAACACCTCATTCCCTTCATTAAAAATGTGCACAAGCTCACTGCATGCATGGGAAACCATGAAAGTTAAGATTTTGAAGACTTGGGGAAACTCAAGAAAATTCTTGAGTTGCTAAATGTGGTAATTGTTTCACATTAAGTGTAGTATTTGATCTCCTTTAGCTTCTATTTTAGTTTAGAATCGTTTTAGTAAGGTTTAGTGATGTTTGAAAATTCTAGATGAGGGTTAGGATTTTCCTTGAGTTGTGATGGTGCATATGAGTGCAATTGTTGACTACAAACCCCCCTTAGTGATTGAAACCGGTGACTAAACCCAAAATACAAGTTAGATATCGAAATGTCAGTTTTGTGTATAAATTGTGGGTGCAGGAAATCTGGGATAACCTGGAACATTTACTAGAGATTAAATACTAGGAGACCACCCTGGTGATACGAGACCCCAACTCCCCCACTTGGCCGAGCAGGCCGGATTCTGAGGTGGTGTGGCCGGCCAAACTTTGGGCAATGGTGTTGGAATTTGTTCTGTAGCTCATATACCCCCTATACAACATCCCGGTAACACCCCAGTACTGCTTGTTTATCCTTATTTCACCTGAACCAAAATATGGGACCATTTTCTTGAGTTGCTGTTTTGAATTGTAGGTTTTAAACAACTTGAACTTTTGATATTTTTGTTTTGTATCGGTCACATGACGTTTGTACGTCAATATCGGGGGTCGTTTGGTTCTTTTGCATTGTAGGCTATAGGTTCTAACCTATAGGCACCTCGTGTGTCGTTTCGATTGCGAATCAGATTTTAATGCGATTCAATGTGTTATGACATGTAGGTACCTCCACGTGAACTTCGGGACGACAAGCAAGGGCAAGGAGGCATCGACTTCAGCAAGCATGGATCAAGGTGAGTAGAAATATATCTACGGGGGAAGTCGGTGGATGGCGTATAGCACCCCCGCAGTTTCGTAGTGCAGCATACGAATGTGTTATATCAATATACTTATGTGTTATTATGAGATGTGTATTCTTAGCAAGAAATGCTTTAGGTGACTTTGGGTTAGTGTTAGCGTATTTAGAAGTTGGTGTTTTTAGTTTAATTCTTAGTTACGAAACCCTAGTGTAAAGGTATACACACACACATGCACACACGTGATATGTTCTGGTGTATATGTTGTGTGTGTGTGTGTGTATGTGTGTGTGTACGTGTTGCTATACACACGCACACACACATGATGAGGATAGTATATGATACTCGGAGGAGAGTCGATATAATCAGGCATGATGCTGTGAGATCGGATATGTGACTTGGGTCGTATTATGAGATACGACATGATATTATAGCGGATTGTTGGGCAATGTGTTTTCATACACACGTGAATATATATGTTTGATGGTATCGGAATGTACTAGACTTTCGATCAGTACCCCTAATTCATAATATGATGATAATGATACCAGATAAGTAATGTGTTATATGTGATAATTGACCCGTACCCCGAATTGGGATGCCGTACGATGGATTTTTCCGTACGATGTATAAATATGATGATTGATCCACACTCTCGACTCAAGGATGTCGTATTATATATTTTATTGTACGTGACGCTATTGCGGTGGGATCACCGACTACTAGATATATCGACTCGGACTTTGGTGGATTTCCTTATCCCTTTGGTTAGTCTCTTAGCTTGTCCTATAGTTTACTTAGTAGATGTTAGATTTGGACTCGAGTCATACTTATTTCCAAAACTAACGATTCGTGAGTATTTTAAAGATAGGCCAAGGGATACTATGGATATTTCAAAAGACGTACATTTTCTTAAAAACACCGTAGCCCCTATTTTCTAAACACCACGATTCGTGCTATTTCAAATGCCAAAACTGTATGACTCGTATATATAATATATATTCTTGCTGTTCGCATCGCATTGCATGCTTAATTGTGTTTTCATTAATTATTATGAACCCATGCTGTCAGGATACCAGCACCATTACCGATGATGCGTATGTCTACGAACACTTGCTTGCCGGCTCACACACTTCATCATCGGTAATTGCAATGACACATACACTTTAGATGTATTACTTCATTGACATGACTTGCTAGCTGATAGTTCCAATATGTTATTGATTTTATATGATAGTTTAATTATTGCATTCCTTGCTTGATATCCGATGCATTCATATATTCATTTGTCATGCAATATTATGGGGCTTTATGCCAGTAATTCACTGTTATTTACTCTTGAGATTGGGATTTCGGATTTCCATGAGATTTCTGGATTTGGAGAAACCGCAAAGATTTTATAACTTATTATCATTTTAAAGGCAGAAAATTGCGGTTTTCTCATGATATGATTTGAGAAGTGTCCACCATGAGTTTTCTCGGCTCTTGAGTGGTATCATACACCCGATTCGAGGAGGAGGAGGAACCATCTGCGGGTTTACAGTGGACCTGGTGCGGTACCCCACGGCAAGATGGTCGCAGATGATAGCGTTTAGCCCGGCAGGGGAGCACTACCGACCGGTTATTATGACGCGGTGGATATCCGGAGGATACCGACGTAGTTTTGAGATTTGATGATACAGGGGCCAGTCAGGATTGCCAGAGCCCGAGATATTGAGATTTGATTATATGGGCCAGTCCGAATTGCCGGAGCCCGAGATATTGAGACATTGAGATATTCAAATATATGTTTTGTGTCGATGCTGGACACGGATTCTCTGTCGATTTCATTGATGATACTTCGGTTTTTATACACAAATCTCATTGAGATATGAAAATAGATGATTACCTTGCTACTATTAGCTGTTTCAGGTTATATATATATATATATATATATATATATATATATATATATATATATATATATATGTGTGTGCCACAGTATCTTGCAGGTTTTGCCGTACAGGTTTCATTGCGGTTTGCTGGCACACTGCTTCCTTCCGGGTGACTGCTTGGTAGGTAGGTTCACTAGCATCGTGACCACCATTGTACTTTATTTACATTCTGTTGTATCTAGTAAACTCTATCAACCAGACTTGTATATTTATTAGACTTAGAAGATCGGTGTATATTCTTTTGACCTTAGAGTCGCACGCCTGTATTATTATGGTTTTTCTCTGATTTTCTTGAAGATGTTGGTTTCTTTCTGAGTTTTGATCTTTGCCCTTCGACATTGTATATTATATTGCTTGCGTGGTTGATCCGCCAATTGGCGAAGAGCTAGCTCCTGCTTGGGGATGCCTTTATTCATCATTTATATATATTTCATGTGTTGTACCCGTTTCGGGCCAGTATTTACAAAGGAAACTCTGCCGAAATTTTCGGGAAAATATGGCGTTGCTTTTAAAAGTTTAATGCCACTTATTTATTAAAACCACTTGCTCTAAAACAAGTTTTCTTCGCTTCTTCTTTAAAATGGTTTAGATTTCTAGGCTTTTGGCTTACATGAATTAGGTGGGGTCCTATAGATTTCACATGATTCAGGTGCCAGTCACGTGCTATTTCGGGTCATGACATAATTGGTATCAGAGCGCTAGGTTTAACCTTGGTTCGAGTCTATATTTTACTATGCGGAGTCTAGGGCGTATATATATATTCGGAACCTAGCCTTGACATTACGGAACTTAGACTTGGTCGAAGGGGTAATAGACCCGAACATTCATCGCATAGGTTGACCTTGGTTGATGGAGTAGGTGACTTAAGTAGAGTGACGTACCGTGTGTATGTTCCGCGACATACTTACGATATGCTACTCTGCTTAAGAATCCTTAGGATGTACATTTCTTTGCACCGCATTTTATTCATTCATATAATCTATCCTAATCGATATCGGTTGGTGATTTTGTTACCATGATTGCATAGGCAGAGAGAGCTGTGGCTAGAGTTGCAGTCAGCATGAGCTCGTCTTGGACGAGGACTGACCAGGGCGTGATTCCGGTGACACACGATTGCATAGATGTGTCGTTTTATTGTGTTTTTCGCGCCATGAGCGTTTTGATGCGTTGTTTTTACTATGATTTCTCGAGCGTGCAGATCAGCACTAGAAGATTGGGCCACTGCTAGAGGCCAGCTAGAATGTGATGACCGTCAATGCACCGTTTAGTCTTGATGATTGAGGCATTGTTTAGCGTGTGGACGAATGATCCAGTTGTTGCTGTGACTGACACGATATCACCCTAGATGTTTGAAGCTAATGCAGCACGAGGTGTACTTAGAGATATGATAGAAGATCGCTAGTCACCCAAGGATGAATGACTAGGACATGTGGTTCGTTTGCATACCCCGATGCGAGGTCATTAGATTGATTGATTTTTGCTAGAGGAGACTTCACACAGTTACGTTGAGAGTCGATAGAAAATGATTGAATGTCAGAAACCCATTTTTCAAAGTTTAAGGTATTCGGAAAACATGCAAGTAATTCTATGAACCCTTTAGAAGAATGATACTCTAACTCGACATAATGACCATGGAAACGCTTTTGAACCTTAAGGTTTGCGGCAGTTCCGCGGTGTTATTAGTGAGGCTTGAGTTTGCCCTTCTACGGCTGGTCCATAGGTACTGTGGCATGTACTGGATATTATTAAACTATGCTCAAGTGTTGACTCTCGGGGAATTATGGGACTTTGATGAATCGATCGAAAAGTTCGACGTTGTCCGGACATCATGTGATGGGATACATTAATTGGGAGACTCTGGATATGAGTATAGCCATTGTAGCGCAGTCCATACAGCTACGAAGAGACGAGTCCGAATCAGTCAACTTTAAAGAAAAGTGGAGTAAGAGGTTCATACGAGATTTTGACGAGATGACGTTCCAGTCCGTTGACATCAGAGATGTGATACGCATGCAGAGACGTTGAATATGGATATATCTTCTAGAAGGAGTCGTGATGAGTATGCAGCCGTTCCGGAAAAAGAAATGGATTTAGTAAAGGGTAATAACTTCCGGGCAGTTCAGCAGAAACAAGATTGGGAAAGACCCCGACAAGATCTTTCTGGAATACTACACGAGAAGATTTGGACCCAGGATCGGTCGTATTATGCACACCCAGTAGGCCAGTGTTCGGCATCATCGACAAGACATGTTACGAGTGATCATGATAGTTGGCCAGAGATCTTTAGAGTACGTGCCAGAGCAAAACTGTTCCGTCATCATTTTCATATTGGGCCGTTGAGCCGAGGAGTTATGTAACGGGAAATTCCCAGTGAGAGACGAGAGCCTAAGGGCACAAGGCGCCAGACCAGGAATAGGAGGCAAGTAGATATCTTGCTCTGCTAGCTTTGGATGCACCGACAGCTTGTTGAATTTGAAGGAAAGACATAACGATGACAGTGTTTATAATTTGCGATTTGGTGATTCGAATATCACGTATCCGTTATTTGGATTTCGGTATTTTGGGCGATTTATTTGCATGATTGAGATTTTGTGCACCACAGTTGCACTCGACTTCGATTTGATGTCGTTCGAGATGTTTGATTTTGATTTCATGCCTATGGTATGTATGTGATTTGACTTGTGCCTTCGGTATAGTTGAAAGGTTCCTAGGCACTCTAGTAAGGTCTCACAAGGCATCGGACATGCCAATTTAAATTTTTTGGTGCCGAGAAACCCTAGACTACGGATCTTTAGACTAGATGTTTTAGGCGAAACGGAAAACTAGTTAACTATTTAACTATAGGTTAGATGCTACAACCTTTGTAGATCCGGATTTCCACCTCCTTAGCTCCACGTGATCATGCCCTCGCTGTCCATCACGAACCCTCGACTCATTCGTCGGCTTCATCGGAATAATGTGCGGAATAGGTCGTCGGCTTTGTGTCAAAGACGATCTACGTCGAGGTTGCACTAGTTCAAGCTCCAACTTCACAAACTTGTGAAACTTGTGAAGTAAACACCCAAAACAACTTGGCAAGAGGTAGAGGGTGAAGAAATAGGAGGTGGGTACACTTTAGATTTGGATTTCACTCACTTTTGCTCATGTTGCCATTGATGGCAACTAGTTTTCTCTCTTGAAGAAGAAGGAGATCAAGAAGAAAGAATATGATAAGTGTTGTTAAAAAGAATAATAAAAATAAATACTTATCATGTTCTAACCTAGGTTAAGTGTAGAGAATAAATCATGGTCACTAGAGAGGGTTAGGGTTAAGCATGAAGATAAGGATGGTTACAAAAGTCAAAGCTTCATGAAGCTTCAACTTAAAACAAAAAGAGCCACCATTCTCATCATAATTCTTTTCAAACAAATAAATAAATAAATAGATGAGAAAGCAAAACCCTAATCAACTTTTAACCATGGTTTAATTCTTTATACTTAACAACAAGATCATGTATCATCAAACATGATACAAAAAAGTATACAAAAGTATATCACATATACAATGTGCATCAAGTGAGAAAAATCCGTTTAAAGTGAACCAATACTAGTTAATGCAAAGTAATATATCAAATATATAATTATACATTAAATCATTAAATCAACACTTGATTCAATGATCCGGTCATGTCGCACATAACCGACTAGTATACTATGCATCGATTTATCGAATCAATGATTCGATAACTAGGTCATATCGAATATAACCAATCGAAACATATATCGCGAGAATGAAATGCGGTATCACATACACACATCATTATCGGTCCTGCACATATCTCATATGCGCTCCTATTTCGTTTCGCTTGAGCTAGGAAACCTCTGTGTAGGACTCTAAAGACTCGTCAATACGCCGGGTAGCAGATGATGATCATATCAAGCACCCACAAGCCGCAAGCGGTCTGCTAAACGTAACGGCCATCCGGGTATTGAGCGATCAGAAGATCGACGAGCTAGCCCGCTCACACTCCTGCGAATCCGACCAGTAACACTTACCGTACAGTCCGGTCTCTTCGTCTGATATATCGCATATCAAGTCTGGGGGTGGTAAACGTCAGACCCCAATAACCCGATAAGTCGTGCCGATGTGAGGCTCGTAACGGGTCGAGAAACTACTGGTAACACTTACCAGCAAATCTCTGATCAGCCCTGGCCAGGGACTTACCTGTTACGGCCAATCGAGCACAGCGCAACATCAACCCCCAATACCGGGAGAGACGAAACCCCTCCTATCGCTCATTGCCTCCATGTGACTCGGGACTGTACCCAAAGACCACCGTTTTGCACGCCCTCATAGACGTGGTAAGGTGGAGATCAAAGCACAGTAGGAATCACACAAGACTCTATGACGATCTCGGGTCTACAGACTAACATGTACAAGTGTCACCTGAGAACTGCCATCTGACGTGAGGTATAATACCATCTGGGAGTTCTCGGCGAGTCCGTCCAGTGTACCCAGTCTCCACTGAGCACCCGTACACCATCTCTGATGTCAAACACCAATGGATATGGGATCATCCATCGCCCATCATATGGGTCGAGAAGCGTATACGCTAGTCTACTCTGGTATATCGATGCCCTGTCTCGATACACCCACGACTAGGGACCTTGAAGGATGTACTTATGGACTACCATGTCCCCACTAGTATGATCTGCATCATAGTCCAGGTAGTCAAGTACACATCCTAAGGGCTTTACCAACATGTAACTATAAGACAGTATAAAGAGACTAGTGTACATGTTAAGATAAAGAGTAACCAGATAGCATACTATCATATCGAGCAAGAAAGTCATCTCTATATATGTCCAAGCATCCAATATAATATACAACATCTGTACAATACTGGCCTCTAGGGCATACATACAACTAACAATAGTTTTCATGTACTTATAGTACTTTGATTCGATTTTGTGCACGCTGATGCACGTAGTTGTGAGATTATATATCATGATACCCCTGATTTAGATTGAGATTTGTTGTATACCGTCGATTTCGATTGTGATATTCGATATTGTTTTTTTGTGCACCTTGTGCACTTAATTTGGGTTCTTGCGCATACTTGGCGCGCTTGAGGCGATTTTGGAGCACACCAGGTGCACTAAATCGGGATTCTTCATGCATATCAGATGCACCTGATACTGCTGTCAGGCACACCCGTTGCCCTTGACAGGTGTTTTTGTGCACACCCGTTGCACTTAGATTTTATTTCTGTGCACATGTATGGCACATTCATTGATTTCAATTTCTGTGCGCACAAGACGCATATGACATTCTTATGCACATTTTGGGATTGATTTCTTTTGGAGCAGGATGCATTATGATATTTACTATTTGGTATAGTAACTGAGCATGACTAGTAAGAGGACAATACCTGAATATGTTTTGCATGCATCGATAGTTACCGAAGGGATTTCCAAAAAGGAGCTATAGTCTCAGTGTTTTCCTATGAGTCCGAGATGACACGAAACCGGTTACAAAGGAAACCCTTCTTAATTATTTTCAAAACGGAGGGACGTGTATGTTAAACAAAGGGTATACATATAAACATATGTAGTTATTTTTTTTACAACAAACGTCCCCTACTTGAGCCGTGATACGTTCATCGCACAGCGACTTGAAAAAGGTTTGACATGCATTTCTTTCAGATGTTTTGACGAGTTTACAACGATGCGTACATGTTATAGTTTTGATGTATATCATGTTGGTTTTCGTATTGGACTTTGACATTGGTATCTTCACCATAACTCCGATGATTGCGAGATGCTTGACGGAGTTTTGATTTTTGAGTTATATACTAGCTTTCCATGCGCATGTATTACGCTACGATATGTTTTATGTATGTATGATTTCGGAGCCCCGACGACTTGATCATTTTACTGAAATGTTTTAGTATTTGAGGGGTTTAAATTTAAATTCGGGGACCAAATTTATTTAAAGGGGGAAGACTGTAACATTTTAGAAAAATAAAATATTATTTTTGGGAATTTATATAATTGAATAATAAATATTATGAATATTTTAATGTGTGGAGATTAGTTTTAAATGATATGGTATAATTAAATACCGATAATTTGGGAAATATTAGAAAATACATTTGAATATTGATTTTGAAAGAATATTATATGATTTTTACACGTTATAAAAATTTATACAATTAATTGTGTATGCGATATTACTAAACTCGATTAGTGTTTACTAATTTTTTATTAAGTGTGATATGTGCATGATATGCAACATGATATTTTGCATAATACTTGTTACATTTCTTTTTATCAAAGCGATGCTTCTTTTCTTTCATAACTTGGTTTTATTTGTGTTTAAATTGAAAAGGAAAAAGAAAAGGAAAAGAAAAGATTAAAGAATGGAGGTATGGACGAGAGAGAGAGAGGGTGAGGGGTCTTGTGTTGACTTGGCTCTTTCTCTTCACTTCATTTCCCTTCACCATTTTCTTCTCCCTCTTCACACCATGGCTGCCCTCCTCCCTCCACCACCTACACCACCTCATATCAACCTCAAAAACACCTCAAAACACCTCATTCCTTTCCTTAAAAATATGCACAAGCTCACTACATGCATGGGGAACCAAGAAAGTTGGGATTTTGAACATTTTCGGCAACTCAAGAAAATGAGGTAATTCTTTCATATTAAGTGTAGTACTTGATCTCCTTTAGATTCTATTTTAGTTTAGAATCGTTTTAGTGAGGTTTAGTGATGTTTGAAAATTCTAGATGAGGGTCAGGGTTTTCCTTGAGTTGTAATGGTGCATGTTAGTGCAATTGGTGACTACAAACCCCCCTTAGTAATTGAAACCAGTGACTAAACCCAAAATACAAGTTAGATATCGAAATATCGGTTTTGTGTAAATTGTGGGTGCAGGAAATCTGGGATGACCTGGAACATTTACTAGAAAAACAAGCAACTCCATTTACCTAGATTGGACACTAGGAGACCACCCTAATGATACGAGACCCCAACTCCCCCACTTGGCCGAGCAGGCCGGATTCTGAGGTGGTGTGGCCAGCCAAACTTTGGGGAATGGTGTTGGAATTTGCTCTGTAGCTCATATACCCCCTATACAACACCCCAGTTCTGCTTGTTTATCCATATTTCACCTGAACCAAAATCTGGGACCATTTTGAGTTGCTGTTTTGAATTGTGGGTTTTAAACGACTTGAACTTTTGATATTTGTGTTTTGTATCGGTCACTTGACATTTGTACGTCAATATCGGGTGTTGTTTGGCCCTTTTGCAAGTGTAGGCTCTAGGTTCTAACCTATAAGCACCTCGCGTGTCGTTTCGATTGCGAATCGGATTTTAATATGATACGATGTGTTATGACATGTAGGTACCTCTACGTGAACTTCGGGACGACAAGAAAGGGCAAGGAGGCATCGACTTCGGCAAGCAAGGATCAAGGTGAGTAGAAAATATCTACGGGGGAAGTTGGGTGGATGGCGTATAGCACCCCCGCAGTTTTGTAGTGCAGCATACGGATGTGTTATATCTATATACTTATGTGTTATTATGAGATGTGTATTCTTAGCCAGAAATGCTTTAGGTGACTTTGGGTTAATGTTAGCGTATTTTGAAGTTAGTGTTTTTAGTTTAATTCATAGATACGAAACCCTAGTGTAAATGTATACACACACACATACACACACATGCACACACGTGATATGTTCTGGTGTATATGTTATATGTATGTATGTATGTGTATACATACATACATACATACATATATATATATATATATATATATATATATATGTATATATATATATATATGTATGTCGATGTGTGTGTGTGTATATATGTATGTATGTATGTGGATGTGTTGTTACACACACACACACACACACACATATACGTATACCCATATGATGAGAATAGTATATGATACTCGAAGGAGAGTCGATATGATCGGGCCTGATGCCGTGAGATCAGATATGTGACTTGGGTCGTATTATGAGATACGACATGATATTATAGCGGATTATTGGGCGATATGTTTTCATACACATGCAAATATATATATGTTTGATGGTATCGGAATGTACTAGACTTTCGATCAGTACCACTAATTAAGAATATGATGATAATGATACCAGATAAGTAATGTGTTATATATGATAATTGACCCGTACCTTCAATTGGGATGCCGTAAGATGGATTTTTCCGTACGATGTATAAATATGATGATTGATCCGCACTCTCGACTCGAGGATGTCGTATTATATATTTTATCGTACGTGACACTATTGAGGCGGGATCACCGACTCCTAGATATATCGACTCGGACTTAGGTGGATTTCCTTACCCTTTTGGTTAGTCTCTTAGCTTGGCCTGTAGTTTACTTAGTAGATGTTAGATTTGGGCTCGAGTCATACTTATTTCCGAAACTAACGAATCGTGAGTATTTTAAAGACAAGCTGAGGGATACTATAGATATTTCAAAGGACGTACCTTTTCTTAAAAACACCGTAGCCCCTATTTTCTAAACACCACGATTCGTGCTATTTCAAATGCCAAAACTGTACGACTCGTATATATAATGTATATTCTTACTGTTCGCATCGCATTGCATGCTTAATTGTGTTTTCATTAATTATTATGAACCCATGCTGTCAGGACACCACACCATTAACGATGATGCGTATGTCTATGAACACTTGCTTGCCGGCTCACACACTTCATCATCGGTAATTGCCATGACACATACACTTTAGAAGTATTACTTCATTGACATGGCTTCTAGCTGATAGTTCCAATATGTTATTGATTTTATATGCCAGTTTAATTATTACATTCCTTGCTTGATATCCGATGCATTCATATATTCATTTGTCATGCAATATTATAGGGCTTTATGCCGGCAATTCACTGTTATTTACTCTTGAGATTGGGATTTCAGATTTCCATGAGATTTCTGGATTTGGAGAAACCGCAAAGATTTTATAAACTTATTATCATTTTAAAGGTAGAAAATTGTGGTTTTCTCGTGATATGATTTGAGAGGTTTCCACCATGAGTTTTCTCGGCTCTTGAGCGGTATCATACACCCGATTCGAGGAGGAGGAGGATCCGTCTGCGGGTGCATGGTAGACCCCGTGCGGTACCCCAAGAAAAGATGGTCGCAGATGATGGTGTTGAGTCCGGCAGGGGAGCACT
Organism: Agapanthus africanus; assembly: GCA_030015575.1. Taxonomy (NCBI): domain Eukaryota; kingdom Viridiplantae; phylum Streptophyta; class Magnoliopsida; order Asparagales; family Amaryllidaceae; genus Agapanthus; species Agapanthus africanus. Next base: position 284,893,926 of record JASDDO010000004.1, read on the forward strand.
CTCGACCGGTTATTGTGACATGGCGGATTTCCGGAGGATACCAACGTAGTCTTGAGATTTGATGATATAGGGGCCGGGCCGGATTGCCGGAGCCCGAGATATTGAGATTTGATTATATGGACCAGTCCTGTGTTAGTTATATGTATGCCATAGAGGCCATTACTGTACATACGATGTATATTGTAATGGATGCTTGGACATATATAGGGAGGGCTTTCTTGCTCGACATGATAGTATGCTATCTGGTTGTACTTTATCTTAACATGTACTCTGATTGTCTCTATGTTACATGTTGATAAAGCCCTTAGGATATGTACTCGACTATTGGGACTATGATGAGATCATACTAATGGGGCCACGGTAGTTGACAAGTACATCCTATAACTGTTCCTAGTCGAGGGTGTATCGAGACAGGGCATCGATGCACCAGAGTAGACTAGCGTATACGCATCTTGACCCATATGATGGGCGATGGATGATCCCATATCCATCAGTGTTTGACATCAAGGATGGTGTACGGGTGCTCAGTGGAGACTGGGTACACTGGACGAACTCGCCTAGAACTCCCAGATGGTATTATACCTTATGTCAGATGGCAGTTCTCCGGTAACACTGGTACAGAGTAGTCTATTGACCCGAGATCGTCATAGAGCCTTGTGTGATTCCCACTGTGCTTTGATTTCCATCATACCACTTCCAAGAGGGCGTGCAAAAAGGTGGCTTTTGGGTACAGTCCTGAATCACATAGAGGCAATGAGCGATAGGAGGGGATTCGTCTCTCCCGGTATAAGGAGTTGATGTTGTGCTGTGTTCGATTGGCTATAACCGGAAATCCCTGGCCAGGGTTGCTGAGATTTACTGTTAAGTGTTATCAGTAGTTTCTCGAATTGTTATAGACCTCAAACCGACGCGACTTATCGAGCTACTGGGGTCTGACGTTTACCACCAATAGGCGAGATATGCGGCATATCAGACGACGAGACCGGACTGTACGGGAGTGTTACTGATTGGATTCACAGGAGAATATACATGCTTTCTTGTTGATCTTCCGAGCGCTCAATACCTGGATGGCTGTTACGTTTAGTTGACCGCTTGCAGCTTGTGGGTGTTTAATATGATCATCACCTACTACCGGCGTATTGACGATTCTTTAGAGTCCTACACAGAGGTTTCTTAGATCAGGCAAAACGGAGTAGGAGCATATATGTGATATGTGTGGGACCGAGGATAATGCGGTATATGATACCGTATTGGATTCTCGCGATATGAGATATCGGCTGGGTATATGTGATATAGCCGGGTCATCGTATTATTCGGTTGTATGCGATATAGCCGGATTGTCGGATCAAGCGTTGATTCGATAATTTAATGTGTAATAATATATATGATATATTAAACTACATTAACTAATATTAGCTCACTAAAAGATTCTTTTTCTCACTCGGGTAATACATTGATATATATGCGATATATGTTAATTGTATTGTTTTATATTGTTACGATAAATATTATATATGTGATATATAATATTGTAACATGATATGATAACTAATGCAACATGTTTAGTGGAGATTAAACAAGGTTAGGGTTTGTTTTGGGTTAGTTCCTTCTTGATGATTCTAGAAGGTTTCTTTTTGTTTTGTGCAAGATATTTTCAAACGACTCATGCTTTAACCCAACCCAAACCCTAGCCCTTGGTTGATTCTTACAAAGGTTTAGCAACCATGGTTGCATTATTGATCATTATCTTCTTTACATTATTCATCACAAAAGGATTCTATTATTGATTCATCTTCTTCTTCCTTCTTCTTTTCATGGAAAAAGCTTACTAGGTTTTTCTAAGTGATGAAAATATGTGAGAAAAAGATTATAAATGAGAGCAAAAATCCTACTTCATCATTCTCATCTATCCTTGCCCTTTAGATGAGAGTGTTCACTTCATTTAGTGAGTGTTAGCTTGTGTTAATGAAACTTCAAAGTTGATCATCTTTGTTATAGAAGATCGGAAGCAAGACTGCATCTTTCTCTTCGTGAAGCCTCTCGAGAGTCCGGAACACGATGATCGCAGCGAAGGGACCTCAACACGGATTTTAAGAAGTGAAGGACAGGATATACAAAGGTTGTAATCCCACTCACTTAGTGTTAAAGTGTTTAACATGCTTGTTTCCGCATAATCTTTAGTTTAAAGATCCGGCTTTGGGTTGTTCGGCACGGCTAATTTTTAAATCAGGCATGGTTGATGCCTCGTAGACTCCTGTGGTAGTACCTAGCATCCCTACGGTGGTATCAAAACCAATCTAGAGATTTAGGCGAAGTTTGAGCGAAGTTTAAAGTCCGATCGAACCCCGAAACCCTAATTTGAACCCCTCTCTGGACATTTTCTGAAAATGTGATTTTTTTCTGAATTAAAAATGCTCAGAACATTAAACAGGAAAAACTAGGAATTACTGTGGAGTACGGACCTGTAATGCGCTGATTGGACCGCGGAACCGCGGCCAAAACAAGGGTTTGGCAGCGGTTCCGCGGCCAAAATTTTAAATTAGTCCCTGGAACTTCATATATTTATTCTTAGGTCCTTTCTTTCTGGGAATTTTTTAATTCCACTCAAGCGTTGAGTTTTCTGGGTTGTATTGGGGACTCGTTGATTCGATCGGATAATTTAACTTTGTTTAGTTTGTCCGGGTAATTTTTAGAACGTGTTAAAAAGTTCGAACGGATATCAATAACTCACTTTTTCCCCTGCCGGAAAATTTCAAAGCGTTGAATTTTTTCGTAGTTTAGGAACGTTCTAAGTCGTGCAAGTAACACGGTGGACCCTCTAGAAGACAACAAACCTTAACTCGATTATGTGACCGTCATGAACTGTCTCTAAACTTTAGGGTTTGTGGCAGTACGGCGTGCCACATGTGAGGCGTTGGCTTGACCCTTCTACGGCTGGACCATTGGTACAGTAGCATGTGATGGATGTTCTTAAACTAATTTCAAGTGTTGAGAACTATTTGGGAAATCTTGGGTGTTTGATCATTCGATCGGAAAGTTTAACATTGTCTATTTATCTGGAATGTGACACAATATTTGGAATCCAAAAATAGCTATGAGATAACTGATTTGAATATTATAAACATAGTCTCAGATGATCGGTTGCCACAGAATTTTGATGTGATCAAAAGTCCGTCGCAATCACGTAGCGTAAGCGGATACTCGCCGGGTAAACTTAATAGACAGCCACGCCCCATATCCTCGACCAAGTGACTGTAGGAGAACCATGTCGCCAAAAGCATCCGTTCGGGTGCTCGCAGCAGCGGTGTTTCGCCTTAGTGCACTTCGTCGACGGCATCGGGGTGCGGCCGTCTACTAAAGATTGCGACGAGCATTCGATCAGGATGTCGGGAATCTTGTTGAATTGTCCGACTTGATATTGAAAAGAGTTTTCGATAAAAGAGACTAAAATGCTGGGGTTTATAATTGTTAGGCATGAGATGTCTAAGGAATTCATTTGGTTAGGCATGCGATGTCTAAAAAGGTTGCGGATTCCAACTGTTATAGTTTTACACTTTCTTTTCTGTGACCGTAAGTGTAGTATGTAGTTGTATCGCCGGTTTTCGTTGCTATACATCGACGACAATCGGCGTATGCATACTTACTTACGTTGATGACATGTGATGTTATGTGCTGCTGTGATATGTTATATTGGATCATCGTATTCTGAATAGACGGGGGTTTTATGTGAGATGAGGGTTTTTATTTTCATTCATGTAAAATTCATCTATATGTAATATTCTTTTATTGGGGCACTTCCGGGCTGAGGATGATGTCACCATTGTATATTATTTACTTTTCCGCATTAGGTAGACCCAAGGCGGGGAGCACAACTAACCGGGTTCTAGGGTCCAGTGGGAGACCATCTCGAGGAGTCGAGACCGGGTCTCCTAACCCTATAATTGGCAGTGTTGCTTGCCGCTCTCGTAGGAGTCTAGGGATGTGGGTTTGGCTATTCATCGCGACCATGGAATCCGTGTTTTATACAGGCCTGTATTGAAAACACGGACGTCCTAGTATATCCAATATTTCATATATGTTCTTCTGCTGCAATGTTTTGTGATGAGATCATATTACTGCCCGAGACGAATGTTTATATTATATATATATGAGATATATGTTATATTGCAGATTTCGTTTCAAAAGTGATGCTTGTGAAGCATATTAAAATGGGACTTCGTTAATGAGATTAATGAAATAAAAGAAACCTAAGATGTTGTAGAAACTTGTTTAAAAACTGGTAGCTCTAGTTCTTGCTTTTCACAGCGGCGTTCCTTGTAGAACATCCAGCACCTTATTCGATAAGGAAAGAGCCGAGATCCCTTCACCGGGAGTGACCTCTTTAGTGAAACTAGCAGATGCTACAAACTCGGTTTATCTTTTGATTGCTTCTATAGTTCTTGCTTTGCATAGTGGTATTTGTGAAATATCCTGCACCTTATTCGATGAGGAAAGGGTCGACGATCCCTTCACCGGGAATGACCCCTTTAGCAAAACTTGAAAAGCCTCAAAAACACTCCATTTAAAATCACTCGATTCTATAACGATATCAAGTTCACTACGCAAAGGGTTTTCTTAAAAACCTGTCGTAGCCCTCCGTCATTTCAGATAAGTACTGTCATAGTATTCGTGCTGCGTTTGTTGGCTTTCATCAAGGCGTAGTGTGCGGTAGCTATTTATGCTTATCTGCATAAGCATATGATGCGATTGAGTTAGGGTAGTCGTGCGACTTTGTTGGCATTCGTCAAGGGCCGTGCGGGTGGGTTTAATTCAATCGGGAAATGACGGGTTGAACTTGACTAGTAGCCTATGGTTTGTTGGCATTCGTCAAGGTCATAGGATGCTAGGGGTAAAATATAATTTGGAATTTCAAGTGTTGAAATTTGCAATGAGATTGCATACCTTCTATGAGATAGTTGGATCCCGATACCCGCTGCGAGTAAGAGTTACTCCTGGGAGCGTTTTATACATTACAATTAGCCGATCAAGTAGGTGTCTAGAAAGGTGTCAACGGGGTTACGCCTCTAGGAAAACGGGGTTTACTTTAATTAGGTTCGTGTGAAAGCACGGGGGACTTCCCTCAAAGTACCGACACTGGCTTAGCTGAAAGATTGGCGAACTTGCAGCGTGTAATTAATCCCGGCTAGGCTTTCCTTTTAGGGTTTGAAGGAAGATTTGACTAAAACAGTGGGAGACATCCTGATTAGATAAATTGATAACCAATCTAATCTTGTAAAAGCGCATGCTGAGTGTTTTCTTCTCTCTCTCTCCAGGTAGCGACCGTATCACACCTTAATCAAGATAATAATACAGATGAATTGACCGAACTCGTTTGTTATACTACACTAAGGAACGTTGGTCCCGCTCCAACTTATAATTGTTATAAGACAGAGCAGGAAATAGAGGATTATCAGAATTCCCGTGCCGCCCAAACGAAGAAAGTGCATGCTGATGCATCTTTTTCGGGTGTGTTCATTACAGAGAACTTTTTCTCAGTATCCTTTACGTCCTCGGTATGAGATACCGGATCAGGATCCCACAAATGTAATTTGTTACATGGGCTACAGATAGGTAGAGGACTAAGAACGGGCGATAAGTTTCATGAGATAGAAACGGTGCAAGAGTTGCAACCAAGTCTGTTGGTCACTATCACCCTGTATTACCAGAATACATTGATTCTGAACGAATGTTATTAGATACCGAACCTGATGTACAACATCATATCAGTCTCTTTATTAGTAAAGAAAGGATATAATTTTGTATTGTTGGATAATGTTTTCAACATTTCCTATATCAAGAGTAGATCGGTTCAGGCACGTTATCTAAAAGCATTGACGTTCTAAATCAAATTACAGTTCTTAGTATACAGAACACACACGAGAGGAAGAGTTCAGAAATGAACGGATCCTTCTTGAGGCATTATAGACTAGGTCATATCAATGCGACCCGACAAGCTAAGTTATATTAAGATGCATATTTAAATTTGTTTGAATTTACATCATGTGAAACTTGCCGGTCATGTCACAAAGATAAGATGACCACAGCTCTGTTTATTGGAAACAGAGAAAGAGTTAGTGAACTCTTGGGATTGATACATGTTGATGTATGAAAGTCCCATGTCTACATATGCCATGACCGGTTCTTTGTACTTCATTACATTCTCTGATGATCTCTCAAGATTCAGACATATGTTCCTGTTGAAACACAAGTCCGAAGCTTTTGAGATATTCACAGAATATAAGTTAGAAGTAGAGAACCAAAAACGGGTATAAGTATTATGTCCTTTTATGAGATCTGGGAGGAGAATACTTGAGCACGGAATTCCTGGACTATTCTAAAGGAGAATGAGATTCTCTCTTAGCATTACTCTTCCGTATACACCATAGCACGATGGTATATCGGGGCGGAGAATAGCACCCTATGTGATATGGTGTGCTCTATGATGAGTACTACTGAGTTTCCTATTTCCTTTTGGGAGTTATGCACTTGAGAAGTTGCATACCTATTGAATAGGGTTCAAATCAAATCAGTTACCTACCACTTCATATGTGAAATGGAATGGGAAGAGCCCATATCTTAAGTTTGTTAAGATTTAGGGTTGTCCTGCCTATGTCTAAAAGCATAATCCGGACAAACTTGAGGCAAAGTCAGTTCTGTGGAAGTTTGTTGGATATCCCAAGCATTCGCAAGGGAATATCTTCTACCAAATAGAGGAACAAAAAATGTTTTGTTTCTCAGCATGCCACCTTTGTGAAAGGGAATTTCGGTAGAAGAAATTAGTGGTCATGAGGTAGAACTGGAAGGAGTTCCAGTTATACAAACTACAGCAGATGATTAGGTAGAACCGAAGGATTCAATAGTAACCAACGAACCTCAGCCTCTCCGCCGATCTAGTAGGGTTCCTCACCCACCTGAGAGATACTTTGGATTCTCTATGACAGTGGGAGCGAGGATTGCATCATGAGATGATGACCCAACTAGTTTCGAGCAGGCCATCAGGAGTGGGACTCTGTAAGAATGGCTGGATGCTTATCTGTAACACCCGAGCCCAATAATACTATTTCTATTGCTAGTTGAGTGTTATACATTGCTCTTTCCAATTATCCTGATTGTTTGGTGTTTATTGCTAAATTTTAACCGGTTAAGTTATTTTGGCACATAACAAATTTTAACACCGAAAATGAAATTAAAAATATCCATGTTGGCCTACTCGTCGCCACTAGTCGCGTGGTAGCGTCCGCGTGTCGAGATTTCTTCCCGTTCGGCTAAACGGGCAAGTTTGGACGGCTACGCGCGCGTGCAAGTGTCCGACTTGAGGGCATGCATTTTAATCACAAAACACCTCTTTTCAAAATTTGGAACTCGCTTAAAATCCTATAATTTGAATTTGGAACATTTGGGCGCAACCCGGGCGCGATTTGGAAATGTTTCATTTAGCGCCGAAAATGCCCATTTAATTAAATATTATAAAACTAAAATATATACGAAAATATAATCCTGTTACTGTTTGACGTTTAAAATCTGGTTAAAATCTTTTAAAATTTTCCCTTTTTAAACTTTCCAGCCAATCACGAGGGATTTAAATCCCTCGTGGGCCCCGCCTCACCATCTCTCTCTCTCCGTCTCTCTCTATCTCTCTCCAACAATCTCTCTCTATCTAATCTCTCTCCCTCTCTCTTCTTTAACAATCCCTCTCTCTCTCTACCTATTATATATATGCGCATGCCTCGTCCTCAACCTCACCACAAGAAACCACGAGAACCCCCGAACCCTAACCCTAGCCACCTCCTGCCGTCGCCGTCGACCTCCCCGTGACATCGCCGTCATCATCCACACCCCCTCAGCTTCGACCGCAACCTTCCTCCCTCATCCCGAGCCTCCAAACCCAACCCCGACGCCACCACCAGCACCCAGTGCCCGCCGTCGCCGCCGCCTCCCATCGCCGACGACGCCAAGGCCTTCCTCCCTTCATCCTCGTCCCGACCTCGTCGTTTTTTTCCTCCTCCCCTCGCCGGACCACCACCAACCCGAGCCCAACCCCCCATCACCTAACCCTCTGGTTCGCCGGAAAAGGGACACCGTCGACCCCCTCGTCGTCGTCAGCACACCGACGACCACCTCTTCTTCTCCCCTACGATCCAGATCAGGCCAGGACCTCCCCTACGCGCAGCACCATCCCATTCCAGCGAACTCCAGCCATTTCAGCCAGCCGCGTTTCCCTGTTCGCCGCCGGCGCGCCCCTCGCCGTCGAACCTGTCATGGTTGCCCCCGGGTTCTTCCCTGTAAGCATCCCTTTATCTTTCCATTCGTGCTAAATCCCCCCGCTGATCTTTGGTATACGTATATCGTATGTTTTGCTAACTTCGTCGCCTTTTGACTTTCGCCGGATTCCGGCCGTGCCGTCGTTTGGACCCGACTTTCCAGCGAAGTACTCTGGTCCGTGTGGTCCCGCTGTTCGCTGTTAGGACTCGATCCGTGGCCCGTGCACCCGTCTCGTGTTTTCCGCCGACATTGCATCCGTGCTTTCCGGTTTGCGAAACCGTCGAGGCAAGTATCCGAATACTTGCTCTAACATGCTAATACAAGATCAAGTCTTGTTATACATTTAATGATCACATTACTTAATTTAACCACACAGTTGATGATAATATCGATATTTGGTATAACTTAGAATTGACGGTTGCAAGTATCCTTAACATTGAATCATTATAGTAGTTTCTTGTAATTAATCGCTCTACTATCAATCCATACTTTAACTAACTGAACCAATTAGACCGTCCTTGCTTTATTCGTTAAATCATCCATGAGACAATTATTTATGCTTTAGTCTTAAATTCCTGTAGCTTCATTACTTTATGTTGTTGATATTGTTTCACCTTGTGACTATTGCACCCCAAGGGTGCTTGAACCTGTTAATAAAGATAATACAAAGCACCATTGTGATTAAGTGACTATTAGTACTGTTTACTTTAAATTCTTGCTGTTGTATACCTGTTGAGAGCACACACTCGATCACAGTACGTACTGACTCAACCTATTGTACTACGACCTGACTTATTACACGATCTCATGCCTAATGCCAACAAACCTGACTTGGGGTCCTCATGGACCATTCCTGCTGTCTATTCAGACAGACCTGCTTTTACCTGATTCTGTGTAGGCATTAGTCCTTGACTACTGAATACCTGACCTGACATACATAACTTGGGGGTATGGGGAAATCAAAGATGAACCTGACTTGTAACTCGACAGTTCACTACCTGTTCGAGTGTACACATTCCTGTTTTGTGCCTAGCGGCATGTCTCGGTTTCGGCCGAGAATATTGTGGCCGTGATCCCGGGTATGTACGGGGTACTACTGAGTGTACACATTCCTGTTTTGTGCCTAGCGGCATGTCCCGGTTTCGGCCGAGAATATTGTGGCCGTGATCCCGGGTATGTACGGGATACTATTGAGTTACATCGACGATTCATCAATTGATTTCAAAGACTATAGAGTAGAAACCTGATAGGACAGTTTAGTTACCACTGTACATTACCCTGCACTGTTATTTCTTAGTGCTGCTTTATTCATGTTCATACCTGCATTGCTTATTACCATGTTTATTTTATATTATTTGGTTGACATGACGCGCTGACGTCTGGGTTTTGCATGGCCCAGATTCCTTACCACTGTCGACGACCGAGCAGGAGTACTTCAGCCAGCAGGCTGAACTGTGAGTCCTTAGTGATTAGTTTATTTATTTCATTTCATTTCCAGATGTGAGCCTGCATTATGGGACATACTGTTTATTTATTGTATTGGATCATTGGCTTCCGCACTATTGTTCATTGACTCTTGTTATTATGGATTTGGACATGTGTTAGATTAGTTTATTTATATTGTTCTTGATATCTCTACAACCGTAATGTGACTGTGGATGGATACTTCCTACCCACAGGTAGCATGGTTGGCTATGTTACGTGCCCAATCTTGCGTACTCTGGGAAGCGGGGCGTGACATTATCGATCTGAGATGGAATCCTTATACACCAACAAAGTATGGACTTTGGTTGCTCTATCTGAAGGGTTAAATCCCCATCAGGAGCAAGTATATCTTGAGAAGATTACTTGGTGTACATGGAAAAGTTGAGACTTTCAAAGCTATGCTTAAGTCCATCCAGATCCTAGTTGCCACGGCTACGTACCATGACTACGATATCTAGCGGTTGGGTGTCATGACTGCTTTTCTAAATGATGTTTTAGAAGAGAGCGTCTATAAGTACACAGCCAAAGGGCTTCGTAGACAGTGGGAGCAGCGGAAACGTGTGCAAGATGCTTTATAGGATAAAGCAGGCATCGCGGAGTTGGAACATCTGTTTTGATATGGTAGTCAAAGAATTTGACTTCATCAAAATAGTATATGAACTTTGTGTATACAAAAAGGTAGTAGGGAGTATTGTGGTGATCCTCGTAGAGTACGTGGAAGACATACTCTTAATAGGGAAGGAGTTTCCTATGCTACGATCGGTCAATCTCCGCTTATTACAAGGATTCTCCATATAGGATCAAAATGATACCTACTAAATCCTGGGTTTTGGATCTATGAGATAGATCTAACTGGAAGTTAGGACTCTCACTAGTGGTAGTGAGTTGGTATCAATCGATCCTGGGGAGAATCACTGGAAAGGTTCCAGGGTGATAAGGACGACTAAAAGTCAGTCGCAGGCATTGTCTTTACCCTTAGTGGAGGGACGGTATGTTAGAAGAGTTCCAAGCTAGACACCGTGACTTACTAGAGGATTAAATGCAAGATACATCGTTACCAATGATGCTACCAAAGAGGCAGTCTGGATAGATATAAGTTCATGAGATGAATTTTGTTCCTACCATTGTGAGACAATGGAGTTGTGGCTTTTGCCGAGGAACCCCCGTCCCATCAGAAATCCAGATATAATTTTTAGGCAGTATCACCTGATCATGGAGATGGAAGATCTCCAGGGAGATCAAGGTTAGGAGAGTAGACACAGAGGACAACAGCGCGGATCCACTTACAAAGGCCTTTTTCCCCAGTAAAGACTTTTATGGGATGGTTGAGTATGAGATACTTCAACCACAGCTAATTGTTGGGTATGTGATACGACAACAGATGGCCCTGGTGCAAGTGGGAGATTGTTAGTTATATGTATGCCCTAGAGGCCATTACTGTACATACGATGTATATTGTAATGGATGCTTGGACATATATAGGGAGGACTTTCTTGCTCGACATGATAGTATGCTATCTGGTTGTACTTTATCTTAACATGTACTCTGATTGTTTCTATGTTACATGTTGATAAAGCCCTTAGGATATGTACTCGACTACTGGGACTATGATGAGATCATACTAGTGGGGCAACTGTAGTCGACGAGTACATCCTATAACTGTTCCTAGTCGAGGGTGTATCGAGACAGGGCATCGATGCACCAGAGTAGACTAGCGTATACACATCTTGACCCATATGATGGGCGATGGATGATCCCATATCCATCGGTATTTGACATCAAGGATGGTGTACGGGTTCTCAGTAGAGACTGGGTACACTGGACGGACTCGCCGAGAACTCCCAGATGGTATTATATCTCACGTCAGATGGCAGTTCTCCTTTGACTCTGGTACAGAGTAGTCTGTTGACCCAAGATCGTCATAGAGTCTTGTGTGATTCCCACCGTGCTTTGATTTCCATCATACCACGTCCAAGAGGGCGTGCAAAAAGGTGGCTTTTGGGTACAGTCCCGAATCATATGGAGGCAATGAGCGATAGGAGGGGATTCGTCTCTCCCGGTATAGGGAGTTGATGTTGTGCTGTGTTCGATTGGCTATAACCGGAAATCCCTGGCCAGGGTTGCTGAGATTTAGTAGTAAGTGATATCAGTAATTTCTCGAATTGTTATAGACCTCAAATCGACACGACTTTTCGAGCTACTGGGGTCTGACGTTTACCACCCCGAGGCGAGATATGCGACATATCAGATGACGAGACCGGACTGTACGGGAGTGTTACTGATTGGATTCACAGGAGAATGTACAGGCTTGCTTTTTGATCTTCTGAGCGCTCAATACCTGGGTGGCTGTTAAGTTTAGCTGACCGCTTGCAGCTTGTGGGTGTTTGATATGATCATCACCTACTGCCGGTGTATTGACGATTCTTTAGAGTCCTACACAGAGGTTTCTTGGCTCAGGCAAAACGGAGTAGGAGCACATATGTGATATGTTCGGGACCGAGGGTAATGCGGTATGTGATACCGTATTGGATTCTCGCGATATGAGATATCGGCCGGGTATATGTGATATTGCCGGGTCATCGTATTAGTCGGTTTTATGCGATATAGCCGGATTTTCGGATCAAGTGTTGATTCGATAATTTAATGTATAATAATATATATGATATATTAAATTACATTAACTAATATTAGCTCACTAAAAGATTCTTTTTCTCACTCGGGTAATACATTGATATATATGCGATATATGTTAATTGTATTATTTTATATTGTTACGATAAATATTATATATGTGATATATAATATTATAACATGATATGATAACTAATGCAACATATTTAGTGGAGATTAAACAAGTTTTGGGTTAGTTCCTTCTTGATGATTCTAGAAGGTTTCTTTTTGTTTTGTGCAAGATATTTTCAAACGACTCATGCTTTAACCCAACCCAAACCCTAACCCTTGGTTAATTCTCTACAAAGGTTTAGCAACCATGGTTGCATTATTGATCATTATCTTCTTTACATTATTCATCACAAAATGATTCTATTATTGATTCATCTTCTTCTTACTTCTTCTTTTCATGGAAAAAGCTTACTAGGTTTTTCTAAGTGATGAAAATATGTGAGAAAAAAATTATAAATGAGAGCAAAAATCCTACTTCATCATTCTCATCTATCCTTGCCCTTTAGATGAGAGTGTTCACTTCATTTAGTGAGTGTTAGTTTGTGTTAAAGAAACTTCAAAGTAGATCATCTTTGTTATCGAAGATCGGAAGCAAGACTGCATCTTTCTCTTCGTGAAGCCTCTCGAGAGTCCGGAACACGATGATCGCAGCGAAGGGACCTCAACACGGATTTTAAGAAGTGAAGGACAGGATATACAAAGGTTGTAATCCCACTCACTTAGTGTTAAAGTGTTTAGCATGCTTGTTTTCGCATAAACTCTAGTTTAAATATCCGGCTTTGGGTTGTTCGGCACGGCTAATTTTTAAATCGGGCATGGTTGATGCCTCGTAGACTCTTGTGGCAGTGCCTAGTATCCCTACAGTGGTATCAAAGCCAAGCTAGAGCTTTAGGCGAAGTCTGAGCGAAATTTAAAGTCCGATCGAACCCCGAAACCCTAATTTCAACCCTTCTCTTGACATTTTCTGAAAATGTGATTTTTTTTTGAATTAAAAATGCTCAGAGCATTAAACAGGAAAAACTAAGAATTACTGTGAAGTACAAACCTGTAATGCGCTGATTGGACCGCGGAACCGCGGCCAGAACAAGGGTTTGGCGGCGGTTCCGCGGCCAAAATTTTGAATTAGTCCCTGGAACTTCATATATTTATTCTTAGGTCCTTTCTTTCTGGGAATTTTTTAATTCCACTCAAGCATTGAGTTTTCTAAGTTGTATTGGGAACTCGTTGAATCGATCGGATAATTTAACTTTGTTTAGTTTGTCCGGGTAATTTTTAGAACGCGTTAAAAAGTTCGAACGGATATCAATAACTCACTTTTTTCCCTGCCGAAAAATTTCCAAGCATTGGATTTTTTCGTAGTTTAGGAACGTTCTAAGTCGTGCAAGTAACGCAGTGGACACTCTAGAAGACAACAAACCTTAACTCGATTATGAACCGCCATGAACTGCCTCTAAACCTTAGGGTTTGTGGCAGTACAGCGTGCCACATGTGAGGCGTTGGTGTAACATTTCCAAATAATAAAATATTATTTTTGGGAATTTTTATAATTTAATATTATTTTAATGAATATTTTAATATTTCGGCATAATTAAATACAAATAAATGGGAAAAATTTCGGAAAAATTATGGAAAATTCTAAAATTGGGAATTTTATGGAATTATGTCATTTTTAAATTTTTATGGGCATTTATATGCTAATTTATTGCTAATCGCGATTAAAAATCGCTAATCGGTTTTTTGGCATTTTTGTGCAAAACATGCACATATCTTTTTCAACACTTGCGTTACATTTTTCTTGCCATGGTTGTTCATTTGGGTTCACTATTTGAGTGAGAAGGAAATTGAGGAAAAAGAAAATGGAAAAGTAATATAATATGAGGGTTGGTGAGAGAGAGAGAGGTATGAGTTATTTTGACCAAAGACTTAGCCATTCTCTTCATTTTTTCCCTCATTTCTCTCCCTCTTTCTCCATTGTTGCTGCTGCTCCTGCTCCTCATTCTCCCCCTCTTCAAAGCCGCAAATCACCTTTAAAACTACACCAAAACCCTAATTCCATTTCACTAAAAAGGTGCACGAGCCCAAGATCTACACATTGGACCAAGAAAGCAAGGATTTTGGCCACTAGAGGCAACTCAAGAATTTTCTTGAGTTGCAAATGAAGTAAATTTCTGGATCTTTAGCTTGGTTTATGCATTACTTTTACCCCATGTTTAGTTTAGAACCGATTATTATGTGTTTTGGTGGACTTAAGGAAACCTAGTTAGGGTTTGAGGAAATTGTGAATTGTAGTGTGAAATTGAGCTTAGTGGAGGCTGCACAAACACCCTAGTGATAGAATTGAGACCCAAATCTGAGATTTGAAACCCGGAATACGGATTTAGAAACCGATATCGGAGATATTATGAAATCTGTGAAGGTTTTAGGAATCTGCTATCACCCCGAGACCCCTAAAATAAAATTGAGCTGACAGTGAGTCGTGCAGGCACCTAGGAAGCTACCACTAAGACCCGAGCCCCTAATTCAAACCCCAGGCTGTAGATTTAATCATTCTGGCTGCAATTTGCGGCCAGAGTAGAAGGGAATGGGTCGATTTTTGTTCCAGGGCTCATTCTGCACCAAATTAGACCCCTCTCATATGCAGTTTTGGCTAATTGACACCTGGGGAAAATCTGGAAGTATTTTGGTGTGTTTCAGGCTATGTTTTCCGTATTTTAAAATGCACTTTTTTGATATTTGGATTTGTATTTGGTTGTCGGGTGTTCGTACATCGACAACAGGGATTGGTTGATTGATTTGCACGTTTAGGCCACAGGTTTCAACCTATGAGCACACTGTGCGCTGTGTCGGTTTTCTGCATCGATTTTAATACGTATTGCGACGGTTTATTATTGTAGGTACCCTCGCAAGGATTCCGAGGCGAAGAAGCGCGGCGTCATCGATTTCGGCGAGCGAAGACCAGGTGAGTAGATTATATCTACAGGGGAAGTCGGGTGGATGGCGTATAGCACCCCCGCAGTCCATGGTGATGTATACGAATACGTATACACACATATATTTATTATATGTTCTTTGAGATTATTGATGATAAGATGGATTGGTTTAGTGTAAGTGCGAAACCTTAGAGTAGGGGTTGCACCCATACACACACACACGCACACACTTGTATACATACTTTCTTTCGTATGAGTATATGGGAATATATGTTTGTATGTGTTCACATGGGTATGGGACTATGTGTACATATACTGGATTATGCATAGTGCTTGGGACGTGGGTTGAGTCGATGTGATTCGATTTGAGGCCGTGAGATCGGCGATACGACAGGATTCGTATGGAAGATACGACAGGATGCTTTAGTGGGCCTTTGGGCATGTGTCTTACCCCGCATTCATACTTATATAGATGGTATCGATTGTACTAGACTTAGATCTGAACCCTAGATTATGTGATATGATGGTAGTGATACCTGATATGTGGTGAGATGAATATGATATTGACCCGTACGCAGCTATTGGGATGTCGTACGACGATTTACCATACGAGCTTTATATTGATGTTAGATCTGCACTCATGACTCGAGGATGTTATATGATATAATGTATCGTACATAATACTATTGAGGCGAGATCACCGACTATTGTGTGTATATATATGTATATCGACTCAGATTTAGGTGGTTTCCATACCCCTCCTGATTGACTTGATAGTTGGGTACGTAGTTCGCATAGTAGGCGTTAGACGAGACCCGAGTCATATCTATTTCAAAACTAACGAATCGGGGATATTTTCAAAGATAGGCAAAAAGGGATTCTACGGATATTTTCACAACGACACATCTTTTCTTAAAACACCGTACCCCTTATTTTACCAAAAACCCTGATTCGTCTTATTTCAAAAGGCAAGGCTGCATGATATATTTATTGAGGCACGTTCTTTACTGTCGCGTTGATTATTCTGTTCCGCATATTCATGCTATTTGCATTGCATTGCTTGCGTTATTGATATATTATAATCATGCTGCTAGGACACCAGCACCATTACCGATGATGCGTATGCACCACGTACGCTTACTTGCCGGCTCACACACATCTTCATCGGTAATTGCCATGTCACTACACAGTAGTATTATTGCATCAGGATATGACCCTTGTATGCGCATACTATTTTTTCAAGTTGCATGATATACCATTATACTTGCACTTCATTTATATGTCACATACATCTTGCTTTTTGATTATGCGCATTGGATTTGATTTACATGATTTCTGGATTTGGGAACTGGAGTACTATTTTATGAAAACACGCATTGTTTAAAAACCCGGTTTCCCTTGATATAACATTTTGGTGCGTCCACCATGAGTTTTCTCGGTTCCAGAGAGCTTGTGTGAGTATACCCGATTCGAGGAGAGGTAGGCACCGATTGCGGGTACATGATGGACTCGGTACGTTACCCCGGGGCTAGAAGACTCGTATTGTTAGACGGTGAGCCCAGTGGAGGGACTACTACCTACCGGTGATTGGTTGGACCTGGCAGGTTATCCGGAGGATACCGTCCAGAGTCGATAGATGTTTATGGGCGTACTGCTGGGGCCGAGGGCCGATCCCGCAGACGGAGCCCGTGGGCTGGTTTGGACTGACGGAGCCCGATATATGAGGATTTACGTGCCGATGCTGGGCACAGTTTTCATGATGTTTTCGAGTGTCGATGCTGGACACTCCGGTTCCATGATTTTTGACGTGTCGCGAGGGACACAGGTGGTTTATATCCTCATATTTCCATGCACATGCTTCATGGTATTTACATGCATGATGGTTATTGTCATTGGGTGACGAGTGGAAGGGATCCACATACATGCAGATTTGATTACATTGATCATGCCTCACATTTATGATATGCTATTACCTGAGGCACTGGCATGAGCACTTGGCACTACACTCATGTATAGAGATTACATTGCCAGTTTAGCATGCTTCAGCTTTATTCATATTGAGGTTTATATATATCTGATCGTATTGACCTAGGATGGGTCATACATTCGATCTCTGCTTGTTGATATTTTCTATTCACGAGTTGGCAACTCACCCCCGTTGTTCCACAGTTCTTGCAGGTTTTGCCGTACATATTTCACTACGGCTTTTCTGGCACATTGCTTCCATTACGGGTGACTTTCTTTGGTAGGTGGGTTCTTTGTATCAAAACCACCATTGTACATTATTTATTCAATGTATCTAGAAATTCCATCAACCAAAACTTGTCTATTGTTTCAGACTTAGAAATCAGTTATGTATTATTTCGACCTTTGAGTCGCGCTTGTAGTATTATGGTTTTCTGGCTGTCTTGAGTTTCTTTTTGAGTTTTGATCCTCGCCATTTGGCGTTGTATATTATATTGCTTGTGTGGTTGGGACCGTCGATTGACGAAGAGCTAGCTCCCGCTTGGGGATGCCTTTTTCCTTGCATATATATATTGTTCTTGTTGTACCCGTTCGGGGCCCGTTTTTACAATGGAAACTTAGCCGAAATTTTCAGAAAAGACTACACTTTTTAAAAAATGCATATTCGGCTTAGTTATTTAAAAGCTTGATTTCAAAACATGTTTCTTTACTTATTAAAAACCAGTTTTCTTTATTTACTCCATAAAGTGGTTTTAGATTTTTGGGCTTTTGGCTTACTTGGGTCAGATGGAGTCCTATAGACTTCATATGGTTCAAGGGCCAGTCACGTGCTCTTTCGGGTCGTGACAAAGTTGGTATTAAAGCGCTAGGTTGACCTTGGTTCGAGTCTAAGTTTGACTATGTGGAGCCTAAGGCATTTATATATATACGGAACTTAGGCTTGACCTTACAGAACTTAGACTTAGTCGAGGGGGTATTATACCCGAACTTTCGTCGCATAGGATGACCCTTGGTTGATGGAGTAGGTAACTTGAGTAGAGTGACGTACCGTACGTATGTTCCGCGGCATACTTACGACACGCCACTCCGCTTAAGAAACCTTAGGATATACTTTTCCTTGCACAGTATTATATTCATTCCTATGATCTATCCTCATCGATTCTAGTTATGATTTTGCTGCCATGATTGCACGGGCAGAGTGAGCTACGGCTCGAGTTGCGTTAGCATGATCTTGTCGTGGATGAGGACTGACCAGGGCGTGATTCCAGAGACATACGGTTGCATAGAGGCTTCGTATTTTTGTGTTTCGGCACTATGAGCATTTGACAGATCGCTGTTGCGAGTTTTCTCGGATGTACCGGTTGGTACCAGAGGATTGAGCCACCGATAGAGGCCAGCCAGGATGTGATGACCATTGATATATCGCTTATTCATGATGATTGAGGCGCTGTTCAGCATACGGATGGATGCGCCAGTTGTTGCTGCAAATGACGAGATATCGCCCAGATGTTGGAGCTACTGCAGCATGAGCACATACTTAGAGATATGATGGTGAGTCGCTGGTCACCGAGGATGAATGACTAGGACATGTGGTTTGTTCGCTTACCCCGATGCGAGGTCATCAGATAGGTTGATTCCAGCTAGAGGAGACTTTACGCAGATTCGTTGTGAGACGATAGAGACGATCGAGTGTCAGGAACCCATTTTTCCAAGTTTAAAGTATTCGGAAAGACATGCAAGCGATTCTATGGACCCTCTAGAATAATGAAGCCCTAACTCGACATAATGACCGTGTGAAAGCCTTTGAACCTTAGGGTTTGCGGCAGTTCCGCGGCGCCATTAGTGAGGCTTGGGTTTACCCTTCTACGGCTGGACCACCGATGCTGTGGTATGTACTTGATACTATTAAACTGTACTCAAGATGTTAAGCTCTTGGGGGATTATGAGGTTCTGACGAGTCGATCGGATGATTCAGCATCATTCGGATATCATGTGATGGGACACTGCTTGGTAGACTCCAGATACGAGCATAGCCGTTGGAGCATAGTCCATGCAGCCACGAGTAGACGAGTCCGAATCAGTCGACATTGGAGCAAGTGGAGTAAAGAGTTCGCACGAGATTTCGACGAGATGACATTCCACTCCGCTGACATCAGAGATATGATACGCACGCTGAGGACGTGTGCGGCTAGATATCTTCTACTGAGTGATGAAGATACCGAATTCGTGATTTCGAGTCCGCGTGAGGGACTTCGGATGGACCGTAGCCGAGGACATTGCAGTGCACAGATAGAGACGCGACGTCGAAATGGACGATGATACAGACAAGCGGGACAAGAAGTTCGTGCGTAATGCAGACGAGCTGTTACTACTCCCCGTTAAGATTAAAGGTCGGATATGCATACAGAGGCGCTGGGATGCGACCAGCTTCCGAGTAGATGCTGAGCTAAGGACGCGGATATCCAGAGAGCGAGAAAAGATTGTGCAAGAGTGCCAGCCTCCGTACAGTTCGGCGTAGGCGAGATTGGAAGAGACCTTGATCAGGATTCCTTCCAGTACACTGCTGCAATAAAATTTGCACCAGGAGCAGATGTGTGATGTGCATTCAGAGGACCAGAGGTCGGCGCCAGAGATGTGCTGCTTTACGAGCGGTCGTGAGGATTGACCGAGAGATGACCAGAGAAGTGCCAGAGCGGAACCGTTTTTGTTAACACACATGACCGGACCGATGAGCTGATAGATTGCGAGATTGGTAATCCACAGAGAAGATAAGGAACCAGAGGCAGAGGACACCAGCCGCGAGCAAGAGGCGGGTAGATATCTTGCGCCGCTAGATTTGATGTACCGGCACCTTCTCGACCTTGAAGGAGGATATACCGACGGCGGTATTTATGATTTGTGATTTTGTGATTTGACCATCACGTATCCGTCACTTTGGATTTCGGTATTTTGGGCGATCTATTCGCATGATTTAGTCTTGATGACTGAATTCCATGAAATTTGATTTTGTGCACCATGGTTGCACCTACTAGGTATTTATACCTTGCGCATAGATATTATTCTTGAGATATTGATTGTGATTTCATGCCTATTTTATGCCGGTGATTTGATCTACGCTTCCAGCATAGTTTTCATGCACTTTTAGTGTTTTGATTTGAATTGTGCACGCTGATGCACACGGTTGTAAGATTTTCCATCGCGGTACACCTGATTTTGATTGAGCCGCATTATATTGTCGACTTTGACCTTGATATTTATGATTGATTCTTGCACTCCGTGCTTTTGATTGGACTTACGCATGTTTGGCGCTTGCTATTGGATTTGGTGATTCCGTGCATATTGAGTGCACAGGGTTTAGATTTTCATTCGTGCACGATGGATGCACCGATTTGGATTTTCGCGCATGTTAGGCGCATGTTTTGAGATACGATTTTGTTGCACACCAGATGCACTAAATCGAGATTTTTCGTGTATGTCAGATGCACCTGATTTGTCTGTCATGCACACACGTTGCCTATGACAGATACTTCGTGCACAATCGTTGCACCTAGATGTTTTTGTGCACCTGTATGGCACATATATGGATTTTGATTTCCGTGCGCACCAGACGCATAGGGTATTCTTACATACATTTTGGGATTTACTTCTATGGAGCAGTACGTTTTATGATATTTGCTATGTGTTTTTGTACTAAGCAGGACTAGTCAGAGAACAGTACCTGAATATATTTTGCATGCATTGATAGTTATCGAAGGGATTTCCAAGGACGAGCTATAGTCTCAGTATATACCTACGTGTCCGATATGACACGAACGTTTTAAAAACAAGGAAACCCTTCTTAATTGTTTTCAAAACGGCGGAACGTACAAAGTAGACAAAAGATATATATACATATATGGTTATTTTCTTATCAAAAACGTCCGCCACAGTGCCGTGTTATGCGCATCGCACAGTGACTTTAAAAGGTTTTGCATGCATTTACATCAGCTATTCACATGTATAGATTGGATGTCTACAAGTATAGTTCCGATTTATATCGTATTGGTTTTGTATTGGATTTGACATTTGTGACTTTACCGTAACTCCGATGATTGCAGATGCTTGACGGAGTTTTGCTTTTGAGTTATCTTCTCATTATCCTTGCGCATGCATTGCGCTATGATGCGTTTTGTGTATTGATGATTTCGGAGTCCCGACGACTTGGACTTTGTATCGAAATGTTTTAGTACTTTGGGGCTTAAATTTAAATTCGGGGACCGAATTTCTTTAAGGGGGGTAGATTGTAACATTTAAAAATAATAAAAAATTATTTTTGGGAATTTTTATAATTTAATATTATTTTAATGAATATTTTAATATTTCGGCATAATTAAATACAAATAAATGGGAAAAATTTCGGAAAAATTATGGAAAATTCTAAAATAGGAAATTTTAAGGAATTATGTCATTTTTAAGTTTTTATGGGCATTTATATGCTAATTTAGTGCTAATCGCGATTAAAAATCACTAATCGGTTTTTTGGCATTTTTGTGCAAAACATGCACATATCTTTTTCTACACTTGTGTTACATTTTTCTTGCCATGGTTGTTCATTTGGGTTTACTACTTGAGTGAGAAGGAAATTGAGGAAAAAGAAAATGGAAAAGTAATATAATATAAGGGTTGGTGAGAGAGAGAGAGGTATGGGTTATTTTGACCAAAGACTTAGACATTCTCTTCATTTTTTCTCTCATTTCTCTCCCTCTTTCTCCATTGTTGTTGCTGCTCCTGCTCCTCATTCTCCCCCTCTTCAAAGCCCCAAATCATCTTTAAAACTACACTAAAACCCTAATTCCATTTCACTAAAAAGGTGCACGAGCCCAAGATCTACACATTGGACCAAGAAAGCAAAGATTTTGGCCACTAGAGGCAACTCAAGAATTTTCTTGAGTTGCAAATGAGGTAAATTTCTGGATCTTTAGCTTGGTTTATGCATTACTTATACCCCATGTTTAGTTTAGAACCGATTATTATGTGTTATGGTGGACTTAAGGAAACCTAGTTAGGGTTTGAGGAAATTGTGAGTTGTAGTGTGAAATTGAGCTTAGTGGAGGCTGCACAAACACCCTAGTGATGAAATTGAGACCCAAACCTGAGATTTGAAACCCGGAATACGGATTTAAAAACCGATATCGGAGATATTGTGAAATCTGTGAAGGTTTTAGGAATCTGCTATCACCCCGAGACCCCTAAAATAAAATTGAGCTGACAGTGAGTCGTGCAGGCACCTAGGAAGCTACCACCAAGACCCGAGCCTCTAATTCAAACCCCAGGCCGCAGATTTAATCATTCTGGCTGCAATTTGCGGCCAGAGTAGAAGGGAATGGGTTGATTTTTGTTCCAGGGCTCATTTTGCACCAAATTAGACCCCTCCCATATGCAGTTTTGGCTAATTGACACCTGGGGAAAATCTGGAAGCATTTTGGTGTGTTTCAGGCTATCTTTTCCATATTTTAAAATGCACTTTCTTGATATTTAGATTTGTATTTGGTTGACGGGTGTTCATACATCGACAACAGGGATTGGTTGATTGATTTGCATGTTTAGGCCACAGGTTTCAACCTATGAGCACACTGTGCGCTGTGTCGGTTTTCTGCATCGATTTTAATACGTATTGCGACGGTTTATTATTGTAGGTACCCTTGCAAGGATTCCGAGGCGAAGAAGCGCGGCGTCATCGATTTCGGCGAGCGAAGACCAGGTGAGTAGATTATATCTACGGGGGAAGTCGGGTGGATGGCGTATAGCACCCCCGCAGTTCATGGTGATGTATACGAATACGTATACACACATATATTTATTATATGTTCTTTGAGATTATTGATGATAAGATGGATTGGTTTAGTGTAAGTGCGAAACCCTAGAGTAGGGGTTGCACCCATACACACACACACACGCACACATTTGCATACATACTTTCTTTCGTATGGGTATATAGGAGTATATGTTTGTATGTGTTCACATGAGTATGGGACTATGTGTACATATACTGGATTATGGATAGTTCTTGGGATGTGGGTTGAGTCGATGTGATTCGATTTGAGGCCGTGAGATCGGCGATACGACAGGATTCGTATGGGAGATATGACAGGATGCTTTAGCGGGCCTTTGGGCATGTGTCTTACCCCGCATTCATACTTATATAGATGGTATCGATTGTAGTAGACTTAGATCTGTACCCTAGATTATGTGATATGATGGTAGTGATACCTGATATGTGGTGAGATGAATGTGATATTGACCCGTACCCAGCTATTGGGATGCCGTACGACGATTTACCATACGAGCTTTATATTGATGTTAGATCCGCACTCATGACTCGAGGATGTTATATGATATACTGTATCATACATAATACTATTGAGGCGAGATCACCGACTATTGTGTGTATATATATGTATATCGACTCAGATTTAGGTGGTTTCCATACCCCTCCTGATTGACTTGATAGTTGGGTCCGTAGTTCGCATAATAGGCGTTACACGAAACCCGAGTCATACCTATTTCAAAACTAACGAATCGGGGAGATTTTTAAAGATAGGCAAAAAGTGATTCTACGGATATTTTCAAAACGACACATCTTTTCTTAAAACACCGTAGCCTTATTTTACCAAAAACCCTGATTCGTCTTATTTCAAAAGGCAAGACTGCATGATATATTTATTGAGGCAGGTTCTTTACTGTAGCGTTGATTATTCGGTTCCGCATATTCATGCTATTTGCATTGCATTGCTTGCGTTATTGATATATTATAATCATGCTGCTAGGACACCGGCACCATTACCGATGATGCGTATGCACCACGTACACTTACTTGCCGGCTCATACACATCTTCATCGGTAATTGCCATGTCACCACACAGTAGTATTATTGCATCAGGATATGAACCTTGTATGTGCATACTATTATTTCATGTTGCATGATATACCATTATACTTGCACTTCATTTATATGTCACTTACATCTTGCTTTTTGATTATGCGCATTGGATTTGATTTACATGATTTCTGGATTTGGGAACTGGAGTACTATTTTAGGAAAACACGCACTGTTTAAAAACCCAGTTTCCCTTGATATGATATTTTGGTGCGTCAACCATGAGTTTTCTCGGTTCCAGAGAGCTTGTGTGAGTATACCCGATTCGAGGAGAGGTAGGCACCGATTGCGGGTACATAGTGGACCCGGTACGGTACCCCGGGGCGAGAAGACTCGTATTGTTAGACGGTGAGCCCGGCGGAGGGACTACTACCTACCGGTGATTGGTTGGACCTGGCAGGTTATCGGGAGGATACCGACCAGAGTCGATAGATGGATATGGGCGTACTGCTGGGGCCGAGGGCCGATCCCGCAGACGGAGCTCGTGGGCTGATCCGGACTGACGGAGCCCGATATATGAGGATTTACGTGCCGATGTTGGGCACAGTTTTCATGATGTTTTCGAGTGTCGATGCTGGACACTCCGGTTCCATGATTTTTGACGTGTCGCGAGGGACACAGGTGGTTTATATCCTCATATTTCCATGCCCATGCTTCATGATATTTACATGCATGATGGTTATTGTCATTGGGTGATGAGTGGACGGGATCCAGATACATGCAGATTTGATTACATTGATCATGCCTCACATTTATGATATGCTATTACCTGAGGCACTGGCATGAGCACTTGGCACTACACTCATGTATAGAGATTACATTGCCAGTTTAGCATGCTTCAGCTTTATTCATATTGAGGTTTATATATATCTGATCGCATTGACCTAGGATGGGTCATGCATTCGATCTCTGCTTGTTGATATTTTCTATTCACGAGTTGGCAACTCATCCCCGTTGTTCCACAGTTCTTGCAGGTTTTGCTGTACAGATTTCACTACGGCTTTTCTGGCACATTGCTTCCATTACGGGTGACTTGCTTTTGTAGGTGGGTTCTTTGTATCAGAACTACCATTGTACATTATTTATTCATTGTATCTAGAAATTCCATCAACCAAAACTTGTATATTGTTTCAGACATAGAAATCAGTTATGTATTATTTCGACCTTAGAGTCGCGCTTGTTGTATTATGGTTTTCTGGCTGTCATGAGTTTCTTTTTGAGTTTTGATCCTCGCCATTTGGCGTTGTATATTATATTGCTTGCGTGGTTGTGACCGTCGATTGACGAAGAGCTAGCTCCCGCTTGGGGATGCCTTTTTCCTTGCATATATATATTGTTCTTGTTGTACCCGTTCGGGGCCAGTTTTTACAAAGGAAACTCTGCCGAAATTTTCAGAAAAGACTATACTTTTTAAAAAATGTATATTCGGCTTAGTTATTTAAAAGCTTGATTTCAAAACATGTTTCTTTACTTATTAAAAACCAGTTTTCTTTATTTACTCCATAAAATGGTTTTAGATTTCTGGGCTTTTTGCTTACTTGGGTCAGATGGAGTCTTATAGACTTCATATGGTTCAAAGGCCAGTCACGTGCTCTTTCGGGCCGTGACAGTTGGCTTGACCCTTCTATGACTGGACCATTGATACTGTAGCATGTGATGGATGTTCTTAAACTAATTTCAAGTGTAGAGAACTATTTGGGAAATCTTGGGTGTTTGATCATTCGATCGGAAAGTTTAACATTGTCTATTTATCTGGAATGTGACATAATATTTGGAATCCATAAATAGTTATGTGATAACTGATTTGAATATTATAAACATAGCAGTTTAGTCTCAGATGATCGGTTGCCACGGAATTTTGATGTGATCAAAAGTCCGTCGCAATCACGTAGCGTAAGCGGATACCCGCCGGGTAAACTTAATAGACAGCCACGCCCCATATCCTCGACCAAGTGACTGTAGGAGAACCCCGTCGGCAAAAACATCCGTTCGGGTGCTCGCGGCAGCGGATTTCCGCCTTAGTGCGTTTCGTTGACGGCATCGGGGTGCGTCCGTCTACCAAAGTTTGGGACGAGCATTCGATCAGGATGTCGGGAATCTTGTTGAATTGTTCGACTTGATATTGAAAAGAGTTTTCGATAAAAGAGACTAAAATGCGGGGTTTATAATTATTAGGTATGAGATGTCTAAGGAATTCATTTGGTTAGGCATGCGATGTCTAAAGAGGTTGCGGATTCCAACTGTCGTAGTATGTAGTTGCTATACATCGACGACAATCGGCGTATGCATGCTTACTTACGTTGATGACATGTGATGTTATGTGTTGCTGTGATATGTTATATTGGATCGTCGTGTTCTGAATAGCCGGGGGTTTTATATGAGATGAGGGTTTTTATTTTCATTCATGTAAAATTCATTTGTATGTAATATTCTTTTATTGGGGCACTTCCGGGCTGAGGATGATGTCACCGTTGTATATTATTTACTTTTCCGCATTAGGTAGACCCAAAGCGGGGAGCATAAGTAACCGGGTTCTAGGGTCCAGTGGGAGACCATCTCGAGGAGTCGAGACCGGGTCTCCTAACCCTATAATTGGCAGTGTTGCTTGCCGCTCTCGTAGGGATCTAGGGATATGGGTTTGGCAATTCATCGCGACCGTGGAATCCGTGTTTTATACAGCCTCGTATTGAAAACACGGACGTCCTGGTATATCCAATATTTCATATATGTTCTTTTGCTGCAATGTTTTGTGATGAGATCATATTACTGCCTGAGACGAATGTTTATATTATATATATGAGATATATGTTATATTGCAGATTTCGTTTCAAAAGTGATGCTTGTGAAGCATATTAAAATGGTAATTCGTTAATGAGATTAATGAAATAAAAGAAACCTAAGATGTTGTAGAAACTTGTTTAAAAACCGGTAGCTCTAGTTCTTGCTTTGCATAGCGGTGTTCCTTGTAGAACATCCAGCACCTTATTCGATAAGGAAAGAGCCGAGATCCCTTCACCGGGAGTGACCTCTTTAGTGAAACTAGCAGATGCTACAAACTCGGTTTGTCTTTTGATTGCTTCTATAGTTCTTGCTTTGCATAGTGGTATTTGTGAAATATCCTGCACCTTATTCGATGAGGAAAGGGCCGACGATCCCTTCACCGGGAGTGACCCCTTTAGCAAAACTAGAAAAACATCAAAAACACTCCATTTAAAATCACTCGATTCTACAACGATATCAAGTTCATTACGCAAAGGGTTTTCTTAAAAACCTGTCGTGGCCCTCCGTCATTTCAGATAAGTACTTCATAGTATTCGTGCTGCGTTTGTTGGCTTTCGTTGAAACACAAGTCCGAAGCTTTTGAGATATTCACATATGCCATGACCGGTTCTTTGTACTTCATTACATTCTCTGATGATCTCTTAAAATCCAGACATATGTTCCTGTTGAAACACAAGTCCGAAGCTTTTGAGATATTCACAGAATATAAGTTAGAAGTAGAGAACCAAAAACAGGTATAAGTATTATGTCCTTTGATGAGATCAGGGGGGAGAATACTTGAGAACGGAATTCCTGGACTATTCTAAAGGTGAATGAGATTCTCTCTCAGCATTACTTCTCCGTATACACTATAGCACGATGGTATATCGGGGCGGAGCAATAGCATCCTATGTGATATGGTGTGCTCTATGATGAGTACTACCGAGTTTCCTATTTCCTTTTGGGAGTTATGCACTTAAGAAGTTGCATACCTATTGAATAGGGTTCAAATCAAATCAGTTACCTACCACATCATATGTGATATGGAATGGGAAGAGCCCATATCTTAAGTTTGTTAAGATTTGGGGTTGTCCAGCCTATGTCTAAAAGCATAATCCGGACAAGCTCGAGGCAAAGTCAGTTCTGTGGAAATTTGTTGATATCCCAAGCATTCGCAAGGGAATATCTTTTACCAAACAGAGGAACAAAAGATGCTTTGTTTCTCAGCATGCCACCTTTGTGAAAAGGAATTTCTTGTGAAGAAATTAGTGGTCATGAGGTAGAACTGGAAGGAGTTCCAGCTATACAAACTACAGCAGATGATTTGGTAGAACCGAAGGATTCAATAGTAACCAACGAACCTCAGCCTCTCCGCCGATATAGTAGGGTTCCTCACCCACCTGATAGATACTTTGGCTTCTTTATGACAGTGGGAGCGAGGACTGCATTATGAGATGATGATCCAACTAGTTTCGAGCAGGCCATCAGGAGTGGGACTCTGTAAAAATGGCTGGATGCTTATCGATCTGAGATGGAATCCTTATACACCAACAAAGTATGGACTTTGGTTGCTCTATTTGAAGGGTTAAATCCCCATCAGGAGCAAGTATATCTTAAGAAGATTACTTGGTGTACATGGAAAAGTTGAGACTTTCAAAGCTATGCTTAAGTCCATCCAGATCCTACTTGCCACGGCTCATACCATGACTACGATATCAGGCGGTTGGGTGTCATGACTGCTTTTCTAAATGATGTTTTAGAAGAGAGCGTCTATAAGTACACAGCTAGAGGGCTTCGTAGACAGTGGGAGCAGCGGAAACGTGTGCAAGATGCTTTATAGGATAAAGCAGGCATCGCGGAGTTGGAACATCTGTTTTGATGTGGTAGTCAAAGAATTTGACTTCATCAAAATGTTAGATGAACCTTGTGTATACAAAAAGGTAGTAGGGAGTATGGTGGTGATCCTCGTAGAGTTCGTGGATGACATACTTTTGATAGGGAAGGAGTTTCCTATGCTACGATCAGTCAATCTCCGCTTATCACAAGGATTCTCCATATAGGATCAAAGTGATACCTACTAAATCCTGGGTTTTGGATCTATGTGATAGATCTAATTAGATGTTAGGACTCTCACTAGTTGTAGTGAGTTGGTATCAATCGATCCTGGGGAGAATCACTGGAAAGGTTCCAGGGTGATAAGGACGACTAAAAGTCAGTCGCAGGCATTGTCTTTACCCTTAGTGGAGGGACGGTATGTTAGAAGAGTTACAAGCTAGATACCGTGACTTACTAGACGATTAAAGGCAAGATACATCGTTACCAATGATGCTACCAAAGAGGCAGTCTGGATAGATATAAGTTCATGAGATGAACTTCGTTCCTACCATTGTGAGATAATGGAGTTGTGGCTTTTGCCGAGGAACCCCCGTCCCATCAGAAATCCAGATATAATTTTTAGGCAGTATCACCTGATCATGGAGATGGAAGATCTCCAGGGAGATCAAGGTTCGGAGAGTAGACACAGAGGACAACAGCGCGGATCCACTCACAAAGGCCTTTTTCCCCAGTAGAGACTTTTATGGGATGGTTGAGTATGAGATACTTCAACCACAGCTAATTGTTGGGTATGTGATACCATAACAGATGGCCCTAGTGCAAGTAGGAGATTGTTAGTTATATGTATGCCCTAGAGGCCATTACTGTACATACGATGTATATTGTAATGGATGCTTGGACATATATAGGGAGGACTTTCTTGCTCGACATGATAGTATGCTATCTGGTTGTACTTTATCTTAACATGTACTCTGATTGTCTCTATATTACATATTGATAAAGCCCTTAGGATATGTACTCGACTACTGGGTCTATGATGAGATCATACTAGTGGGGCAACGGTAGTCGACGAGTACATCCTATAACTGTTCCTAGTCGAGGGTGTATCGAGACAGGGCATCGATGCACCAGAGTAGACTAGCGTATACGCATCTTGACCCATATGATGGGCGATGGATGATCCCATATCCATCGGTGTTTGACATCAAGCATGGTGTACGGGTGCTCAGTGGAGACTGGGTACACTGGACGGACTCGCCGAGAACTCTCAGATGGTATTATACCTCACGTCAGATGGCAGTTCTCCATTGACACTGGTACAGAGTAGTCTGTTGACCCGAGATCGTCATAGAGTCTTGTGTGATTCCCACCGTGCTTTGATTTCCATCATACCACGTCCAAGTGGGCGTGCAAAATGGTGGCTTTTGGGTACAGTCCTGAATCACATGGAGACAATGAGCGATAGGAGGGGATTCGTCTCTCCCGGTATAGGGAGTTGATGTTGTGCTGTTTTTGATTGGCTATAACCGGAAATCCCTGGCCAGGGTTGCTGAGATTTACTGGTAAGTGATATCAGTAGTTTCTCGAATTGTTATAGACCTCAAATCGACACGACTTATCGAGCTACTGGGGTCTGACGTTTACCACCCCTAGGCGAGATATGCGCCATATCAGAAGACGAGACCGGACTGTACGAGAGTGTTACTGATTGGATTCACAGGAGGATGTACAGGCTTGCTTGTTGATCTTCTGAGTGCTCAATACCTGGGTGGCCGTTACGTTTAGCTGACCGCTTGCAGCTTATGGGTGTTTGATATGATCATCACCTACTGCCGGCGTATTGACGATTCTTTAGAGTCCTACACAGAGGTTTCTTGGCTCAGGCAAAACGGAGTAGGAGCACATATGTGATATGTGCAGGACCGAGGGTAATGCTGTATATGATACCGTATTGGATTCTCGCGATATGAGATATCGGCCGGGTATATGTGATATAGCCGGGTCATCGTATTATTCGGTTTTATGCGATATAGCCGGATTGTCGGATCAAGTGTTGATTCGATAATTTAATGTATAATAATATATATGATATATTAAATTACATTAACTAATATTAGCTCACTAAAAGATTCTTTTTCTCACTCGGGTAATACATTGATATATATGCGATATATATTAATTGTATTATTTTATATTGTTACGATAAATATTATATATAGGATATATAATATTGTAACATGATATGATAACTAATGCAACATGTTTAGTGGAGATTAAAAAAGGTTAGGGTTTGTTTTTGGTTAGTTCCTTCTTGATGATTCTAGAAGGTTTCTTTTTGTTTTGTGCAAGATATTTTCAAATGACTCATGCTTTAACCCAACCCAAACCCTAGCCCTTGGTTAATTCTTACAAAGGTTTAGCAACCATGGTTGCATTATTGATCATTATCTTTTTTTCATTATTCATCACAAAAGAATTCTATTATTGATTCATCTTCTTCTTCCTTCTTCTTTTCATGGAAAAAGCTTACTAGGTTTTTCTAAGTGATGAAAATATGTGAAAAAGATTATAAATGAGAGCAAAAATCCTACTTCATCATTCTCATCTATCATTTCCCTTTAGATGAGAGTGTTCACTTCATTTACTAAGTGTTAACTTGTGTTAAAGAAACTTCAAAGTAGATCATCTTTGTTATCGAAGATCGGAAGCAAGACCGCATCTTTCTCTTCGTGAAGCCTCTCGAGACTCCGGAACACGATGATCGCAGCGAAGGGACATCAACACAAAGCTTAAGAAGTGAAGGACAGGATCTACAAAGGTTGTAATCCCTCTCACCTAGTGTTAAAGTGTTTAGCATGCTTGTTTTCGCATAAACTCTAGTTTAAAGATCCGGTTTTGGGTTGTTCGGCATGACTAATTTTTAAATCGGGCATGGTTGATGCCTCGTAGACTCTTGTGGTAGTGCCTAGTATCCCTACATCCGGATTGTCGGAGCCCAAGATATTGAGACATTGAGATATTCAAATATATGTTTTGTGTCGATGCTGGACACGGATTCTCTGTCGATTTCATTGATGATACTTCGGTTTTTGTACACAAATCTCACTGAGATATAAAAATAGTTTTCTTATTCAAGATGCATTCTGTTTCATTCTTAATGCATTCGTAGATCATATATGTGGCATGTTACTACCTGAGGCACTGACACGAGCACTTTATATTATACGTATGATAGATGATTACCTCGCCACTATTAGCTGCTTCAGGTTATATATATATATATATATATATATACACACATATATATATACATATATATATTATTAAGATATTATTGTATGACCTAGGATAGAGTCATACATGCGATTTCTTCTCGGTGATGTTTTCTACTCACGAATTGGCAACTCACCCCCGTTGTGCCACAGTATCTTGCAGGTTTTGCCGTACAGGTTTCATTGCGGCTTGCTAGCACACTGCTTCCTTCCGGGTGATTGCTTGGTTGGTGGGTTCACTTGCATCGTGACCACCATTGTACATTATTACATTCTCTTGTATGTAGTAAACTCCATCAACCAAACTTGTATATTTGTTAGACTTAGAAGACCGGTGTATATTCTTTCGACCTTAAAGTAGCGCGCCTGTATTATTATAGTTTTTCTCTGGTTTTCTTTAGGATGTTGGTTTCTTTCTGAGTTTTGATCCTCGCCCTTCGGCGTTATATATTATATTGCTTGCATGGTTGATCCGCCAATTGGTGAAAAGCTAGCTCCCGCTTAGGATGCCTTTATTCATCATTTATATATATTTTATGTGTTGTACCCGTTTGGGGCTAGTATTTACAAAGGAGACTCTGCCGAAATTTTCGGGAAAATATGACGTTGCTTTTAAATGTTTAATTCCACTTGCTTATTAAAACCACTTGCTCTAAAACAAGTTTTCTTCACTTCTTCTTTAAAATGGTTTAGATTTCTAGGCTTTTGGCTTACTTGAATTAGGTGGGGTCCTATAGACTTCACATGATTCAGGTGCCAGTCACGTGCTATTTCGGGTCGTGACATAGTTGGTATCAGAGCACTAGGTTTAAACTTGGTTCGATTCTATGTTTGACTATGAGGAGTCTAGGGCGTATATATATATATATTCGGAACCTAGGCTTAACCTTACGGAACTTAGACTTGGTCGAGAGGGTAATCGACCCGAACTTTCGTCGCATAGGTTGACCTTGGGTTATGGAGTAGGTGACTTATGTAGAGTGACGCACCATGTGTATGTTCCGTGGCATACTTACGATACGCTACTCCGCTTAAGAAGCCTTAGGATGTACATTTATTTGCACCGAATTTTATTCGTTCATATGATCTATCCTCATCGATATTTGATGGTGGTTTTGTTACCACGATTGCATAGGCAGAGAGAGCTGCGGTTAGAGTTGCGGTCAGCATGAGCTCGTCTTGGATGAGGACTGACCAGGGTGTGATTCCAGTGACACACGATTGCATAGATGTGTTATTCTATTGTGTTTTTCACGCTATGAGCGTTTTGATGGGTTGTTTTTACTATGATTTCTCGAGCGTGCAGATCAGCACCAGAGGATTGGGTCACTACTAGAGGCCGGCTAGAATGTGATGACCGTCAATGCACCGTTTATTCTTGATGATTGAGGTATTGTTTAGCATGTGGATGAATGATCCAGTTGTTGCTGCGACTGACAAGATATCGCCCCAGATGTTTGAAGCTAATGCAGCACGAGTTGTACTTAGAGATATGATAGAAGATCGCTAGTCACCCGAGGATGAACGACTAGGACATGTGGTTCGTTTGCATACCCAGATGTGAGGTCATCAGATTGATTGATTTTAGCTAGAGGAGACATCACGCAGGTACGTTAAGAGTCGAGAGAAAACGATCGAATGTTAGAAACCCATTTTCCAAGTTTAAGGTATTCGGAAAACATACAAGTAATTCTGTGAACCCTTTAGAAGAATGAAACCCTAACTCGACATAATGACCTTTGAAACGCTTTTGAACCTTAGGGTTTGCGGCAGTTCCGCAGTGCCATTAATGAGGCTTGGGTTTGCCCTTCTACGGCTGGTCCATAGGTACTGTGGCATGTACTGGATATTATTAAACTGTGCTCAAGTGTTGAGCTCTCGGGGAGTTATGGGACTTTGATGAATCGATCGAAAAGTTCGACGTCGTCCGGACATCATGTAATGGGATACATTACTTGGGAGACTCTAGATATAAGTATAGCCATTGTAGCGCAGTCCATACAGTTACGAAGAGACGAGACCGAATTAGTCGACATTAGAGAAAAGTGGAGTAAGAGGTTCGTACGAGATTTTGACGAGATGACGTTCCACTCCGTTGACATCAGAGATGTGATACGCATGCAGAGGCATTGAATATGGAGATATCTTCCAGAAGGAGTCGTGATGAGTATGCAGCGGTTCCGGAACAAGAATTGGATTTAGTAAAGGGTGATAACTTCCGGGCAGTTCGGTAGAAACGAGATTGGGAGAGACCCGGACAAGATCTTTCTGGAATACTACACGAGAAGATTTGGACCCAGGATCTGTCGTATTATGCACACCCAGTAGGCCAGAGTTCGGCATCATCAACGAGACATGTTATGAGTGACCATGATAGTTGGCCAGAGATCTTTATAGTACGTGCCAGAGCAGAACTGTTCCGTCATCATTTCCATATTGGGCCGTTAAGCCGAGAAGTTATGTAACAGGAAATTCGCAGTGAGAGATGAGAGCCTAAGGGCACAAGGCGCCAGGCCAGGAATAGGAAGCAAGTAGATATCTTGCTCTGCTAGCTTTGGATGCACCGACACCTTCTCGAATTTGAAGGAAGGACATATCGACGACAGTGTTTACGATTTGCGATTTGGTGATTCGAATATCACGTGTCCGTTATTTGGATTTCGGTATTTTGGGCGATTTATTTGCATGGTTGAGATTTTGTGCACCACAGCTGCACTCGACTTCGATTTGATGTCGTTTGAGATGTTTGATTTTGATTTCATGCCTATGGTATGTATGTGATTTGACTTGTGCCTTCGGTGTAGTTTTCATGTACTTTTAGTACTTTAATTTGATTTTTTGCACGCTGATGCACGTAGTTGTGAGATTATATACCACGGTATACCTGATTTGAATTGAGATTTGTTGTTTAGCGTCGATTTCGATTGTGATATTCGATATTGTTTTTTTTGTGCACCTTATGCACTTGATTTGGGTTCTTGCACATACTTGGCGCGCTTGAGGCGATTTTGGTGCACACCAGGTGCACTAAATTGGGATTCTTCGTGCATATTAGATGCACCTGATACTGCTATCAGGCGCACCGGTTGCCTTGACAGGTGTTTTCATGCACACCCGTTGCACTTAGATATTGTTTCTGTGCACATGTATGGCACATTCATTGATTTCGATTTCTGTGCGCACCAGACGCATGTGGCATTCTCATATACATTTTGGGATTGATTTCTTTTGGAGCAGGATGTATTATGATATTTACTATTTGGTATAGTAACTGGGCATGACTAGTAAGAGGACAGTACCTAAATATCTTTTTGCATGCATCGATAGTCATCGAAGGGATTTCCAAAAATGAGCTATAGTCTCAGTATTTTCCTATGAGTTTGAGATGACACGAAACCTGTGACAAAGGAAACTCTTCTTAATTATTTTCAAAACGGCGGGACGTGTATGTTAAACAAAAGGTATATATATAAACATATATGGTTATTTTTTTTACAACAAACGTCCCCTACTTGAGCCGTGATACGTTCATCGCATAGCAACTTGAAAAAGGTTTGACATGCATTTCTTTCAGATGTTTTGACGAGTTTACAATGATGCGTACATGTTATAGTTTTGATGTATATCATGTTGGTTTTCGTATTGGACTTTGACATTGGTGTCTTCACCATAACTCCGATGATTGCGGGATGCTTGACGGAGTTTTGATTTTTGAGTTATATACTCGCTTTCCATGCGCATGTATTGCGCTACGATATATTTTATGTATGTATGATTTCGGAGCCCCGACGACTTGATCATTTTACTGAAATGTTTTAGAATTTGAGGGGTTTAAATTTAAATTCAAATTCGGGGACCGAATTTATTTGAAGGGGGAAGACTGTAATATTTCAGAAAAATAAAATATTATTTTTGGGAATTTATATAATTGAATAATAAATATTATGAATATTTTAATGTGTGGAGATTAGTTTTAAATGATATGGTATAATTAAATACCGATAATTTGGGAAATATTAGAAAATACATTTGAATATTGATTTTGAAAGAATATTATATGATTTTGACACTTTATAAAAATTTATACAATTAATTGTGTATGGGATATTACTAAACTCGATTAGTGTTTTCTAATTTTTAATTAAGTGTGATATGTGCATGATATGAAATATGATATTTTGCATAATACTTGTTACATTTCTTTTTATCAAAGCCATGCTTCTTTCTTTCAGAACTTGGTTTTATTTGTGTTTAAATTGAAAAGGAAAAAGAAAAGGAAAAGAAAAGATTATAGAATGGAGGTATGGGCAAAAGAGAGAGGATGAGGGGTCTTGTGTTGACTTGGCCCTTTCTCTTCACTTCATTTACCTTCACCATTTTCTTCTCCCTCTTCACACCATGGCTGCCCTCCTCCCTCCACCACTTACACCATCTCATATCAACCTCAAAAACACCTCAAAACAGCTCATTCCTTTCATTAAAAATGTGCACAAGCTCACTACATACATGGGGAACCAAGAAAGATGGGATTTGAAGACTTGGGGCAACTCAAGAAAATTCTTGAGTTGCCAAATGAGATAATTCTTTCACATTAAGTGTAGTACTTGATCTCCTTTAGCTTCTATTTTAGTTTAGAATCATTTTAGTGAGGTTTAGTGATGTTTGAAAATTCTAGATGAGGGTCAGGGTTTTCCTTGAGTTGTGATGGTGCATGTGAGTGCAATTGGTGACTACAAACCCCCCTTAGTAATTGAAACCAGTGACTAAACCCAAAATAAAAGTTAGATATCGAAATGTCGGTTTTGTGTATAAATTGTGGGTGCAGGAAATCTGGGATGACCTAGAACATTTACAAGATAAACAAGCAACTCCATTGACCTAGATTAGACACTAGGAGACCACCCTTATGATACGAGACCCCAACTCCCCCACTTGGCCGAGCAGGCCAGATTTTGAGGTGGTGTGGCCAGCCAAACTTTATGGAATGGTGTTGGAATTTGTTTAGTAGCTCATATACCCCCTATACAATACCCCAGTACTGCTTGTTTATCTCTATTTCACCTGAACCAAAATCGGGGAACGTTTTCTTGAGTTGCTGTTTTGAATTGTGGGTTTTAAACGACTTGAAATTTTGATATTTGTGTTTTGTATCGGTCACTTTACGTTTGTACATCAATATCGGGTGTTGTTTGGTCCTTTTGGATGCGTAGGCTATAGGTTCTTACCTAAAGGCACCTCACGTGTCGTTTCGATTGCGAATCGGATTTTAATGCGATATGATATGTTATGACATGTAGGTACCTCCGCATGAACTTCGGGACGACAAGCAAGGGCAAGGAGGTATCGACTTCGGCAAGGAAGGATCAAAGTGAGTAGAAATATATCTACGAGGGAAGTCGAGTGGATGGCATATAGCACCCCCGCAGTTTCGTAGTGCAGCATACAAATGTATTATATCTATATACTTATATGTTATTATGAGATGTGTATTCTTATCAAGAAACGCTTTAGGTGACTTTGGGTTAGTGTTAGCGTATTTAGAAATTAGTGTTCTTAGTTTAATTCTTAGTTACGAAACCCTACGGTAAAGGTGTACACACACACATGCATACACGTGATATGTTCTGGTGTATATGTTATATTTATATGTATATGTATATGTATATGTATATGTATGTGTGTGTGTGTGCGTGTGTGTGTATGTTGCTATATATATATACATATACGTATACATATATGATGAGGATAGTATATAATACTCAGAGGAGATTCGATATGATCGGGCATGATGCTGTGAGATCGGATATGTGACTTGGGTCGTAAAATGAGATACGACATATATTATAGCGGATTGTTGGGCGATGTGTTTTTATACACAAGTGAATATATATATGTTTGATGGTATCAAAATGTACTAGACTTTCGATCAGTACCCCTAATTCAGAGTATGATGATAATGATACCACATAAGTAATGTGTTATATGTGATAATTGACCCGTATCCCGAATTGGGATGTTGTACGATGGATTTTTCCGTACGATGTATAAATATGATGATTGATCCGCACTCTCGACTCGAGGATGTCATATTATATATTTTATCGTACGTGACGCTATTGAGGCGGGAACACCGACTACTAGATATATCGACTCAGACTTAGGTGGATTTCCTTACCCTTTTGGTTAGTCTCTTAGCTTGTCCTGTAGTTTACTTAGTAGATGTTAAATTTGGGCTCGAGTCATACTTATTTCCAAAACTAACGAATCGTGAGTATTTTAAAATCAGGGCAAGGGATACTACGGATATTTTACAGGACGTACATTTTCTTAAAAACACCGTAGCCCCTATTTTCTAAACTCCACGATTCGTGCTATTTCAAATGCCAAAACTGTATGACTCGTATATATAATGTATATTCTTGCTGTTCGCATCGCATTGCATGCTTAATTGTGTTTTCATTAATTATTATGAACCCATACATTCAGGACATCAGCACCATTACTGATGATGCGTATGCCTATGAACACTTGCTTGCCGGCTCACACACTTTATCATCGGTAATTGCCATGACACATACACTTTAGAAGTATTACTTCATTGGCATGACCTGCTAACTGATAGTTCCAATATGTTATTGATTTTATATGCCAGTTTAATTATTGCATTCCTTACTTGATATCCGATACATTCATATATTCATTTGTCATGCAATATTATGGGGCTTTATGCCCGTAATTCACTATTATTTACTCTTGAGATTAGGATTTCGGATTTCCATGAGATTTCTAGATTTGGAGAAACCGCAAAGATTTTATAAACTTATTATCATTTTAAAGGTAGAAAATTGTGGTTTTCTCGTGATATGATTTGAGAGGTGTCCACCATGAGTTTTCTCGGCTCTTGAGCGGTATCATACACCCGATTCGAGGAGGAGGAGGATCCGTCTACGGGTGCATGGTGGACCCCGTGCGGTACCCCAGAGCAAGATGGTCGCAAATGATGGTGTTGAGCCCGGCAGGGGAGCACTACCGACCGGTTATTGTGATGCGGCGGATATCCGGATGATACCGACGTAGTCTTGAGATTTGATGATATAGGGGCCAGTCCGGATTGCCGGAGCCCGAGATATTGAGATTTGATTATATGGGCCTGTCCGGATTGCTGGAGCCCGAGATATTGAAACATTGAGATATTCAGATATATATTTTGTGTCGATACTGGACACGGATTCTCTGTCGATTTCATTGATGATACTTCGGTTTTTATACACAAATCTCACTGAGATATGAAAAT
The DNA here is from genome assembly GCA_030015575.1 of Agapanthus africanus. Lineage (NCBI taxonomy): Eukaryota > Viridiplantae > Streptophyta > Magnoliopsida > Asparagales > Amaryllidaceae > Agapanthus > Agapanthus africanus. The sequence goes on from JASDDO010000004.1 coordinate 284,933,367, forward strand.
AGTTTTCTCATTCAAAGTGCATTCTGTTTCATTCTTAATGCATTCGTAGATCATATATGTGGCATATTACTACCTGAGGCACCAACACGAGCACTTGGTATTATACGTATGATAGATGATTACCTTGTCACTATTAGCTGCTTTAGGTTATATATATATTATTAGGATATTATTGTATGGCCTAGGATAGAGTCATACATGCGATTTCTTCTCGGTGATGTTTTCTACTCACGAGTTGGCAACTCACCCCCGTTGTGCCACAGTTTTTTGCAGGTTTTGCCGTAAAGGTTTCATTGCGGCTTGCTGGCACACTGCTTCCATCAGGGTGATTGCTTGGTAGGTGGGTTCACTTGCATTATGACCACCATTGTACTTTATTTACATTCTGTTGTATCTAGTAAACTCTATCAACCAGACTTGTATATTTGTTAGACTTAGAAGACCAGTGTATATTCTTTCGACCATAGAGTCATGCGCCTGTATTATTATGGTTTTTCTCTGGTTTTCTTTAGGATGTTGGTTTCTTTCTGAGTTTAGATCCTCGCCTTTCGGCGTTGAATATTATATTGCTTACGTGGTTGATCCGCCAATTGGCGAAGAGCTAGCTCCCGCTTGGGGATGCCTTTATTCATCATTTATATATATTTCATGTGTTGTACCCGTTTGGGGCCTGTATTTACAAAGGAGACTCTACCGAAATTTTCGGGAAAATATGACGTTACTTTTAAATGTTTAATGCCACTTATTTATTAAGACCACTTGCTCTAAAACAAGTTTTCTTCACTTCTTTTTTAAAATGGTTTAGATATCTGTGCTTTTGGCTTACTTGAATTAGATGGGGTCCTATAGACTTCACATGATCCAGGTGCCAGTCACGTGCTATTTCGAGTCGTGACAAAAGAAAAAGAAAGAAAAGAATTTTAGTGAGCCAAAAACCCTACTTCATCAACCTAAACCATTCTAGAAATTTATTTTAGGTTGTTTACTTCACTAATAGTTTGATTAGTGAAGTGTGAGCTTGAGTGTGAGTTGCCTCAAGGTGGATCATCTTTGACGAGGAGGAATTTGAGCAAGCTCGTTCCTTTCTTCAAGTGGAGTCTTAGAAGGAGATCAAGGGACTACTACAAGGAGCTATTGAAGTGAAGGACTTGGCTACAAAGGTTGTTTCTTCTTTTCACTTAGTTTAGAACATTAGTTTGCTAATTTAAAAACCCTAAACCTCTAGTATGATCTTATTTAGTAGACCTAGCCCTCTAAAATTTTAATATTGAATACTTGATGTTCATAAAATCCTAGTAGAGGTGCTAAGACTTACTTTCATCGATATCATCATGGCACCATCTTTTGAGCATTATTCTTCTCTTCTACATGTTCTTTATAGCTCCGAGCATTCTGCGATACTGATTGGGTAAGGGATGTTTTTGATCATCGCTTCCATTCAGATATATGGATAATATAGTCTTAAATTGAAAAAATTATAAGAGGTATATGGGTATAAGGTATAAGAGACGACAAACCTTCATAAGGGTTGAGTCTTATTGGTTGGATCCTGCTTATGTTGAAAATCCGTGTGTGCCCTCATATTAATAAATATATAATTGCCCCCCATTCTTCGTGTATAATTAAATTTTAACATGGTATCAAAGCTAGATTGATAATATGTGGATTTGAGCACTTTCTGTGCACATTTGAGTGAGCCGAATTAGCCTCAACATATGCACCTTTGAGTGAGCCGAATTGGCCTCAAAATATAATGTACATTCCACATGATAATTGTGTTGCACGCGAGGGGGTGTTGAGATATGTGGATAATATGGTCTCACATTAGAAAAACTATGAGAGGTGCATATGTATAAAATATAAGATGGGACAAATCTCCATAAGCTAGGTTTGAGTCATATTAGTTAGAACCCGCTTAGATTGAACGCCAGTTTGTGCCCTCATATTAATAAATATATAATCAATCCCCCTCATTCGTGTATTATTAAATTTTAACATCTCCATTACAGGATATTGCATGTTTTTTCAAAACTCCCTCATTTCATGATAATCTAAGAAACATGATGTTGTCTCACTGTCTAGTTGTGATGGTAAATATCATAGTATCGCAGATGCTACATTGGAGATCCTCTGGATATGATGAATTCTCCATGAGTTAGATTCCGACTGTTCACCTCTACTTTGCTTTACTGTGACAGTCGAGATGCGGCCAAATTTGTAACAAATCCGGCATTTCAAGAGCTCACCAAATATATCGATATTGATTGTTACATAACGTGTTATAATCAAGCAAAAACCAAATAGATTTATCTTCATTATGTGTCTTCAGAGTTGTGGATTCAGGCTTCTTTTTCAAGAGTCACGCCTCCAAACTCCATATGTTTATATTATTAAACTCATATTTGATGGGCATCAGATAGACTTCATGAAGCCATGCCAATATATTCATGATCCGTCTTTCATTTGTACATCCTGTCAAGAAATTTTAGGAAAAATAGAATTATTTTTTAATAATTAATAGATATAGAGAGCCCATCCATATATAGGTGTTACAATATATCTAATCTTCCTATTTTCTAATATAGGACTGAACTCTTTCTTATATTAGACTCTAACACTCCTCTTCAAGTTGGAGTATATATATCATCCATACCCAACTTGTTACAAATAAATTGTATCTTATCACGATGTAACATTTTGAAAATTTTAGATAATAAATTAATCTAATTAATTAAATAATAAAATGTTAATTTAAAAGGTTATTGAAACAAAATAGGACATTTTCATAAGTAGTGTGTAAAACTAATTAAATTGAAATATTTTAGATAATTAATTAAATTATTTAATTAAACAAATAATGTTATTAATTTTTGTTGTAGTAAAGAAGGTTTTTTTTAAAGTAGAATTAGTTTAGTAAAGAAAATAGTGTTTATATAATAACATATGTAATAAGGGGTTTATGTGAAAAAGGTTAGTTTCCTTATGCAAATTAGAGTTGTGTGATGGTGTTTATGCAAATAGGGTTAGATAATGGATAAGGTTAAGATGTTCCTACTAGACACCACACTCTAGGTTAACCTAATGGACACACATCCTCCTTGCATGGAAACCCTACCATTATCTTTGCTACATCTCCTACTTGCATAAAACTACCACACCCTAACTTGGTGACACCTCCTCCCACAACCCTCACTCATTATCCTTATATAGTTCAGCTCATATATCTTGTGAATTAAAGAATCAACTGAAGGGAAAAAGAAAAGAAAAATATCTTAGAACATACAACAAAGAAAAGAAAAGGAAAAGGAAGTGAAGAAAGATCTAGATGCTAAAGCTTTCACCACCACCCTCTAGCTAGGAATTAGGAGCTTGTGCATCTTGGAGGAAGACTTTCTAGCAATGCTCTGTAGGTATAGTCATTAAACACTGTAGAAGTTTAGTTCTGAAATGCTTAAGTATAGAAATCGGATATCGGATATATGGTATTTTAGGAAAAATTTTGCTCTGTGTTAATCTGCTATAGTTTACATGAAAATTAACCTAACTAAATAGTACCATAATATTATATATTGGACCTAGAATTAACCCTAGGAAGACGAGCCTATTTGCTCGGATATCGGCCGGCGACACGTAGGGAAAATCCGATCTTGCCGGATTTCTTGGGGAGTTGGGTGTTGTGGTTTTTAGGGTAGGTCTAGGTATATGGATTAGGATGTTTGGTATTGTTTGTTTAAGTTATTTTAGCAATATATGAAATCTGGAACCTAATATCTGAAAAGGGGTTAAAATTCTAAAACACGACACGGAGGGTTCGTAACGCGTATCTGTTTTCTGTTACGAACAGCGATTGGGTAAATTCCAGCTAGTATAGGTATTAGATAGTTTACAATAGTCGTACGTAGTATAGTGGATACGTAAAACTTGTATTTTTCATGTTTTCGCCGTATCGGAGTTTAGCCGTTTCTTATAAGAATTAATATCGATGTTAGATTTGAGTACGGGAACTTCGGAGGCCGCAAGGAAAGGAAAGGAATTGATGATCTGAGTAGATTCGACATTTTCTGATGAGTAGACTAAACATCTACTGGGAGATTTTGTATGGATGGCGTGATACGCCCGTAGTTTAAGTTTAAATTAGCATTGTTCCTTTTTATATAAAGTTTGATCATAAGCATTCATATATATAAATATCATCATGTTAATAATTGTTATAACACTGCATAAGTATCGACGGGTCATGTTGCACATGCACATATCTACATGTTAAACTACACCTCGTCGACATTGACATGTCACATACACACATAGTACTTAGTTTATAAAAATGTTTAATATCATACCTTAAGCATCAATAATGGTAGTTAAATTGCAACACTGTTATTATGAATACTTATCATGTTTTATATTCAAATGTTAGTAAGTATGATAAAAGATGCATTGTTTTATTTCGGATTTCTGGTTTTGAGTTTTTATGCACTATTAAATGTATTCAGTGATTCTTCATGATTGATGTGAGATGTCCACCATGAAATGTTGTTTTTTGATTTGGTTTTATTCCGAACCGGGTGGGGTAGCTATACGGTTGCAGAATTTTTACGTATATCCGGGCTGAGTGGGGTAGCTATACAGCTTGATTCATGGTGGACCCAGTCGAGGCCGAGGGGCAGGAGCCGCACTTTAGGCGGGGATCCTAACGAGGATACTCGATACCGGAGACAGTTATGAACATGGCGGATATCTAGGTGATACCGACCGGTGTAATTGAGTGACAGGATCGTTCGAGGAACGATGCCTGATGAAACACCGAAGATTTGTGTCGATGTTGGACACGGAAAAATGAACCCTATTTGGAAAATAATTGATGAGATTTCAATTTTAATTTATACATTGAGTAGTACATATTCATGCTTCCACCTGTTATTAAGCATCACATTTATTGTTGTTGATATTAGCTCTAGTTCGGCATACTTACATTATCAGCCGATATATATTAGTTTTATTCACTGAGTTGGCAACTCACCCCCGTTGTGCCATAATTCTTTGCAGGAGTCGTATGGATACGTAGAAGCCATCCGGATCCACTTATCCGCTTTTATCGCTCCTTTTGCTAGGTGGGTTACCTACGTAGTAACCTCCTATTTTGGTTTTGTATATTGGATCTAGTATTACTCCATCATTCCCTGTATAGTTGACTTAGAACGAGATGTGGTTGTATATATCTTATTTTGACTGTTGAGATCATTTAGTTGTGTTAAATTATATTTATTTTAAATTATGCGTGAGATTCTTCATTTGAGTGTCGTATTATTACTGTGTATTGATTTCCACTGTTTGGCATCGTTTTGCTCCAAACTAAGGATGCAAATTATTCACACATTCAATAACTGCTTAATTAATAATTAAAATGGAAGTACTGTCGATGTTTCAAAACCGTTTGTTTAAATATCTCTTATTTAAAAACCATTCGGCATGCTACTTCATTCTTTTACTTAAAAACTAAAATTTACTAAATTCCGCAAAAAGGGTTTTGATCTTGGTTTTTGGCTTACTCGAATTGTGTTGATATCTTTAGATATCATACAATCTAAGTGCCGGTCACATCCAATCTTTGGGTCATGACAAAGTTGGTATCAGAGCTTAGGATTAAACTTACGGAACCGAGTAGTGAATTGAATATAGTAGGCTTTAATTTCGCTAGCTAGGTTGGCCCTTGGTTGATGGAGTAGGTGATTTAGGATGAGTAGAGTACCGTACATATGTTCCGCGGTATATTTACGCTACGGTACTCAGCCTAAGTGACCTTAGGACATATTTATTCGTACTTCCTTTCTTGATTCCATGTATCATGTGATTCAATTGCAATGTCCTTATCAATCCTGTTTCTTACTCCAGCCACTAAGTTACTAATGACTACGAGACTCAGGGGGCCGCTGTTAGAGACGAGATTGGAGCGGGCTCGTCTGAGAAGAGGACAGATCAAGGCAGTGCGCCTATCTTTCAGGAAAAGATTGATCCACCCTCTATTGATCGTATAGCTAGGATGGAGGCTAGTGTTCAGGAGATACGCCAAATGATCGGATTCTTGATAGAGATTAGTCGAGCACGGAGATCGGCCATTACTCCATATACGGCTGTTCAGAGACCAAGGCGAATTCATATTAATACATTAGCTCCTAGACATGTTCATAGAGGTCGTGGCGGATTCTTTATGGACCAGTTATGTTACTTATTCCCATATGATCAACAGCTCTCGCAAAGATGTTTCAGGTGTGGGTGTCCGTATCACTTTATCCGGAATTGTCTCGTGATGCGACAGGGTGAGGCATCAGTCTCACATATGACTTCACCACCATCACCACCTCCTCCGAACACATTACCTCCTACACCTGTTGTTGTTCTATGCCAGATTAACGCCTATAGAGGTCGTGGTCGAGAAGGTCGTAATTCGAGAGGATGAGGAGGCAGAGGCAGACGACAGTCAGTCACCAGAAGAGGGCAGGCTTCATCTTTTGTGCTGACTCCTCAGGACGCGCAGGAGTCGGACGTTGTCGTAACAGGTATTCTTTCAATATGTTCCTTAAATGCACATATTCTATTTGATCCCGGTTCTACGCATTAATACGTATTTGCACACTTTGCACTTTCTCTGGGGAAAGAGTCTTCGTTGTTAGAGCTACCGCTAGTTGTGATTACTCCTGTAGGAGATTCTTTTGTAGCTCGACACGTATTCAGGTCTTGTTCAGTACGTATTGGTGATAGGGATTCATTAATGGATTTGATTCTTCTAAATATGTTAGTCCTTGATATACTTCTTGGTACAGATTGGTTGGTCGCTTGTCATGCTTAACTAGATTGTCGGAGGGAAGCGGTCCGATTCTGTTTTTCAGGCGAACCGATTTTGTAGTACAGGGAGACTGTAGTATAACTCCTGCCAACATGATTTCTACTCTTTGTGCGGGACGGCTCTTGAAGAAGGGTTGTCATAGGTTCTTAACGTTTGTTCGAGACGTAGGAGCCGCTGAAGTCTCATTGGACCAAGTTCCGATCGCACGAGAATTTCCGGATGTGTTTCCTGCTGAATTTCCAGGATTACCGCCCGATCGCGATATCGAATTTTGCATTGACTTGATTTCGGGTGCGGGATCTATTTCCATACCACCTTATCGGATGGCCCCGATGGAGTTGAAAGAACTCAAAAATCAATTTCAAAAGTTGTTGGATAGAGGACTTGTTCGTCCAAGTGTATCACCGTGGGGAGCTCCTGTCTTGTTCATTAAGAAGAAGGACGGCAGCATGAGACTGTGCATCGACTACAGGCAGCTGAATCGAGTTACTGTGCGAAATAGGTATCCACTACCTCGTAACGGTGACTTATTCGATCAGCTGCAGGAAGCTGGCTATTTCTCGAAGATTAATTTGCGTTCAGGGTATCATCAGTTGAGAGTTCGGAAGGATGACATTCTGAAGACTTCTTTTCGCACATGATACGGATATTATGAATTTCTGGTGATGTCGTTCGGGCTCACCAATGCCCCAACATTTTTCATGAATATGATGAACCGCATTTCCAGGCCATTTCTTGATCAGTTCATTATTGTATTCATGGATAACATCCTTGTATACTCCCATAGATGAGAAGAGCACGGGCTGCACTTGCGAATCACATTGCAAAACTTGCGGGAGCATCAGCCGCTCGCTAAATTTTTTTCCAAGTGTGCTTTCTGGCTGGATAGAGCGGATTTCTTTGGTCATGTAGTTATGAGAGACGAGATATGCATGAACCCAAAAAGGATAGAGGCAGTTCGGCACTGGCCAAAACATGTGTCAGTTACGGAGATTTGTGGTTTCTTGAGTTTGGCTGGTTACTACTGACATTTTATGCAGGATTTTTCTCGGATCGCTGCACCGCTGACCGGGTTGACCAGGAAGGAGGTTCCATTTCTTTGGACAGAGACGTGTGAGCAGAGTTTTCAGCAGTTGAAGACTCGCTTGACGGCTGCACCAGTATTATCTTTGCCTTCTGGGTCAGGTGGTTTTTTTGGTTATTGTGACACCTCTCCAGTGGGTTTAGGCTGTGTATTAATGCAGCACGGCAGAGTTATCGCATATGCTTCTCGGCCGTTGAAGAAGCATGAGCAGGACTATCCCACTCATGACTTAGAGATGGCTGTTGTAGTATTCGCACTGAAGATATAGAGGCATTACCTATACGGTGAGTCGTGCCAAATATTCACAGACCACAGAAGCTTAATGTATATCTTTCAGCAGTGAGATCTTAATCAGAGGTAGCGTAGATGGATGGAACTCATGAGGGATTATGATTGTGAGATTCTTTATCATCCGGGCAAAACGAATGTTGTGGCAGAGGCTTTGAGTCGGAGGCCCAGAGGTAGCTTATCTTATTTTATTACAGTGCAGAGACAGTCATCCGCAGACTGGAAGATACTATGTAATAGCAGTGTACAATTTTAGTTCATATCGACAGGAGGACAGCTAGCTCATATTCGCACCCGTCCTCAGTTATTGGATCGCATCCGAGAGACATAGCCACAGATGCTCGCTTGTTGGAGATCATAGATCAAGTTAGATAGGGTAGAGATTCTGAGTTCGTGATAGATGACCGAGGAGTGTTACGATTTGGGACTCGTCTTTGTGTGCCGGATTCGGAGGGACTGAGACGTGAGATCTTAGAGGAGGCCCATCGGTCAGCATATAGTATTCATTCTGGTTCCACCAAGATGTATCATGACTTGAAAGAGGTCTATTGGTAGGAAGGCATGAAGAGAGATGTCGCAGAATTTGTTTCGAGATGTTGACTTGTCAGCAAGTCAAGGCCGAGCACCAGGGGCCGGCAGGTGAGTTGCAGCCCTTGCCAATTCCAGAGTGGAAATGGGAGCAGATCTCCATGGGTTTTATTATGGGGCTGCCCAGGACTAGCAGAGGGTATGATTCCATCTGGGTGATTATGGATCGATTGACAAAAATAGTTCACTTTCTTCCGGTGAAGACAATGTTTGGATATGCGCAATATGCTCAGATCTGTATTGATGAGATTGTGCGATTGCATAGAGTTCCGAAGTGCATAGTGTCCGATAGGGGTACACAATTTACCAGCTGACTATGGCAGAAACTTTAGGAGGCTCGAAGTACCCAACTTAGTTTTAGTACAGCTTTTCAACCGCAGACAGATGTGTTAGTGTATATGCCCTAGAGGCCATTACTGTATCATACTAATATGTATATTACTTGATGGAAGCTTGGGATATTCACAGTTGTATATACAATCTTGCTCAAAATGGTAGTATGCTACTTAGTTTGTCTCTACTTCAATATGTGCATGTGTTTCTTTTAGCATATCACTTATATACATATTAGTAGAGCCCTTAGGATCTTTGCTTGATTACCAGCGTTGTGATTACGCTCACACTCGTGGGGCTGGGTAATCCATAAGCACATCCTTATACAGGTCCCTAGTCGTTGGACGATCGAGACAGGGCATCGATACTCCGGAGTAGACTAGCGTATGCTCTTCCCATCCCAGCGTGGGAGACGGTCTGTCCCATAGCCGTCAGTACGTCGTACTTGAGATAGTATGCGGGTGCTCGTTAGGTTACGAGTACACTGGACAGGACTTGTCGGGAACTGTTGGTTGGTATTATACCTATCGTCAGTTATCAGTTCCTAGGTGACATGAGTACAGCTTAGTTCACTGACTTGACACTGTCACTTCGCCTCGAGTGTGTTCCCACTGCACTTTGATTACTACCCTACCACGGCTCAAAAGAGTCGTGCAAACAGGTAGTAGTTGGGTGCAGTCCCGAAGCACTTGGAGGCAGTGACGGTTAGACAGGATTCGTCTCTCCCGGTATTGGGGGTTGACATCGCGCTGTGTCTAGGAGAGCCATTACACAAGTAGTCCCTGGCCAGAGCAAGCGAGATATACTGGTAGGTTTCCAGTGTTATCTCAGGGTGTTCTGGGCTACACTCCGACACGACTTGTACTACTATTAGGGGACTGATGTTTACCGCCCCCTAGGCCCGCCATGCGATGTATCAGACGAACAGACCGGACTGTACGGAGACTGTCACATACAGGCTCAGTAGAAGTTCAGATGGGGTCACCTCGTCAGTCTTCTTATCGGCATCTACCTGGGGACCGTTACGTACAGCTAGTGCCGCTTGCGGTCTGTGGTTAAACCTACTGCCAGCGTAGTGTCGAGTCTTTAGAGTCCCACACAGAGATTTATTCGCCTTTAGGCAAAATGAGTAGAGGTCGCATGGTTTTGCGACAGGGTTCGTTCACATCCGCGCACTTGTGCACGTTTGCTGTCCGGACAACTTATACTAGCGGGCTTTGGTGTAAGCCGGATCCTAGTATATGATTTGGGATTGGTTTTATCACATTGTATTCTTGTTCCTCGGATCACGAATACGGGTGCGTATGCACAGTTGACTGAGACAGAAGGAGAGGACTTTGATTAGGGTTAATGACCATTGTCATTTTATTAACCCTAATGCTTATGTGTGTATTATGATTAATTGATATTAATTAAATATAATTGTGCATGGTTAGGGTTGTTGACCATTTGACTATCTTGACTTGTTGACCTAGGTTGACACTTTGACCATCATCATTCCATATAAAAGATGCTCTTTGATCCTTGCAATTTGCATTAAATATGAAATGATAATGGTCATGTCTTGATTAAGCCATGTCAATTATCTTGCTAATTATCTTTTTACAATAATTCACACATATATGTGAGAATGGCTCTTTATTCTCTCATTCTATCATATTGATTCTCTCTCCTCCTCTTCCTCTCTCTCAAGCTCTCCCCTCTCATGTGTTGAGAAACACTTGAGCTTGAGTTAAACCTCTCCAAAGTAATGTCTACTCTCATCTAAGGTTTTAGGATTAGCACTTCTAGCACCTTAGTTACTTCTAGCTTGAAGTTGAAGCCAAAGGTTGAGGCTCTCAGGTGGATCCTTCTTCGACTAGAGAAGGCGACAAGGTGATCTCTTTCTTCCACTCCATGGAGCAAGGAGAGAAGGACATAAAGCCCAAGGTATAACCTTTCTTCCATGTAGCTAATTCTAGTTAGCTTTTAGTTAGTTTTTGTTTAGCAAAGATCCTCCTTTAGTTAGTCCATGTTGCCTAGTTCGATAAAAATCCGATTTTTATTCCGTTTTCCGCCTCCCCGCAAGTACCAGGGAGGGCAACGTGGACTTACAAGATGATCAGTCAGAGCGGACCATACAGACTCTAGAGGATATACTTCGAGCCTGCAGTCTTGATTTCGGTGGCAGTTAGGATCGTCACTTATATTTGATAGAATTCTCTTATAACAACAGTTTCTAGGAGACGATCTGGATGGAACCTCTTTGAAGCTTTGTATGGGAGAAAGTGTCGATCACCCGTTTACTGGGCAGAACTAAGCAAGAATAACATTTTGGGACCGTAGATAGTATAGTAGACTACATAAAAGATCCAGTTGATACGGGACAGAATGAGAGCGGCCCAGTGCAGACAGAAATCATATGCTAATCAACACCGTCGTAGACTCGAGTTAAGGTATGAGACTATGTGTTCTTTCGTGTATCTCTGATGAAGGGTGTGATGCGTTTCGGGAGAAAGGGGAAGCTCAGCCCCAGATATGTCGGACCTTATGAGATTCTAAAGAGAGTGGGTGCTGAAGCTTATCGTTTAGCACTTCCACCGAATTTTCCCGATGTGCATCTAGTGTTTCTTAAGGGAGTCACTTGGGAGGTCACTTGGAAGGCTGAGAATGCGATGCGGAAGAAATTCCCATATCTTTTTTAGGGTACGTATAGTTAAGTTTTAAATTCGGGGACCAAATATTCTTAAGGGGGAATATTGTAACATTTTGAAAATTTTAGATAATAAATTAATCTAATTAATTAAATAATAAAATGTTGATTTAAAAGGTTATTGAAACAAAATAGGACATTTTCATAAGTAGTGTGTAAAACTAATTAAATTAAAATATTTTAGATAATTAATTAAATTATTTAATTAAATAAATAATGTTATTAATTTTTATTGTAGTAAAGAAGGTTTTTTTAAGGTAGAATTAGTTTAGTAAAGAAAATAGTGTTTATATAATAACATATGTAATGAGGGGTTTATGTGAAAAAGGTTAGTTTCCTTATGCAAATTAGAGTTGTGTGAGGGTGTTTATGCAAATAGGGTTAGATAATGGATAAGGTTAAGACGTGCCTACTAGATACCACACCCTAGGTTAACCTAATGGCCACACCTCCTCCTTGCATGAAAACCCCACCATTATCTTTGCTACACCTCCTACTTGCATGAAACTACCACACCCTTACTTGGTGACACCTCCTCCTACAATCCTCACTCATTATCCTTATATGGTTCAGCTCATATATCTTATGAATTAAAGAATCAACTGAAGGGAAAAAGAACAGAAAAATATCTTAGAACAAACAACAAAGAAAAGAAAAGGAAAAAGAAGTGAAGAAAGATCTAGATGCTAAAGATTTCACCACCACCCTCTTGCTAGGAATTAGGAGCTTGTGCATCTTGGAGGAAGACTTTCCAGCAATGCTCTGTAGGTATAATCTTTAAACACTATAGAAGTTTAGTTCTGAAATGCTTAAGTATAGAAATCGGATATCGGATATATAGTATTTTAGGAAAAATTTGCCTCTGTGTTAATCTGCTATAGTTTAGATGAAAATTAACCTTACTAAACAGTACCATAATATTATATATTGGACTTAGAATTAACCCTAGGAAGACGAGCTTATTTGCTCGGATATCGGTCGGCGACACGTAGGGAAAATCCGATCTCGCCGGATTTCTTGCGGAGTTGGGTGTTGTGGTTTTTAGGGTAGGTCTAGGTATATGGATTAGGATGTTTGGTATTGTTTGTTTAAGTTATTTTAGCAGTATATGAAATCTGGAACCTAATATCTGAAAATGGGTTAAAATTCTAAAACACGACACGGAGGTTTCGTAAAGGGTAATTTTTTTTGTCACGAACAGCTATTGGGTAAATTCCAGTTAGTATAGGTATTAGATATTTTACAATAGTCGTACGTAGTATAGTGGATACGTAAAACTTGTATTTTTCATGTTTTCGCCGTATCGGAGTTTAGCCGTTTCTTATACGAATTAATATCGATGTTAGATTTGAGTACGGGAACTTCGGAGGCCGCAAGGAAAGGAAAGGAATTGATGATCTGAGTAGATTCGACGTTTTTCAGTGAGTAGACTAAACATCTACCGGGAGATTTTGTATGGATGGCGTGATACGCCCGTAGTTTAAGTTTAAATTACCATTGTTCCTTTTTATATTAAGTTTGATCATAAGCATTTATATATATAAATATCATCATGTTAATAATTGTTAGAACACTGCATAAGTATCGACGGGTCATGTTGCACATACACATATCTAAATGTTACACTACACCTCGTCGACATTGACATGTCACATACACACGTAGTACTTATTTTATAAAAATGATTCATATCATAACTTAAGCATCAATAATGGTAGTTAAATTGCAACACTGTTATTATGAATGCTTATCATGTTTTATATTCAAATGTTAGTAAGTATGATAAAAGATGCATTGTTTTATTTCGGATTTCTGGTTTTGAGTTTTTATGCACTATTAAGTGTATTCAGTGATTCTTCATGATTGATGTGAGATGTACACCATGAAATGTTGTTTTTTGATTTGGTTTTATTCTGAACAGGGTGGGGTAGCTATACGGTTGCGGAATTTTTACGTATATCCGGGCTGAGTGGGGTAGCTATACAGCTGGATTCATGGTGGACCCGGTCGAGGCCGAGGAGCAGGAGCCACACTTTTGGCGGGCAGCCTAACGAGGATACTCGATACCGGAGACAGTTATGAACACGGCGGATATCTAGGTGATACCGACCGGTGTTATTGAGTGACAGGATCGTTCGGAGAACGATACCTGATGAAACACCGAAGATTTGTGTCGATGTTGGACACGGAAAAATGAACCCTATTCCGAAAATAATTGATGAGATTTCAATTTTGATTTATACATTGAGTAGTACATATTCATGTTTTCACCTGTTATTATGAATCATATTTATTGTTGTTGATATTATTTCTAGTTCGGCATACTTACATTATCAGCCGATATATGTTAGTTTTATTCACTGAGTTGGCAACTCACCACCGTTTTTCCATAGTTCCTTGCAGAAGTCGTGTGGACGCGTAGCAGCCGTGCGGATCTACTTATCAGCTTTTATCGCTCCTTTTGCTAGGTGGGTTACCTACGTCGTAACCTCGTATTTTGGTTTTGTATATTGGACCTAATATTACTCCATCAGACCTTGTATAGTTGACTTAGAACGAGATGTGGTTGTATATATCTTATTTTGACTGTTGAGATCGTTTAGTTGTGTTAAATTATATTTCTTTTAAATTATGCGTGAGATTCTTTATTTGAGTGTCGTATTATTATTGTGTATAGATTTCCGCTGTTTGGCATCGTTTTGCTCCCAACTAGGGATGCAAACTATTCACACATTCAATAACTGCTTAATTAATAATTAAAATGGAAGTAATGTCGAAGTTTCAAAAACGTTTGTTTAAACTTCTATTATTTAAAAACCATTCGGCATGCTACTTCATTCTTTTACTTAAAAACTAAAATTTTCTAAATTCCGCAAAAATGGTTTTGATCTTGGTTTTTGGCTTACTCGGATTGTGTTGATATCTTTAGATATCATACAATCTAAGTACCGGTCACATCCAATCTTTGGTTCATGGCACACGAGCAAGTGGTTTAGTGAGTATATCGACTAATTGGTGACCTGTGCGCACATGTCCTGTCTCAATATCTGGAGACACCTCCTCAGCTTCAACAACCTTATTTCGGACCACACGACAATCTACTTCAATATATTTGATCCGCTCATAGAACACTGGATCTGAAGCAATATGTATAGCATCCTGATTGTCACAATATAACCTCATCAAGTTATGTTGAACGACACCTAGTTCTTTCAGAAATCGTTTCACCCATACCATCTCATAAGTGATGTCCGCCATAGCACGATACTCAGACTCTGCATTAGAATGTGATACCATATGTTTCTTTTTGCTCTTCCAAGTCACTAGGTTCCCACCTATGAACACAAAATACCCTGTAGTAGATCTTTTAGTTATTGGGTAATCTGCCCAGTTAGTATCGGAAAAACCTGCTAGTCTGTTGTGTCATCCATCAGTATACAACAATCCTTTTCGTGGAGAACTCTTTAGATATTGAAGAATCCTAATAGATGCATCCCAATGGCCTATGTGGGGTGATTTCAAAAAATGACTCATAATACTAACTGGATATGAGATATCCGGTTGACTGATAATGAAGTAGTTTAACTGACCGACCAACCACCTGTATCTAGCTGGATCATTTAGTAACGTTCTCTGATCTGGTAACATGTTGGAATTTGGATCCATCGGTGTGTGAAGAGATGTGCATTCTAAAATTCTATACTCAGAAAGTATTACCAGTGTATATTTCTTCTATGATAGAAGGATTCCCTCCTTAGATCGAGCTACCTCAATCCCTAAGAAGTGCTTAAGTTGGACAAGATTGTTAGATTGAAATTGCTTCTGAACATACGCCTTAAGATCATGAATACCTTCCTCATCACCACATGTGATAACAATGTCATCCGTATACTACCAGAATGATTCGATGACCATGCTAATGTCTATAGAACACTGTTTGATCACCAATACTTCTTCTCATTCCAAAACCTCTAATACTTTATGCAAACCATCCAAACCGGGCCCTCGGAGATTGTTTGAGTCCATACAAAGATCTTTTCAATCGATAGACCTTCAATGACTCCCCCTGAACAATAAAACTAGACGGCTGCATCATGTAAACCTCCAACTCAAGAATACCATGCAAGAAATCATTCTTGATATCAAGCTGATGCAGAGGCTAATGAAATGTAGCAGCTAAAGAAACGAATAGGCTTACAGAAGCCATCTTCATGACGGGGTGAAGGTATCAGTAAAATCATGTTCATAGGTCTGACAATATCCTTTAGCTACTAACCGAGACTTTAAAAAAGTGAAGGAACCATCGGAGTTGATCTTGATAGAGAATATTCATCGACAACTAACGGCACGCTTTCCAGATGGAAGCGGAACTAGATCCCAAGTATCATTTTGCCGAATAGCAGTCGTTTCCTCAATCATAGATTGTTTCCAGTCAGGATATGCAAGATCCTCAGATACATTCATGGAATGGTATATTTATCCATAGATGAAATGAAAGCATTGTGTAGGAAAGACAAATGAACATAGGAGACAGAACGGTAAAGTGGATTGGCAGTAGAATGAGGTGCTTTGCGGATCGCGATGGGAACATCAAGGTCAGAAGGTGCAGCTTGTATAGGTTTAGTAATCGAATCAGGAGTAAGCTCAGGGGTTGGCATAATAGAAGCTAGGGTCAGAAAAATATCTTGGTCCGGTGGAGATGTCTCAGGTGCTGGAGTAGTGGTAGTGTCCAAAGATAGGTTGTATGCTTGATTAGGAATAGTCTTGTCTTGTAGAATGTCAGGATATTAAAAAAAATACCATGTTACTGGTGTCATTTGGGGATAGAATCACGGGAAAGAAAGACCGAGACACAAGAAAGGTGATAGTAGCTGAGATAAAGCAACGACGAAGGATAGGATGATAACAGCGATACTCTTTCTAGGAGTGAGAGTATCCTAAAAAGACATGCTGAAAGAATCGAGGATCCAACTTAGTTCGACCAGGTCTATGTTCATGGATAAATCACACACAACCAAAAATTCGAGACGAAACAAAAACAAAGGGTCATTAGGGAATAAGATAGAAGAAGGCGTTTGACCATATAACACAGAGGAGGGAATACGATTAATGAGATAAGCAGCCGTATGAACCGCATCCCCCCAGAAACGATTAGGAACCTGTTGATGAATGAGTAGTGTTCGGGCGACTTCTAGAAGATGATGATTTTTGCACGACTCAGCAATATCGTTCTGTTGGGGGTATAGGAACAAGAGGACTGATGAAGAATACCAGATACAGACATAAAATTCTGAAACCCAAAAAAAAAGATATTCTTTCGCATTATCACTATGGTGTATTTTCACATAAACATCAAATTTTGTTTGAATTTCACCACAGAATTTGCGAAATACGGAGAAAACTTCAGAGCGAGATTTTATTAAATATAACCAAGTTGCACGGCAAAAATCATCAACAAATATGACAAAGTACCGATCACCAAACAACAACTCAATAGAACATAGTCCCCATACATCGAAATGAACTAAACTAAATGGAGTACTAACTCACCTATTGACTCGAAGAGGGTATGATACACAATAGTGCTTGCCTAACAGACAAGACCCACATAATAACTCAGTAGTTGCAAAAATTTCTGGATGTAACTTCGTTAGGTTCTATAATGATGGATGTCCTGACTGACAATGCAAATATAAGGCCGTAGAATCACTCAAGCATCCAACCAAATATGAAAAACTACTTATCGATACAGACCATCTGACACATGTTCAGTGCCAATCGTCTTTCTCGTTCAGTGTTCCTGAAATATACAGTGGTTAGGATAAAAGACAACACAACAGTTTAGAGATTTTGTGAGTTGACTAATAGAAAGGAAATTGAAAAGAAAGCAAGGCATATATAAAACTAAGTGCAAAGGCATAGACGGATTTAAAATCAATGAACCTATACCACTAATAGATGAAACAAAACCATCAGCTAGTTTTACAGGTGTGAGAAATATGTGAGAAATTGGACACTATACCTGAATTTCCAGTCATGTGATCTGATGCTTCTGAGTCAATCACGCATAACGTAGGAGTTACTGAAGATAGACAAGCAGTAGAGTTACCTATCTTAGCAAATATAGCACTATAAGATGACTGCGACTGAGAGAGATGAAACTGCTGAAACAATCTGAAACTTTCCAATATCTCCACATCTATAGAATTAATGGTGGAGTTAGTATCGGAAGCAACATGAGCTGTAAAACTGTTGCTTTTTTTTGGACAATCATACTTCAAATGTTAAAATTCATGACAATAACGACACTGAACCCCCTCTCGACGACCACCAAATCCTCTCCCTAATTAACTATCTCGGCTACTATCTCCTCTAACTCCTCCTACAGAATAACTGCCACGACCTCCTCCTAGACCAGAATGATCCCTGCCTCGACTGAAGCCGCCTCTCTGTGGCATAGCGGTCAATGCAGACTTTTCTGCTACTAGTTCCACGCTGGGGTAAGTTGGAAACATCTCTCGAATCAGATAGAACGCCTCCTGAAGATTCTTTGACTACTCAATACAAATCATTAGTGGCCGTACCGCATCATACGAAGAATTAGACTCCTTAAGAAGGTCAGTACATCAAGTTTATCTTGGCGTGGTTTCATTTTCTCCAAATCAGCTTCCAATAGGAAAATAGCGCATAACTCATCACATACCTTCTTAAAAGCGGCATAGTGCTCCTCTAATGTTCGACTCCTCTGATCTGATTTAGAATAAGTCTGAGAGATAGAGTAAGCCCGGGACATGCTACTCTTTTCTGAATAAGTGGACTGCAACAATGTCTACATTTCATTCGCAGTGGAGAAAGTAAGAACCAAATCCATCACTTCCTGCTCCATGACCTCCCATAAGGGACCTTTCACCAAACTATCATCTTATATCAAAGCAGCAATTTTCAGGTTGGGGGATCATTGGCGAGATGATCTTTACCCCTCCCAGTCAAATTCATAATCACAATGATCTGCTATTATTGCCAATTTGAACCACTGAGTTATCGATCTGACAACTTAACAGAAGACAAGTTGGACCTACAAAAAATCGCTCGACAACCACTTTCTTAGTGTCACCCTTAGAAACAATAATAGTATCACAGCACGAAAACTCCTAGCACCAAGCTACCTACCAATCGACTAAACGAATCCGAATAGATGATCCCCAACCGGACCTAAACAGATATCCAACTGAATAGATGATTGGCGAATGCATCTAAACCGAGCAGATGATCCAAATCCATGATCGATGCAGCGAGTTGATGTGATGATGATTTGATGGTGATGCAGTGATGCAGCGAGTTGATGCAATGGATGCGATGATGTGGTGGTAGTGATGCAGTGATGCGGTGCGTTGATCTTGTGGTGATGCGGTGATGCAGCGAGTTGATGCGCATGATGCAATGATGATGCAGTGGTGATGCGGTGATGCATCCAGGTGATGCGGTGGTGGTGCGATGATGATGCGGTGGGGGTGCGATTGTGTAGTGGTGTTGATGTGGCAGTGATGCAGCGGAGTAATGGTTTTGATTAGGGTTTGGTATTGGCGGCGGTTAGGGCTTGGCGAAACATGACTCTGATACCATGTCAACGAATTTGAGGAAAAATAGAATTCTTTTCTTTAATTATTAATAGAAATATAGAGCCCCTCTATATATAAGTATTACAATATATCTATTCTCCCTATTTTTCAATATGGGACTAAACTCTTTCTTATATCAAACTCTAACATATCTAATCAAAACTACAAAGAGAGATAAGTGCAATGAAAAAGCAGTAGGTTGAGTAGTTACAGTTAGAAATAAAGGAGAGAGAAAATGAAGCTGGAGATGTGACGGCGAATGTAGCGGCAGCATAACCAGATGCGACAGAAGTTGCAACACAAGATGCGACGTCAAATGAACATGTGACCGTCAAAGCTTCACCAAAACGCCACCAACGGATGACGCCTTTGGTCATGTGCGGCACGTACCTTCTATTTGTTATTTACTTTTATATATTTTATGTTTGTATATTTATATTGTTATTCTATGTGTGCATGTATCAAAGAATTTTTTATATCGATATATTATACTGTAAAATTGGGTGAATAAAACTATATAAAAGAAATAGAAACTTATATAAATATCGCGAATGATTGGAATAATTGATGGAATTTGCTAATTACACTTCTCTAATCACATCCTTCTTAGATAATCGTCAGCTATGTAGCCCTCCAGCAATAGGTTAAACCACAATGGGTCAGTACATGCGATGGCTTTACCTAAAGGCTGTACTGCAGACGATTTCTGTGTGTCATTAGCCATGTGAATATTGAGCTGATGGAGATCGGAATCTCCCTCAGATGTTATCCTCCGTCGATCTGGTCGCGAGCGGTTTTGAGCGGTTGAGATTTGATGTGGGGACTGAGTGTGTGGATCTCAATAGGTTGGTGTCGACACCGAGCTATCTACAAAGGAAATCCCGGGGTGAGTGACCACCGTAGGACCCTCCGATGATCAAGTTAGTACTGAGTAATAAGAGCAGAGTAGAGGCGTATTCGAATTAGTTTGCGTTACCTGAGTCGTCTGAAAGAGGGGTTTATATAGTAGTCGCGTGGAGCGAGTCGGCACGAGATTCTCACCGTCAGTTACGCCCCCTCGTTATGCCCGCGTTAATGGTGGGATCCACTCATTAAAGGGGGAACGCGCTCGCGCCGGACGCGGAATGTGGGGCGGCGGATATCTCGCTTTGGCGAGATAAGCGGAGCCGTTGCATGGGCGCTTGGGCTCCGTGCTCTCGGTTGATCGGGGAAGCCGAAAAAGCTCGGCCTGTCAGATGGCTCGGAGACGAGCCGGGAGGCCGAGGAAGCTCAGGCCTTGTAACAGCTCGGAGACGAGCAGGGAAGCGGTGGAAGATCTGTTATAGGATTTCTCGAAAGTGAGCTGATGGCTAGTTGCTAGGCGAATACGGAAGGTATTCCGGGGAGGTCTCCGAAAAGCCGGATGATACCTTGGAGACGAGGTCCCGAGGAATTTCCCCAATGCATCAGGCTTATTCTAGCTCCGTAGCCCCCAGGACACGTCATCTTCCACATGTCGTGATCTGGGGAATTCCTACTTGTGAGCATCATCATTAGCCCCCCGCTCTCGTTTTGACCTATTTATGGGTCGGGTCGAGAGTGGTCTGCTTAGTTTTCTCTGCTCAGCTTGGTGCCGAGATTTCTTCATGGTGGATTGTCCAGGAACGGGATGGCGTTTGGCCGTTGCGACTTTTCGATTTTTGAGTCCACATCGTGTCTCTTCATGCGCCTTAATTTTCGTGCGTATCCCCGATGACATCAGCAGATCGGTGAGATGATTGCGCTTTAAAGAGGGGGCGCCGTTTCACTCGATCGTCAGTTGGGCTACGGGCTACGTTTCCGACGTTGGTTGGCGGGCACGATAGGCTGTCTCTGACTTCTGCCATGAAGAGACATCCCCAATGGTCGATCGTCACGTAGAGCCTCGACGGCCGCTAGGTGCGACACTTCGCTTTGGCAGGAATCGATCTGTGACGTAGGATGTTCTCTTTGGAGTGCATAAATAAGAGGGGACCATCCTAGGGGTGAAACTTTGCCGTAGCTGTCTATTATCATTTGAATATGTCCCAGCGCACCTCCGCTTAGGTCGGATCTTCTGCTAATTTTTCCTCGGCAAACCCTTTCCTTGAATCAGGTCAGATGTCTTCCTTCGAGGTGTCTATGGATGTAGTAGGGGTAGAGTCGGACGATGAGGCTACAGTTTCTGAGGTCGAGTCCAGCGGGTCCTCCTCTTCTTCGGCTTCAGATAGCCGACAGGATTCTTCTACTACTGCGTCTTCTGTGTCGGGCTCGCCCCTCAGAGTTAGGGCCGCTTTTATCACTCGCCATCGGGGGGCAACAAGGGCTCCCAAGGTTCGTATCGGGAATACCCACGATGCGCCCTCCGTCATGAATCATATGGTCGAGATTTCCGACATCCGGACTCGATTCCATATCCCTTCTGTTGGCTATAGTGCCCTCAAGGCAATTATCATAGTCGCGGACTTGTGATCATGATGATTGAGGCAGGACCTATACCGATGAAACAGTCTTACTCAAGATGATAGTATGCTATCTGGTTTGTCTTTGTGATCATATACATGTTGATAGAGCCCATATGATTCTTGCTTGACTGCCAGCATTGTGATGGCGATCACATACGTGGGAGCTGGGGGTCTATAAGCACATCCTTAAATGTCCCTAGTCGTGGGAGTATCGAGACCGGGCATCGATACTCCAGTGTAGACTAGTGTATACTGATCGAGACCCCGACGAGGGACGGTGGCTAGGTCTCACAAGCCATTGGTGTTAGTTTGTTCACCTAAGATAGTATACAGGTGATCATTGGGTTATGAGTACACTGGACGGACTCGCCGAGAACCTGCTAGTTGGTATTATACCTATTGTTAGATAGCAGTTCCCAGGTGACATGTGTACAGGTTATTCTGTTGACCTAAGATCGTCATTTGTCTCGTATGAGTTCCTACTGTACTTTGATTACTACCCTACCACGGCTCAAAGGAGTCGTGTAAACAGGTTTTAGTTGGGTACAGTCCCGAGCCACATGGAGGCAGTGATCGGATCGTTGGGGATTCGTCTCTCCCGGTATTGGGGGTTGATGTCGCGTTGTGTACGGATGGCCATCACCATAAATCCGTGGCCACGGTGGACGATAATTATCGATCCAGGATCGACAGTTTCTCAGGTGGTGATGGGTTTCATACCGACACTAAATATCGCGTTTTTGGGGGTCTGACTTTATCCACCCTCTTGACTCGTTATGCGATACTCTTAAACGAATAGACCGGACTGTACGGATATTGTCACTGTCAGGCTCAGTAGGGGTTTTGCATGAGTTTGCTCGTCGGCCTCTCTTTCACTCAATACCTGGGTTGCCATTACGTACAGCTAGTGCTGCTGACGTGCTTGTGGTTAAACCCACTGCCAGCGTATTGACGAGTCTTTAGAGTCCCACACATAGGGTTTCCCTGGTTCTGGAGAAATAATGTAGTAGCCGTATTGGATACGTGCAGGGTTCCGATCGATTGGTGTACTTGCCGACTCGAGTTTGAGCCGGATTATTAAATCAGATATTGATATAATAATTTACATATATGTATTTCGGTATGTATATTCTAGTATTATATTCGTTGTGTTATGCCATCTTTTTGGGTATTCGTATTTCAGAACGAATGCAGATATATTTACAGTTGAATGTAATTCGTATTTTTTATCGGATAACATTCTAGATGGTGCCACCTCATTTCTTGATTTGAGAATTTTATTAAAATGGTAAATGAGGTGGATATTAGCATGATGAGGCGTGAGGACAACCATGCTTGCAATAGTGCACACAAATGAATTGTTAATTCATTTGTGTTCACTATTCAAGTATGGTAGGATTTTAAAATTGAAAAAATGCATTTTACAAAACCTTGCATGCTATTTTCTCTTTCCAAGAGAAGGTCATTTTTGAACCATGAAGGTTTTGTTCATTGTTTTTCTTCTTGAGCTCCTCCTTCACCATTTGTGTTTCACCTCCACTAGCTTTCATGCTTTGCTTCCACCTTCAAGTTTTTGAGATAGCTAACACTAAGAAACATTCACACTACATCCTAGGCTCTCTAGGGTAGCATCCTAGAGACCCTAGTTGCTCTATAAGCATCATATCGTGGAGCTAGAGCCGGAGTTACATCCCTCGGGTGGATCATCGGAGATGGAGGAAGACCGGCGACCAAACCACATCAAGAAACCTCTAGGAGCTTGGAATGAAGACTGAAGGACACGGATCAACTCGGTTTAACGATTCTAACTCTTAGTTTAGCTTGCTAGTTTAGGGTTTAAGGTCGATCCGGGATTCGGGTAGCGGTAGCGCCTGTTTGATAAATTTTTGTTCCGCATTTTGGCCGCGTTTCGACGGCCGGGGCGCTGCCGGAACCCTTCATTGTATCAGAGCCACCCTTTAAACGCCTTGCTAGCTTATTTAAACGTGCTTAAAAGATCGATCGACGAAAATTGCCAAAATCACGTTTTCCATTTTCTGTTTGCTGTCGATTTTCAAAAGTGGTCAAAAAATTATTTCAGGCATCTTAAAAATCCGTGCAGGCAAATATAAGGCTACACAAAAAATTTGAGCTCGTGATGCCACTAAAGTGCCGCGGATCCGCCGCACTAACCCCTTATTGGCGGCGGTTCTGCGACCATTTATTGGCGACGGGCCGTCAAATTTTCACTGTAGCTCATATACTTGGAATTATGATTTTTGTGATATTCTGTTTTGGCCCAGGTTTCAGTGAAGTGTTGTTTTGCTATTGGGGGAAATTTGGAACTTAGTCGATCGATATTTTAAGTGTGCGTTTATCAGTACATACATTATAATCTGCGACCGTGAATGTCATTTGATCGGTAAACTCATCTAATTGCTATATGTCTTTTAGACGGATTTGCGAACGTGACATTCACGTTGATGTTCTGTATTGTGCTGTGATGTTGGTTGGATTGTCGTGGTGGATAGCCAGCGGTGCAATGTTAGTACAGTTTTAATTTTATTTGTACATTTGTTATTGCGGGGCGAGCGTCCGACATGTGGACTGTCGTCACTGCCATTTTGTATATTATTCTTTTGGGGCACGACCGGGCTGAGGTCGATACCACCCTTGTATATTATTTTTTTTCTGTACTAGGATTACCCCGCAGTGGAGTGCACAAATAGCCGAGTTTTAGAGGGCAGCGAGTCCGCGTCTCATGGCGTTGGGACGGAGGGGACCTTACTCTAGAATTGACGGGCTATTCGCCGCACTCGTAGGGGGTATAGGTTGACCCAGGAGGGGTGCTCAAGTTACCGAATTCCGTGAAGTGCTGGGTGGTCCATTCACGTTGTTGAAGGGGGCTGCCTCACTTCTGGTTTTGGCGGGTAACTTGCCGCGCTCGTAGGGGTCTAGGTTTCATTGCACATGCTATCCACACGACAGGGAACGTCGGGTCTCACTTGTGGCTCAAGTGAAACCCGGGGCTCCAGATTATCCACCATTCTGCGTTGCTTCTGTGATGTTTCTGTGATGTTGCTTTATATCATGCCTGGGACGAATGTTATATATATATTTATATATACTAGTAGATGTTGTATATGTTTTGCACTCGCGCTAGCCCACTCCCCGCTCTGTCGTTAGTTAAGTAACTTAACGGGTGATGATGGGACCCAGTGGCGAATGCGGATGGCATATACTTACATTTTCGTTCTTTTCTGGTGTGATTAATTGATGGGACTGCATAGATTCTTATCAATGAAAATATAAAACAAACCTATATATGATGTTGTTAGAACCAAGTTTTTAAAAACTGACATTACAGACGTACACTTTTGCTCTGCATCGTGGTATTCATTTTGGAATATCCTGCACCTCATTCGACGAGGCAAGGGCCGAGATCCCTTCATCAGGAGTGACCCCTTGGGTAAAAGTTTGCGTCAACGTAATAACTTTACTATAGTCAATTATTTTTGCTTTGCATCATGGTATTCAGTTTGGGATATCCTGCAACCCATTAGACGGGGAAAGAGCCGAGATCCCTTCACCCGGAGTGACCTCTTTAGCAAAAGTTTTCGCCACTATATATTTGTAAAACCACTTGGATTCCTTCAACGATATCAAGTTCATTACGTTAAAGGTTTTTCGCCAAAAACCAGTTGTAGCCCTCCGTCATTTCTTACAAGTATTACTTAGTATTCATGCTGTGTATGTTGACCTCTATCAAGGCACAGTGCTTGGTTGCTGGGTAATGCTTGTTTGTTGCATAGATATGCGATTATTTAGGATAGTCGTACGGTCATGTTGACCTCTGTCAAGGGCTCACGGGTGGGTCTAAGTTAATCCAGGACAATGACGGGTTGAACTTGACTTGCGACTTATGATATGTTGACCTCTGTCAAGGTCATAAGCCGTTTGGGGTAAAAATCATATCGGGAGTTTCAAACATACAAGAAACTTTCCAGGCTTGCGCATACCTTCTGGAGTATGGTAACTTGAGTGGCTTCCATCAAGTTATCATACGATGATAATTGGATCCCGATTCCCACTGATGAGTAGGATTACTTCTCGGGTGATTCCGACTAATTCTCCTTTTAGGTTTGGAGAAGAATTCGAGGATACATTGGGAGCCATCCAGATTAGATAAAATGATTAACCATTCTGATCTAGGTTAGAGTGCACGCTGAGTGTTTCTTTTCTCTCTCTCTCTCTCTGGCTGCGACTTTGGCCCGACCTTTGACTAAAACTCATAAACCCAAATTGATTGAACCTTCTTAAAACACTATGGATTTTGAAATGTCACGGTGTCGCATACATAATTGCTACTTCTATATCACCTTTGCATTTCTCCAGAACACCCCGTATTACTACGAACATCCACTTCCATTGGATAAATCCATCGTATAGTTACATACGAACTCGAAGGAACTTTTTTGAGGATGGATTCTGGTTCTGGAGAGAATGAATTGGATTGTTCGGTTGTCTTTTCTCTTTACCTTCTCTCAGGTTGTGAGGGCTCCTAGGATTAGGAGAGGGTACACCTATTGAGCTTATTGGATAGTCTTCCTCCAGACCATAGGCAGGTGCCGAACGGTAGGGAAGGAAGAAAACCAATTAAGCTTAAGTGTGGTGTACAGAAGGTAATAAGTAAAGACATATAAAGGGATTAGAATAATGGCAAAGGAAATGCGATCACCATCATTCACGACGAAACCAAGTATACCCCTGCTACTCCTACATCCACTTTGCATTTCTCTAGGACACTCCGTATCACTACGGATATCCACTTCCATTGGATATGCCATTGTATAGTTACATACGAACTTGAAGGAATTCGTCCCAGATTCGGGGATGGTTTCCGGTTCAAGAGAAATTGGATAGGATTATTCAGATATCTTTTCTCTTTACCTTCTCTCAGATTACGAGAGCTCCTAGAATTAGGAGAGTACACCTATTACGCTTATTGGATAGTCTTCTTCCAATCCTTAGGCTGATGCCGAAAGGTAGGGAATGAAGAAAACCAATTAGGGTAAAAGAGGTGTACATAAGGTAATAAGTAAAGACATAATAAAAGGATTGCAGAGAGGGCAGGCAAGTATATGGTTA
Organism: Agapanthus africanus; assembly: GCA_030015575.1. Lineage (NCBI taxonomy): Eukaryota > Viridiplantae > Streptophyta > Magnoliopsida > Asparagales > Amaryllidaceae > Agapanthus > Agapanthus africanus. The sequence goes on from JASDDO010000004.1 coordinate 284,960,404, forward strand.
CTGTCGTGAATCAGGATAGTGGAAGAGGCGTTATTAGGAATACCAGTTAACCCCTTTTGAAACATTTTCATGTTTCAGTTTCACTGTGCGATATTAATTGAAAACTGTTTTCCCAATTGGAATCTAACTCCAGGGTATGTATTTACCAGATCAGTTTCTCATATCTGTATGTTATTACAAATGGTGAATGGGGGTAAGATATTGAGAATTGGGTGATTAGATCCTCATTATATCGGAATTCGTAGTAATTGGTGATATTTGAGGAAATCATCTGGATTTTGCCGGATGACAAATATTTGGTTTTGAATATCCGTTGTTATGCACCAATTTCAAACTGATATATCTGTACATTTATTTTATAAAGAAAGATATAATTTTTTGATATTATGTCTGTGACATTTACCTATATCAGCTGGTGATTATGTAAGGTGCATTCAATAACAGTGTAATTCTTCTTAACCATAGTACAGTTTTTCAACCTACGACGCACAGGGTTGAGTTATTGAACTCAAGAGACTTATAGAAAGTATTGTATGTTGTCCAATGTCCATTAGAACAATAGGGTTGGTACTCGTACTATATTCTGTTCACTTATGACTTCTCCAGTTCTGAACATGTATTTCGTTGAAATGCAAGGTCCATATATTCAGAAGTTATAGGTATAAGAATAAAGTACAGAACCATTTGTTGTAAGTATCAGGATTCTTCGAGGAAGTCGAAAATGTAGATACTTATGTTTGGTATTCAGTTAATAGTAATGGTTTTGAGAACTTGCTTCTCTTTCAGGTTACTCATATATGGATGCACTTCTGGATGAGTAATGCTGATTGTCCTCTTTCCATTTGGTTGATATGCACTGGAGACTGCTGCATGATTTTGAATCTGGTTCCAATTAAATTAGTGCTTTTGTTTCTATATTAGATTTATATAGAATCAATTTATATCTTAACGATGTTAAGGTATAGGGAGTTGTCCGGCTGATGCTTAAAACCAGAATCCGGATAAACTCAAGGCACGTTTCAGTAATGGCAGTTTGTGGGTTATCCTGGGCTTTGACGAGGGATAATTTTTTACCATCAAGAAGATCAATATTTATATTATTCTTGACTCGCCACAGTTTTAGTAAAATGGATTTTTTTTCAGAAAAACAAAAGTGGGAGTATGGTAGAACTGGAAGTGATTCCAGAACCACAAACGATCACTGATAATTTAATAGAACCTAAAGATTCAATTAGTTTCGACGTTCTATTAGCCACTCCGCAGATTTGGTGGGTAACCTCAGTCACCCGAGAGGTACTTCGGTCTTCTTAGAGACAGTGACAGGGAGGTTCTTGTTTACCCAGACTTGCCATTGCTGGTGTTCTAGACTATAAGACCCGGCAGGAGGATGAGTATACCGTCATTCTAAACTAGCTTTAAAAGTGCACTCTGCCAGAGAGTTGTTGTAGTCAGTGGGAGCAGCGGAAGCTTAGTGGGCAAGTAGCTTATGTCTATTTATAGACCAAAGCTGGTATAGCGGAAATAGATCATCTATTTTTGATGTAACAGTCATAAGCTTTGACTTCATCAGAATAGGAGATGGACCTGCTAAGAAGGTAGTAGAGAGTGATGTCAAGGTATTGGGGTGACATGCACTTAATAGGAAGAGATATTCCTATACTACGATCGGTTGTACTATGGTTGCCACAAAGTTGTTTCTCCACATAGGATATGGATGTAATATCAGGTTTTCTGGTTACTAGATCTATGGTTTTAGATCTAGATTTGGGAAGAATCCTAATCTGGGTACTTTGACATTAAATGGACGACTCCTGGCATGGTGGTCTACCTGCAGGTGATGGAGTCAACCTCTTTAAAGGTGTCTTACAGGCTAAAAGGGAGAGGGTTCTATATGATTAGCATGTCACTTGCTTAGGCAATTGAGTTAATCATGAAATGTCAAGTACCACACCAGATATTGTTTTTACACTAGCTGCAATAAACATATATTAATCTAATCCTGGAGAAACATTGGGAAGCAGTTTATGAACATAAGTGAATGTTCTTGGGATATGGTAACGACGGCCTTCTTCAGGAGACGGTTATCATTTCAGGCTTCCAAGGTGACCTGGATGACAGAGTGGCTGTCAGAGTTATAGTTTTTCCCTCTTTTGAGGGACAGTATGTTGGACAGATGGTCCAAGCGGATACTGAGGAAAGGCAAGGCGCAGGATACTGATTAAATTCAGTGGACAATACAGTATAAGTAGTTTGCTGAATTTGGAGTTTATTTATGAACTGGGTCCCATCAGATATCCAGACAAATTCTAAGACAAATATTGCTCATTTCGGGAGATTGTTTTCTCCGCGAAGTTGAGATTAAGAGAGATACGGTATATCGAGAGGGTTCTATATGATTAGCATGTCACTTGCTTAGGCAATTGAGTTAATCATGAAATGTCAAGTACCACACCAGATATTGTTTTTGCACTAGCTGAAATAAACATATATTAATCCAATCCTGGAGAAACATTGGGAAGCAGTTTATGAACATAAGTGAATGTTCTTGGGATATGGTAACGGCAGCCTTCTTCAGGAGACGGTTATCATTTCAGGCTTCCAAGGTGACCTGGATGACAGAGTGGCTGTCAGAGTTATAGTTTTTCCCTCTTTTGAGGGACAGTATGTTGGACAGGTGGTCCAAGCGGATACTGAGAAAAGGCAAGGCGCAGGATACTGATTAAATTCAGTGGACGATACAGTATAAGTAGTTTGCTGGATTTGGAGTTCATTTATGAACTGGGTCCCATCAGATATCCAGACAAATTCTAAGACAAGTATTGCTCATTTCGGGAGATAGTTTTCTCCGCGAAGTTGAGATTAAGAGAGATACATAAAGAAACATTGGAGCGGATCAACTCACTAAGGTTATTTCTCGAACGCAATCATTTTCGCAAACAGGATTTTTGAAACTGATTAGTAGAGAAGTTGGGTGTTCGGTATCACACGGGCTGTGAGTATGCAACATCGCAATAATTGGCCTTAAGTACAGGTGGGAGATTGTTGGCTATAGTGCCCTCAAGGCAATTATCATAGTCGCGGACTTGTGATTATGATGATTGAGGCAGGACCTATACCGATGAAACAGTCTTACTCAAGATGATAGTATGCTATCTGGTTTGTCTTTATCATCATATACATGTTGATAGGGCCCATAGGATTCTTGCTTGACTGCCAGCATTATGATGGCGATCACATACGTGGGAGCTGGGGGTCTATAAGCACATCCTTAAATGTCCCTAGTCGTGGGAGTATCGAGACCGGGCATCGATACTCTAGTGTAGACTAGTGTATACTGATCGAGACCCCGATGAGGGGCGGTGGCCAAGTCTCACAAGAAATTGGTGTTAGTTTGTTCACCTAAGATAGTGTACAGGTGCTCATTGGGTTATGAGTACACTGGAAGGACTCGCCGGGAACCTGCTGGTTGGTATTATACCTATTGTCAGATAGCAGTTTCCAGGTGACATGTGTACAGGTTAGTCTGTCGACCTGAGATCGTCATTTGTCTCATGTGAGTTCCCACTGTGCTTTGATTACTACCCTACCACGGCTCAAAGGAGTCGTGCAAACAGGTTTTAGTTGGGTACAGTCCCGAGCCACATGGAAGCGGTGATCGGATCGTCAAGGATTCGTCTCTCCCGGTATTGGGGGTTGCTGTCGCGTTGTATACGGATGGCCATCGCCATAAAAACGTGACCACGGTGGACGAGAATTATCGATCCAGGATCGACAGTTTCTCAGGTGGTGATGGGTTTCATACCGACACTAAATATCGCGTTGTTGGGGGTCTGACTTTATCCACCCCCCCTTGAATTGATATGCGATACTCTTAGACGAACAGATCGGACTGTACGGATATTGTCATTGTCTGGCTCAATAGGGGTTCTGCATGAGTTTGCTCGTCAACCTCCCTTTCGCTCAATACCTGGATAACCGTTACGTACAGCTAGTGCCGCTGACGTGCTTGTGGTTAAACCCACTGCCAGCGTATTGATGAGTCTTTAGAGTCCCACACAGAGGGTTTTCCTGGTTCTGGCGAAATGATGTAGTAGCCGTATTGGATACGTGCAGGGTTCCGTTCAATTGGTGTAATTTGTACCAGGACTTTCGATCGGACAATTGATAGTACTAGTCTACTCGGGTTTGAGCCGAATTATTAAATCAGGTATTGATTTAATAATTTACATATATGTATTTCGGTACGTATATTCTAGTATTATATTCTTTGTGTTTTGCTATCTTTTTGGGTATTCGTATTTCAGTACGAATGCAGATACATTTACAGTTGAATGTAATCCGTATTTTTTACCGGATAACATTCTAGAAGGTGCCACCTCATTTCTTGATTTGACCATTTTATTAAAATGGTAAATGAGGTGGATATTAGCATGATGAAGTGTGGAGACAACCATGCTTGCAATAGTGCACACAAATGAATTGTTAATTCATTTGTGTTCACTATTCAAGTATGGTAGGATTTTAAAATTGAAAAAATGCATTTTACAAAACCTTGCATGCTATTTTCTCTTTCCAAGAGAATCTCATTTTTGAAGCATGAAGGTGTTTTTCATTGTTTTTCTTCTTGAGATCCTCCTTCACCATTTGTGTTTCACCTCCACTAGCTTTCATGCTTTGTTTCCACTTTCAAGTTTTTGAGATAGCTAACACCAAGAAACATTCACAATACATCCTAGGCTATCTAGGGTAGCATCCTAGAGATCCTAGTTGCTCCATAAGCATCATATCGTGGAGCTAGAGCCGGAGTTACATCCCTCGGGCGGATCATCGGAGATGGAGGAAGACCGGCGACCAAACCACATCAAAGAACCGCTAGGAGCTTGGAATGAAGACCGAAAGACACGGATCAACTCGGTATAATGATTCTAACTCTTAGTTTAGCTTGCTAGTTTAGGGTTTAAGCTCGATCCGGGATTCGGGTAGCGGTAGAGCCGGTTTGATAAATTTTTGTTCTGCATTTTGGTCGTGTTTCGACGGCCGGGGCGCTGCCGGAACCCTTCACCCTCTGGCTATTCACTTTGTCTGGACAGAGAGGGTGGGAGAGCAGACCTTGTGCAGGGAAAGGAGATTGCTTTGTATCCGGAAGTATTCTGCGCAGGGATGCATCTGCCCTTCTCAACCAAGATTTGTGCGGTGCTCCATTGTTTCCATCTTGCCCCGGGCCAGCTAGCGCCGAACTCGTGGAGGATCCTTCTCGGGTTTCTGTTCCGGTTAAAATTTGATCGGATCCCCTTCGATTTGAGTCTCCTCCTGTCTCTTTTTTGTTATAAAACTCACCCCGGTACCAGTAAGGACGAGCCAAGTTGGGTTTATCTGTCGTTTAAGAAATGTAAGGGTAAGGCGTCCGGGTCGGGGTTAGTGGTTGTCCTTTCTTCCATCCATGAATGGAAGGAGATGTTCGTTTTCGTCGGGCCTCCGGAAAGTGATGATTGGCCTGTACCCATCCAGTGGCACAGGGCTGACTGTCCTAGGGTGAGGCAGTCGAATGCCCCCGACGAGAAGGTGGTGTCCCAGTGGGAACCAATCCAGTTGGCCGATGTCCTCCTTTCCGAGCAGGTATAAGCTATGACGAGCTCAGTCCTGTGTGTTTTTTAGGCAAGCTAAGGTACTTGATGACTTGTTTAGACTTTGCCAAAACTCTTTTGCCATTTATGTGTTGCTGACCTTTTCCTTATGTTGTTTTTTTTCTTCTCACAGAGCCCATGGACCGATCAAAAATTATGGCGACTATTGCTGCTAAGGCCCAGGGAAGAAAGACCGGTGGCGCCCGCTCGTCCCGACCAGGTCCGAGCGCTGCTCTTAAGCAAACTCCTTCGACCAAGACTCCCATAGAGCCTCCCATCCCGGAGGAACGTCGCGGGGAGAATAAAAACAAGCGCGGGGCCCGACGCCTCGGGTTAGGGAGGAGGTGACTCCCCCCCACCGAATCCCCCCTTAAGAGACAGAAGCGGGTAGTTTATCGGCCACCTTCTACAGGGATTCAAGTGCAGGAGGGTGACTTCTGCATCGAGGTGCCCTCAGGGCTATCTGTGGCTGACAGCTTGCGGGTGGACATGGAGAAGGCGGTGGGGGCCAAGATTCCTTGGGGCACCATGAAGGCCCAAGTGGCTGCAATTGCTCAAGAGACGGTTCAGGCCAGCAGGTTTTTCTTTAAAAATTTCTAAAGATTTATTTCCTCAGTTTCATTTTGTTAACACGTTTGTTGTTTCCCTCAGGTCCTTCAGCACTGCGCTCTCCTCGTCGACATGGAGTCCGAGGAGATCGCCCCGGCAATGAAGAAGGCGAGCGAATCATCCTCGCGAAAGGAAGAGCTTCTTCTTCCATTGCAGCAAGCGGAAGAGAAGTCAACCCTCCTTGACTCGATATTGGTCGCCGAGGGGCTGGTGGTCTCCAAGCTGAAGGAGTCCCATCGGGTTCTAAAAGAATCTAACCGGGCTATCCAAGTCCAAATGGAAGAGACAAACGGCCTTTTCAACACCATGAAAAGGTCGAGGGATGCCATCAAGAAGGATACCCGAGCGGCTTTAGATGTGGCAAAGCTCGTTGAGAGCAGGGCGGAGAGGGCCGTGGAAGAGTATAAGGCGTCTGATCAGTTTTACCTCGATCTCGCCGACTCCGCGGCCATCAGGTGGCACAATGCCCGCGACGCCGTCAAAGAAGCAATACCCCAGTTCGTCGACCGCGAGCTCCGAACAAGGTTTCCCCTCGCCGAGGAAGTGCCACAGGGCGGCGCCGAGCTGGTCGTAGAGGTCATAGAGACCGGCAGAAGCATCAAGCCCGAGGTCGCCGTTGTGGCCCCCGATGGAGGCGCCGAGCCAGGTGAGGTGGCGGCCGAGCGGGCAGCCTGAGCTATTCCACCTTCTTCTTTTTCTCTTTTTAGAATTTTTTAAAGCCTCCGGGCATTTTTGTAAGGCTGAGGAGCCCACGATACCTTGTATATAATTTTGATCGTAAATAAAGTACATACATTTTTCTTTGCTCAAGTTTCTTCATTCTGCAAGTGCTTTTAGCTCGCAAGTCTTTTTATCTTGCCAGTGTTAAGCCGGTGTCCACCCTTTCTAGGTGATGGTCGCGTCTCGAGTATGAGTCGAACGATAGCCAAGTGTAGGAAGGTCGGTATCCTCCCTTTCCCCGGAGTCGAGATGACGATCGCGCATCTAGAATAAATCGAACGATAGCCAAGTGTAGGAAGGTCGGTATCCTCCCTTTTCCCATAGTAGAGATAACGATCACGCATCTAGAACGAATCAAATGATAGCCAAGTTTGAATGGGTAGGCGTCCCTCGATTCCTCCTTGTTGTGGGCCTTTGATCCATGTCTTTGTAGGGTAGGAAGCTATCCGTTTTGGGTGTATCGAGCTGGGATCTGCTCGGCGGCCTCACGATGAGGGATTTAGATCCACTTCTTTGTAGGGCAGGAAGCTACCTATTATGGATGAGCCGAGTAGGAAGCTGCTCGGAGGCCTCATGACGAGGGGTTTAGATCCACAGCATTGTCTGGCAGGGAGCTACCCATTGCATATGGGCTGAGTAGGAATCTGCGCGGCGGCCTCACGATGAGGGCTTTCATAACTCCCTAGTGCCTCCGTGGCATGTCGTTCAACCTTCCGTGGTCCATATATGTGGGAATGGTGACCGTCATGGACGACACGTGGTAGTACTATATCGGGAAAGTGAGATATTCTGTGATTTGCATCGCTGCGCGAGTAGATCTCGGCTGTTGGAAGATATTTGTTGAGGCTATAAATACCGAAGGTGCATCGGTTTCTTCCTGGTCTTGCATTTCCCCAAAGATGATTGGCCGCATGTGTAACATCAGAAAGATCATTTCTCGTGACGATGTGTACTTTTATAACCTTGATCGTTTCGAGAAGACGTACGAGGAGGTAATAAGCCGTATAGAGGGCCACTGCGGACGCTTACTTCTCCGGCAATCTCCTCTCCTTCAAGTTCTAATTTATACAAAATGGAGGACTTCCCTAGGTCTGTACAACACCCTATCTCCGCAGTTTATGGACGAAGCATTTGACAAGATGCATATGGTCCACGATCTTGGTATGATCTCGAAGAGTAGGCAGGACCGATCGGTGGAACTTCTTCTTGATAGTTTTCAGCAAAGGTTGATCGTTACGTCTTGCCCGGCGGATGGGGTCCCCGGCGAGTCCATGGCTTCTAGGGTCCATGGGTACCATTAGAGGGAGAGGGCCGAGACTGCTTGGGCTCGGCTGGGAGAGATTTCTTCTGAGTATCTCCGACAATGTTTTCTTAATCCTCGCCCTCCACTGCTGTAATCACTGTAAGGATGGGGAGCGCCTAATACCTCTGAAATAAATAAATTTTTTTGGTTGCAGTGTACTGTCTCTTTTCCTCTCCTTGGTATATATTTTATATTTTTTCTTAAAAAACTTCGGAGTCCTAGAACCGAGAAAAGAAACAAAGGGCTGAAGCCCCGCGGTGGTACAAAAAGTCTCTTTTGTGAGAGGACCTAGCTCGGAAGACTTAGTTTAATGATGAAAGGAACTACATTATTTAAGAAAAGGTACATGTTTATTTATACAACTTGAGCTTTTCTGCATTATAAGGCCCAGGAAAATTACGGCCCCGGACGTCCTGCAGGTGATATGCTCCATTGGGCAACGCTTCTGTTACAAGAAACGATCCGTCCCACTTCGGGGAGAACTTGTGCAGTCTCCCTTGGTATACGAACTCGTTTCTTCGAAAGACGAAATCTCCGTCTTGAAGGCCCGATGTTTAACTCGGGCATTGTAGTAGCGAGTAGTCTGTTGTTCTGATCTGTGCTCGAACAAGATGTCTAAGTTGCTTCGGAGTGCCAAGGTGTTAGCTTCGTCATCAAAGTGTTAGACCCTATAACTAGGTAGTCCGATTTCCACGAGAACCATCTCCTCGGTTCCATAGCAGAGGCTAAATGGGGTTTCTCCCGTGGGTGTCTTTTTCGATGTCCGCAACACCCATAGCACCCATAGTAATTCCTCGACCTAGCTGCCTTGCCTTCCTTTCAAACGACTCTGAGACTGTGGATGACGCCTCGGTTTGCTACCACGGCCTGCCCTTTGCATTGTGGATGTGCGACCGTGGCAAGCTCTTTGAATTTGTCATTTTCGAAGTTGGTCCCATGGTCGGTAACCAAGAACCTCAGGATTCCAAATCGAGAGATTATGTTGTTCTATAAGAACTTTATTGTAGAGGCGGCATCCGGTTTCCTGATGGGCATGGCCTCTATCCATTTTGTGAAGTAGTCTACGGCGATGAAGATGTATCTGTGTCCGCCCATGCCGGTGGAGAGTTAGCCAACCATATCCATCCCTCTTTGAGCAAACAGCCAAGGGGAACTGAGAGGCGTTAGATCGGTGGCGGGGAGACGAGATATGCTGCCGAAAAGCTGGCAGTTCTTGCAACTTATGACCAGCTTTTCGGCATCCTGGTGTATTTTTGGCCAATGGTATCCTTGGAGCAGTGTCTTCTGAACCAGGGTACGGGCCCCTTGATCCGCTCCTCTGACCCCTTCATGTATCTCTTGCAGAACGTAGTCTGCCGTGTGGGGGTTGATGCACCGGAGTAGAGGCCGAGTGTATGACTGTAAGTCAACGTTACACACCCCATAAGATGCGGGGAGGCGGAATAGGTAAAAAAATCATTTTGTTCAAAGTAACATCGACTATCAAACGGATCTTTGCTAAACCCTAACTAACAAACTATCTAGAAATAGTTAACTACTATGATGGATGATTATACCTCAAGATACTAGTCCTTCTTGTTCTTGTTGTTCACCTCCTCGTCGGCCTCCTCGATGTAATAGAAGATCCACCCGAGAGTTCCTTCTTCAAGCTTTAACCTCTAACTTGAGGTAACTAAGTGGCTAGGATTGCTAATCCAAGTGACCTAGAAGATATAGAGATAGATTAAGGATCTATCAGTCTTGCTAACCCTAAGGTTCTCAACACATGAGAGGATTAGGGTTAGGATGAAGAAGATGAGAGCTTGAGGAGAGAGAATGTGTTTGTGATAATGAATTAAATCTTGAGTCTCTTAGATAATTATGAAGCATGAAAAATATCTAAACAATAATAAATATAATCAACAACCATGCTTCATTAATTACCTTGAGGTGAATCACCTCATGACTCATGGTGTAATTAATGAAAATTACACATCACCTCTCCACCTCATTAAGTTTAATTCACAAATGAATAAAAACTAAATGAGCCACCTTTCTTCAAGAAGCTTCTCGAGTAATTACGAGAATACCCCTCCTATCCGTATTTACGAAAAACACGGATATACTGAGACTGCATAAATCCAATAATCCAATACTAGAACCTGGCTTAAACCAAAGCCTGCTAGTATAATCCGTCCGAACATCATACATGCATAAGTACACGTATATGTCCGAATCCTGTCGTAAAACCATACGACCTCTATATCGTTTTGCCTGAAGCAGGGAAACTCTCTGTGTGGGACTTTAAAGACTTGACACTACGCTGGCAGTGGGTTTAACCACAGACCGCAAGTAGCACTAGCTATACGTAACGGCCTCAGGTAGATGTCGATAAGAAGGTCGATGAGAAAACCCATCCGAACTCCTACTGAGCCTGATGTGACAAACTCCGTACAGTCCGGTCTGTTCGTCTAAGACTATCGCATATCGGGCCTAGGGGGAGGCAAGCGTCAGTCCACTAAAAGCGGTATAAGTCGTGTCGGAGTGAAGCCCATCACACCTTGAGAAGCTACTGGAAAACTTACCAGTAAATCTCGCTTGCCCTGGCCAGGGACCTTGCGTAATGGCTCTCCAAACACAACGCGATATCAACCCCTAACACAGGGAGAGACGAATCCTATCTAACCGCCACTGCCTCCAAGTGTGTCGGGACTGCACCCAACTGCTACCTTTTTGCACGACTCAGTCGAAGCGTGGTAGGGTAGCAATCTAAGAACAGTGGGAACACACTCGAGAACAAGCAGCAGTGCCAAGTCTACGGATTATGCTGTACTCATGTCACCTGGGAACTGTTAACTGACGACGGGTATAATACCAACCAACAGTTCCCTGCGAGTCCTATCCGGTGTACCCGTAACCCAACGAGCACCTGCTTACTATCTCCAGTACAACGTACTAATGGCTGTGGGACAGACCATTTCCCCTGCTGGGACGAGAAGCGTATACACTAGTCTACTCCGGAGTATCGATGCCCCGTCTCGATAATCTTATGACTAGGGACCTGAAAAGGATGTGCTTGTAGACTACCCAGCCCCTATTAGTGTAACTGCCATCACAACGCTGGTAGTCAAGCAAGATCCTATGGGCTCTATCAATATGTATTCGCGATATGCTAAAAGTAACATATACACATATTAAGATAGATATAAACCAAGTAGCATACTACTATGTTGAGCAAGACTGTTAATACAACTGCGAATATCCCAAGCTTCCATTAAGTAATATACAAGCCAGTATGATACAATAATGGCCCTTAGGGCATATACACTAACAATCTCCCACTTGCATTAGGGCCATGTACTGGCGTATCGAAGACCTATCATCTCGAATAGCCTCTCGAACTGTGTCTGACGTAAGGTCTCTGCGAATGGATCTGCATTGTTCTCCTCTGTAGCAACTTTCCGGACCTCGATCTCCCGGTGATCTATGGTCTCCCTGATCAGGTGATACCGCCTCAAGATGTGTCTGGTCTTTTGATGGGACCTGGGTTCCTTTGCTAAAGCTATAGCCCTGTTGTTTTCACAATACAGAGGTATTAGATCAACAATGGATGGAACCACCTGAAGTTCTGTTAAGAACTTCTTTACCCAGACTGCTTCTTTTGCGGCATCAGAAGCTTCGATATACTCCGCTTCCATCGTCGACTCAGCAATGGTGTCCTGCTTAGAACTCTTCCAGCACACCGCCCCTCCATTGAGGGTAAAGACATAACCTGACATGGACTTGGAGTCATACTTGTCACTCTAGAAGCTGGAGTCAGCAAAAGCCTCGATCTGGAGGTCTTTTTCGCCGTAAACCAAGAACATATCCTTAGTCCTTTCAGGTACTTAAGAATGTTCTTTACTTCTATCCATTGCTTCTCCCCTGGGTCTGACTAATACCGGCTTACCACGCTTACTGCATAAGCTACATCTGGTTTGGTACACAACATCGCATACATTATAGAGCCTACCGAAGAAGCGTAGGGTATAATCGACGTGTGATCCCTTTCCAAATTAGTCTTAGGAGACATCTCTTTGGAGAGGGTGATTCCGTGACAAGCCGGTAAATTACCACGCTTAGAATCTTCCATACTGACTCTTTTCAGTATGGTGTTGATATACCTGGACTGTGAAAGTCCCAACATCCTCTTAGAACTATCACGATAGATCTGGATCCCCAGAATGAAAGAGGCATCACCCAGGTCTTTCATGGAGAACCTGTGTGACAAGAATCCTTTGACAAATTGTAGCATAGGAATGTTATTTCCTATCAAGAGAATGTCATCCACGTACAAGGCGAGCAATACGACAGTTCGTGCTACAATCTTACTATATATAGATGGTTCATCTGGATTTTTGATAAAGTCATATTCTTTGACCGTTTCATCAAAACAGATGTTCCAACTCCGCGATGCCTGCTTTAGTCCATAAATGGACTTAAGCAACTTGCACACTTTCCCGCTGCTCCCACTCTGATTGAAACCTTCTGGCTGATCCATATAGACGCACTCGTCCAAATTTTCATTTAGAAAAACCGTCTTTACGTCCATCTGCCAAATCTCATAATCGTGGAAGGCAGCAATGGCAAGAAGGATCCGAATGGATTTGAGCATAGCCACTGGAGAAAAAGTTTCGTCATAGTCCAAGCCAGGCCTTTGATGAAAACCCTTTGCAATAAGTCTAGCCTTATAGGTTTCCACCTGTCCATCTACACCAATCTTCTTTCTGAAGATCCACTTGCATCCTATGGGTTTTACCCCATCTGGAGCAAAGTCCAAAGTCCATACTTTGTTGGTGTACATGGACTCCATCTCGGTCCGCATTGCATCCAGCCATCTTACTGAGTCGCCGCTCTGGATGGCCTGCTGGAAGCTAGTAGGTTCATCATTATCAATGACGCAATCCTCTCTATCCACGTCTATCAGAAAACCGTAGTATCTCTCAGGCGGATGAGATGGCCTACTACTCATGCGTAGGGGTGCGGGAATGTTCTGTTCTTCTAAAACTTCTGGTTCTACCAAGCTTTCAGTAGTAGCTTGTGGTTCTGGAATTTCTTCCAGTTCTATTGCGCTCCCACTTGTTTCCTTTTCTAAAAACTGCCGTTCTAGAAAATGGGCATTGAGAGAAACAAAACCTTTTGTTCTTCTGAGTAATAGAAAAATTACCCCATAGAGTTCTTTGGATATCCCACAAACTTACAATGTACTGAGCGTGCCTCGAGTTTGTCCACATGCTGCTTTTTAACAAAAGCTGGACATCCCCATATCTTAAGATACTGAAGATAGGGTTTCTTCCCACTCCACATCTGATATGGTGTGGTAGGCACAGTCTTGGTAGGAACTCTGTTCAAAAGATATTTTGCTGATTCTAGTGCATAACCCCAGAAAGATCGCGGTAACTCAGCATTACTCATCAAGGAACGTACCATATCCAATAAGGTTCGGTTCCGTCTTTCCGATACACCGTTATGTTGTGGAGTGTATGGAGGAGTAAGCTGAGAGAGAATTCCATTCTCTTTTAGGTATCCCAGGAACTCGACACTTAAATATTCACCACCTCGATTAGATCTCAGTGTCTTGATACTTTTGCCGGTTTGGTTTTGCTACTTCATTCTTATATTTTCGGAATTTCTCAAAGGCCGAGGATATATGTTTCATCAAGAAAATGAATCCATACCAGGAGAAATCATCCGTAAAACTAATGAAATATGAAAAACCGCTTCTTACATGTGTAGACATTGGACCACATACATCGCTGTGTATGAGTCCTAAGAGCTCGCTCGCTCTTACTCCGTGTCCAGTAAACGGAGTCTTTGTCATCTTTCCTTTGAGACATGATTGACAAATGGCATAAGATTGATATTTGAACGGATCCAAATATCCTTCTTTATGTAACTTAGTTAACCTTGTCTCATTGATGTGATCTAGTCTACAATGCCATAAGAAAGCCTGATTTATATCTGGAGACTTTCTTTTTAGTGTGTTCTGGACATTGAAAATCTGCAATTAGTTTAACACATATATACCATTATCTAGTGTACCGGACCCAATCAAACCATGATTAAGGTGGATGTTAACAGCATCGCTTACAAACGCGAAATCATAACCTTCTTTTCATAACAACGATACTGATATGATATAACACGTTAAACAAGATACATAAAAACAGTTGCGCAAAACCAAAATATGCCCACTCGTCAATCCAAGGTGATAATCCTCTACGGACACAGCATCCACGCTCGCTCTGTTCGCAACACTCAGGGTCATATCACCAGTCTCCAGCACTCTATGGCTTCTCAGCGCCTGCAATGAATTGCATATATGCGATTCTAATCCGGTATCCAATACCCAGGAAGTAGAGTTGATTGACAGACAATTTTCAATTACAAACACACTTGAAGCTGAAGGCACAACTTGCCTTGGGTCCTAGTTCTTGGCAATCCAAGCTTTGCAATCCTTCTTCCAATGACCTTTCCTACGACAGTGGAAGCACCCGTCCTTTTCTACTACCGGCACCGCAACCTTTGCCTTTTCCTTGACTCCCACCTTACCAACACCACCTCTTGGTTTAGTAGCGGCCTTCTTCTTCCTTCCTTTGGTCCTTGCCTTGGACCTGGAAGAGGAAGCACCACGAACAAACATAGTGGGTGTTTCCCTTGCTTCCTCCAAGGTGCCCTCTGCACTCCTCAACATGTTAAGGAGTTCTGGAAGTTCAACTTCTTTACCTTGAATATTGAAATTCAAGATAAACTGAGCGTAGGTGGAAGGAAGGGACTGAAGAACCAAGTCTGTATACATCTCGTTCTCTAATGTTGTCCCGAGGTCTGCGAGCTCCTCAATATAGCTAATCATCTTAAGGACATGTTCCCCTACAAATGATCCGACGGCCAGACTCGACTGAAACAAGTTCTTTATGGTCTCGTATCTAGCTATACGAGATTGCTTTCCATACAGTTCCTTGGTGTGGAGAAATATGGATTCAAGATCCATATTCTCGTGCCTCCTTTCATGTTCATTATCCATAGAGGCAAGCACGATACATTTGGCCTTCGCGCAGTCTATCTCCCAGGTCTTTTGGATTTCCTTATCCGCGACACTGGATTCTAGACCTAGGACGGCAGGGGCTTTAGTAATAAAGATATACCCCAATTTTTCATAGGTTATTGCCATCTTGACATTCCAGAACCAATCTTTATAGTTTGACCCTGTCAAAATATTTTTATCTAATAATAACTTAAGGCCCGTCATGTTATTGGTCGCTACAATTAGGAGAGAGAGAAGAAAACACTTTAGCATGATGCTCTTGCAAGTTTAGAGTGGTTTTTAGTTTATCTAAACAGGATGGCTCCCACCGTTTCTCGAATCCTTCCTCAAACCAAAAAGGAAGAACTGGTCAGGACTATTCTTACTGTAAAATACTTGCTTAACCGTTCAGCCAGGCCAGTGTCGGTACTTTGAGGGAGGTTTTACGACGCTTTCGCAAAGTTCCTTAATTAAATAACCTCTTTTGCCTGGGGGCTTAGCCCCGCTGACACCTTTCTCGACACCTACTTGGTTTATAGCATTGATCGTTAAGTGAAAGAATCTCCAGAAGAGTAGCATATACTCACAGTAGGATCGGGATCCAAATATCATCGTGTGATAAAGCTGAAGGTATCCTACCAAAATTATCACACTCCAAATGGTATGCAACTCTAGCAAGTTTCAGTTTCTTTAGAAACTCCCAATGTGGATTTCTGCCCCATGCTCTTATGACCTTGACATTGGCCAAATGGTCATAAGTCACATGTCAAGTTCTACCCATCATTATCTTGTTAATTTGAACTCATCCGTACATACCCCTGACGTTGGCCAAATGGAAGTATGACTGTCCCAAACCAACTCATCTATCTATGCAACAGATGAATACCCAGCAGCTACCAAACACTATGCCTTGGCGTTGGTCAAAATACATAGCTTGAATACTACTGAATACCCAAATGAAATGACGGAGGGCCACGAATGGTTTTGGAGAAACCGTAAACGTAGTGAACTTGATATGATCGAAGGAACCAAATAGCTTTTAAAAGGAGTGGTTTAAGCTCCGCAATTAAAAATCTGTTGTTTTAAAATTAACCGAGTGGTTTCTTTTAAATTGTTCCAACAATTCAACTTTGGTTTATTTTCTTTGCATTAATATAATGCGTCTCATCAATTAACCTATCATTGCAGAAAACAACGAAAATACGACGTCCGCTTATGCCATCCGCATTCGCCACCGGGCCCCGTCATTCACTCGTTAGGTTACATAACTAACGACAGAGTGGGGCTGGGCTAGCGCGGATGCAAAACATAAGCAACGCCTACTAGATATCATATATAGATATTGTACATTCGTCAGACACAATAATAGGCATTCCAGATCACAGATGAACATATTGGATATTCTAGGAATCCGCATTTCCTTTAAGTCTGCAATGAAAAACGGATTACATAATCGTGATGAATAGCCAACCCCACCCTAGACCCCTACGGATACGGCAAACTACCCGTCAAGTACCCGAAGTGAAGCGGTCTCCCTCAACGACGTGAGTAGGCCACTAAGCACTTCAAAGTACCCGGTAGTTTGTGCACCCCACCTTGGGTCTATCCTAGGAGCAGAAAACAGTAAATGAAATAATACAACGGTGGCTACAACCTCAACCCGGATGTGCCCCGCAAAAGAATATTACAACAAATTACAATTTACATTTGAATGAAAGAAACACTCATCTCACATCCCCGGCTATCCATTCACGACAATCCAACAAGTTCATATCCACAAATATAAAGTAACCATTACAGAAATGTGCAACCCCCTGCTAACCGATATATAGCAATAAGGGGAGGTTTACGAACACATTAATCACAACAAAGATATAATCTAATTAGCCAAAGTTCTTAGAATTTCGATCAAGCACCACATATGAATCTACTCCAAATAATTCTCTGTGCACATAAAACCTGAACAGAAACAAAATATCCCAGAAAACCCAACATCAACACAGAAGAATAACTGAGCAAATTTGGGTTGACTCGTTATCAACTCGGCCGTGAATCCGTGGCGGATCGCTTGGATCGGCCGCGGTTCCGCGGCGGTTTGGCCGAGTCACGATCCCAAATTTCTTCACAATTCTTAAAAAACCCTGCTTGTATTTTTAAGGTCTTTGAAAAAAATTTTAGACCCCAATTTAAAATCGGCAGAAACTTGGTGAAAATGTCATTTCTTCGAGATTAAATCGCGATCGAATTTCTAAAGACTTTGCTAACATGTTAGTTATGGTTTAGCTAGGCTCTGATACTACTGTAAGTCAGCGTTACACACCCCACAAGATGCGGGGAGGCGGAATAGGTAAAATAATCATTTTGTTCAAAGTAACATCGAATATCAAACGGATCTTTGCTAAACCCTAACCAACAAACTATCTAGAAGTAGTTAACTACTATAATAGATGATTATACCTCAAGGTACCAGTCCTTCTTGTTCTTGTTGTTCACCTCCTCGTCGGCCTCCTCGGTGTAATAGAAGATCTACCCGAGAGTTCCTTCTTCAAGCTTTAACCTCTAACTTGGGGTAACTAAGTGGCTAGGATTGCTAATCCAAGTGACCTAGAAGATATAGCGATAGATTAAAGATCTATTAGTCTTGCTAACCCTAAGGTTCTCAACACATGAGAGGATTAAGGTTAGGATGAAGAAGATGAGAGCTTGAGGAGAGAGAATGTGTTTGTGATAATGAATTAAATCTTGAGTCTCTTAGATAATTATGAAGCATGAAAATATCTAAATAATAATAAATATAATCAACAACCATGCTTCATTAATTACCTTGAGGTGAATCACCTCATGACTCATAGTGTAATTAAGGAAAATTACACATCACCTCTCTACCTCATTAAGTTTAATCCACAAATGAATTAAAACTAAATGAGTCACCTTTCTTCTAGAAGCTTCTCGAGTAATTACGAGAATGCCACTCCCATCCGTATTTACGAAAAACACAGATATACTGAGACTGCATAAATCCAATAATCCAATACTAGAACCTGGCTTAAACCAAAGCCTGTTACGTCCGAACATCATACGTGCACAAGTACACGTATATGTCTGAACCCTATCGTAAAACCATACGACCTCTATATCGTTTCGCCTGAAGCAAGGAAACTCTCTGTGTGGGACTTTAAAGACTCGACACTACGCTGGCAGTGGGTTTAACCACAGGCCACAAGTGGCACTAGCTGTACGTAACAATCCCCAGGTAGATGTAGATAAGAAGGTCGATGCGGAAACCCATCTGAACTCCTACTGAGCCTGATGTGATAATCTCTGTACAGTCCGGTCTGTTCGTCTAAGACTATCACATATCGGGCCTAGGGGGCGGCAAGCGTCAGTCCCCTAAAAGCGGTATAAGTCATGTCGGAGTGAAGCCCATCACACCTTGAGAAGCTATTGGAAAACCTACCAGTAAATCTCGCTTGCCCTGGCCAGGGACCTTGCGTAATGGCTCTCCAAACACAGCGCGATATCAACCACCAATACCGGGAGAGACGAATCCTATCTAACCGCCACTGCCTCCAAGTGCTTCGGGACTACACCCAACTGCTACCTGTTTGCATGACTTAGTCGAGCCGTGGTAGGGTAGCAATCTAAGAACAGTAGGAACACACTCGAGGCGAAGTAGCAGTGTCAAGTCTACGGACTATGCTGCACTCATGTCACCTGGGAACTGTTAACTGACGACGGGTATAATACCAATCAACAGTTCCCTACGAGTCCCATCCGGTGTACCCGTAACCCAACGAGCACCTGCATACTATCTCCAGTACAACGTACTAATGGCTGTGGGACAGACCATTTCACCTGCTGGGACGAGAAGTATATACACTAGTCTACTCTGGAGTATCGATGCCCTGTCTCGATAATCCTACGACTATGGACCTGAAAAAGGATGTGCTTATAGACTACCCAGCCCCCACTAGTGTGACTGCCATCACAATGCTGGTAGTCAAGCAAGATCCTATGGGATCTATCAATATGTATTCGCGATATGCTAAAAGAAACATATACACATATTAAGATAGATATAAACCAAGTAACATACTACTATGTTGAGTAAGACTGTTAATACAACTGTAAATATCCCAAGCTTCCATTAAGTAATATACAAGTTAGTATGATACAATAATGGCCCCTAGGGCATATACACTAACAATGACTTCTTGTACAGGTTTCCATTACTCCATACGAAACGGCATGCTTGTCCTGAAGCCGGCGAGCTTCTCCTCGATCTTCGGGGAGTACACCGTCTTTTAGGAATTCTAAGAGGGGCTTTCTCCAATCTCGGCCTTCTTCTTACGTTGTGTAGATTTGGATTGTTACCTCTCCGTCATCCAAGCTAGGCCGTGGTAAGAATTCAAAGAGGATATTTCTTTTATGGTTGGCCGAATAGGAAGAAGCGAGCTTGCTTAAGGCGTCGGCCTGGGTGTTCAATTTCCTGGGAATCTGCTTCATATGGACTTCATCGAAATTTTTCCAAAGCCTTTTTACTTCGGCCGGGTATTTTATCATGAGTAGCTCCCGAGCCTCGAAACGCACAGTTACTTTGCCGACAACTAGCGCGGAGTCGCTGCGAACCCTAATGCTCTTCAATCTTACCCCGGAGGTGATACACGGTCTTGCCAACAAAGCCTCGTATTCCGCGGCATTGTTTGACGCACTGAACTCGAGCTTTAAAGAGTATTTCATTTCCGCTTCATCCGGGCCGCGGATGATCAGGCCAGCCCCGCTCCCCTCCTCTGTAGAGGATCTGTCCACGTAGAGACCCAATCTGGGATGGGTTCGGGTACCTCCTCGACCGAGGGACGTGGTTCGAGGGCCCATGCCACCGTTTCTTCTTTAGTGGGGATGGTGCATTCTACAACAAAATCCGCTAAGACGTGTGCTTTGATGGCTTGTCAAGGGCGGTATTTGATATCAAATTGGGACAATTCCCACATCCATTTTTTAAGAAGACCTGACGATTCGGGGGAGGCGAGAATAGACCCTAAAGGTCGCTCAGCGAGGATGAGGATTGTGTGCGCTTGGAAATAGTGTCGAAGTTTTCTGGAGGCGATGACAAGTGCCAGGACTATTTTCTCTATGATTGGGTATCTTGTTTCCGTGTCCTTGAAAACAAAGCTCACGTGGTAGTCCAGTCTCTGTATGCCTTTGAATTCTCTGATAAGGACTGAGCCTACTGCTTGGTCGGAGACCGCTATATATAGTAAAATCTCATCACCCTTGACCAGTCGGGTGAGCAGCGGTGGGGTTGCTAGGTGGGCCATGAGTTGTTTGAAATTGTTCTAGCACTCTTTAGACCATTCAAACTTGGGAATTTTCCTTAGGGCCCTGAAAAATGGGAAGCACTTTTCTCCGGATCTGGACATAAAGCGGCTCAGGGCATCCACCCTCACCGTGAGTCTCATGATGTCGACATTGCTCTTGGGTGTTGCTATATTGAGGATTGCGCTAATCTTTTCTGGGTTTGCATCAATTCCTTTGTGGATGACCATGAACCCGAGGAACTTCCCACTGGTGACTTCGAACGCACATTTAGCTGGGTTCAGCTTCATTTTGTACTTGCGCAGGACGTCGAATGTCTCGCCGGGGTGTTCAATATGCCTGTCCGGCGAGGTGGATTTTACGAGCATGTCGTCAATGTAGACTTCCATGTTTCTTCCAATCTGCGGTTTGAACAGTTTGTTGACAAGCCGCTGGTATGTGTCCCCGGCGTTCTTGAGTCCGAAGGGAATCATATTGTAGCTGTAGACCCGCCCACCGATCGGTGGTGAATTTGGTACGTTCTTCGTCTGTCGGGTTCATCCGGATCTGATTCTAACCGTAGAAAGCGTCCAAAAAGCTCAATAGTCCATGACCGGCCAAACTATCCACTAGCTGGTCTATCCGAGGAAGCGGATAGTTGTCTTTAGGGCAATCTTTATTCAAGTCAGTGAAATTGACGCACATGCGCCATTTCCCGTTGTCCTTCTTGACCATGACCATGTTAGCCAGCCAATTCGAATAGTCCAGGTATCTGATGAAGTTGGCGACGAGCAATCGATCCACATAATCTTCTATCTCCTTTTATTTGACCGGCGCAAAACTTCTCTTCTTCTGTCGGATTGGCCGGGCCTTCGGGTCGGCCCCAATCTTGTGGGATATTACTTCGGGGTCGATTCCGGGCATGTTGTTCATATCAGATTTTTGCATTTTCATACCGCCCAATTTTTATCACATTGCATATCGGTAGATACTCTTGAGCCGTGTTTGCTAGTCAATTGCAGGATACAGGTTCTCGGCTCTAAACGGTGAAATTCATGGGAAAACACGACAAAATCCGGGTTCCTGCCAACCACAGATAAAACACGGGTCTCCGCTCTTTATCCGTCTGTTGCCACACACCAGTTTAGGAGACAAAATGGCAAATCGATTGTCACCTTCATGCATAAGGATCAATGGCAACACAAGTTTCAAGAAATCTACACGGAGCTCAAGAAAATCTTGACAAAAAAGTCCACCTTTCCCTCAACAGAAATTTTGGAAAAATCGTGAAGACAATTTGAGAAAATACATATGCCAGAATAAAATACACAGCAAACCAGGGAAGCACCAAAAATCCCATGCCCTAACTCCACCAGAGTGCGGCGGATCCGCGGCATAGGGAGGCTTAGGCCGCGGATCCGCGGCCACTCTGTGGAGTCAGAGCATGGGCTTTGGGGGGTATTTGGGTCTTTTCATATGTGTTCTGGTGGTTGCCCTAGATTTCCATTCTCCAGCCTATAAATAGCCCAGAACTTTGAGAAGGAAAGGGTCCATAATATTGTATTCTTTTTCTAGGTTTTAGAATACATGTTCTTCTTCTTCTCATCTCTTCTCCATTAAAACTTGTAGTGAGCTTTGTGAGGGAAGAATGGTGAATAAAGAAGTTCATTTTATTATCATGCTTGTCTTGTTCTTTCTATAATTGTTGTAATTTTTATTTGTTAACCAGTTGTTGTTATTTCTTGTTGTTTCTTTCTTCTCTCTTTTTCTTTATCCTTAAAACGACTATGATGCTTACGCTCGATCCTCGCCAAGGTGAGGTCGCAAATAGCTAGTCGTTATCTTCTAATCTCTTTCTTTCTATCTTCCTCTTTTGTTTTGTTTTATTTTTCCGTATCATGATGTGTGAGTAATTTCATACTTGTTAGGGTAGGATAAGGGAAGTTTGAGAGAAGGAAATCTCTCTCACTCTTTCCTTTCCCAACAGCTTAATTCGACTCCCGTTAATTGAACCACAATCCGCTCCTTACGGTACCCTATCCTACATGATAGCGGTGATTCCGTAGTGAGACCGGTTGTGGTTGAATTAACCGGAGGTTATGGCTAAGAGCCAAGAACGGACGAACAAGCACCAAAAGGAAGAACTTATGCGTTGGAAAGCCTAGCTTATACTCGCAAGTTCCTTCCTAGTCGTGCTAATCCCCGTTGTTGCCGATTACCGTAACACCGATATTAAGAGGGGCAATGAAAGATGCGGGAGACTCCTAACTCAAACTAACCTAATCCTAACCCTAACAAGCTCTCTTTACATATCATTTTACCGCTTAACTAATCACAACAAAATCTGAAAAACTGGACTTAACTCGTTAACGCACATAGAAAAAGATTCCCATCTCCCTGCGGACGACCCGTACTCAACCGGCTAGCTACAAGCGAAACCGTCTTGATTGCGGTATTTAACTAAAACTTGAACACGCAGAACCACTAACAATCAAATGGCGCCGTTGCCGGGAACACGCAGAACCACTAACAATCATTTTACCTCGCTTAACGGTATATTGTTTACGGGGTGTCTAGGAAAGTGTTAAAGGCGCAACCGCCGAAAGAGAAAGGGTTATTTAATTAAGGAACTTCGCGAAAGCGTTGGACAACCTCCCCTTATCTCTGCACTTACCTGGCCTCGTGATCAGTGTATTTTTAGGCCCGTTTCTCGACACTGTTTAACTTCGACAATCAAGTTCAGGAGCAGGTCTAGTAGACCTAGGTTACCCTATATCTAGGTGTGATTGTGCATATCTTGTTTGTGATTACTTAAGCCGTATATCCGTATATATTTCTGTAAATCTCTTTCTAAAAACAAAACAAAAAAAAGAAAAAAAAATCAAAAACTTTTATAAAAACTTGCCCTTTGTCGCCAAATCCATTTTTCACCCACCACCCATCGCCTTTCTCCATTGACGTTTTCTTACCCTCACCTTCTCCGCTTTGACTATACTAAACTCGTTTAGTGTATGTCCGCTTGGACTCGGGACACTAGCGCCCGTCTAGTCCGCATTACGTTAGTTGCTACCGACTACGCGATCGACTCAGACGTCGATACTCCGTCCACTCCTCTTTCACCCCTTCCTTTGCCGGCCAACTCCGACGTTGACCGGACTTCTGTTCATACATCTTCACCTTCACCTTCACCTTCACCAACCTCTTCCTCCGCGATGTCGGGATTTAATCCGAACATCTCTTTGACCACCCCTGGATTGGCTCCACCTCCTACGGAGACCAATATCCCACCACCACTGCCTGTTGTAGCGCTGCAGCGAATCGCGCTCCAGGATCGTTTCTATCCCACCCGTTCTGCACTTCCCACCTGCCTTTCTCTTCCTCCGGCCAATGGGGACAACTTTGAAATTAAGCCCCACTTCATCAACATGCTCCCACGATTTCATGGGCTTGAATCTGAAGATGCCTATATCTTCATCAATAAATTTCAAAACGTCTGTGCCATGATGAAAACCACCCAGCTGTTGGACAATGCTATACGTCTACGGGTCATTCCGTTCACTTTATGCGATCTTGCTAAAAAATGGTTGTATAGCACCGCTTCCCACTCAATCACCAGCTGGGACGAGTTTGTTAAAGCGTTTCTAAAGAAATTTTATCCGAATCATAAAACCGCAAGAATTCGAAATGAAATCAACCAATTCTCCCAGCTTCCTTCTGAACCCTTCTGGAAGTGCTTTGACCGGTACAAAGACCTTCTTGTTCAGTGTCCTCACCACGGTATAGAGAAATGGTAACTTAGCCAAACCTTATACAAGGGCCTGAACCCAGCAACGAAGCAGTTGTTGGAAACCATCTGTCAGGGCGACTTCCTATCGAAATCTGACGAGGAAGCGTGGCAGTTCTTTGACTACCTTGCGGAGCAAACGCTACAACGGGAGAGCACCAGACCGACTTCTTCTTCTTCCACCTCCACTTCTACCGGTCAGTCTAGGGTAGGAATCCACCAAACTTGATGTCTCTATTGTGATGAAAGCTGAAATGGCTGCAATAATAAGAAAGCTTGAAGCGATAGAGAGCAAATTTTCTGCTCCTGCTCCTGCCCCTGTTCTCCCCCTTCGTACCATCTGCGCTTGTTGTTCCGATCCTTCTCACTTGACCGAAGAGTGTCCTTACAATCCACTCTCGCAAGGACAGGATCAGGTTAATGCTGCATTCCAGCAAAGACCGAGGAATGATCCATACTCTTCCACCTACAATCCCGGTTGGAGGAACCACCCCAATTTCGCCTGGAATCAGAATCAGAATCAATTCCAGGGCAACAATTTCCAAAGGGCCCCTCCGCCGTAACAACAAGCGCAACAACAAACTCAGTATCAGCAGCCCTTCCAACCCCAACCTTTCCAAAATCAGACGAACAACTTTGCACCCAACAATTCTTTTCCACCAAACAACTTTGTTCCGTCAAACAACGATAAGGTTTCCTCGCTCGAATGAAGTCTGGAGGCGTTTGTTAAACAATCGACTCAATCCACCGCCAACATCCAGTCTTCCATTCAATCCTTAGTGCAACACACTGCCGCACACGGGCAAAGCATCAAGACCATCGAGGCCCAGATTGCACAGCTGAACGCGGCCTTAAGCGAGCGAGAGAAGGGGAAGCTCCCGTCCCAGCCACTCCCAAATCCCGGTCACCCACATAATGCACATGTTGCTCTTGAACAACAGAACCATAATGTGAGTGCCGTGACCACACTGAGATCAGGAAGGATGCTGCAAAACAACATTGGCAAACGAATCAACGATGACACCCCGGCCGCTTCTTCTTCTTCTTCTTCTTCTTCTTCGTCTTCTGAGCCTATTCTCCGTTCTTCACAAGGCTCTCCTTCCTCTTCTTCTGCTCTGAACGGACCCACTTCTCACTCCACGAAAACACCTGTTCTGGGATCCGTTCCAACTCCACAATCTCCTCCTCCAGCATTAGACTCAACCAATTTTCCAAATGTTCCATTTCCAAACCGGTTGAGGTCTAATAAACAAAATCCTCAAATGGAGAAGATTCTGGAGTTATTCAAGCAGGTTAACATTAACATTCCTCTTTTAGATGCTGTCCAACAAGTCCCATCCTACGCGAAAATCTTAAAGGACTTATGCACGAAAAAGAGGAAGTCTCAGGTACCCAAGAAAGTTTTCTTGGCTAGTGCTGTGAGTGATGCTCTTACCCAATTTTTACCACAAAAACGGAAGGACCCTGGCTGTCCTACGATTTCAATTACCATTGGGGATAAGAACATCAACCGCGCACTATTAGATCTTGGTGCCAGTGTTAACCTGCTTCCGTATTCAGTATACGAGCAATTAGGCGTCGGAGAGCTGAAACCCACGCACTGCACTCTCCAAATGGCCGACCGATCGATCACCCATCCTAGGAGTGAGCTAGAGGATGTGTTGATAAAAGTCGGGGACTTCATATTCCCCGTTGACTTCATTGTATTAGATACACAACCTGTAGCTAACCCCCGGAATCAAATTCCGGTGATACTCGGACGCCCATTTCTCGCAACCTCAAATGCTGTGATCAATTGTCGCAATGGTTCGATGAACCTCTCTTTTGGAAATATGACGATTGAACTCAACATTTTTAGGTTGGGGAATCAGCCCGCCGAACCTAATGCTCATATACTGGATGTCTGCTCGATCCAGGAGATCACCCCAGAAGAGTGTGAATTCGAGGAGTTTCTGTTTGATCACGATAATCTTGACGCCACTAGTGCGTTTCTCTTCGAACCTGCTGCTGTTTCTGCGCCCGACAACGACTACGAGTGTTTCACGTTTTCGAACGATCTTAGCCGCACACAACCCGAGTTTGAATCCTTCGACTTTCCGGATGAGTTACCTGAACCATCCAACTCGGTTGCCTACACTCGCTTTGAACCTTTGCTGGAGTCCTTTGAGTTCGAGACCTTTGCACCAATCTTGCCTTCCATCGTTTCACCTCCAACGCTCGAACTCAAGCCTTTGCCGTCTCACCTTAAGTACGCTTACTTAGATGAGAACGAGACCCTCCCTGTCATCATCTCGGGTTCTCTATCTCCCGAGCAAGAGAAAGCCCTTCTCGCGGTCTTGCACAGCAACAGGCAAGCTTTTGGCTGGTCCATGGCGGACATCAAGGGGATGTTAGTTATATGTATGCCCTAGAGGCCATTACTGTACATTGGATGTATATTGTAGTGGATGCTGGGACATATATAGGGAGGACTTTCTTGCTCGACATGATAGTATGCTATCTGGTTGATCTTTACCTTAACGTGTATACTGATTGTCTCTCTGTTACATGTTGGTAAAGCCCTTAGGATGTGTACTTGACTACCTGGACTATGATGCGGATCATACTAGTGGGGACATGGTAGTCCATAAGTACATCCTTGAAAGTCCCTAGTCGTAGGTGTATCGAGATGGGGCATCGATATACCAGAGTAGACTAGCGTATACCTTCTCGACCCATACGGATGGGCGATGGATGATCCCATATCCATTGGTGTTTGACATCAGAGATGATATACGGGTGCTCAGTAGAGACTGGGTACACTGGACGGACTCGCCGAGAACTCCCAGATGGTATTATACCTTACGTCAGATGGCAGTTCTCTGGTGACACTGGTACAGGTTAGTCTGTAGACCCGAGATCGTCATAGAGCCTTGTGTGATTCCCACTGTGCTTTGATTTCCACCTTACCACGTCCAAGAGGGCGTGCAAAACGGTGGCTTTTCGGTACAGTCCCGAGTCACATGGAGGCAATGAGCGATAGGAGGGGATTCGTCTCTCCCGGTATAGGGGGTTGATGTTGCGCTGTGTTCGATTGGCTATAACAGGAAATCCCTGGCCAGGGTTGCTGAGATTTACTGGTAAGTGTTACCAGTAGTTTCTCGAATTGTTATAGACCTCATATCGACACGACTTATCGAGCTATTGGGGTCTGACGTTTACCACCTCTAGGCAAGATATGCGACATATCAGACGATCAGACCGGACTGTACGGTAAGTGTTACTGGTTGGATTCACAGGAGTGTGAGCGGGCTTGCTCGTCGATCTTCTGATCGCTCAATACCCAGGTGGCCGTTACGTTTAGCAGACCGCTTGCGGCTTGTGGATGTTTGATATGATCATCATCCGCTGCCGGCGTATTGACGAGTCTTTAGAGTCCTACACAGAGGTTTCCTGGCTCAAGCGAAAGGAAATAGGAGCGCATATGAGATATGTGCGGGACCGAGAGTAATGCATGTATGTGATACCGTATTACATTCTCACGATAAATGTATCGATTAGGTTATATGCGATATACCCTAATTATCGAATCAAGGATTGATTCAATAAACCGGTACATAGGATACTAGTCGGTTATATACGATATGACAGGATCGTTAAATCAAGTGTTGATTTAATGATTTAATGCATAATTATATATTTGATATATTACTTTGCATTAACTAGTATCGGTTCACTTTAAATGGATTTTCTCGCTCGGATATGCGCATTGCATATGCGATATGATTTTGTGCACTTGCTTGTATCATGTTTGATGATGCATGCAAACTTGGGTTTGTGTAAAGATTGAACCATGGTTTTATAGTGGTTAGGTTTTATTATTTTCTTATTCATTTATTCTATTTAGTTATTCATTTGGAAAAAGAAAAAGAGTGAGAAAATGGTGGCTTTTCTTTGTTTGTAAATGAAGCTTCATAAAGCTTTCATTATGTCACCATTTTGTCTCATGTTAAAACCTAACCACTCCACTTAACTATAGTTCTCTCTCTACACTTAACCAAGGTAAGTGTTATGATAAGAATGGATTTTCTTTTCTATTTTAATTAATTCTTATCATAACATTCTTCTTCTTCTTCTTCATTTCTTCATGGAAGAAAGCTTGCTCCATTAATGGCAAGTGATGATAAAGAGTGAGAAATCCAATTCTAAAGTGAACCCACTTCCTATTTCTTCATCCTCTACCTCTTGCCAAGTAGTATAGGGTGTTTCCTTCACAAGTTTTCATGGCTTAGTGAAGGTGGAGCTTGATCTAGCGATGCCTCGACGTAGATCATCTTCGGCATGGACATCGACGACCTAGCTCGCCATTTCTCCGACGAAGCCGACGCTAGAGCCCGTGAATTCATTTGGATAGCGAGGGGACTTCGTTGCGGAGCTATGGAGGTGGAGCACCGGATCTACAAAGGTTGTATTTCCGTTTAAACTATAGTTAAGTTGTTAACTAGTTTCATTTTCGCCTAAACATCTAGCCGACGATCCGTTCTAGGGTTTCTCGGCACCGTTAAAATTTGAAATTGGCATGGTTGATGCCTTGTGAGACCTCATTAGGGTGCCTAGGAACCCTACAGTGGTATCAGAGCCTAGCTAGAGCCTTAGGCGAAGTCTAGACGGAATTAGAAACCCGAACGAACCCGAAACCCCAGTTTTACATGCTCTCTGGACTTTTTTATAAAACAGGGTTTTTTGTGAATTAAAAATTCCTAAAAAATTCAGCAGGAAATTGTAAGAATTACTGTGCAAATACGACACTGTTTGGAGTTTAAACAGCCACGGAACCGCGGCACGAGCATGGCTCGTGCGGCGGTTCCGCCGCCACTTGATGAAGTCAGCAATACCAATTTGCACAGTAATTATTAGTTTGCTGTGCTGAGTTCTCTGGGTATTTTTAAATTTTATTCAAGTGTTGAATTTTCTGGTGTTGTTTTGGGGATTCGGTGTTTCGATCGGAGTATCAGATTTTTTCTATTTGGCTTTCCGGATAAATTTTAGAATATGTTAAAAAGTTCGACCGGATATAAATACCCAATTTTTCCCCTGTCGGGAAATTTCCAAGTGTTGGATTTTTCCGTGGTTTAAAGATGTTCTAAGTAGTGCAAGTAACTCAATGGACCCTCTAGAAGACAACAAACCTTAACTCGATTATGTGACCGTCTTGAACTGCCCTTTGAACCTTCAGGTTTGGGGCAGTACGGCGTGCCACATGTGAGGCGTTGGCTTGACCCTTCTAGGGCTGGACCGTTGGTACTGAGGCACGAACTGAATGTTGTTAGACTTATTTCATGTGTTGAGCTGTTTCGGGAAAACTTGGGTGTTCGAATGTTCAATCGGAAAGTTTAACATTTTCTGTTTATCCGGAATGTGATACAACAATTGGAATTCACAAGAGTTATGTGATAACTGAATGAATGTTATAAACATAGCAGTTTAGTCTCACTTGATCGGTTGCCACGGAATTTTGATGTGATCAAAAGTCCGTCGCAATCACGTAGCGTACGCGGATACTCACCGGGTAAACTTAATAGACAGCCTCACTCCATAGCCCCGACCAAGTGACTGTAGGAGAACCCCGTCGCCGAAAGCATCCGTCCGGGTGCTCGCGGCAGCGGTGTTCCGCCTTGGTGCACTTCGTCGACGGTATCGGGGGTGCGGCCGCCTACTGAAGTTTGCGACGAGCATTCGATCAGGATGTCGGGAATCTTGTTGAATTACCCGACTTGATATTGAAAAGAGTTTTCGATTTTGAGACTAAAATACGGGGTTTATAATTGTTAGGCATGCGATGTCTAAGTAATTCATTTGGTCAGGCATGCGATGTCTGAGGTGGTTGCGGATTCCAACTGTTGTAGTTTTACAATTTTTTTTTCTGTGACCGTAAGTGTAATATGTGATATCGCCGGTTTCGTTGCTATATGTCAACGACAATTGGGATGCGCATATTTACTTACGTTGATGACATGTGATGTTATGTGTTGCTGGATATGTTATATTGGATCGTCGTGTTTGAATAGCCGGGGTTTTTTTTATGTGAGATGAGTGTTTTTCATTTTCATTCATGTAAAAACTTGTATGTAATATTCATTTATTGGGGCGCTTCCAGGTTGCGGATGTTGTCACCTTCTGTATATTATTTACTTTTCCGCACTAGGAAAGACCCAAGGAGGAGGGCACAAGTAACCGGGTTCTGGAGTCCAGTGGGAGACCAACTCGAGGAGTCGAGTCCGGGTCTCCTAACTCTAGAATTGGTAGGGTTGCTTGCCGCTCTTGTAGGGGTCTAGGGGTGTGGGTTTGGCTATTCATCACGACCGTGGAATCCGTGTTTTATACTGGCTCGTATTGAAAACACGGACGTCCTAGTATATCCAATATTTCATATGTTTCTTCTGCTGCGATATCTGTGATGTGATCATGTGATGTTCTGTGATAGATACAGTATATAGTATATATGATATATTATATAGACGTTACTTATGTTTTACACCCGCGCTAGCCCTGCCCCGCTCTGTCGTTAGTTACCTAACCTAACGGTGCACGAGGGGACATCGAGGCGAATGCGGATGGCATAAGTGTACGTCGTATTTATCTGTGATGTTTAGGTACTTAAATTATGGGACTTCATTAATGAGATTAATGAAATAAAAGAAACCTAAGATGTTGTAGAATCGAATTTCAAAATAAAACAGGTAGCTACAGTTCTTGCTTTGCACAGTGATATATATGATATATCCTGCACCTTATTCGATGAGGAAAGGACCGAGATCCCTTCACCGGGAGTGACTCCTTTAGCAATAACTGGCAGATGCTACACCCTCGGTTTGTCTTTTGATTGCTTTTAAGAGTTTTTGCTTTGCACAGTGATATATATGATATATCCCGTACCTCATTCGACGAGGAAAGGACCGACGATCCCTTCACCGGGAGTGACTCCTTTAGCAAAACTAGAAAAGCCTCAAAAGCACTCCATTTCAAAATTCATTTGATTCTACAACGATATCAAGTTCATTACGCAATAGGTTTTCAGAAAAACCTGTCGTAGCCCTCCGTCATTTCAGATAAGTACTAGTTAGTATTCGTGCTGCGGTAGTTTGGCATTCGTCAAGGCGTAGTGTGCGGTAGCTAACTAGTATTTATCTGCTTATGCATATGATGCAGATTGGATTAGGGTATTCGTACGGCATTGTTTGGCATTCGTCAAGGGTCGTGCGGGTGGGTTTAATTCGATCAAGAAATGTACGGGTTGAACTTGACTAGTGGACTATGGGTTGTTTGGCATTCGTCAAGGTCATAGAACACTAGGGGTAAAATATTATCGGGAATTTCAAGTGTTGAAATTTGCAATGAGATTGCATACCTTCTATGAGATAGTTGGATCCCGATACCCGCTGCGAGTAAGAGTTACTCCTAGGAGATTTTTATACATTACAATTAGCCGATCAAGTAGGTGTCTAGAAAGGTGTTAACGAGGTTACGCCTCTGGGAAAACGAGGTTTACATTAATTAGGTTCGTGCGAAAGCACGGGGGACCTCCCTCAAAGTACCGACACTGGCCTGGCTGAAAGATTACCAAACTTGTAGTGTGTAATTAATCCCGGCTAGTCTTTCCTTTTAGGGTTTGAAGGAAGATTTGATAAAAAGCAGTGGGAGCCATCCTGATTAGATAAAATAATAACCAATCTATTCTTGCAAGAGCGCACGCTGAGTGTTTTCTTCTCTCTCTCTCCAGGTAGAGACCATATCACGCCTTAATCAAGATAATAATACGGATTATTGACCGAACCCGCTTGTTATACTGAGCTGGGGAACGTTGGTCCCGCTCCAACTTATAATTGTTATAAGACAGAGCAGGAAATTGGGGAATACCAGATTTCCCGTGCCGCCCAAACGAAGAGAGTGCATGATGATTCATCATCTTCGGGTGTGTTCGTTACACAGAACTGTTTCTCAGTATCCTCCGTATCCTTGGTATATGATACCGGATCAGGATCCCAGATATGTAATCTGTTACATAGGGCTACAAAAAGGTAGAAAAACTGAGAACGGGTGATAAGTTTCATGAGGCAGAAAACGGAGCAAGAGTTGCAGCCAAGTCTGTCGGTCACTGTCACCCTGTATTACCAATACATTGATTCTGAACGGATGTTATTAGATACCGAACCTGATATACAAAATCATATCAGTTTCTTTATTAGTAAAGAAAGGATATAATTTTGTATTGTTGGATAATGTTTTGAACATTTCCTATATCAAAAGTTGATCGGTTCAGGCACGTTATCTAAAAGCATTGATGTTCTAAATCAAACTACAGTTCTTAGTATACAGAACACACACAAGAGGAAGAGTTCAGAAATGAACGGATCCTTCTTGAGGTATTGTAGACTAGGTCATATCAATGCGACCCGACTAGCTAAGTTACATTTAGATGCATATTTAAATCAGTTTGAATTTACATCTTGTGAAACTTGCCAGTCATGTCACAAAGATAAAATGACCTTAGCCCTGTTTATTGGAAACAGAGAAAGAGTTAGTGAACTCTTGAGATGATACATGTTGATGTATGTAAGTCCCCTGTCTATACATACCAAGACCGGTTCTTTTTACTTCATTACATTCTCTGATAATCTTTCGAGATTCAGAGCTATGTTCCTGTTGAAACACAAGTCCGAACCTTTTAAGATATTCACAGAATATAAGTTAGAAGTAGAGAACCAAAATACGGGTATAAGTATTATGTCCTATGATGAGATCAGTGAGGAGAATACTTGTGCATGGAATTCCTGGACTATTCTAAAGGAGAATGAGATTCTCTCTCAGCATTACTCCTCCGTATACACCATTGCACGATGGTATATCGGGGCGGAGCAGATACACCCTATTTGATATGGTGTGCTCTATGATGAGTACTACTGAGTTACCTTTTTCCTTTTGGGTGTTATGCACTTGAAAAGTTGCATACCTATTGAATAGGGTTCCAATCAAATCAGTTGCCTACCATTTCATATGTGATATGGAAAGGGAAGAGCCCATGTCTTAAGCTAGTTAAGATTTGGGGTTGTCCGGCCTATGTCTGAAAAGCAAAATCCGGACAAGCTCGAGACAAGGTCTGTTATGTAGAACTGGAAAGGTTCCAGCTATACAATATACAGCAGATGATTTTGGAGAACCAAAGGATTCAGTAAATATCAACGAACCTCAGCCTCTCCGCCGATCTAGTAGGGTTCCTCACCCACCTGAGAGATACTTCGGTTTCTCTATGACAGTGGGAGCGAGGATTGCATCATGAGATGATGACCCAACTAGCTTCGAGCTGGCCATCAGGAGTAAGACTCTGTAAGAATGGCTGGATGTTTATCGATCTGAGATGGAATCCTTATACACCAACAAAGTATGGACTTTAGTTGCTATATCTGAAGGGTTAAATCCCCATCAGGAGCAAGTATATCTTGAGAAGATTACTTGGTGTACATGGAAAAGTTGAGACTTTCAAAGCTAGACTTGTTAAAAGTTTGCATCATTGACCAGGTGCGGATAATGACGAATCCTTTTCAAATAGCTATGCTTAAGTCCATCCAGATCCTACTTGCCACGTCTACATACCATGACTACGATATCCGGTGGTTGGGTGTCATGACATCTTTTCTAAATGATATTTTAGAAGAGAGCGTCTATAAGTACACAGCCAGAGGGCCTCGTAGACAGTGGGAGCAGCGGAAACGTGTGCAAGATGTTTTATGTAATAAAGCAGGCATCGCGGAGTTGGAACGTCTGTTTTGATGTGTTAGTCAAAGAGTTTGACATCATCAAAATGGTAGATGAACCTTGTATAAACAAAAAGGTAGTAGGGAGTATAGAGGTGATCCTCGTAGAGTACGTGGATGACATACTCTTGATAAGAAAGGAGTTTCCTATGCTACGCTCGGTCAATCTCCGCTTATCACAATGATTCTCCATATAGGATCAATGTGATACCTCCTATATCCTAGTTTTTGGATCTATGAGATAGATCTAATTGGATGTTAGGATACTCACTAGTAGTAGTGAGATGGTATCAATCGATCCTGGGGAGAATCACTGGAAGTGTTCCAGAGTGATAAAGACGACTGAATGTCAGTCGCAGGTATTGTCTTTACCCTCAGTAAAGGGACGGTATGTTGGAAGAGTTCCAAGCTAGATACCGTGACATACTAGACGATAAAGGCAGGATACATCGCTACTTAAGATGCTACCAAAGAGGCAGTCTGGATGTATATTTGTTCATGAGATGAACTTAGTTCCTCCCATTGTGTGACAATAGAGTTGTGGCTTATGCCAAGGAACGAAGGTCCCATCAGTGATCCAGACATATTCTAAGGCAGTATCACCTGATCATGGAGATAGTTGATCTCCAGGGTGATCGAGGTTTGGAGAGTAGACTCAGAGGACAACGCAGCAAATCCACTCACGAAGGCCTATTCCTAGAAAGAGACTTTTATGGGATGGTTGAGAATGAGATACTACAACCACTGCTACAGATGGCCCTAGTGCAAGTGGGAGATTGTTAGTTATATGTATGCCCTAGAGGCCATTACTGTACATAGGATGTATATTGTAGTGGATGCTGGGACATATATAGGGAGGACTTTCTTGCTCGACATGATAGTATGCTATCTGGTTGATCTTTACCTTAACGTGTATACTGATTGTCTCTCTGTTACATATTGGTAAAGCCCTTAGGATGTGTACTTGACTACCTGGACTATGATGCGGATCATACTAGTGGGGACATGGTAGTCCATAAGTACATCCTTGAAAGTCCCTAGTCGTGGGTGTATCGAGATGGGGCATCGATATACCAGAGTAGACTAGCGTATACCTTCTCGACCCATACAGATGGGCGATGGATGATCCCATATCCATTGGTGTTTGACATCAGAGATGATATACGGGTGCTCAGTAGAGACTGGGTACACTGGATGGACTCGCCGAGAACTCCCAGATGGTATTATACCTTACGTCAGATGGCAGTTCTCTGGTGACACTGGTACAGGTTAGTCTGTAGACCCGAGATCGTCATAGAGTCTTATGTGATTCCCACTGTGCTTTGATTTCCACCTTACCAAGTCCAAGAGGGCGTGCAAAACGGTGGCTTTTGGGTACAGTCTCGAGTCACATGGAGGCAATGAGCGATAGGAGGGGATTCGTCTCTCCCGGTATAGGGGGTTGATGTTGCGCTGTGTTCGATTGGCTATAACAGGAAATCCCTGGCCAGGGTTGCTGAGATTTACTGGTAAGTGTTACCAGTAGTTTCTCGAATTGTTATAGACCTCATATCGACACGACTTATCGAGCTATTGGGGTCTGACGTTTACCACCTCTAGGCAAGATATGCGACATATCAGACGATCAAACCGGACTGTACGGTAAGTGTTACTGGTTGGATTCACAGGAGTGTGAGCGGGCTTGCTCGTCGATCTTCTGATCGCTCAATACCCGGGTGGCTGTTACGTTTAGCAGACCGCTTGCGGCTTGTGGATGTTTGATATGATCATCATCCGCTGCCGGCGTATTGACGAGTCTTTAGAGTCCTACACAGAGGTTTCCTGGCTCAAGCGAAACGAAATAGGAGCGCATATGAGATATGTGCGGGACCGAGAGTGATGCGTGTATGTGATACCGTATTACACGCGATAAATGAATCGATTAGGTTATATGCGATATACCCTAATTATCGAATCAAGGATTGATTCAATAAACCGGTACATAGGATACTAGTCGGTTATATACGATATGACCGGATCTTTAAATCAAGTGTTGATTTAATGATTTAATGCATAATTATATATTTGATATATTACTTTGCATTAACTAGTATCGGTTCACTTTAAATGGATTTTCTCGCTCGGATGTGCGTATTGCATATGCGATATGATTTTGTGCACTTGCTTGTATCATGTTTGATGATGCATGCAAACTTGGGTTTGTATAAAGATTGAACCATGGTTTTATGAGTGGTTAGGGTTTATTATTTTCTTATTCATTTATTCTATTTAGTTATTCATTTGGAAAAAGAAAAAGAGTGAGAAAATGGTGGCTTTTCTTTGTTTGTAAATGAAGCTTCATGAAGCTTTCATTATGTCACCATTTTGTCTCATGTTAAAACCTAACCACTCCACTTAACTATAGTTCTCTCTCTACACTTAACCAAGGTAAGTGTTATGATAAGAATGGATTTTCTTTTCTATTTTAATTAATTCTTATCATAACATTCTTCTTCTTCTTCTTCATTTCTTCATGGAAGAAAGCTTGCTCCATTAATGGCAAGTGATGATAAAGAGTGAGAAATCCAATTCTAAAGTGAACCCACTTCCTATTTCTTCATCCTCTACCTCTTGCCAACTAGTATAGGGTGTTTCCTTCACAAGTTTTCATGGCTTGGTGAAGGTGGAGCTTGATCTAGCGATGCCTCGACGTAGATCATCTTCGACATGGACATCGACGACCTAGCTCGCCATTTCTCCGACGAAGCCGACGCTAGAGCCCGGGAATTCATTTGGACAGCGAGGGGACTTCGTTGCGGAGCTATGGAGGTGGAGTACCGGATCTACAAAGGTTGTATTTCCGTTTAAACTATAGTTAAGTTGTTAACTAGTTTCATTTTCGCCTAAACATCTAGCCGACGATCCGTTCTAGGGTTTCTCGGCACCGTTAAAATTTGAAATTGGCATGGTTGATACCTTGTGAGACCTCATTAGGGTGCCTAGGAACCCTACAGGGGATTAGTCCCCTAATCGTTGAGCATCACATTCATCTGATGAATGATGCCAAACCAGCCCGGGATCCACAAAGACGTCTCAATCCAGTCATGAAAGAGGCTGTGAAGAAGGAGATCGTAAAATGTCTAGATAGTGGTATCATTTACCCTATCTCTGATAGCCAGTGGGTTAGCCCCATTCACGTTGTCCCCAAGAAGTCAGGCATCACGGTCATCACTAACGAGGCGAACGAGTTAATCCCTACTCGCACCCAAACTGGGTGGCGAGTTTGCATTGATTACAGAAAACTCAGCGCCGCAACGCGGAAAGACCACTTTCCGCTACCTTTCATTGACCAGATGCTTGAACGATTGGCCAGACACGAGTACTACTGCTTTCTTGATGGCTACTCCGGCTATAATCAAATTACCATCGCCGAAAAAGACCAGGACAAGACCACTTTCACTTGTCCTTTCGGCACGTTTGCATATCGACGCATGCCCTTTGGGTTATGCAATGCTCCCGCTACCTTCCAGCGGTGTATGATGGGTATCTTCTCAGAAATGGTGGAAAAATTTCTGGAGATTTTCATGGATGACTTCTCCATCTTCGGCGATTCCTTCAACGAGTGTTTGCTGCATCTTGACGCTGTCCTTACCCGATGTAAGGACAAGAATCTCACTTTGAACTGGGAGAAATGCCACTTCATGGTGCGCGAAGGTATTGTCTTAGGACATATCATCTCGCAAAATGGCATAGAGGTTGACAAAGCAAAGATTGAGGTCATTTCCAATCTGCCTCCTCCCCGATGCGTCAGAGATATCCGAGCCTTCCTTGGCCATGCCGGTTTCTATAGACGGTTCATCAAGGACTTTAGCAAGATTGCTAGGCCCTTGACTCTTTTGCTGGCCAAGGATACGTCATTCGACTTCAACTCGAGCTGTGTGACTGCATTCGAGTCATTGAAACGCTCACTCACTTCTGCTCCCGTTCTTTCTTCACCTGACTGGACGCACCCATTTGAGATTATGTGCGATGCATCCGACTTTGCCATTGGTGCTGTCCTTGGACAACACATCAACAAGATGCCGCACGTAATCTATTACGTGAGCCGAACCCTGAACGACGCCCAACTCAACTATACAACAACTGAGAAGGAATTCTTAGCTGTTGTATTTGCTTTAGAAAAGTTCAGGCCCTACCTCATCGGCTCTCCAGTCATTGTCTACACTGACCATTCTGCTCTGCGCCATCTTTTTGCGAAGAAAGATGCAAAATCTCGGTTAATACGTTGGATCCTCTTGCTTCAAGAGTTTGACCTTGTCATTAAGGACAAACGAGGATGTGAAAACGTAGTTGCCGACCATCTCTCACGACTTCCTTCTTCGCCTTCGCTTCCAATTCCGATCAACGACGTTTTCCCAGATGAACAGCTCTTGACAGTATCGTGCGAACCCTGGTTCGCAGATATTGTGAACTATTTGGCCACGGGATTACTACCGACCAAATGGTCAAGTCAGGATAGACTTCGCTTCTTATCCCAAGTAAAACACTTTTACTGGGACGAACCCTACTTGTTCAAGTACTGTCCCGACCAGATTATTCGTCGGTGTGTCCCTGATGAGGAATTCAAGAGTGTGCTGTCATTTTGCCACGATCAAGCGTGTGGCGGGCAATTTGGGCCCAGAAAGACGGCTGAGAAGATCTTGCAATGTGGTTTCTACTGGCCACAATTCTTCAAAGATGCTCATGACTATTGCAAGACTTGCTCCCGGTGCCAACACATGGGCCGGATATCCCGGAGGAACAAGATGTCGCTCCAACCGATCTTGGTTGTGGAGATTTTCGATGTTTGGGGGATAGATTTCATGGGGCCGTTTCCCAGCTCTTTTGGGAACTTGTACATCCTTCTCGCTGTTGATTACGTCTCTAAATGGGTCGAGGCTGTGCCCAGCCGGACTAACGACAACAAGGTTGTCGTTAGGTTCCTTAAAGAAAACATTTTCTCCCGGTTTGGGCACCCCCGAGCGATCATTAGCGACAATGGAAGTCATTTCTGCAATAAGACTTTCGAGGCCTTGATGCGGAAATACTCCATTAATCATAAGCTCTCTACGCCCTACCACCCCCAAACCTGCGGACAGGCCGAAGTTTCAAATCGGCAAATCAAGCAGATACTGGAGAAGACGGTTTCCAAGAACCGTAAGGATTGGTCGCTGAAACTCACTGATGCCCTTTGGGCCTTTCGAACCGCTTATAAGACCGACCTTGGCATGTCTCCCTATCGGCTTGTGTACGGAAAAGCCTGCCACCTACCTGTCGAAATCGAGCATCGCGCATTTTGGGCGATAAAAGAGCTGAATCTGTCTCTCGAAGATGCGGGCAGCCATCGGAAGCTGCAGTTGAACGAACCGAGCGAGCTTAGGGATGAGGCTTACGATAACGCGGTTGTCGTTAAGAACCGAACGAAGGTGTTTCACGATAAACACCTTTTGCGCAAAACCTTCGTACCTGGTCAGCAGGTACTACTTTACGACACCCGACTTCACTTCCATCCAGGAAAGCTCAGATCTCGCTGGAAAGGGCCGTATTTTGTGCGGAATGTGTATCCGCAGGGCGCTGTGGATTTGGAAAATCCAAAGGAAGTTCATTTTTCAAAGTGAACGGACACTGACTAAAACCGTACCTTAGCGCCGAACCAACAGAGGAGCTCCTGTTCTTACAGGAGCCGGTTTACCCTGCCTAATCTTCCTCTGCCTACCTCCAAACTTCGATTATCCAGCCAAGAACAGTGGACACTGTTCCAAATAAGTTTGGGGGTATGTACAAACCATTTTGTATATATTTGTGTATATTCTTTTCCTTTTCTTTAAAAAAAGAAAAAACAAAAACAAATAAAAATTGTATATCGCTAACCGACAATTTTGACCCTACAAATGATCTCTTCATGCAATGACAGTGAGGACACTGTCCAGTTTAAGTTTGGGGGTACGCTCGGTACGCATTTCTTACCTTCGCATTCATGTGTATATTTTGCATCTGCATATTAAAATCCATAAAATCCATAAAAATCTGAAAATTTTCTAAAAAAACATAAAAACTTTTCTGTCAAGTTAGCTTGTGGAAGAACTCTGATTCAACATTTCGACGGTTTTTGTTTGAAAAAATAAGAATAACTAAATCTTATGTTTAGATTTTGAAAACCTGAAAGATAACTCTCCTTTGAAGTTAACTATAGCTGATATACGTCTTTACATCACACTACACGTGTCGTGAGTTTTTTGGGAATTAGATGACAAGTCTTTTATGTTTAAAAACTTTTAAACAGATAAATGATTTTCTTAGGATCAAATAGGTTTGTTCTGAAATAAGTAATGTCAAGAATAGTTTGTTAAGTAAAGCGAATATGAAGGAATATTATTAATGCCGTAATTGGAACTAAGTCTGAAAAATAACCCATCTAAAACTTGATTGGAATGATTACACACCGAACCCACTAAACACGTCTTTTATCCAAAAAAAAATAATTGAACTGCCGGTTATGTCTCCGTTCGTATTAAATCATCTGATTTTCACGCCAAACTGTTTTTTGTTTTTGGACCTAGGTAACTTGAGTAATTAAGTCCGCTGGGGTGTTTCTACACCTAATGCCCTAAAACCAACTGGTTTGGGTGCATTGGCCCAAAGCTCGCTAAGAAGCCTAGAAAGTCCAGTTTAAAACAAAGTCAAGCAAGTGTTCTCTCCGAGTTAAAATTCCTAACGGTTCTTTGTGTGAGGATAATCTTGATAAAAGACAGGCTTTTATAAAAAAAAAATTTAACGGAGATATGAAGGTTCTATGATAAAGACTATTGCACGTTCACAGAGGTGTGTATGAAATGAAAACAAGAAAAAGGTGGAGTGAAAAATACGACTTAGTTTCCTGTTAAGGAAGATAGAAATTCTGAAGTTGAAACCTTACTGGAAAACGAAACTTGAAAAATGCTTAACTCTTTATAAAACTTATGTGATCCTTTTAAAATTGTTATCTGGGCTTTATTGTGCGACATGATGACTTTAATCGATCCTTCTGGAACTTAACGACACTATTTGCACTGCACGTAAAGACATATAAAATCTGTAGTTAAATAAGAAGCGAGGTGTCAAAAATAAATGTTCGATAGTCTAGACTTAGGATAATAGAATTGTTATTTTCTGAAACAAAACTTTAGGGTTTGAATCTTAGTTATTTTACAAAACCAACTTGACCGGATTTTGTGGGTAGTATCCGCTGAAAACCCTCAGGAGACAACACTCCTCCTACTAGGGACACGTAGAGGTTTAACGACTTGTTGCACATGCTCAGTGCAATCGCGTTCCCTGCGAAAGTGAGGTTAGGAAATTTTTTGTGAATAAATTGGCTTTGCTCGGGACGAGCAAATGATAAGTTTGGGGGTATTTGTTCATATCAGATTTTTGCATTTTCATACCGCCCAATTTTTATCACATTGCATATCAGTAGATACTCTTGAGCCGTGTTTGCTAGTCAATTGCAGGATACAGGTTCTCGGCTCTAAACGGTGAAATTCATGGGAAAACACGACAAAATCCGGGTTCCTGCCAACCACAGATAAAACACGGGTCTCTGCTCTTTATCCGTCTGTTGCCACACACCAGTTTAGGAGACAAAATGGCAAATCGATTGTCACCTTCATGCACAAGGATCAATGGCAACACAAGTTTCAAGAAATCTACGCGGAGCTCAAGAAAATATTGACAAAAAAGTCCACCTTTCCCTCAACAGAAATTCTGGAAAAATCGTGAAGACAATTTGAGAAAATACATATGCCAGAATAAAGTACACAGCAAACCAGGGAAGCACCAAAAATCCCATGCCCTAACTCCACCAGAGTGCGGCGGATCCGCGGCATAGGGAGGCTTAGGCCGCGGATCCGCGGCCACTCTGTGGAGTCAGAGCATGGGCTTTGGGGGGTATTTGGGTCTTTTCATATGTGTTCTGGTGGTTGCCCTAGATATCCATTCTCCAACCTATAAATAGCCCAGAACTTTGAGAAGGAAAGGGTCCATAATCTT
This sequence comes from Agapanthus africanus, assembly GCA_030015575.1. Lineage (NCBI taxonomy): Eukaryota > Viridiplantae > Streptophyta > Magnoliopsida > Asparagales > Amaryllidaceae > Agapanthus > Agapanthus africanus. The sequence continues at coordinate 285,002,618 of JASDDO010000004.1, forward strand.
GTATTCTTTTTCTAGGTTTTAGAATACATGTTCTTCTTCTTCTCATCTCTTCTCCATTAAAACTTGTAGTGAGCTTTGTGAGGGAAGAATGGTGAATAAAGAAGTTCATTTTATTATTATGCTTGTCTTGTTCTTTCTATAATTGTTGTAATTTTCATTTGTTAACCAGTTGTTGTTATTTCGTGTTGTTTCTTTCTTCTCTCTTTTTCTTTATCCTTAAAACGACTATGATGCTTACGCTCGATCCTCGCCAAGGTGAGGTCGCAAATAGCTAGTCGTTATCTTCTAATCTCTTTCTTTCTATCTTCCTCTTTTGTTTTGTTTTATTTTTCCGTATCATGATGTGTGAGTAGTTTCATACTTGTTAGGGTAGGATAAGGGAAGTTTGAGAGAAGGAAATCTCTCTCACTCTTTCCTTGCCCAACAGCTTAATTCGACTCCCGTTAATTGAACCACAATCCGCTCCTTACGGCACCCTATCCTACATGATAGCGGTGATTCCGTAGTGAGACCGGTTGTGGTTGAATTAACCGGAGGTTATGGCTAAGAGCCAAGAACGGACGGACAAGCACCAAATGGAAGAACTTATGCGTTGGAAAGCCTAGCTTATACTCGCAAGTTCCTTCCTAGTCGTGCTAATCCCCGTTGTTGCCGATTACCGTAACACCGATATTAAGAGGGGCAATGAAAGATGCGGGAGACTCCTAACTCAAACTAACCTAATCCTAACCCTAACAAGCTCTCTTTACATATCATTTTACCGCTTAACTAATCACAACAAAATCTGAAAAACTGGACTTAACTCGTTAACGCACATAGAAAAAGATTCCCATCTCCCTGTTGACGACCCGTACTCAACCGGCTAGCTACAAGCGAAACGTCTTGATTGCGGTATTTAACTAAAACTTGAACACGCAGAACCACTAACAATCACATGTCCGCTGGTGTCCAAGCGAATATGGCCGAGTTATCTCGGAGGAACCGGATCAGGCCTTCCCGGTGATCCCTGTCAAGAGAGCCGATCTAGACCGTCCGGCTGTCGACTCCCTCTGTGAGGGCGACTTCCGTCAACGCTTCCAGCGGGGCACCTCGAACTTCCTTTTGTTCGTCGCGTGTATCTAAAAACCCCTGGAAGTCATGCGTGTCTTCAAAATCGCTGCCCTACTCTCCGGAGCAGGACGTCAAGGTGGGGCAAATCTTGGCGGTTTGCTGGTCCCCATAGGCTCGGCCTATCCCCCTTGATCCAAAGGGAATTTGATCGCGGGGTGATAAGTCGAGATCTGAGCCCGGAGGGGGTTTAGGGTCGGGCATCCCAGGAGAACATTATAGGACGACATGACATTAGCAACGAAGAAGTTCACTGGTATGGTCCGCGTCTTACTAGCTTCCGCAATGTTGAAGAGGAGGGTGACAGATCCCTCAGCCGAGATGGAATGGTTGGTGAACATAGAGAGGACATGGGGGTTGGTTGAAGGTCAGACGGACCCAACCCCATACGCCGGAAACAGTCGTAAAATAGGATGTCCGCCGAGCTACCTAAATCGACCAATATTCTTTGTACCTTGTATCGATGGACTCAGGCTTCTATTATAAGAGGGTCGCTATGAGGAAGCGATATGCCGTGAAGGTCGTCGTCGGTGAAGATGATCGGGTCATCCTTCCTGCACTTCTTGTGGGGTGGATCACTTACCTCCTCGACTGGTAGGAGGCGGTGGTTACCTCTATTTTCCCGGGCCGGATCCGAGGTAACGACATGATCTGCCCGATCGTTAATTCCCCAGGAGGGGTTTGGTCCCTTTTCTCCCAGTCCGCTTGCCGCTTGTCCCATAGGTATTTCGCCAGGTGGCTGGAGCGGATCAACTCCTCGATGTAGTCACAAAGCTGTTTGCAGTTCTCAGTCGGGTGATCCTGCAACCTGTGATAGGCGCAGTACGGGCCGTGCAGACGCTTTCCCGCTCTTTGGGTAACTGGCGGGAGCTTAAAGAATCTCTCACTCTTAATTTCCTCCAACAGCTCGGTCTGGGAGATGTTCAGAGGGGTATACTCCTAGAACCTCGGGGAATAAGGTTTCGGACGATCGACTTTCTTTTTCTCTTCCCTGTCCTTTTTCTTTCAGTCCCCTTGGTCGTCTCTTGGCAGGTTGGAGTTCACCTCTGACTCAAGTTGGATTTCATGCTCAGTCCAGGCTTTCACTTCGGCCAAGGTCTTAGGTTGCGCTAATGAAAAAGAGCGGAGCCACTCTTTATGCCTAAGTCCCGACCTCAGCACGGCGATAACTGTTTCATCACGGTGCTCAGGAACCTCCAGCAGGGCGTTGTAGGAGTGACTGACATACCCCTTGAAGGATTCCTTGTTTCCGCTCTTGACAGTGAACAGGTAGTCGACCGTCCTTTTCTGTTGTCGGTTTCCGACGAAATGACCGAGAAATTAAGTAGCCAGCTCTTTGAAGGTCGAGTGGAGCATGGCGCAAGTCCTCGGAACCAGTCCCGGCCAGCCTGGATTAGGGTAGTGGGGAAAGCTCGGCATTGAGCCGCGTCCGAGTTGTCTTGAAAGCTCATGCCCGCCGTAAATGTGTAAAAAGTGGTTCTTCGGATCGAACTTCCTGTCAAAGAGGGCCACCTTAGGCGGCTTGTTCCTAGACATGCTTGGCCATTAGCTCTTATGTAAAGGGCTTTGTGAGCGAATCGGCGGAGTACATTGCAGTCACGACCCGAAATTTTGCACGTGACGGCCCTTAAACTACGTAACGTCTACAGGCGTAACGCAATTCAAGTAAGCCGAAAACCCAGCAATCTAAACTATCAAAAATAGTAAGTGATAAGAACATTATTAAAAACTTTTGAAATTTTCAAGTATAAATTTTTTAAAGTTCAAATTTACTTTCTTAAAAAATTTAGCAGCACCTCCTCTATAAAAACTTGCCCCAAAAATGGATACATGCAAAGATATAAGTAAAGCATCCCCAACGGAAGCAAATCCATGCCCAAAGGCGGAAAACAACCACCACAACAGATATACGACGCCGCAGCGAAGAAATAAAAGACGATATAAATAAAACTCCATAAATGACATCCTGAGTCACCAAAATATACAATATCGTCCTCACAACTCGTCTCTAAGTTAATACGTGAAGTAGTAGATGGAGAGTACTGGATACAAAAAATATACAAGAGCAATATCGGATAATCGCAAAACCCACCTATAGCAAAACTGCACACAGTCAGCCGTAGCGGTATCCGCTGCAAAAGATGATACGATAGATGAAACCCCTGCCGTGACTGCCCTGAGGGACTACCTGCAAAACACTGTGGCACAACGGGGGTGAGTTGCTAACTCATAAATAATAAATAACATATGCAGGTAATCGCAAGTATGCACGTACTGTGATGGTTTATTACATGCAAGCTGATAGCAATAAATGGCAATATATAAATGCATTAGTCATGAAAGGTACTCTATCAGGTACTACTAATACATGAAGCAATGCATATCAAATAAATACTGAGTATGGGATAACACATATCATCAACACGGAATCCTCATAGTGGAGAAACTAGTGTCCATCAATGACACTCCAAATCCCAATACCATAGGCACCGCATCCTCAGATCGGCCCTCATATCCTGTAAGTCTCATGGAACCTGAGTCTCCAACATCGACACCTAAAAACATCATGAAAACTAGTGTCCAGTATCGACACATAAATCCTCATATAATAGGCTCCGTCTGCGGGATCGGCCCGCGGGCACCGGCAGAATGGGTCGGCCTAAATCCATCTCATGACTCCGGTCGGTATCCTCCAGATAACTGCCGAGTCCAAATACTGTCACCGGTAGGCAGTGCACCTCCCCTGCCAGGCTCATCGGCCAATCCATCGACATACCTTTCTTGCCCCGGGGTACCATACCGGGCTCCACCATGTACCCGCACACGGCCCACTCCACTCCTCGCATCGGGTATAAATCACAAATCTCAGAACCGATAAATCTCATGGAGGACGCATCGAAATATCATATCAAGAGAAACCGGGTTTTTCAAACAATGCATAATTTTATGAAAATACCACAGTCCTCAAATCCAGAAAATATCATATGAAATCCATATCTCAATGAGAAATCCATGAAATATAATATATGCAACATAAATAGTAACATGAGCATATAGAAGGAAAACAACTATTTAAATGCAACAAGTTATTAAATATATCACGCGGTTCCTAATTTCTCCAAAATCCAACGCAACATCATATAAGGGTGAACATGTAGCTATAGCAAGGTATATGTGTGTACATGTAAGTATGTATACAAGATGTACATGTAGCTATATCTCTTATCTGTATATACCTGTCAATAATGATGTAATACCCTCTAGGTATATGTGTAGTTGTAGCAAGCTATATGTATATACATGTCAATAATGATGCAATACCCTCCAAGTATATGTGTAGCTGTAGCAAGCTATATGTATATACATGTCAATAATGATGCAATACCCTCCAGGTATATGTGTAGCTGTTGCATAGAAAAGTATATGTGTAAGCATGTAGGTATACAGATATGCTATATGTCATATGCACAAAAGAATATGAATCAATGTCTCAATGTCCCTAACCAATACAATATCCCGTATGTATAAATGTCAGCTATATCTCGTATGTATAAGGGTTTTGCGTGTCATGGCAATTATCGACGGAGTGTGTGTAGCATACAATTAGTGCTCGTGTAACATGAACCGTCAATAATGGTGTTGTGTCTCATTAATACTATGTCTATATGTAAATAGGAAAATGAGGTATGCAACAAAGGTACACAAGCACAATCAATGTCCATATACTTAATATCAAGAATCATATCAATTATTCTATCCCGGAAGTATAATGCCATGCGGGCGATTCCCCTGTAGATGTTAAATCTACTCACCAACGATCCTGGATAAGTAAAGCCAACCACTTGCTTTCCCTTCTTCGCAGCGTCCGAAGTCCTCGCCTGCGATCCTAAAATCACATAACAATAAAGCAAGTGTAAATTAGAAATCGACCAATAACACGTACAACTACGTTTGACCGACGCACCAACTCCAAACATAGTCTCAAGTGTTCGTCTAGTGGCTAACATGCGTAGCGACACTACGAAACCAACTCAAGAGCAAAAGATACACAAAGACACGTAACGCAAGGATAACGCCCACCAGATACACACACTGCGCACTCAGTGCACAAAATGTGTACGACACCGGCACAACCCTAACTAGGATCTCAAAACAACATAATCACCAAGCCTAGACCCTGATCGTACCGATCGCGCATTCATAACACAAAATATAACGCGGAAGATAATATATATCACATCGCAACGCCAAAAGAAACACACGCCTAAACTTTACCGAAATCTAGTAAGCAACATTTAATCATTTAGCCCAAATCTACCAGTTTAACCAAAACTAGTAATCACAATCATCTCATAATAGCTTAATTAAACCACACAAACCTTTACTGGAATTTTAATCTCACTCAAATAGGATTTAGTAAAATTTTAGTTTGCAATTAAGCTAATTAGATAATTAGGAAAAATATCATTTTACAATCTTGCACTAGGTTAAGTTTTCTTTTGTCTCAATTTCACACTTAAATATTTCACTAAACAAAACCCTAACTTGATTATCAAAACCATTTCTAGAAATTTCTAAACATGCAAATGAAAACTTAAATTAACATCTAATAAGCTAATTAAAGTACTAAAAGAACAAATTGAGTTTAGGGTTAGGATTATACCTCACTAGAAACACAAACTTGCAACTAGAAAACCAAATTTTAGCCTCCAAAGATGATGACTTCCAAGAAGATACAAGCTTGTTTAGAGTTGAAGAAATATGGGTAGGGATTGATTTGCGAGTTTGATGAAGTGAAAATGAGCAAAGGAATTTACAAAGGAAAATTTTCCTCGCCCAAAAATGGGCTCGGCCAAATTAGCACCAAATAGTGCTCGGCTATTACAGGAAAAGTTCACTGGGAATTATGATGTTGGGGGTGAGCACAAGAATCACAAAGGTGACTATAAGGAAATATCTCATCTAAAAATCTTAAAGCAAGACAATTATCATTAAATGCAAAAGCCACCTCATACTAAAACCCATGCCCTTCTAGAATCATTCCAATGACTCACCCAAAATCCAAAACAAGTGCACCTCCCAACCAGGTTCGGCCATGATGAATTTGATCAAGGAAATGGCCAAAAAGAATACACAAACATCAACCTTAAAATAAATATTACAATGCACTAAAATTACAAGTGACTTACAAAAACCCACAAACTAGCAAATTCCTAGATAAACTAGGAGCAGTGAATTCTATACTGCAAAAAGTTCGCTTCTAGGTTTTAACGGAAAACACAATTTATTTTACCTAAAAACGGAAAATTATCTAAACGATTTCTAAAACGTTACAATCTTCCCTTTTTAAAGAAATTCGGTCCCCGAATTTAAAATTTATCTACGCGTACCTTCGAAGAGATGAGGGAAAAAAACAAATCCTTCTGTATCTCGCTCGCAGCCTCACAAAGGACCACCTCACTGGACGGCTACGCCAAAGAACCTTCACAGATAACAAGACCTTTGACTGAAGTTTCTCTATCTGCTGATCCACTAACTATCGGCTGTTGGTGAATGAAAGATCCCGTCACGATGAATGGTTGTTCATACTATAATTTTGCATTCGTTTAGACCCCATTATTATTCATTTTACAAATAAACAGGTGCTTTTGATCCATGTCAGCTACATAGTTGCAAGTTACAGGTTCTCGGAACAAAAACAGTAAAATTGACGAAAAAATGATACAAAGTGAGACTACTACCAATAAATGGTGGAATCTTGATCGTGCCTACATTTTGCGGGACAATGAAGATCAATGAAAAAGTTCACAAAAGTACAAAGGAAGCGCAATGTTCAAGACTTCGACACGAAGCAATGGTAAAAGTCCACCACAATTATTCACTGTGGAGATCTGGAAGAGAACTAGAAGACATTCTGAAGAACCAACTGAAGAAACAGGAAGACAAATACAACCAGAAGTAGCACAGCAAAAATCAGCCCACAAGCTCTCCACTTGGCCGCGGAACCGCGGCCAAACCTGGCCTATGGCCGCGGTTCCGCGACCGTGTATCGCCCGTATCGGTGGAAATTTCTTTGACGGTGGGCGGCGCGTTGACTAGTCTTCCTAGGGGTATATGTTTAAGAACAGATGTGTGTCGATTGTAACCCTAGGGTTTCTATGCTCTATAAATAGAAGCCCTAAAAACTTGTTTTAGGTTATGCCTCTTTTCATAGATCTAAAAATTCAGAATTCCTTTGTATGGTTTGAGAGCATCAATAAAGTAATTATTTTTTTTAATTGCCCTAGTTCTTAGATTTTATTTCTGCCCTAGTTTAATTTATTCTCTGCCCTAGTTTAATTTAGATTAGAACTTTTTATTAATCTGCAGTAGTTAGATAATTAATCTCTTAAATCGAAAACTCAAATAAAAATCATGTTTTTTATCGATCCCTTAATGAGCGAGTAGTTCCTCGCTTGTTAGGGTTAGGAATAGGGAAGGATTGAGAGATGCAAATCTCTCACCCCTTTCTTGCCCATCTCATATTAATAATTAGGACTCCATGCATACATACACATACCACTCCCTACGGCACCCTACCCACGAGGTAACGGTGATACCGTAGTCTAAAAGACCGGATGTGCATGTTTTCCATGGAGGTTAGGGTAAGGATCAAGAAAGGACGGACAAGGACCTTGAGGAAGAAACATCGTTTCTTCCCGATCGTCCTAATCCCCTTTATTAATAATTACCATAACACCTAAAGAGATCTAATTTAGGGCATTGAAAGCGGTGGGAAATCTTAATTTTCCAAACATAACCTAAACCTAACCCTAGCAAGATTTCCAATCCTAGTCTAAGTCAACTTAGTTTGTAGAGATAAAGATCCAAACACCATTTGGAATTAACTCGTTAGAACAATTAGGAAATACACTACAACCCTGTGGACCGACCCGTATTCACCGGCTAGCTACCAAGCGACGCCGTTCTTGATTGCGGTAAAAATATTTTTGATTCGTCCTTTTGAAGCGCATACGCAAAATAACTTAAAATCAAATGGCGTCGTTGCCAGGGATGGCGTAGTATTTTCTTTTTGGAATTTCGGGTTAATATAAAATTAAAAAAATCATAAAAACTGAAAAATATAAAAATTTTATCATCTTTTATTGTTTGAAGGGTTTTTCGTGTGAATTTTGCAGGATCGAAGAACGAGTTCGGGTCTGGAAAAATCCAGAGAGCAAAACAGAAAACTGAAGATCTGAACAATAGAGGATTACAACAACAGAAGAGCAGAAAATTTCTCGGGGCCTGAATAGCACATCCCACCGCAGAACTGCCGCGCCGACCCTGTTCTGACCGCGGAATCGCGGCTCATTGCTGACGTCATCTTGTGGAAATTCCTCTGTGAGCTTAATTTCTCTTTCTCTGCAACCCCCTGATATCTCCTCTGTAAATTTTCCTGTAGATTCTTTGCGCTAAAAATCTCCCCCCTTCCAATAATTGATCTTGTGCAGGATTCTTTGCGTCGCGCTAAAAATAAAAAAATTGTTTGCAAGTGGTTGTTTACTGTTTTACATATTTAATCGGACTTTAAGGGGCTTGAAACCAATCCAGATTGGGTGGGGATTTCATCACCCTTCCAAGGACCCCAGAAATCACATAAGGCATATTGCATTGACCATCATTTAATTAAAAAAAAAGATTAGACTCTGCCCTAAGGACTTCGCGCTCAATAGGACAAAGGACTAGTTGTAGGCATCGACCGTTGATCTAACCTGCCTTTGTGGTGTCTAGGCAACTGTGTCTAAGGTAAGTGGATACTTGATTAGGCCCACTACTTACGTGGTGGAGAGCCTCCCACTTACCTGGCACTTACCTGGCCACAATTGGCGGTGAAGAGGCAGTTTGAGATCCTATTTCTTGCACTTTGGAACAGTTAGGAGCTGTCTAGCCGACCTAGGAGACCCTAGATCTAGGCCTGATTGTGCATTTGTAGTTGATTGTGTTAGTGTATATGCCCTAGAGGCCATTACTGTATCATACTAGTATGTATATTACTTAATGGAAGCTTGGGATATTCACCTTGTATGTACAATCTTGCTCAAAATAGTAGTATGCTACTTGGTTTATTTCTACTTCAATGTGTACATGTGTTTATCTTTGTATATTGCTTATACACATTAGTGGAGCCCTTAGGATCTTTGCTTGATTACCAGCGATGTGATGGCCGTCACACTAGTGGGGCTGGGTAACCTAGAAGCGCATCCTTATGCAGGTCCCTGGTCGCAGGACTATCGAGACAGGGCATCGATACTCCGGAGTAGACCAGCGCATGCGCTTCTCATCCCAGTGTGGGAGACGGTCTGTCCCACAGCCGTCAGTACGTCGTACTTGAGATAGTATGCGGGTGCCCGTTAGGTTACGGGTACACTGGACAGGACTCGTCGGGAACTGACCGGTTGGTATTATACCTATCGTCAGTTATCAGTTCCCAGGTGACATGAGTACAGCTTAGTCCGCTGACTTGACACTGTCACTTCGCCTCGGGTGTGTTCCCACTGTACTTTGATCACTACCCTACCACGGCTCAAAGGAGTCGTGCAAACAGGTGGTGGTTGGGTGCAGTCCCGAAGCACTTGGAGGCAGTGACGGTTAGACAGGATTCGTCTCTCCCGGTATTGGGGGTTGACATCGCGCTGTGTCTAGGAGAGCCATTACACGAGTAGTCCCTGGCCAGGGCAAACGAGATATACTGGTAGGTTTCCAGTGTTATCTCAGGGTGTTTTGGGCTTCGCTCCGGCACGACTTGTACCGCTATTGGGGGACTGACGTTTACCGCCCCCTAGGCCCGCCATACGATGTATCAGACGAACAGACCGGACTGTACGGAGAATGTCACACTCAGGCTCAGTAGGAGTTCAGATGGGTTTCGCCTCGTCGGTCTTCTTGTCGGCATTACCTGGGGACCGTTACGCACAGCTAGTGCCGCTTGCGGTCTGTGGTTAAACCCACTGCCAGCGTAGTGTCGAGTCTTTAGAGTCCCACACAGAAAGCTTTTCGCCTTTAGGCAAAAGAGTAGAGGTCGCATGGTATTGCGACAGGTCGCATGGTTTTGCGACAGGGTTCGGTCACATCCGTGCACTTGTGCACGTACAGTGTCCGGACAGTTTACACTAGCGGGCTTTGGTTTAAGCCAGATCCTAGTGTACCTTATGGGATTGGATTTATCCAGTTTTCTTTCGTGTTCCTCGGAACGCGGATGCGGGTGTGTATGCACAGTTGACAGGGAGGCACAGACAGCGGATTCTCATTAGGGTTGTTGACAGTTGACCGTTGACTTTTTGACTTTTTGCTCAACCCTAATGAGAATATGATATGTGATTAACTATTATATTAATTAAGTATTATGGTGACTTGGTTGTTGACTTTTGTTGACTTTGTTGACTTGTTGACTTTTGTTGACTTGTTGACTTTGTTGACCGGTTGACTAGGCTTGACTAGTTGACCATCATGATAACCATGGCTATCATTTCATGCCAAGGACTTTTACTTGCTTGTTCATTTGAGTAAAATGAGTGCATGACATGATAAGGTTATGGTTGCTTCAACCATCACACATAAGACTTTTTTGATATGATGAGTTATTATTGCTTTGGATTATGAGAGGGTGAGAGACAAAAGAGAGCCTCATTCTTTCTTGCTCATTCTCTCTCTTGTTCTTGACTCTCCACTTTGCTCTCACCCTCTTGCTCTTGCTCCCTCTCTTTAATCTATGGTTCTCTTGTCTCATGAGTTGAGAATCAAGAACCATAGATAAAATCCCATTCTATTTCTTCTCTACTCATTCTAGTTCACTAGGTTTAGCAAACCAAGTGAACTAGTTTCTTCAAAGAACGAAGAAGGAGCTAAAGGTTGGAGCTTTCAAGTGGATCTATCTTCGGCGTACGGAGACGACGAGAAGGAGCCATCGGACCACCATCGGAGCTTGAAGAGAAGGAGTTCAAGACAAGCTAGGTATAACCATCTTCATCCGAGTAGCTAAATCTCTTTAGCAAGTTTGCTAGTTTAGTTTAGACACGATCCCGACCTTGTTTAGTCCATGTTGCCTCTTGCGATAAAAATTTGTTTTTTATACCGTTTCCGCCTCCCCGTAAGCACCGGGGGTCGCAATATGGACTTACAGTAGTATCAGAGCCTAACTAAACTTAAACTAGCTTGGTAGTGAAGTGTAACGAAGTTCGGAAACGAAAAATCACAAAACCGGAAAAATTACAAAACCTGAGTTTCTGTTGAAATTGTTTTGGCTCAAAATGAAAAACTTTATACTTGTAAAATCGTCTCAGGGTTTTGTGAGTGCACCCATGAAAAACGATCCACTGTTGCGCTCAAAGCGCCGCCCTTCCGCGGCACGAGGTAGGCATGTGCCGCGGAACCGCCGCGCTTTGTCGTCTTCTCTGCATCGTTTTTCGTGCAGTGTGTTTGTGTGTTGGTTTTAGGATTTTTAAAATATATTATATGTGCCCAGATTTTCCAGAACTGAAATTCACTTTTGGGGTCCTATAATTCCGTATTTTTTCCGAACTTCACTGCACTTTGACTATGATGGTTATATCTGTGATGTTTGCATGTATTGAACGTCGGCTAATCGCTATAAGTCGATTAGTCGGGGTTATACATGATCTGTAATGTGATGGAATGTGTATATAAATATGTTGGATTGTCGCGGGTGAATAGCCGGGGTGGATGTGAGATGAGCTTTTGTTTTTCTTTCATTCATTGTAAATGTAAATTGATGTAATATTATTATTTGTTTGGCCGCACAACCGGGTCGGGGTTGTAGCCGTCATTGTATAATTCTTTTTACTGTTTTTGCTCCTAGGATAGACCCATGGAGGGGTGCACAAACTACCGGGTATGCCGAAGTGTCGAGTGGCCTGCTCATGGAGATGAGGGAGGTTGCTACGCTTCGGGTACTTGGCAGGTAGTTTGCCGCACCCGTAGGGGTCTTGGGTGGGGTATTGGCTATTCACCGCGACCGTGTAATCTGTTTTTGTTATAGGCTCGTACAAATTACAGATTCCTAGTATATCCAATGTATTTATCTGTGATCTGAAATGTTTATCATTGCAGTATATCTATATATGATATTATTTAGGCGTTGCTTATGTTTTACAGACGCGCTAGCCCAGCCCCCGCTCTGTCGTTAGTTAAGTAACCTAACGGGTAATGACGGGGCCCAGTGGCGAATGCGAATGGCATAAGCGTACGTCATATTTTGGTTGTTTTCTGCAATGGTAGGATTAAATGATGGGACGCATTAAAAGAACTAATGCAAGAATATCACGCATTAAAAGAACTAATGCAAGATAATAAACCAAGTTAAAGTCGTTGGAACACTTTCGAAAAACCACTCGGTTCTTTTCAAAACGAACTTTTAAAATACGGAGTTTGAGCCACTCCATTTAAAAGCTATCTCGTTCCATCGACTAAATCAAGTTCACTACGTTCACGGTTTTGCCAAAACCATCCGTAGCCCTCCATCATTTCAGTTAAATATTCGGTAGTATTCAAGCTATGTATTTTGACCTCACGCCAAGGCATAGTGATTGGTAGCTGCCGGATATTTATCTGTTGCATAGATAGAATGCGTTGGTTTGAGACAGTCGTACTGCCATTTTGGCCTACGTCAAGGGTATGTACGGGTGGATTCAAATTAACCTGGATAATGATGGGACGAACTTGACATGTGACTTATGACATTTTGACCTCACGCCAAGGTCATAAGAGCATGGGGAAAAAATCCACATCGGGAGTTTCATAAGTACTGAAACTTGCTAGATTTGCATACCATTTGGAGTGTGCTGATTCTGGTAGGATTCCTTCAGTTTCGTCACGCGATGATATTTGGATCCCGATCCTACTGTGAGTATATGCTACTCCTCGGGAAATTTCTCGCTAAACGATCAATGCTATAAACCTAGTAGGTGCCTAGAAAGGTGTTAGCGGGGCTACTCCCCCAGGGAAAAGAGGTTCTCTAATTAAGGAACTTCGCGAAAGCGTTGGAAAACCTCCCTCGAAGTACCGACACCAGCCTGGCCGAACGGTTAAGCAAGTATTGTACGGTGGGATTGATCCTGACTAATTCTTCCTTTATGGTTTGAGGAGGGATTCGAGAAACAGTGGGAGCCATCCTGTTTAGACAAACTAAAAACCACTCTAAACTTGCAAGAGCATCATGCTGAGTGTTTTCCTCTTCTCTCCAAATTGCAGCGACCAATCAACATGACTGGACTTAAGTTACTCCTAGATAAAAACAAACTGACAGGGCCAAACTACAAAGATTGGCTCAGGAATGTCAAGATAGCAATCACTTATGACAAGCTGGGGTATCTTCTTACCACCAAAGCTCCCCTGTCCCTGGTCCAACTTCCAGCGTCGCGGATAAGGAAATCCGCAAGACTTGGGAGATTGATAGCGCGAAGGCCAAGTGCCTCCTGCTTGCCTCGATGGACAACGAACATCAGAGGAGGCATGAGAATATGGACATGGAATCCATATTGCTCCATACAAAAGAACTGTATGGAGAGCAATCTCGTATCGCAAGATACGAAGCGTCGAAAAAGTTATTTTCGACAAGAATGGCCGTCGGATCATCAGTAGCCGAGCACGTGCTAAAGATGATCGGCTACATTGAGGAGCTCGCTGACCTAAGGATCACATTGGAGAGTGAGCTATATACGGATATAGTTCTCCAGTCCCTTCCTTCCACTTACGCCCAGTTTATACTGAACTTCAACCTACAAGAAAAAGAGGTTGAACTTTCAGAGCTCCTCAACATGCTGAGGAGCGCAGAGGGCACCCTACAGAAAGGTAGGGATACATCCACTTTGTTTGTAGGAGGATCATCTTCTTCTAGGTCCAAGGCGAAAGCCAAGGGAAAGAAGAAGAAGGCCCCCGCCAAACCAAGGGGCGGTGTAAGTAAAGTGGATACGAAGGGAAAAGGTAAAGCAACAAAGATAGCAGGGAAGCTTGTGGATAAGGAAGAATGCTTCTATTGTCATAAGAAAGGACACTGGAAGAATGATTGCAGGGCCTGGAAGGCCAAAACACAGGAATTGAAGCAGGTTGCAGCTTCAGCTTCAGGTGTGTATGTTATTGAAAACTGTCTTTCAATAAACTCTACTTCCTGGGTATTGGATACCGGATCAGGATCTCATATCTGTAATTCTTTGCAGGCGTTGAGAAACCGTAGGGTTTTGAAGGCAGGTGACATGACCCTCAGAGTTGCGAACGGAGCTAGCATGGATGCTAAAGCCGTGGGGGACTATCACCTGGGAATGTCAGATGGACATGTTTTGGTTTTGCGTAATTGCTTTTTTGTACCCAACGCAACTTGTAATATCATTTCTGTATCTTTAGTTTCTAAAGAAGGTTATGAATTTGCGTTTGTAAGTAATGTTGTAAACATTCACCTTAATCAAGTTTTGATTGGGTCAGGTACTTTGAGTAATGGTATATACGTGTTAAACCAACCACAGATTTTTAATGTCCAGAATACACACAAAAGAAAGTCTCCAGAAATAAATCAGACTTTCTTGTGGCATTGTAGACTGGGTCACATCAATGAGAGAAGATTGATTAAGTTACATACAGAAGGGTATTTGAATGCGTTCGAATATCAGTCGTATGCCACTTGTCAATCCTGTCTCAAAGGAAAGATGACAAAGACTCCGTTTACTGGATATGGAGTAAGAGCGAGCGAGCTCTTGGGACTCGTACACAGTGACGTGTGCGGTCCAATGTCTACACATGCCCGAAGCGGACATTCTTACTTCATTACTTTTACGGATGACTTCTCAAGGTACGGTTATGTCTTCTTAATGAAACATAAGTCCGAAGCCTTTGGAAAATTCCAGGAGTATAAGAATGAAGTAGAGAAACAGACCGGCAAAAGTATTAAGATTCTAAGATCGGATCGAGGTGGAGAATACTTAAGTGCCGAGTTCCTGGACTATTTAAAAGAGAACGGAATTCTCTCTCAGCTTACTCCTCCTTACACCCCGCAACATAACGGTGTATCGGAGAGACGGAACCGCACCCTATTGGATATGGTGCGGTCCATGATGGGTAACGCTGAGTTACCGCGATCATTCTGGGGGTATGCGCTAGAATCAGCTGCGTACCTTTTGAACCGAGTTCCGACTAAGACTGTGCCTTCCACACCATATGAAATGTGGAGTGGGAAGAAACCCTATCTTCAATATCTGAAGATCTGGGGTTGTCCGGCTTTTGTCAAAAAGCAGCATGCGGACAAGCTCGAGGCACGTTCAGTACTGTGCAAGTTTGTGGGATACCCAAAGAACACCAGGGGGTATCTTTTCTACTACGCAGAGGAACAAAAAGTCCTTGTTTCTCGTAATGCCCACTTTCTAGAACACCAGTTCTTGGAAAAGGAAATAAGTGGGAGCGCAGTAGAACTGGAAGAAATTCCAGAACCACAGACTATTACTGAAAGGTTAGTAGAACCAGAGGGTTCAACAGAACAGGACATTCCTACGCCGCTCCGCAGAAGTAGTAGACAGTCTCATCCGCCCGAGAGATACTACGGTTTTCTCATAGACGGGGATAGAGAGGATTGCATCATAGATTATGATGAGCCTACTAGCTTCCAGCAGGCCGTTCAGAGCGTTGACTCAGTGAAATGGCTGGATGCAATGCGGACCGAAATGGTATGGACGTTGGACGTTGCTCCAGACGGGGTAAAACCCGTAGGATGCAAGTGGATCTTCAAAAGGAAGATTGGTGTAGATGGACAGGTTGAGACCTATAAAGCAAGGCTGGTAGCAAAGGGTTTTCGTCAGAGACCTGGCTTGGACTATGACGAAACCTTCTCTCCAGTAGCCATGCTGAAATCCATTCGGATCCTTCTTGCCATTGCTGCCTTCCACGATTATGAGATTTGGCAAATGGACGTAAAGACAGCTTTTCTAAATGGAAATTTAGAGGAGTGTGTCTATATGGACCAGCCAGAGGGTTTCATTCAGAGTGGGAGCAGCGGAAAGGTGTGCAAGTTGCTTAAGTCCATCTATGGACTAAAGCAGGCATCGCGGAGTTGGAACATCTGCTTTGATGAGACGGTCAAAGAATTTGGCTTTATCAAAAATCCAGATGAACCATGCATCTATAGTAGATTTGTAGCAAGAACTGTAGTATTCCTCGTTTTATACGTGGATGACATTCTCTTAATAGGAAATGACATTCCTATGCTACAATCTGTCAAGGGGTTCTTGTCACACAGGTTCTCCATGAAAGACCTGGGTGATGCCTCGTACATTCTGGGTATCCGGATCTACCGTGACAGATCCAAGAGGATATTAGGACTTTCACAGTCCAGGTACATCGACACCATACTGAAGAGATTCAGTATGGAAGATTCCAAGCGCGGTAACCTACCGGCTTGTCACGGGATCACCCTCTCTAAAGAGATGTCTCCCAAGACTGATTTGGAGAGGGATCGCATGTCTATTATACCCTACGCTTCTGCGGTAGGCTCTATAATGTATGCGATGTTGTGTACCAGACCGGATGTAGCTTATGCACTGAGTGTGGTAAGCCGGTATCAGTCTAACCCTGGGGAGAAACACTGGATAGCGGTAAAGAACATTCTCAAGTACCTGAGAAGGACTAAGGAGATGTTCTTGGTGTATGGCGGAAAAGACCTCCAGATCGAGGCCTTTGCTGACTCCAGCTTCCAGAGTGACAAGGATGATTCCAAGTCCATGTCGGGTTTTGTCTTTACCCTCAATGGAGGGGCGGTGTGTTGGAAGAGTTCCAAACAGGAAACCGTTGCAGACTCGACGATGGAAGCGGAATACATCGCTGCATCAGATGCCGCAAAAGAAGCTGTCTGGATGAGGAAGTTCTTGAAAGAACTTCAGGTGGTTCCGTCCATTGTTGATCCAATACCTCTGTATTGCGACAACAACGGGGCTATAGCTTTAGCGAAGGAACCCAGGTCCCATCAGAGATCCAGGCACATCTTGAGGCGGTATCACCTGATCAGGGAGATCGTGGATCGCCAGGAGATCGAGGTTCGGAGAGTCGCTTCAGAAGACAACACTGCAGATCCATTCACCAAGGCCCTACCGCAGATTCAGTTCGAGCGGCTGATCGAGATGATAGGTCTTCGATACGCCAGTACATGGCCTTAGTGCAAGTGGGAGATTGTTAGTGTATATGCCCTAGAGGCCATTACTGTATCATACTAGTATGTATATTACTTAATGGAAGCTTGGGATATTCACCTTGTATGTACAATCTTGCTCAAAATAGTAGTATGCTACTTGGTTTATTTCTACTTCAATGTGTACATGTGTTTATCTTTGTATATTGCTTATACACATTAGTGGAGCCCTTAGGATCTTTGCTTGATTACCAGCGATGTGATGGCCGTCACACTAGTAGGGCTGGGTAATCTAGAAGCACATCCTTATGCAGGTCCCTGGTCGCAGGACTATCGAGACAGGGCATCGATACTCCGGAGTAGACCAGCGCATGCGCTTCTCATCCCAGTGTGGGAGACGGTCTGTCCCACAGCCGTCAGTACGTCGTACTTGAGATAGTATGCGGGTGCCCATTAGGTTACGGGTACACTGGACAGGACTCGTCGGGAACTGACCAGTTGGTATTATACCTATCGTCAGTTATCAGTTCCCAGGTGACATGAGTACAGCTTAGTCCGCTGACTTGACACTGTCACTTCGCCTCGGGTGTGTTCCCACTGTACTTTGATCACTACCCTACCACGGCTCAAAGGAGTCGTGCAAACAGGTGGTGGTTGGGTGCAGTCCCGAAGCACTTGGAGGCAGTGACGGTTAGACAGGATTCGTCTCTCCCGGTATTGGGGGTTGACATCGCGCTGTGTCTAGGAGAGACATTACACGAGTAGTCCCTGGCCAGGGCAAACGAGATATACTGGTAGGTTTCCAGTGTTATCTCAGGGTGTTTTGGGCTTCGCTCCGGCACGACTTGTACCGCTATTGGGGGACTGACGTTTACCGCCCCCTAGGCCCGCCATGCGATGTATCAGACGAACAGACCGGACTGTACGGAGAATGTCACACTCAGGCTCAGTAGGAGTTCAGATGGGTTTCGCCTCGTCGGTCTTCTTGTCGGCATTACCTGGGGACCGTTACGCACAGCTAGTGCCGCTTGCGGTCTGTGGTTAAACCCACTGCCAGCGTAGTGTCGAGTCTTTAGAGTCCCACACAGAAAGCTTTTCGCCTTTAGGCAAAAGAGTAGAGGTCGCATGGTATTGCGACAGGTCGCATGGTTTTGCGACAGGGTTCGGTCACATCCGTGCACTTGTACACGTACAGTGTCCGGACAGTTTACACTAGCGGGCTTTGGTTTAAGCCAGATCCTAGTGTACCTTATGGGATTGGATTTATCCAGTTTTCTTTCGTGTTCCTCGGAACGCGGATGCGGGTGTGTATGCACAGTTGACAGGGAGGCACAGACAGCGGATTCTCATTAGGGTTGTTGACAGTTGACCGTTGACTTTTTGACTTTTTGCTCAACCCTAATGAGAATATGATATGTGATTAACTATTATATTAATTAAGTATTATGGTGACTTGGTTGTTGACTTTTGTTGACTTTGTTGACTTGTTGACTTTTGTTGACTTGTTGACTTTGTTGACCGGTTGACTAGGCTTGACTAGTTGACCATCATGATAACCATGGCTATCATTTCATGCCAAAGACTTTTACTTGCTTGTTCATTTGAGTAAAATGAGTGCATGACATGATAAGGTTATGGTTGCTTCAACCATCACACATAAGACTTTTTTGATATGATGAGTTATCATTGCTTTGGATTATGAGAGGGTGAGAGACAAAAGAGAGCCTCATTCTTTCTTGCTCATTCTCTCTCTTGTTCTTGAGCTCTCCACTTTGCTCTCACCCTCTTGCTCTTGCTCCCTCTCTTTAATCTATGGTTCTCTTGTCTCATGAGTTGAGAATCAAGAACCATAGATAAAATCCCATTCTATTTCTTCTCTACTCATTCTAGTTCACTAGGTTTAGCAAACCAAGTGAACTAGTTTCTTCAAAGAACGAAGAAGGAGCTAAAGGTTGGAGCTTTCAAGTGGATCTATCTTCGGCGTACGGAGACGACGAGAAGGAGCCATCGGACCACCATCGGAGCTTGAAGAGAAGGAGTTCAAGACAAGCTAGGTATAACCATCTTCATCCGAGTAGCTAAATCTCTTTAGCAAGTTTGCTAGTTTAGTTTAGACACGATCCCGACCTTGTTTAGTCCATGTTGCCTCTTGCGATAAAAATTTGTTTTTTATACCGTTTCCGCCTCCCCGTAAGCACCGGGGGTCGCAATATGGACTTACAGATTGAACGTGTGTCTAAGCCTTTTATCGAAAATCTTTTTTGCAAAAAGCTCCACATAAAAAAACACAAAAAGAGAAAAGAAAAATTTTTACAAAAACTTGCAACTTGTCGCTAAAAAATCCGTGCACCCCACTTACACCACTTTCTTTCCATTGACGTTTTCTTACCTCCACATTCTGTTTTTCACCTTTTTGACTACACTACCTCTTTAGTGTATGTCCAGTTGGACTAGGGACACTAGTGCCCGATTGGTCCGTGTCTCGTTGGTACCGACCGACGAAGCTTTCGACTCCGAAGTCGAAATTCCTTCCACTTCCTTACCTTCACCTTCATATTCTTCCTCCGAAGGGATGTCGGGATATAATCCTAACAACATCTTACCCACGGGACTGATTCCACCTCCGTTAGGTGCGAATAACCCGCAACACCCGCCTGTTGAAGCGCCCCAACGAATCACGCTCCAGGATCTTTTCTACCCGATCTGCACCGCCTTACCTACTTGTCTTTCACTCCCACCGGCAAATAGGGTCAATTTTGAGATCAAACCTCACTTCATCAATATGTTGCCAAAATTTCACGGACTGGAAACGTAAGATGCCTATATCTTCATAAACAAATTCCAAAACGTTTGCACAATGATGAAAACAACTCAATTATCAGATGATGCTATAAGGCTAATGGTCATTCCTTTCACCTTATGTGACTTAGCCGAGAAGTGGTTATACAGCACCGTATCACACTCAATTAAAAATTGGGAAGAGTTTGTTAAATCTTTTCTTAAAAAGTTTTATCCACATCACAAGACTGGGAGAATTCACAATGAAATTATACAATTTTCCCAGCTTCCTTCCGAACCCTTTTGGAAGTGTTTTGAAAGATTCAAAGACCTACTTGTTCAATGACCTCACTATGGTATCGAAAATTGGCAACTTTGCCAAACTTTATACGAGGGATTGAACCCAGCAACGAAGCAGTTGCTAGAAACCATTTGTCAAGGTCACTTTCTAACCAAATCTAGTGAGGAAGCGTGGCAGTTTCTCGACGATCTTGCTGAACAAACACTTCAGTGGGAAAGCACCAAGACCACCTCATCTTCTTCTATTGGTCAGTCTAGGGCAAGCATACATCAATTAGATATGTCAATTTCTATGAAGGCCGAGATTTCCGCACATACGAAAAAGCTAGAAGCAATTGAGACCAAAATCCCATCGCCTTCTCCTGCCCCTTTTTACCCCCACGAACTATTTGCGCTTGTTGTTCGGATCCATCCCATTTTACCAAAGAGTGTCCTTACAATCCACCTGTTCAAGGACAAGATCAAGTCAATGCTGTCTTTCAGTAACGACAAAGAAATGATCCATACTCTTCGACTTATAATCCGTGTTGGAGGAGTCACCCAAATTTTGCTTGGAATCAAAATCAGCAATTCCAAGGAAACAACAACTTTCAAAGGCCTCCTCCTCCACAACAATAAGCACCTCCACAAACTCAATACCAGCAACCTTTCCACCCACAACCTTACCAAAACCAAATGTACAATTTTGTGCCCAACAACTCTTACCCTCAAAAAAAAAAATTCAACCAAATAATGATAAGGTTACCTCGCTAGAAAGAAGTCTAGATGCGTTCCTAAAGCAATCTACACAATCCGCAGCAAGGTTGGAGACTTCCATTCAATCCTTGGTGCAAAACAGTGCCTCACACGATCAAAGTATCAAATCTATTGAGGCACAAATTGCACAATTCAATGCTGCGTTAAGCGAGCGAGAAAAGGGAAAGCTTCCATCTCAACCACTGCCAAATCCCGGTCATGCACATGTTGCTTATGAACAGCAAAATCATAACGTAAATGCTGTGACCACATTGAGATCTGGAAAAGTGTTGCAAAATAACGTGGGTATTAATAATGACACCCCTGCCAGTGGTTCTTCTTCATCTTCTTCTTCTTCTCCGTTAGAGCCTATTCTTCATTCTTCACAAGGCTCTACTTCTTCTACTTCGAACGGACCCACTTCTCACATCACGAACACATCTACACGGGGATCCGTTCCAACTCCACAATCTGATCCACAAAATCTGGACTCGACAAATCTTCAAAATGTTCCTTTTCCAAACAGGTTGAGATCCAATAAACCAACTCCACAAATGGAGAAGATTGTAGAGTTGTTCAAACAGGTTAGCATAAATATACCTCTCTTGGATGCAATCCAACAAGTTCCTTCTTACGCGAAAATCTTAAAGCACTTATGCACCAAGAAGAGGAAGTCACAAGTACCAAAGAAAGTTTTCATGGCCAGTGCTGTTAGCGATGCTCTTGTCCAATCTTTACCCCAAAAACATAAGGACCCCGACTGTCCTACTATTTCGATAACAATTAGGGACAAGAACATCAATAGAGCACTATTAGATCTTGATGCTAGTGTCAATTTGCTACCCTATTCTGTGTACGAGCAATTAGGCGTTGGAGAGCTTAAACCCACTCATTGTACTCTCCAAATGGCCGACCAATCCATCACCCATCCTAGGGGTGAGTTAGAGGATGTGTTAATTAAAGTAGAGGATTTCATTTTTCCCTTTGACTTCATTGTTATGGATACACAACCTATAGCTAACCCCCGGAGTAAAATTCCGGTGATACTTGGTCAACCATTCCTTGCGACATCCAATGCGGTGATCAATTGTCGTAATGGTTCAATGAACCTATCTTTTGGAAATATGACGATTGAACTCAACATCTTTAAGTTGGGGAATCAGCCTTCCGAGCCTAATGCTAGTATACTTGATGTTTGCTCGATCCACGAGATCACGGAGGAGGGCTGTGAGCTCGAAAAATTTCTGTTCGATCACAGCAGTGTTGACGCCTCTAGTGCGTTCCTCCTAGAATCCGACACAGCTTTCACGTCAGACAACGATTATGAGTGTTTCACCTTTTTGGACGATTTTGAAGACTCACCACCCGAGTTTGAGTCTTTTGATTTTTCGGATGAGTTAGTTGAACCATCCGACTCGGTTGCGTACACTCGATTTGAACCATTGATAGAATCCTTCGAGTTTGAAACAGTTTCACCTATGTTACCTTCAATTGTTTCACCTCCTAAACTCGAACTTAAGCTTTTGCCATCGCACCTTAAATATGCTTACCTAGGTGAGAATGAGACCCTTCCCGTTATCATATCGGCCTCTCTAGCTCTCGAGCAAGAGAAGGCCCTTTTAATAGTCTTACAAAATAATCGGCAAGCTTTTGGCTGATCTATGGAGGACATCAAGGGGATTAGTCCCCTCATAGTTGAACATCATATACACATGATGGATGATGCCAAGCCAGTAAGGGATCCACAAAGACGCCTCAACCCCATAATGAAAGAGGCTGTCAAGAAGGAATTTGTAAAATGTCTTGATAGTGGTATCATTTACCCTATCTCGGATAGCCAGTGGGTTAGCCCCATTCATGTTGTCCCAAAGAAATCGGGCATTACGGTCATAACCAATGAGGCAAATGGGTTAATACCTACTCGCACCCAAACTGGGTGGCGAGTTTGCATCGACTATAGAAAACTCAATGCCGCGACAAGGAAAGACCACTTTCCTTTACCTTTCATTGACCAAATGCTAGAACGATTGGCTGGGCACGAGTTTTACTGCTTTTTGGATGGCTATTCCGGCTATAACCAAGTCCCCATCGCCGAAAAGGATCAAGACAAGACCACATTTACTTATCCTTTTGGTACTTTCGCTTACCGTCGCATGCCCTTTAAGTTATGCAATGCACCCGCTACATTTCAGCGGTGTATGATGAGGATCTTTTCAGACATGGTTGAAAAGTTTTTGGAGATCTTTATGGATGATTTCTCCATTTTTGGTGACTCCTTCGACGAGTGTTTGCTACACCTTGACGCGGTTCTTACCCGCTGTAGGGATAAGAACCTCATTTTAAATTGGGAGAAGTGCCACTTTATGGTACGGGAAGGCATTGTCTTAGGACATGTCATCTCGAAAAACGGCATAGAGGTTGATAAAGCCAAGATTGAGGTCATTTCTAATCTCCCTCCTCCTAAATGCGTCAAAGACATCGAGCCTTCCTTGGCCATGCCGGTTTTTATAGACGGTTCATCAAGGATTTTAGCAAGATTGCTAGACCCTTGACTCTCTTATTGGCCAAGGACACAACATTTGATTTTGAGTCAACTTGTATGGAAGAGTTCGAGTCATTGAAACACTCTCTCATTTCTGCACCCATTCTTTCATCTCCAGACTGGATGCATCCTTTTGAAATTATGTGCGATGCATCAGATTTCGCCATTGGTGCTGTTCTTGGACATCACATTAATAAGATGCCGCACGTGATTTATTACGCTAGCCGAACATTAAATGAGGCCCAACTGAACTATACAACAAAAGAAAAGGAGTTTCTAGCCGTTGTGTTTGCACTTGAAAAATTCCAACCTTATTTAATCGGCTCTCCAGTAATAGTGTACACGGACCATTCAGCTCTTCACCACTTTTTTGCGAAGAAAGATGCCAAATCGAGGCTAATACGTTGGATGCTCTTGCTACAAGAATTTGACCTTGTCATAAGGAACAAAAGAGAATGTGAAAATGTAGTGGCCGATCACCTTTCACGACTTCCTTCTTCGCCTACACTTGAAATTCCAATTAAAGATGTTTTCCCGATGAGCAACTCTTAACCGTGTCTTGTGAACCTTGGTTCGCTGATATAGTAAACTACTTGGCCACTGTCTTGATACCTAAAGATTGGTCGAAACAGGATAAACTCCGATTCTTATCCCAAGTAAAACATTTTTACTGAGATGAGCCGTATCTTTTTAAATACTGTTCCAACCAAATCATTCGTCGGTGTGTACCTGAAAATGAGTTTAAGAGTGTGCTGTCTTTTTGCCACGATCAAGCGTGTGGCGGGCATTTTGCCCCCAAGAAGACAGCCGAGAAAATCTTGCAGTGTGGTTTCTACTGGCCACGTCTCTTTGAAGATGCATATGAATACTACAAGACATGCTCCCGGTGCCAACACTTGGGCCGGATATCGCGGAGAAACGAAATGCCGCTCCAACCAATTTTGGTTGTGGATATTTTTGATGTTTGGGGAATAGACTTCATGGGACCATTTCCCAATTCATTTGGGAATGTGTATATTCTTTTGGTTGTTGACTATGTGTCAAAGTGGGTCGAGGCTGTGCCTAGCCGACCGAACGATAACAAGGTTGTCATTCGATTTCTCAAAGAACATATTTTTTTCTCGGTTTGGGCACCCTCGAGCAATTATAAGTGATAATGGATCTCACTTCTGCAATAGGACTTTTGAGTCCTTAATGCGCAAATATTCCATTTCTCACAAACTGTCAACACCATACCATCCCCAAACATGTGGGTAAGCCGAGGTTTCGAATCGGCAAATTAAGCAAATCTTGGAGAAAACGGTTTCTAAAAACCGTAAAAATTGGTCACACAAATTGATTAATGCCCTATGGGCATTCCGTACTGCATACAAGACCGATCTTGGTATGTCTCCATACCGGCTTGTTTATGGGAAGGCTTTCCACCTCTCAGTTGAGATTGAGCATAGGGCATTTTGGGCGATCAAGGAGTTGAATGTATCAATGGGAGATGCGGGCAACAATCGAAAGCTACAATTAAACGAACTAGAAGAGCTGCGGGATGAGGCTAATGATAATCCTGTCATTGTTAAAAACCGAACTAAGATGTTCCATGACAAACACCTTATGCGCAAAACATTTAAAACTGGTCAACAGGTTTTACTCTATGACACTCGGTTACACTTTCACCCCGGCAAGCTCAGATCTAGGTGGAAAGGGCCGTTTTTAGTACGCACCGTATATCCGCACGGTGCGATAGATCTTGAAAATCCAGAGGACGATACTTTATTTAAAGTAAACGGATATCGATTGAAACCGTTCCTCACTGTGGACCCATTGGAGGAGCTCATGTTTTTGCAGGAGCCAATTTACACTGATTGATCTTCCTCCATTTTACCCCCAAATTTTTTATCTTCTTGCCAAAACTTTATTTCAGATAAGTTTGGGGGTGTGTATCATTTGTAAATATATAAAAATACAAAATAACATAAAAAATAAAAAAATTTGGACATTTTTGTAAAATTGCAGAATAAATAAATAAAATAAAATATTATTTGCAGATAAATTCCTCTTTTTCGAGGGGTTTATCTACAAATATCCATCATATGTCCCTATTTAAAGAGCCCGAGCCCCCCTCTCTGCTCTAACCCTAATTTTCACCCTCTCTAAAAAACCCTATCCGCCGCAAGAATTTTTGTGCAGAGAGATCTCGGAGCGCCATCGCCTTACCGCCGCAGAACCGCCGCAATCTCCTGCTCCCGCCGCTGATCCGCCGCCGCCTAGCTGCTTCACCCCCTGAAATTTCAGGAGAGGTACGATCTGACCAAAATCTGTTCTTCAATTTTTAAATCTGTAGAACACTCATGGCACATAGCATGCAGTTAGAAAGTGATTTTTCACAAGTTTTCTCACATGAGGTATATGGTAGCTATTTCACAAATGAAATCACGCATAGAGGTTGGAATTTTCTGATCCATAATCACCCCAATGCGTATGCTTTGCCGGATTTAGTCACTCGTTTTTACGAGTGTATGGAGGTGGGGTTCCTCAACAAATTTGGGTTTATTAAACTGCAATGGGGTGATCGTAGAATTAACATTGATAGGGATATAATACACGAGGTCACACTAATCCCTCGCATACATGCACATGACCAACCCCTTCAATTCGAAGATTACATGCCCCTGATGGGCAACGATTGCTCGAGGGAGCCGCGAAAGGGTATCCAAGCACGAACCCTTTTCGCGAATGTTTTGACTGTGTGCCGGTGGGCACAAAATAATATTTTCGGTAGCTCCCATAATACAACTTTTTTCATACCCTCCTTACATATTGTGCACACTCTTATGATCAAGACCCTACGTTTTGACATGTGCACAGTATTGTTAAATTCCATAGGTGCGGGTAAACGGGCCGCTAATTACCCTTGCCCCATGCTGGTTACACAATTATGTCGATATTTCCTCCCCGCGGAGTAGTTTGAATTTTATATGCATAGAGGCATTCCGGTCAGACCTCTTATCGAGGGCGTTTCTATGTCCTACTCACGACTGATAGATGTGTGGTCGAGGACCGAACCGATAGAGAATGTATTTGCCCGCACACCTAGCTCGAGCTCGACCGCGAGCGAAGGCGAAATGGCCCCTCTTGAGCATGCACAATTGATGAGGAGAGCAGTTAGGGGTATTGATGCGTTGAGTGAGGAATTTAGGGCGACAACAAGGGAGCACGACCGTCGATTGACGGAGGTTGACCGGGGTATTCAAACCCTGTTGACTAGTGAGGAGCGTTCACGTTCACGCTCGAGAGCGCGGCGTGGGGCCGAGCAGTGAGGGCACTGCTTTGGTTAAATTTGGGGGAGATGGTGGTGTATATAGTTATCTTTTGCATTGCATATTTTTAAATTTTTTGTATATATTTTTCTTTTTCTTTTGCATATTTAAATTCTGCATTGTATCCTTATATAAAAATCATAAAAATTGAAAAAATTGAAAAAAAAAATATATATAAAAAAAAAGAAAAATCAAATAAAAATTGAAAAATTATAAAAATTGAAACATTCAATTTTGGCCATAATTGACTTGAGTTTGACGAAAAGGTTAACTGCTAGGAACAACTAGATCTTAGATTTCGTATATTAAAAACTCTAAAAATAACCTTTCTTAAAATTTAACGGTAGAAAGTATATATCTTTGTAGTTTATTTAGAAATAGGCAAATTTTAAGTTGACTTCTTGGGCTAAGTTAAAATAAGGGAAAAGTATTGATATCTTTATTAAAGTAAAAATCTGAAAAATAATTCCTAAGCTTAAGTCTAAATTCTGAAAATATATACCCTACAAAATTGCACAAACACGAACCTTGAAACTTGGAATAGTAGGAGAGACCTTGAAATGCTCTTGTCTAAAGTCCTTAGTACGAAGAAAAAAATAAAATAAAATACAAGTGTGAATAAAGAAAAAAAAATGAACACTGGTTTTTGTAATTACTTAAGGCAGCAAAATAGAAAAAATATTTAGCAAGGGTGCTTCATCACCTAGTACCTTAGACCAACTGGTTTGGGAGTCACTGCTAAAGCCTTAGGTGTTACAAGACTAGGAATTACGCTTTAATGTGCAAACACATTTTGTAATCGGTTGTTAGTACCTCAAGAAGTATTAACGGTCGCATGAAGGATGTGTGAGCAAATTTCATCTAAAAATTCACCAATTAAGAAGTGCTTTGGACGACGGACAAGAGTATGATAGCTTGATTTGAATTTCCAAGTGTATGGGTGATATACACACACACGTATGGGCATGTGATTGGGGTTTAGATAAGAGATGGGAATGAAGAATAGGACTTATATCTTTAATAGAGATGATAAATATTCCTAAGTTGAGATAGAACCCTAGAAGGAAAACTTAAAAGATGCTAAAAGCTAAGTAGGTATACAGAACATATATAATCTTAAGTTAAATAATAAGTAAGCGTGAAGAATACGGGTGTATAATTTCTAAGTCGATGATAATAGAGTTTCTTGTTAGAAAACCTAATTGGAGAATAAAAGTTAATAAGCCAAATTGATAGGATTTTGTGGGTAGTATTCGCTGAAAACCCTCTGGAGACAACACTCCTCCTACTAGGGACACCTAGAGGTTTAACGGCTTGTTGCACGAGCTCAGTGCAATCACGTTTCCCTGCGAAAGTGAGGCTAGTTTTTTTTAAGAATAAAACTAGGTTTGCTCGAGAACGAGCAAAAGATAAATTTGGGGGTATTTGTTCATACCATAATTTTGCATTCTTCTAGACCCCATTCTTATTTATTTTACAAATAAATAGGTGCTTTTGATCCATGTCTGCTACATAGTTGCAGGTTATAGGTTCTCGGAACAAAAACAGTGAAATTGACGAAAAGATGTTACCAAGTGAGACTACTACCGATAAATGGTGGAATCTTAATCGTGCCTACATTTTGAGGGACAATGAAGATCAATGAACAAGTTCACAAAAGTACAAAGGCAGCGCAAGGTTCAAGACTTCGACACGAAGCAACGGTAAAAGTCCACTACAATTATTCACTGTGGAGATCTGGAAGAGAACTAGAAGACATTCTGAAGAACCAACTGAAGAAACAGGAAGACAAATACAACCAGAAACAGCACAGCAAAAATCAGCCCACAAGCTCTCCACTTGGCCGCGGAACCGCGGTGAAATCTGGCCTATGGCCACGGTTCTACGGCCGTGTGTGGGTCGTATCAGTGGAAATTTCTTTGACGGTGGGCGGCGCGTTGACTAGTCTTCCCAGGGATATATGTATAAAAGCAGATGTGTGTCGATTGTAACCCTAGGGTTTCTATGCTCTATAAATAGAAACCCTAAAAACTTGTTTTAGGTTATACCTCTTTTCATAGATCTAAAAATTCAGAATTCCTTGATATGGTTTGAGAGCATCAATAAAGTAAGTATTTTTTTTAATTGCCCCAGTTCTTAGTTTTTATTTCTGCCCTACTTTAATTTATTCTCTGCACTGGTTTAATTTAGATTAGAACTTTTTTTTAATCTGCAGTAGTTAGATAATTAATCTCTTAAATCGAAAACTCAAATAAAAATCAATTATCGATCCCTTAATGAGCGAGTAGTTCCTCGCTTGTTAGGGTTAGGAATAGGGAAGGATTGAGAGTTGCAAATCTCTCACCCCTTTCTTGCCCATCACATATTAATAATTAGGACTCCATGCATACATACACATACCGCTCCCTACGGCACCCTACACACGAGGTAATGGTGATACCGTAGTCTAAAAGACCATATGTGCATGTTTTCCATAGAGTTTAGGGTAAGGATCAAGAAATGACGGACATGACCTAGAGGAAGAAACATCATTTCTTTCCGATCGTCCTAATCCCCTTTATTAATAATTACCATAACACCTAAAGAGATCTAATTTAAGGCATTGAAAGCGGTGGGAAATCTTAATTTTCCAAACATAACCTAAACCTAACCCTAGCAAGATTTCTAATCCTAGTCTAAGTCAACTTAGTTTTTAGAGATAAAGATCCAAACACCATTTGGAATTAACTCGTTAGAACAATTAGGAAATACACTACATACCTGTGGACCGACCCGTATTCACCGGCTAGCTACCAAGCGACGCCGTTCTTGATTGCGGTAAAAATATTTTTGATTCATCTTTTTAAAGCGCATACACAAAATAACTTAAAATCAAATGGCGCCGTTGCCGGGGATGGCGTAGTATTTTCTTTTTGCAATTTCGGGTTAATATAAAATAAAAAAAATCATAAAAACTGAAAAATATAAAAATTTTATCATCTTTTATTGTTTGAAGGGTTTTTCATTTGAATTTTGCAGGAT
Source organism: Agapanthus africanus (assembly GCA_030015575.1). Lineage (NCBI taxonomy): Eukaryota > Viridiplantae > Streptophyta > Magnoliopsida > Asparagales > Amaryllidaceae > Agapanthus > Agapanthus africanus. The sequence goes on from JASDDO010000004.1 coordinate 285,032,574, forward strand.
CGAAGAATGAGTTCGGATCTGGAAAAATCCAGAGAGCAAAACAGAAAACTGAAGATCTGAACAACAGAGGATTAAAACAACAGAAGAGCAGAAAATTTCTCGGGGCCTGAATAGCACATCCCACCGCGGAACCGCCACACCGACCCTGTTCTGACCGCGGAATCGCGGCTCATTGCTGACGACAGCTTGTGGAAACTCCTCTGTGAGCTTAATTTCTCTTTCTCTGCAACCCCATGATATCTCCTCTGTAAATTTTCCTGCAGGATTCTTTGCGCTAAAAATCTATCCCCCTTCCAATAATTGATCTTGTGCAGGATTTTTTGCGCCACGCTAAAAATAAAAAAATTGTTTGCATGTGGTTGTTTACTGTTTTGCATATTTAATCGGACTTTAAGGGGCTTGAAACCAATCCAGATTGGGTGGGGATTTCATCACCCTTCCCACGACCCCAGAAATCACATAAGGCATATTACATTAACCATCATTTAATTAAAAAAAAGATTAGACTCGACCCTAAGGACTTCGCGCTCAATAGGACAAAGGACTAGTTGTAGGCATCGACCGTTGATCCTAACCTGACTTTGTGGTGTCTAGGCAAGTGTGTCTAAGGCAAGTGGTTATTTAATTAGGCCCACTACTTACGTGGTGGAGAGCCTCCCACTTACCTGGCACTTACCTGGCCACAATTGGCGGTAAAGAGGCGGTTTGAGGTCCTATTTCTTGCGATTTGGAACAGTTAGGAGCTGTCTAACCGACCTAGGTGACCCTAGATCTAGGCCTGATTGTGCATTTGTGGTTGATTGAACGTGTGTCTAAGCCTTTTATCGAAAATCTTTTTTGCAAAAAGCTCCACATAAAAAACACGAAAAGAGAAAAGAAAATTTATTACAAAAACTTGCAACTTGTCGCTAGAAAATCTAGTGCCCGATTAGTCCGTGTCTCGTTGGTACCGAGCGACGAAGCTTTCGACTCCATAGTCGAAATTCCTTCCACTTCCTTACCTTCACCTTCACATTCTTCCTCCGAAGGGATGTCGGTATTTAATCCTAACAACACCTTACCCACGGGACTGATTCCACCTCCGTTAGGTGTGAATAACCCGCAACACCCGCCTGTTGAAGCGCCCCAACGAATTAGTGCGTACGCAAAAGCATATCCTCCAGAGTCTGTATATTCCGCTCTATCTGACCATCGGCCTACAGATGGAAAGAGGAGCTAAAGCTCAACCAGTACCCAAGCCTTCCTGAAGCTTCTACCAAAGACGGTTAGCGAACTGGGTGCCTCGATTGGATACAATGCATGAAGGAACTCTGTGCATACGCACAACTTATCGAAGAACAACAGAGAAAACTGAGCATAACCGGACAACGACACCCAAATGGAGTCGTACCCTGACTAGGCCTGGGTAGACGCCATAACGAAATTCATGGAGATCTACTCCCATTCCCACTCTGGAACAGTTAAAGGTTGCAACTCTCCAGCACGTCTCAAATGCTCAACCTTAGCTCGCGACAAGTTAAGCACTTCAAACGAAATCTGAAACTTCACTCTTCATCCCTGCCCACCCGTAACTAACTCTCAAGTCACATTACATCTTGGTGGCACTTAGGGTGAACACAGAAAGCTAACTGATGTGCCTGCTCTAGGACCTCGCGTCTCTATCCATCAGTATCGGTACACACAAACGCGTCCCTAAACGTAGCACACTCCGGTCATCAATCAGAACTCCGAATCTTTACCCTGCCGAACATGCTCAAGAATCTCAGACAAACAAGCATCGGCGGGCCGTGCCTCTCGAAAACGATTAAGTAAATGTGGACGGGCACGGACATGAGCAAGTTGTCCCCTCAGTAGAGGCGAACCAAACTGTACTCATCTGTCGCACAAGAACTGTAAATCTGCAAATTACTGTCTCTGAACTGCGCACAACTAGAACAAGCTAACCTCGAGCCTACGACTCAAAGCATCAGCTACCACAATCTCCTTGCCCTGGGAAAATAAAGGATTTCACAACACAATTCTTCACAAGCTCCATCCAACAGCGTTGTCTCAAACTCAGATCCCACCGTAGAAAGATGTACATTAAGCTCCGGTGGTCTGTGAAAATCTGACATGACTCTCCATACAAGTAGTGTCTCCAAATCTTCAATGCACGACCACCGCGGCCATCTCCAGATCATGAGTAGGATAAATCCTTCTCGTACTTCCTCCAACTGTCGAGAAGCATAAGCGATAACTCTATCATGATACATCAGTACACAATCGAGCCCCACTTGCGAAACATCACAAAAATCGACCAAGTCGCCCGATCCAAAAAGCCAAGATAGAACTCGTGCCGTCGTCAACCGAGTCTTCAACCGCTGAAAACTCAGCTCGCATGCCTCAGTCTAAAGAAAAGGAACCCCCTTCCTGATCAGTCCGGTCAACGGTGCAGCGATACACAAGAAATCCTGCACGAAACAACGATAAACCAGCTAAGCCCAAAAAGCTGCGAACCTCTGTCACTGATACAGATCTGGGCCAAAGCTGTACGGCCTCGATCTCCTTCGGGTCCATATGAATACCGTCTCCCGTAACCACATGACCTAGGAAGTCAACACGATCAAGCCTGAAGGAACCCTTCAAGATTTAGCAAATAGCTGGTACTCTCCCAATGTCTGCAAAGCAATCCTCAAGTGCTACTCATATTCCTGACGACTCTTGGAAAAGACCAGAATGTCCTCTATAACACAACAATTAACTGGTCGAGAAACGACCTGAAAAATCCGGTTCATCACATCACGAATGCTGCTAGGGTATTGGTGAGTCCAACGTGTCACGCCCCGCTTCCCAGAGTACGCAAGATTGGGCACGTAACATAGCCAACCATGCTACCTGTGGGTAGGAAGTATCCATCCACAGTCACATTACGGTTGTAGAGATATCAAGAACAAGTTAAATAAACTAATTTAACACATGTCCGAATCCATAATAACAAGAGTCAATAAACAATAAGTGCGGAAGCAAATGATCCAATACAATAAATAACCAGTACGTCCCATAATGCGGGCTCACATCTGGAAATGAAATGAAATAAATGAACTAATCACTAAGGAACTCACAGTTCAGCCTGCTGGCTGAAGTACTCCTGCTCGGTCGTCGACGGTGGTAAGGAATCGGGGCCATGCAAAACCCAGACGTCAGCGCGTCATGTCAACTAATAATATAATATGAACATGATAATAAGCAATGCAGGGATGAACATGAATAAAGCAGTACTATGAAATAACAGTGCAGGGTAATGTATAGTGATATCTAAACTGTCCTATCAGGTTTCTACTCTAAAGTCTTTGAAATCAATTGTTGACTCGTCGATGTAACTCAATAGTATCCCGTGCGTGCCCGGGACCACAGTCAAAATCCTCGGGGCTGAATCCGAGACATGCCGCTAAGCAGTAATAGGTAGCAGGATGGGCGAGTGATGTCAGCATCATCACTCCGGGGCTGGCCAAGCCCGTAAGACTGATTAGAACAGGTATCGAACTGTTGAGTTACAAGTCGGTTTCACCTTTGATTTCCCCATACCCCCAAGTTATGTATGTCAGGTCAGGTATTCAGTAATCAAGGACTAATGCCAACGCGGGATCAGGTAACAGGTCAGGTTTGTCTGGATAGACAACAGGAATGGTCCATGAGGACCCCAAGTCAGGTTTGTTGGCATTAGGCATGAGATCAGGTAATCAGTCAGGTCGTGGTTCAACAGGTTGAGTCGGTATGTAAATGTATGTCATGTAGCAGGGTCAGGCCAATATGTAGTGTAATCGAGTATGTGCTCACATCAGGTATACAATCAAATAATGAACAGCAGTAAGAATAAAGTAATTAACAATAACGGTTCACTCAAACACAATGGTACAAGAATATGATGCGGTTGTATTATACTAGCAGGTTCGAGCACCCTTGGGGTGCAATAGTCATAGGGTAAAGCAATATCAATAACGTAAAGCAATGAAGCTATATAAAACTAAAGCATGAATAATTGTCACATGGATGATCTAACAAATAAAGCAAGGACGATCTAATTGGTTTAGTTAGTTAAAACATGGATTGATAGCAGACCAATTAATTACAAGAGGCTACTATAATGATTCAATGTTAATGATAATTGCAACCATCAATTCTAAGTTATAATATAATCGATATTACCATCACTGTGTTGTTATATTAAACAATATAATGATTAAAGGTATAGCAAGACTCGATCTTGTATAGTAGCATGTTAGAGCAAGTATTCGGATACTTGCCTCGACGGTTTCGCAAACCGGAAAAACACGAACGCAACGTCGGCGGAAAGCACGCGACGGATGCACGAGTCGCGGATCGAGTCCAAACAACGCACGGTGGAAACACGCAGGTCAGGGGTCACTGCTAAATCGTCGGGAAACCTCGCCGGCACGGTCGGAATCCGGAGATCTAACACAACAGTGAACCAACTCAAGAAAAAGTAGACAAAAAGAGAATAGAGTGGACAGGATGGGGGATAGCTTACTGGATTGCGTGCAGGGGGGTGTTCTACCAGTAACAGTGAGATTGACGGCGGTGAGGGACGCCGGTGATGAGTTTTCGAAGAGCTAGGGTTTGCCTAGGGTTTGGGCTCGGGTCTGGTTCTTCTGGGGTTGTACTGCAGGGCCCTGAGTGCTTGGATGGATCACAGAGGAGAGGGGAGGATGGCGATGGCGATGAGGAGTGGTCGGCGGCGATGGGAGGCGGCGACGGCAGCACAGCGCGCAGGTGGCGTGGCGTCGGGGCAGGCGCTGAAGGAGGGAGAAGCGGAGGAAGGGGTGCGGTCGAGGCTGTGGAGGCGAGGAAGATGGTGGCGATCTCGTCGGCGCGGGGACTGCGGCGGCGACGGCACGACGAAGCTTGGGTTCAGGGTTCGTCGATGGGTTCTCGCGAGCGCTTTCACGTGGGGAGAAGGAGGAACAGTGGAAAAATATATATAATAGAGAGAGAGAGAAGATTATTAGAGAGAGGGAGAGAGATTTTAGAGATAGAGAGAGAAGGAGATTAGAGAGAGATAGAGAGAGACGGAGAGAGAGAGAGAGTGGATTGGGGGCCCCACGAGGGTTTTAGCCCTCGTGATTGGCCGGGTGATGTGAAAAAGGAAATCAAATAAAGATTTAGAGGTTGGAATCGTTATAAGAAACAGAAGAATATATATATATTATAGTTTTATATTATTAAATTTAAATGGGTATTTCGGCGCTAAATGAAATATTTCCAAATCGCGTCCGGGTTGCGCCCAAATGTTTCAAATTCAAATTATAGGATTTTAAGCGAGTTCCAAATTTTGAAATGAGGTGTTTAATGATTAAAATGCATGCCCCCAAGTCGGACACTTGCACGCGCGCGTAGCCGTCCAAACTTGCCCGTTTAGCCAAACGGGAAGAAATCTTGACACGCGGACGCTACCACGCGACTAGTGGCGATGAGTAGGCCAGTATGGATATTTTTAATTTCATTTTAGGTGTTAAAATTTGTTATGTGCCAAAATGAATTAACCGGTTAAAATTTAGCAATAAGCACCAAACAATCAAAATAATTGAAATGAGCAATGTATAACACTCAACTAGGAATAGAAATAGTATTATTGGGCTCGGGTGTTACATCATACCCAACTACAAAAAGAATTTCGTCCTCGAAATTCCAAGAATACAAGATAGCTAACTACGGGAAAAGGTGAGGAAATTTCTGCCGGATCTCGTCTTCTCGCTCCCAAGTGGATTCTCCATGCGATCGATTACCCCAAGAAACTAGTACAAGAGGGATAACCTTGTTCTTGAAAACCTTTTCTCTTCGATCCTTGATTTCAACTGGTCGCTCCTCAAAAGTTAGGTCCTCCCGTACAGTCAACTCCGAATGATCCAAGTCGTGAGTTTCATCGCGAACATACCTCCGTAGTTGAGATACATGAAACACATCGTGCACTCCCGCCAATGCCTGTGGTAACGCCAAACGGTACGCTACCTCCCCAACACGCTCCAATATCTCGAAGGGTCCAACGAATCGAGGACTAAGATTTCCCCGACTCCCAAAGCGAATCACCCCTCTAGTCGGTGATATCTTCAGGAACACCAAATCACCCACGGCGAACTCTAGAGGTCTTCTTGCCGTGTCCGCCCAACTTTTCTGTCTGTCTTGAGCTGCCTTCTTATGCTTCCTGATTGTATTCACCTTCTCGACTGTCTGTACTACCAAATCTGGTCCTAGTAACCTTCGTTCACCAACATCATCCCAACAAACAGGTGAACGGCACTTACGACCATACAACGCTTCAAACGGAGCCATCTGAATAGTCGCTTGGAAGCTATTGTTGTACGAAAACTCCACCAGGTGTAGATGATCCTCCCAAGAACCTTTGAAGTCCAACATGCAAGCTCTCAACATATCTTCAAGGGTCTGGATCGTTCTCTCCGATTGTCCATCAGTCTGAGGATGATAAGCTGTGCTAAAGTTCAATCGAGTCCCCAAACTTTCTTGTAAACTCCTCCAGAAGTGCGACAAGAACCGAGTGTCCCGATCGGACACGATGCTTACCGGTACTCCATGCAATCTTACAATCTCCTGCATGTACCGCTCTGCCAAAGTCTCTGTCGATTGACCAACCCGAAAAGGAATAAAATGAGCTGCCTTGGTCAACCGATCGACAATCACCCATACGGCATTGTTGCCCTTTGGACTCCGCGGTAAAGCCGTCACGAAATCCATGGTTATATGTTCCCACTTCCACTGAGGAATCGGAAGTGGTTGCAATAAACCAGCAACCCTTTGGTGTTCAGCCTTGACTTGCTGACACACCAAGCACTTAGCCACGAAGCGAGCAATTTCCCGTTTCATACCTTCCCACCAGAAGTGCTGTCGAATATCTCGGTACATCTTTGTCCCTCCTGGATGTACAGAGTAAGCTGAACTGTGTGCCTCCTTCATAAGTTCTTCACGCATATCCCCTTTTGGCACACACACACGGCTACCAAACCTCAACGAACCATCTTCATGGATCAGTAAATCGTTCCGTAGTCCGGCTTCAACCTGCTCTCGAAACTTTTGCAGTCTAGGATCCTGCGATTGTGCCACTTTAATCTTCTCAACTAAGGACGCCTGTACTTGCAACCGCATCAACTATCCCGTAGCATGTGGTAGCACAACCTCCAAATCGAATCTCCGAAAATCCGCAATGATCTCCCTTTGTGCGGTCAATACCTGAATTGCTGGTAACAACTTAGCGCATCTGGCACGACGTTAAATTTTCCCGGATGGTACTTAAGATCAAGGTCGTAGTCGGCCATCAGCTCCAACCATCTGCGTTGCCTCATGTTCAACTCCTTCTGAGTGAACACATATTTCAAACTCTTGTGATCTGTAAAGACTTCGACTCTCTCGCCCAACAGGTAGTGTCTCCAAATCTTCAAAGCGAAGATCACGGCCGCAAGCTCCAAGTCATGAGTCGGATAATTCTACTCATGAGTCTTCAGTTGTCTCGATGCGTAAGCCACGACCTTCCCATTCTGCATCAAAACACATCCCAATCCTTTTCCAGATGCGTCGCTGTGAATCACCAGTCCTCCTGAATTATCTGGTACGGTCAGGATCGGGGCGGTTATCAACTTCTGCTTCAACGTCTCGAAGGCCAATGCACATCCATCCGTCCAAACAAACGGTACCTCCTTGCGCGTAAGCTTGGTTAACGGCTCTGCCAAACGAGCGAAGTTCTCCACAAATCTCCTGTAGTATCCGGCGAGTCCAAGAAAACTTCTTATCTCCGCAACATTCTTTGGAATAGGCCAATCTCGAACTGCTGCAATCTTTTCGGGATCGACGGCGATTCCATCGCCCGACACGACATGCCCCAGAAACTTCACTTCTTCCAGCCAGAATTCGCACTTACTCATCTTCGCGAATAATTTCTCCTGTCTCAGCGTCTGCAGTGCGATCTTTAAATGCTCAGCATGCTCCTCCGGACTCTTCGAGTACACCAGAATATCGTCAATGAATACCACAATAAACTGGTCCAAGAATGGCGAAAAGATTCTGTTCATCAAATCCATGAATATTGCCGGCGCATTCGTCACTCCGAAGGGCATCACTAGATACTCGAAATGTCCATATCGAGTTCGAAACGCCGTCTTGCAAATGTCTTCTGCTTTCACTCGGACCTGATGATATCCGGATCGTAAATCCAGTTTCGAGAATACCCTTGCGCCACTAAGCTGCTCAAAAAGTTCTCCAATGCGAGGGATCGGGTACTTGTTCTTAATAGTCACCCGGTTCAATTCTCGATAATCAATGCACATCCTTCTCGTGCCATCCTTCTTATTTACTAAGAGAACTGGAGCTCCCCAAGGCGAGTTGCTGCTTCGAATCCAACCTTTCTCGAGTAATTCACCAACTTGTTTCTTAAACTCTTCCAATTCCACTGGTGCCATCGGATAATAAGATTTTGATACTGGCGCTGCACCAGGAATAAGGTCAATCGCGAACTCCACATCTCGCTTCGGCGGTAAGCCCGAAATATCTTCAAATACATCCATAAAGTCGCGAACAACTGCCGGCTCTTCATTACTATCAACTTCCATTGCTGCAAGAACACTGCGTGTCGGCCTAGCCCTGAACTCGACTGGCCCGACAGAACTGCTTCCCCCAATGAAGGTAAACCCAGGGTGTCCGGGAATCTGGAAAATTACCTCCCTTGCCCCACAGTCGATGTGGGCGTGGAAAGTGCCAAGAAAATCCATTCCCAAGACAACTTCATAGCTGCCCGTATCAATCACCAAGAAATCTGCAAAGAGCTCCCGTCCGCATATAACAACTGTACAATCTCTACATTCCTTACTAGCTATGATTTTCCCATTCCCAGTGTGTATGTCCCAAAAACTAGACAGGGTCGTGCAGGTAATCGAGTGTGTAGTTATAAATTTGGATGACATAAAACAGTGGGATGCTCCGGAATCAAATAATGCCAATGCGGGAAAACCATGAACGAGTAAAGTACCTGAAACCACTTCTCCTGATGCCTTAACTTCCTCAGCTGTCAACGTGAAAGCTCGAGCCTGCTTTGGTCCTTGAGTCAGCTGTTTCTGCCCTTGGAACGGTCTCTGCGGAGGGTTCTGTATATCATCTCTCGTGCGAAGCTTCGACGGACAAGCACCAACTGCGTGATCGGCCGCTCCACAAACCAGACAAAGTCCCAGTCTCCTTCGACAATCCTTCTGCACGTGCCCAGGTAAACGGCAGTAGTCACAAATCACGCTCTTCCTTCGATCAACGATCACAGGCTTCTTCATGGGTGCTATGCCTCGACGGTCCACTGGAATACCTCTGCGCCCATGATCTCGATTAGGTACAAATGCGGGCTTTCTGGCCGCAACTGCTGTCTTCTGTAGGTTCCCTTTCATTCCCGACAAACTCTGCTGCTCTCTGGCTGCCGGAAGAACCTGCGAGAAAGTGGTCAAACCCAGGGAGACAATCTGCCTCTGGATGTCCACATCCAAACTGCGCAAGAACCATCGCGCCCTGTCTGCCTCCTTGGCGACTAAGGGTCCAGCGAAGCGGCTGAGTCTCGTCCATTCCGCTGCATGTACATCCACAGTTGCTCCATTCTGTCTCAGCCCAATAAATTTCTCTTCCATTTCCTCCCGTGCGGTCCGCGGGAAGAACTTTTCCAGGAAGCTTTTAGAGAAATCCGCCCAACTGATTGGCTTGGACAAGCGGGTCTCCTCCACAAGCCACCACTCTCGGGCGTAATCCACCAGCTGAATGCGCACCACATCAACTCTCTTGTCTTCTGGGATCTGTGCCGCAATCAGTAAATTCTCCGTGTCTACTAGCCACTGCTCGGCTGGCAACGGCTCCTCCAGACCAGTGAAAGTAGTAGGACCCAATCGTCTGAAATCTGCCACGGTCCCTACTAGGTCAACTGGCTTCGCTCCAGCGGTGTTTACAGACTGCCGAATGTCCTGTAAACCCTCCTGAAATGAATCTGCTTGCTGCTGGATCAGCTCAGTTTGCCTCTTCTGATTCTCCAACATCCCACGTATCACTCCTAACATGGCGGCTTCATCCACGCGCCTCTGATACGTCTTGAAATTCTTATCTGCCATAATCCTGAAATCAAAACAAACAACATTAGCATGATGATAGATTCAATATATAAATCAAGGCTAGAACTCCAAGATACTTAAATAGAGTACTGCATTGTAGCTATGCCGCGGTATCGTAGCCGCAATTACTTAACTCCACCCAAGTCGCCTAAGTCCTAGAGATAACAAGGAACTAGGTTTTCGAGTTGACAAATGCAAAGTAAGTTTGCATGTCGACATGATCCGGAAGAATGATTCAAGGATGGTAAGACGGTCAAGGTGGCAGGACATGTTTCCTAATCACGGGTATTATGATTCGTGTATCGGGTACAATACCCAACTACAAAGAATCAATCCAACTAACCTGGCGCTCTGATACCAAAAGAACCATGTCACGCCCCGCTTCCCAGAGTACGCAAGATTGGGCACGTAACATAGCCAACCATGCTACCTGTGGGTAGGAAGTATCCATCCACAGTCACATTACGGTTGTAGAGATATCAAGAACAAGTTAAATAAACTAATCTAACACATGTCCGAATCCATAATAACAAGAGTCAATAAACAATAAGTGTGGAAGCAAATGATCCAATACAATAAATAACCAGTACGTCCCATAATGCGGGCTCACATCTGGAAATGAAATGAAATAAATGAACTAATCACTAAGGAACTCACAGTTCAGCCTGCTGGCTGAAGTACTCCTGCTCGGTCGTCGACGGTGGTAAGGAATCTGGGCCATGCAAAACCCAGACGTCAGCGCGTCATGTCAACCAATAATATAATATGAACATGATAATAAGCAATGCAGGGATGAACATGAATAAAGCAGTACTATGAAATAACAGTTCAGGGTAATGTACAGTGATATCTAAACTGTCCTATCAGGTTTCTACTCTAAAGTCTTTAAAATCAATTGATGACTCGTCGATGTAACTCAATAGTATCCCGTGCGTGCCCGGGACAACGGTCAAGATCCTCGGGGCTGAATCCGAGACATGCCGCTAAGCAGTAATAGGTAGCAGGATGGGCGAGTGATGTCAGCATCATCACTCCGGGGCTGGCCAAGCCCGTAAGACTGATCAGAACAGGTATCGAATTGTTGAGTTACAAGTCGGTTTCACCTTTGATTTCCCCATACCCCCAAGTTATGTATGTCAGGTCAGGTATTCAGTAATCAAGGACTAATGCCAACGCGGGATCAGGTAACAGGTCAGGTTTGTCTGGATAGACAACAGGAATGGTCCATGAGGACCCCAAGTCAGGTTTGTTGGCATTAGGCATGAGATCAGGTAATCAGTCAGGTCGTGGTTCAACAGGTTGAGTCGGTATGTAAATGTATGTCATGTAGCAGGGTCAGGCCAATATGTAGTGTAATCGAGTATGTGCTCACATCAGGTATACAATCAAATAATGAACAGCAGTAAGAATAAAGTAATTAACAATAACTGTTCACTCAAACACAATGGTACAAGAATATGATGCGGTTGTATTATACTAGCAGGTTCGAGCACCCTTGGGGTGCAATAGTCATAGGGTAAAGCAATATCAATAACGTAAAGCAATGAAGCTATATAAAACTAAAGCATGAATAATTGTCACATGGATGATCTAACAAATAAAGCAAGGACGATCTAATTGGTTTAGTTAGTTAAAGCATGGATTGATAGCAGACCAATTAATTACAAGAGGCTACTATAATGATTCAATGTTAATGATAATTGCAACCATCAATTCTAAGTTATAATATAATCGATATTACCATCACTGTGTTGTTATATTAAACAATATAATGATTAAAGGTATAGCAAGACTCGATCTTGTATAGTAGCATGTTAGAGCAAGTATTCGGATACTTGCCTCGACGGTTTTGCAAACCGGAAAAACACGAACGCAACGTCGGCGGAAAGCACGCGACGGATGCACGAGTCGCGGATCGAGTCCAAACAACGCACGGTGGAAACACGCAGGTCAGGGGTCACTGCTAAATCGTCGGGAAACCTCGCCGGTGTGGTCGGAATCCGGAGATCTAACACAACAGTGAACCAACTCAAGAAAAAGTAGACAAAAAGAGAATAGAGAGGACAGGATGGGGAATAGCTTACTGGATTGCGTGCAGGGGGGTGTGCTACCAGTAACAGTGAGATTGACGGCGGTGAGGGACGCCGGTGACGAGTTTTCGAAGAGCTAGGGTTTGCCTAGGGTTTGGGCTCGGGTATGGTTCTTCTGGGGTTGTACTGCAGGGCCCTGAGTGCTTGGATGGATCGCAGAGGAGAGGGGAGGATGGCGATGGCGATGAGGAGTGGTCGGCGGCGATGGGAGGCGGCGACGGCAGCACAGCGCGCAGGTGGCGTGGCGTCGGGGCAGGCGCTGAAGGAGGGAGAAGCGGAGGAAGGGGTGCGGTCGAGGCTGTGGAGGCGAGGAAGATGGTGGCGATCTCGTCGGCGCGGGGACTGCGGCGGCGACGGCACGACGAAGCTAGGGTTCGGGGTTCGTCGATGGGTTCTCGCGAGCGCTTTCACGTGGGGAGAAGGAGGAACAGTGGAAAAATATATATAATAGAGAGAGAGAGAAGATTATTAGAGAGAGGGAGAGAGATTTTAGAGATAGAGAGAGAAGGAGATTAGAGAGAGATAGAGAGAGACGGAGAGAGAGAGAGAGTGGATTGGGGGCCCCACGAGGATTTTAGCCCTCGTGATTGGCCGGGTGATGTGAAAAAGGAAATCAAATAAAGATTTAGAGGTTGGAATCGTTATAAGAAACAGAAGAATATATATATATTATAGTTTTATATTATTAAATTTAAATGGGTATTTCGGCGCTAAATGAAACATTTCCAAATGTCGCCCGGGTTGCGCCCAAATGTTTCAAATTCAAATTATAGGATTTTAAGCGAGTTCCAAATTTTGAAATGAGGTGTTTAATGATTAAAATGCCTGCCCCCAAGTCGGACACTTGCACGCGCGCGTAGCCGTCCAAACTTGCCCGTTTAGCCGAACGGGAAGAAATCTCGACACGCGGACGCTACCACGCGACTAGTGGCGACGAGTAGGCCAGTATGGATATTTTTAATTTCATTTTAGGTGTTAAAATATGTTATGTGCCAAAATGACTTAACCGGTTAAAATTTAGCAATAAGCACCAAACAATCAAAATAATTGAAATGAGCAATGTATAACACTCAACTAGGAATAGAAATAGTATTATTGGGCTCGGGTGTTACACAACGACACCACCAAAAACTCATAAAGCCTGTAGCACGCACAAAATCAGTCTTCGGAATGTCATCACTCCGAACCCGCAACCAATGATGACCCGATCCCAAACAAACTTAGAAAATGTCTCGAACTCTGGAGTTGATCAAAGAAATCGTCAATGCGGGGAAAAGAATACCTATCCACGCCGTAACTCGGTCCAATTGACGATAAATCAATACACAACCTCAAACTTCCATCCTTCTTCGTGACTAACAGAAAAGGAGCTCCCCAAAGAGAAACACTTGGACGTACAAGTCACCCTATCTAGCAACTCTACAGCAGAACCTTAAGCTCCCTAAGCTCCGCCGGCTCATCTGGAACAACGTCGGAAAACTCTCGCACAATAGGAACCCGGTCCAACAACCCACTGTGGCTCCAGTATCACGAATAGAAGCCAAGAATTCTCGACATCCTCTCCTCAAAAACCGACTAGCGAAAAAGGCTAAAATCAAGCTGTGAGGGGAGACACCACTGTCCCCTGCACAACAAGAACTGACTCGCCGGGAAAAAAAAACCGGACTGTTTTCTCGCGGCAGTCCACAGACGCATAGCATGTAACTAACCAGTCCGTGCTCAGGAGAACGTCAAAGTCCAACATCTCTAGAAGGATCAAATCGACAGGCAAATCTCTATCTCCTAACCAATTGGCACACGACGGAAACACATGTCGCGCAACAAAAGAATCGCTGACCGAAATTAACACAACAAACGACTGATCTAGCTAACATGTGCCTTGGGATAAGCCAACCTTGCGGCAAGCCATACTAAAAAAAAGTGATGGCACAAGGAAAAGAGAGGCCAGGAGGACCCTCGGCCCAACCACGACACGAAGTGTGTAGAACAACGAGTGTATAGATCCCGAAAAAACAAACATGCGCATCCAACGAACATACGAATTTAGAATACTTGAAAACTCTGTATTGGACGCCCGCGCGTCCCGATGAGTAGAAGTAAACGCTCGTGTCTGCCCTCTACCCGCAACTGGCTGTCTTCCTCCTCTACCATCTTGTACTCTCGGAACAAATCCTCCACGAACACGACCTCTCTGAATATAAGTCTGACGCTGATCAACAACAGGTGCAACAGGCGACTCTCCCTGAGGTGAAGGTGGTAAAGTAACATATTGTACTTCTTCCCTCCTCTGGCGTACCAAGGTACAATCTCTGACGAGGTGATGGAAACTCCCACACCGGAAACATCTATGCGATGGCTACTAATCCTCCTGGGAATAAGAGTTAAACGAATAGTCTCCTCCCAAGCCTCTGCTACTCCCGCGACATGCACGAAACCTGTCACGGCGACTGAACCACTGTCTCTGGGCTGGTACACCTGCACGAGCCCTCCTCTGTCCTCGAACTCCCAAAGTCTCGAAAAGACGCTCTTCGGCTAAACGGGCTGCATCCACTGCTGCTGTATACATGACACAATGCTGCGTGCTGATAGCAAGGAATAACTGGGTAACAAGGGTGGTAACCTCCTGTCGCTGCGCTCGACTGGTCTTAACCAACGATCTCATCATCTGGCGCAAGTCCTGCATATCTGCCTCAAGCCTAGCGACACGATCTATCGAAGGCGGATCAATCTGCTCCTGTGCAACGAGCGTACCGTCCTGGTCAATCCCCGTCCCACACGAGTCAACTCTGATCTTGACTCTCGCTACATCACTCTGAGTCCTCATAGTCATCGGCAGCATAAGGATAAAAATGGAAATAGGATTCGATAAGAACACTGAAATTGAATCACAAGGATATGTATCATCACGGAAGGAATTTCAAGCAATTAGTACTTAGGTCACTTTGGGCGGAGTACCATGTCATAAGTATGCCGCGGACATACAGATGCTATATTACTCTGCTTAAGCTACCTACTCCATCATACCAAGTCCATCCTACACTCTGAAAGGTAAAACCAAGTGCTCTGATACCAACTTTGTCACGACCCGAAATTTGGCACGTGGCGGCCCTTAAACTACGTAACGTCTACAGGCGTAACGCAATTCAAGTAAACCGAAAACCAATAATCTAAACCATCAAAAGTAGTAAGTGATAAGAACATTGTTAAAAACTTTTGAAATTTTCAAGTACAAATTCTTTAAAGTCCAAATTTACTTTCTTAAAAATTTTGGCAACACCTTCTCTATAAAAACTAGCCCAAAAAATAGGTACATACAAAAATATAAGTAAAGCATCCCCAACGGGAGAAAATCCACGCCCAAACACGGAAAACAACCACCACAACAGATATACGATGCCGTAACGAAGAAATAAAAGACGATATAAATAAAACTGCATAAAAGATATCCTGAGTCACCAAAATATACAATATCGTCCTCACAACTCGTCTCTAAGTCAATACATGAAGTAGTAGATGGAGAGCACTGGATACAACGAATATACAAGAGCAACATCGGATAACCGCAAAACCCACCTATAGCAAAACTGCACACAGTCAGCCGTAGCGGTATTCGCTGCAAAAGATGATATGATAGATGAAAGCCCTGCCGCGACTGCCCTGAGGGATTACCTGCAAAACACTGTGGCACAACGGGGGTAGGTTGCCAACTCGTGAATAGTAAATAACATATGCAGGTAATCGCAAGTATGCATGTACTGCGATGGTTTATCACATGCAAGATGATAGCAATAAATGGCAATATGTAAATGAAATAGTCATGAATGGTACTCTATCAGGCACTACTAATACATGAAGCAATGCATATCAAATAAATGCTGAGTATGGGATAAAACACATCATCAACACGGAATCCTCATCGTGGAGAAGCTAGTGTCCATCAATGACACTCCAAATCCCAATACCATAGGCACCGCATCTTCAGATCGGCCCTCATATCCTGTAAGTCTCATGGAACCTGAGTGTCCAACATCGACACCGAAAAACATCATAAAAACTAGTGTCGAGCATCAACACATAAAACCTCATATAATAGGCTCCGTCTGCGGGATCGGCCCGCGGGCTCCGACAGAACGGGTCGGACATCTCATGACTCCGGTCGGTATCCTCCAGATAACCGCCGAGTCCAAATATTGTCGCCGGTAGGCGGCGCACCTCCCCTGCAAGGCTCATCGGCTAATCCATCAACATACCTTTCTTGCCCCGGAGTACCATACCGGGCTCCACCATGTACCCGCATACGGCCCACTCCACTCCTCGCATCGGGTATATATCACAAATCTCAGAACCGAGAAATCTCATGGTGGACGCATCGAAATATCATATCAAGAGAAAACCGGGTTTTTCAAACAATGCATAATTTTATGAAAATACCAAGGTCCTCAAATCCAGAAAACGTCATATGAAATCCATATCTCAAAGCAAAATTCATGAAATATAATATATGCAACATAAACAGTAACATGGGCATATAGAGAGAAAACCACTATTTAAATGCAACAAGTTATTAAATATATCATGCGGTTCCTAATTTCTCCAAATTCCAACGCAACATCAAATAACGGTGAACATGTAGCTATAGCAAGATATATGTGTGTACATATAAGTATGTATGCAAGATATACATATAGCTATATCTCATATTTGTATATACCTGTCAATAATGATGTAATACCCTCTTGGTATATGTGTAACTGTCGCAAGCTATATGTATATACATGTCAATAATGATGCAATACCCTCCAAGTATATGCGTAGCTGTAGCAAGCTATATGTATATACATGTCATTAATGATGCAATACCCTCCAGCTATATGTGTAGCTGTAGCATAGCAAAGTATATATATAAGCATGTAGGTATACAAGTATACTATATGTCATATGCACAAAGGAATATGAATCAATGTCTCAATGTCCTTAACCAATACAATATCCCATATGTATAAATGTCAGCTATATCTCATATGTATAAGGGTTTTGCGTGTCATGGCAATTATCGACGGAGTGTGTGTAGCATACAATTAGTGCTCGTGTAACATGAACCGTCAATAATGGTGTTGTGTCTCATTAATACTATGTCAATATGCAAATAGGAAAATGAGGTATGCAACAAAGGTACACATGCACAATCAATGTCTATATACGTAATATCAAGAATCATATCATTTAATCTATCCCAGACGCATAACGCCTTGCGGGCAATTCCCCTGTAGATGTTAAATCTACTCACCAACGATCCTGGCTAAGTAAAGCCAGCCACTTGCTTTCCCTTCTTCGCAGCGTCCGAAGTCCTCGCCTGCGATCCTAAAATCACATAACAACAAAGCAAATGTAAATTAGAAATCGACCAATAACATGTACAACTACGTTTGACCGACGCACCAACTCCAAACATACTCTCAAGTGTTCGTCTAGTGGCTAACGTGCATAGCGACACTACGAAACTAACTCAAGAGCAAAAGCTATACAAAGACACGTAAAGCAAGGATAACGCCCACCAGATAAACACACTGCACACTCAGTGCACAAAATACGTATGATATCGGCATAACCCTAGCTAGGATCTCAAAACAACATAATCACCAAGCCTAGACCCTGATCGTACCGATCACACATTCATAACACAAAATATAGCGCGAAAGATAATATATATCGCATCGCAACGCCAAAAGAAACACACGCCTAAACTTTACCGAAATCTAGTTAGCAACATTTAATCATTTAGCCTAAATCTACCAGTTTAACCAAAACTAGTAATCACAATCATCTCATAATAGCTTGATTAAATCACACAAACCTTTACTAGAATTTTAATCTCACTCAAATAGGATTTAGTAAAAGTTTATTTTGCAATTAAGCTAATTAGATAATTAGGAAAAATATCATTTTACAATCTTGCATTAGGTTAAGTTTTTTTTGTCTAAACTTCACACTTAACCATTTCACTAAACAAAACCCTAACTTGATTATCAAAAACCATTTCTAGAAATTTCTAAACATGAAAATGAAAGCTTAAATTAACATCTAATAAGCTAATTAAAGTATTAAAACAACAAATAGAGTTTAGGGTTAGGATTATACCTCACTAGAAACACAAACTTGCAGCTAGGAAACCAAATTTTAGCCTCCAAAGATGATGACTTCCAAGAAGATCCAAGCTTGTTTAGAGTTGAAGAAAGATGGATGGGGATTTATTTGCGAGTTTGATGAAGTGAAAATGAGCAAAGGAATTTACAATGGAAAAATTTCCTCGCCCAAAAATGGGCTCGGCCAAATTAGCACCAAATAGTGCTCGGCTATTATAAGAAAAGTTCACTGGGAATTGTGATGGGGGGTGAGCACAAGAATCACAAAGGTGGCCATAAGGAAATATCGCATCTAAAAATCTTAAAGCAAGACAATTATCATTAAATGCAAAAGCCACCTCATACTAAAACCCATGCCCTTCTAGAATCATTCTAATGACTCGCCCAAAATCCAAAACAAGCCCATCTCCCCACCATGTTCGGCCATGATGAATTTGATAAAGGAAATGGCCAAAAAGAATACACAAACATCAAACTTAAAAAAAATATTAAAATGAACTAAAATTACAAGTGACTTACAAAAACCCACAAACTAGAAAATTCCTAGCTAAATTAGGAGCAGTGAATTCTATACTGCAAAAAGATCGCTTCTAGGTTTTAACGATAAACACAATTTATTTTACCTAAAAACGGAAAATTACCTAAACGATTTCTAAAACGTTGCATTTGCCCTTTCGCCGGGCATATGGCCATCTCGTCGTATGCCATCAATTTTCTTTTCAAGGGCTTTGATCCGGTGTTAGTACTTCGAGGATTCAGTACATTCGGAGCGGCGGCTATCCCCGCTCAGGGTCTACACGATGATGTAGCTTCGATTCCGCACTATCAGATTTCTTAATTCCTCGGGTGAGGCCCTTCTTGAGTAGTCCCGACGTTCGCCATTTGCGTATCCACGGCTGGAGTGGGGGCGCCGATTGCGCCTGGCAGGCGAACTGACCGACAACTCCTCAGGGGGTGTTAGTGCGCGGCAGATGTTGGAGCGACGGCCTAGTCTCCCCTGAGATCGGGGTGTGGAGACGTCCGGCGTCCAGCGGGTCATGAAATCATTCCCCGTATGCGGGTTGTGGTTGTCGGAGTCGGCACGCCGGCGTTCAGTGACGCTGAGATGAGCGTGAGCGAGATCGAAGGCCCAAGCGTGTCTGTCTGTCCTTCTGCGGACGTCGTTATCCCGGGAAGGGGAATTGCGGCCTGATGGGTAGGGTCCGCCACTTGAACGCGGGCGAGCGCATCCACCATAGCTGTGAGTCTGTCGATCCGGACGGATAAGACGCCGATGACGTTAGGAGGGGGAGTAAAACCGCTCCCTCCTCTGTTATAGAGGGTGGGGCGGCTCGTATTGGGATCGTCGCGTTTGTTGCTCGCCATCGGGTCGAGAGCGGAAGATCAACTTTATGGGTGAAGAAGCTTCTGAAGTGTTCCCACAGACGGCACCAACTGATGGAGGTCGGAATCTCCCTCAGATGTTGTCCTCTGTCAATCTGGTCGCGAGCGATTTTGAGCGGTTGAGATTTGACGTAGGGATTAAATGTGTGGATCTCAATAGGTTGGTGTCAACGCTGAGCTATCTGCTAAGGATGTCCCGGAGTGGGTGACCACCGTAGGACCCTCCGACGATCAAGTTAGCACTGAGGAATAAGAGCAGAATAGAGGTGCATTAGAATTAGTTTGCGTTACCTGAGTCGTCTGAAAGAGGGGTTTATATAGTGGTCGTGTAGAGCGAGTCGGCACGAGATTCTCGCTGTCAATTATGCCCTTTTGTTACGCCCGCGTTAATGGCGGGATCCGTTCATTAATGGGGAAACGCGTCCGCGCGGGATGCGGAACGTGGGGCGGCGGATATCTCGCTTTGGCGAGATACGCGGAGCCGTTGCGGGGACGCTTGGGCTCCGCGCTCTCGGTTGATCGGGAAAGCCGAGGAAGCTCGGCCTGTCAGATGGCTCGGAGACGAGCCGGGGGGAACAAGCCCTTTAAAATTTCTCTAGTTGTAGTCTATATTTCTCTAATTAACTTACAAATTTAGAATCCCTTGATAATTTGATGATACACTCAAAAAAACACTTAATCTTATGAATCCGAGATCATGGAATCTTGAGAAAGGAGGAACAAGCCCCAATTTGAGGCAGCTCAAGAAAAGCAAATGAGGAAGAAGAGCCCATAATCTATGGTAGTTCAAGGGAGGGAGATGATTAAGAAAAAATTCAAAAGAATGAAAAAGTCAATATACCGCGGGTTAAAACACAAAAGGAATTTTATAAAAGGTGTGGGTGCTAAAAATTCATTTGTTATATTGTTGGGGGTAAAAAAAAGTCCAAAAATAACCACATGTTAAACATATGAGAATCATTCTTGGAATATTCTAACAGGAAGTTAACAAAGAGTATTTAAGTGGTGACGGTTTGTACTATACGATTGTTACGATTGTTAATGCATTAAAAAAAATCAAGAATGTATATAACTGCAATATGAGTGAATCTTTAGGGTGTTATATAGCAATCAAGCCTTTGTAAAATAATGTGGTAAGCACACTTTAAACTTTATTAAACATGCCTTAATCTACATTATGTAATAAGACCAACTGACATAAGATTCATGTAATTTTAATGAAACGAAGATTCATGCTTGTATAGTTTATTAATTGTTATTAATTAATTGGGTGATGTATATGCTTGGAAGTTTTTTGATATAAGTAACCAAAGATGGACAATTATACTGCAATTCATCATGTACTACTACTTTCATAGGAGAAGATATGATATTCAAAACCAATCTCTATCACTCTCTCTCACACAGGAACACCTAGACAAATAAAGTATTTAGACATGAGAAACTAGGGTTGGGGTCGTCGCAGCCTTATGGCTAGGTCGCATGACCTAGGACTTGGGGTTGCGTCCTGACTGAAAATCAGGGACCTAGACCCCTACTTCAACCCTTTTTGGGCACATCTATAAGGCTGTAGTCTATGGAAGTTCCATTTAACTGTTTGGATATATTTGCACCAAATACATAAAGATTAAAATTTTAAGCTAATATATTTTAATTTAATATGCTTCATGGACAATTAACTTCTTTTAATTTAATGAACCCCTATCTTGATTTCTTATTTATTGTCAATACTATGTTCATAGTTATCATACTTTAACTAATAGCTATACTATTTACAATTATCAAGCCAACAATAAGGAGGCTGGCATCTCACATCAGAAATCCTATTTAGTACTGTTCCACATGACATTTTATATTTAATTCTTTCTGCTATCATGCGAGCATTTTCTTAGGCGGTGTTAAGTCTCCGATAATTTTACGATCCAGAATTTGTAAATGAAATGACTGTCATTTTGATAAAATTCTTTTCTATTCAGAATACCAGTCACTAGATTTCAAAATCCATATGTAATTTAGGGCAATACGTTTATCCGATCGAGGTTTGATGTACGCCGAATACTGGTGGCGGCGAATGAGATCGTCGGCCGGTGATGAGGATGGTTGGTCGGCTGTCGGAGGCGGTGATCGAAGGTGACGATGGGCGACGGCAATGGCGTCGGCGAATGGGGACAGAGACGCGCGGCGGTAGGCAGCGGCGGAGAAAGCGTCCGCGAACGGGGATGGAGACGAGTGGCGGTCGGCAGCGGCGGCCACAGTGATGGCGGCAGTGGCAGTGATTGGAGGCGGCAACGAGCGGCGGCGGGGATGGTGTCGGAGAATGGGGACGGCTATTGGAGGCGGCGACGGGCGACGGTGAACGGGGACGGCGATCGGAGGCGGAAACGTGCGGCGGGCTGCGGCGTACGGGGATATCGATCGGAGGCGGTGATCGTCGGCAGCAGCAACGATCGGAGGCGGCGGCTGGCGGCGGCCTACGAGGACAGCGATCTGAGGCGGAGGCGGGCGGCGGCCTACGGGGACAGCGATCGGAGGTGGAGATGTCGGCGGCGGTGATCGGAGGCGAAGGCGGCGATGGAGGCGGCGAGCAGGAGACGGTGGTCGGAGGCGGCGATGGGCTGTGGTCGATGACGAACAATGACGATAAACGGATGCGGCGACGTATGATGGCAAATAAGAATAGCGATTGGGGTGGGGACAAGCAGCGACGGTCGAGGATGGCGACAGGCAGCAGTCGGTGGTGGCGGCGAACGGGGATGGCAACCGGCAGCGATCAGTGATGTTGGCGGCGATCAACCTACGACGGTGGTGGGGGCGGTTTTCCGGCAACGGCGGTCGGCGACGGTGATTGGGACGGTCTACCTGAAAGTTCCTAGTGCTCTCACCGTTGCAACCGCGGCTGATACGGAACCGAAAAACGAAAATTTACATGAGAGCACTAGAAACAATCCTTAGCGATCGATCCAAACACTAAACTAGAAAAACAAGCATGCAAGATTTAGGGATTATAATCTTCGATGCGTGTCGATCTAATCGTGGAAAACCCATCCAAGCCTTTTATAGGCCGTCGGGAACAAACTTAAGGGACGATTGACCTTACCGAAGATTATCCACCTGATGAAACCGATTCAAGCTCCAGCTTCACCTAGTGAAGCAACCGACGCTTCAAACTCGCTAAGAACGGAGAGTGGAGATGTACAAATTTTTCACCATCATTCTCTCAAACACTAATACTAAAGATAGCCATGAAAAAATTGAGCTAATGTTGAAAGAATGAAAAGAATAGCATGGCTTCATAATTTTTCACACTAAAAAAATATCACAATCATTTCTAACATAAACAAATGACGTCCATCCGTCTCTGCATTCCCACAGCCATACCCAATACCACTTCACCCTCCACCTCATTTTCATTAATATTCACAAATGAGGTAATCTCCTTCTAGAAATATTCCGTATAAATACGGAATGCAACCCGGTATATGTAACAAAATACATATACGCGTATCCATATAAAAAAAAATAAGCAAGAGAGAGAAAATGAATAGTAAACAATAATACTAGAATGTGTATATATATATATATATATATATATATATATATATATATATATATATATATATATATCCGGCTTAATTCTAAGCCGGATAGTACGATCAACTATCCAATTAAAGTTTGTCTACCTTGTACACATATTTAAGCGGACCCCTGTATCTACTTGTTGGCTATAGTGCACTCAAAGCAATTATTGTAATCGCAGGCAAGAAATTATTGTAATTGAAAGAGGACCTATACGGGTATAACTGTCTTACTCGAGATGATATTATACTATTTGGTTTGACTTTATTATCATGTATATGCATTATGTTGTATTACATATCACTATTATATGTTGACAGAGCCCATAGGATTCTTACTTAACTACCAGTATTATGATGACGATCATATACGTGCGAGCTGGGCGGTCTATAAGCACATCCTTAAATGTCCTTTGTCGAGAGAGTATTGAGACTGGGTATCGATACTCTGGAGTTGACTAGTGTATACTTTTCGAGACCCCGACAAGGGGCAGTGGCCGATCTCACAAACCATTGGTGTCAGTTGGTCACCTAAGATAGTATACAGGTGTTCATTGGGCTATGGGTTATACTGGACGGACTCGCCGGGAATATGCTGGATGGTATTATACCTATTGTTAGATAGCAGCTCTCAGGTGACATGAGTATAGGTTAGTCTGTCGACCTGAGATCATCATTTATCTCGTATGAGTTCCCACTATGCTTTGATTACTACCAGACCATGGCTCAAAGGAGTTGTGCAAATAGGTTTCAATTAGGTAAAGTCCCGACCCACATAGAGGCAGTGGGCGGATCGTCGAGAATTCGTCTCTCTCGATATTGGGGGTAGATGTCGCACTGTGCATGGGTGGTCATCATCAGAAATTCTTGGCCAAGATGGAAGAGAATTACTGATTTGGATCTATAGTTTCTCAGTGGGTGATAGGCTTCACATCGACATGAAATATCGCGTTATTAGGGGTCTGACTTTATCCACCCCTAGACCCGATATGCGATACTCTTAGACGAACAGACCGGACTGTACGGAGATTGTCATAGACAGGCTCAGTATGGGTACGGATGAGTTTTCTTATCGGCCTTCCTTTCGCTCAACACCTGGAGAGCCGTTACGTACAGCTAGTATCACTGACGTGCTTGTGGTTAAACTTACTGTCAGCGTATCGACGAGTGTTTAGAGTCCCACACAGATTTTTTTCCGGTTTAGGCGATATGATATAGATGGCGTATATTGGTACATACAGGTGTCCGATTAAATATGTGTACCGGCTACATGGACTTTAATTGGACGGTTGATAATACTAGCGGCTTAGAATTAAGCCGGATTATTAAATCAAGTTTTGATTTAATAATATATATATATATATATATATATATATATATATTTAAGTATTATTGTTCACTATTCATTTTCTCTCTTGGCTATACGAATAAGCGTATATGTATTTCGATACGTATACCGGGTTGTATTCCGTATTTATACGGAATATGTTCTAGAAGATGGACACCTCATTGTACGATTTTCTTTTTAGAAAATTATTTGCAAATGAGGTGGAGAGTGAGATAGTATTGAGAATGGTTGGAGGTATGTAGAGAGGAATGGGTTTTATTTGTTTTTTGTAAAATGTTATGATATTTTATATGGTTGCGAAATAGTTGTGAAGCTATTCTTTTCTACATGCTATTCTCTTCTTTATTCACTCTCTCATTCCTTCTTGAGTTGCTCATAGCCATTTCTTCACCTCCTCCTCCTTATTTTTTAGTTTCTCACTTAAGATTTAGAAATGAGAGAAAAAGATAGTGGAAAATTCCTACATCACCACTCTCCATTCCTAGCAAGTTTGGAGCGTCGGTTGCTTCGCTAGGCGAAACTAGAGCTTAGATCGTTTCTCTTAGGTGGATCATTTTCGGCGAAGAAGGACCGGCTTGCAAGCGCGATCTGGAGCACTAAATAAAGATTGTGGATGCGAGTATTGCTAACATAGTAGAGTAGCGTGGCTCACTAAGTTTTTGTTAGCAAGTTCTAGCTCTTTAGTTCGATTCATGGTTTTGGAATTTTAGCAAACTATAAATTTTTGAAATCCATATTGCCATCTTCTAAAATTAGTTTGCTAGTGTGCTTAAGCTCCCAGCAGTGGTATTAGAGCCACGCTAAAGGATAGACTTCTTTACACTAATTTAGAGTTTCGATCGACAAAATTTTCCGAATCACGTTTCCAAAATCCTTGCTTGTTGTTTGAATTTCAAAATTGTTCAAAACAATATTCAGGTTGTATTAAAATTATGTTCAAGCGAAAGTAGTGCTAGGACAAAATTTTGGGCACCTAAGTCCAAAATTTGACCGTTGATCTGCCACCAAATGCGCCATTTGGCCGCTGATCCGTGGCCCAATTTTGGTTACAGTGTCCCAAATTTTTTCTGGGGCTTTAGTTCATGAATATATGATTTTAGGAATATTTGGTTTTAGTCCAGATTTTTTTGTGTACTTGTTTGTACTTGGGACCAATGCGGAAAGTTTTCATCGATCGAAATTTTAAATTCGTGTTTTTTTTATGTTTTTGTTTCTGTGACTGTGAATATCATAGCGCGGTATAATCCGACTTGTTACTATATGCATATTCAGATGGGTTTACGAATATGATATTCGTGTTGATGTTCTGTGTTACTCTGTTGATTATAATTATATTGGATTTGTCGCGATGGATATCCCGGTGTACGTAGTATTAGATGTAGTTCTCTGTGATATAATGCATATTCATATTATGTGGCAAGCGTCCGACAAGTGGACTGTCGTCATCATGGCTTGTATTATTCTTTAGGGTCCTTCCAAGTTGTGGACGTAGTCACCGTTGTATATTCAGTTTTTCATTACATGCACTAGGATTACCCCACGGTGGAGTGCTGGAGTAGCCGAGTTTTAAAGGGCAGTGGGCCTCCATCGCATGGCATTGAGACCGGGGTGCCTTTCTCTAGAATTGGCGGGATATTCGCCGCAATCGTAGGGGGTATAGGATTGACCCGCGGAGGGGTGTCCAAGTCACCAGATTTTGGAAGCGCTAGGTGGCCCACTCACTTCGTTGATTGGGGCTACCTCGCTTATGAGATTGGTGGGTGGCTTGCCACACTCGTAGGGGGTCTAGGATATGATACTACGCGCTATCCACACAACCGGGAAAATATCATTTCATATTTGGCTCCATTGAAATATACTTTTTCTTATTTATCCGCATTTCCCTATTATGTTTGCTTCCGTTGTGATTCTGCAGTGATGCTTCTGTGATGTTGCTCGATATCATGCATGAGACAAATGTTTATATATATTATATAATATATATAGTAGATTCTATATATGTTTTGCATCCGCGCTAGTCCTGTCCCCGTCGTGCCGTAAATTAAGTAACCTTACGGTGAAGACCCGGGACCCTGTGGCGAATGCTGATGGCATATATATGCGTGCCAATTTTCGTTTCTTTCTGGCATGATATATTTAATTGATGGGACTGCATTAATTATGATTAATGCAAGAAAACCAAACCTATATGATGTTGTTGGAACCAAATTTGAAAACTATAGGCGTTTACTTTTGCTTTGCGTCGAGGTATTTAGTTTGGAATATCATGCACCTCATTCGATGAGGAAAAAGCCTAGATCCCTTCATAGGGAGTGGCCTCTTTGGCAAAATTCTACGTGACTATACACTACTTGGTTTTCTTCAAAACCATAGGTTTTCTACAAAACCACTCATTTTAAAAATGCGAAGCCTAAACCACTCCTTTTTAAAATTGCTCGGGTTCCTTCAACGATATCAAGTTCATTACGTTAAAGGTTTTTTTCTAAAAACCAACCATAGACCTCCGGCATTTCCTACGAGTACTACTTAGTATTTATGCTACGTTTGTTGACTGTGTCAAGGTGTAGTGTACGGTAGCTATGTGGTGCTTGTTTGTAGCATTCAATGCGATTGGTTAGGACATTCGTGCGACCTTGTTGACTGTGTCAAGGGCTCGTGCAGGTGGATTTAATGCAATCAAGATAATTACTGGTTGAACATGACTAGAACCTTTTGATTTGTTGACTCTGTCAAGGTCACTTGAGTCCTAAAGGTAAAAACCATATCAGGAGTTTTAAATATAAAGGAAACTTGCCATGGATGCGTATATCTTCTGGAGTGTGGTGACTTGAGTAGCTTCCATCGAGTTATCACACGATGATATTTAGATCCCGATTCCCATTAATGAGTAGGTGTTACTCCTCGGGTGATTTTCAGATGATCTCGTCTAATTCTCCTTTTAGGGTTTGAAGGAGAATTCGAGGAAACAGTGGAAGCCATCCTGATTAGATAAAGTGATTAACCATTCTAATCTTGATTAGAGTGCACGCTGAGTGTTTCTTTTCTCTCTCTCTCTTTGGCAGCGACCATGATTTAACCTTAAACTAAAACTCATGAACCAAGTTAACCGAACCTTCTTACACATTTTGGTTTTGGGTTGTCATGATTCACGACAAAGCCGCATATATCTCTGCCACTCCTACTTCTCCTTTGCATTTCTCCAAAACACTCCGTATCACTATGAAGATCCATATTGCTTAGGTATGCCATCGTATAGTTAAATACGAACTCGAAGAAACTTGTTTCAGTTTGAGAATGGATTCCAGTTCTTAGGAAATTGAATAGGATTATTCGGTTTTCTTTTCTCTTTACCTTCTCTCAGGTTGCGAAGGCTCATAGTATTAGAAGAGTACACCTATTATACTTATTGGATAGTCTTCTTCTGAAGAGTACACCTATTATACTTATTGGATAGTCTTCTTCCAAACGTTAGGCAAATGTCGAAAAGTAAAAAAGAAGAAAACTAATTAGCTTAAATATGGTGTACAGAAGGTAAGAAGTAAAAACATATAAAGAGATTGGAGTGGGGGCAAGGAAAATTGTGACTACTGTCATGAATCTGGATAGTGAAAGAGGTATTACTAGGAATATCCGGACACCCCTCGAAACATTTCCATGTTTCAGTTTTACTGTGCGGCGTTAATTGAAAACTGCTTTTCCAATTAGATTCTGACTCCAGGATATGTATTTACCAGACTTGATTCTCACATCTGTATGTCGTTAGAGATGCTGAGTGAGAGTAGAATATTGAGAATTGGGTGATTAGATCCTCAATATCAGAATTCTTTGTAATTGGTGATATTTGAAGAAATCATCTGGGTTTTGCCTAACGACAAATTTTTAGTTTTGAATATCCATTGTTATGCACCAATTTCAAACTGATATATCTGTACATTTTTTTATAAAGTGAGATATAATTTTTTGAAATTATGTTTATGACATTTACCTATATCAGTTGCCGGTTAAGTAAGTTGTATTCAACAACGGTGTAATTCTTCTTAACCATAATACAGTTTTCAACCTACGATGCACGGGGTTTGAGTTATTAAACTCAGAAGACTTATACAAAGTATTGAATATTGTCTGATGTCCATTAGGACAAGGGGTTGGTACTCGTACTATATTCCGTTTACTTATGACTTCTCTGGTTTTAGACACATATTTCGTTGAAATACAATGTCCAAATTTTGAGAAGTTATAGGTATAAGAATGAAGTATAGAACCATGCGTTGGAAGTATCAAGATTCTTTGAGGTGATCGAAGATATAAATATTAATGCTAGGTATTCCGTCATAAGTAATATATTTAAGAACTTGCTTCTCTCTCAGGTTACTCATTCGTGGGTGCGCTCCTTGATGAGTAATATTGCTTGGCCTTCTTCCATTTAGTAGATATACACTGGAAACAGCTGCATAATTTTTGAAACTGGTTCTAATTAAATTAGTGCATTTATTTTCTATATTAGATATAGAATGGATTCATATCTTAACGATGTTAAGGTATATGGAGTTGTCTGGCTTATGCTTAAAACAAGAATCCGGATAAACTTAAGGCACGTTTCAGTAATGGCAGTTTGTGTGTTATCCCGGACTTTGACGAGGGTTAAAATTCTACCATTTGGAGGATTAATAATTATATTGTTCTTAACTCGCCACCCTTTTAGTAAAATAAATTTTTTCCAAAAAATATTAATGGGAGTATGATAGAACTGGAAGTGATTCCAGAACCACAAACGATTACTGAAAATTTAGTAGAATCTAAGGATTCAATTGGATTCGACAATCTACTAGCTAATCTACAGATTTGGTGGATAACCTCAACTACCCGAGTGGTATTTCGGTCTCCTCAAAAATGGTGACAGGGAGGTTTTAATGACCCAAGCTTGCCACTATTGTTGTCTTAGATTATGAGATCTGTCAGGAGGATGACTATAATGTCGTTCTAAATTAGATTTGGAAGTGCACGTGTATATGACTCTGCCAGAGGGTTGTTGTAGTCAGTGGGAGCAGCGAAAGTATGGTGGACCAGTAGCCTATGTCTATTTATAGACTAAAACAAGTATAGCGGAGATAGATCATCTATTTTTTATATTACATTCATAGAGTTTGACTTCATCAAAATAACAGATGGACCTGGTAAGAAAGTAGTAGGGAGTGATGTCCTGGTATTTGGATAACGTACTCCTTATAAGAAGTGAAATTCCTATACAATGATCGGTTTGTTAGTGATATATGCCCTAGAGGTCATTATTGTATCATACTGGATTGTATATTACTTAATGGAAGCTTAGGATATACACGGATATAATAACAGACTTGCTCGAAATGGTAGTATGCTCCCTGGTTTGTTTTTACCTCAATATCTGCATGTGTTTCTTTTAGCATATCGCTCATACATATTGGTAGTAACCTTAGGATCTTTGCTTGATTACCGGCATTGTGATGGAAGTCACACTAGTAGGGGCTAGGTAGTCTATAAGCACATCCTATACAGGTCCCTAGTCGTAGGATTATCGAGACGGGGCATCGATACTCCACAGTAGGCTAGTGTATACGCTTCTCATCCCAGTAGGGGAGATGGTATGTCCCACAGCCATTAGTACATCGTATTGGAGATAGTATGCAGGTGCTCATTGGGTTATGAGTACACTGGACAGGAGCCGTCGGGAACTATTGGTGGGTATTATACTTATCGTCGGGTAGAAGTTCCCAGGTGACATGAGTACACCTTAGTCCGTCGACTTGATACTGATACTTCTCCTCGAGTGTATTCCTACTGTACTTTGATTACTATCCTACCACGGCTCAAAAGAGTCGTGCAAACAGGTAGTAGTCGGGTGTAGCCCCAAAGCACTTGGAGGCAGTGGCGGTTAGATAGGATTCGTCTCTCCCGGTATTGGGGGTTGATATCGCGCTATGTTCGGAAAGCCATTACATAAAGTACTTGGCCAAGGCAAGCGAGATTTACTGGTAGGTACTCTAGTAGTTTCTCAGGGTGTATTGGGACACAACTAATTGCGCTATTAGGGGTCTGACGATTACCGCCCCTTAGGCCCGATATGCGATACTCTTAGACGAACAGACCAGACTGTACAGAGATTGTCACATACAGGCTCAGTAGGAATTCGGATGAGTTAGTTCATCGGCCTTCTTATCGACAGATACCTGGGTATCCATTACGTGCAGCTAGTACCGCTTATGGCTTGTGGTTAAACCCACTGCCAGCATAGTGTCGAGTCTTTAGAATCCCACATAGAGAGTTTCCTTGCACCGGGAAAAAGGTGTAAAGGCCGTATGGATTTACGACAGGGTTTCGATCACTTACGTGTACTTGTGCTCGTATGATGATCGGACGGATAATACTAGTGGGTTTTGGTTTAAGCCGGATCCTAGTATTATACTGATGGATTTGTTTTGTCTCTTTGTATTCGTATTCTTCGGAATACGGATGTGGGTATGTATATACGGATGAGGGGAATTCTCGTAATTTCTCGGGAAAGCTTCTAGAAAGGGACATCTCATTTAGGGTTTGATTTCTTTTATGAATTAAACTTAAATGAGATGAGGAAATGAGGTAGAGATATTTTTTGGATGAGGATGACACATTAGGTTGACAAAAGATTATGCATGACTCACCCTTGAGATATTTTGAGCCATGGTTGATATTTGTGAGAGATCTTCACTTGAGTAGATATTTTATCTCTTAAAATATAAGTATGCTTCATTATTTTCAATAGGAGGGCAGCCAAGCTTTTCTTTAGTTCATTCTTCACCAAGTTTTCCTCAAGTCTTCTTCTTCTTCCACTAAACCCTAAAAGTCTCATGAGTTGAGAATCATAGGGTTCTAAGAGACAAAGCACTCCATCTTCTCACTCTACACCCTCTAGGACTTCTAGTTTAGCGAATTAGAAACCGTAGTTACCTCGGATTTGAGGTAGGAGCTCGGACTATAGACTCTCGGGTGGATCGTCTTTGACTCGAGGTGGCCGTCAAGATTGCTTCGATCTGTTTCGATCCTCGAAGCCTATGATGACAAGGAGGACAGTGAGAAGACCCGAAGGACACGATACTACGAGGTATAACATTCATCCGAGTAGTTAAACGTCAAATTGTTTGCTAGCTAGGGTTTGTGATCGATCCTTGGTTCAAGTCGATGTTGTGAAACCCGTAAAAATCATTTTTTGCTATTTCCACCTACCCGCGAACACGTGGGGTGCACGACATCAACTTACAGTGGTATAAGAACCTCTCATAAACCACAGATTGGTGCTCTCAGGTCTGCCTCCCCTTGGGGGCCACCTCATGGTGGCCCCCGGGGGTAGGTATCCCTCCAAGGCCCCCCATTTGATAGTTAATTTTGGTATCTTCGCCACTGCGAAGATTTGGGCGGGTTTCGAGTTCGTTTCGACTCCCGGATTGACTTAAAACGATCGTTTTTTGAACTTTAGCTCACTGGATTTTCAAGTTTTGGAAAATTAGTTAAGTTTGCTAATCGCGTACGGAATTCTAATGTCGCGGTTACTTTACAAGCTTTGTGATGTGTATATGTGTTTGGAAACGTCGACTAATTTCTATACATCGATTAGTTGGGGTTGCACATATCTGTGATGATATTATGTTGGTTTGTGTATATGAACTTGTTGGATCGTCGTGGATGAAGAGCTGGGGATGTGAGATGAGAGTTTTCATTCTTTCATTCGATGTAAATTTGTAAAGTGATGTAATATTATTTTTGCGGGGCACATCCGGATTAAGGTTGTAGCCACCGTTGTATTATTTCATTTACTGTTTTGGCTCCTAGGATAGACCCAAGGTGGGGTGGACAAACTACCGGATACTTTGAAGTGCCGAGTGGTCTACTCACTTTGCTGAGAGAGGTTGCTTCACTTCGGGTATTTGGCGAGTAGTTTGCCGCACCCGTAGGGGTCTAGAGTGGGGTTTGGCTATTCATCACGATCATAGAATCTGTCTTTCGTTACAGGCTCAAACGAAACGCGGAATTTCTAATATATCCAATATGTTCATCTGTGATCTGGAATGCCTATTATTGTGTGGGATGAATGTATATATCTATATATGATATCTAGTAGGCGTTGCTTATGTTTTGCATCCGTGCTAGTCCAGCCCCCGCTCTGTCGTTAGTTAAGTAACCTAACGGGTGATGACGGGGCCCAGTGGCGAATGCGGATGGCATAAGTGGATGTGGTATTTTCGTCTTTTTCTATGATGATAGGTGTAAATGATGGGACTGCATTACATTAATGCAAAGCAAACAAACCAAAGCTGACTCATTGAAACAAATTTTAAAACCACTTGGTTATTTTAAAACAGGAGACTTTTAAATGCGGAGCTTAAACCACTCCTTTTAAAAGCTATCAGGTTCCTTCGATTATATCAAGTTCACTACGTTCACGGTTTCGCCAAAACCATTCGTAGCCCTCCATCATTTCAGTTGAATATTCAATAGTATTTAGGCTATGTATTTTGACCTTCGCCAAGGTATAGTGTTTGGTAGCTGCTGGATATTCATCTGTAGCATAGATAGATGTGTTAGTTTGGGACAGTCATACTACTATTTTGGCATTCGTCAAGGGTATGTACGGGTGGGTTCAAATTAACCTGGACAATGATGGGTAGAACTTGACATGTGACTTATGATGTATTGGCCTTCGTCAAGGTCATAACAGCATGGGGCAAAAATCCATATCGGGAGTTTCTAAGGAAACTGAAACTTGTTAGTGCTGCATACCATTTGAAGTGTGATAATGTTGGTAGGATTCCTTCAGGATTATCATACAATGATATTTGGATCCTGATCCTACTGTGAGTATCTACTACTCCTCGGGAGATTTTTCACTTAACGATAAATACTATAAACCAAGTAGGTGTCTAGAACGGTGTTAGCGGGGCTACGCCTCCAGGAAAAAGAAGTTATTTAATTATGGAACTTCGTGAAAGCGTCCTAAAACCTCCTTCGAAGTACCGACACTAGCCTGGATGAAAGGTTAAGCAAGTATTGTACGGTAAGATTAATCCTAACTAATTCTTCTTTTATGGTTTGAGAAAGGATTCGAGAGATAGTGGGAGTCATCCTCTTTAGATAAATTAAAAAACAATCTAAACTTGTAAGAGCATCATACTTAGTGTTTTCTTCTCTCTCTCCTAATTGCAGTGACCAGGTGACCAGATAAGGTTACAGATAGATAATAAAATGACTGAGTTATACTATATTGACTGGCAAAGGTTTGTCCAGATGTCCATTACCTATGAAAAACTGGATCACCTCATTAATACTCAAGCCCCCGCCATCCCAGGTCCAGTTTCCACCGTCGCGGATGTTGATATCCGTATGATAAGGGAATAAGACTATGCGAATGCCAAGTGCCTCATGTTGGCCTCAGTTGATGGTGTATACCAGAAGCAGCACGAGAAGATGGACTTAGTTTCTATATTCCTCCATAACAAAGTTTTAAATGGAGAGTAATCTCGTTTCGCAAGATATGAGACCTCAAAGGAATTGCTTCAATCGAGGTTGGCTGTCGGGTCATCTGTAGGGGACCACGTCCCTACAATGATTAGCTATATTAAAAAGATCACGGACCTGGAGACCACGTTGGAGAATAAGTCATATGCTGACTTGATTCTACAGTCCCTACCTCTTACTTACGCCCAGGGGAAGAAAGTTATACTTCCAGTTGAGGGCACCTAAAGGAAATCAGGGAGACACCCGCTCTGCTTATTAGGGAATCTTCCTCTTCTGGATCTAAGGCGGATGCCAAGGGTGAGTAGAAGAAGACCTCCACAAAACCGATAGGCGGTGTCAGTAAGATAGAAGGAAAAGGCAGGGCAAAAGTTTCAGGATTAACTATAGGGAAAGAGGGATGTTCCTATTGTTACGGGAAAGGGCATTGGCAGAAGGGATGCAGGGCTTGGAAAGCCAGAATCAAGGATCTGAAGCACGCAGTGGCTTCGACTTTGGGTGTGTTTATGATTGAAAACAGTCTGTCAAATTAACTCTACTTCCTGGGTACAAGATACGGGATCAGGATCTCATATCTGTAATTCATTACAGGCTTTGAGAAAACCGTAGAGTAATCAGGGCATGTGATATGACTCTCAGGGTTGCTAACTGAATGAGCGTGAACGCTGTATCTATCGCCTAGAATTGACAAGTGGGCAGATATTGATTCCACATAACTATTTATGTGTACCTAGTATAGTTTGTAAGCGATGTGGTCCACATCCACCTAAATCAAATTTTGATTGTGTCAGGTACACTAGAGAAAGGTATATATGTGTTAAATCAAGCTCAGGTTTTCAACGTCCAAAACACACTTAAAAAAAAGTCTCCAGAATCAAATAGGACTTTTTTATGTTATTGTAGACTGGGTCGCATCAATGAAACACGGTTGTCGAAGTTACATAGAGAGGGATATTTGGATCCGTTCAGATATCAGTATTATGCAACTTGTCAATCTTGTCTCATAGGAAAAATGACAAAGACTCTGTTCACTGGACACGGAGTAAGAGCGAGCGAGCTCTTAAGACTCATACGCGACGTGTGTAGTCCAATATTAACAGATGCACAAAGTGGTTATTCCTATTTCGTTACCTTTACGGATAATTTCTCTAGGTTGGGACATGTCTTCTTGTGAAAACATAAATACAAACTCTTTGAAAAATTCCGGGAATATAAGAATGAAGTGGAAAAAAATAAGCAAAAGTATCAAGACACTGAGATCTGATCGACGTGGTGCATACTTAAATTGCCGAGTTTCTGGATTACCTAAAAGAGAATAGAATTCTCTCTCATCTTACTCCTCCATACACACCACAACACAACGGTGTATAGGAAAGGCGGAACATAACCCTATTGGATATTGTTCATTCCATGATAAGTAATACTGAGTTGCCGCGATCCTTCTGAAGTTATACGCTAGAATCAGCTGCATATCTTTTGAATAAGGTTCCTACCAAGACTGTTCCTACAACACCATATCAGATGTGTAGTAGGAAGAAACCCTATATTCAGTATCTGAAGATATAGGGATGTCCAGCTTTTGTTGAAAAGCAGTATGCGGACAAGCTCGAGGCACGTTCAGTACTGTATAGGTTTGTGGGATATCCAAAGAACTCCAGAGGGTATCTTTCCTATTACGTAGAGGAACAGAAGGTTTTTGTTCCTCGTCATGCCCACTTTTTAGAAAATCAATTTTTTGTAAAAGAAAATAGTGGGAGCGTAATAGAAATGGAAGAAATTCCAGAACCATAAACTATTACTGAAAATATGGTAGAACCAGAGGTTTCAAAAGAACCGGACATCCATGTGCCAATCCGCAGGACTAGTAGGCAGTCTCATCTACCCGAGAGATACTACAGTTTTCTCATAGACGGGGATCGAGAGGATTGCATCATTGACAACGATGAGACAACTAGCTTCCATTAAGCCATTCAGAGCGGCAACTCGGTAAAATGGCTGGATGTAATGAGGACCGAAATGGAGTCCATGTACACCAACAAAGTATACACTTTAAACATTGCTCCAGAAGGGGTAAAACCCGAAGGCTGCAAATGGATCTTCAGAAAGAAGATTGGTGTAGATGGACAGGTTGAAAAGGGAAATTGCTCTTCTTCGAACTGAGTTGGACTCAAAATCACTAGACTTGTTGCAAAAGGTTTTTTGTCAAAGACCTGGTTTGGCCAACTCAATTCGAGTCAGCGTGGTAGGCCGGTATCAGTCAAACCCAGGAGAGAAACACTGGATAGCAGTACATTCTTAAGTACCTAAGAAGGACTAAGGAGATGTTCTTGGTGTATGGCGGAAAAAAACCTCCAGATCGAGGCCTTTGCTGATATCAAGCTTCTAGAGTGATAAGGATGACTCCAAGTCCATGTCGGGTTATGTCTTTACCCTCAGTAGAGGGGCGGTCTATTGGAAGAGCTCCAAGCAGGAAACCGTTGCAGACTCGACGATGGAAACGGAGTAGTTCGCTGCATAAGACGCCACAAAAGAGGCAGTCTAGATATGGAAGTTCTTAACTGAACTTCAGGCAGTTCCTTCCATTGTTGGTCAAATACTTTAGTATTGTGACAACAACGGCGCTATAGCTTTAGGGAAGGAACCCAGGTCCCATCATTGATCCATACATATCTTGAGGCAGTACCACCTGATCAGGGAGATCGTTGATCGCCAGGAGATCGATGTGAGGAGAGTAGATACGGAGAACTGCAGATCCACTCACAGAGGCCATCCCATAGAAAGTGTTCGAGAGGCTATTCGAGATCTTCGGTCTGCGATATGCCAGTATATGGCCTTAGTGCAAATAGGAGATTGTTAGTGATATATGCCCTAGAGGCCATTATTGTATCATACTGGATTGTATATTACTTAATAGAGCTTGAGATATACACGGATATAGTAACAGTCTTGCTCGAAATGGCAGTATGGTACCTGGTTTGTTTCTACCTTAATTTATGCATGTGTTTCTTTTAGCATATCGCTCATACATATTGGTAGAGCCATTAAGATCTTTGCTTGATTACCAGTGTTGTAATGGCAGTGACACTAGTGGGGGCTGAGTAGTCTATAAGCATATCCTATACAGGTCCCTAGTCGTAGGATTATCGAGATGGGGCATCGATACTCTATAGTAGACTAGTGTATACACTTCTCATCCCAGCAGAGGAGATGGTATGTCCCACAGCTATTAGTACGTCTTACTGGAGATGGTATGCAGATACTCATTAGGTTATGAGTACACTAGACAGGACTCGTTGAGAACTGTTGGTGGGTATTATACATATCGTCGGGTAGCGGTTCCCAGGTGACATGAGTACAGCTTAGTCCGTCGACTTGGAACTGCTACTTCGCCTCGAGTTTGTTCCCATTATACTTTGATTACTACCCTACCACGGCATAAAGGATTCGTGCAAACATGTAGTAGTTGGGTGCAGTCCCGAAGCACTTGGAGGCAGTGGCGGTTAGATAGGATTCGTCTCTCCCGATATTGGGGGTTGATATCACGCTGTGTTCGGAAGGCCATTACACAAAGTCATTGGCCAAGGCAAGCAAGATTTACTGGTAGGTACTCCAGTAGTTTCTCAGGGTGTATTAGGGTACTCTCCAACACGACTTATTGCGCTATTAGGGGTCTGACAATTATCGCCCCCTAGGCTCAATATGCGATACTTTTAGACGAACAGACCGGACTGTACAGAGATTGTCACATACAGGCTCAGTAGAAGTTCGGATGAGTTAGCTTATCGGCCTTCTAACCGACAGATACCTGGGTAGCCGTTACTTTCATCTATTACCGCTTGCGGTTTATGGTTAAATATACTGCCAGCGTGGTGTCGATTCTTTAGAGTCCCATATAGAGAGTTTCCCTGCACCGGACAAAAGGTGTAGAGGCCATATGGTTTTACGGCAGGGCTTAGATCACTTATGTGCACTTATGCACGTATGATGATCGGACAGATAATACTAGTGGCCTTTGGCTTATGCCGGATCCTAGTAATATATTGATGGATTTGTTTCGTCTCTTTGTATTCATGTTCTTCGGAATACGGATGTGGGTATGTATATACGGATGAGGGGAATTCTCGTAATTTCTCGGGAAAGCTTCTAGAAAGGGACACCTCATTTAGAGTTTGATTTCTTTTATGAATTAAACTTAAATGAGATGAGGAAATGAGGTGGAGATATTTGTTGGATGAGAATGACTCATTAGGTTGACAAAAGATTATGCATGACTCACCCTTGAGATATTTTGAACCATGGTTGATATTTGTGAGAGATTTTCACTTGATTAGATATTTTATCTCTTAAAATATAAGTATGGTTCATTATTTTCAAGAGGAGGGCAGCCAAGCTTTTCTTTAGTTCATTCTTCACCATGTTTTCCTTAAGTCTTCTTCTTCATGTAAACCCTAAAAGTCTCATGAGTTGAGAATCGTACGGTTCCAAGAGACAAAGTACTCCATCTTATCACTCTACACCTTCTAGGACTTCTAGTTTAGCGAACTAGAAGCCATATTTACCTCGGATTTGAGGTAGGAGATCGGACTATAGACTCTCGAGTGGATCGTCTTTGACTCGAGGAGGCCGTCGAGATTGCTTCGATCTATTTTGATCCTCGAAGCCTACGATGAAGGGGAGAACAATAAGAAGACCCGAAAGACACGATACTATGAGGTATAACATTCATCCGAGTAGTTAAACCTCAAGTTGTTTGCTAGCTAGGGTTTGTGATCGATCCTTGGTTCAAGTCGGTGTTGCGAAGCCCGTAAAAATCATTTTTTTCTATTTCCGCCTTCCTGCGAACACGTAGGGTGCGTGAAATAGACTTACACGGTTATAATTTGGTTGTCATAAAATGTTTCTCTACATAGGATCTGGAAAAAATATCTGGGATTCTGGTGATTAGATCTATGGTTTTAGATCAAGATTTGGGAAGTGTCCCAATTTAAGTACTTTGACACTATTCTAAAATGTTTTAGAATGGTCGACTTCTGGCATGGTGGTGTGCTCGCGTGTGATGGAGTCACCCTCTCTAAAGTGATGTCTTCTAGACTGATGAGGAGAGGAATTTTTATGATTGACATATCACTTGCTTAGGCAAATGAGTCAATCATAAGATATCATGTAACTCACCAGATATTTCTTGTGCATTAGCTGCAATAAGCATATATTAATGCAATCCTGGAGAAATATTGGGAAGCAGTTATGAACATAAGAGAATGTTCTTGGTATATGGTAACGTCAGCCTCCATAAGGAGACGGTTATCATTTCAAGCTTCCACGGTGACCTGAATGACAAATTGAGTGTCAAAGATAAAGTTTACCCTCTTCTGAGGGGAAGTATGTTGAACAGGTGGTCCAAGCGGATACTAAGGAAGACATGGCGCATGATACTGATTAAATTTAGTGGAAGATTCGGTCTAAGAAGTTTGTTGGGTTTGGAGTTCATTTATGAACTTGGTCCCATCAGATATCCAGACAAATTCAAAAACAGGTATCTCTCATTTCGGGAGATAGTCTTTCTTCCCGAAATTGAGATATAGAAAGATAAAGATAGAAGCATTGGAGCGGATCCACGCGCTGAGGCTATTTCCCGAACGCGATAGTTTCACAAACATGCTTTGTGAGACTAATTAGTTGAGAAGTTGGGTGTTCGGTATCACACGGGTTATGAGTATACGACACCGCAATAATTAGCCTTAAGTGCAAGTGGGAGATTGTTGGCTATAGTGCTATTAAGGCAATTATTGTAATCGCGGGCATGTGATTATGATGATTGAAGGAGGACCTATACGGGTAGTACAGTCTTACTCGAGATGATAGTATGCTATCTGGTTTGACTTTATCATCATGTACATGTATTATGTGGTATTACAGATCACTATTATATGTTGATAGAGCCTATAGGATTCTTGCTTGACTACCAGCATTATGATGGCGATCATATACGTGGGAGTTGGGCGGTCTATAAGCACATCCTTAAATATCCCTAGCCGAGGGAGTTTCGAGACTGGGCATCGATACTCCGGAGTAGACTAGTGTATACTTTTCGAGACCCCGACGAGAGACAGCGGCTAGTCTCACAAGCCATTTGTGTCAGTTGATCACCTAAGATAGCATATAGGTGCTTATTGGGTTATGAGTTACACTGGAGGGACTCGCCGGGAACATGCTAGATAGTATTACATCTATTATTAGATAGCAGTTCTCAGGTGACATGAGTAAAGGTTATTCTGTTGACTTGAGATCATTATTTGTCTCGTGTTAATTCCCTCTGTGCTTTGATTACTATTCTACCACGGCTCAAAGGAGTCGGGCAAACAGGTTTTAGTTAGGTACAGTCCCAAGCCACATTGAGGCAGTGAGCAGATCGTCGGGGATTCGTTTCTCCGGTATTGGGAGGTATATGTCGCACTGTGCACTGGTGGCCACCACCAGAAATCCTTCACCAAGGTGGACGACAATTTCTGATTTGGATCTGTAAATTCTCAGTGGGTGATAGGATTCACATCGACATGAAATATCGTGTTATTAGGGGTCTGACTTTATCTACCCCTAGACCCGATATGCGATACTCTTAAACGAACAGATCAGACTGTATGGAGATTGTCACAGAAAAGCTTCGTAGGGGTATGGATGAGTTTGCTTGTCAGCTTTCCTTTCGCCCAATACCTTGATAGCCATTACGTACAGCTACTGTCGCTGACATGCTTATGGTTAAACCAACTGTAAGCATATTAACGGGTTTTTAGAGTCCCACACAGAGGGTTTTCCTAGTTCAGGCGATATGATATAGATGACGCATGTTGGTACATACAGGTGTCCGATTAAATATGTGTACAGGCTACACGGACTTTAATCGGACGGTTGATAATACCAGCGGCTTAGGATTAAGCCGGATTATTAAATCAAGTTTTGATTTAATAATTTATATATATATATATATTT
The DNA here is from genome assembly GCA_030015575.1 of Agapanthus africanus. NCBI lineage: Eukaryota > Viridiplantae > Streptophyta > Magnoliopsida > Asparagales > Amaryllidaceae > Agapanthus > Agapanthus africanus. Next base: position 285,073,755 of record JASDDO010000004.1, read on the forward strand.
ATGTGTGTGTGTGTATGTATGTATTCTAGTATTAGTGTTCACTTTTCATTTTCTCTCTTGGCTATTCGTATTTTTATACGAATACACGTCTATGTATTTCGATACGTATATTGGTTGTATTCCGTATTTATACGGAATATCTTCTTGAAGATGGACACCTCATTGTATGATTTTCCTTTCAGAAAATCATTTGCAAATGAGGTTTAGGGTGAGATGGCATTGAGCATAGTTGGAGGTATGTAGAGAAGAATGAGCTTTATTTGTTTATTGTAACATGTTATGATATTTTGTATGGTTGCAAAATAATTGTGAAGCCATTCTTTTCTACATGCTATTCTCTTCTTCATTCACTCTCTCATTCCTTCTTGAGTTGCTCATGGTCATTTCTTCACCTCCTCCTCCTTCTTTAGTTGCTCACTTGAGTTTTAGAAATGAGAGAAAATAATAGTGGAAAATTCCTATATCCCCACTCTCCATTCCAAGCGAGTTTGGAGCGTCGATTACTTCGCTAGCCAAAACTGAAGCTTGAATCATTTCCCTCAGGTGGATCATCTTCGGCGAAGGAGGACCGGCTTGCTAGCTCGATCCGGAGCACTTGAAGAAAGCTTAAGGATGTGAGTATTACTAACATAGTAGATTAGTATGGCTCACTAGGTTTTTGTTAGCAAGTTCTAGCTCTTTAGTTCAATTCATGGTTTTGGATGTTTAGCAAACTATAAATTTTTGAAATTCATATTGCCATCTTCTAAAATTAGTTTGCTAGTATGCTTAAGTTCCCAGTAGTACCAGCATACGTTATCTACATCATATCGCCTGAACCGAGATAACCCTTTGTGTGGGACTCTAAACACTCGACAATACCCTAGCAGTGAGTTACTGGATAAATCTATAACTACAAGCACGTCAGCGGCACTAGCTGTACGTAATGGATACTTAGATATTTTCCGAAAGGGAGGTCGACAATCAAGTCCATCCGTACCCTACTGAGTCTGAATGTGATAATCTCTGTACAGTCCGGTCTCTTTGTTTAAGAGTATCACATACCGAGCCTAGAGGGTGGACAACGCCAGACCCCTAATAATCTATTAAGTCATGCCGAAGTCAAGTTCATCACCAACCGAGAAACTACTGAACTCTTATCAGTAAATCTCATCCACCATGGACAAGGATTTAGGGTGATGGCCAACCGAACATGGCGCGACATCGACTCCTAATACTAGGTGAGACGGATCCCCGACAATCACTCACTACCTCCATATGGCTCGGGACTGTACCCAACTAAAATATGTTTACACAACTCCTTTGAGCCGTGGTAAGCTAGTAATCTAAGTACAGTGGGAACTCATACGAGACAAATGATGATCTCAGGTCAAAAGACTAACCTGTACTCCTGCCACTATAGAGCTTCCATCTGACGATAGATATAATACCATTTAGAAGTTCTCAGCGAGTTCATCCGATGTGCTCACCTCTAATGAGTACCTGTATACTATCTTAGGTGACAGAACACCAATTCCTTGTGAGACCGGCCACCGCCCCTTGTCGGAGTCTTGAAACGTATACACAAGTCTACTCTGGAATATCGATGCCCAGTCTCGATACTCCATCGATTAGGGACATTTAAGGATGTACTAATGGACTACCCAGCTCTCACGTATATGATTTCTATCATAATGCTGGTAGTCAAGAAAGAATCCTATGTGCTTCGTCATTATGTATTAGCGAAACGTAATAACAAGTAAAACATATACACATCAATGATAAAGACAAACCATATTGCATACTATCATTTCGAGTAAGACTGTTCTACTGTATAGGTCCTCCATCAATTATTATAATTTCCTACCTACAATTATAATAATTGCTTGAGTGTTATATCCAACAATCTCCCACTTACACTTAAGTCTAATTATTGCGGTATCGTATACCCACATCCCATGTGCTACCGAATACCTAATTTCTCTACTAATCAGTTTTGCAAAACGTATTTGTGAAATATCCGTGCTCGAGAAATAGCCTTAGTGACTGGATCCGCTACAATGTTCCAACTTCCTCTTTATATCTCAAGTTCGCAGAAATCAACAATCTCCTGAACTGAGTAATACCCCACCTTAAGAATTTGTTTGGACACTTGATGGGATCAAGTTCATAAATGAACAATTTTATCCAACAAACTTCTTAAGGATGTATCATCCGTTGAGTCATAACCAGTATTCTGCACCATGTCTATCTCAGTATCCCTACTGGAACCCTATCCACTATACTACTCCTCAGAAGAGGGTAAATTTAAAACTCTAACAACATCTCTGTCATCCAGGTCACCTTGGAAGCCAGAACCGATAACCGCCTCCTGGAGGAGGCTGCCGTTACCACATACCAAGAACATCATCTTATATTCTTAACGATTCCCTTTGTTACTTCAGGATTGGATTAATATATGCTTACTACAGAAAGCGCAGAAGCAACATCTAGTTTTGTACAAGATATTGCATGATTGACTTAATTGCCTATGCAAATGATATGTCATTCATGCCAGTCCCTCTCCTCATCAGTCTAGAAGACATCTCTTTAGAGAGGGAGACTCCATTACTTGCGGGTACACTACTACGCCAAGAGTCATCCATTTTAAACTACTTTAAAATAGTGTCCAAGTATCTGAATTGGGACACTTCCAAAATCTAGATCTAAAACCATAAATCTAGTCACCAAAATTCTTAATATCTTATCCAGATCCTATGTGGAGAAACACTTGTGACAACCAAAATTTGACCGATTATAGTATAGTAACATCACTTCCTATCAAGAGTATGTCATTCAAATCCCAGGACTTAACCCCCTACATCCTTCTTACTAGGTTCATCTGTTGTTTTGATAAAATCAGTCATCTTGACTGTCACATCAAAACAGATGGTCCATCTCCACTATGTATGCTTTAGTCTATAAATAGACATAAGCAACCTGCACACTTTCCGCTGCTCCCATTGACTATGATAACCCTCTGGCAGAGTCATATACACGTATAGTTCTAAATTCCCAGTTAGAAAGACGTTATAGTCGTTCTTTTGCTAGATATCATAGTCTAGAGCAGCAGCAATGCCAATTCATATCCATATGGACTTCAATGTAGACACTGAAGTAAAAATCTCATCACAATCCACAACGGGTATTTGATGTGAATTTTTACAACAAGTCTAGCCTTATTAGATTAATACTTTTCCACCTGCACAGATCTCGAAAGATCTATTTGCTCCCAATGGGTTTTACCCCTTCATGAGTTCCCAGTAAAGTCCAAAATCCATAATTTGCTGAAGTGCGTAGCGTCCAACTTAGATATAAAGTATCTGGTCACCTGAAAGTTACCACTTCATATGACCTGTAGATAACTAGTAAAGCCATCATAACCATGATGCTGACCTTCCTGCCACTGTCTATGAGAAAGCCGAAGTATCTCTCGGGTGACTGAGGTTACCTATTAAAATATGTGGAGTAGTTAAAGTTTGTCGAGTCCAATTGAATGCTTAGGTTATACTAAATTTTTGGTAACTTTTTACGGTTCTAGAATTACTTCCAGTTCTACCATACTCCCACTAGTTTCTTCTACAAAAATATTCTTTTTATAAAATGGTAGCGAGTCAAGAACAATGTAACTATTGATCTTGAAAATGGAAGAAGCAAAACCCTAGCAAATGCTTGGGATAATCGATAAACTGCCATTACGGAAATGTGCCTTAATTTTGTCTGGATTATACTTTTAAACAGAAACCGGATAACTCTATATCTTAACAACCTTAAGATATGCAACCAATCTATGTCTATATAAAATCAAAGGCACTAATTTAGATGGAACCATATTCAAATGTCATGCAGTTGTTTCCAGTGTATATTACAATTGGAAAAAGGTCATACAACATTACTCGTCATGGAGTGCACCTACGGATGAGTAATGTAAGAGAGAATAAAGTTCTTAATATTACTACGACTGAATACTAACATAAATATCTATATCTTCGATCACTTCGAAGAATCCTGATACATCCAATGTATGGTTCTCTACTTTATTCTTATACCTATAAACTTCTCAAAATCTTTAGACCTTGCATTTCAATGAATGCGTGTTTAAAAGCAGAGAAATCATAGGTAAACCTGAATGAAGTAAGAGTACCAACCCCTTATCCTTAAGAACACTGGACAACATACATTATCATGTACAAGTCCCAAGAGTATACTAACTCAAATTCCGTGTATTGTAAGTTGAAAACTGTATTTTGATTAAGAATGTCTTACACCATTATTAATGTACCTTATCTTGTCCTCAACTGATAAAGATAAATATTTGGAAAACAATTTTCAAAATTTATTTCTTTATAAAATAATTATACAGATATAATATTTTAAAAATTGGTGCATAACAATGATTATTTGAGACCAAATATTTGTCGTAAGGAAAAACCAGGTGATTTAAACCAATATCGCCAATTTCAACGAGTTTCGATATTGAGAATCAAATCGTCTATTTTCCAATATTCGACTCCTACTCAGTATTTTTAACACCCTACAGATGTAAGATCCAAATCCGGTACATACATACTGTGGAGTCATAATTAATTGGGAAAACACTTTTCAGAAACAACTACACAGAAATACTGAAACATGAAAATGTTTATAAGGGTGGCCGGGTATTCCAAGTAATACCTCTTCCACTATCCAGATTCATGGCACTAGTTGCAATTTCCTTTGCCCTCTTTTCAACCCCTTTATACGTCTCTACATCTTACCTTCTGTACACATGAATTAGGCTAATTGGTTTTCTTCCATCCCTACCTTTCGGCACCAGCCTAAGGTTTGGAAGAAGACTATCCAATAAGCATAATAGGTGTACACTCCAAATACAAGGAGCTCTCGCAACCTGAGAGAAGGTAAAGGAAAGAGACAACCGAATAATCATATTCAATTTCTCTAGAACCAGTGTCCATCTTCGACTGAAATAATTTTTTCGAGTCCGTATGTAACTATACGATGACCTTTCCAAACAATATGGATCATCGTAGGGATATGGTGTTTTCTGGAGGAAAGCAAAGAGAAATTAAGAGTAGCAAGGATATATGTGATTTTGTCATGAATCATGACAATCCAAAGCCAAAGTCTGTAATAAGATTCGGTTAACTTTGTTAATGAATTTTAGTTTAAGGTAAGTCATAGTCGCATAACAAGAGAGAGAGAGAGAGAGAAAAGAAATGTGCAGCGTGCACTCTATCAAAATTTGATTGGTTAATCAATTTATATAATCAGGATGGCTCTCACTGTTTTCTCGAATTCTCCTTCAAACTCTAAAAGGAAAACTAGTCGGGATCATATACATCTTATAAGTTCGCTAACCATTTAGCCAGGCCAGTGTTGGAACTCTGAGGGAGGTCCTCCGTGTTTTCACACGAACCTAATTAAATAACCTCGTTTTCGAAGAGGAGTAAACTCGTTAACACTTTTTAGACACATAATAGGTTAACTAATTGTGAAGTAAAAATCTTTCAAGGAGTAATACCTAATCATCAGTGGAAATCGGGACCCAACTATTATTGTATGATAATTTTGACGGAATCCAACCAAAATTACTATACTCTAAAAGGTATGATCAAATTTGGCAAGTTTTCCTTATATTTGAAACTCTCGATATAGTTTTTGCCCCAAGCAGCCTATGACCTTGACTAGGTCAACAATCATAAGTCTCAAGTCAAGTTCAACCCGTCATTATCCTGGATTAAACTAAACCCACCCGCACGAGCCCTTTACTAGGTCAACAAGGCTGCACTTGTAACGTTTTAAAAATCGTTTAGGTTAATTGTCCGATAATTAGTAATACAACACGAGTTTTCTGTAAAACCTAATTATAATTATTTTTCCATATAAACACAATTATACCTATTTTAATTATGTAATGGTTTATGTATCGGTATTTTATCAGTTACTTATTTAATTGCTGGTTTATTTAATTATTTTCCTTAAGTATTTATTTTAAATATTATTTTAATCATGCACATGCACATTTAATTAGTGATAATTACAAATTAGTAAGGGTTAATTACACATTAGTGCACCATGACAACATAACACTTATTTTGTAACATATTCTTTCTTTCTAAATTGTTCTCCATACTTCTAGATAATTCTAAGAGGAAAACTAGAAAATAAAATTAAAAAGAAAATAAATAAAACTAAACAGTATGGTGCATTAAATGTTAGTGTGGGGGGGGGGGTATGGTCATCTCTCTTTCTCACTCACCTCACTCTCCCCTTCTCCCATTCTTGGCTGGCCAAAATCAGTAGCCCCCCTCCTCCATTTTCTTCTTCTTCTCATTGCAAAAACCCTCATTTTCTCACAAAAAAATCCACAAATCCAACACTAATATCTAGTTAAATCTTCACTAAAATTCCTTGGCCTAAACTAAGCTTGGATCTTGAAAAGATAGCATTTTGGGTGGACAAGTTAGCAAATTAGATCTCCAAATTCTTGAGGTATAAACCTTAACCCAATGGTTACTTTGTTGATTAATTACTTTAATCTAATTTTATTTAGGTGTTAAAATAGTTTTATTGCAAGATTGAGTTTTAAAGAGAAGGGTTTGGGTTAAAGTTAGGGGTTTTACCACTTAATTAAGTTAGCTAAGTGTAATTTATTATCTAGTGGCTTTACAAATCTAATCTAGTTGATTACTTTGCTAAAGTGGCTTTTAATTATTTTAATTAGGAGTTCATGCAATTAAATTAAATGTTAGTGTGTGTTTAAGTGAGATTATATTTAATTAAGTGTTGCATGGCTTGATTAGAATATTCATATGTGATTAGTGGCTACTAAACTTGCTAATCCATCTAGTTTTGCATTAAATGGCATATGGTTGCCAACTAGGTTTTTATTAAAGAAAAGGTTTTAAATAAGTTTGAGGTTATGATGATCTACGACCTATTTTCCTAAATTCTAGTGCGATGTGAATGCACGATTAGTGTGATTAAATTCTAGTTATGCTGTTTGCTACGCATAGCAACCCCTAGTTGTGGTTTGTGGCGATGTCGCGCCCACGTTTTGTGCACCGAATGCATTCTCGTCTTGCTAATACACGTTGGTTGTCTTGTGTCATTGTTTTTCCGCGTCTATTTAAATATTTAACCTCATATATATACTATTTATGCGATTCTAGGATCGGTTGCGGAGACATCGGACGCGGCAAGGAAAGGGAAGGCTGTGATTGGGCTAGATTAGCCGAGGTGTCCCGGTAAGTAGATGTACACATCTATGGGGGGATCGTCTGGATGGCGCAAGGCGTCCTATAGTTAGGATTACTAGTAGTTTTTGTATTTATATGCGTAGTCTCCAAATCATTCATATTATGGCATTACATCCTCTTACATATGACATTGTTACCTAGGACACTTGCGCCATTACCATTGGTTCATGCTGCACGTGCACAATTTAAGCGAACACACACAACATTGGTAATTGCTATATCACGAGCACTATAGAACTTGCTTAAATCAGTATTTGAGCATTTGCATCATATATGATAAGTAACTTGTAGTTGTATATTCATTTCATCAGGATGCATACGTAGTACTGGTAGTCATGTATACCTCATTGCATCATCATTCATACATAGTTTTATATCCAAACATTGCATTGAATATTATCAATATCATAGACATCCATCATTACCGACATATTCATATATTGTGATTCTTCTTGGAGATTTTAGTATTTATGAGATTTCTGGATTTTCGGGAAAACCGCAAGAATATTATAAACCTATTATCGTTTTAAAAGAATGCAAGTTGCGGTTTTCTCATGGTATGATGTGTATGGTGCCCACCATGAGTTTTCCTGATTTGAATTGGTTTTCGAGACCCAATTCGAGGAGTAGGATGAACCGTCTCGGGTACATGTGGACCCAGTATGGTACCCGGGGCAAGAAGCTCGAATTGTAGACGATGAGCCTAGCAGGGGAGCATGACCTACTGGTGTTGGGTTTCCTTAGCATCTTGCCTAGGGTTCGGAAGTATCACACATGCCATATAAAAAATTTAAGGAGGTGCTAAGCAAACTAACCATGAATCGAAACTAGAATTTTAGGGTAACAACTAACTAGCATCACATACTAGATGTAATCTACACTAAGAGTTAAGTAATACAACCTTTGTAGACTTCCATTCTTGACTCCTTGGATCTCCTAGAGTTTGAACCGGCTTGCTTAAGCTCCTTCCAAGTCCACGATGATCCACCCGAAGTCTCTTTGCTCAAAACTCCTTGCTTCACTTGATCAAGGATGAAGATGAAGAAAACACTCCAATCTAGTGGGCTAGACTAAAGCAGAATGGTGATGTGGGATATGTTCTCACTTAAAAACCTTTCATTTCTTTTAACTTCACTCGCTTTAGAAACTCAAGAGAGCTTGAGAGAGGAAGAAGATGAAAATGGCAAAGCTAGAGCTCTTTTTAGATAATTCTCAATTATAATTCTCATAAGCATAGAAATAAAATATCAACCATATAATTATGTCATGCCAAACTATGGTTAATAAATATCTAGATATTTTGATGTTAGGTTAAAGGCCAAATGAAAAACAAACCATGGGTTAAAGTTAGGTCAAATGGAAAGAAGAGTGTAGAAACCCAATTATGATTTAATTTCCATTTTCTTTTAATCCAATATCAAAATATAAATATTTAAATGAACCATATAAGTCTTGCATTACCATCTCCTATGTATCAACAACCGTGACACCATGTATGCATGCATGTCTGCATTCACATCATCATATGCACATATACCCATTCATGCATACATCCAAAAGAAAAGATTTGTTAAAAATGAAATAAAAAGTCAATTGTTAAATCAACAATTGATTTAATAAACCGGTCATATCATATAGGACCTGACCAATAGAAAAAACCCCAATTAAAATACGGTATCACATACACGCATTTAATCGAGCTCCCGCGCATATCTCATATGCACACCACATCGTTTCGTCTGAGCTAAGAAACTCCTGTGTCGGACTCTAAGACTCGTCAATACGCTGGCAGTAGGTGATGATCACATCAAACACCCACAAGCCGCAAGCGGTCAGCTAAACGTAACGGCCACCCGGGTATTGAGCGATCATAAGAAAAACAACCGAACCTGTCAAAACTCCCATCGAGCCAACTGGCAACACTTACCGTACAGTCCGGTCTCTTCGTCAGATATGTTGCATATCAAGTCTAGGGATGGAATCGTCAACCCCAATAACTCAATAAGTCATGCCGGTGTATGGCTCATAACAGATACAGAAACTACTGATAACACTTATCAGTAAATCTCAGCAGCCCTGGCCAGGGACTTCCTGTTATAGCCAATCGAGCATAGCACAACATAAAACCCCAATACAGGGAGAGACGAAACCCCTCCTATCGCTCATTGCCTCTATGCACCTCGGGAATGTACCCAAAATCCACCTGTTTGCACGACTCAGTAGATGGTAGGGTGGAGATCAAAGTACAGTGGGAGGACACACAAGTCTTTATGACGATCTCGGGTATACAGACTAACATGTTCCAGTGTCACCTGAGAACTGTTATCCGACGTGAGTTATAATACCACATAGGAGTTCTCGACGAGTCCGTTCAGTGTACCCAGTCTCCACTGAGCACCCGTATACAATCTTTGGTGTCAGCACACCAAATAGATATAGGATCATCCATCGCCCATCATATGGGACAAGAATCATATACACTAGTCTACTCTGGAACATCGATGCCCTGTCTCGTTACACCCACGACTAGGAACATTTCAAGGATATGCTTGTAAACTATAGATGTCCTACTAGTATGATCCACATCATAATCCCAGTAGTCAAGCAAATATCCTAAGGGCTTTATTAACATGTACCAAATGAGTAAGATGCAAGATCAAATGAACATGTCAAGATAAAGTACAATCAGATAGCATACTATCATGTCAAGCAAGAATGTCCTCTGAATATATATATACATATACCGATACATCCACTATCATATAATGGCCTCTAGGGCATATATATCCAACAATCTTCCACTTGCACTAAGGCCAATTATTGGCGTATCTCATACCCAACATCTCAAAAAGTCGCTCATGCTGCGGCTGAAGGAGGGCCTTGGTGAATGGATCCGCAGTGTTATTCTTTATATCTACTCTCCTAATCTCGATCTCGTGGCGATCAACTATCTCCCGGATCAAATGATATCGCCTCAGGATGTGTCTAGACTTCCGATGGGACCTAGGCTCTTTGGACAACGCCACAGCCCCATTATTGTCACAATGCAATGGTATTGGATCAATAATGGTTGGAACTACTCCTAGCTCCGAGATGAACTTCTTCATCCAGACGGCTTCCTTGGCAGCATCATTTGCAGCAATGTACTCAGCTTCCATCGTAGTGTCTGCAACGATATCCTGCTTGGAACTCTTCCAACTCACCACCCCTCCGTTGAGGGTAAATGCAAACCCTGAGATAGACTTGCTGTCATCCTTATCACTCTGGAAGCTCGAATCGGTAAAGGCCTCCATTTGGAGATCCCCGTTACCATACACCAAGAATAATTCTTTAATCCTTCGCAAGTATTTAAGAATGTTCTTCACAGCAGTCCAGTGATTCTCCCCTGAGTTTGACTGATACCTGCTTACTACACTCAGTGCATAAGCTACATCAGGGCGTGTACACAACATCGCATACATTATTGATCCTACGGCTGAAGCGTAGGGAATAATGCTCATGCGAGCTCTCTCTTTATCAGACTTTGGGCAAAAGTCCATGGAAAGAGTGACTCCATCGCAAGCGGGTAAGGCACCCCGCTTGGAGTCTTCCATACTGTAACACCCTAGTTCATTTATACCAGTCCTAGTTCAAGTATTTCTTTATTTATGGTATTTTACTGATTTATTGTGTTCTGGGTGCAAATAGTGTTTTTGACATCTGTAATTGCATCCTACCCGACCCGCTTGCTAGAAACCTGTCTTGATTCCTGTTTATGGTTTATCCTGGCTTGTTATATGGATCCGTGCAGTTTCATTATTTGTACACTGCATACTGGCATTTTAACTGGCATTTGCATTTTACAATATAACATTTAAAGTCACGTAAAATATTTTTTAAAAAATACATTGCATGGCTTGCCTGATACCCTTAACCTTGTCTAGCATCCGCACACCTTGTTCTCGTCCCGTTCAGTGAAACGGGCTTGTTTGGATGGCTACGCGTACGTGCGTGCATCCGTTCTTGGGGGTATGCATTTTCGTTACCCGGATATCCAATTTTAATTTTGGTCGACATGTATATTTTTCATATTTTGAAACTGAATTTTTAGACCGACCCGGGCGAGTTTTGAACTAAATTTGTATTTACCAGAAAATCCAATTTTATTAAATATAATATCTTTATTAAATTTAAATCGACACTTTAAAATTTATTAAACTAACAAATCTTTTAAAATTAAAAATCTAAACCTCTTTAACAACCCAGCCCCACTTTTCCTCTCTGCTCTCTCTATCTCTTTCCTCTCTCCCCTCGCAGATTCTCTCTATCTCCTTTCTCTCACCTCTCGCACACACTGTTCGCTCATCGAGTCGCGTCACCACCCTCCGCGATCTGCTCACCTCCTTTCTCTCCTTTCTCTCTTCTCTATTTAACATCCCCGAGCCACACGAGAACCCATACAAAGAAACCCTAACCCTACTCCTCTGCCCTCGACCTCAACCCGAGCCTCCATCTCCATCATCTCCTCCTTTTCGTCGTCCTCTCTTCTTCCTCATCTTCCCTCTCTTCTCCCGAGCCTGCACACCCAAACCCTAACCCACCGAACCCATCACCCAAGAACCTGCACACCACACCGCCGACGACCTCGTCGTCGCCTCCTCATCCCCTTGCTTCCACCATCTCCATGACTCCACTCTCCTACACCCAGAACCTTCCCTACACATCCAACAACCAAACCCCTTCGACCAGGAACCCCCACTGCACCCTGCACCTTCGCCGGAGCTCCGTTGAGCCCGTCGTCGCCATCACCTCTCTCCTGCTCCCTGCACAGAAACCCCAGCACCAACCCCAGTGAGCACAAACCCCTTCTTCTCTTCTTCTTCCTCTTCTACTTTTATTTTCTTTTTTCTTTTTCTTAAAACTTGATTTTCCGGCGATCGTCGGAGTCGCGTCGCCGCTGCCGATCCAGGCGATCCAGTGAATGTCCTTTGCTCACGTGTTTACCCTCTTGCCTTGCCTGGACCCATCCCGCATGCCATGCGTGCGTTGCGACGATTTACCGACATCGGACGTGCCGTACGTATCCGTCGTTTGATCCAATCGAGGCAAGTTAATCTTGCTACATGCTATACTACAATATATTGCACGCATGTGAATAATATCATTACTCATTGTTTAACTATGCATCCCACATTACCATTTTACTATTTTACTGTCTTCGGATATCCGTGTGCATCCATATCGTTATTTACATATCTAGTCGCATGCAATTTTACCTTACAACATGCTATGATACATATTTTGCATCCATATGAATAAAAATATCACATGTTGACTGCATTGTACATCCATTTTATTGTTTTACAGTTTTTTGATATCCGTACACATCTATATCATTAATTACATATCTAGTTGAATACCATAACACGTTATTTCATATTACTGCAATATTAACACCCCATGCTAGATAATGTGCATCCTACATAGTTATGAAGCTATAGTTGTAACCCCTGTTAATTATTTATGCATCCATGTTTATTTGTGTATCCATACCATTAATTCTGCATAACTAGTTGCACCCCATATTACATTAACTCATATTATTAATACATTAGTACTCCATGCTTGATATTGTGCATCCTACTTAGTCACAATGTAACCCCTGATCGATAATTGTGCATCCATGCTTTTATTTGTGCACCCGTACTTGCTACAGTTTGATTATGAGCACCCTTTTGATGCATGTACACTACCTGACATGACCTGATATATCACTACTTGACATGTTACCTGATCCTGTTTCTAATGCCGACAATCCTGACATGTTGTCCCTATGGACATATACTGTTGTCTTTATAGACAAACATGTTCCTGCTTGATCCTGTGTTGGCATTAGCTTCAGATTTATCAATACCTAACTTGAACACATAACTTGGGGGTATGGGGAAATCAAGAATGTAACCGAACGTAACTCAAAGGGCTATCATATTGTTTGCCGTTTTTCCGGGCGTTACGGAATACCTATTGTTTTCCGTTTTTCCGGGCGTTATGGAATAATCACTGATGGGTTACGATGAGGATTACATTAATTGATTTCAAAGACTCTAGAATAGATAACCCAGTAGCACAGTTTAGATTACTCACTGCACATCACATATGCTTATACCCTTCACCATTCCTTATTCGTGATACTGTTATACTCTTATTACTGTTCATACTCATGTCTGCATGTCTTGTTACCTCCTGATTGTATTATTGTTGATATTATGACGCACTGACGTCTGGGTTTTGCATGGCCCAGATCCTCTCTCCCTGTCGCAGGCCGTTTAAGAGTATTTCAGTCAGCAGGCCGAGCAGTGAGGACCTGTTAGTATTTTAGTTTAGTTTTCTTTCAGCACTTGTATTTCCTGTTGTGAGACCGTATTTGGGACGTACTTTCCAGATTGTTATTGTTACTTGGATCTATTGCTTCCGCATATTATTTCTTGACTCGTTTATTTTGGCTCATGGACATGTACTAGATAGTTTATTTTATTTCTACTATTCTTGATATCTCTAGACAGCCGTAATATGACTGTGGAGGGATGTTTCCTATCCACAGGTAGCATGGTTTTCTCTGTCACGTGCCTATCTTAGCGCACTCTGGGAAGCGGGGCGTGACAGGGTTTGTTTGGTATCAAAGCTATAGGATTTAGGTTATCGGGTTGATTCTTTTGTAGTTGGGTATTGGACCCAATACACGAATCAGAAAACCTATAATTAGGAACATGTCCTGCCATATTATTATCGTAATTCTTGAATCATATCTTTCTCTTGACTCTTGTGTCTTGACGATATGCAAACAACTTTGCATGTCTGCTTGAAATCCTTTTTGGTTCCTTATTGTTTCTCCCTCCCTGTTCCTTTGATTCTGATACTAGGATTTGGGCGACTTGAGTGGAGTTATGTGATTGTAACTATGTACTGCGGCATGGTTACAATGCGGTACTCTATTTAAGTAACTTGGAGTTCTAGTCTTGATTCATATCCTTGATTTATGGTCATCATTCATCGCAAGTTTTGAATCTTGTTTATCATACTAATCTTCTTCGGTGTCTTGGTTGCAGGATCATGGCGGAGAGAAATCTGCGATCGTACCAGAGGCGTGTTGTGACGCCGCTTTGCTTGGAGTAATTCGTGGGATGCTGGAGAACCAGAAGCGGCAGACCGAGCTGAACCAGCGGCAAGCCGAAGCTTTTTAGGAAGGTTTGAGGACCGTCCAACAGTCCGTAAACAATGTTGCGGCCAAACCAGTGGTGCGTGTAGGTACCGTGGTGGATTTCAGGAGACTTGGTCCGTCCATTTTCACTGGTCTGGAGGAGCCGTTGCCAGCGGAGCAGTGGCTGGTTGATACAGATAATTTGCTCATTGCGGCACAAATTCCAGAGGACAAGAGAGTACGCATCCAATTGGTCGACTATGCCTGCGAGTGGTGGCTTGTGGAAGAGACCCGTTTTCCCAAGCCGATCAGTTGGGCAGATTGTCGAAGAGTTTCTTGGAGAAGTTCTTCCCACAGACTGCACGGGAGGAAATGGAAGAAAAGTTTATCAATTTGAAGCAGAATGGCGTATCCGTGGATGTGCATGCGGCTGAGTGGACACGGCTCAGTCGATTCGCTGGACCTTTAGTGGCCAAAGAAGCTGATAGGGCACGAAGGTTTATGCACAGTTTAGATGCGGATATCCAAAGGCACATTATATCTCTGGGTTTGACCACTTTCTCGCAAGTGCTTAAAGCGGTCAGAGAACAGCATAGCTTATCAGTGAAGACTAGGAATACACAGCAGCAGGAAGTTATGGTACGGAAGCCGACGTTTACGCCGAACCGAGCGCCTATACGCAGAGGAATTCCAGTGAACCGACATGGCGTAGTACCGATGAAGAAGCCCATCGTTGATCAGAGAAATAGTGTGATTTGTGACTACTGCCATTTACCCGGACACGTGAAGAGAGATTGCCAAAGGATGCTGGGACTTTGTTTGGTTTGTGGATTAGCTGATCATACCATCAATGCTTGTCCGTCGAAACTTCGTTTGAAGGATGATGTTCAGAGGCCACCGCAGAAACAATTTCAGGGGCAGAAGCAGTTGACTCAGGGACCCAATCAAGCTCGAGCTTTTACCCTGACGGCTAAAGAGGCCAAGGCTTCGGAGGAAGTTGTTTCAGGTATCCTACTTGTTCATGATTTTCCCGCATTAGCATTATTCGATTATATTGCATCCCATTGTTTTATGCCGTCCAAGTTTATTGCTGCACACTCGATTTCTTGCGCGACCCTGTTTAGTTGTTGGGACATACACACTGGGAATGGGAAGATCATAGCTAGTAGAGAATGTAAGGATTGTTCAGTTATTATTTGTGGACGGGAGTTATTTGCATATTTTTTGGTGATAGATACCGGTAGTTACGATGTTGTCTTGGGAATGGATTTCCTCGGCACTTTTCACGCTCACATTGATTGTAGGGCGAAGAAAATGATTTTCCAGATTCCCGGATATCCAGAGTTTGTTTTTGCTGGAGGAAGCAGTTCTGTCGGGCCAGTCGAGTTTAGGGCTAGGCCGACAAGCAATGTTGTTTCGTCAATAGAAGTTGATAAGGAGGAAGCGCCAGTTGTAGTTTGAGAGTTTATGGACGTGTTCGAGGACATCTCGGCTTTACTGCCAAAACGAGATGTGGAGTTCACGATCGATCTTGTTCCTAGTGCAGCGCCAATCTCAATGGCGTACTATCCAATGGCACCAGTGGAGTTGGAAGAAGTCAAGAAGCAGGTTACCGAATTACTTGAGAAGGGTTAGATTCGCAGTAGTAATTCACCTTGGGGAGCTCCAGTTCTTCTAGTCAAGAAGAAAGATGGCACAAGGAGGATGTGCATCGATTATCGAGAATTAAACCGGGTGACTATTAAGAACAAGTACCCGATCCCTCGCATTGGCGAATTGTTCGAGAAACTTAATGGTGCGAGGGTATTCTCGAAGCTGGATTCGCGATCCGGATATCATCAGGTCCGAGTTAAATCAGAGGATATTTGCAAGACTGCGTTCCGAACTCGATAAGGACATTACGAGCATTTAGTGATTCCATTCGGAGTCACGAATGCATTGGCGATATTTATGGACTTGATGAACCGAATCTTTTCACCGTTCTTAGACCATTTTATAGTGGTGTTCATCGATGATATTCTGGTCTAATCGAGGAGCATTGAAGAGCATGCGGAACACTTGAAGATCGCACTGCAGATATTGAGGCAAGAAAGATTGTTTACAAAGATGAGCAAGTGCGAGTTTTGTCTTAAAGAAGTGATGTTTTTGGGGCATGTTGTATCCGGAGATGGAATCGCCGTTGACCCTGAAAAGATTGCAGCAGTTCAAGATTGGCCGATTCTGAAGAACGTAGCAGAGATCAGAAGTTTTCTTGGACTTGCCGGCTATTACAAAAGGTTTGTGGAGAATTTTGCCCGTTTGGCTGAGCCTTTGACCAAGCTTACGCATAAGGACGTACCGTTCGTATGGACGGATAGATGTACGTCAGATTTTGAGTCGTTGAAGCAGAGATTGATAACCACTCCTATTTTGACCGTACCAGATGGTTTCGGAGGATTGGTGATTCACAGCGACGCATCTGGGAAAGGTTTGGGATGTGTTTTGATGCAGCATAGGAAGGTTATAGCTTACGCATCGAGAAAGTTGAAGATCCATGAGAAGAATTACCCAACTCATAATTTGGAGCTAGCAGCTGTGATTTTCGCTTTGAAGATTTGGTGACACTACTTATTGGGTGAAAGGGTCGAAGTATTCACCGATCACAAAATCCTAAAGTACGTGTTCATGCAGAAAAAGATTAACATGAGGCAGCGTAAATGGTTAGTATCACGACCCGAAAGTACGGAACATGACCGTCACTTAAACTACGAACGTCTCGTGGCGTACGTAATCTAAGTAAACCGAAAACCCAGAAATCCAAACCAAGAAAAATAGTAGAGTGCAGGAAAAACCAACTTAAAGCAAGTAGTTTCAATAGCATAAGCCGAATTATGCGGTTTTTAAAACATCAAAAATTTACTGAAAATTTCGGCAGAGTCTCCTTTGTAAATACTGGCCCCCAAACGGGATACAACATGAATAGTATACAAAATCAAGAAAAAGGCATCCCCAAGCGGGAGCTAGCTCTTCGTCAATCGACGGTCACAACCACACAAGCAATATAATATACAACGCCAACGGCGAGGATCAAAACTCAAAAGGAAACTCAAAACCACCAGAAATATAACGAGCGACTCTAAGGTCGAAAGAATAAACAACACGGGTCTCTATCTCAATAAATACATGTTTGGTTGATGGAACTTCTAGATACAACTGAATAATAATATACAAGATATAATGATGGGTAAGATGCAAATAACCCACCTACTAGCAAGCCACCCGGAAATGGAAACTATGCCCGCAAAGCCGTAAAGAAACCTGTACGGCAAACCTGCAAGAAACTGGGGCACAACGGGGGTGAGTTGCCAACTCGTGAATAGAAAAACATCTACGGAAGGAAATCGCATAAATAACGCAACCTGGGTCAATGATCATAATATAACCTCAAAAATGTATATAACATGCAGCCTATAACAATGGCTAGGGTAAATATCTAACCCGAGTGTAAACTCATGTGCCCGTGTCAGTGCCTCAGGTAGCAATATATCATATGAATGAGGTATGAATACATGGAACGGAATGCTTGTACTGACGAAAACTGCTTTCATAAATCAGTGAGATTTCTGTATTTTAAAAGTGTGGTACCATAAATGAAATCAGCATAAAAACAGTGCCCAGCATCGACACAAAACAAGTGTCCAAATATCTCGATATCTCTGTATCACAATCGCTGTATCTCAATATCTCAAATCACAATATCTAGGGCGCCGTCAGTCCAGACCGGCCCCTACCATCCATCTCAAGACCACGACGGTATCCTCTGGATATCCGACGCGTCGGGTAAAATCACCGGTAGGTAGTGCTCCCCTGCCAGGCTTACATCATCATCATCACGCGCTTCTTTCCCCGGGGTACCTTACCGGGTCCACCATGTACCCGAAACGGTTCATCCGTCTCCTCGAATCGGGTCTCGAAATCCATCAGCAAACTCATGGTGGACGACTCATACATCATGGGAAAACCGCACTTTTTATTTTAAAAGAGGAAAAAGGTTTATTTATGTTTTTGCGGTTTTCCTCCAAATCCAGAAAACCTCATGGAAATCCGAATGCAAAACCTCAATAACACGTAAAATGGTGAATATATGCATGAGAATCCATGAATGCGGATAACAATGAATAACAGTATGCATGAAGTAGCAGGTAATAACTACAATGTTTAAACTAACATATAAGGCAAGTACCCTAATATCATGTATAACTATTAGCTAACAGGCTATGTCAAGCAATAATATTTTCTAAGGTGTACGTGACATGGCAATTACCGATGAAGATGTGTGTGAGCCGGCAAATAAGTGTACGTGGTACATACGCATCATCGGTAATGGTGCTAGTGTCCTAACAGCATGATATCAATAATGTAGTATGAAACATAATATAAGCATGCGATGCGAAGCGGACCACAAAAGAAAAGCGGGAGATGAAAACTAGGCGCAACTATAACTAATCTGCATTAATCTAATATAAGTCCTACAAATGGTGCCTTTTGAAATAACACGGATCATGGGGTTTTGAAAATAGGGGCTACGGTGTTTTTATGAAAAGATAAGTCTTTTGAAATATCCATAGGATCCCTTGGGCTGTCTTTTAAAATACCCACGATTCGTTAGTTTTGAAATAGGTAGGAGTCTAATCTAATCTAACAACTACACTAAACTATACGGCTGAACTAACAAACTGAACTACAGGTAAGGAAACCGCCTATCATCTGAGTCGATACATATACCTACCTGTATATGTATAGTCGGTGATCCTGCCTCAATAATATCATATCCATAACCAGACATCCCAAGTCAAGAGTGTGGATCAATCATCAAAATATAGCTCGTACGTAAATCCATCGTACGGCATCCCCAAATCTGGATACGGGTCAATATCACATTCGTCATACTATTCACCTGGTATCCTCTTTATCAAATATCATGATCGGGGTACTAATCTACGTCTAGTACCATACTGATACCGCCTAAGTATGCATGGACGCGTGTGAAACACTACATCAAGGACCCGCTACAACGTCATGTCGTATCTCAAATACGAATCCCGCCATAACACCGATATCACAACCACAAAACAAATCTCATCGACTCAGCTCAATCCCAACTATCATCTTCAAGTCCGTATGTGAACACATAGTCCCATACCCATGTGAACACATAACTATAAAGAATCCCATGAGCACATATAAATAGGAATGTATGCAAGTATGTATGTGTGTATGTGTAGTGAAACACTACCCTAGGGTTCACAACACTAAAGTAATCCAACACACCAATATCCATCCTAAGCATCGTTATTAATCCCAAATGACATATAATAATTGTTGGTGTGTATACGCATCCGTATATACCACCACGGACTGCGGGGGTGCTATACGCCATCCACCCGACTTCTCCCCGTAGATATAAATTTACTCACCTGGTCCTCGCTCGCCGGTGCCGACTTCGCCACGCGCTGGCTTGTCGTCTCGAAGTCCACATGGGGTACCTACATATCAAAACGCACCATATCGCATTAAAATCCAACTCATGACCAAAACGACACACGAATCCCACATAGGTGAAAACCTATGGTTGCTTTCACAAATCAACCCAAAAACCCTCGACATCGGCGTACAAACGCCAGACCATCGAGAAAAACCCAAATACACTCATTTGCACATTCACGAACACTAATACATATATATATATATATATATATATATATAATAGGTTAAAACTCACAAAAACCCCAAATTCACTTTAAAAGCCGTTTTTCCGAAAAACTAGCAAGCAAAATTTAACCGTTTTAGTACAAAACTTGCTATTTAAACAAATCTAGCGGCCGCAATGTTCACTAATTAGCTTAATTAGGCTACATAAACTTTAACTAGGTTTTATCACACTAAACTGTATTAAACCAAAATTTTTAGTTAGCACAATAACCCAATTTTAACCATTTCGAAGCAACAATCCACAAATCCATAACTAGACTAGGTTTTGCATGCTCTAATATGTTGATCTACACATTACATAGCTAATAATGTGATAAAAACTCTAACCATATTTTAATCTCATATTTTCGAATTAA
Source organism: Agapanthus africanus (assembly GCA_030015575.1). Classification (NCBI taxonomy): domain Eukaryota; kingdom Viridiplantae; phylum Streptophyta; class Magnoliopsida; order Asparagales; family Amaryllidaceae; genus Agapanthus; species Agapanthus africanus. The sequence continues at coordinate 285,094,316 of JASDDO010000004.1, forward strand.
ATCTAAAAAACCTAGTTTGCAACAAAAGCTTAATTTGGCCATTTTTCAAGTAACAACTTGTAATTAACAACTAGATTAGTTTTCTACAAAACTAAATATGTTAATCCACATCACTAAACCATGCACAATCAAACATAACTCATTTCCACAACAAACCCTAACTTGAAATCTTTAATCATGCAATTAAACTCACATAAACCAATTTAACACTTAATTAAATTAGCTTTAAGAAATTAGTAACAAATTAAGCAAAAATGTTTTAGAATTATACCCCAAAAACATTTGAAGATCCACAAGCATCCATGGCCTCCCAAAATGCTCTCTTTTCACAAAGATCCATGCTATACGGGCTAAGCTAAAATGGGTAGGAGTCGGATTTGGGTTTTGGGATTTTTTTTGATGGATTTGAGGCAATTTTTGATGAAGTTTGAAGAGAAAAGAGAAGGGAAATGGGGGGGCTGCTGCTGCTGTAGGAAGGGGGTCGGATGGAATGGGAGTGGGAGAGGAGAGAGAGGGAGGTAGAGAAAGTGGGGGGAGAAGTCAAAGTCAATTCAAGATCAAAGGTCCACCTCATTTCTCCATTTTCTTTTCTTTTCTTTCATTTCTTTTCCTTTGAAATTCAAGTGGGGACAAAGATGGGGGCTGCTGAATTCAGCCAAGGGGAGAAGTGAATGGGGGTGTGTGGGTGTGGGTACGGGTGTGGGGTGATGAAAAATGATAAATACAATACCCCAAACATCCATTTACGCTAAAAAAAGCCTTTTTTCTTCAATAATTTCTAAACCGTTTTGGCAAATAATTTCGTTCCAAAAACCACATGATAAAATTTTATTTAATGTTTTATGATGCACAAAATTTGTTTCAACTCATTCCAATTTGTAATTTTCCTTAATTAAATGTATTAGTGACGGCTTAAAATAATAATAAAATAATATTTTTTTCAGAAAATTTGAAATTTCACCAGCGGCTCAATAAACACCAAATAATAGCAATTACATAGCTAGAATATGTATATTTAATTTTTATAATAAGATATTTGTATTTTGACTTTTTACAGAAAACCCCCTTATTTTACCGATTTTCCGAAATTTCACCGAAACGATTTTCAAAACGCTACAGTTAGAGCTGATGGCTGACTACGATCTTGATCTTAAGTACCATCCGGGGAAAGTTAATGTTGTGCCAGATGCGCTTAGTCGGTTGCCAGCAATTCGGATGTTGACTGCACAGAAGGAACTTATCGAAGATTTTCGGAGATTTGAGTTGGAGATCATGCTACCGCATTCTTCGGGACAGTTCATGCAGCTGCAAGTACAGTCATCATTGATCGAGAGTATTAAAGCAGCGCAGTCGCAGGACCCAAGATTGCAGAAGTTTCGAGAACAGGTTGAAGCTGGACTTCGAACGAACTTGTTGATTCATGAATATGGTTCGTTGTGATATGGTAGCCGTTTGTGTATGCCAAAAGGAGATATTCACGAAGAACTTATGATGGAGGCACACAGTTCCACGTATTCCGTACATCCAGGAGGCACGAAGATGTACCGCGATCTAAGACAGCATTTCTGGTGGGAAGGCATGAAAAGGGAGATTGCTTGCTTTGTAGCGAAGTGCTTGGTGTGTCAGTAAGTTAAGGCTGAACATCAAAGGGTTGCTGGTTTATTGCAACCACTTCCGATTCCTCAATGGAAGTGGGAACATATAACCATGTATTTCGTGACAGCTTTACCGCGGAGTCCAAAGGGCAACAATGCAGTTTGGGTGATTGTTGATCGTTTGACCAAGGCAGCTCATTTCATTCCGTTTCGAGTTGGTCAGTCAACGGAAGCGTTAGCAGAACAGTACATGCAGGAGATTGTGATATTGCATGGAGTACCTGTGAACATCGTTTCCGACCGTGACACCGAATTCTTATCCCATTTCTGGAGGAGTTTACAAGAAAGTTTGGGGACTCGATTGACGTTTAGCACAGCTTATCATCCTCAGACAGATGGCCAGTCGGAGAGAACGATCCAAACTCTTGAAGATATGTTGAGAGCTTGCATGTTGGACTTCAAGGGTTCATAGGAGGATTATCTACACTTGGTGGAGTTTTCTTACAATAACATCTTTCATGCGACTATTCAGATGACTCCATTCGAAGTATTGTATGATCGCAAGTTTCACTCACCCGTTTGTTGGGACGATATTGGAGAGCGAAGATTGTTGAGACCGGATTTGATCGTGCAAACCGTAGAGAAAGTTAATACTATCTGGAATCACATGAAGGCAGCACAAGATCGGCAGAAGAGTTGGGCTGATACGTCAAGAAGACCTCTAGAGTTCGCTGTTGGTGATCTAGTATTCTTGAAGATATCACCGACTAGAGGAGTGATTCGTTTTGGGAGTCGAGGTAAGCTTAGTCCTCGATTCGTGGGGCCTTTCGAGATTATGGAGTGTGTTGGAGAAGTGGGTTATCGATTGGCCTTACCATAATCTTTGGCGAATGTTCATGACGTGTTTCATGTATCTCAACTCCGTAAGTATGTTCGAGATGAAACACACGTTCTAGATCATTCAGAGCTGACTGTAAGAGAGGATTTGACCTTTGAGGAACGACCGATGTCGATTGTTGATCGAAGAGAAAAGGTCCTTAAGAACAAGGTTATCCATCTCGTACTTGTTTCTTGGGGAAATCGCTCGCACGGAGAATCGGCTTTGGAACGAGAAGACGAGATTCGACAGAAGTTTCCATACCTATTCTTGTAGATTCTTGTTTGTTTATCTTTTCTTGTTTTAGGAATTTCGAGGACGAAATTCTTTTTGTAGTTGAGTATAATATAACACCCTAGTTTATTTATACCAGTTCTAGTTCAATTATTTCTTTATTTATGGTATTTTATTGATTTATTGTGTTCTGGGTGCGAATAGTATTTTTGACATCTGTAATTGCATCCTACCCGACCCGCTTGCTAGAAATCTGTCTTGATTCCTTTATGGTTTATCCTGGCTTGTTATATGGATCCGTGCACTTTTATTATTTGTACTCTGCATACTGGTATTTTATCTGGCATTTTCATTTTACAATATAACATTTAAAGTAACGTAAAATATTTTTTTAAAAATACATTGCATGGCCTGCCTGATACCCCTAACCCTGTCGTAGCATCCGCGCACCTTGTTCTCGTCCCGTTCAGTGAAACGAACTTGTTTGAATGGCTACGCGCACGTGTGTGCATCCGTTCTTAAGGGTATACATTTTCGTTACCCGGATATCCAATTTTAATTTTGGTCGACATGTATATTTTTCATATTTTGAAACTGAATTTTTAGACCCGACCGAGGCGTGTTTTGGACTAAATTTGTATTTACCAGAAAATCCAATTTTATTAAATATAATATCTTTATTAAATTTAATCGACAGTTTAAAATTTATTAAACTAACAAATCTTTTAAAATTAAAAATCTAAACATATTTAACAACCCAGCCCCACTCTTCCGCTCTCCTCACTCTTTCTCTTTCCTCTCTCCCATCGCAGAGTTTCTCTTTCTCTTTATTTTCTCTCTCCTCTCGCGAACACTATTCTCTCCCCGAGTCGCATCACCGCCCTCCGCGATCTGCTCACCTCCCTTCTCTCCTTTCTCTCTTCTCTATTTAACATCCCCGAGCCCCACGAGAACCCACACAAAGAAACCCTAACCCTACCCCTCTTCCCTCGACCTCAACCCGAGCCTCCATCTCCATCATCTCCTTCTCCTTTTCATCGTCCTCTCTTCTTCCTCATCTTCCCTCTCTTCTCCCGAGCCTGCACACTCAAACCCTAACCCACTGAACCCATCACCCAAGAATCTGCACACCACACCGCCGACGACCTCGTCGTCGCCTCCTCATCCCCTTGCTTCCACCATCACCATGACTCCACTCTCCTACACCCAGATGCTTCCCTGCACACCTAAAAACCAAACCCCTTCGACCAGGAACCCCCACTACACCTTGCACCTTCGCTGGAGCGCCGTTGAGCCCGTCGTCGCCCTCACCTCTCTCATGTTCCCTGCACAGAAACCAAGCACCAACCCCAGTGAGCACAAACCCCTTCTTCTCTTCTTCTTCTTCCTCTTCTTCTTTTCTTTTCTTTTTTTCTTTTTCTTGAATCTTGATTTTCCAGCGATCGCCGGATTCACGTCGCCGCTGCCGATCCAGGCGATCCAGTGAACGTCCTTTGCTCGCGTGTTTACCCTCTTGCCTTGCCTGGACCCGTCCCGCGTGCCGTGCGTACGTTGCGATGATCTACCGACGTCGGACGTGCCGTACATATCCGTCGTGTGATCCAATCGAGGCAAGTTAATCTTGCTACATGCTATACTACAATATATTGCACACATGTGAATAATAACATTACTCACTGTTTAACTATGCATCCCACATTACCATTTTATTATTTTACTGTCTTCGGACATCCGTGTGCATCCATATCGTTATTTACATATCTAGTCGCATACAAGTTTACCTTGCTACATGCTATGATACATATTTTGCATCCATATGAATAAAAATATCACATGTTGACTGCATTGTACATCCATATTATTGTTTAACAGTTTTTCGATATCCGTACGAATCCATATCATTAATTACATATCTAGTTGAATACCATAACACGTTATTTCATATTACTGCTACATTAACACCCCATGCTAGCTAATGTGCATCCTACATAGTCATGAAGCTATAGTTGTAACCCCTGATAGTTATTTATGCATCCATGTTTATTTGTGTATCCATACCATTAATTCTTCATAACTAGTTGCACCCCATATTACATTAACTCATATTATTAATACATTAGTACCCCATGCTTGATATTGTGCATCCTACTTAGTCACGATGTAACTCCTGATCGATAATTGTGCATCCATGCTTTTATTTGTGCACCCGTACTTGCTACAGTTTGATTATTAGCACCCGCTTGATACATGTACACTACCTGACCTGACCTGATATATCACTACTTGACATGTTACCTAATCCTGTTTCTAATGCCGACAATCCTGACATGTTGTCCCTATGGACATATCCTGTTGTCTTTATAGACAAACATGTTCCTGCTTGATCCTGTGTTAGCATTAGCTTCAGATTTATCAATACCTGACTTGAACACATAACTTGGGGGTATGTAGAAATCAAGAATGTTACCGAACGTAACTCAAAGGGCTATCATATTGTTTGCCGTTTTTCCGGGCGTTACGGAATACTTGTTTGCCGTTTTTCCGGGAATTATGGAATACCTATTGTTTTCCGTTTTTCCGGGATTTACGGAATAATCACCGATGGGTTACGATGAGGATTACATTAATTGATTTCAAAGACTCTAGAATAGATAACCCAGTAGCACAGTTTAGATTACTCACGGCACATCACATGTGCTTATACCCTTCATCGTTCCTTATTCATGATACTGTTATACTCTTATTACTGTTCATACTAATGCTTGCATGTCTTGTTACCTCCTGATTGTATTATTGTTGATATTATGACGCACTGACGTCTGGGTTTTGCATGGCCCAGATCCTCTCTCCCTGTCGCAGGCCGTTCAGGAGTATTTCGGTCAGCAGGCCGAGTAGTGAGGACCTATTAGTATTTTAGTTTAGTTTTCTTTCAGCACTTGTATTTCCTGTTGTGAGCTCGTATTTGGGACGTACTTTCCAGATTGTTATTGTTACTTGGATCTATTGCTTCCGCATATTATTTCTTGACTCGTTTATTCTGGCTCATGGACATGTACTAGATAGTTTATTTTATTTCTACTGTTCTTGATATCTCTAGACAGCCGTAATGTGACTGTGGAGGGATGTTTCCTATCCACAGGTAGCATGGTTGGCTCTGTCACGTTCCTATCTTAGCGTACTCTGGGAAGCGGGGCGTGACACATACTAAACCTCTTTAGGATGGTGTTGATGTACTTGGTTTGGGACAATCGCAATAACCATTTGGATCCATCCCTATAGATCCGTATGCCCAATATGTACGTGGCATCACCCATGTCTTTCATGTAGAACCTTTGTGATAAGAATGATTTGACTGACTGTAGCATAGGAATGTCATTTCCTATCAGAAGAATGTCATCCACATACAATACGAGGAATGCGACAGTTCTCCCTACAGTCTTCTTATAAACACAAGGTTCATCTTGATTTTTGATGAAATCAAACTCTTTGATAACATCATCAAAACAGATGTTCCAACTCCATGATTCCTGCTTTAATCCATAAATGGATTTAAGCAACCAACATGATTTCCCGCTGCTCCCACTATCAATGAAGCTCTCTGGCTGATCCATATAAACGCATTCTTCTAAATCACTATTTAGAAATGCAGTTTTAACGTCCATCTTCCAGATTTCATAGTCGTAGCGAGCAGCAATAGTAAGTAGGATCCGGATGGATTTAAGCATGGCTACCGTGGAGAAAGTCTCGTCATAGTCCATTCCTGGTCTTTGATGAAAGCCTTTCGTTACCAACCTTGCCTTATAGGTCTCCACCTATCCATCTACACCGATATTTCTTTTAAAGATCCATTTGCACCCTACGGGTTTTACCCCAGAAGGTACAACCTCCAAAGTCCATACTTTTTTGGTGTATATAGACTCCATTTCGGACCTCATGGCATCCAGCCACTTCACAGAGTCACCACTCGTGATAGCCTGCTGAAAACTGGCAAGGTCATCATCATCCATGATGCAATCTTCTTTATCACCATCAATGAGAAAACCGTAGTATCTATACGGTGGGCGAGAAGTTCTACCAGATCTACGGAGTGGCTGAGGTTCATAAGATTCTGTTGCAACATCAGGTATAACCAAGTCGTCATTTGTAACTTGTGTCTCTAGAACCTCTTCTAGATCTACCACATTGCCATCAGTATCATTTGGAAAAATCTTATTTTCTAAAAATGTGGCATACTGAGAAACAAACACCTTTTGTTCCTCCTTGTGGTAGAATAGATATCCAAACGAATGTTTTGGATATCCCACAAATATACATTTGACCGTTCGTGTCTCGAGTTTGTCTGATTCTTCTTTTTGACAAACGCGGGACAACCCTAAATCTTAACTTGTTTAAGAGATGGTCTCTTCCCATACCGTATCTCATATGGAGTAGTAGACACGGTCTTGGTTGGAACTTTGTTCAACAGAAAAGCTGCAGTCTCCAATGCATGCCCCCAAAAGGAGAGAGGTAACTCAGTACCACTAATCATGGATCGTACCATATCTAATAGTGTACGATTCCGCCGCTCTGACACACCGTTATGCTGTGGTGTGTAAGGGGGAGTGAGCTGAGAGAGAATCCCATTCTCTTTTAGGAAGTTTGAAAATTCTGTACTAAGATACTCCCCACCTCGATCTGATCGAAGTATTTTGATGCTCATTCCTGTTTGTTTTTCTACTTCAAGTTTGTACTCCTTAAATTTCTCGAAAGCTTCAGACTTATGTTTTAACAAAAACAAATGACCGAATCTTGAGAAAACATCAGTAAAAGTTATGAAGTAAGAAAAACCGCCTCTCGCATGTGTAGACATTGGCCCACATACATCGCTATGTATGAGGCCGAAGAGCTCTGTAGCTCTTTCTCCGTGTCCAGTAAACGGAGTTTTGGTCATTTTCCCTTTGATACAAGACTGACAAGTCGCATAAGATTTATACTTAAAAGGATTTAAATATCCATCTTTATGTAGCTTGTTTAGTCTTGTTTCATTAATATGACCAAGTCTACAATGCCAAAGAAAAACTTCATTTATATATGAAAATTTTCTTTTATTTGTGTGTTGTATGATGAAAACTGTGTGTTGATTCAAGACGTATATCCCGTTATTTAGTATACCATAACCAATCAACTCTTGATTCAATTTGATGTTCGTAACATTATGCTGCAATACAAAATGATATCCTTCATTGTCTAACAATGAAACAAATATTATATTACAAAGCATGCTTGGTACAAAATAACATGGGTTCAAAACCAATATACAACCCGACGGCAACCCTAGGTGATACTCTCCAACTGAAACTGCATGTACATTGGAACCATTTCCAACTCGGAGAGTATGATCACCAGTCTTCAAAACTCTACTATTTCTCAACCCCTGCTCAGAATTACAGTTATGAGAACCCAATCGGTATCCAATACCCAGGAAGCAGAGTTAATAGAGAAACAGTTTTCAGTTACAAACACACCTGAAGCGGAAGCATCACCATGTTTCTTTTTCTTGAGATCCAAGTACTCAATGCAATTTCGCTTCCAGTGCCCTGTCTTCTTTCAATGGAAACGTTCTCCTTTACCCGACTCTGCAACTTTGGAATTGTCCTTTCCCTTTGCCTTCTTGATTCCACTTCTCGGTTTGGTGGATTTCTTCTTATTCTTTCCTTTGGCCTTGGCTTTTGGGATGGGAGAAGAAGATTGTCCAACAATCAGAGAGGGGGACTTCGCCTTGAGCGTGCTCTCCGCACTTCTCAACATATTGAGAAGTTCGGATAGTGACTTCTCTATGTTATGCATGTTGATGTTCACTATGAATAGAGCAAAGGAAGAGGAAAGAGACTGTAGAACAATATCAGTATATTGTTGGTTATCCATTGTCCATCCGAGATCCTCAAGCTCTTCTATAAGAGCTATCATCTTCAAAATGTGATCGCCTACTGGTGTGCAAGGAGCCATCCGCATCTGAAACAACTTTCTAGATGCTTCGTATCTTAGGATCCAAGATTGCTCCCCATATAACTCTTTTACATGGAGAAAGATAGATTGAACATCCATCTGCTCGTGCTGCTTTTGATGTGTATTGTCCATTGATACAAGCGCGAGGCATTTGGCAGTGGCACAGTCAATATCCTACGTTTTGCGGATCTCCTTATCCACAACAGAAGATCAGGGCCTGGGGTAGGTGGGGCTGAGGCAGTAAGGACATATGATATTTTATCATATGTGAGAGCAATGTTAATGTTCCTCAGCCAGTCTTTATAGATCGGTCTAATCAGCTTTTTTTTATCTAGTAGAAGCATAAGGCCTATCATTGGTATCTGCCATTAAGAGAGAGAAAAAGAATACACTCAGCGAAAGCTCTTGCAAAGATCAGATTGGTTATTATCTTATCAAATCGATGTCTCCCACTGCTTTTATCAAATTTTCCTTAAAACCTTTAAAAAGAAAATTAGCCGGGATTAATTACATTCTACAACTTCGCTAACCGTTCATCCAGGCCAATGCCGGTACTTTGAGGGAGGTTTCCTGTGCTGTCGTACGGACCTAATTAGAATAAACCTCATTTTCCTAGAGGCGTAGCCCCGTTGACACCTTTCTAGACACCTAATGGGTTAGCTAATTGTAAAGTGCAAAACTCTCCCGGGAGAAACTCTTGCCTACAGTGGGATCAGGATCCTACTATCACATAGAAGGCATGCAATCTCATTGCAAATTTCAACACTTGAAACTCCCGATATGGTTTTTACCCCTAGCACTCATGACCTTAACTATAGTCAACATATCATAAGTACTAGTCAAGTTCTTCGCGTTATTTCGTGATTAACTAGACCCACCCATATGACCCTTAACTATAGTCAACATAATCATATGAATGTCCTAACTAATCACATCATATGAGGTGTAGGAAGACATCACTTAGCTACCGTACACTGCGCCTTAACTATAGTCAAAATACGCAGCACGAATACTAAGTACTCTACTTCCTAAAATGACAGAGGGCTGCGAATAGTTTTTAAGAAAACTTTTAACACTTTAAACTTGATATCGTTACAGAATCAAATGGGTTTAAAAGGAGTGTCTTAAGCTCCGCACTTTGAAAACTTGCTTTTTCACAAAAAACCGAGTAAGTTTCAAATCCGATTCTACAACATCTTTTAGGTTCATTTTTCTTTACATTAATCTCATTAATGCAGTCCCATCATTTAAGTCCTTAAGCCATCACAGAAAAGAAACGAAAATAGAACGTACGCTTATGCCATTCGCATTCGCCTCGTTATGCACCGTTAGGTTACTTAACTAACGGCATAGCGGGGCGGGACTAGCGCGGATATAAAACATAAACAACGTTTATTATATATCATATATATAATACGATTCATCTCAGTATATAAAGTGACCACATCACAGAATATCAACAGCACAAGCACATATGAAAATATAGGATATCTAGGAGGTCCGTATTTTGTATTTAGCCAGAAATAGAAAATACGGATTCCACGGTCACGATGAATAGCCAAGCCCACACCCCTAGACCCCTACGAGAGCGGCAAGTGACCCTACCAATTCTAGAGTTTAGGAGACCCGGTCTCGACTTCTCGAGATGGTCTCCCACTGAACCCTAGAACCCGGTCACTTATGCTCCCCTCCTTGGGTCTATCCTAATGCGGAAAAGTAAATAATATAAAAAAATGGTGACATCATCCTCAACCCGGAAGTGCCCCAAATAAAAGAATATTACATACAATTTAATTTTATATGAATGAAAATAAAAACTCTCATCTCACATAAAACCCCCGGCTATTCAATCACGACGATCCTGCACATCATATCTCAGCAACACATAACATCACATGTCATCAACATAAGTAAGTATACATACCCCGATTGTCATTGATGTATAACAACGAAACCGGCGATACACCACATACTACATTTACGGTCGCAGAAAAGAAAGTGAAAAATAGCAACACTTGGAATCATCACTTTCACATATATCAAGACGATGTTAAACGTTTCGATCGAATCAACAAACACCCACAAATTACCCTGAGAACTCAACACTTGAGCAAAGTTAAAATACCCAAAAAACGTGCCACAGTGTCTTTGGACCAGCCGTAGAAGGGTCAACCCTTGTCTCGCCTATGGCACCATAGGACTACGGCAAACCCTAAGGTTTGGCCGCGGTTCCATGGTCATTGGATCGAGTTAGAGTTACGTTCTTCTACATGGTCCATAGGGATACTTGCACGATCATCCGAATATATTCAACTTGGGAAATTCCAACACTTGGAAAATTTCAGCTGGGGTTTTGATGTGGGATTTGAAGTTCGTTCGAACTGCTAAACATTGTCAAGGTTACCATTACAATGTTAAAATATACGACTACGAAATACTCCGAATTAGCCCCTAAGCAAAATAAACATTACACGAAATTTTTGGGCTAAACAAATAATACCTGAAACCCCAAAACCTACAGACTAGAGCATAGTAGAAATACGAGGCACAAAGGAGAAGGTTTGGCCGATCTGGCCGGTTTTCAGGGTGGTGTGCTCGGTTGAAATCCGAGAAATTGGCCTCGTTTTTATACCGTGTTCTCACTATATCACATACAGTCTTCTGCAGTTACTAAAATAATTTTTAAACGACTTTTTAAAAAATTAACAAAGAGCATTTTTAGGGTTTCAAAACATCGTATTTTTCAGAGTTGTTTTCGTTTTCGTAATAGTTATAACATCGTGGCTAAATTTCTAGCCTGGCTCTGATACCACTGTTGGGTTTCCTTAGCACCTTGCCTAGGGTTTGGAAGTATCACACACGGCACATAAAAAATTTAAGGAGGTACTAAGCAAACTAACTATGAATCGAAACTAGAATTTTAGGGTAACAACTAACTAGCATCACATACTAGATGTAATCTACACTAAGAGTTAAGTAATACAACCTTTGTAGACTTTCCTCCTTGACTCCTTGGATCTCCTGGAGTTTGAACCGGCTTTCTTAAGCTCCTTCCAAGTCCACGATGATCCACCCGAAGTCTCTTTTCTCAAAGCTCCTTGCTTCACTTGATCAAGGATGAAGATGAAGCAAACACTCTAATCTAGTGGGCTAGACTAAAGTAGAATGGTGATGTGGGTTATGTTCTCACATAAAAACATTTCCTTTCTTTTAACTTCACTCACTTTAGAAACTCAAGAGAGCTTGAGAGAGGAAGAAGATGAAGATGGCAAAGCTAGAGATCTTTTTAGATAATTCTCAATTATAATTCTCATAAGCATAGAAATAAAATATCAACCACATAATTATGTCATGCCAAACTATGGTTAATAAATATCTAGATATTTTGATGTTAGGTTAAAGACCAAATGAAAAACAAACCATAGGTTAAAGTTAGGTCAAATGGAAAGAAGAGTGTAGAAACCCAATTATGATTTAATTTCCATTTTCTTTTAATCCAATATCAAAATATAAATATATAAATGAACCATGTGCGTCTTGCATTGCCATCTCCCATGTATCGACAACCATGACACCGTGTATGCATGTATGTGTGCATTCACATCATCATATGCACATACACCCATTCATGCATACATCCAAAAGAAAAGGTTTGTTAAAAATGAGATAAAAAGTCAATTAATAAATCAACACTTGATTTTAAAAACTGGTCATATCACATATGACCCGACCAATAGAAAAAACCTCGATTAAAATACGGTATCACATACACGCATTTAATCGAGCTCCCGCGCATATCTCATATGCACACCACATCGTTTCGCCTGAGCTAGGAAACTCCTGTGTGGGACTCTAAGACTCGTCAATACGCCGGAAGTAGGTGATGATCACATCAAACACCTAAAATCCGCAAGCGGTCAGCTAAACATAAGGCCACCTGGGTATTGAGCGATCAGAAGAAAAACAATGAACCTGTCAAAACTCCCATCGAGCCAACTGGCAACACTTACCGTACAGTCCGGTCTCTTCATCAGATATGTTGCATATCGAGTCTAGGGATTGAATCGTCGACCCCAATAACTTAATAATTCATGCCGGTGTATGGCTCATAATAGATCGAGAAACTACTGATAACACTTATCAGTAAATCTCAGCAGCCATGGCCAGGAACTTTCTGTTATAGTCAATCGAGCATAGCACGACATCTACCCCCAATACCGGGAGAGACGAAACCCCTCCTATCACTCATTGCCTCCATGTGCCTCGGGAATGTACCCAAAATCCACCTGTTTGCACGACTCAGTAGAGTCGTGGTAGGGTGGAGATCAAAGTACAGTGGGAGGACACACAAGACTCTATGACGGTCTCGGGTCTACAGACTAACATGTACCAGTGTCACCTGAGAACTGCTATCTGACGTGAGATATAATCTACATAGGAGTTTTCGGCGGGTCCATTAAGTGTACCCAGTCTCCACTGTGCACCCGTATACAATCTTTGGTGTCAGCACACCAGATGGATATGGGATCATCCATCGCCCATCATATGGGTCAAGAACCATATACGCTAGTCTACTCTGGAACATCGGTGCCCTGTCTCGATACACCCACGACTAGGAACATTTCAAGGATATGCTTGTAAACTACAGATGTCATACTAGTATGATCCATATCATAATCCCAGTAGTCAAGCAAATATCCTAAGGGCTTTATCAACATGTACGACATGAGTAAGATGCAAGATCAAATGATCATGTCAAAATAAAGTACAACCAGATAGCATACTATCATGTCGAGCAAGAATATCCTCTGCATATATATATACACATACCGATACATCCACTATCATATAATAGCCTCTAGGGCATATATATCCAACAACTGGTGATTATTTGGCACGACGGATATCCGGAGGATACCGACCATAGTCATGAGATTGATGATATGGGCCGATCCGAACTGACGACGCCCGGGATATTGAGGATATTGTGTCAATGCTTGACACGGATTTTCTGTCGATTTCACTGATGATACTCCAGTTTTATTATACAAAAGTTTTACTAAGATAAGAGCACAGATTTTCTCATCCCAGATATATCCAGATTTCGTATTTGATTATTCATTCATGTCGCATTCATACCAGTGCATCGCATCATAATTGTATATGTAGTTTGTGACGCATTTTCGTGCATGCTTACAATAGCCTTATTGGATATTACTTACAACTCACGAGTTGTCAATTCACCCCCGTTGTGCCACAGTATCTTGCAGGTCCGACCCGTCAGCACAGTAGCAGTGGGCATATTTCTTCTTGTACTTCATTTGCATCAACTTGCTTACAGGTGGGTTGTGAGGATATTCTTTGATTCCACCATATATACTTATTTTGTATCTAGTATACTCCATCTACCCTTGTATATCGGACTAGACAGTGAGACTGTGAGACTTGTATTTTTAGTATCTTGTGTCGAGCTCGTGTGAGCCGACTAATATTTGGTTTTCGTTTTCTTGATTTTAAATGTTGGTTTCATTCTTGGATGATATATCTTGCATGTGGTTGTGATTCCGTTGTTCGGCGAAGAGCTAGCTCCCGCTTGGGGATACCTTTGTTCATTACTTGTATATATTCATGTTTGTACCCGTTTGGGGCCGGTATTTATAAAGGAAACCCTGCCGAAATTTTTATAAAAATTTGAGCCTATTATAAAGGCTTTTAAAGTGATTTTCTATGTTAACTTAACTTTTAAACAATATTTCCTTCACTCTATTTCTTTAAACGGTTTAGATTTCTGGGCATTGGCTTACTTAGATTGCGTTACGCCTCTAGACGTTGCGTAATTTAAGTTCCAGTCACGTTCCACTTATTCGGGTCGTGACAGCACTACTATCCTAACCAATTGCATCACCATACAACAGAAAAGCACTACAGTGCTACCGAACACAACGCCTTGACTAGGTCAATAAATTAACAAATGCAGTATGAATACTAAGCAATACTAATCTGAAATGATGGAGGGCTATGGCTGGTTTTTAGTAAAAAAAACCTTTAACGTAATGAACTTGATATCGTTGAAGGAACTCAAATAGCTTTGAAAAGGAGTACTTTATGCTCCATTTTTAAAACTAGTAATATAAACTTTTGCTTAAGAGCGAACTCCCCATGAAAGGATCAAGGTTCTTTCCTCATAGAATAAGGTGTAGGATATTCCTAACCAAATACCTTTATGCAAAGCAAAAGAATATGACTATAGTTTTTGTAAGTGGATGGGGATTAGGGTCGTGACAACCATGACCGTGGCAGAATTTGAAAAACAACAATTTTACAAAGCATAACCCCAATCCATCTCCAAGATCATCAAATACAATACAATGTGCAAACTAGAAAAGAGTAAAGAAGTGCTGCAACGTTTGGAGCATGTCCGACTGATCCCGGAAGACCCCGTTTAGACTTTCTGATCTTCCGGACCCATCTGAATGCCGACCGCCTCGCCGTAGATAATCCGCATTGAAAGCTGGCTTCCCGAGCTCCAACTCCTTCACCGGGCAGAGAAACTTCCTCTAAAGGCTAGCTAGACGTAATGGAAGACGATGTAAATGATGGGTACTCTCCCTTTTTGCCACTCCATCACCATTGCTATACTTGCCATTAACCTAAAGAGCAAAAGCTCTAGAAGGAGGAAGAAGAAAATGTTTGATAGCTTGAAAAATAATGAATTAAATTAATTCCTTTTTTCCACCCATGTCATATTAATATGACACGAGTCACTCTCTCACTCTCTATCTCATATGTGTGTTACACACACAAGAAAGAGGGTGGGCCCCACCATTTATTAAGTATAATGAATAAATAATAGTATATACATATACAGTAATATATATATATATAAAGATATATATACATTTACATACACATATATATATGTATATTTATTTACACATAATATAAAATGGTGGTAATTAATATATATATATATATATATATATATATATATATAATAAGTATTAGTACATGTATCATATACACGTACACATCATGTATCACATGCATGAAATTCCATCAATATCTTCTCGGTATCATATACTATAGAGAGTGTGTATCATATACACTTTACTAGTGATTGTTAGCAGAAAAGCCGCGATATGTGTTATGATATGCTTTCTACTTTGTTCTCTACTTACCGCAATCAAGACGGTTTCGCTTGTAGCTAGTCGGTTGAGTACGAGTCGTCCACTGAGAGATAGTTCGTATTTAAGTTCTTGCTTTAGACGAGTTAATGAAGTTGTATATGTGTATATTCAAATCTATCCTAAGTGCTCATATTTATGTTCAAGTAAATTTGTTAGGGTTAAGGTTGGTTAGCAGAGTTAGGATTAGTTTTGTACTTTTCTTTTGCCATTGATGTTGGGATAATAGAAAGTTGCGGGGATTAGTAGGACATAAGAATATGATTTAAGAGTTTAAGCAAGGTTTCCAACGCTAAATCCATTCCTAGTGCCTCTTGTCCTTCCACTACGTGTGCTTATTTCCAACCCTAGGCCAAACACCCGGAACCATGTATCCAATTAAGTCACAACTACATGTCACGTTGTAGTGCACCCAAAGGAATTCTCGACTTAGGTCGCGGCTATGTGTCACGTATAGCACGCCTAAGTGAGGGGGTTGTTTTTGTTTGGTCTAGGTTTATTTTAAGATGTATGGCGAAGAGAAGCACACGGGATTTTTCCGTCCCTCATACTAACCTACCTTAGCCCCTAACAAGTGTGGAAATTATTCACACATTCGAAAGAAAAAGAAAACAAGAAAGAAAGGAAAAAATACGGTTTTAAAAAATGGTAGCAAGCTAACTACTTGGGCCTTCACCTAAGCAAGGGACTCCATAGAGTATTATGGCTTGAAAATATGGTTTAGAAAAGAAGGAAAATAAAATAAGAAATAACAACAACTACTTAACAACAATAAATAAAATTACACTAGGAATTAAAATGACAATACAAGGAAATAAAAATACAAGTTAATAAAAACCCTCATCTTCATTAATTTTCCACTCAAGAGCTCTCACTACACTTTTCAATAGATGATGATGAAGAAGAAGATACAACTAAACTACACTAAATCCTAACAAAGAAAAGGAAATCTTGGTTGGGCTCAAAACTTAGACTATTTATAGGAAAAGAACCGAAACCCTAGGCTCATATTCTGAGCCATTATATAATTACAAAACTGTCCCTGAAAAACGGTCCAAAGATGCCATGTGTCCATGGTGGAACTGCCACGGCAACCCATATTTAGCGGCAGTTCCGCCGCGGTTTTGTTGAATTGGGGTCTCATTTTTCTGTGCTTCCTCATGTTGCTATCGTCTTCTGTTTTACAGGTCTCAAATTGCAAAATGCTTACAAAATTTCTTCAGAATTCCAATAGTTCAAAATGGCTTCGCTTTTAATTTATTTGACCTTTCTCTCTATTGAGCTCCGCGCATCTCTTGAATTTTGTGCTGCCCCTCTCGTACTTTATGCTTGACCGAGACACGAATGACCACTGTTATTTTTCTTTTCTCTTGAACTGGTAAGTGGCACTGGACGGATGCGGATGACCGAAACCCGGATTTATCTGTCTGTGGCAGATATTTTTGATTTTGTCATAACTATGGAGATTTTGTATGATTTGCGTTATTTTGGACTAGAAACTTGTAACCTGTAAATATGTAGCA
Source organism: Agapanthus africanus (assembly GCA_030015575.1). NCBI lineage: Eukaryota > Viridiplantae > Streptophyta > Magnoliopsida > Asparagales > Amaryllidaceae > Agapanthus > Agapanthus africanus. The sequence continues at coordinate 285,111,714 of JASDDO010000004.1, forward strand.
AACACTGATCAAAAGCACTTGCCTATAAACAAACAAGCAGAAGGATGGACGGTATTAAATGCAATATTCTGGTGTGAACAACTAGAAACCGCATCATTTATATGGTTATCAAGTCAACGCTTGACTTGATATTCCGGCTTTTAAACTGGCTAGTATAACAGTCGTCCGATTAAATGCGTATATCCAATATACATGTTTTATCAAACTCATGCGCGTATCCTTATACGCACGTCACATCGCGTTTTGCCAGGGCAGGCACATTCGTTGTGGGACTCTAGAGACCTGTCAATATGCTGGCAGTAGGTTATACAGAATCACATCCGATTGAATCTTTGAGTTAATCCACAAGCTCATCAGTGGCACTAGCTGTAAGTAACTGCTACCCAGGTATGAACACGATAAAGATAGGCCAACGAGCGAACCATTCAGACCCGGCTGTAGGTAACGGCTACCCAGGTATGAGCACGATAATGATAGGCCGACGAGCCAACTCATCCAGACCCGAAAAAGTTTATAAGTGATAGTCAACATACAGTCCAGTCTCTTCGTTAAAGAGTATTGCATACTGAGTGTGCGGGGTGGAATCTGTCAGACCCTTAATAACCCGATAAGTCGTGCTGACAGGGGACTCATAACCAAAGAGATACAACTAGTAACACTTACCAGTTTATCTCTACTGCCGTGGCCACGGATTTTTGGCTATAGTCGTGACTTGCACCGTGTGATTTTGACTCCCAATACCGGGAGTTACGAATTCCCTAGACCACTCAATGCCTCCATATGTTTCGGGACTGTACCCAACAAAAACCTGTTTGAATGACTCAGTAGAGCCATGGTAGGGTAGTAATCTAAGTACATTGGGAACACACACAAGACACTATGGTGATTTCAGGTCTAGGAACTACCATGTACCCATGTCACCAGAAAATTGCTATCTAACATTGGTATAATACCATCTAGGAGTTCTCAATGAGTCCGTCCAGTGTAACTCATCCAATGAACTCCTGTATACAATCATCGGTGTCAAACACCAATACCTATTGGATCATCCATCGCCCAGTACAGGGTCATGAAACATATACACTAGTCTAAACTGGAGTACTAATACCCAGTCTCGATACTCCTATGACTAGGAGCATTTAAAGATGTGCTTATAAACTACCAGGCCCCACTAGTATGATATTTATCACAATCCTGTTAGTCAAGAAAAGATCCTATGGGCTTTATCTCATGTATTATCGATTTGTGATCACTAGTAACACGTATACACATGACAGATAAAGACAAACCAGATAACATACTATTATCTCGAGTAAGATTGTTCTCTGTATAGATCTTCATGAATTCAGTAGTTGCATTCCTACAATTACGATAATTGCCTTGATGGAACCTATATCCAACAATCTCCCACTTGCACTCAAAGCCAATTATTACGGTATTGCATACACACATCTTATGTGCTACTGCATACCCAACTTCTATACTAACGGTTTCACAAACTGTGTTCCAGAAATAGCCTCAGCGAATGGATTCGCTATAATATTTCTAACTACATCTCTCCGAATCTCAACTTTGCGGAGATCAACGATCTCCCGAAATGAGTGTACATACCTTAGAATATTGTTTGGATAGCTGATGGGACCTTTTTCACAAATGAACGTATTTATCCAGACAAATATTTAGGATGTATTCTCTGCTGATTCACAATCAGTATCAAGCGCCATGACTAACCCATTATCCCACTTGGAACTCTTCCAATATACTACTCCTCAAAAGAGCGTAAACTAATGACTCGCGACAGATACTCTGTCATCCTTATCACCTCGGAAGCCGGAATCGGTAATTGCCTCCCGAAGGAGTCTACCATTACCATACACCAAGAACATCTCATATGTTCTTCACTTCTTCTTATATTTCCCAAGGATTAACATCTTCTTACTACAATAAGTGTAAAAGCATCATCTGGTCTAGTATATAATATCGCATGATTGACCTCACTGCCGAAACATGTCGAATGTCATTCATGGGAGTCTTTCTCTTTATCAGTCCCTGAAGACATCATTTTAGAGAGAGTGACCCCGTTATCTGTAAGTACATTATCTCGCTAGGAGTCGTCCATTCTAAACCCTTTAAAATGATGTCATTACACCTGAATTGGGATAATCCCAAAACCCTTACCAGATCTAACTCTATAGACCATGTCACCAGAATCAATGATATATTTATAATTCATAAAGGAGAAACAGTAATAACCAATATTTGACCGAATCGTAGTATAGGAACATCACTTTATATCAAGAGTATGTCATCTGCATCAATATGAGGAACCTGATCCTAACCATACTACTTTCTTACAAATACCAGGTTTATATCTTATTTTGATGAAATCAAACACTTTGACCGTAGCATCAAAAAACAGAAGATCCACCTCCTTTATGCCTGCTTTAGTTTATAAATAGACTTAAGCATTTTTCACACTATCTGCTGCTCCCACTGGCTAAGACAACCCTCTGGTAGAGTCATATACACTTACACTTCTAAATCCAATTTATAAAGACGTTATAATCATACTCATACCAGATATCATAGTCATGAAAACAACAGTGGCAAATTTTATCCGTATGAACTTCAACATAGACTTTGAAGTAACAGTATCATCACAATCCATTTCGGGTATTTGATAAACACCTGTATACTACAAGTCTAGCCTTATTAGGTTAATATCTTTCCATTGCACTGATCTCGAAAGACCTGCTTTCTCCTTATGAGTTTTACCCCTTTTAGGAGCACACAACAAAGTAAATAATTTGTTGTAGTGCATGGAGTCCAACTTGGATAACTTAGCATCCGGCCATTAGTCGGAAGTCACCACTTTCTATGGCCTGCTGATAACTAGTAGGATCATCATCACATGATGCAAGCCTCCCACAGTCTACGAGAAAAACGAAGCCTCTCTCGGATAGCTGAGGTCACCTACTAAATCTGTAGAGTAGCTATGGTCTGTCAAGGTCAATTGGATCATTAGGTTCTTCTAAACTTTCAGTAACCGTTTGCAGTTTCGGAATCACTTCCAGTTCTACCATACTCCTATAAATTTCTTTTGCAATAAATTCCTTTATCAAGGGGGGCGAGTCAAGAACAAAACAGTTTTGAACTTGAAAATGGTAGAAGCCATCCTTCACAAAAGCATAGGATAACCCACAAACTGCTATTACCGAAACGTACCTCGAGTTTGTTCGGATTATAGTTTTAAGCATAAACCGGATAACCCAGCATCTTAACAACCTTAAGATGAACACCATTCTATATTGCATATAGAAACAGAGGCACTTATTCAGGTGGAACCGATATCAATTGATATGCATCTATTTCTAGTACATCCCCAAAATTGAAGAAGGCAAATCAACATTATTCATTATGGAGTACACCCACGGATGAGCAATCTAAGAGAGAATCATATTCTCAATATGGAATACATTGTACCAACCCCATGTCCATAAGGACATTGGACAACATATATCTGTCACGACCCGAAATTGGCACGTGACGTCACTAATACTACGCAATGTCTACAGGCGTAACGCAGTAAAAGAAAGCCAAAACCCAGAAATCTAAACCATTAAAAGACAAGAAAAGATAAGAAACATTGTTTAAACCTTTAAAAAAATCTCAAGTATAAATTATTTAAGTCCAATTTTCTTTCTTGAAAATTTCGGCAGCACCTCCTTTATAAAACAACCCCAAAAATGGGTACAACATAAATATAAAGTAAAGCATCCCCAACAGGAGCAAACCACGCCCAAAACTTGAAAACAACCACCACAACAAATATACGACGCCGGTTTTCATGCCTCAAGCCGGAGATGGAGACCGTAGCAAAGAAATAGAAGACGATAGAAAGGAAACTATATAAAAGACAACAAGCCACAACATAATATACAACATTGTCCTCACCAAGTCTCTAAGTCAATGAAAATAGTAGATGGAGAGTACAGGGATACAACGAATATACAATACAATGAATAACCACAAAACCCACCTAAGCAAACTGCCCACTGTGAGCTGATGCGGTATCCGTAGCAAAAGAAGATAAGATGTGTGATAATATCCTGCCTCTGACTATCGTGAGGAACACCTGCAAACACAGTGGCACAACGGGGGTGAGTTGCCAACTCGTGAATAGTAAATAACATATGCAGGTAATCGCGAGTATGCACGTACAGCGCGAATCTAACATAAGCATCTAAGCAATGAATGGTCATATGTAATGCAATAATCATGAAAAAGTACACTAGCAGGTACAATTTATACATGAAGCAATAATAATATGACAATCTGTATGTACAATCATGTAAGGTACTATATCGGTACTACTAATACATGAAGAAATGATATGAATAAAGTTATGAAAATGAAACAGTCATGGAAGGTACTCTAACAGGTACACTAATACATGAAGCAGTGCATAAACAGTAAATGTAGAGTATGGAATGAAATATGTCATTTCCATGGAATCCTGACATCGTGGTAGGATCAAAATCCATCGAGACAATCCAAATCCCAATTTTCTCAAATCAACCCCCAATTTGGATATCATATCAAGTAAGTCTCACATATCCTTAATGTACAACATCAAGTAGATCTCACATATCCCGTATGTACAATATCAAGTATATCTCGTATACCCCGAATGTACAACATAAAGTAGATCTCACATATCTCGTATGTACAATATCAAGTATATCTCGTATACCCCAAAAGTACAACATCAAGTAGATCTCATATATCTCGTATGTACAATATCAAGTATATCTCGTTTACCCCGAATGTACCAAATCAGCAATCTCATATATATTCTGTAATCAATATCAAATGAATTCTCAAATGTCCTAAATCCAATGTCAATGAGTCCTTTACATTCTAGGTATATTTGCATGAATAAATATGATGATGTATATAAATTAATGTCAATACACATATATTAGCGTCCAATTCCACTAATATTGGTGTAAGGGCATATATAACAGCGGCCTAATCCCCTGTAATATATACAAAGGAGTAAAAAGAAATATCATGAAACCAATGTTTCAAGTATCGACACAGAAATGCTGATATATCAGGTGCTGTCACCATGACTGGCCCCCTGAAAGGTACGTATCATACGCTATCCCGAAAGCACGTGTGCCTAGCTCTGACCCTCGCCTCTCGACGTATCTATACGTACATGACTCCCGTCGGTATCCACATGATAACCGCCGAGTCATTGGTAATGTCACCGGTAGGTACTTGCCCACCTTCCAGGCTCAATCGGTATGGACCGTCGTTCATCTTGCCGAGTGGAACCGTACCAGGCCCCACCATGTACCCTCATACGGCACCACTCCTAGTATGGAGTATATAATCAGAGCCGATAAATCTCATGGTGGATGCTAAAATGTCATATCAAGGGAAACCGGGTTTTTCAAATAATGCATAATTTCATGAACTCCCACGGTTCCCAAATCCAGAAAACTTCATGAAAAATCCATATCTCAAGGCGAAAATCCATGAATATAATATACGCATCATAAATCTGAAATGCAAGCATATAAAGGAAAAGCAGCAATTAACTGTAACAAGTTAATATAATATCATGCGGTTCCTAATCTCTCAAATTCTAAAATAATATCAAGTAAAGGTAAACATGTAGCTATAACCAGATATATGTGCAACATAAAGGTATAGCAAGATATATGTATCTACCTATAAATAATGATGTAGTATACCCCTTGGGTATAAGTGAAGTATATGTGCAAAGTATACCTGTAGCTATGAGATAAAGTGTGTATGTGCCTATCACTAATGGTACGATACTCTATAGGTATACAGGTATCTAACACGTAAGTATGTGAAGGCATATGTGTAAGCATGTGGATATACAGGTATGCTAAATGTCATATGCTATAAGAAATATGAATCATTGTCTCAATATTCCTAATCAACAATAGCATTTCTATATGTGGGTTGTGCGTGACATGGCAATTATTGATGGTGTGTGTAGCATACAATCAGTGCTCGTGCAACATGAATCGTCAATAATATGTGCAGTGTCCTAAGGATACTAGTCCAAGCACAACAATAACTAAGCAGTAGGGTGAATGCGCAAATCCTAAATCTGACATAGAATATGCGACAAAAGTAACATCTCTAGAACAGACGCATAACGCCATGCGGGCGATTCCCCTGTAGATGTTAAATCTACTCACCAACGCTCCTGGCTAAGTGAAGCCTATCATCTGTTTTCCCTTGTCGCAGCGTCCGAAGTCCCCGCTTGCGAACCTAAAATTTCACAAACACATCACATAAGCAAATATCCTACATCGACGAAAAGATATCGAAATGCAAGAATAACGCCCTGAAAATTGTACTGCGCACTTAGCGCATCTATCGTGCACGACATCAGCCAAAAACCTTAACTGTGGTCGCTAAACTACAAAACACCAAGTCTAGACCCCGATCGTCCCGATCGCGCAACACAACACAAACCATTACGAGGAATAAAATAGATATAATCTCGCAACGACCAATCGAACCCACATCGGAAAAACCCCGAAACCTAGTAAGCAACTTATCACAATATTTCGTACTAGTTTCAAGCTAACGCATATCTAGCGATTACAAACACCTTATAATAGCTTAACTAAGCAATCTAAACTATTTCTAAATTTTTAACACTTGCTAATCAAATTTTAGCAAAAACCTAGCAAGAAAAATTGCATAATTAAACAAAGTGATCAATAGCAAAAATTAACATTTTCTACTAGGTTAATCTTTTCCTAATCACAAATTAACACTTCAATAAAATATTAAACACATAAATCAAGTTTTACCCTAACTTGAATTTCATAAAAATCAAGTCTTGAATTTCAAACATGAAATTAAAAGCTCAAATAAACAATTAATATACTAATTAAAATTTTAGAAACAACAAAAAGGATTAGGGTTAGGGTTTTATACCTCCATAAAAGATCAAAACCAAAAAACCAAACTCATCATCTTTTCCTCCAAAATGATGTTTTGAATGTAAATCCAAGCTAGTTTTGAGTTCAAGAATGAAGGAAAATGAATATATTTGAGTTTGTATGAATTAATTTGGATTTTTTCATGTTTTATTTGATGCAAAATGAGTTGAAAAGGGGTGGAAGTGATGGAGGACAGCAAGGGGAAGGGAAGGCCCAGCCAAAGGAAGTGAGGGGGTATTTTTGTGAATTTTTTATGAAGAAATTGCTGGGAAAAAGAGTAATAAATGCTAATAAATGCACTTTTGCCGCCTTTACACCTTTTCTTTTCTTTTTAAAATAAAACCTTTTGCACTCCAAAAATATCTAGATATTTAAAAAAAAAAGTTTTCAAAGTTTTCTAGTGACAAAAATAATTTATTCACAAGAGAGAAAATTCCCGATTTACGTGCATAAAATACCGCTTAAAATAATATTTTATTTGGGAAAAATTCTATCTGAACCAAAACCTCCCAAATACCCCTAAAGTTCGTGCACAAGCTTTATTTTAGCTCAAAAAAGTGCCGGTAAGTTTCTACAGAAGTTTGATTGAAATCGGGTTAAAACGGAAAATACCGACTATTTTGCCCTAAAACGGAAAAATTCGCAAAATGATTTCTGGAACGTTACAATCTTCCCCCTTAAAGAAATTCGGTCCCCGAATAAAAATTCATCTACGCGTACCTTCAAGAAGATGAGTATAAAACTCCCAAATCTCACTCGCAGCTTGCCAAGTGATCACCTCACTATACAGCTATGCCAAAGAACCCTCACAGATGGCAAGACCCTTTACCGAAGTTTCTCCACCTGCCGAGCCATTAACACAATTGTCTGCCGGTGAACGAAACGATCACGTCCAAGCCAAATGGTCTGGTGCCGAATCATGTGAGAAAGGGCATGAAGGTAATTGTAAAGTATCGACGTAAGGAATACGGGGTGAATAGTCAATAATCTGGGCGGAAGTACCAAGTTATAGGCAACGGAACCAACTCGCTTTAAGGATCTCAAAAGGACTTATGATCCTGGGATAAGCTTCCCAAAACTCAACACGTCATTCATCGGAAAGTCCGTAGGAATACATGATCTCCCACTGCGAACCCAAGTCTGCGACCACTATGGTCGGCATAAGACCTTTGTCTGCACTGGCTGTCATCATCCTAACCTGAACCAACTGGATCATCTCCGAAGTCTCTAGACTTGCTGGGGTCCAAAAATCCTACTACGTAGAGTCAGAAAAACAGACTGGATAACAACACCACCAAACAAACAAAACCAAAAGGTTGCCAATTGGAGTATCTCCTGATAACAGCTATCGAAGAAGAACCCCAACAATAGCGAGTGACGATCCCAACTGTCGACAACAATTAGCACGTACGCACAAGCATAACCTCTAGAGTCGGTATAGCCCGCTCACACAAAACCATAATCCTGGGGATGGAAAAACGGAGCTAAAGCTCAACCAGTACCCAAGGCTTCCTGAAGTTCCTGCCCCAGACGGCAAGCGAACAGGGTGCCTTATTTGGATACGACCCATGAAGGAACTCCATACAATGCACAAACATAACAAAGAACAACTGAGCAGACTGAGAAAAACCGGATAACAAGCATCCGAATGGAGTCACACCCTGACTAAACCTGGGTAGACACCATAACGAATTTCATGGAGATCTGCTCCCATTCCCACTTTGGAACAGTTAAAGATTGCAACTCTCCAGCCGGTCTCAGATGCTCAATCTTAGCTCACAACAACACAGACACCTTGAAACGAAACCCGAAACTGCTCTTTACACCCCTGCCCACCCGTAACTATCTCACCAGTTACGTCAATTATTGGTGGAACTTGGATGTACACAGAGAGTGGATAGATGCGCCTGCTCTAGGATTTCACGTCTCTACCCATCAACACCAGGTACACACAAACGCGTTCTTAAACGTAGCACACCCTAGTCACAAATCAAGGACTCCGAATCTTTACCCTGCCGAGTATGCTCGAGTATCGCTGACGAACGAGCATCGGCGAGCAGTGCCTCGCGAAAACGATTAGGGAAAAATGGTCGGGCGTGGACATGAGCAAGATGTCCCCTCAGTAGAGGCGAACCTAAACTGTACTCCACGATCGCACAAGAACTGTAAATCTGCAGAAGACTGTCTCTGACTGCGCACAACTGGAACAAACTAACCCCGGGCCTACGACTCCAGCATCGGCTACCACAATCGCCTTGCCAAGGGTAATAAAGGATCTCACAAACACAATCCTCCACACGTTCCATCCAACGGCGCTGTCTCAACAATCAAAACCCGCTACAGGAAGATGTACATTAAGCTCTGGTGGTCCGTGAAAATCTGACACGACTCTCGAACAAGTAGTATCTCCAAATCCCCAACGCACTACCACCGCGGCCATCTCCAGATCATGAGTGGGATATCCTGCTCGTACTTCCTCCAAATGTAGGGAAGCAAAAGCGATAACTCTATAGTGTCGCCTCAGTACACAATCGAGCCCCACTCGCGAAACATCACAGTAAAAACAACAAAGTCGCCCGAACCAAAAAGCAAGAAAGAACTGGTGCAGTTGTTAACCGAATCTCCAACTGCTGAAAAACTCCGCACGCATGCCTCAGTCCAAAGAAAAAGAAACCTCGTTTCAGGTCAGTCCAGTCAACGGTGCAACACTACACTAGCAATCCTGCATGAAACGGCAGTAAAAACCTGCAAAGCCCAAAATCTGCGGACTTCTGTCCCGTACACAAGTCTTGGCCAAAGCTGGATGGCCTCGATCTTCCTCGGAACCATATGAAAACCGTCTCCCGTAACTACAAGACCTAGGAGTCAATACAATCAAGCCTGAAGGAACACTCCGAAAATCTTGCAAATAGCTGGGGCTCTCCCAATGTCTGCAAAATAAATCCTCAAGTGCTACTCCTGTTCCTCAAGGCACATTAGAATAGACCAGAATGTCGTCAATAACACAACAATAACTGGTCGAAGAACGGCCTGAAGAAATCTGGTTCATCATATCCAGGAATGCTGCTAGGGCATTGGCGAGTCCAATGACACCACCACAACACAAACTGCCCGTAGCACGCACACAAGCAGTATTCGGAATACCATCACTCCGAACCCGCAACAATAATGAACTGATCCCAAACAACTTAGAAAATGTCTCACACTCTGGAGCTGATCGAAGAAATCGTCAATGCGAGGTATATGATACCTATCCGCACTGTAAGCCAGTTCAATTGACGATCCATCAATACACAATCTCTAACTGACGTCTTCCTCCTTGACAAACAGAAATAGGAGATCCTCAAAGCGAAACGCTCAGACGCACAAGCCCCCCAACAAACAACTCTGCAGCTGATCCTTAAGCTCCTTAAGCTTCGCCGGCTCATCTAGAACGACGTCGGAAAACTTTCGTACGATAGGAACCCGGACCAACAAATCCACTGTGGCTCCGGTATCTCGAATGAACGCCAAGAATCCACGACATGCTCTCCTCAAAAGCCGACTACCAAAAAGGCTGAATTCAAGCTGTGAGAGGCGACACAACTATCCACCTGCACAACAAGAACTGACTCGCCGGGGAAAACAAAACCTGACTGTTTCCTCACAGTAGTCCACAGACGCCTAGCACGTAGCTAACCAGTCCGTGCCCAGGAGAATGCCAAATCCAACATCTCTAGAAGGATCAAGTGACGGATGAATCTCCTAACCGATTGGCACACGACTGAAATACGTGTTGTGCAACAAAAGAATCGCTGACAGAAGTTAACACAACAAACGGCTGATCTAGCTAACACGACTCTCCTCGTCCCAAACCTCTGCAACTCCCGTGACGGTCACGAAATCTGTCTCGACGACTAGTCCTCTGTCTTTGGGTTGGTAAACTGGTATGAGTCCTCCACTGTTCCAGAACTCTCAGAGTCTCTGGAATACGTGTCTCGTAAACTGGGGCTGCATCCACTGGTGCTATGTAGGTGACAGAATACTGTGTGCTGATCGCAAGGAACAACTGGGTAGCAGGGTTGAAAACCTCCTGTCGCTGCGCTCGAATGGCCTCAACCAATGAACTCATCGTCTGGCGCATGTCCTGCATCTCAGCCACAAGCATAGCGATACTATCTGTCGAAGGAGGATCCGTCTACTCCAGTGCAACGAGCGTGCCATTCTGGTCAGTCCTTGACCCACCCGAGTCAACTCTGACCTCGGCCCTCGCTGCACCTCTCTGAGTCCCCATAGTCGTCGGCGGCAAAGGCTATAAATAGAGATAGGATTCGATATGAACACGGAAATCGAATCCTAAGGATATGAATCATCAAGGAAGGAATTTCAAACAATTTGTACGTAGGTCACTTTAGGCGGAGTACCGCATCGTGAGTATGCTGCAGACATACACACACTACGTTACTCTGCTTAAACTACCTACTCCATCATACTAAGGTCATCCTACACTCCGAAAGGTAAAACCTAGCGCTCTGATACCAACTTTGTCACGACCCGAAATTGGCACGTGACGGCCCTAATACTACGCAACGTCTACAGGCGTAACACAGTAAAAGAAAGCCAGAACCCAGAAATCCAAACCATTAAAAGACAAGAAAAAATAAGAAACATTGTTTAAATCTTTAAAAAAATCTCAAGTATAAATTCTTTAAGTCCAATTTTCTTTCTTGAAAATTTCGGCAGCACCTCCTTTATAAAAACCAACCCCAAAAATGGGTACAAAATAAATATAAAGTAAAGCATCCCCAACGGGAGCAAATCCATGCCCAAAGACGCAAAACAACCACCACAACAAATATACGACGCCGTAGCGAAGAAATAGAAGACGATAGAAAGGAAACAGTATAAAAGACAACAAGTCACAAGATAATATACAACATCGTCCTCACCAAATCTCTAAGTCAATATGAAAATAGTAGATGGAGAGTACAAGGATACAACGAATATACAATACAACGAATAACCACAAAACCAACCAAAGCAAACTGTCCACTGTGAGCTGATGCGGTATCCGTAGCAAAAGATGATAAGATGTGTGATAATAGCCTGCCTCTGACTATCCTGAGGAACACCTGAAAACACTGTGGCACAACGGGGGTGAGTTTCCAACTCGTGAATAGTAAATAACATATGCAGGTAATCGCGAGTATGCACGTACAACACGAATCTAACATAAGCATCTAAGCAATAAATGGTCATATATAATATAATAATCATGAAAAAGAACACTAGTAGGTACATTTTATACATGAAGCAATAATAATATGACAATTTGTATGTACAATCATGTAAGGTACTATATCGGTACTACTAATACATGAAGAAATGATATGAATAAAGTTATGTAAATACAACAGTCATGGAAGGTACTCTAACAGGTACACTAATGCATGAAGCAGCGCATAAACAGTAAATGTAGAGTATGGAATGAAATATGTCATTTCCACGGAATCCTGATATCGTGGTAGGATCAAAATCCATCAAGACAATCCAAATCCTAATTTCCTCAAATTAGCCCCCAATTTGGATATCATATCAAGTAAGTCTCACATATCCTTAATGTACAATATCAAGTAGATCTCACATATCCCGTATGTACAATATCAAGTATATCTCGTATACCCCGAATGTACAATATCAAGTAGATCTCACATATCTCGTATGTACAATATCATGTATATCTCGTATACCCCAAATGTACAACATCAAGTAGATCTGGCATATCCCGTATGTACAATATCAAGTATATCTCGTATACCCCGAATGTACCAAATCAGCAATCTCATATATATCCTGTAATCAATATCAAATGAATTCTCAAATGTCCTATATCCAATGTCAATGAGTCCTTTACATTCTAGGTATATTTGCATGAATAAATATGATAATGTATATAAATTAATGTCAATACACATATATTAGCGTCCCATTCCACTAATATTGGTGTGAGGGCATATATAACAGCGGCCTAATCCCCTGTAATATATACAAAGGAGTAAAAAGAAATATCATGAAACCAATATGTCAAGTATCGAAAAAGAAATGTTGATCTATCAGGTGCTGTCAACATGACTGGCCCCCTGATAGGTACGTATCATACGCTATCCCGAAAGCACGAGTGCCTAGCTCTGACCCTCGTCTTTCGACGTATCTATACATACATGACTCCCGTCGGTATCCATATGATAACCGCCGAGTCATTGGTAATATCACCGGTAGGTACTTGCCCACCTTCTAGGCTCAATCGGCATGGACCGTCGATCATCTTGCCGAGGGGAACCGTACCGGGCCCCACCATGTACCCTCATACAGCACCACTCCTCGTATGGAATATATAATCAGAACCGAAAAATCTCATGGTGGATACTGAAATGTCATATCAAGGAAAACCGGGTTTTTCAAATAATGCATAATTTCATGAACTCCCACGATCCCCAAATCCAGAAAACATCATAAAAAATCCATATCTCAATGCGAAAATCCATGAATATAATATACGCATCATAAATCTGAAATGCGAGTATATAAAGGAAAAACAGCAATTAACTGTAAGAAGTAAATATAATATCATGCGGTTCCTAATCTCTCAAATTCTAAAATAACATCAAGTAAAGGTAAACATGTAGCTATAACCAGATATATGTGCAACATAAAGGTATTGCAAGATATATGTATCTACCTATAAATAATGATGTAGTATACCCACTGGGTATAAGTGAAGTATGTGTGCAAAGTATACATGTAGCTATGACATAAAATGTGTATGTACCTATCACTAATGGTACGATACTCTATAGATATACAGGTATCTAACACATAAGTATGTGAAGGCATATGTGTAAGCAAGTGGATATACATGTATGCTAAATGTCATATGCGATAAGAAATATGAATCATTGTCTCAATGTTCCTAATCAACAATAGCATTTCTATATGTGGGTTGTGTGTGACATGGCAATTATTGACGGTGTGTGTAACATACAATCAGTGCTCGTGCAACATGAATCGTCAATAATATGTGCAGTGTTCTAAGGATACTAGTCCAAGCACAACAATAACTAAGCAGTAGGGTGAATGCGCAAATCCTAAATCTGACATAGAATATGCGACAAAAGTAACATCTCTAGCCCAGATGCATAACGCCATGCGGGCGATTCCCCTGTAGATGTTAAATCTACTCACCAACGCTCCTGGCTAAGTGAAGCCTATCATCTGTTTTCCCTTGTCGTAGCGTCCGAAGTCCCCGCTTGCGAACCTAAAATTTCACAAACACATCACATAAGCAAATATCCTACATCGACGAAAAGATATCGAAACGCAAGAATAACGCCCTGAAAATTGTACTGCGCACTTAGCGCATCTATCGCGCACGACATCGGCCAAAAACCTTAACTGGGGTCGCTAAACTACAAAACACCAAGTCTAGATCCCGATCGTTCCGATCGCGCAACACAACACAAACCATTACGAGAAATAAAATAGATATAAACTCGCAACGACCAATCGAACCCACGTCGGAAAAACCCCGAAACCTAGTAAGCAACTTATCGCAATATTTCGCACTAGTTTCAAGCTAACGCATATCTAGCGATTACAAACACCTTATAATAGCTTAACTAAGCTATCTAAACTATTTCTAAATTTTTAACACTTGCTAATCAAATTTTAGCAAAAACCTAGTAAGCAAAATTGCATAATTAAATAAAGTGCTCAATAGCAAAAATTAACATTTTCTACTAGGTTAATCTTTTCCTAATCATAAATTAACACTTCAATAAAACATTAAACACATAAATCAAGTTTTACCCTAACTTGAATTTCATAAAAATCAATTCTTGAATTTCAAACATGAAATTAAAAGCTTAAATAAACAATTAATATGCTAATTAGAAATTTAGAAACAACAAAAAGGATTAGGGTTAGGGTTTTATACCTCCACAAAAGATCAAAACCAAGAAACCAAACTCATCATATTTTCCTCCAAAATGATGTTTTGAATGAAGATCCAAGTTAGGTTTGAGTTCAAGAATGAATGAAAATGAATATATTTGAGTTTGTATGAATTAATTTGGATTTTTTCATGATTTATTTGATGCAAAATGAGTTGAAAAGGGGTGGAAATGATGGAGGGCAGCAAGGGGAAGGGAAGGGCTGGCCAAGGGAAGTGAGGGGGTATTTTTGTGAATTTTTTGTGAAGAAATTGCTTGGAAAAAGAGTAATAAATGCTAATAAATGCACTTTGCCACCTTTACACCTTTTCTTTTCTTTTTAAAATAAAACCTTATGCACTCCAAAAATATCTAGATATTTAAAAAAAAAGTTTCCAAAGTTTTCTAGTGATAAAAATAATTTATTCACAAGAGAAAAAAATTTCCCGATTTACGTGCACAAAATACCGCTTAAAATAATATTTTATTTGGGAAAAAATCTATCTGAACCAAAACCTCCAAAATACCCCTAAAGTTCGCGCACAAGCTTTATTTTAGCTAAAAAAAAGGTGTCGGTAAGTTTCTACGGAAGTTTGATCGAAATCGGGTTAAAACGGAAAATACCGACTATTTTGCCCTAAAACGGAAAAATTCGCAAAACGATTTCTGAAACGTTACAATATCAATATGTATAAGACCCTAGAGTTCTCTAACTCAATTTTCATGTGTTGTTAATTGAAAAACATTCTTTTGGTTAAAAGAAACCAAAATTTTTCTGTTTAGGTAAAGCCTGATAATTTTCCTCAATAGCAACAATTGCTCCGAAAACTGACATTAAGGATAAAATCATCCATTCTCAATTCTATGCTTCTTCTCAGCACCTGTAACGCTCGGCAGATGTGGGATTCTAATCCGGTATCTATATACTCAGGAGTTAGAGTTTATTAAGAACAGTTTTTCAAAATACAGACACACAGGAGATTCGAAACATTAAAAATGTTTCAGTGGGGTTAGTCGGGTATTCATTGTATAGACTTTTTCATTGCCCAGGCACATGACAATAGTCGCAATTTCCTTTTCTTATATCAACCCGTTTTGATCTCTCTCCATTTTACCTCCCTATAAACCGAACTTATGCTAGTTGGTTTTCTTCTTTCCATTCCTTCAGTACCAATTTTAGGATTGGAATAAAACTATCCAATAAGCATAACAGTTATACACTCCTTATATATAAGGAGCTCTTAAAGTTGAGATAAGGTAGAAAGGAGAGACAAATGAAAAATGCATCTAATCCAGAACCAGTGGCCATTCTCATACTGAAACAATTTCGCCGAGTTCGTATCTAACCATACGATGGCCTTCTAAGAAATATAGATCTCTATACCAAATATAGAGTGTTCTGGAGTTAGCAGAAGGGGAAGTAGGATAGGTAAATACATATGCGACTTTGTCATTGATTTGAGCAATCCAGACATTCTAAAGCTATCGATTGTAAAAAATTCAGTCAATATGGTTAACGAGTCCTAGTTTAAGGTGAGTCCAGGGTCACTGCTAGAAAGAGAAAAGAAACATTCGGCGTGCACTCTAACCTAGATCATATTAGTATATTTATCTAATCAGGATAGCTCCCGTTGTTCTGTCAAATTCTCCTTCAAACCCTAAAGGAGAACTAGCCAGGATTTCGTATAGAAAATTCTTCCGGGAGTACCTATTATTCATAGTAGGAATCGGGACCTAAACTATCATGGAGTGGTAACCTTGATGGAGTCAACAAGTTACCATAGAAGGTATGCAATCTCATTGTAATTTTCAACACTTGAAACTCTCGATATCGGTTTTTACTCCTAACGGCTTATGACCTTGACGAAGTCAACAAACCATAAATCGCTAGTCAAGTTCAACTCGTCATTTCGTGATTAATTTAGATTCACTCGTACCACCCTTGACGGAGTCAACAAGGCATACGACTGTCCTAACCAATCGCATTGTATGCAAGGAAGACATCACTTAGCAACCATGCACTACGGAGTCAACAAACGCAGCACAAATACTAAGTACTCTACTTCCTAAAATGAAAGAGGGTTATGGCTGGTTTTGAAGAAAACCATTAAAGTAATGAACTTGATCTCATTATAGGAACCGAGTGGTTTTGAAAGTTTATAATCGCGTAGACTTTTGCTTAAGAGTGAACTCCCTGTGAAGGGATCTAAACTCTTTCCTCATCGAATAAAGTGCAGGATATTCCTAACCAAATATCACGACGTAAAGCAAAAGAATACGGCTACAAAAACAATTTTAGTGACACAAACTTTTACCCAAGTGCGAACTTATCACGACCCAAAATATTAGCTCGCAACCAGCACTTAAATCACGCGACGTCTACAGGCATAACGTAATTCAAGTAAGCTGAAACCCAGAAATCTAAACCTTTTTAAGAAATAAAGAGGTGAAGTTTTGAAATAAAGGTATAGTAAATCATGTTTTGTCTTTTAAAAATTTGGGCAGCACCTCCCTTGTAAAAACTAACCCCGAAGACGGGTGCAACACAGAATATAATAAAATATCCCCAAACAGGAGAAAATCACGCCCAACGGCGGAAACAACCACCACAAGTATAAAAACAAGTATACGACGCCTAACGGCGAAGATCCACATAAGGAAAAGTAAAGTAAGACATCAACCCAACAAGCGAACATAAAACCCTTCGCTCAAGTCTCGCAACTATAAGTCTTCTAAGTCTGCAACATATACAATTACTAGTTTCTGATTTGATGGAGTGACTAGATACAATATGAATAATGAATACAAGAGGGGCACGATCCAACATGTACCTCCTACCACAAGCATAAAACACAAAAGCAAGCTGTGTGCCAGCGATGTCGCTACTAATCCAAGCGGACAACCTACAAGAACTGTGGCACAACGGGGGTGAGTTTCCAACTCATGAATAGAAAAACATCATCAAGTAGAAATCGAAATAAACAACGATTCCTAGGTCAACTATATCATAAAGGTAATACTATGATATCTAGGGTGACAGTATCTGCATATATGCCAACACATAATAAATGCCTATCAGCAAGTAGATAACATCCAACAATATAATCAATGCATGTATGCAGGTGGTTCTCGTCCAACAATAAAATCAATGCATGTATGTAGTGGATCTCGTCCATGTGTCAACCACTGACACAACACTCCTGCATGTAAATATCATAAAAGCATATGCAGGTAAATATGAGAATATAAAACAATGTGTGTCCCTCGCGACACAACAAAATTATGGAAACCTGAGTGTCTAACCTCAACACTCGAAACATCATGAAACCCGTGCCTAGCATCGACACGTAAATCCTCATAACTCAGGCGCCGTCCCCATAACTGGACCTGATATCATGTCTGTACATCACTCCAGTCGGTATCCCCACGATAACCGCCGAGTCCAAATACTATCACCGGTAGGTACTTGCCCACCTTCCAGGCTCATCGCCTATCATCTGCGATCATCTTACCAAAGGGAACCGTACCGAACTCCACCATGTACCCGCACACGGCACACGCACTCCTCGCATCGGGTAAATACACAAATCTCAGAACCGAGAAATCTCATGGTGGATGCACTGAAATATCATATCAAGAGAAACCGGGTTTTCAAACAATAAATAGTTTCTTGAAATACTCCCATGGTTCTCAAAACCATAAATCATATGAAATCCATATCTCAATGCATAAATCCATGAAAAAACTGATATATGCAACATAAAACAGCAGTATGCGTATATTACGGGAAAACCACTCTTTTAAATGAATCAGTTTTAAAATATGTCATGTGGTTCCCAAATCCTCCGAAATCAAGTGCAGCATCATATGAGGGGTACATGTAACTATAGCAAGATAAGTGTATCTACATGTAAGCAGGTATGTATGATGCATCTCATAAGCACAATAGCACAATAAGCAATGTCTCAATATCACATGTCAAAACAATACCACTTATGGGTATATGCAGCTATAGCAAGATATGTGGGTGTACATGTCAGTATGTATGCATGATATGCATGTAGCTGTAGCAAGGTATGCAACCTATAACAGGATGTAAGCATGTCCGTATATCTCATGCAACATGGAACAGTGATATGAACATAGCAAATATATCATAACATGATGTAGCAATCCTACTGTGTAGTGACATAGCAATTATCGATAATGAAGTGTGTGAGCCGGCAATCTGTGTAAGTGTAACATACGCATCATCGATAATGGTGTAGGTGTACTAGCACATGTATATTTAATGCAATGAGAATAACATGAATGCAGCATAAATTACCTCGTGAACTAAATGCTATAAGCTAAACGTGTCTACAATATGTATCCGAGTCGGTGAATCTATCAATCGGCCTCCAGCCTCACAACATCACGTACGGTATAATCCATCTACGGCATCCTCTAATCAAGGGTAGGGATAAATCAACAGGTAAAACTCATCGCGTACGGAAATCCACGTACGGCGGCAATAAACAAATAGGGATTCTATCAACCTATACAACATCGGGATACTGATCTAAGTCTCGTACGGTATATCACTCAAAATGCAACACATTATCCATATAAATATACCTATCTCTCAGGTCACATCCATATCAATCTCTTATCAGGGGACCTACAAAGGTATCAACAATCCCAAATCGACTCGAATCCATAAAATGACGTATTACACTAAGTCATCATATCACATCGTATACTCGTTCATCATATTAATAACTCGCAATCATATTATATAAACGTCACACTTGTTTGCTTTCAATTTGTAGCCATCATGATCACTTATCATACCATATTCTCATATGTCAATATGTCCATTAGTATCAATTTCTATCATATTATCGTTTGTAAATCCTACAATCATGTCCGTTGCATATCATTTATCAGGATAACATAAACAAACGATATTCCATATCAATGGTCGCGGGGGTGCTATACACCATCCACCCGACTTCCCGCGTAGATATAAATATACTCACCTGCTAAACTCCTCGCTTAGCCATAGTCGATGCGCTTCGTCGTCACGGAATCCATGCGAAGGTACCTACAATCAATAGGAATTTGCAAAGCTATTAATATCAAATTCCGAAATCCAAAAACGGCACGCGGTGCGCTCATAAGTTAGAACCTATAGCCTCCGCTTGCAAAACAACCAAACAACCCTCTTCGTTGACATACAAACGTCCAACGACCAAATACAATATCCAGTCGCAAAACCAAGAAATCCAAATACCGAAAAACATAGCTAAAACCCTCACTAGGGTTGCTACACATGAAAACTACTACGCTAAAAACCCAATCGTACCAATACTCATTCACAACACAATAATATCGTAGATAATAATATATACGTCATCTCTACGACAATTAAAACCCACGTTTAATTTTTTACCAAAAACCTAGTAAGCAGTTTATATCATTTTAGCTCATTTTAACACAAAGTTAGATGTTTTAAACAATCTAGTGATCACAATCATCACAATGCGGCTTAATTAAGTCATCCAAACCTTACTACCATTTTAATCTCACCCAAAACATGTTTTAGTAAAACCTAGTTTGCTAATTATCTCAATTAGATAAATAGGAATTTAACAAATATCATTCTCACAAATTGATTAAGTTTTCCAAATGTACACTTCATGATTAACCATTTAACACATCAAAACCCTAACTAGTAAACTGTAAAGTGGTTTAAGAAATTATACCGATCGATATTTGTTCTTCGGTCTTTAGCTATCATTCCACGCTCCTCGCGGCATCTTCGGTCTCCTCGTCGAAGTGGCACCACGTCAACGAATCTTTATACGGGCTCCCGCTTCAAACTGAAGAAACTTGGACATGAAGTTTGCTAACCGACATGTCAAGAAAGAAGTAGAGAGAGTGCAGGATATTTTGTCTCAAGGAACCCAAGCCATTGGGTAAAGGTAAATTGAAGTTGCCAAGAGGAGTGATGAAATGAGCTTGAGAAAATTGCAAATGAATCAATTTCCTTACCCCCAAAAATAGGCTCGGCCAAAGTGGGGATGAGATGTGTTCTGTGGAATGAGAAAAATATCAAGTGGAGAGAATGAATACTTTAATTGAACCCACACATCAATTAGTATATAAAATTCATGTCCAATGAATGGGGGGTCGGCCACATCACTGTGAATGGGGGGGGTGAGTCCAAGGGATTCAAGTGGTGACCATTAGAAAATAATATCAACATAAAATCTTAAGCTTTGACAAGAATCATTGAATGAAAGCATGAGTCACAATTGAAGCCATACTTCATGAATTAATGAAATAAGTGACTCATCAAAAACTTTCCACCTCACCAAATGATGAATTTGGCCACAAGGAAAGAATGATAATTTGGCCAAAAAAATATGCACAACATTAACCAATAATTAAGTGCATAAATAACACATTAAAATAATATTTTAATTAGGAAAAAAATCTATATGAACCAAAACATCCAATTAACCCCCAAAGCCCTCGCACTAGCACTATTCTAGTTAAACTTGGCGCAGTCAAGTCTGTACAGAGGTTTGATCACAATCGGATTAAAACGGAAAATACCGACTATTTTACCCTAAAACGGAAAAATTCGCATAACGATTTCAGAAAAGTTACAATCTTCCCCCCCTTAAAGAAATTCGGTCCCCGAATTTAAATTTAAATTTAAACCCCCAAATGCTAAAACATTTCAATAAACAGCTAAATCAACGGGGCTCCGAAATAACGGAAGATACAAAAAACTATAGCGCATCCTGTGCGCCGGAAAATGAGTACGAAAACTTAAAACCGAACTCCGTCAAGCGTCACGCAAATTATCGGACTCGCACGCATATCATCGGAGTTACAATGGAGATACAGATCTCGAAATCCACTACTGAATTCCAATATACACTAAGCAAATACTATAACATGTATATTGTACACATCCTTTTTGAAAAATCTCCAAAAACTGAAATAACATATGCAGAATCTTTTTTCTGAATCGTCGTGTGATGTGTAACTCACGGCACAAATAACGGACGCTCATTTGTAAAGAAATAATATACTTTCTGTAACGTTTCAAAATAATAAAATATTATTTTTGAGAACTTTTATAATTTAATATTATTTTAATGAATATTTTAATATTCTGGTATAATTAAATACAAATAAATGGGAAAAAATTATGGAAAATTCATAAATTAGGTATTTTATGGAATTATGCCATTTTAAAGTTTTTAAGATTAGTTATATGCTAATATAGTGCTAATCGCGAATAAAAATCGCTAATCGAATTTTTGGCATTTTTGTGCAAAAATGTGCACATATCATTTTCCATACTTGTTATATTTGTGTTACATTTCTATTGCCATGGTTGTTCTTTTGGGTTCACTATTGGAGTGAGAAGAAAAAAGAAAAGAAAAGAAAAGAAAAAGTATGATGATGAAAGAGAGAGAGACTAGGTCAACCTCCACTTTTTGAACCATACTCCCATCATTTCCTCACACCCATTTCTCTCTCCCCTCTCATGGAGCTGCTCCTGCTCCTGCTCCTGCTCCTGCTCCTGCTCCCTCATTTCCCTCCCCTTCACTTCATATATCCCTCTCATTTCCCTCACCAAAACCCCATTCCCACTTCACAAAACTTTATCCCAAGCTCACTAGCTACACATTGAACCTAGCAAGATTGGATTTGGAGGACTTTGAGCAACTCAAGAATTTTCTTGAGTTGCCAAAGAAGGTAATTTCTGCACCTATTAGAGTAGTATCTCATTTCTTGTGCATCAATACTAGTTTTGTGTCGATATGGTATCGTTTGATGGATTTGTGAAACTTCAAGTTAGGGTTTATGTGAAATCTGAAATTAAAGATGAAATTGAGGATTGTGGTGACCTTAGAACCCTTTGTGTGATGCTAATTTGTACCCAAACCTGAACTTGAAACCAGAATACGGAATTATGAAACGATGTCGGAGAAAAACTGTGAATCTGTGATCATATTTAAGAATCTTCTATCACCCCGAGACCCCAAAAATAAAATTGAGTTGACAGTGAGATGTGCAGGCACCATGGAACCACCACACCAAACCCTAGCCCCCAACTCCAAAGTACGGCTGCCAATTAATTCCTTCTGGCCGCAAATTGCGGCCAGAGCAGGAGGGAATTGCCTCGATTTTGGTGCATGGCCCTATTTCCAGTAGTCTTGGCCCTAGGTATGTCTAGTTTTGACTGATTCCAGTTAGGGTAAAATCTGGGTTGATTTGCTTGAGTTGGCGTATGATTTACGACTTGTTTTAGCATGGATTTTGGTATTTGGTGATTCGTTTCTGTCGAGTGGCGTTTGGACGTCAACGACAAGTGGATATTGAACGTGTTTACATGCGAGACGATAGGTTTTTACCTATGCGAGTAGCGTGTGATATTTTGGTTTTCGATGTAATTTTCATGTGCTTTGGCGTTGTGATATACTTGTAGGTACCCTACATGATGTGGAGGCAAAGAAGATGAAGATGGCGACATCGGCACCGACACATGAGAAGTAAGGTGAGTAGATTTATATCTACGGGGAGAAGTCGGGTAGATGGCGTATAGCACCCCCGCAGTCCATGGTGATGTATACGAATACGTATACACACATATATTTATTATGTGTTGTTTAGGATTATTGATGGTAATAATGGTATTATTGATGATAAGGATGTATAGGTTTAGTATAGTGCGGAACCCTAGAGTAGTGGTTGCACCCACACATACACGTACACATATACTTGCATACATTCTTTCATTTATCTGTGCGCATATAGAAGTATGTATATCTACACATGGGTATGGGACTATGTGTTCATATACGGATTGAGGATGATACCTGGGATTGAGGATGATACCTGGGATTGAGATGAGTCGATGAGGTTTGATTGAGGCCGTGAGATTCGGCGATACGACAGAGTTCGTATTTGAGATGTGATATGATGGTAGTGATACCTGATATGTGATGAGATGAATGTGATATTAACCCGTACCCAGCTATTGGGATGTCGTACGACGATTTACCGTACGAGCTTTATATTGATGTTAGATCCGCAATCATGTCTCAAGGATGTTATATGATATACTGTATCGTACGTGATACTATTGAGGCGAGATCACCGACTATATATATATATATATATCGACTCAGATTTAGGTGGTTTCCATGCCCCTCCCGATTGACTTGATAGTTGGGTCCGTAGTTCGCATAGTAGGCATTAGACTTGACCCGAGTCATACCTATTTCAAAACTAACGAATCGGAGATATTTTAATGATAGGCAAAAAGCGATTCTACGGATATTTTCAAGCGACGCATCTTTTCTTAAAACACCGTAGACCTTATTTTACCAAAAGCCCTGATTCGTCTTATTTCAAAAGGCAAGGTTGCATGATATATTTATTGAGGCAGGTTCTTTACTGTTGCGTTGATTATTCGATTCCGCATATTCATGCTATTTGCATTGCATCGCTTGTATTGTTGATATATTTCAGTCATGCTGCTAGGACACCGGCACCATTATCGATGATGCGTATGTTCCACGTACACTTGTTTGCCGGCTCACACACTTCATCATCGATAATTGCCATGTCACTACACTGTAGTACTGTTGAATTCAATGTATGTTGCTTACATTTCTTTACATGTCGCATACATCATGCTTTCTGATTATGCGCATTGAGATACGTTGTTTCCATGATATTTCTGGTTTTTGGGAACCGTGGGTGTTCAAAAGGAGAATATGTAATTGTTTTAAAACCCGGTTACCCTTGATATGATATTTCAGTGCGTCCACCATGTGTTTTCTCGGTGCTGAGAGCGACATGTGAAACCCGATTCGAGTAGGCGGATGAGGCCGATTGCGGGTACATGGTGGACCCGGTATGGTTCCCCGGGGCAAGAAATGTTTTTTGTGGAGTAGACGATGAGCCTGGCGGGGTGGCGAGTACCTACCGGTGATTGGTTGGACCTGGCGGTTATCCGGAGGATACTGACCAGAGTCGATAGATGGATATGGGCGTACTGCCGAGGCCGAGGGCCGATACCGCAGACAGAGCCCGTGGGCCGATCCGGACTGACGGAGCCCGATATATGAGGATTTACGTGTCGATGCTGGGCACAGTTTTCATGATGTTTTCGAGTGTCGATGCTGGGCACTCCGGTTCCATGATTTTGACGTGTCGCGAGGGACACATATGGTTTATGTCATCATATTATTCCCATGCACATGCTTTATGATATTTACATGCATGATGGTTATTGTCATTGGGTGACGAGTGGACGGGATCCACGTACATGCAGATTTGATTACATTGATCATACCTCACATTTATGATATGCTATTACCTGAGGCACTGGCACGAGTACTTGGTACTACACTCATGCATAGAGATTACCTTGCCAATTTAGCATGCTTCAGACTTATCCATATTGAGGTTTATTTATATCTGATCGTATTGACCTAGGATGGGTCATACATTCGATCTCTACTTGTAGATATTTTCTATTCACGAGTTGGCAACTCACCCCCGTTGTGCCACAGTTCTTGCAGGTTTTACCGTACAGATTCCATAGCGGCATTTCTGGCACACTGCTTCCTTATGGGTGACTTGCTTGGGTAGGTGGGTTCTTTTATATCAGAACCGCCATTGTACATGTATTATTCATTGTATCTAGAAATTCCATCAACCAAAACTTGTATATTGTTTCAGACTTAGAAAACAGTGTTGTATTATTTCGACCTTAGAGTCGTGCTTGTAGTATTACGGTTTTCTGGCTGTTTAAGTTTCTTTTTGGGTTTTGATCCTCGCCCTTTGGCGTTGTATATTATTATTGCTTGCGTGGTTGTGACCGTCGATTGACGAAGATCTAGCTCCCGCTTGGGGATGCCTTTTATCATTTCATATATATTATTCTTGTTGTACCCCGTTCGGGGCCAGTTTTTACAAAGGAAACTCTGCCGAAATTTTCGGAAAGGTTACACATTTTAAAAATGCATATTCGGCTTAGTTATTTAAAAACTTTGATTTTCGAAACATGATTTCTTTACTTCTTAAAACCAGTTTTCCTTATTTACTCCTTAAAATGGTTTTAGATTTCTGGGCTTTTGGCTTACTTGGATCAGATGGGGTCCTATAGACTTCATATGGTTCAAGGGCCGGTCACGTGCTCTTTCGGGTCGTGACAAAGTTGGTATCATAGCGCTAGGTTGACCTTGGTTCGAGTCTAAGTTTGACTATGTGGAGCCTAGGGCGTTTATATATATACGGAACTTAGGCTTGACCTTACGGAACTTAGACTTAGTCGAGGGGGTATTATACCCGAACTTTCGTCGCATAGGATGACCCTTGGTTGATGGAGTAGGTAGCTTGAGTAGAGGGACGTACCATACGCATGTTCCTCGGCATACTTACGACACGCCACTCCGCTTAAGAAATCTTAGGATGTACATTTCCTTGCACCGTATTATATTCCTTCCTATGATCTATCCTTATCGATACTGGTTATGGTTTTGCTGCCACGATTGCACGGGCAGAGTGAGCTACGGCTCGAGTTGCGTCAGCATGAGCTCGTCGTGGACGAGGACTGACCAGGGCGTGGTTCTAGAGACATACGATTGCAAATTGAGGAGTCGTCTTATTGTGTTTTCGCGTCATGAGCGTTGGATTGATCGCTTTTATAAGATTTCCGGATGTGCTGATCGGCACCAGAGGATTGAGCCACTGATAGAGGCCATCCAGGATGTGATGACCGTTGATATTATCGTTTATTCATGATGATTGAGGCATTGTTTAGCGTATAGACGAATGAGCCAGTTTTTGCTACGAATGATGAGATATCGCCCAGATGATTGGAGCTACTGCAGCATGAGCATATTCTTAGAGATATGATAGTGAGTCGCTAGTCACCGAGGATTAATGACTAGGACATATGGTTCGTTCGCTTACCCCGATGCGAGGTCATCAGGTAGATTGATTCCAGCTAGAGACGACTTCACGCAGGTTCGTTGAGAGTCGATGGAGACGACCGAATGTCAGGAACCCATCTTCCAAGTTTAAAGTATTCGGAAAGACATGCAAGCGATTCTATGGACCCTCTAGAAGAATGAAACCCTAACTCGACATAATGACCCTGTGAAAGCCTTTGAACCTTAAGGTTTGCGGCGGTCCCACGACGCCATTAGTGAGGCTTGGGTTTGCCCTTCTACGGCTAGACCACCGATGCTGTGGTATGTACTCGATACTATTAAACTATACCCGAGATGTTGAGCTCTTGGGGGATTATGAGGTTCTGACGAGTCGATCGGACGATTCGACATCTTTCGGATATCATGTGATGGGACACTGCTTGGGAGACTCCAGATACAAGCATAGTCGTTGGAGCGCAGTCTGTGTAGCCACGATGAGATGAGTCTGAATCAGTCGATATTGAAGCAGAGTGGAGTAAAGAGTTCGCATGAGATTTCGACGAGATGACGTTCCACTCCGCTGACATCAGACATGCGATACGCACGTTGAGGACGGGATTGGCTAGATATCTCCTACTGAGTGACGAAGATACCGAGTTCGTGATTTCGAGTCCGTGTTAGAGACTTCGGAGGGACCGTAGCCGAGGACATTGCAGTGCGCAGATAGAGACGCGATGTCGAAATGGTCGATGATACAGACAAGCGGGACAAGAAGTTCGTGCGAGATGCAGACGAGCTGTTACTACTCCCCGTTAAGATTTAAGGGTCGGATGGGTCTACAGGAGCGTTGGGGAACGACCATCTTCCGAGGAGATGTCGTACTAAGGACGCAGATGTCCAGAGAGTGAGAAAAGATTATGCCAGAGTACCAGCCTCCGTACAGTTTGGCTTAAGCGAGATCAGAAGAGACCTTGAGCAGGAATTCCTTCCAGTACACTGCTGCAATAAGATTTGCACCAGGAGCCGATGTGTGATGTGCATTTAGAGGACCAGAGGTCGGTGCCAGAGATGTGCTGTGTTACGAGCAATCGTGGGGATTGACCGAGAGGTGACCAGAAAAGTGCCAGAACGGAATCGTTCCTGTTAGCACACCTGACCGGGCCGATGAGCCGATGGATTGCGAGATTGGTAATCCACAGGGAAGATAAGGAACCAGAGGCAGAGGACGCCAGCCGCGAGCATGAGGCAAGTAGATATCTTGCGCCGCTAGCATTGGATGTACCGGCACCTTCTCGACTCGAAGGAGGATATACCGACGACAATATTTATGATTTATGATTTATGATTTGTGATTTTGTGATTTGACTATCACGTATCCGTCGCTTTGGATTTCGGTATTTTGGGCGATCTATTTGCATGATTTAGTCTTGATGACTGAGTTCCATGATATTTGATTTTGTGTACCATGGTTGCACCTACTGGGTATTTATACCTTGCGCATAGTTATTATTCTGGAGGTATTGATGGTGATTTCATGCACTTTTAGTGCTTTGATTTGATTTGTGCTTGCTGATGCACACGGTTGTGAGATTTTCCATCGCGGTACACTTGATTTTGATTGAGCAACATTATATATCTTCGACTTGACCCTGATATTTATGATTCTTGCACTCCGTGCTTTTGACTGGACTTACGCATGTTCGGCGTTTGCTATTGGATTTCGTGATTCCGTGCATGTTGAGTGCGCAGGGTTTAGATTTTCATTCGTGCATGATTGATGCACCGATTTGGATTTTCGCGCATGTTGGGCGCATGTTTTGAGATACGATTTTGGTGCACACCCGATGCACTAAATCGAGATTCTTCGTGCATGTCAGATGCACCGGATTTTAGCTGTCAGGCACACACGTTGCCTATGACAGATGCTTCGTGCGCACCCGTTGCACCTAGATGTGGTTTTGTGCATCTGTATGGCACAGATATGGATTTTGATTTCCGTGCCCACCAGACGCACATGGTGGTGTTATGTGCATTTTTTTTTGATTTATTCCTTTTGGAGCAGTACATTTTTATGATATTGGATATTTGTTTTCATACTGAGCAGGACTAGTCAGAGGACGGTACCTGGATATATTTTGCATGCATTGATAGTTCGAAGGGATTTCCAAAGAGCGAGCTATGGTCTCGATATATATATACCCACGTGTCCGATATGACACGAAACGTTTTAAAAATAAGGAAACCCTTCTAAATTGTTTTCAAAACGGCGGAACGTACCTATTAAACAAAGGATATATATATACGTATATAGTTATTTTCTTATGAAAAATGTCCGCCACTGTGCAGTGTTACGCGCATCGCACAGCGACTTAAAAAGATTTGGCATTCATTTACATCAGCTATTCACAAGTATAGATTGGATGTCTACATGTATAATTCTGATCTATATCATATTGGTTTTGTATTGGATTTGACATTTATGTCTTTACCATGACTCCGATGATCGCGGGATGCTTGACGGAGTATTACTTTTGAGTTATCTGCTCAGTACTCATGCGCATGCATTGCGCTATGATACGTTTTATGTATTGCTGATTTCGGAGCCCCGACGACTTGGAATTTGTATCGAAATGTTTTAGTATTTGGGGGTTTTAAATTTAAATTCGAGGACCGAATTTTTTTAAGGGGGTAGATTGTAACGTTTCAAAATAATAAAATATTATTTTTGGGAATTTTTATAATTTAATATTATTTTAATGAATATTTTAATATTCTGGTATAATTAAATACAAATAAATGGGGAAAAATTATGGAAAATTCTAAAATAGGGTATTTTATGGAATTATGCCATTTTAAAGTTTTTAAGATTAGTTATATGCTAATATAGTGCTAATCGCGATTAAAAATCGCTAATCGGATTTTTGGCATTTTTGTGCAAAAATGTGCACATATCATTTTCCACACTTGTTACACTTGTGTTACATTTCTATTGCCATGGTTGTTCTTTTTGATTCACTATTGGAGTGAGAAGAAAAAAGAAAAGAAAAGAAAACGTATGATGATGAAAGAGAGAGAGACTAGGTCAACCCCCACTTTTTGAACCATACTCCCATCATTTCCTCACACCCATTTCTCTCTCCCCTCTCATGGAGCTGCTGCTGCTCCTACTCCCTCATTTCCCTCCCCTTCACTTCATAGATCCCTCTCATTTCCCTCACCAAAACCCCATTCCCACTTCACAAAACTTGCTCCCAAGCTCACTAGCTACGCATTGAACCTAGCAAGATTGGATTTGGAGGACTTTGAGCAACTCAAGAATTTTCTTGAGTTGCCAAAGGAGGTAATTTCTGCACCTATTAGAGTAGTATCTCATTTCTTGTGCATCAATACTAGTTTTGTTTCGATATGGTGTCGTTTGATGGATTTGTGAAACTTCAAGTTAGGGTTTATGTGAAATCTGAAATTAAAGATGAAATTGAGGATTGTGGTGACCTTAGAACCCCTTGTGTGATGCTAATTTGGACCCAAACCTTAACTTGAAACCAGAATACGGAATTATGAGACGATGTCGAAGAAAAACTGTGAATCTGTGATCGTATTTAAGAATCTGCTATCACCCCGAGACCCCAAAAATAAAACTGAGTTGACAGTGAGATATGCAGGCACCATGGAACCACCACACCAAACCCTAGCCCCCAACTCCAAGTACGGCCGCCAATTAATTCCTTCTGGCCGCAAATTGTGGCCAGAGCAGGAGGGAATTGCCTCGATTTTGGTGCATGGCCCTATTTCCAGTAGTCTTGACCCTGGGTATGTCTAGTTTTGACTGATTCCAGTTAGGGTAAAATCTGGGTTGATTTTCTTGAGTTGGCGTATGATTTACGACTTGTTTTAGCATGGATTTTGGTATTTGGTGATTCGTTTCTGTCGGGTGGCGTTTGGACATCAACGACAAGTGGATATTGAACGTGTTTACATGCGAGACGATAGGTTTTTACCTATGCGAGTAGCGTGTGCTATTTTGGTTTCCGATGTGATTTTCATGTGCTTTAGCGTTGTGATATACTTGTAGGTACCTTAAGTGATGTTGAGGCAAAGAAGATGAAGATGGCGACATCGGCACCGACACATGAGAAGCAAGGTGAGTAGATTTATATCTACGGGGAGAAGTCGGGTGGATGGCGTATAGCACCCCCGCAGTCCGTGGTGATGTATACGAATATGTATACGCACATATATTTATTATGTGTTGTTTAGGATTATTGATGGTAATAATGGTATTATTGATGATAAGGATGTATTGGTTTAGTATAGTGCGGAACCCTAGAGTAGTGGTTGCACCCACACATACACGTACACATATACTTGCATACATTCTTTCATTTATCTGTGCGCATATAGAGGTGTGTGTATCTACACATGGGTATGGGACTATGTGTTCATATACGGGATTGAGGATGATACCTGGGATTGAGGATGATACCTGGGATTGAGATGAGTCGATGAGGTTTGATTGAGGCCGTGAGATTCGGCGATATGACAGAGTTTGTATTTGAGATGTGATATGATGGTAGTGATACCTGATATGTGATGAGATGAATGTTATATTGACCCATACCCAGCTATTGGGATGTCGTACGATGATTTACCGTACGAGCTTTATATTGATGTTAGATCCGCACTCATGACTCGAGGATGTTATATGATATACTGTATCGTACGTGATACTATTGAGACGAGATCACCGACTATATATATATATATATATATATATATATATATATATATATATATCGACTCAGATTTAGGTGGTTTCCATGCCCCTCCCGATTGACTTGATAGTTGGGTCCGTAGTTCGCATAGTAGGCATTAAACTTGACCCGAGTCATACCTATTTCAAAACTAACGAATCGGGGGTATTTTAAAGATAGGAAAAAAGCGATTCTACGGATATTTTCAAGCGACGCATCTTTTCTTAAAACACCGTAGCCCTTATTTTACCAAAAGCCCTGATTTGTCTTATTTCAAAAGGCAAGGTTGCATGATATATTTATTGAGGCAGGTTCTTTACTGTTGCGTTGATTATTCGATTCAGCATATTCATGCTATTTGCATTGCATCGCTTGTATTGTTGATATATTTCAGTCATGCTACTAGGACACCAGCACCATTATCGATGATGCGTATGTTCCAAGTACACTTGTTTGCCGGCTCACACACTTCATCATCGATAATTGCCATGTCACTACAATGTAGTACTGTTGCATTCAGTGTATGTTGCTTACATTTCTTTACATGTCGCATACATCATGCTTTCTGATTATACGCATTGAGATATGTTGTTTTCATGATATTTCTGGTTTTTGGGAACCGTGGGTGTTCAAAAGGAGAATATGTAATTGTTTTAAAACCCGGTTACCCTTGATATGATATTTCAGTGCGTCCATCATGTGATTTCTCGGTGCTGAGAGCGACATGTGAAACCCGATTCGAGGAGGCGGATGAGGCAGATTGCGGGTACATGGTGGACCCGGTATGGTTCCCCGGGGCAAGAAATGTTTTTCGTGGAGTAGACGATGAGCTTGGCAGGGTGGCGAGTACCTATCGGTGATTGGTTGGACCTGGCGGTTATCCGGAGGATACTGACCAGAGTCTATAGATGGATATGGGCGTACAGCCGGGGCCGAGGGACGATACCGCAGACAGAGCCCGTGGGCCGATCCGGACTGACGGAGCCCGATATATGAGGATTTACATACCGATGCTGGGCACAGTTTTCATGATGTTTTCGAGTGTCGATGCTGGGCACTCCGGTTCCATGATTTTGACGTGTCGCGAAGGACACAGATGGTTTATATCATCATATTATTCCCATGCACATGCTTTATGATATTTACATGTATGATGGTTATTGTCATTGGGTGACGAGTGGACGGGATCCACGTACATGCATATTTGATTACATTGATCATACCTCACATTTATGATATGCTATTACCTGAGGCACTGGCACGAGCACTTAGCACTACACTCATGCATAGAGATTACCTTGCCAGTTTAGCATGCTTCAGACTTATTCATATTGAGGTTTATTTATATCTGATTATATTGACCTAGGATGGGTCATACATTCGATCTCTACTTGTAGATATTTTCTATTCACGAGTTGGCAACTCACCCCCGTTGTGCCACAGTTCTTGCAGGTTTTGCCGTACAGATTCCATAGTGGCATTTCTGGCACACTGCTTCCTTATGGTTGACGTTCTTGGGTAGGTGGGTTCTTTTGTATCAGAACCGCCATTGTACATATATTATTCATTGTATCTAGAAATTCCATCAACCAAAACTTCTATATTGTTTCAGACTTAGAAAACAGTGTTGTATTATTTCGACCTTAGAGTCGCGCTTGTAGTATTACGGTTTTCTGGCTGTTTGAGTTTCTTTTTGGGTTTTGATCCTCGCCCTTTGGCATTGTATATTATTATTGCTTGCGTGGTTGTGACCGTCGATTGACGAAGAGCTAGCTCCCGCTTGGGGATGCCTTTTATCATTTCATATATATTATTCTTGTTGTACCCCGTTCGGGGCCAGTTTTTACAAAGGAAACTCTGCCGAAATTTTCAGGAAAGGTTAAACATTTTAAAAATGCATATTCGGCTTAGTTATTTAAAAACTTTGATTTTCGAAACATGATTTCTTTACTTCTTAAAACCAGTTTTCCTTATTTACTCCTTCAAATGATTTTAGATTTCTGGGCTTTTGGCTTACTTGGATCAGATGGGGTCCTATAGACTTCATATGGTTCAAGGGCTAGTCACGTGCTCTTTCGGGTCGTGACACTTTCATATTTGTTTTGCTCAAAAATTACGTTCCGCCCTTTTTTAAAATATCCCAAAAGGTTTTCTTTTGTAAACGTTCGTGTCTCTCGCAGACACGTAAGAAATAGCGAGACTATAGCTCCATTTTGAATGACCTCTTGGTAACTTTTTATGCATGCAAAGTACACAGGTACTGTCCTCGGATCAGTCCTGCTAGGGTACTACAAAGTATAGGGCCTCATCATGGAAACAAAATGCTCAAAAGCAAAATCAGCCTAAAACGGCTTGTCCGACCATCACGTGTGTCTGGTGCGCATAGAAACCAAATCCAAGTACAGGTGCCACAATATGCACAAAAGTAAGACTAAGTGCAACGAGTGTGCACGAAAGCATCTATCCAATGCAACTGGCGTGCACGATAATAACTAGTGCATCAAAAGTGCCCGAAAATCTCAATCCAGTGCAACTAACATGCACGAACGAAAATCCCAATTGAGTGCATCAGGTGTGCACAAAAAAATCATATCACGCGCCCAACGTGCGCGAAAGTCCAAATCAAGTGCATCTGTCATGCATGAACGAAATCGAAATCAAATGCATCCCACATGCACGAAAACAAACATCAAGTACACACGCGTACGAAAACACAAATCTGGTAAACGAATGCTCAAAGACATAAATCGGGTGCAACAAATGCACGGAGTATAAACTTAGTGCAACCAATGCACGAAATACGAATCTGGTGCATCAAGTCTACGAAATATCAATCCTGTGTATCCACTGCACGAAATATCAAATTATGTGCATCCACTGCACGAAATATCAAATCATGTGCATTTAGTGCACGAAATATCAAATCATGTGCATCTAGTGCACGAAATATCAAATCCTGTGCATCTAGTCCACGAAATATCAAATCATGTGCATCCACTGCACGAAATATCAAATCCTGTGCATGTACTGCACGAAATATCATAACCACTGTAGGAAATCCAGGAAATCATAAACATGTGCAGCTAAGGCACAAAATCGACATCAACACCACGGTGTAAAAAAATATATATCTCAAGTGCAATAACTATGTACAAAAATATAAATACCCAGTAGGTGCAGCCATGGTGCACAAAAACCATGTCCTAAAACTCAATCATCAAAACTCAAATCCAAGCGCTATAAGCGTGATACTCAGATCACAATGCAAATCGCAACAAATGACATTGAGGTACACCTCCTACAATATCGAAAAAATATGGGTGCGCCCAAACGGGCAGAGCAAGAACACCCGCTTGCCTCCTGCTCACAGTCTGGCATCTTTTGTCTCTGGGTCCTTATTTCTCTGTGGATCACAAATCTCGCGCTCTATCGGCTCATCTGCCCGGTCAGGTGTGCTAACAGAAACGATTCCGCTCTGGCACTCCTCAGGCCAACTCTCGGCCAATTAGTATGATCACTCATAAAGTATCACGTCACTGGCGTCGGCCTCTGGACCTCTGAATACACATGACACAACTGATCCTCGGTGCAATCTCATCGCAGCAGTGTCCTGAAAGGAACCGGCTCAAGGTTTCTTCCGTTCTCGCCTATACCGAACTTTACGGAGGCTGGTACACTTACATAATCTTTTCTCGTTCTCTAGACATCTGCGTTCTCAGCACAGCATTCCTTCGGGAACTGGTTGTATCCAAAAGCCTCTGCATATATATCAGGTCTCTAATCTCGACGGGGAGCAACGACAGCTCATCAGCATCATGCACGAACCTCTTGTTCCACTCGTCCTTATTATCGTCGACCTTGACATCATGTCATGCTATCTGCGTACTGCAAATGTTCTTGACGACAATCAATCTGTAATCTCTCGCACGGATTCGAAATCACAAACTCGGTATCTTCATCACCTGTAGAAGATCTTTAACTGAACACGTCATCGGGAACTCGTCCCAACCATCGGAGGAATACTCAAAACTCATCCGTTTCTCAACCAACTCACAACACATCTGGGTGAGGTCCTCTATCTGAAACTGGTCAGCTTACCGATCTCACATCGGAACATCCGACGAACAACGTCATCTTTGGATCGATCTACTCTAGATCTGAGTAAGACTCTCCACACTGGAAATATTCAACTCAACAGGGCCTCCGTCGGCACATCAAATTTGACGAATCACTTTCGTCTCTCAACTCAGGATAGACTAGCTATCACACATCGCATCTCTTCCTGGAAGCTCCAACGATCTCAGCTCGTAAGCTCTGGAAGCGACATCACATCAATCTCAGCAACAGCTGGGTCATCAGTCGGCACGGTCGATGACATCACAATCTCTGAGATATGCTGTACATCAACAGTCCTTTCACAGCAGGAAGCCTCTAACAATAGCCTGATCACCCGGTACAAAACCGCACACTCATCTCAACGAGAGGTCACAACACCACACTACATCGATACGTTCCCATGTCACCAGAAAACACGATGGTCAGTCCTCATCCACGACGAGCTCGCCCTGACCGCATCACCAGCAGCAGCTCAAACTGCGCTCAAATCATGGTGACAGGAACCTCAATCAAGTATCAACGAACAAAGATCAAGTGATGAAATGAATCAACATATCCCAAAATGGATACATGATCAATAGGAGGAGTCAAATCACTGAGAAAATGATCATGGAGGCGAATAAAATCAAAGATCTCAAATGGATGTATAATCAAAGAAACGAAGAGAATCACAAGTCTCAAGATATGTACATCGTAAGGTTTCTTAAGTGGAGTATCGTATCGTAAATATGCCGCGGAACATACGTACGGTACATCACTCTACTCAAGCTACCTACTCCATCAATCAGGGTCAGCCTATGAAACGAAAGTTCGGGTCTAACACCCCCTTGTTCAAATCTAAGTTCCGTAAGGTCAAGCCTAGGTTCCAAAATATATACGCCCTAGACTCCACATAGTCAAACCTAAACTCGAACCAAGGTTAAACCTAGCGCTCTGATACCAACTTTGTCACAACCCAAAATATTAGCTCGCGACCAGCACTTAAATCACGCGACGTCTACAGGCGTAACGTAATTCAAGTAAGATGAAACCCAGAAATCTAAACCTTTTTAAGAAATAAAGAGGTGAAGGTTTGAAATAAAAGTATAGTAAATCATGTTTTGTCTTTTAAAAATTTGGGCAGCACCTCCCTTGTAAAAAGTAACCCCGAAGACGGGTACAACACAGAATATAATAAAGCGTCCCCAAACGGGAGCAAATCACGCCCAACGGCGGAAAAAACCACCACAAGTATAAAAACAAGTATACGACGCCCAACGGCGAAGATCCACACAAGAAAAAGTAAAGCAAGACATCAACCCAACAATAGAACATAAAACACATCGCTCAAGTCTCGCAACTACAAGTCTTCTAAGTCTACAACATATACAATTACTAGTTTCTGATTTGATGGAGTGACTAGATACAATATGAATAATGAACACAAGAGAGGCACGATCCAACATGTACCACCTATCATAAGCAAAACACCCAAAAGCAAGTTGTGTGCCAGTGATTCCGCTACTAATCCAAGCGGACAACCTGCAAGAACTGTGGCACAACGGGGGTGAGTTGCCAACTCATGAATAGAAAAACATCATCAGGTAGAAATCGAAATAAACAACGATTCATAGGTCAACTATATCATAAAGTTAATACTATGATATCTAGGGTGACCGTATCTGCATATGTGCCAACACATAATAAATGCCTATCAGCAAGTCGATAATATCTAACAATATAATCAATGCATGTATGCAGGTCGATCTCGTCCAACAATAAAATCAATGCATGTATGCAGTGGATCTCTTCCACGTGTCAACCACTGACACAACAACTCCTGCATGTAAATATCGTAAAAACATATGCAGGTATATATGAGAATATAAAACAGCGTGTGTCCCTCGCGACACAATAAAATCATGGAAACCTGAGTGTCTAACCTCGACACTCGAAACATCATGAAACCCGTGCCTAGCATCGAGACATAAATCATCATAACTCAGGCGTCGTCCCCACGACTGGCTCTGATGTCATGTATGTACATCGCTCCGGTCAGTATCCCCACGATAACCGCCGAGTCCAAATACTATCACCGGTAGGTACTTACCCACCTTCCAGGCTCATCGCCTATCATCTGCGATCATCTTGCCGAGGGGAACCGTACCGGGCTCCACCATGTACCCGCACACGGCTCACTCACCCCTCGCGTCGGGTAAATATCATAAATCTCAGAACCGAGAAATCTCATGGTGGACGCACTGAAATATCATATCAAGAAAAACCAGGTTTTCAAACAATAAATAGTTTCTTGAAATACCCCCACGATTCTCAAAACCATAAATCACATGAAATCCATATCTCAATGCGTAAATCCATGAAAAAACTGATATATGCAACATAAAACAGCAATATGAGCATATTAAGGGAAAAACCGCTCTTTTAAATGAATCGGTTTTAAAATATGTCATGCGGTTCCCAAATCCTCCGAAATCAAGTGCAGCATCATATGAGGGGTACATGTAACTATAGCAAGATAAGTGTATCTACATGTAAGCAGGTATGTATGATGCATCACATAAGCACAATAGCACAATAAGCAACGTCTCAATATCATATGTCAAAACAATACCACTAAGAGGTATATGCAGCTAGCAAGATATGTGGGTGTACATGTCAGTATGAATGCATGATGTGCATGTAACTGTAGCAAGGTATGAACCTATAAGAGGATATAAGCATGTCCGTATATCTCATCCAACGTGGAACAGTGATATGAACATAGCAAATATTTCATAACATGATATGCCAATTCTACTGTGTAGCGACATAGCAATTATCGATGATGAAGTGTGCGAGCCGGCAATCTGTGTAAGTGTAACATACGCATCATCGATAATGGTGTAGGTGTACTAGCACAGGTATATTTAATGCAATGAGAATAACATGAATGCAGCATAAAGTACCTCGTGAACTAAATGCTATAAGGTATACGTGTCTACAATATGTATCCGATTCGGTGAATCTATCAATCGGCCTCCAGCCTCACAACATCATGTACGGTATAATCCATCGTACGACATCCTCTAATCAAGGGTAGGGATAAATCAACAGGTAAAACTCATCGCGTACGGAAATCCACGTAAGGCGGCAATAAACAAATAGGGATTCTATCAACCTATACAACATCATGGTACGGATCTAAGTCTCGTACGTCATATCACTCAAAATGCAACACATTATCCATATAAATATACCTATCTCTCAGGTCACATCCATGTCAATCTCGTATCAGGGGACCTACAAAGGTATCAACAATCCCATATCGACTCGAATCCATAAAATGACGTATCACACTAAGTCATCATATCACATCGTATACTCGTTCATCACATTAATATCTCGCAATCACATTATATAAACGTCACACTTGTTCTCTTTCAATTTGTAGCCATCATGATTCACTTATCATACCATATTCTCATATGTCAATATGTCCATTAGCATCAACTTCTATCATATTATTGTTTGTAAATCCTACAATCATGTCCGTCGCATATCATTTATCAGAATAACATAAACAAACGATATTACATATCAATGGTTGCGAGGATGCTATACGTCATCCACCCGACTTCTCCCGTAGATATAAATCTACTCACCTGCTAAACTCCTCGCTTAGCCGTAGTCGATGCGTTTCGTCGTCACGGAATCCATGTGATTGGTAAAGATTTTGTATGCGTTTTAAATTTAAGAATATACCGCAATCAAGACAGTGTCGCTTGGTAGCTAGCCGGTTGAGTACGGGTCGGTCCACAGGGAGAAGGATTCCTTTTCTTTATGTTCTAATGAGTTAAGTCCAAAAAATTGGTGGTTTTGTTGTAGATCTATGAATGAGAATAAATTGATAAAAAGACTTGCTAGGGTTAGGATTAGGTTAGTTCAAAAAATGGATTCTTCTCGCTTCTATCAATGCCCTAATTAAGAATATAGGTGTTAGGGTAATAGTCAACAACGGGGATTAGCACGACTAGGAAGAAACTAAGTTTCTACCCTTTGGTCCTTGTCCGTCCGTTCTTGGCTCTTAGCCCTAACCTCTGGTTAATTCAACCACAACCGGTCTAACTAGAGAATCACCACTATCTTGTAGGATAGGATGCCGTAGTGAGCGGATTATGGTTGATTTAAAGAGAGTCCTTTAAATAAAATTATTTGGGTAAAGAAAGGAGGGAGAGAGATTTCCTTCTCTCAAACCTTCTATATCCTAACCCTAGCAAGTGAGCAATTACTCTCCCATTAGGAAGATGACAATCAAATTCATTTTTATAATTTTTAATATTAGAAAATAAATTGCAGATAATAAAAGAACAGATAAAAATTGCAGGAATTAAAATTGCAGATAGAAAAAGAAACTTACTTTATTGATACCTCTTCAACGATTACAATGAAATTGAAATTTAGATCTAGAAAATAAAAAGAGGCACACTAAAAAGAGGCACAAAAATAAAGAGAGGC
Organism: Agapanthus africanus; assembly: GCA_030015575.1. Lineage (NCBI taxonomy): Eukaryota > Viridiplantae > Streptophyta > Magnoliopsida > Asparagales > Amaryllidaceae > Agapanthus > Agapanthus africanus. The sequence goes on from JASDDO010000004.1 coordinate 285,151,997, forward strand.
GTCAACTTTCCTATTTATAGATAGGAGAAACCCTAGGTTTTACATCTGATCCACACACGAAATTACAGAACTACCCTAAGAAAGCCTGGTCAAAGCACCGACACCCACCGACTGATGCACCGACACGTGCACCATACGGCCGCGGAACCGCGGCAGAATAGCCTGTTTGGCCGCGGTTCCATGTCCATTTGGTTGGTTCTTGGTCTCAATCTTTCAGGGTTGCTTCATGTTGTTTTTATCTTCTGTTTTCTTCACTTGGTTCCTCAGAATATCTTCTATTTTATTCCAGATCTCCACAGTGCATAATGTTGTGGACTTTTACCGTAAGGTTCGCGTTGAAGTCTTTAATCCTGTGTTACCCTTTTACTTAGTGCATTGAACTGTCTAATGATTTTCATTTGTTACTTGAACTGGTAGGCGACATCATACGGATTCATCTATTGTTGGTCGTAGTCTCACATTTGTAGTGACTTTTCATGAATTTCACTGTAACGATCTGAGAACCTGTAACCTACAACTATTTAGCAGACATGGATCAAAAGCACCTATTTATATATAATATGATTAAGAATGGGCGATATAATAATGCAAAATTCTGATATGAACAAATACCTCCAAACTTATCTTTTGCTCGTCCTGAGCAAAGCCAATTTTATTCTCGAAAAATCCTAACCTCACTTTCGCAGGGAATCGCGATTGCACTGAGCTTGTGCAATAAGCCGTTAAACCTCTAGATGTCCCTAGTAGGAGGAGTGTTGTCTCCTGAGGGTTTTCAGCGGATACTACCCACAAAATCCAATCAATTTGGCATGTTGACTTTCATTCTTCAATTCGGTATTCTAGCAAGAAATTCTATTATTTTCAACTTAGAAATCATCAACCCATATTTTTCACACTCACTTTTCATTTAACTTAAGATTGTATATGTTCTGCAAATTTATTAAGCTTTCAGCGTCTTTTGAATTTTCCTTCTAAGGTTCCATCTCAACTTAGGAATTTTTATCATCTCTACTGAAGGTATAAGTCTTATCTTTCATTCCTATCTCTCATCCAAACCCCAATCATATACCCCTACGTGTGTGTATGTATCACCCCTATACTTGAAAATTCAATTCAAGCTATCATACTCTTGTCCATCTTCCAAAATACTTTTAGTTGGTGAATTTTAGATAAAATTGCTCACGCATCCTTCATGCGACCGTTAATACTTCTTGAGGTACTAACGACCGATTACAAAATGTGCTTGCGCATTTAGGCGTATTTTCTCGTCTTGTAATAACTAAGGCTTAGCAGTGACTCCCAAACCAGTTGTTCTTAGGCACTAGGTGATAAAGCACCCTTGCTATATTTTTTACTTATGCTGCCTTAAGCAATTACAAAACCAGTGTTCATTTTTTTTTATGTCTCTTTGTTCACCATTTATACTTTTATTTTATTTTCTTTCATACTAAGGTTTTTAGACCAGAGCATTTCAAGGTATCCTCTACTATTCCAAGTTTCAAAGTGTGTGTAAGTTCATGTAGTAGGGTATATATTTTCAGAATTTAGACTAAAGGTTCAGAATTTATTTTTCAGACTTACACTTCAAATTAAAATTTCAATACTCTTCCCTTATTTTGACTTAGCCCAAGAACTGAACTCAAAATTTGCCTATTTCTAAATAAACTGTAAGGAAATATATTTTCTATAATTAAACTTTAAGAAAGATTATTTTTAGGGTTTTTAATTTACCAAGTTTAGGATCTAGTTTTTCCTAACTAGTCAACCGTCATGTTGAACTTAAGTCAAATATGGCCAAAATTGAACTTTTTAATTTTTTTTTTAATTTTTGATTTTTATGGGTTTTAAAATAAGCATGCAAATGCAAAAATATACATATGAATGTGAAGGAAGAAAGCTTACCGAGCACACCCCCAAAGTTAAACTTGACAGTACCCTCACTGTCAGGCTACACCAAGAGGGTCAAAATTGTCGGTACTCCCCTGTTTGTTTATTTATTATTTATTTATTTATTTTATTAACAGAAAAAGAAAACAAAATATATATACACAAAAAGGTTCCCCAAACTTAAGTGAAACATTGTTTCCACTGTTGCCATTTTTTTTAAATCTCATAAACTTGTAAACTTGGGAGGAAAAATTTATTAACAGGGACATGAAATATGATCATGAAAATCTCCCCCAAACTTATTTTTGGCTCACCACTTTGAGTTAGAAAAAATTATTTTCAAGAGCCAAATTATAACCCCTTCCCAAAACTTAAGTTAAACAATGTTAAACTTTTAAAGAAGGGGTTCAAAGTTATTGGTCAATGCCAAACTTTGCAAAGACCAAAAGTCAACACCAACCATTTGAAGAATTTATCAATGTAACGTATAGGTCGATGGAAGAACATGTTATATAGAGCCAAGAAGAAGTGGGAAAGAGAGTTTGCGTAAACGTGAATGTGAGGAGATAAGAGGTGATAATAAATAAAAACGAGAATGTGAATGATCAAAAATGAGTGAAATATTGGCATTCTCTTATTTTATAAGAAGAAAGGGTGGTGGTTCAACTTCTATAGGTGGAGGTTGATTAATCACAAAATCCATCTTGTTTAGGAATGTAAGTTCATCAGCAAAAAGTTTTTCAAAACTCTCATCGATGTAATTGAACATTTTACTGTCAGTAAGTTTTGTGCTAGAATTTATCATAGTTGATTTATCAAAAATTATGGAGGTAGGAGACTCGAAAAACTCATCTACCTCATTTTCAAAATTATCCAAATCAAGTTGTCTTTCTGGAATGATCAAGCTTGAATTATCGGATTGTGATTCATCAACACTCACTGAAATTATAGGAAGAATAGAAGAAGAACCTAAGAAAGTGGGAGGAAGAAGTTGAATACGAACTTGAGGGTGGAGATGGAGTGTATAAATTAGCACAATTTGTATTACCGATGTGTAAAAAGCGATTGTGCTAATCTATCAACCCACTGAGAAATGAGGTCAAATCCCTCAAGATTCGTGAGAAAACATGGGTACGTCAAACTTGGTAAACCATACATAAAAAATGAAAGTGATAAGGTTTCTTGCGCGGTCGAAACGATGGAAATGATGAAGGGGGTGATTTAGGAAAGGTAACAGTTAAAGGTTCAGGAGGGTGTACACAGTCAGTGGAAGGGACAGGATGAATTGGAAAATCCGACTCATCAAGAAAAACTGGTTCATCCTCAATACTATCCTCAAAATTCCTCTCAAAAGTTATCTCATTCATGCATTTATCATCAAAATCCAGACACATATGAAGTTCGGGAAAAACGGTTAATGACTCAGGATGATGAATTGGAGAGAGAAACTCATCCAAATATGTGGGTTCATCATACGAAATATTCCCAGCGTCGATATCCTCAATCAAGTGAAAATCATTTTTTTCATACACCTCATCAAAAGCATGGATATTAATCAATTCAGGTTCTAGAGTGGAGGTGTAGAGCTCAAAAGGATTGGTGATGGTTTCACTCGAAAGGGACCCTTCACAATCAGGTAAATCAAACACTACAAGTCGCACAACTCATTACTCATTCTATCTTCAATTGATGAATCACGTGGGACACTCGATAGACATTCAAAACCGGAGTTGTGGGATTCAATTGGGGATGGGTAGGTTTGATTTGGAAGGGTGCACAGCTCACTCTCTCTACTCAAATTTTCAACATGTCCTACCGCCTCGTCATACATTGGAAAATTTGGAGCTAGTTGGAAACTAGCTACCGGGTCACTAGGTTGTATAAGGGCGGCCATGGACGCATTCAAATCCCTCATCTATTGGTATGACGCTACCATAAAGTCTTCCAACGACTGTTCCAGCATAGACATGGGTTGTGACGGGGTTTCAGTAAAAGATTCAAAATTGTTTGGATACGTAAAACTCCCAAATGACTGTGCAGAAGCAATGTCTAGGGAAGGTGCAAAAGTTGGGTAGGATGGATAGGAATTGAATGGTTGGACAGTATTAGGATCAACATTTGGATAAAAAGGTGAATGGAATTGTAGATCCCAAGAACTGGAAGTGTTGAAAGGAGTGAAAGATCGGCTACGAGATTGTTCAATATGTTCAGCAATAGACATGGGTTTCGGAGTTACAACCGGACTCTCAAAAGGAGTATCAACGTAAGAAGGTGGTGAAGGTTGAAATGGTTTATATAAGGTGGATTGCGGAGTCCAACTGGTTGTCCTAGACGCGTCTATCCGATCTTTCAAAGAAATTTTGGGCATGGAGGGGTCGTTCGAAATTCGACCAAAACAAGAAGCGTAGGAAGTAATGTCTGGTTGAGGGTACCAAAGTTCGGCAAGAGTTTTGCGAGGTGGGGTACCCATGATGTGAAGAGAAGAAAATGAATGTGGATTTTTTTATTTTTTATTTTTGTTTTTTTAATTTTTTTTATATATTTTTTTAAAAAATTGTTTGTTTTGGGAGTTATGAAATTTTTGAAAGTGTCTTTTTTAGAAAGAGTTTTGCAAAAATTTTGTACGGAACTACGACACACTTTCAAACAATCACAATTGAAGCATGCACAATCAAGCCTAAAGCTAGGGTCTCCTAAGTCAACTAGACTGCTCCTAACCGGTCCAAAGCGACAAGTTGTGAGATATCCCTCAAATCGTCTCTTCACCGCCAATTGTGGCCAGGTAAGCACAAGTGAAGAAAGGAGGGTTCCGCTCACAAATCACCGTGAGACGGGCCTTTTAAAGTTACCTTTCTCACTTGTCTAGCCTAGGCACCACAAAGTCAGGTTTAGATAAACGACTGAATGCCCACAATCTTCATCTGTCCTAATGAGCGCGACAGTCTTGAATTGGATGAGTCTAGATATTTTTTTAATTAGCTCAAGATTGATGCATATGCTTTTTGTGATTTATGTGGTCATAGGAAGGGTAATGAAATCCCCACCCAATCTGAGTTGGTGTTATAGCCCCTTAAATTCCGTATTAATTATGCAAAGCAGTTAACATACCAAATATCTAAAACACTTGCAAATTTTTTTTTATTTGGCAGCGCAAAGAATCCTACACAAAAACAATTTATTGGGTAGGAAGAAGAAGTTGATGTGCAAAGAATAAGAATATTTTTTTTTATTTTAGTGGAGTGCAGAGGAGAGGAGAGGAGAAAAGAGATACTCACAGAGAATTTTTAACTGCTGACGTCACAGGTTGACCGCGGTTCCGCGGTCAACCTGTGAAGTCTGCCGCGGTTCCGCGGCGGTTTAGTTGGTTTAGATCTCCAAAAATTTTCTCTGTGTTGTTTGGATTCTCCCCTGTCTGCTCAGATCCTCTTATTCTTGATTTATTCACCGGGCTTGCTCCAGATCTGAAACAGAGTTTGCTCCAAGCCTGCACACTTGCACAAAAACCTTTCAAAAAGATCAAGATGATTTTTATTTTTATTTTATTTTATTTTATTTTTTTGTTTTAAATTTTTTTAATTTTTTTAATTTTTTTATTAACCCGAAATTACACAAAGAAAGATACTACCGTCTCCCCGGCAACGGCGCCATTTGATTGGTAAAGATTTTGTATGCGTTTTAAATTTAAGAATATACCGCAATCAAGACGGTGTCGCTTGGTAGCTAGACGGTTGAATACGGGTCGGTCCACAGGGAGAAGGATTCCTTTTCTTTATGTTCTAATGAGTTAAATCCAAAAAATTGGTGGTTTTGTTGTAGATCTATGAATGAGAATAAATTGATAAAAAGGTTTGCTAGTGTTAGGATTAGGTTAGTTCAAAAAAGGGATTCTTCTCGCTTCTATCAATGCCCTAATTAAGAATATAGGTGTTAGGGTAATAGTCAACAACGGGGATTAGCACGACTAGGAAGAAACTAAGTTTCTTCTCTTTGGTCCTTATCCGTCCGTTCTTGGCTCTTAGCCCTAACCTATGGTTAATTCAACCACAACCGGTCTAACTAGAGAATCACCACTATCTTGTAGGATAGGGTGCCGTAGTGAGCGGATTATGGTTGATTTAAAGAGAGTCCTTTAAATAAAATTATTTGGAGAAAGAAAGGAGGGAGAGAGATTTTCTTCTCTCAAACCTTCCCTATCCTAACCCTAACAAGTGAGGAATTACTCACTCATTAGGAAGATGACAATCAAATTCATTTTTATAATTTTTAATATTAGAAACCTAAATTGGGGATAATAAAATAACATATAAAAATTGCAGGAATTAAACATGCAGATAAAATTTGCAAGATAGAAAAAGAAACTTACTTTATTGATACCTCTTCAACGATTACAATGAAATTGAAATTTAGATCTAGAAAATAAAAGAGGCACACTAAAAAGAGGCATAAAAATAAAGAGAGGCATCAACTTTCCTATTTATAGATAGGAGAAACCCTAGGTTTTACATCTGATCCACACACGAAATTACAGAACTACCTTAAGAAAGTCTGGTTAAAGCACCGACATCCACCGACTCGTGCACGGACACGTGCACCATACCGTTGCGGAACCGCGGTAGAATAGCCTGTTTGGCCGCGGTTCCGCGGCCATTTGGTGGGTTCTTGGTCTCAATCTTTCAGGGTTGCTTCATGTTGCTTTTATCTTCTGTTTTCTTCACTTGGTTCCTCAAAATATCATCTATTTTTTTCCAGATCTCCACAGTGCAGAATGTTGTACACTTTTACCGTAAGCTTCGCGTTGAAGTCTTTAATCCTGTACTGCCCTTTTACTTTGTGCATTGAACTGTCTAATGATTTTCATTTATTCCTTGAACTGGTAGGCGGCATCATACGAATTCATCTTTTGTTGGTCGTAGTCTCACATTTGTAGCGACTTTTCATGAATTTCACTGTAACGATCTGAGAACCTGTAACCTGTAACTATTTAGCAGACATGGATCAAAAGCACCTATTTATATGTAATATGATTAAGAATGGGCAATATAATAATGCAAAATTCTGATATGAACACCATGCGAAGGTACCTACAATCAATAGGAATTCGCAAAGCTATTAACATCAAATTCCGAAATCCAAAAACGGCACGCGGTGCGCACATAGGTTAGAACCTATAGCCTACGCATGCAAAACAAACAAACAACCCTCGTCGTTGACGTACAAACGTCCAACGACCAAATACAATATCCAGTCGCAAAACCAAGAAATCCAAATACCGAAAAACATAGCTAAAACCCTCACTAGGGTAGCTACACATGAAAACTTTACGCCAAAAACCCAATCGTACCAATACTCATTCACAACACAATAATATCATAGATAATAATATATATATCATCTCTACGACAATTAAAACCCACGTTTAATTTTTTACCAAAAACCTAGTAAGCAGTTTATATCATTTTAGCTCATTTTAACACAAAGTTAGATGTTTTAAACAATCTAGTGATCACAATCATCACAATGCGGCTTAATTAAGTCATCCAAACCTTACTACCATTTTAATCTCACCCAAAACATGTTTTAGTAAAACCTAGTTTGCTAATTATCTCAATTAGACAAATAGGAATTTAACAAATATCATTCTCACAAATTGATTAAGTTTTCCAAATCTACACTTCATGATTAACCATTTAACACATCAAAACCCTAACTAGTAAACTGTAAAGTGGTTTAAGAAATTATACCGGTCGATCCGTGTCCTTCGGTCTTTAGCTATCATTCCACGCTCCTCGCGGTATCTCCAATCTTCGGTCTCCTCATCGAAGTGGCACCACGTCAACGAATCATTATACGGGCTCCCGCTTCAAACTGAAACAATTCGGACATAAAGTTTGCTAACCGACATGTCCAAGAAATAAGTAGAGAGTGTAGGATACTTTGTCTCAAGAAACCCAAGCCATTGGGTAAAGGTAAATTGAAGTTGCCAAAAGGAGTGATGAAATGAGCTTGAGAAAATTGCAAATGAATCAATTTCCTTACCCCAAAAATGAGCTCGACCAAAGTGGGGCTGAAATGTGTTCTGTGGAATGAGAAAAATATCAAGTGGAGAGAATGAATACTTTAATTGAAGCCGCACATCAATTAGTATATAAAATTCATGTCCAATGAATGGGGGGTCGGCCACATCACTGTGAATCGGGGGGTGAGTCCAAGGGATTCAAGTGGTGACCATTAGCAAATAATATCAACATAAAATCTTAAGATTTGACAAGAATCATTCAATGAAAGCATGAGTCACAATTGAAGCCATGCCTCATGAATTAATGAAACAAGTGACTCATCAAAAAATTGCCAACTCACCAAATGATGAATTCGGCCACAAGGAAAGAATGATAATTTGGCCAAAAAGATATGCATAACATTAACCAATAATTAAGTGCATAAATAACACATTAAAATAATATTTTAATTAGGAAAAAAATCTATGTGAACCAAAACTTCCAATTGACTCCCAAAGCCCGCGCACTAGCACTATTCTAGTTAAACTAGGTGCAGTCAAGTCTGTACAGAGGTTTGATCACAATCAGGTTAAAACGGAAAATACCGATTTTACCTTAAAACGGAAAAATTCACATAACGATTTTAGAAACGTTACAGAACTCCCAATGACGGGATTAAGGATCTTTTCTAGTTGAATGAGGTGCAGGACATTCCTAACCGAATGCCATGATGCAAAGCAAAAGGATCAACTAAAATTTTCTTTTTAGAAAAAGTTTGGTTCTAACAACGTATAGGTTTATTTTATTTTGTATTAATACAATCCCGTCATTTAGATAATCACATTATCTAGAATTATCCTTCTCATACTAACATCACAGAAAAAGCAGTATGAAAAGGGAAAATATAGTGCACATATACACCATCCGCATTCGCCATGGGCCCCGTCATGGACTGTTAGGTTACTTAACTAACGGCAGAGCGGGAAAAAGGCTAGTGCGGGTGCAAAACGTATCTAACATTTATTATGTATATTATATATCACATATATAAATATATCATCACACACAAATAATCATATTACAGCATGCGGAAAAACAACATCACGGAGTTGGAATGGTCGGATCATCTAGGAGTCCCGCGTTTCGTTCGAGCCACAAATGATATACGAAATTCCCCGGTCGTATGAATATCCCATGCGTAGCAAAAAGCAAACCGATACTAGTGCGGCAAGTCATCAGCCAATCTAAAAAATGAGACAACCTGACATCATCACCATGACGGGGCTACCCAGCACTTTCTCGAATCCGATGACTTGAGCACCCCACCGTGGATCTATCCTAACCCCCTTCAAGCGCGGCAAGCAGCCCGCAAATTCTAGAATCGAGTGACCCAGTCTCAACTCCTTGAGATTTCCACCCGCTGCAATCTAGAATTCGCCTACTCATGCGCTTATCCATGGGGTAATCCTAATATATGTATTAATACAATGGTAACGTCGATCGCAGCCTGATCGAGTCCCGACAAATAATAATACAATAGGCGAAAACGACGGCCACATGTCGACCGCTCATCCCGAATAAAAGAATATACATTTGGATACAACATAAATGAAATGAAAAACACATCATCACAACATGCACGGGGCTACTCATTTCGCGACAAACCAATCCACACCAAATAAACTTTAACATAGAACATATCAGCCTCATATGTGCAACCCTGTTGAATTGATCACATCAATTCCGAGACGTTAAACACCGCATATCACATATGCTATCGCATTAACAAGGTTAAACATTTTAATCATGTCAATACGGAACCCATGGCCAACAAATTCCAAAACCTGGGAAGCCAAAATCGAATTTCTAAAAACTGAAATTCAAGATCAGCCCCGGCCCCAAAACACCACCATTTTTTGCATGAATCGAATCCCAAACGACCCAAAAACTGCTTGATACACCAGGGGACCTCAGAAACGACTCATGAGGCCCCGTGGAGCATTGGGTGAGGGCTCCAACCCATTGATATAAAATTTTGGCCATGGGTTGGCTGCTGGAACAGTAAGCGCGTGGAACGCAACAACAGAGAACATTTCGTGATGGTCTCAAGTGTGGGAGCCCACCCAAGCACCCAGAGACATCCCTGGGGTCGCTCCCGCACCACCACGGGGCTCTAGGTCCAAACCGAGTTCCCCGGGATGCGAGTTAAATGTAAAAATAGTTACTGATTTAGGGCAGTTTTTCAAACAGAAACTATTTTGTTTTGTAAAAAGGTTTTGGAAATTCAAATGACCACAAAACCAATTGCAAGTATTTGATTTGGCTCTGATATCATGTAAGTGGACGGGGGTTTAGGTCATGACAATCACGGCCACGACGGAATTTGAAAAAAAATAATTTTACAAAGCATAACCCCATTCTATCAAAAAGATCATCAAATACAGTACAATGTGCAAACTAGAAAAGAGTAGAGAGGTGTTACAACCTTTATAGCATGTCCGGCTGATCTTCAAATTCCCCGACTAGACTTTGTGAACTCCCGGACCCATCTGAACGCCACCGCCTCGCCATAGATGATCCGTATTGAAAGCGGGCTGCCCGAACTCCAACTCCATCACCGGGTGGAGAAACTTCCTCTGGAGGCTAGCGAGACGTAGAGAGAGATGATGGGTACTCACTCTTTTTGTCACTCCCTTACCATGGTTATACTTGCCATTAACCTAGAGAGCAAAAGCTCTAGAAGGAGGAAGAAGAAGATGTTTGATAGCTTGAAAAATAATGAATTAAATTAATTCCTTTTTTCCACCCATGTCATACTAATATGACATAAGTCACTCTCTCACTCTCTATCTCATGTGTGTGTCGCACACACAAGAGAAAGGGTGGGCCCTACCATTTATTAAGTATAATAAATAAATAATAATATATACATATATATTAATACATACACACACACACATTTACATACATCTATATATATATGTATGTATATTTATTTACACATAATATAAAATAGTGGGAATTAATATATATTATATATATTAAATAAGTATTAGTACATGTATCCCATACACGTACACATCATGTATCACATACACGAAATACCATCAATATTTTCTTAGTATCATATACTGTAGAGAGTGTGTATCATATACAGTATACTAGAAACAAAATCATTTATACGGTTATCAAGTCAACACTTGACTTGATATTCCGGCTTTTAAACCGGCTAGTATAACAGTCGTCCGATTAAACGCGTATATCCAATATACATGTTTTATCAAACTCATGCACGTATCCTTATACGCACGTCACATCGCGTTTTTCCCGGACAGGCACTTTTGATGCGGGACTCTAAAGTCCTTTCAATACGCTGGCAGTAGGTTATACAGGATCACATCCAATTGAATCTGAAATACTTTCAGATTCAACCCCCTTTCAGGTTAACCCACAAGCTCGCCAGTGGCACTAGCTATATTTAAAGGCTACCCAAATATGAGAAAGATAAAAGCTGGTCGACGAGCGAACTCATATGGACCCGACAAAGTCTATAAGTAACAGTCACCGTACAGTCCAATCTATTCATCAAAGAGTATTGCATACTAGGTCTGGGGGTGGAATCTGTCAGACCCCCAATAACCCGATATGTCGTGTTGACAGATGACTCATAACCAAAAAGATACAACTGATAGCACTTACCAGTTTATCTCTACTGTCGTGGCCACAGACTTCTGGCTATGGTCGTGTCCTACACGGTGCGATTTTGACTCCCAATACCAGAAGTGACGAATTCCCTAGACTGCTCACTGCCTCCATATGCTTCGGGACTGTACCCAACTAAAACCTGTTTGCACGACTCAGTAGAGCCGTGGTAGGGTAGTAATCTAAGCATAGTGGGAACACACACATAACACTATGGCGATCTCAGGTCTAGGAACTACCCTGTACCCATGTCACCAAAGAACTGCTATCTGACATTGATATAATACCATCTAGGAGATCTCAGCGAGTCCGTCCAGTGTAACTCATCCAATGAGCACATGTATACAATCATCGGTGTCAAACACTAATGCCTATTAGATCAGCCATCGCCTAGTACAGGATCATAAAACATATACACTAGTCTAAATTGGAGTATTGATGCCCAGTCTCGATACTCCTACGACTAGAGACATTTAAGCATGTGCTTATAAACCACTAGGCCCCACTAATATGATTCTTATCTCAATCCTGGTAGTCAAGAAAAGATCTTATGTGCTTTATCTCATGTATTATCGATTCGTGATAACTAGTAACATGTATATACATGACAGAGAAAGAAAAACCAGATAGCATACTACTATCTCAAGTAAGATTGTTCTCTATATAAGTCCTCATGAATTCAGTAATTGCATTTATATAATTAGGATAATTGCCTTGAGGGCACCTATATCCAACAGTTTTGAAGAAAACCGAGTAGTTTTAAAAATTGGTTCCAACAACATCATAGAAGGATTTTTTCCTTGCATTAAACATATAACGCGGTCCCATCATTACAAGTTTCTAAGCAACATCAGAAAAAACCAAAATATCATGCTTTTATATACCATTCGCATTCGCTACGGAGTCCTGGGTCTTCACCGTAAGGTTACTTAACTTACGACTGGGCGGGGACAGGGCTTGCAAAACATATAGAAACATCTAATATATATATATATATATATATATATATATATATATATAACAACATCGCAGGCAGATAATAATCATCACAGGCATGCGAACATCAATATGGAATAGCGGATAAACTAGGAGCTCCGTGTTTTATTTGAGCCCAAATAAACCGCGATGTTCCCCGGTCGTGTCGATAGCCCGTACAATATCGATCCTAGACCCCTACGAGTGTGGCAAGTAACTTGCCAATTCTAGAAATTGGGTATCCCGCCCTCAATAAAATGAGTCGATCATCCGTCGGTTTCCAGAATCCGGTAACTAAGGCACTCCTCCGCAGGTCGATCCTATAACCCTTATAAGTGCGGCAAGTAACCCGCCAATTCTAGAGCGAGGTGGTCCGGTATCAAACACTATGAGACAACCACCTAGCGCACTCTAGAACCCAGCTACTCGAACACTTCTTCTGGGTTAATTCTAGTACGTAAATGAATTATATACAATGGTGAAATCGACTGCATCCTGGTCGAGCCCCAATAAAAGAATATACATAATACGGAAACGGAAGCCACAAGTTGGAGCTCATCCTGAACAGATGAATACAGCAAAATAAATCAAAACTGTACAAGCAATTGCACGTGGGGCTATCCATCACGTCAATCCGTCTAAACCATCACACACACACATCACAGAAACAAGTAACACAAGCAAATGTGCAATCCCGTATAATTGAACATATATCAATTAGACGACATTTAACAACACACATACAAACTACGGATCATTAAACAATGCCAAAATTTCGATCGAAAGTTTTTCCGTGATAGCCCAAATGGAAAAACCTAACAAAACAATATTTGGGAAAAATCAAACAAGTTTAAAAATCCTAATTCCACATATCCAAGCGACTGAAGAAAAATGGAGCCAAACCAAGATGAAAAAACCGACCATGTCGGGGAAAATCCGAATTCTGACGGTTTTTCTAGGAAGAATTGGTCTTGTTTTTTTTTTTTCGGGGTAATTTTGAAATCAAGAAAAGACTTCTGCACTTGTTTAAATTTTTTTTAAAGAGTTTTAAAATCCCAACAGAAACTTGGATGTGTGGAATTAGTTACGGAAAAATTTCGGCTTCGAAACTATTGCATTGTCTAAACCTAGTTCTAGTTTTTGGGTTGGCTCTGATACTATTGAAAGTTCCTAGTGCCTTCTGGTCCCCTCCGAAAGATGGCCAAGACTGAACGTCTAGCCTGAGATTCGGGACAGATGCTATTTGGTTTTATCCGTCCACCTCTCCGAAGATGCCAAGTTGATTTATGGCACTATGTATCGGAGGTTTAGACGGATGCGGCCGATATAGCAGACTTCGTCAGATTCCTCCTCACTTGAGGGGTTTTTAATTGTGGGGGCGCTCTTCCTTACAGGCGCAAGCCCCTGCAGTTAATTACGCTACCGCATCGAGGTAACAACTTTCTCCTTCTCCAGAATTTCACTTCGTGTCGTGGGTGTTTGTTTTGTTTGTGGTTGCCCGTGGATTGTATACGGAGACTAATTTATGTCGTCACCCGTAGGACGTGGATTAGTCCAAATCCGTATTTTCTTAGATTTGGGTTTGGGGTTTTGGTTTGAGGATACGTTAAAAATATTTGAGGCTAAGATTAACTCAAACGTTTCTTAAGGATACGTTAGTCTGATATGAGACTAAGATCAACTTAACAGGATCGTTTAGATCCGACAAAAGAGCATTTGGAGGCTCTATTATTCCAGTTTAGGGACGTAGTGGTCCATTGCATGTATGGCTGTCGGGACCCGTCACCTCTCTAACGTCGTTGAAGGATTACAACGACAGGTATCAGAGGAGTTCAGAGATGTGCCCTTGAACCAAAGTTGATTAGGGAATATATAGTCCGATTTGGGACTAAAGCTTGTTTGTAGGTTTAAGGATATGTTAGCCATGTTTGAGGCTAAGATCAACTTAAATGGGATCGTTTAGATCTGACAAAAGAGCATTTGGGGCTCTATTGTTCCAGTTTAGGGACATAGTGGTCCATAGGTAGTTTAAGGACATTGCGGTCCATTGCCAGTTTAGGGACATGGTGCTCCATTACCAGTTTAAGGACATAGTGGTCCATTTTACTTGAGGCCGTCGGGACCCGTCACCTCTCTGACGTCATTGAAGGATTACAACGATATGGGGTCAGAGGAGTTCGGAGATGTATCCTTGAACCGGATGTAAATTGATTTAAGAGAGCAGCCGTGCTCAATCAATTTAATTTGAGGACTTACGGCCATGATTGGGCTAAGTCCAGTTGAAGATGTTCAACGTTTTTCTCTTTGGCCTATTAGGCCTGTGCTAGGGCTTTGCCCATGTTTGATAATGCACTGCATTTTATTCTGGCCTGCTAGGCCTTTTAATTTGGGCTCAGTCCCTTTATAAATGATGCAGAGTATCTGTTCTTATTTGGGCTCTGCCCTGCATAGCATTTTATTTGGCCTGTTAGGCCTTTTTTAATTGGGCTTGGTCCTTCTGTAAATAATGCAGTGCATTAATTATCTGACAGTGACTTGTCAGGCGCTTTGCGCCAATTATTAAGCACCAGCCCTTGTAGAGGTGACACGTGTCACACTCTGGTGAGCGCAAGCGCAGTTAGCGCTGTGCGCTGTGTCAGTGCGCTGCGCTGTTGTGATACTGACACGTGGCACGCTCTGGTGAGTTGCGCCAATTTCAGAGAGCAATGCTCTATTTTAAAAGCGCATGGCGCAAATGATTCTGGAGCTGACGCGTAGCGCTCTCTGGTGGCTTGCGCCAACCTAAGAGCGCAACAGTGCCAATTTTGCAAGTGTGGGGCACTGTTTTATATTTTGATCAATTTTAGATCAGGGAAAACAAGTTTTTCTTGTTTTCAAAGAACCAGTGTTTCATAAAAAAAGTGCAAGACACTGTTATTATTTATTTTTCTTTTTTATTAAAGATCACTGATCTTGTTCCTAGATCAATGATCTATTCAGAAGAAATTCTTCTTCTTTTTCATAAAGGTTTTTACCTTTTTCTTGAGTTCTTCAAAGTTCTTCAGAGCTTTCTCTTTTTTGTTGTTTTTCTGAAGTTCTTGATGTCGACCTTGATTGATTTTTGAATTGGGGTCTAGGGGCCTTTATATAGTGGCCATAAGTTTGTTAAATTTTGTAACGAGATCATTCTCTGAGTGATTTGGGGAATTTTACCCACCGTTGGATCTTTGATCCAAGGGCTTCTGTTTTACAAAAGACAATCTTCTTATTTTAACAAGAACCGGAAGATTCTTTCTAAAATTTTAATTCTGTTTAGCGCAGATGCACCAGCGCTTGACACGTGTCGCGCAACGCAGCTCAACTGCGCTGACACGTATCGCACAGCACAGCAGCGCTTGCGCAGCTGCGCTGACACGTGTCGCGCAGCGCAGCGCTTGCGCAGCTGCGCTGACACGTGTCGCGCAGCGCTGCGCTTGCCCAGCTGCGCTGACACGTGTCGCGCAGCGCAGCGCTTGCGCAGCTGCGCTTGCCCAACTGCACTGACACATGTCGCGCAGCGCAGCACTTGCACAACTGAAGCTTTGCTTCCTTTAGTTTTTTTTTAATAGAGCCTTGCTATGATTGGGCGCACTGCCTTGGGCGCTGCGCTGACGTATCAGCTTCTGACACGTGGCGCGTTGCGCGCAGCGCACGGAATTTGAAGCGTTGCTTCAAAATTTGAATTTTTGAAATTCAAACAGAGCCTTGCTCTGATTAGGGGAAACAAATGCCCCCCCACCATTGCGCTCACGTGGCGCGCACGTGAGTGCAGCGGTGGCAAGATCCTAGTTGTTGGATCAATGGGTAAGTTGAAAGGGCGCATGCGCCTATAAATAAGACCATTGGTCCTTGGTAATTTTTTACCACTTTCAAGAATCTTGATTTTCAGAGCCTTGCTCTTGCTTAAGAATTTTAGAGCCTTGCTCTTGTTTCTTCCAAGAACTTCAGAGTTCAGAACTTAAAACCATCTTAGGTATAATTAAATAAAATTAAATTAAATTTGATTAACAGAGCCTTATTCTCATAGATCTTTGATCTAAAAAAAACCCTTTTGGGGTTTCATCAACAGAGCCTTGCTCTCAAAAGTTCATAGATCTACAGAGATCTTGTTCATGGGTTTTAACCCATGAACAGAGCTTTGCTCATGGATCAAATGTAGATCTTTTTTATCTGAAAATGGAGAACTCCTAAAAGTTTTCATGGATCTTTAAGATCCCAAATTTTTAATCTTTAGGAGTTAAAGTTTTCTTTTTGATGGATTTTTCCATCATTATTATAGAGCTAGGGTCTTCTTTAGGAAATTTTATTCCCTTGAGACCAGAGTTTGACAAATGTCACTCTGTGACAGAGCTTTGCTCTAAAAGAGGAGATTTTCTCCTTGTCTCTAGGGATTTCCCATTAATGAGGATATTCTCTTGGGGATCTTTTCATTAATTGACAGTCTCATCCAATGATAGGGCTGTCTTATTAAATGATGCACTGTCATCCAGATTTTATGGGTCCCCATTTGGTCCCCTACCCACTGCATTGCAGTGTGGTGTAAAATTTTAAAATGTCGAGCATTGGAATTACAACACTGACGGCTAATTTTTTTCCCTCTGCAGGAAACATGTCTGCTAATTTGTCTTTCCCGTTTGTTCGCTCGGAGGGAGGGTTTCCCCAGGCACCGGTGGATCGAGTGGTGCTCGCTCTCATAAAGGATCATGACCCCGAGCACAAGAGCCTTCACCTGTGGGGTAGGTGGTACAATAAGATCATTCAGGGTCGCCGAAGTTTCAGTTCCGCCACGCCGTCTGAGCCCATAATTTCGATCCCCTATGTGGATGAATCCCCGGTGAAGTATGTTGTGGAGGTCAGAAATTGGAATTCGAATGACCTCCTCCAGCCTGCAATTGGTACCATTCCCGTGCAGCCGCCGCCAGTGATAGACATTCTGGGGAGGAGAATCATCAGGGTGAAGCACGCCCTTGGGGACAGGCCTATAATATTGGATTGGTCCCGCGACCGCCCGCGGGATATTTGCAGTGGGCCTGGTACATCTTATCAGCGAAAAGGACTCATCTAACGAAGATTGGTTTGTATTCGGCCATCTATGTCTCGCTCTTCGAGTATCCCTCTCCTCCAACGTGGTGGATCAAGGCCTTTAACGAACAATGGAATATCCCCACCCACACCTTCTTGATGACGGACAGGGAGGTCTCTATCTCCTTGGAGGAGTTTGCTGAAGTCTCGGGTCTGCCGATGAGGGGGGAGCATTATGAGGAGCTGCTTCCTCCCGATGAATATGTCTTTGCCACCAAGCCGCTGGTGTTTGATTTGACTCCGGAGAACGCTATTCAACACCAGTTCCCGGGCTTGGTGAAGGTGCTGGAGATTTATGAAGGGATCTATCTGGAATCGGGTGTCCGGGACGTCAGTTTCGCAGATTTTATTGCCCGCTTCATTCGACCGGAGTTCCTATCGGAGCGGAGCGAGAAGTTCGCCCAGCTTGATGACCCTTTTGGCTTAAGCTTGGACCGCCGACACATATCAGAGAATGATCAAAGGGACTTTTATCTCCCCGGCGCCGCTGTCGTCCCTTTCTCAGAAATCGTCGTCCCGGGCATGGATGAGGAAACCTTTTTTGTACGGTTCCTGGGCTTGTGGCTGTGCAGCTTCGCGCTCCCCATGCACCCGCGCCACATGCGTACATCTGTTTTCCACCCAGCGCATTGGATGGTGACTGGTTTGTAGTTGTCAGTAGGAATTGCCGGGCTGGCTTATCTTTATAATGGACTTAGCGTAGCGGCGGATGGTAGTGAGCCTGGGGTGCAGCCCGCTAACTTCCCGATGCACTACTTCACCTCCTGGATGGAAATGCACATGCACGGGGTGTTCGGCGCCCATAAGATCCCTCCCTTTTTTGAGAAATGAAGACTCCCAAGAGTCATACGGTTGGCCGGTGCTTCGATCGTAGTTGCACCTCCGCGGGAGGCTAGGGGGCTACTCCTTCGTCCACACCTGGTCGGAGCTAAGGTTTCCTTCTTGGATAAGGTCATAACAATAAGCTCAGAGACCACCAAGTCAGTAGTGCCGCTGCGCAATGATTTTAAAGACGGGGCTTCCATATTGAAGGCTCGGGAAATCCTCCATCTCTACTCCATTCGGCCGGGCTATTTGGTGTTTAGGCAGAATGAAACGGCGCTCCTCATGAGGTATAACCCTCACCGGTTTGCTCAGCAATCGAGCTATAACCAGGGGATCCCGATGGAAACTTTCTTGGAAAGGCCCGTGGTTAGCCGAGAGGGGATAAGGGATGCAATGCACCATTTTATGCGGCTTAACACGGGTTCCTATTTCTTTATCAGCGAGCCGAGCTGCGCCCCCAAAGTCCTCAACGCGTACGTGGCCTGGCATGCGCACGCAATGGGTCCAGTTATCCAAATGGAAAAGCGCATGCTGGTTGACCGCAAGGGTGCGCCTCCCGGCGGCGATCGCAAGGCTCCCCTGAAGCCGAGGACCCCGGTCATTCCTCCGTTGAAAGGTGCTGGAGTTGGACCTCCGCGCGTGTTGAGCCCTCCGCGCGGATTGCCGCTTCGCGATACTGTGGATGTGCCACCAGCCCCCCGTGCTCCAGTGGAGGAGGTAAATATGGTATCGCCGGAGTCCGGCGCAGGCACGGATATCGGGACCCGCCGCCCCAAGGTGCCTGCCAAGCGCAAATCAATCCCGGGTGCATCCAGAGCTGGCGGGCAAAAGAAGAAGAAGTCGCTCCTCTCCCTCGACGCGATCCTTGGTTTAGAGCCTGAGGCCCCTCTTACCGAAGGAATAAGCGAGTATGGCAACAATAAGGGCTTCTCGGTAGACCCCGCAGACACCAATTTGGCGGCCGCTACTGCAGCTTCTGAGCGATCAGCGAGGCTCGAAACGATGTTGAATAAACTCGCTGAGTCAGGTAATCATTAGCTGCTTTCTTCGTCATTTTATCGCATTTTTTATCATTGTTTTTGACTAATACTTTCCCCCATTTTTCAACAGGTGTCACTACCGAAGAAGCCATTGCTGCCTCTTTAAAAACCTTCCAGGAGGAGGGGAAGAAGCGCGCCTTAATGGACGCTGGTACGTCTCGCCTTATCAGATTTTTTTTGTCCTCTTTTCTGATGGCCAATCAAACCTTCTTCCTTTGTTTCTTTGCAGGGGCCGCACCAGCTTATGCGGGGACTCTCCCCGGGCCTGCTACCGAAGTTCCAGTCTCGTCGGGGCTGCTGCGAGAGCCTCAACTTGACAAGTCGACGAGGGATGCATTAAAGAATTTGGAGGCATCCATGTTCACGGACGAGGACGCCTCAATGAAAGAGGCTCTGGTGAGGTCCGTCTCAACGGCCCGGGAGGAGAGAAAGCGACTGAGGCGCGAGGCGAAGGCGCGCAGGGCTGCTTTGGCCACGGGAGCGGGCCTAAGCATCATTATTCTCTCCGCATAAGCTGCTTTGGACAAGGTACGGATTTGCAACCTATTAGTTTTCTCTTTCAGCCGCATAATTTATGTACTAAAGTCGCACTGTTGTGTCTTTTCAGGAGTGCTTTTTGATCACCTCTGCCAGGTGTTGCACCCACACTTCTCCTTCCCATCCGAACTTGCTTCTTCCTCCAGTGGCGCTGGTGAGTATAGTTTCCAATAGATATCTTTCTTTTTCAGTAATGGAATTATTCCTAACTTTCCCTCATCCTGATTGCAGTGCTATAAATCGAAGGAGGGGATGAAAGATCGGTTGCGCCACCGGCCCTTCCGGCCTTGCCACCTGCTGCAGCTGGTATAGTAGACTATCTTATCAATGACTTTTTCATATTTCTTGAACCGTTATCTAATCGCATTTTGTCTTTTCAGCTGTCGTTCCGATCTTGGCGCCTTTTGAGTCTCGTGTTATAATGCCGGCAGACCCTTTCCTGAGACGTTCGTCTTCAAAGGGTGCCGTGAATAGTCTGCGCATGGTGAGCGACTACATTGAGGAGCTCGACGTCGAGACTCCTACGTATGCCGATGATTTTGCTACGGCGGTTAACCCAATGCTGGTGATACTTGTAAACTTCCATAACGAAGACATCGTCGCGTCTTGGGTTAACCACTGCAGGGAGATCGAAGCCCGCCTGCATCAACTGGAGTTTATGCGCCCTGCTCCTGAGACCTTAGCCGCAAGCAATCAAAGAGCCGCGTAGATTGAGCAAAGCGCTTCTTACGTCCACCACTTGGAACAAGATGTGGCTTTAAGGCTGAGGGAATACCAAGAGACCTCGAGCGAGACGGCTCGTCTGCGTGCTGAGGTTGAGGCGAATGCTGCCCAAGTGAAGGCTATCTTTGAGGGCCTCCTGGAATGTATCTCTCATGGGCTAAACTTGAAGCGGAAACTTGATGTCGCCGAGCGTGACGCCCCAGGCCGCGAAGCTGCTCATCAGGCCGTTGGGGAGCAGCTTGCATCTTTCTTGCAGCAGCGGGCTAAAGTGGAGGCGGAACTGGCGGTGGTGGCCGATCAGGAGAAAGTGTGGAAGGAGGTGCGCGAACAATTGCTAGGGCTATGCAAGACGCTTCCTTCCCAGTAGTTGCCCTTGTATCAATATACTTGTAAAATTTTCCTTTTTCGAATAAAATGTATCCATTCTTTATTCTTTTGTACGATTCAACTTGTACTTGATTGAATTAATAAATAAAGATACACATTTTTTCTTTGCAATGTCTTGTACTATTTTCTTTGCTCTTCTGCTTTCTCCCTTTCTCTTATTATCAGCATGCTGTTTTGATAAACATGGTTGACAGATAATAGAGCAAGCACCTTGGTTTCTTCCAGGGATAGCGATGGCTTAGACCGCAGGTTCAGATCTGCTGCCTAAGACTTTTCAATTCTATGAGCCGTGAGGGTCTCATAGAGACTTTTCTCCCTACGGATCGAGAGGATCTCGCAAGTGGATTTTCTCCTTAGGAATCGTGAGGATTCCTAAGTGCGTTTTCTCTTATAAGTCGTAAGGATCTTATAAGAGAATTTTTTCCCTCTTACGAGTCGAGAGGACCCGTAAACGGTTGTTTCCCTCCTCGTCGAAATTCGAGTTTGGAGAGTGAGACCCGTGGATAGTATGCAAGAGACCGTTTTGGGCCAACTTGCAGGGTCCCAATGCTTAGGGAATAAGTTTTTTAATCCTTACTGCCTAAGGCTTTATCTTATGAGTCGAGCCGCATCGAGCAGTTCTCGCAAAGACATCAATTTCTTCACAAGTCGAGACGAATCGAACATTTCTCGTAAGAACATCCTAACGTCACAGTTAACCTCTGCTCTTTACGACAGAAGTCCGTTAGGGTCTGTGGTACTTAGGGTTTTGGCCGTCATACCGTCGTATCGACTGATATATTCCTCGATAGGCAATCGTGCTGTTCGAGTAGCCCTGCGACTGCCGTGTCTCTGATCCCTTCGGGGGCTGGACAAGACGTCTTCAAGCATCTTCCTAGGCAGTTTTACCGTCGGAAGAGCAAGCGTTAGGAATTTGCCATGCCGCTTCTTACTTGAGGTTAGGCTCATTTTGGAGAGCTCCGATGAGTCATAACCACTCCGCGCTGGTGTGGGATGATCTCCGATAGTCTTTCAGGTTTTATGTGAGTTGCCATCAAGACCATGAAGCTAGGAATTTGGCCTTTGCTTCGTTTGCTAGCATCGCGTCTGCTGTTTCGAGACGAATGTCGCGGTGGGAACTAGGGATTTTGCCGTGGCTCCGTTTGTTTGATTGTCGCGTCTGAACCCTGCTGGAGGAAGAACGCTGGGGTGACATCTCGTCTGCTGTATCGAGACGAACGTCACGGTGGAGCTGGGATTTTTCCGTGGCTCCGTTTGTTTGATTGTCGTGTCTGATCCTTGCTGGAGGAAGAACGCTGAGGTGACAACTCGTCTGCTGTATCGAGACGAACGTCGAGGTGGAGCCAGGATTTTGCCGTGGCTCCGTTTGTTCGATTGTCGCGTCTGATCCCTGCTGGAGGAAGAACGCTGGGATGACATCTCGTCTGCTGTATCGAGACGAACGTCGTGATTGTCTCTAGGTTGTTAGTGAACCGTCGAGATTTGGAACTAGGGATTTTGCCATGGCTACGTTTGTTTAATGATGTTGCGTCTGCTGTATCGAAACGAATGTCGAAGTGGTGACCATTCCGCACTGGTGTAAGGATGATCTCCAGTTTTCTTTCAGGCTTTATATGACTCGCCATTAAGACCTTGAAGCTAGGAATTTAGCCTTCGCTTCGTTTGTTCTGTCATGTCCGAATCCTGTTGGAGGAGGGACATTGTTGTTGACATTGCGTCTGCTGTAACGAGACGAATGCTGAGGTGGAGCTGGGATTTTGCCGTCACTCCGCTTTACCGACCATAGGGTCCTTTGTTGACGTTGCATCTACATCCTGCTGGACTGCTAAAGAACGTCGTTGTTGACATTGCGTCTGCTGTAACGAGACGAATGCTGAGTTGGAGTTGGGATTTTGCCATCACCCCGCTTTGTTTCGACCATAGGGTCTTTCAT
This sequence comes from Agapanthus africanus, assembly GCA_030015575.1. Taxonomy (NCBI): domain Eukaryota; kingdom Viridiplantae; phylum Streptophyta; class Magnoliopsida; order Asparagales; family Amaryllidaceae; genus Agapanthus; species Agapanthus africanus. The sequence continues at coordinate 285,175,102 of JASDDO010000004.1, forward strand.
TGGCGTTGTATCTTCATCTTGATGGACTGCGAAGGAACGCCTTTATTAACATCTCGTCTGCTGTATCAAAACGATTGTTGAGATGAAGCTGGGATTTTGCTGTAGCTTCGCTTTATTTCGACCACGAGGTCTTTTGTTGGCGTTGTATCTGCATCTGGTTGGAATGAGGAGAAACGCCGTTGGTGATCTCTAAGTTGTCGAAATCGACGTCGAGACCCTGAAGCTAGGGATCTTCTTTTTGCTCCGTTTGTTGACATTGTGTCTGCAATATTGCGACAAATGTCGGGATTGTCTCTAGGTTGTCTATGAACCATCAAGATTTGGCTTCGCTTTCTGATGAAGCCTGTTGGGAAGGTATGGTTCCCTCTTTGTTCGTACCCCTGGATTGTATACAGGGATAGATGTGATCTCACCTGTAGGGCAAAAATTTTCATTCATTTTTTTATTATTTTATTTCCGCGATGCTCTATCATTTTAGCTTTTATATCGCGAAAGTCGCGATTGCCCAATCATTTCGGCTATTTTTTGCGGTGCCCAATCATTTCGGCTGTTTATTTTATTTTTACTCGCCGCTTTTTATTGCGAGTTGCCCAAACATTTCGGCTATTTATTTTATTTTTTACTCGCTGCATTTTATTGCGAGTTGCCCAATCATTTCGGCTATTTATTTTGTTATATTTATATTTTTTTTATTTTTTATTTTTTACTCGCTGCTTTTTATTGCGAGTATGGAACTTGGAATCTTGATGCCAATCCTAGCATCAGCATCGCTACAACTGGAATATTGCCAGGAGCGAATCATCATCTGCCATGAGAAGGCTTGGAATTTGATACCGGTTTAGGCATTAGCATCGCTACAACTGAGATATTGCCAGGAGCGAATCATCATTTGCCTCTATCGATGTTGAACAAAGGTGGCTTAGTAAACAGGGTTAGGATCCTGTTGACTAAGGCTTTTGACTTCATGAGCCGTAAGGGTCTCACAAAGGTATTTCTCCCTACAAGTCGTAAGGATCTCGTAGGTGTGTTTTCTCCTTAGGGATCGTGAGGATCCCTAAGTGTATGTTCCCCTGTAAGTCGTAAGGATCTTACAAAAGGGTTTTCTCCTTATAAGTCGAGAGGACTTACAAGGGTTGTTCACCGTATGGACATATCCCCAGTCACGGGTGGGACTTGGTTAGGGAAATGTTTATTCGCGCCCGTGGATTGTATACAAGGGTCAGTATTGAGCCGCTTGTAGGGCACTATAGGAGGTTGTGGAAGTTGCTTAAGCACAGGTTTAGGTCTCTGTAACTTAAGACTTTCAAATCTTATGAGCCGTGAGGGTCCCATAAGAGAATTCTCCTTACAAGTCGTGAAGATCTCGCAAGTGTAATTTCTCCTTAGGAATCGTGAGGATCCTTAAATGTGTTACTTCCCTGTGAGTCGTAAGGATCTCACGCGGGTGGTTTCTCCTTACAAGGTCGAGAGGACCTTTTAAGTGTCTTTTAAGGAGGTTGCGCCCTTTCGGGTTTTCACAAACACTCGCCGGTAGCCTTGCTGTTTTTTTACTCACGGAGCCCTTTTGGGTTTTCATCTGTGCCCATTTCGCTTATGGACATACCGTCTTTTTTTTATTCTTTTTATTCTTTTTTTTTCTAACGAGGTCATGCCCTTTCGGGTTTTCACGAACACTCGCCGGTAGCCCTGCTGTTTTTACTCACGGAGCCCTTTCGGGTTTTCATCCGTGCCCGTTTCGCTTATGGACATACCGTTTCTTTCTTCTCTTTTTTTTTATTCTTTTTTTTTCTTTCTCTTTTTTCTTCTTTCTCTTTTTTTTTATCTCGTCAGCCTGAGGATGCCGCGGTAGTAGTTTAAGGACGTTTCGGTCTTCAGCTAGTTTTAGGACGTAGTGGCCCGTCGTTAGTTTAAGGACATTTCGGTCCATCGTTAGTTTTAAGGACGTTTCGGTCCGTTGTTGCCGTATTTGAGGTGAATCTCTAGTTTATTGACTTTTCGGTCTATGGGGCTTTCTCTATGACTGAGTATGATGCCCCCGGCGTATCCATCTTTCTCGGAGCGTGCGGTTATGGCGGGCTCACCTTCCAGTTTTCAGACAGCGCGAACTTGCCATGTTGGTATTGGTCTTCAACCCAATTTTTGAAGACGTAGCAATCTTCGATCAGGTGACCCACTGTTTGGTGGTAAGGGCAATAATTAAGATTATTAACATCACCTGGCCGCAACGGATGTTTTGGACTCGGCAGATTGATGAGTCTGTCACGTGCTGCCAGCTCGAACAGCCAGCTCGAACAGTCCCCTTGTTTTATCTTGCGGAAATGAGTAAGGATGTTTCAACTTTTCCTGGAGGGGTTGCCTCTTGTTGTTTCGGCAAACGACCGGTCTAGGGCCACTCGATTGCTGTTGAGTATTGGCTACGAAGGTCATTTTCCCCTTTCCTTTATCCTTTTTGCTCGATCCTTTGTCCGCGGGGCCGAGATTCCTTTCGAGTAGCGGGCGATTGCTCGGCTGAATGTTCTCGCAACTCCTCAATTCTTTCATTTTCGAAATGGATTCCTTGAGAAGAGGGTTGAGGGCAACTTCTTTGTCAGAGTCGCTTCCAAAGGTGATAATTTGCGATCCCTTGGAGTCGGCTATATGACAGTCGGCGGTGGCTCTTTTGCGCTCATCTATCGCATTTTTCTGATATCTACAAGCTCCATGCTTTGTCCTGTTGAAGTGTTGCTTTTGAGCGACATACCCTTGCCACCAACACTTAAAGGAGTCGCAGTCTTCGGTAAGATGTATGATCTTCTGATGATATAAGCAGAAGTTAGGATGCATCTCTACTCCATTGAGTGTATTTTCTTCAGAGGGTGGTAGCTCCATCCCCACTGATAGGGCTTTGGCGAACTTTTTACTCGTCTTGAATTTGTTTTTATCCGCAGCGGATGACTTTTGATTTGACGGAAGTGCCTCAACTCTTTGGTCTAGTAGTGGGTGTTTGGCTCCTTCCAGTACGGCCATCTCACGTTCTTGATTGGCTTTAACTTTCAGACGAATCTCATTCAGGAAGGTATCGATCAACTCGTCTGACGGCCGCAGAATTTCTGGTTCAGGGTTCGCTCTCGGTTTCTCGGCGTAAGGAGCCTCTTCATCATCCGCCAATGAGTGAGAGATCACATGACAAGTCGCTACGTAATCTTCGGATTCATCTGATGAGTCTTCTCCATTGTTTTCGTCCTCGACATAAGAACAAGCTGCCCCCATCGTGCCCGTCTTCATTGGAGTGTGCGGCTGTGGTGGGTTTACCTTCCAGTTTTCAGACAGCGCGAACTTGCCTTGCAGGTACTGATCCTCGATCCATCCCTTAAAGACGAAACAATTCTCGATCGGGTGACTTACCGTTTGGTGGTAAGGGAAATAATTGGGATTATTAAGATCGGCTGGCTACGACAGACGTTTTGGACTCGGCAGATTGATGAGTCTGTTGCGCATTGCCAGCTCAAACAGTCTTCTCGTTTTATTCTGAGGAAACGAGTAAGGGCGTCCCAGTCTCTCTTCGAGGGATGGGCGTGGACGCACGTTATTTTGGCGAACGACCGGCTTTGAGTTGCTCGGCTGTTGTTGAGCATTGGTGACGATGATCGCTTTCCCTTTTCCTTTCTCATTTCGAGAATCTGGTTTTGGAGGAGAAGGTCCATGGCCCATCTGGTCCATTTGGGCTAACTTGTCGATCAAGGCCTGGAAGGTGGTCGGCCTGAAGAACATCATGAATTGAGATATGGTCGCTTGCGGATCAAGGGTACCAATAAACATGCCTACTGTAGGAGCCTCTTCTATGCGTTGTTCGCATTTTGTCCATAGGTTCCGCCATCGTGTTGCGTATTAGACCCACGTTTCGCCTGGCCTTATCCTGGCGTTTATCAGTGCTGTTATCGGGGTGCGTTCACTAACACTCGCGAATCTTTGTGTAAATAATATCTCCATCTCCACAAATGTTTTAACAGGGTCGTTAGGTAGCTCCGAATACCATTCAAAGGCCGTTTCCGCTAAGCTGCCGACGAATTGGTGAAGCAGCAGTTTGTCGTCGCCTCCAGTGTTGCCGCATAAGGCTCTGAATTGAGCGACATGCTGATGTGGGTTCCCTGTCCCCTTGTACACATGGAATTTAGGGATCGTATATCCCGGCGGGTAACTGATTTGGTCATACCAGCCCGGATAGGGTCGTCCGGTTCTAAAAATTTTCCCAGCCGCTTCATTCGCCTGGTGAACTCGTATCTGCTGAGCTATATAGTCGTCTAATGCAGTTTTTGAAATGGTTTCATCTTTGGCTGCTGAGAGATCCGGCGGGGGCTTAGATGTCTCCCTTCTATCGTCTTCAACAATGATTGGAGGGTCATCAGCTGGAGGGTCCGGCTGTAACATCATCCCTACCATATCTTGGAAGAGGAGCGCCATCTGTTTTATGTTAGCCGCTTGCTCTGCGGCTTCTTTGTCCTTCTTTTCGAGGACTCTACGTAGGAAGTCAGCGTCAGTTTCTTGTTCGTGACGTTGTTCTGATGATGACTCCGAGCTTTCTTTTGCCCGGTAAGTGCATCCATTGCATTCATCATCTCCTGAAGCTTCTGCTGCTGTTTTTGAGCCTTCGTCACGGATCGGGTGAGCGGTCGGTGACCCGTCAAAGCGCGGCTTTCCTCCTTTCCGGAAGCATATAAACTGTGTGCACTACTATGCCCCCAGACTTGGGGCGTTTGTGTTCAGCGCTTTTACGGTTCGCCGTGTTCGCAGGGGCTTTTTGCGGCCTCTTTTTCTTTTGAGTAATTGGAGTTGAGGGGGCCGTTGCAGTGGGCACCCAAGTAGCTGTTGCTTTTTGTGGCCTGACGAAGTAATCTTTCTCGTGCCGAACCTTCATCTTTTTCTGTCGGCAGAGATAGTTTTCATCAATCACCGACTCTTGGACTTGTCGCCAGACTTTGTAAATTTTAGAGGAAAGCAGTTGAGGGGGCTGCTCTAGCTTCTTCTCTGGAGTATCTCTACAGGTGAAGGAGTTCGTTTCAACACCGCAGTAGGAGAATTTCTGCACACCGTATTCAGCAATTCAAAGCTGTTCCCTGTTGGAACAGCAGCATCGATCCCCACCATTGGAGCTGGTGGAGTAAATCCAGAGAGGGAGTTGCCCCCAGCCTTCCTCACTCGGCGCCAGTGGCGACATCGAGCGTGTCGTGCGGACGGAGTTGTTCTAACCGTAGTGGTGGCCTCCTCATGCCTCCTGTGTTGGTCATAATCTGCTGGTACTAGCCTTTTAAAGACCGACGTCCGTTGAATGGGGACGACCAACCTGTCAAAAGCGGACTGCCGAGCAGGGGAAGCAACCTTGGTGATTTCGCCTGAAACTGGAGTAGGGATAGCTATCCGCTTCGGGATAACATCTTCCGGTATTGCTGGCTTTTTCATGGGCCCGTTGGAGCTCTGACCTAGCTTCTTTTAAGCTTCTTGCAACGTCATTGGGGCATTGAAGCTCATTGGTGGGAGCATGGTCCCGAAGGATAATCCAGTGGTGGCTTGAGTTACCTGCTCCACTGGCATCTTGAAAAGAGAGGCCGCTTGGGGACCGTAAGTCACTCCTCCAACAGGGACGGAGCGAGAGTTGCAGTTGCAGGAAGCGCAGTTTGAAGCCATTGATCTTCTGTTTTCTTTCTGCACGGAGCAAGACATCAAATCTTAGTACCTCGAATCCACAGGCAACCACAGCAAACCACGATTTGTTCGCGAACACGACACACGAAGTGTGGAGTGGAAAGAGGAAAAAGTCCCATCGGGCGTGCCAGAATCTGGTCCCCTCCGAAAGACGGCTAAGACTGAATGTCTAGCCTGAGATTCGGGGCATATGCTATTTGGTTTTATCCGTCCATCTCTCCGAAGATGCCAAGTTGATTTATGGCACCATGTATCGGAGGTTTAGACGGATGCGGCCGATGTAGCAGACTTCGTCAGATTCCCCCTCACTTGAGGGGTTTTTGATTGTGGGGACGCTCTTCCCTACAGGTGCAAGCCCTAGCAGTTAATTACGCTACCGCATCGCGGTAACAACTTTCTCCTTCTCCAGAATTTCACTTCGTGTCGTGGATGTTTGTTTTGTTTGTGGTTGCCCGTAGATTGTATACGGAGACTAATTTATGTCGTCACCCGTAGGACGTGGATTAGTCCAAATCCGTATTTTCTTAGATTTGGGTTTGGGGTTTTGGTTTGAGGATACGTTAACCATATTTGAGGCTAAGATCAACTCAAACGTTTGTTAAGGATACGTTAGTCTGATATGAGACTAAGATCAACTTAACACGATCGTTTAGATCTGACAAAAGAGCATTTGGAGGCTCTATTGTTCCAGTTTAGGGACGTAGTGGTCCATTGCATATATGGCTGTCGGGACCCGTCACCTCTCTAACGTCGTTGAAGGATTACAATGACAGGTGTCAGAGGAGTTCAGATATGTGCCCTTGAACCAAAGTTGATTAGGGAATATATAGTCCGATTTGGGACTAAAGCTTGTTTGTAGGTTTAAGGATACGTTAGCCATGTTTGAGGCTAAGATCAACTTAAACGGGATCGTTTAGATCCGACAAAAGAGCATTTGGGGCTCTATTGTTCCAGTTTAGGGACATAGTGGTCCATAAGTAGTTTAAGGACATTGCGGTCCATTGCCAGTTTAGGGACATGGTGGTCCATTACCAGTTTAAGGACATAGTGGTCCATTTTACTTGAGGCCCTCGGGACCCGTCACCTCTCTGACGTCGTTGAAGGATTACAACGATATGGGGTCAGAGGAGTTCGGAGATGTACCCTTAAACCAAATGTAAGTTGATTTAAGAGAGCAGCCGTGCTCAATCAATTTAATTTGAGGACTTACGGCCATGATTGGGCAAAGTCCAGTTGAAGATGTTCAACGTTTTTCTCTTTGGCCTATTAGGCCTTTGCTAGAGCTTTGCCCATGTTTGATAATGCGCTGCATTTTATTCTGGCCTGCTAGGCCTTTTAATTTGGGCTCAGTCCCTTTATAAATGATGCAGAGCATCTGTTCTTATTTGGGCTCTGCCCTGCATAGCATTTTATTTGGCCTGTTAGGCCTTTTTTAATTGGGCTTGGCCCTTCTGTAAATAATGCAGTGCATTAATTATCTGACAGTGACTTGTCAGGCGCTTTGCACCAATTATTGAGCGCCAGCACTTGTGGAGGTGACACGTGTCACACTCTGGTGAGCGCAAGCGCAGTTAGCGCATTGCGCTATGTCAGTGCGTTGCGCTGTTGCGATGCTGACACGTGGCGCGCTCTGGTGAGTTGCGCCAATTTCAGAGAGCAATGCTCTATTTTAAAAGCACATGGCATAAATGATTCTGGAGCTGACGCGTGGCGCTCTCTGGTGGCTTGCGCCAACCTAAGAGCGCAACAGTGCCAATTTTGCAAGTGCAGGCCACTGTTTTATATTTTGATCAATTTTAGATCAGGGAAAAAAGTTTTTCTTGTTTTCAAAGAACCAGTGTTTCATAAAAAAAGTGCAAGGCACTGTTATTATTTATTTTTCTATTTTATTAAAGATCACTGATCTTGTTCCTAGATCAATGATCTATTCAGAAGAAATTCTTCTTCTTTTTCATAAAGGTTTTTACCTTTTTCTTGAGTTCTTCAAAGTTCTTCAGAGCTTTCTCTTTTTTGCTGTTTTTCTAAAGTTCTTGATGTCGACCTTGATTGATTTTTGAATTGGGGCCTAGGGGTCTTTATATAGTGCCCATAAGTTTGTTAAATTTGTTAACGAGATCATTCTCTGAGTGATTTGGGGAATTTTCCCAACCGTTGGATCTTTGATCCAAGGGCTTCTGTTTTACAGAAGACAATCTTCTTGTTTTAATAAGAACAGAAAGATTTTTTCTAAAATTTTAATTCTGTTTGGCGCAGATGCACCAGCGCTTGACACGTGTCGCGCAGCATAGCTCAACTGCACTGACACGTGTCGTGCAGAGCAGCGCTTGCGCAACTGCGGTGACACGTGTCGCGCAGTGCACAGCGCAGCACAGCTGCGCTTGAGCTTTGCTTCCTTTAGTTTTTTTTTAATAGAGCCTTGTTCTGATTGGGCGCACTGCCTTGGGCGCTGCGCTGACGTATCAGCTTCTGACACGTAGCGTGTTGCACGCAGCGCACGGAATTTGAAGCGTTGCTTCAAAATTTGAATTTTTGAAATTCAAACAGAGCCTTGCTCTGATTGGGGGAAACACCTTCGCCATGGCAACTGTGGCCAATGCGGAACCGAAAAATGAAAATTTACAAGAAAGCACTAGAAACAATCCCTAGCGATCGATCCAAACACTAAACTAGAAAACAAGCATGCAAGGTTTAGGGATTACATCCTTCGATGCGTGTCCACCCAATCATGAAAAACTCCTCCAAACTTCTTGTAAGCCGGCGGAAATAAGCTTAAGAGGTGACAGCCCTTATCGAAGATGATCCACCCGAGTGAACCGATCCAAGTTCCAGCTTTATCTAGTGAAGCAACCAATGCTCCAAGCTCTCTAGGAATGGAGAGTGGGGATGTAGGTATTTTTCACCATCATTTCCTCTTAAACACTAATACCCAAGAGAGCAATTAAGGAGGAAGAGGACGAGGTGAAGAGATAGCCATGAAAAAAAATGAGCTAATGTTAAAAGAATGAAAAGAATAAAATGGACTTCATAATTTTTCACACTAAAAAAATATCACAACCATTTCTAACATAAAAAAATGAAGCTCATCTCTCTCTACATTCCCACAACCATACTCAATGCCACCTTACCCTCCACCTCATTTCCATGAATATTCATAATTGAATATTCACAAATGAGATGTCCTCCTTCTAGAAATATTCCGTATAAATACGGAATACAACCAGGTATATGTATTGAAATACATATACGGGTATCCATATAAAAATAAGAATAGCTAAGAGAGAGAGAAAATGAATAGTGAATAATAATACCAGAATATATATATTAAATATATATATATATATATTATTAAATCAAAACTTGATTTAATAATCCATCTTAATCCTAAGCCGGGTAGTATTATCAATCGTCCGATTAAACTTCGAGTATCTTGTACACATATTTAATCGAACCCCTGTATGTACCAACATACGTCATCTATATCATATTGCCTGAACCTGGAAAGCCCTTGTATAGGACTATAAACACTCAACAATATGCTCGCAGTAAGTTACTGGATAAATCCATAACTATAAATACGTCAGCGGCACTAGCTGTACATAACTGATACACATGTATTTGCCGAAATAGAGGTCGACAATCAAGTGCATCCGTACCCTACTGAGCATGAATGTAACAATCTTCGTACAATCCAGTCTCTTCGTCTAAGAGTATCACGTACTGGGTCTAGGGGTGGATAACGTCAGACCCCAAATAATCTGATAAGTCTTGCCGGTGTCAGGCTCATCACCAACCAAGAAACTACTGAACTCTTATCAGTAAATTTCATCCACCGTGGCCTCGGATTTAGGGTGTGGCCAACAGAACACAGCTCGACATCGACTCCTAATACTAGGAGAGACGAATCCCCGACAATCGCTCATTGCCTTCATGTGGCTTGGGACTATACCCAACTAAAACATGTTTGCACAACTCATTTGAGCCGTGGTAGTGTAGTAATCTAAATACAGTGAGAACACATACGAGACAAATGATGAAATCAAGTCAAAAGACTAATCTGTACTCATACCACTAGAGAACTTCCATCTAACGATAGATATAATACCATCTAGAAGTTCTCGGCGATTCCACCCGGTGTACTCACTTCCAGCACCTGTATACTATCATAGGTGACACAACACTAATGGCTTGCGAGACCGGCCACTGCTCCTCGTCGGGGTCTCGAAATGTATACACTAGTCTACTCCGGAATATCGATGCCCAGTCTCGATACTCTCTCGACTAGGGATATTTAAAGATGTGCTTATGAACTACCCAACTCTTATGTATATGACGGTCATCATAATGCCGGTAGTCAAGCAAGAATCATATGGGCTTCATCATTATGTATTAGCGAAACATAATAACAACTAAAACGTGTGTGTGTGTGTGTGTATATATATATATATATATATATCAATAATAAAGACAAACCAGATAGTATACTATCATTTCGAGTAAGACTATTCTACATGTACAGGTTCTCCCTCAATTATCATTTTGAGGGCACTATATCCAACACTGCCGGCGGCGGCGGCAGAGACGGGCTGCTAGCGGCGACGGCTGGGACGGATGGGTAGCGGCGGTAGCGGTCGATATCCGGTTAATGGTGACAGCAGCCGGTGGTGATTATCACTAGTGGAACGGTTTATTTAAATTTTGATTTATTATATACAGCATGTAATTTTAGAAAACCTTGTGATTTGAAAATTGATTAAATTTCTCATTTTTTTACTATAAGTTGAATGATAAAGCCTAAAATCCAAATTCTTGTATTCTAAAATGCTAGTTTCGACTAACACTATTAAGCAATTTCCAATTTTAAATAATTCGGGACTAACATTAATTTTCAAATTCCGGGATTGTATTTTCAAATGACTTGAGATTAATACTGTAACACCATAAAACGCAATTAGAGTTAATTATACGTTAATTAAGCGATATAACATGAGTTTTCGACAAAGCTTAGTTAGTAATTATTTTCACATATTTTTATTTAATTAATTATTATTTATTTATTTATTTATGTATTTTTTCATATATGCACACACATATTTATGCTAATCTAGTTTTAACAACATGTTAATTTAAGTTAAAATTTATTTTTGTAGCCATGATAATTTGACCCCATCTATTTTGTTTCTTAACTATTTTAAGAAATCAAAGGTTTTAAAAAGAAAATAAAAGAAAATGATGCAGGAGACATGGAGGTGATGGGTATTTAATGAAGAGAGAAGAGATGGGCATGGCTCTCATGAGCCATCTCTCTCCCCCTTTCATTCCTCTCTTCCTTCTCCTCTCTTCTATCTCGCCCCTTCTTCTTTTCCCTTTCACCTCCTCTCTTCGAAAAAAATTCCCACAACAATTAAGTTTTTAATTACCACAAACCATCACTAAACCCTCACTTAATCATGGTTTAGTCTCTCTTTAGAGTCTTGGAGGTTTGCATGGTTAGGTTTTCCTTCAAGTCTTGGTGAGGTAAGAATCAAAACCCTTAACTATGCTCTAGAAAGCTCTTGAGTTAACAACATTTTGCTTAATCAAATTCCTAATCTTAACTAGAGTTATGTTTTGTGATATTTACACTTTAAGATACGTTTTTGGGGTTATGAGAGTTCATAAGTTAGCTATGACCTAATCTAGGTTAGATAGAGGGTTTTGATAGCTAAACATCCTTATTTAACCACCAACTTTTCACTAAACCATCTCAATGTTTTAATTTAGTGTCAAAACTAGTTATAGTTAAGATTAGGGTTTCATATTAGAATCTGCTATCAACCCGGAGATTTCTGAGTGAAGTTACCATTACTGGGGGCTAGTCTTAGGGCCACGAATACAACCTCAAAACATGAGCCATCCCCTCTAAATTCAGGCCGCCAATTTATTATTTGTGGCCCATCTGGGGAGATTGGGTGTGAATTTTTGTCGAGTGCTCTCTGAAACTCCAATTAGGCCTCTAGTATGTGCAACTTTATTTAATTGTTTGTATATAAAAGTCTGGAACCATTTTACCGTATTTTAGACGTTATGTAAGCGTGCGATACGGATTTTTCCGACTCTCGTTTAGGTGTTTTGCATGGTTAGTAGCCCTTAGGGGTAGTCTTAGATGTTGTTGCACACGTGTAACATGCTAAGTTCACACGCGATAACTTTTGGGAGTTGGTTCGTTCGTATAGTGTATGTGTACGTGTCATATAGGAAATTTATTAGCCTCATGTGTTATGGTTTTGTGCGATGCTAGGGTCGATTGCAAAGGCTTCGGACGCGGCTAGGAAAGGGAAGGAGGTGGTCGGATTCGAGTAGCTCGATACCGTTACGGTGAGTATATTTAACATTTACGGGGGAATCGCCTGGATGGCGTTAAGCACCGATGGATAGATTTTAGTTATAAACCTTATATCGTGTGTATATACATTCTTAATTTGTGCATAAGCATTATAATGTGCATCCTATTACTTGCTACGTGTTGACATATTCTGTTAGGACACTTGCATAATTACCAATGGTTCATGTCGCACATGCACTAACTCATATGTACACGCACGCTATTGCTAATTGCTATGCCACACACACCATAGAACTTGCCATGAATAACTACATCGTATTACATCTCATTTGGTAGTTAGACTTTCATTATTGTACTAGCACGCATCATGTCAATATCATACATACTTTGCTATTATCACCATATTCTCATATTATATTTCGTGAGATTTCAGTTTTCGTGGATTTGGGAAACCGCAAAACCTTTTCAGAAACTTGGATTATTTAAAAATGCAGTTTTCCCTTGATATGATATTTGGTGTCCACCATGGGTTTTTTCTCAGTTCTGATTAATGAGTATACCCGATTCGAGGAGTGAGGAAATACCATCTGCGGGTATATAGTGGACCCGGTACGGTACCCCGAGGCAAGAAGATCGTATAGAAAGGCGTTGAACCCGGAGGGAAACACTACGTACCGGTGATTGTATGGAAACTCGGAGGATATCCGGAGAATACCGACCAGAGTTATATGATCAGATGGATATAAGGGCCGATCAGAGTGATGGCGCCTCAGATATTAGGATTTTAAGTGTCGATGCTGGACACCAGTTTTATGATGATTTACCGATGGTATCTCTGTTTTAATCCATATTCAGAACTTATTATGACATGCTCTGTTTCATATAGTTGTTACACCCTGATGTTATACTTAGCTCATTATTTATGTTGCATCCATGCTGTTATATATGCCTTCATAATCTCATGCTTAGGATTTTTCGCTGCCACGTTCATGCTTGCGATTACCACGCATGATGTTATTTACTACTCATGATCCGGAAACTCACCCCCATTATGCCACAGTGTCATGCAGGGCCGGTCCTCAGTGTAGTCGCGGCGGGCCACACTACTTTTGCTACTACTACTACCATTACTTTTGAGCGTAATTTATTTTGTAGGTGGGTTACGAGTATTCATGTGCCTTCTACTTTTTACTCTTTTCATTGTATCTAGTATATTCCATCTACCAAATGTATATATTGACTTAGAGATGAGACTAAGAGATTTTATTATATTTGACTCTGGGTGTCGTGCTCGTATGAGCCGACTTTTGTGCTATATTGTGAATGTTGTTTTCTTTCTTATTTGCTTATTTCTTCGCCTATGGCGTCGTATATATGCTATGTGTTTGTGTTCCACCTAAAGGTGTGAGATTGCTCTCAAGTGGGGATGCTTTTATATATATTGCTTATGTATCTATTTGGATCAGTTTTTACAAAGGAAATGCTGCCGAAATTATTAGCAACAACCTGAGATTTAAAAAGGTTTGATATAACTCTTCTACTTTTAAAATTGATATTTCGAAAGAAAATTTTACCACTCTACTTTATTTCACGGTTTAAATTCTGGGTTTCGGTTTACTTGAATTACGTTACGCCTTTAGACGTTGCATGATTTAAGTGCCGGTCACATTCTTGATTTGGGTCGTGACAAAGTTGGTATCAGAGTGTTAGGTTTTATCTTTCGGAGTGTAGGATGACCCTTGGTATGATGGAGTAGGTAACTTAAGCTGAGTAGCGTAGCGTGTGTATGTTCCGCGGCATACTCACGACACGATACTCCGCCTATGTGATCTTAGGACATATGTCTTGTAATTCTTCCCTTGATTCCACGCATCCTTTTATTCTGGTTGATGTGTTCTTACTAAATTTTGTTTCTTATTCCATCCACCATACCGCCAAAGACTACGAGGGCCCAGAGGGCTGCTGCTAGAGATAAGGTCAGGGCGGACTCGTCCGAGATGAGGGCCGACAAGGGCGATACGCCTACCCCTTACGAGCAGATTGATCCACCTTCTCCAGGCCAGATTGCTAGGTTGGAGGCGAGTATTCAGGATTTGTGTCAGATAGTTGGATCTTTGGTTGAAGCCAGTCGAGCACAGAGATCAAATGATGTTCCGCCTACTATGAGGACCATGATAGTACATACTGCTCAGACGGTTGTACCTACCGCTACTGAGACTATCGCAGTATCACTATCGGAGTTTATGAGACTGAAGCCTCCGGTTTTCACTGGCACAGACGCAACAGAGGATCAACAGTCGTTTTACGACAGGATGGCCAGGATTTGTTGTTCCCTGAAGTGTTCCGATGCGAGATCGGTTGAGCTTGCTAATTTCCGTCTGGAAGGTCTTGCCTAAACTTGGTGCGAGTCTATTAAGAGAGGCCGAGTTGCAGGTCTTCTTCCTATGACCTAGGATGAGTTCACGATAGTTTTTCTTGCTCGTTTCCTTCCGCAGAGCGTCAGGGATGCCCGAGATCGCAGTTTTGAGTCTTTGCGCAAGACTCCCGGCATTAAAGTGGCCGAGTATGATATCCAGTTCACCCATCTATCCATATATGCTCCTTATTTGGTGGATACCGAGGAGAAGTGCATCAAGAGATTTGTGCAAGGTCTTGATATACAGTTGTTCCTCTCTATTGGCGCCCAACACTTTGATACTTATGCATCGGCGATGGACGCAACCACGCTAGTAGAGGATCGTATTGCCGAGACTACGACCGTTCCGGGACCGAAGCCGATTCATACTGGTGTGTCAGCTCCCAGGCAGTTTGGCAAAGGTATGGCAGGCAGAGGCCGCGGCGGATTCTTTCTAGGACGTGGTGGTAGAAGCTTGAAACGGGACCAGTTATATAGCTCTTACCTACAGGGTCAGCAGCCGTCGCCAGGATGTTTTCGGTGTGAGAATCCGCATCAGGGATTGTACTATGAGACACCAGGGCAGGGTAATAGTTCTACAGGTCACTTTACCCCCATCACCTTCTCCTTCACGAGCATTGCCTCCTTCGCCCGTCGCTACTCCGCACCAGACAGATGTTTAGAGGGGCCATGGCCATGGCGGTTCTATTCAGAGGGGACGAGACGGCGGAGGAAAAGGACAGCAGGATACCTGTAGAGGACAGGCTAGAGTTTTCTCTTTGACTGCTCAGGATGCTCAGGTATCGAATGTTGTTATGACAGGTACTCTTTCTGTGTGTTCTTTCGACGCGCGTATATTGTTTGACCCTGGTTCCATGCACTCTTATATATCCGCACACTTCGTACCGAGATTGGGCCGAGATTCGTCCTTATTAGATCAGCCACTCGTTGTGCTTACTCCCGTAGGAGAGTCTTTCATCACCCGACATGTGTTTCGATCATGTTCAGTTCGTATTGGGAATAGAGATTCTTCCGTCAATTTGATCCTTCTTGATATGTTAGACTTCGGCGTCCTGGTCGGCATAGACTGGTTAGCCACTTGCTATGCGTCCGTGGACTGCTGTGAGAAGGCAGTTAGATTTTGTTTTCCGGGAGAGCCAGTTCTTTTTGTGCAAGGGGACCGCAATGCCGCCCCTCACAGTCTGATTTTTGCACTTTGCGCTAGTCGGCTCTTGAGGAAAAGATGTCGAGGATTCTTAGCTTATATTGGTGATACTGGATCCGCAACGGTCCCGTTGGACTAGATTCCGATTGCAAGAGAGTTCCCCGATGTATTTCCTGATGAGTTACCTGGGTTGCCACTACAGCGCGATGTTGAGTTTTGTATCGACTTGATCCCCGGCACGGGGCCTATTTCTATACCCCTTATCGGATGACCCCGGCGGAGCTTAAAAAGCATATGGATTAATTGCAAGATTTTCTTGACAAAGGACTTATACGACTGAGTATGTCGCCTTGGGGAGCTCATGTCCTGTTCGTCAAGAACAAGGACGACAGTATGAGATTGTGTATTGACTATCGTCAGCTGAACCGAGTCACGGTGCAAAATAGGTATCCTTTATCTCGTATTGACGATTTGTTCGATCAGCTCCAGGGAGCGGGATACTTTTCATAGTTTTATTTGGGATCAGGTTATCATCAGTTCGAAGACAGCTTTTCGGACGCTCTACGGGCATTACGAGTTCTTAGTGATGTCGTTCGGGCTCACCAATGCCCTGACAGCGTTTATGAATTTGATGAACCGGATCTTCAGGCCGTTCCTCAACCAGTTTATTATCGTATTCATATTTGATATTCTGGTCTACTCCAGGAGTCGAGAGGAACATGAGCAGCACTTGAGAATTACATTGCAGACATTGAGAAAGCACCAGCTGTTTGCTAAATTCTCGAAGTGTACTTTCTGGCTTGACAGTGTTGACTTCTTAGGTCATGTGGTTATGAGAGATGGTATACGAATGGACCCGAAGAAGATCGAGGCCATACAGAAATGGCCCAGACATGTTTCCGTGACAGAGGTTCGCAGCTTCTTGGGCTTAGCCAGTTATTACCATCGTTTCATGCAGGATTTCTCCAGTATCGCTGCACCGCTGAACGGGCTGACCTAGAAGGGAGTTCCATTTCTTTGTACTGAGGCTTGTAATCAAAGTTTTCAACAGTTGAAGACTCATATGACGACTACACTGGTTCTATATTTGCCTTCAGGCTCAGGTGGCTATGTTGTTTTTTGTGATGCTTCTCGAGTGGGTCTAGGTTGATTGTTGATGCAGCATGGTAGAGTCATCGCTTATCCTTCTCGGCAGTTGAAGAAGCATGAACAGAACTATCCCACTCACGATCTAGAGATGGACGCGGTGATCTTTGCACTCAAGATGTGGAGACATTACTTGTATGGCGAGTCGTGTCAGATCTTTATGGACCACAAAAGCCTGAAGTACATATTCCAGCAGCGGGTTCTGAATTTGAGGCAGCGTCGTTGGATGGAGCTCGTAAAGGAGTATGATTTTGAAATCCTTTATCACCCGAGCAAGGCGAATGTTGTAGCTGATGCTTTGAGTCGGAGGCCCAGAGGTAGTTTGTTCCACTTAAGCGCAGTTCAGAAACAGTTTTCTACAGATTGGCAGATCTTATGCGACAGCAGAGTATATTTTGAGTTCATTTCCACCGGAGGACAGCTTGCTCATGTCTGCGCTCGTCCACTTTTACTTGATCGCATCTGGGAGGCATAGTCCGACGATGCTCGTTTGTCTGAGATTATAGAGTAGGTTCGATAGGGGAGAGATTCGGAGTTCGTGATTGATGGACAGGGAGTGCTACAATTTAGGACTCGTCTATATATATACCAGATTCTGAGGGGCTGATACGTGAGATCCTAAAGGAGACACATCAGTCAGCATATAGCGTTCATCCGGGTTCCACCAAGATGTATCGTGATTTGAGGGATGTCTACTGGTAGGAAGGGATGAAGAGAGATGTTTCAGATTTCGTTTTGAGATGCTTGACTTGCCAGCAAGTCAAGGCCGAGCACTAGAGACCGGCGGGAGAGTTACAGCCCTTGCCCATTCCGGAGTGGAAATAGAAGCAGATCTTCATGGATTTCATTGTGGGTTTACCTATATCCAGTCGAGGGTATGACTCCATTTGGGTGATTGTAAACCAGTTGACGAAGGTGGCTCATTTCCTTCCATTGAAGACCACTTACGGTTTTTCTCAGTATGCTCAGCTCTACATTGATGATATTGTGCAGTTGCACGGCGTTCCGACATGCATTGTTTCCGAAAGAGGCCACCAGTTTGCCAGCCGTCTTTGGCAGAAACTTCAGGAGGTTTTGGGTACCCGTTTCAGTTTCAATACCTCTTTCCATCTGCAAACCGATGGTCAGTCAGAGCGGACTATACAGACTCTCGAGGATATGCTCCAAGCGTGCATACTAGATTTTGGTGGCAGTTGGAATTGTCACTTGCCCTTGATAGAGTTCTCCTACAATAACAGTTTTCAGGAGACGATTTAGATGACACCTTTCGAGGCCTTATATGGGAGAAAGTGTCAATCGCCGGTCTGTTGGACCGAACTCAGCAAGAGCAGGATTTTGGGACCGCAGTTATTCTAAGAGACTACAGAGAAGATCCAGTTGATCCAGGATAGGATAAGAGAAGCTTAGAGTAGGCAGAAGTTTTATGCCAACCATGGTCGTCGCAGACTTGAGTTCGCAGTGGGTGATCATGTTTTCTTACGGGTCTCTCCGATGAAGGATGTGATGAGATTGAGAAAGAAAGGGAAGCTTAGTCCCAGATATGTGGGTCCCTTCGAAATTCTTGAGCGAGTCGCTACCGTTGCCTATCATTTAGCACTTCCGCCCAGTTTTCCGGATATACACCCCGTATTTCATGTATTGATACTTTGTAAGTACCTTTATGATCCGTCTTACGCGATTCAGTATCAGACGATCCAGCTGGAGCGTGATCTTTTCTTCACCGAGCAGCGGGTAGTCATCCTGGACCGGCAGGTGAAGAAATTACGGTCGAAAGCCTTACCATCCGTGAAGGTTCTATGGCATGGCACGAACAGCGAAGAGGCCACATGGGAAGCCGAGAGCGAGTTGCGGAAGAAATTTCCCCATCTTCGAAAATACACGTAGTTAGATTTTAAATACGGAGACCGAAATTCTTTAAGGGGGAAGATTGTAACACCATAAAACGCAATTAGGGTTAATTATACATTAATTAAGTGATATAATATGGATTTTTGACAAAGCTTAGTTAGTAATTATTTTCACATATTTTTATTTAATTAATTATTATTTATGTATTTTGTTATATATGCACACATATATGTTTATGCTGATCTAGTTTTAACAACATGTTAATTTAAGTTAAAACTTATTTTTGTAGCCATGATAATTTGACCCCATCTATTTTGTTTCTTAACTATTTCAAGAAATTAAAGGTTTAAAAAAAAAAGAAAAGAAAATGATGAAGGAGACATGGAGGTGATGAGCATTTAATGAAGAGAGAAGAAATGGGCATGGCTCTTATGAGCCATCTCTCTCTCCTCTTCATTCCTCTCCTCCTTCTCCTCTTTTCTTTCTCTCCTCTTCTTCTTTTTCCCTTTCACATTCTCTCTTGGAAATTTTTTTCCCACAACAATTAAGTTTTTAATCACAACAAACCATCATTAAACCCTCACTTAATCATGATTTAGTCTCTCTTTAGAGTCTTAGAGCTTTTCATAGTTAGGGTTTCCTTCATATTTTGGTGAGGTAAAGATCAAAACCCTTAAATATGCTTTAGAAAGCTCTTGTGTTAACAAGTTTTTGCTTAATCAAACTCCTAATTTTAACTAGAGTTATGTTTTGTGATATTTAGACTTAAGATAGGTTTTTGGAGTTATGAGAGTTCTTAGGTTAGCTATGACCTAATCTAAGTTACATAGATGGTTTTAGCAGCTAAACATTCTTATTTGACCACCAAGTTTTCACTAAACCACCTCAATATTTTAATTTAGTGTCAAAACTAATTTTAGTTAAGATTTTGATTTCTGTCACGCCCCGCTTCCCGGTGTACGGCGAAGGAGACACGATGAGGCCGCTACGTATTTACTCTGAAGTAAATACGCTAAGCGTATCTAAGCAATATAAAAGTAAATCACAAGAGATATAAAATGAACAACAACTTTATTTATTAACATTCTTTTGTACAATGCATGAAAAGTAAATACAACTGAAATAAAAGCGATGCCTAAACAATGGCATAACATGAAATGAAAAGTACTGAATAGAAAAGGTACAATGTCTAGAGCTCGAGGTCTTCACCAAACTGATCCAAGTCTTCTATAGTGGGCTCGATCTCTGCTGTGTCCAGATCACCTGACGACATTCAAAGAAAAAAGAAATAGAATGTCGTCAGCGAACAGGTTGCTCGGTAAGTCCTAAAGATAAGAAAGAAATAGAATAGACAGAATAAGAGGGTATCTTTTAAAGTTGTATTATATTATTGTAATGTTGTATTAACGCTGTTGTTTGTAGCTTGGTATAGAAGAATGCCAGTGTATACGAGAGGGGTCTCAGTATGCTAGATATCAGGGCAAACGGAATATAGAGTACAAGACTCCGTTAGAAGGCCCGGAGCAACGGAAATTGGATTCATGTTAGGTGTCTTAAATCTTGCAGTCTCGTGCCACTTTTAACACCTTCCGTACCAGTCTACCCCTTAAACCCCGTAGTGTTATCTTGATTGTATTGTTGTATCGTATTGTCTTGTATTGTAAATTGTATAGATTGTGTAATTGGATGACTGACCGAAACCATGATATCAATAAACGGATGTAACTGAATAATCATGTAAATGGAATAACTGTAGAATCATGTAAATGGAATGTATATCCATGGTTCGGTTCGGTCAAGTTGTATAGATTGATAACTGGATTCATGTATTCATGTATTCATGTTGAATTGTAATATTGTAGATTGTAGATAGTACTTGAATCATATTCAAATCAGATTATAATCAGACTCAAACCCGAGTCAGACAATTATAAAAGTAAATTGAAGTCCTGATTGTTTTGATGTTATCGGTAACACCGTTTGTTAATTGTCTAGCTTAGATAGGCAAGCACCCATATCTCCGGCTCCCTGAGGCTCAAGAGACCGGTCACTCCTTAAACTTATATTTACTAGGGTCCTTAGGGCAATTTATAGAACTTGATGGGGTTTTATGTAAAAATACTTTTGTATAGTTTTTAAAATACACCTCAAGTATTTATTATTCGTCTTTAGAGTTATATTGAA
The DNA here is from genome assembly GCA_030015575.1 of Agapanthus africanus. Lineage (NCBI taxonomy): Eukaryota > Viridiplantae > Streptophyta > Magnoliopsida > Asparagales > Amaryllidaceae > Agapanthus > Agapanthus africanus. Next base: position 285,195,841 of record JASDDO010000004.1, read on the forward strand.
TGTGAATTTTATATTGGGATATTTCTAGTGAAGATATCCTAATTTCATAAATAGAGGTATTTATTTGTAATATTGGTTTTGCATGGAATTCATTGTATTTTAGTGTAAAATTGATTCTTGTGATATTGTAGAAAAGGTGGAATATTTATAATACTTCAAAAATAGATATGTTTATGTTACATATACATATAGTTATATGAAAAATAATTTTTGTATATATCTATAATATTCTAGAAATCTCGTTTTCTTAAGATGTCGTATTTTAAATCTTTCGAGACCGAATGCTCCTTGCGGAGGTCTGAATCTCGCACTACTAAGCCCGAGGATGTGCGATAATCCGCACCATCCCGAACGGGTTCCCCAAATGGTTTGTAGCGGCGCTTTGCAAACATTTGTATAAATACCAATCATTAAGGAAAAACGGTTTTATTAATTATGGTATTTATTTGTAAAGATGTCGATTTCCCGTATTCTATGTTCGAGGGTCTCCTAAGTCAACTAGATTGCTCATAACTGGTCCAAAGCGACAAGTTGTGAGATATCCTTCAAATCGCCTCTTCACCGCCAATTGTGGCTAGGTAAGTACAAGTGAAGAAAGGAAGGATCAGCTCACGAATCACCGTGAGACAGGCCTTTTAAAGTTACCTTTCTTACTTGTCTAGCCTAGGCACCACAAAGTCAGATTTAGATAAACGACTGAATGCCCACAAGCTTCCTCTATCCTAATGAGCGCGACAGTCCCTAATTTGCTGAGTGTAGATATTTTCTTTTTTTATTAGCTCAAGGGTTATTTATTTGTAAAGATGTATCAATACTAAATCTTTTAGAAATGGTTTTATTAAGTAAAGGATATTTAAATGAAAATGTTTGTTTTCCCGTATTCTAAATTCTCGAGGGTATCGTGTTATGTTGCATATGAGTGTGTGAGGAGGTAGGTCATTACCTCGTGATCTACTTAAAGGTATAACAAGTTTAATGGTTTAAAGGTATAATTGAAACAATGTGGTATTTAAATGAAAAATACGATAAAGTGAAATAGTCATCATTTTATGATATGAAACTTGATCAATTTGGCTGATTAGGGTTTAATAGTCAACATGAGAGAGTTTAAGCATAATTGTATTAACGAGAAGTGATGTTTTATAAGAAAACCGAATCGGAAATCGGATTTGTTTCGATTCCGTCGGATTTTGTAAATCCGTATTTTAGAAAAGAAAAGAAAGATAGAATTTGGGGACTTATGGGTTTGAGACAACCAAGAGAGGGAGGTGGATAGGGAGGAGTCGCCGGTGCGTCGCTTTGTCACCGGTAGCTCCTAGAATGATCGTCGGAAGTTCGCCGGAAAAATTTCGCCGTAGTTTCGTTTCGTGCTCATTTTCAAAGCACACAAGGTTTCTTGGAAATTTTTGAGAGTTGGCTCAGAGTTTTGGGATAAGAGGGTAGTGTGTAGGGTTGGTATTTATAGGGTTATGGTAGATGAAAAGTTTAAAATAAAAATGTGATAAAATATAATAAAAATGTATTAAAAGTGGAGTAATTAGGGTTTTAAAAGAGTTCTGGAAATGGTCTGAGGCTAAAATTTTGCAGGTATACAGGGGAGACCAAAAGACACATTTTTTTTATTGGGGTCGTCGCCGGAATCGGCCAACTCGGTCGCGACTCGGTCGTGACTCGGTCTCCGGTCGAGTTGGCCTGGTTTTCCAGCCGAGTTGGCCGATTCCGGCCGAGTCAGGCGGCCGGAATCCTCCCCCGACGACTGGTGATCCCTCTGGTACAGTTACATTTCAGGGTGTAGTGGGGTTTTTGTGAGATATGCACGTGTAAACTTTTGGTATTCTAAAGATTCAAAATAAAACATATTAAAAATAATGTGGGGTATGGGATTTGAACTCTGGTGGCTTGGTTCAGCAATGTAAGATATTACCAATGAGCTACAAGCCCCTTCTTATAATTATGGAGATAATTAATTATTTAAAGTAATAACAGGAAATGTAAATACCCCGAGTATACATCAATTTTAAAGCAAATTTTTGTACACTAAAAATGGAGTTGTTATATTCTTGTAACTTGAAATTAAAAAGCAAAATAATTACTTATATCTTATGCTCAGGCTAAAATACCCCTTTATGGATTTTGGAAAAAAAAATATTTGAAAATTTTTGTATAGGAAAATTAGAGTTGTTACAATTTCATATTAGAATCTGCTATCAACCAAAAGACTTCTGAGTGAAGTTGTCATTAGTGGGAACTAACCTTAGGAACACGAATACACCCTCAAAACCTGAGCCCTCCCCTCTAAATTCAGGCCGCTAATTTATTGTTTTTGGCCACAATTTGCGACCCATCTGGGGAGATTGGGTGTGAAGTTTTGTTGCGTGCTCTCTGAAAATCTAATTAGGCTTCTATTATGTGCAACTTTATCTAATTGTTTGTATATAAAAATATGAGACCATTTTACCATATTTTAGACGTTATGTAAGCGTGCGATACGGATTTTTCTGACTCTCGTTTAGGTGTTTTGCGTGGTTAGCAGCCCTTAGGGGTAGTCTTAGATGTTGTAGCATACGTTTAACACGCTAAGTTCACACGCGATAACTTTTGGGAGTTGGTTCGTTCGTGTAGTGTATGTGTACGTGTCATATCGGAAATTTATTAGCTTCATGTGTTATGGTTTTGTGCGATGCTAGAGTCGATTGCAGAGGCTTTGGACATGGCTAGGAAAGGGAAGGAGATGGTCGGATTCGAGTAGCTCGAGATCGTTCCGGTGTATAGATTTAACATCTACGGGGGAATCGCCTGGATGGCGTTAAGAGTTGATGGCTAGATTTTAGTTATAAACCTTATATCGCGTGCATATACATTCATAATTTGTACATAAGCATTACAATGTGCATCCTCTTACTTGCTACGCGTTGACATATCCTCGTTAGGACATTTGCACAATTACCAATAGTTCATGTCGCACATGCACTAACTCATATATACACACACGCCATTGGTAATTGCCATGCCACGCATACCATAGAACTTGCCACGAATAACTACATCATATTACATCTCATTTGGTAGTTAGACTTTCGTTATTGTACTAGCATGCATCATGTCAATATCATTCATACTTTGCTATTAGCACCATATTCTCATATGATATTTCGTGAGATTTTGGTTTTCATGGATTTGGAAAATCGCAAAGAACATTTTCAAAAACTTGGATTATTTAAAAATACGGTTTTCCCTTGGTATGATATTTGTTGTCCACCATTGGGTTTTTCATGGTTCTGAGTGATGAGTATACTCGATTTGAAGAGTGAAGAGGTACCATCTGCGGGTACATGATGCACCCGGTATGGTACTCCGGGACAAGAAAATCGTATAGAAAGGCGTTGGGCCCGGTAGGAGAACACTACCGACCGGTGATTGTATGGAAACTCGGCGGATATCCGGAAGATACCGATCGGAGTTATATGATTAGATGGATACGAGGGCCGATCAGAGTGACGGCGCCTCAGATATTGGAATTTTGAGTGTCGATGCTTGACATCGATTTTATAATGATTTACCGATAGTACCTCTGTTTTAATCCACATTCAGAATTTATTATGACTCTCTGTTTCATATAGTTGTTACACCCTCATGAAATGAGACGACTTTTGTGCTATGTTGTGAATGTTATTTTCTTTCTTATTTGCTTATTTTTTCGCCTATTGCGTCGTATATCTGCTATGTGTTTATGTTCCGCCTAGAAGCGTGAGATTGCTCTCAAATGGGGATGCTTTTATATATATTGCTTATGTATCTGTTTGGATCAGATTTTATAAAGGAAATGCTGCCGAAATTTTTAGCAATAACTTAAGATTTAAAAAGGTTTGATATAAATATTCTACTTTTAAAATTGATGTTTCGAAAAAATATTTTTCCACTCTACTTTATTTCACGGTTTAGATTCTGGGTTTCGGCTTACTTGAATTACGTTACGTTTTTAGACGTTGCGTGATTTAAGTGCCAGCCACGTTCCTGATTTGGGTCGTGACGAATACTCCTTAAGAGATAAATGCCCATACTCAAAGAAAATTCAAGTTCGAGTATGTATGTGTTTGTTCATCTATTTATTTTAATAAAAAGTTGAGCCTACCTCAAATCTCAATACACAGTTCAATTCTCATTTCTGTTGGTTTGTTTGAAAATTTATATTACCAACTTGATTTTGATGATGATAAAGAGTTGGAATGTCACGGTATTTATTGAAACAAACAACTAAATTTCAATTTCCATACCATGTTGGAAGCATCCCTATAATTTGCTATGCTAGACAAAAAAAAACAAGTTTTGTTTTGTATGCCACCCTCAAAACTTAGAAATTTCATGTTCCACCCTCAAAAACCTAAACCCAACTCCCCTGCTCCTAAAAAATAGCCACGTTATTTACTTTCCCATCAAAAACTTTAACTAGGATCAGTATCTTTTAACCAAGGTTAAAAAGTTTTGAATGCCCTATTAAAATTTAGAATTAAATTAAGAACTTCTTGGTAATTCCTGCAAACCCATGTGCAAGAAAGGAACATAATTCCACCTATTTGAGAGCACAAGCATTGGGTGAAAAGAAAATGCCCTAATTTTAGCTCTCAATAAAACCCCAATCTTGAAATTGGGATAAATCCATGATCCTAACCGTGCTTAATAAAGTTAGAAAGAGGAAGAAGAGACCCGTTGGAGGGTATTTCTGTCCGTTTCTAAGTTTTGAATGTGAAATGAAAAAGAAAAAAAAGAAGGCAAAAATATCTCTTCCATCACTCAGTATTTCTGCATCTGATACCTTGGATAATAAATCTAGTTAAAACAATATCATTATATATCTAGCTATATCTATATCTATATATTCCTTAAAGCAAATTGGTATTTTTTTTGTTTTTTGTCATACAAAATCTTTTTCCTCATGCATAATCCAGATACCCACTCATGCAATCAAATAAAGTAATAACAAATTAAATAATATCTATCCATATCTATCTATCTATATCTATATGTTCCTCAAAGAAAATTGCTCTTTCTTGTTTTTCCCCATATACATTCAATCTAGTAATCACGTCTTAACAACAAATACCATAAAATTCAGCTCCCCCTTATACAATCTATCTAAATATCAGATTAAAATATTCATATTCCATATAATATCTAATCAGTTAAATCATATCAAATATTTCAAAATAATAAAGTGATAACAATTTAAAATAATAAAGGATATGGTTTGGTTCACAAAATTAAATTAACGTCTAATTATTTTGTTTACAATTTTTATAGAATTAATCTATATTTTGTTGTTTACAATTTTTATAAAGAAATTTCTTTTTAATGAATAATTAGGAGAATATCTCCTTCTAAAATTAATCTATGGAGGTATATCTTTTTAGATACATAAGTAATAACCTTGTCTATAAAAAAACCCGAAAATAATACAAAAGTTTAAAACATTTTAAAAAGTATTACAAAAACTAAATACCAAAATAAAAGAAGATTTACACATATATAAAAAGTACCAATAGCTAAGAAGATGTCTAAATAATTAAAACTTAAAAAGACAGATATATATATAAAATAAATAAAAGTTAAAATGATTTGAAATTGATTTATCTTTAATTTATAATACATACAAAAATAAAAATATAAAAATTTGTTACAATAAGTTGAAGAAATTATCAAGTCAAAAAATAAATAAAAATCAAAAATATTTTAAAGATTTAAATTCCGAAAATATAAACTAAAATGATTTGAATTTAAATATAATAATAATAAATAAATTTTGAAAATATTTATTTTTAGGTTTTAAGAAATAAAATCTAGAAATATAAAAATATTTAAAAATATTTTTAAGTCTGAAAATAAAAAAGGAAAAAATTACAAGACTTTTATTGAATTAAAATTTCAAAAATAATTTATTTTAAAACATATAAAAAGATTTGAAAAATATAAAAATCCAACAAGATTTGTAAGACGAGAAATTTTTTCATTTAATATTTTTTTATAAAATTAGTAACGGTTTAAGGAAATATCTTTTAAAAAGCTCTAATTTTGGTAAGTAATTAGGAGAATCGGCCTCTCTAAAACTTATTTTTGAAACTAGACATAAGAAATAATTCTGTGGATTGCAAATTCAAAATATGGAAAGAAAAATTGCTTTGTTAAATTTAAGGAACAGTGTAACATTTCGAAAATTATAATGTTATTTTGGAATTTAATTAATTATAGAAAATGGGCCGTATTTGGTTTCCACAAAATACCCTATAGATATATCCGTATATTTTTCAATAAACCAGTTTTTTAATTATCCAAATAGGATTTGTTTTAATATGGCAAGAAAAATTTATATGTTAACGGTTTTACAAAAGTGTTGGGATTTACGGGATTATAGTTGAATTATATGAGTGAGAGAGCCATATACCTTACAAAAAAAATCCAAAACACCCTCTCTCCTCATTACTCATTTCCACCTACGTCTTCTCTCATCATTCCTCCAAAAATTATCCCAAACTCAACTCCCTCCACAAAAATTCCAAGATTTCATCCGCTAAAACCTATAGATCTTGCCGTGTTTTCCCATTAGACCCATCAAGACTTCAAATTTGGCTACTACAACATCAAGGATCTTCGAGTGGAAATCTTTAAAGCTTGGATCTTTCTTTTCCTTCACCCAAATAGGTAAATATCCTATTTTTACTAAGTTTTTATAAGTCTTGCCATGATAACTATATGTTTTAAGCCAAAAAGTCACATTTTTATGGGTTTGAATCTTGCAAAATTTAGTTTTGAAGTCATCCACTAATAGTGGTGAAAGCTAGTATAGTTTACTTGGTGACTGCACCCTATTTAGGGAAGTTAAGGGTATTTTGGTGTAAAAAATTGATTTTTAAGGTTTTAGAATTTTTAAGCTTTTCAAAAATTTGTATCAGCAGATTTCTTCTACAGACGTCTTCCCTATAAAGCAGCAGATGTCTGTGTTTAATCTGTTAGTGTTTGCTTTTGATAAACAGACGTTTAATGCTTATGTTGTCAGGCTTCTGCCTTTTATTTTGGTAAATAGTGATTGTTCTCTTCAGACGTCTGGAAGCCTTTTTTCAGACATCTGTTTTTCTCTCTGTGCGACAATAATAGTTTATCCAGACAATTGCCATTTGCTTCTGCACAAGTCTGCCCTTAATTATTTTTGACAGTTTTGCCTTTTGAGTTTAAAATCGATTTATAAACTTTGAATTGGTCTTTTTGAGTTTAAACGACGATTCCAGGAGGTAGTTCTACATAGTTAGCACATGTAGCACACGTTAATCATAGGTTTAACCTATGTATGCTTCGTTCATTAGTATAGAAGCCGATACAGATTACAGTTTAGATATTATTGTTTTGATTGTACATTCGATCGTGGAGACTTCCGACACAGCAAGAATGGGAAATTTGATCGTGGGCTTCAAGTAGATCAAGCCATATTTGGTGAGCAGATGAGCATCTATAAGTGGGAACTCGGGAGGATGGCATATAGAACCCCCAACTATCAGAAGTTTATAAAACTTTGTATCAATTTTAAAACTTACGTTTATATATATTCATTTGCTAGAGTCGCAATATCGGCTATATTTGATAAAATTTCCATGTTGTACACACATGCTCGACTTGCCATACTTACATGTATACACTTGATAGAACACTAGCATAATTACTAATGATTGGCATGAGGCACAATTACAGACACACATGCTACATTACACATCATTACTACTGCTATAACACTCAAAAACTGTCATGCTATCCGTATTTCAACGACATCCATGTAGGGTTCCTAGGCACACTAGTGAGATCTCACAAGGCATCAAGCATGCCAATTTCAAAAATTACAAGTGCCGAGAAACCCTAATACGGATCGTCGACTAGAGATTAGGCGATAAATGCAACTAATTAATAACTTAACTATAAGAACGGAAATACAACCTTTGTAGATCCGGATCTCCACCTCCATAGCTCCGCGATGATGTCCCTCCGCTGTCCAAATCGGATCCCGGACTCTGGCATCGGCTTCATCGGAAAAATGGGCGGGCTTGGTCGTCGGCTTCGATGCCGAAGATGATCTACGTCGAGGCATCACTAGATCAAGCTCCCACTTCACCAAGTCATGAAACTTGTGAAGAAAACACCCTATACTACTTGGCAAGAGGTAGAGAATGAAGAAATAGGAGGTGGGTTCACTTTAGAATTGGATTTCTCACTCATTGCTCAAGTTGCCATTGAAGGAGCAAGGTTTTCTTCTTGTTGTCAAGATGAAGAAGAAGAAGAAAGAATATGATAAGTTATTTAAAAATGGAAAAGAAAATGAATACTTATCATATTCAAACCATGGTCAAGATAACTTGTGTAGAGAATCAACTATGGTTCAAGTGAATGGTTAGGGTTAAGAAAAGAGACAAAATGGTCAAACCATTCAAAGCTTCATGAAGCTTCAAAAGAAAGTCCAAAATAAGCCACCATTTCATTTCTTTTCCAAATATAAATGAAAAGAAAGAAATAAATAAATAAGTAAATCAAATAAACAAAACCCTAATCATTAACTTAACCATGGTATAATTCTTTACACAAACCCAAGTGAGCATGCATCATCAAACATGATACAACCAAGTGCACAAAAGTATATCACATATACAACTTGTGAACTTCAAGTGAGAAAATCCATTTAAAGTGAACCAATACTAGTTAATGCAAAGTAATATATCAAATATATAATTATGCATTAAATTATCAAATCAACACTTGATTTAATGATCCGTCATGTCGCACACAACCGACTAGTATACAATGTATCGATTTATCGAATCAATCCTTGATTCGATAACTAGGTTATATCGCATACAACCATTCGACACATTCATCGCGAGAATGAAATACGGTATCACATACACGCATTATTCTCGGTCCCGCACATATCTCATATGCGCTCCTATTTCGTTTCGCTTGAGCCAGGAAACCTCTGTGTATGACTCTAAAGACTCGTCAATACGCCGGCAGCAGGTGATGATCATATCAAACACCCACAAGCCGCAAGCGGTCTGCTAAACGTAACGGCCACCCGGATATTGAGCGATCAGAAGATCGACGAGCAAGCCAGCTCACACTCCTGTGAATCCAACCAGTAACACTTACCATACAGTCCGGTCTGATCGTCTGATATGTCGCATATCTCGCCTAGGGGTGGTAAACGTCAGACCCTAATAGCTCGATAAGTCGTGTCGATATGAGGTCTATAACCATTCGAGAAACTACTGGTAACACTTACCAGTAAATCTCAGCAACCCTGGCCAGGGATTTCCGGTTATAGCCAATCGAACACAGCGCAACATCAACTCCCTATACCGGGAGAGACGAGTCCCCTCCTATCGCTCATTGCCTCTATGTGACTCGGGACTGTACCCAAAAACCACCGTTTTGCACGCCCTCTTGGACGTGGTAAGGTGGAAATCAAAGCACAGTAGGAACCACACAAGACTCTATGACGATCTCGGGTCAACAGACTACTCTGTACCAGTGTCACATGAGAACTGTCATCTGACGTAAGGTATAATACCATCTGGGAGTTCTCGGCGAGTCCTTCCAGTGTACCCAGTCTCCACTGAGCACCCGTATATCATCTCTGATGTCAAACACCAATGGATATGGGATCATCCATCGTCCATCTGTATGGGTCGAGAAGGTACACGCTAGTCTACTCTGGTATATCGATGCCCCGTCTCGATACACCCACGACTAGGGACTTTGAAGGATGTACTTATGGACTACCATGTCCCTACTAGTATGATCCGCATCATAGTCCAGGTAGTCAAGTACACATCCTAAGGGCTTTACCAACATGTAACAGAGAGACAATCAGTGTACACGTTAAGGTAAAGAGTAACCAGATAGCATACTATCATGTCGAGCAAGAAAGTCCTCCCTATATATGTCCCAGCATCCACTACAATATACATCCAATGTATAGCAATGGCCTCTAGGGCATACATATAACTAACAATCTCCCACTTGCACTAGGGCCATCTGTTAGCAGTGGTTGTACCATCTCATAAAAGTCTCTCTCTGGAAAAAGGCCTTTGTGAGTGGATTCGCCGTGTCGTCCTCTGAGTCTACTCTCCTCACCTCGATCCCTTAGAGATCAACCATCTCCATGATCAGGTGATACTGCCTCAGAATATGTCCGGATCACTGATGGGACCTGCGTTCCTTGGCATAAGCCACAACTCCATTGTCTCACAATGGTAGGAACGTAGTTCATCTCATAAACCAATATACACCCAAACAGCCTCTTTGGTAACATCTTAAGTAGCGATGTATCCTGCCTTTATCGTCTAGTGTGCCACGGTATTTAGCTTGGAACTCTTCCAACATACCGTCCCTCGGCAGAGGGTAAAGACAATGCCTGTGACTGACATTCAGTCGTCTTTATCACCCTGGAACACTTCCAGTGATTTTCCCCAGGATCGATTGATACCATCTCACCACTACTAGTGAGATTCCTAACATCCAATTAGATCTATCTCATAGATCCAAAATCCAGGATTTAGTAGGTATCACTTTGATCCTATATGGAGAATTATTGTGATAAGCGGAGATTAACCGAGCGTAGCATAGGAAACTCCTTCCCTATCAAGAGTATGTCATTGACGTACTCTACGAGGATCGCTACCATACTCCCTACTACCTTCTTGTATATACAAGGTTCATCTACCATTTTGATGATGTCAAACTATTTGACTCACTCATCAAAACAGATGTTCCAACTCCGCGATGCCTGCTTTATCACATAAAACATCTTACACACGTTTCCGCTGCTCCCACTGTCTACGAAGCCCTCTGGTTGTGTACTTATAGACGCTCTCTTCCAAAACATCATTTAGAAAAGCAGTCATGACACCTGATTGAAACGAATTCTTGATGTGTAGTATGAAAATTTGTAAAGAAATCACAACCAAAAATTATTTGACCGCAATCAACTACGGTGTCGGATGTAGATTGTTAGTGAGTGCGGATCGTCCACAGGGAAAGTGTAATCGTTCGTCTTTCGAATTAGATGAGTTGAAACTTTAATGAAAAGAATAAAAAACAATTCATGATTTAAAATTGAAGTTCAAGAATGAGAAAATATAGATCTAATAACAAGAAAAAGATAGAATCAAGAATTGATAGTTTGTTGATTTTTCCAAACCAAATCTCAAGAATCGAAATGAGGCTCGTAGGAATCGATCGGATCTATAGATGTGATGCAATCTTATGATGACGTATTCTTATTCTTCGATGAATTGATACTAGATCGATGATGATCGACAAGAATTAGGGATTTCTAGTGAAACTAGGGTTTCATCTTATCCCTTGTTCATTCATCGATATCATTCATATTCTAGCCTCTAGTAAATTCAAGAAACGATTGTAGATCCCTAATTTCGAGCGATCACAATCAAGAAAGCATCGCTACGAAACTAGGTCATCGATTCTTGAACTTGCTAGGGTTTACAAAACTCGTAGGACTTAAAAATCGTATTAAGATTTGTTACATCATCATTCTACAATCGTCTCGACTCCTTTACGAGCGGAGTTTTACTCAAACATCACAACAAGAACAACAATTACAAATTGAGATCTAATCATGATGCAAGAATTAAAAGAAAGCAAGATTCAAGAATTTCACCTTTTATTTATATCAACAATTTAGTTACATTCGCTCAAGAACTACAAGAGGAAGCACTCGATCGTCGATTTGGCTTCGCTCGTCTCCGTGGATCGCGGATCGGCTTGGATCACTTGCCCGATTGAAGATCGGCTCGGCTCCTAAAAGGTTGAAGGCTTCTCGCTTGATTGGTACTCAAGATCTTGAATTTGGAGTGGAATTAGGGTTAGGGTTTCGCACAAGCCTTGTCACTAGACTTGTGGAAGAAGATGAAGAATTAGAATTTTAGGAATATCGAAGATTAATGAACTAATGATGAACAACCTTAACCCTAAGATCTAGGCTCTATTTATAGATAACCAAACCCTAGATCTAGGATTTCAAATTCTAAGTTTCCCTCCAAAAGTTTGTTGAGGAAATTCAAATTTCCCTCCAAAAGTTAGTTAGGGGAGAAGCTTCTAGATGTGATTAGTTAGGAGCTTAATTAGGATTAGCCTTGCTTAATCTTCTTTGCTGATCTGGAAGAAGAATCTGGAGAATTCTGGAATTTGAGGTATCATAAATGAATGTGGGCCAAGAGATAGGAGTTTTGCACAAAATTTTGGGAGCTGAAGCCTTGAAACTGCCGCGGATCCGCGGCCCAAGCAGGCTATGGCCGCGGATCCACGGCTACTTGTGGGCCTTGGGCTTTCAACTTCTCTGTTAATTCTCTTTATAGTATGTGGGCTTTGTTTTGATGTGTGGAATTTCATTTGGCCTTCTGTATTGCTACCAGATCTGATTTCATTGAGTTGGCGTAATTTTGATCAGCTCTTTGGTTTTTGCTCCGGACTTTCCTGCACAGACTCAAGACAAGTGTTGCGCAAATACAGAAATGATGCGATGCCATGAAATGCGGTCAATTTCTCTTAAAGTGTTGGTTTAAAAGTCTAATACATGCAATCTGGTATTTTACGACTGATTTGCTAATATGTGAAATATGAATACCGAACACTTCTAAATGTATACAAAAGATAGGGAAATTGCCGTGTTAAAAATACATTATTTTCGACTGATCAAATACCCCCAAACTTAATTTCGATCGTCTCGAGCGAATGTTTTATTAAAAAGAGAAGGAGAAAATAAAGAAAGAGAAAAACTAACTAGCACACTTTCGTAGGCAACACGATTGCACTGAGCACGTGCAACAAGCCTTTAAACCTCTAGGTGTCCCTAGTAGGAGGAGTGTTGTCTCCTGAGGGTTTTCAGCGGATTGCACCCACAAAATCCAATAATAAAAGAAAGATCATGAATATTACATTTAAAGACAGGAATTGTAAAAGAAAAGCCTTGAAAATTAGGGTTTCCAACTAATCTAGCTTTTCGGTTGTCATGAGCCCTATCTTAATGGTCATGAAATGATGTCAGAAATCACGTCCTCCCTCAATAAAACATCGTCTTATTCTTCATTCCTATCTTTATTCCAAACATCGATCATATCACCCTGCGTGTGTGTAAAGGACATCCCTACACCCGGAGAATTCAATTCAAGCTATCATACTCTTGCCCATCAGCCTCAGTACTTTTTAATTAATGAATATCTAGATGTGCTTACACACTTTCATGCGACCGTTAATACTTCTTAAGGTACTAACCGACCGATTACTCATGTGCTTGCTTATTTGGTGTATTTTCCTCGTCTTGCACCACCTTAGGCATAGCAGTGACTCCCAGACCAGTTGGCCTTAGGGCACTAGGTGAAGAAGCACCCTCGCTATATATTTTTTATTGCCCTCGGTGATAACAAAAACCAGTGTCCATTTTTGTCACCACTTTATATTTTATTCATTTTTTTTTATATTTCCTTCATACTTTTGGCTTTAAGACAAGAGCATTTCAAGGTATCCTCTACTATCCCAGGCTTCAAGACGTGTGTAAGTGCGAATAGCAGGGTAGCAACGTTCAAAATGTTTGGCTTCCATAATAGAAACTATTTTTCAGACTTATTTTTATCCTCAGATTAGTGACGTCCTTCATTTTACTAACCCTTGGGACAACGGCTCATAACTACTTATTACTAGTTCGTATAAGAAAACTTCTAATTTTCTTGGTTTTCTTAAATTTTTCTAATCTCATGGATGTAATTTTTCACTATCTAAACTTTTATTATCTTATTTATGTACCAAAAATATTTTTATAATTTTGAAATTTTTTAAATTTTTATAGGTTTTGAAAAAATATTTTGTGCTTATGCAAAATGATATGCAAATGATGCGAAAATAAGCACAAACCTCCCCCAAACTTGTTTTCAACAGTGTCCTCACTGTTGCCTTCTGCTAAATCTCGAAAAACCTGTAAGCTTGGGAGGAATTTATTAGTGGGGGCAAAATATTTAAGTGAAGAACCTCCCCCAAATTTATTTTTGGCTCAAAATTTTGTAAAAATTTTCTTTTCAAGAGCCCGATAATGTACCCCCCCAAACTTATGCAATGTTAATCTTTTAAAATCACAAGTGTGGGTCAAAAATCAGTGGTCGATGCCAAGCTTTGCAAAGACCGAACGTCAACACCAACCATTCGAAAATTTTATCAATGCAGTGCTCTGGTTGGTGGAAGAAGAAGTGGGGAAAGGGTAAGTGGTGGAATAGAAAGTGTGTGCGTCTCATTTTGGAGAGACGAAGCAGTGAATGTGATGGATTACTCGCATTCTTTTTACAGTTCAAAAGAATGGGTGGAGGTTCAATTTCATTGATTGGGAGATGATTCATCTCAACACCCGTGTCATTTAAAAATGCGAATTCATCAGCGAAGATCTCCTCAAAAGTTCCATCAATACCCCGGTGAATAATGTCATCACAAAGTGCGGGGTGATCTTCAGACTCTAAAAGCAGTTCATAATCGGTGTTAATTGTTGACCCGGACATCTCGGTGGAAGAGTCCGTATGTGTATGATACATAGTTGGGTCAAACAATAACGTATGAAAAGAGTCTAGATCAATATTAGGAGGATCATCAAATTCGCTGCTGTCGACATCCATTAAGTCGACAAAACATACCTGAGCAGTAGGTTCGGAGGGTACACTTCCCAACTTGTAAATGTTTAATTCTATTGACCTATTCCCGAAAGATAGGGTCATAGAACCATTACGACAGTTGATTATAGCATTGGAAGTGGCCAAAAAGGGGCGACCTAAAATCACCGGAATTTGATTCCGTGGGTTCGCTACAGGCTGTATATCAAGTACAATAAAATCCACAGGGAATATAAATTCCCCGATTTTTATTAACACATCCTCCAGTTTACCCCTAGGTTTGGTGATTGATCGGTCAGCCATCTGGAGAGTTATGCTCGAAGGCTTTAACACTCCGATACCTAGTTGCTCATATACCGAGTAAGGAAGTAAGTTAACACTAGCGCCAAGGTCAAGTAACGCACGGTTGATGTGTTTCTCCCCAATAAAAATGAAAATAGTAGGACAGCCAGGGTCCTTACGTTTCCGTGGTAATTGTTGGGGAAAAGCCGTGTCTACAGTACTCGACATGAAGATTTTTTTAGGCACTTGAGTCTTCCTCTTCCTAGTGCACAAGTTCTTAAGAGTTTTTGCATAGGACGGAACTTGTTGAATAGCATCTAGGAGAGGGATGTTGATGTTAACTTCCTTAAACATGTCCACAATCTTCTCCATTTTGGCATCATGTTTCTTGGGCCTCAACCTATTTGGAAATGGACCTCTATCAATAAGTGTTGGGTCCAACATTTGTGGAGAAGTTTGTGGGGGTGGAAAAGATGAGGTGGGTGAAGGGTTCGAGCCTTTGGGAACACGGAGAATAGGCTCGGAAGAAGAAGGTAGGTTAGACGAAATAGGGTAAGAAATAGAAGTGTGAGTGGAAGTGGAAGTTGAAGCCGGGGTGTTAATGATCAATTCATCATTATCTATTTGTTCACCCGAATGATTGTCTAGCACTCTTCCAGATCTCAACGTTGTAAAAGCGTCCACATTAGTGCAATGTGAAGGTCTAAGATCAGGTACGGGTTGAGATGGAAGATTCCCTTCTTCTCTAGCACTTATTTCGGCTGTTATTCGTTCAATTTGAGCTTCCATTGATTTGATATTCTTATTTTGAGTGAGAATGATCTTTATCATATTATCGATGGAAGATTGAAAACTTGCCGACTCTTGGATGGATTGTTTCATGAAAGTAACCAAGGTTTTCACCAGTGCAGAGATATTATCAGTACCGGCCAATTGCAAAGAGTTTTCATGTAGTGCAAAAGTGTTGGCAGGATTTTGAAAATTTTGCGGTTGGAAGGGGTGCTGACTCAATTGAAGTGGTGGTTGCTGTTGTGGTGGAGGGACCCTTTGAAAATTGTTTAGGATTGGAACCGTATTTTGAGATTGTGATTGGTTCCAAGCAAAGTTCGGGTGATTCCTCCAATCTTGATTATATGAGGAAGAAGAGGGATAGTTTCCAGGTCTTTGCTGAAGTGCAGCATTAGTGTGACCTTGAAACGGTACATTCAAGGGACATTCTTCCGTCAAATGTGAAGGGTTTGAACAGCAGCCACACACGGTTTTGGGAAGTGTGGATTGGTTTAGGGAGGCTGAAGTGATTTTGTTTTCTATAGCGTCGAGTTTCCTTTGTATTGCGGCCATTTCGGCTTTCATGGTGACGGAAACATCGAGCTGATTGACATCTTCCCTAGGCGGTGGTGGTCTAACACTTTCCCATTGTGATGTGTTTTGAGCTAAATCTTCTAAGTATTTCCAAGCTTTACCATCATCTTTAGATAGGAATTGGCAATGACATATGGTTTCAAGCATCTGTCTAGTAGTGAGATCAATACCCTCATAGATAATTCGACACAAATCCCATCTGGAGATTCCGTGATGAGGGCATTGGATAAGAAGATCCTTGAACCGTTCAAAGCATTTCCAAAATGGTTCATTGGGAAGTTGGATAAATTTAGAGATTTCGCTCCGAACACGGGCGGTCTTGTGATTGGGATAAAATTTCTTAAGGAATGCTGCAACGAATTCGTCCCATGTTGAAATAGAATGTGCGGGTGTGATGTAAAGCCACTTCTCGGCTAAATCGCACAAAGTGAATGGGAGAAGGCGTAAACGCAGAGCATCCAAAGACAGTTGTGAATTCCCCATCAAAGCACATACGTTTTCAAATTTGGAAATAAACATGTATGCGTTTTCAGAATTAAGACCATGAAATTTGGGTAATAGTTTGATGAATTGGGGGTTGATTTCAAAATTTTCCCCGATGGAAGTTGGTATAGAAAGACAGGTGGGAAGGGTAACACGTGTAAGATAGCATCTCTCTTGGAGAGAAATGCGTGGAAGATTCTGCGCACCTGCGGGCGGTGGCAGAGTAGTGTTAAAGTTTGATGGATTTGGGTCCATCGCGGGTGTGGTGGGTGGTGGGGGAGAAGACGAAGAATTACCGACTCTGGGGTCGATAAAAGAAACGCGGACAAGACGGGAAATGGAATCCCGTGTCCAGCCTAACATTGTGCTAAATGGTTGTAGCACAAGTGGCAGCATTGTTATAATTAGAGGAAATGAAGTGTTGGTGTTTGTTTTGAAAAATGATACGGATTTTTGAAAAATGATGCGATCACAACAAATGCAATAAGCAAAACCCTAAAATCTAGTGGTCACCTAGGTCAGACTCTAGACCGCTCCTAACTGCCAAAAGACAAGTCGCAGGATAGAATCCTCCACTGCCTCTTTGTTCCCCCGTGGCCGGATAAGTGCCAGGTAAGTGGGAAGGTACTCCACTACGTAAGTAGTGGGCCTAATTAATAACCACTAGCCTTAGACACACTCGCCTTAGGCACCACAGGAAAACGCGGATAAGCAATGAATTACCCACGGCCTTCTTCTGTCCTAATTGAGCGCGACGGTCCTTAGAGTCATCTCTAGATATTTTTTAGTTAATGTGGGTCAATGCGGATGCAAGTTTTGCGATTTTCGGGGCCTAGGAAGGGTAATGAACTCCCCACCTAATTTGGATTTGGTCGTGCCCCTTAAATTCCGTATTAATATGCAAACAACCAAAAGAATCAAAACACGCACAAATTTTATTTTTGCTTTTGCGGTGCAACGATTATTTGCAAAGAAACCTGCACAAAATTGTTATTGGAGCAGACAGAGGAGAAGATAAGAAAGCAGAGGAGTATACCAGCAATTTTGCTGCAGAGAGGAGCTAGACTTGCCGCGGAACCGCCGCATTTGGGGGGTATTGCCGCGGAATCGCGCCTGAATGTACTGTTCACTCTACCAAATTTCAACAGTAGCTTGCTGTTGATTTCTACAGCCCTCTGGAAATTTCAGAAAAAATTTTCTCCAGCTCCAATGATTCCAGATTTTCTCGCAACAAATCACAACACACGAATTAGGGTTTGTACGAGTTTAGATCTAAAAATTATGATGGAATAAATTGTTCAACTCAAATTTCAAAATACGAACTATTAGCGCACGATCCCCGGCAACGGCGCCATTTGATTGATAATATTTTCTTGATTGGATGTACAAGTATCAACTCAAATAGTCCCCGGCAACGGCGCCATTTGATTGAATGGATTCTTGATGTGTAGTATGAAAATTTGTAAAGAAATCACAACCAAAAATTATTTGACCGCAATCAACTACGATGTCGGATGTAGATTGTTAGTGAGTGCGGATCGTCCACAGGGAAAATGTAATCGTTCGTCTTTCGAATTAGATGAGTTGAAACTTTAATGAAAAGAAAACAAAACAATTCATGATTTAAAATTGAAGTTCAAGAATGAGAAAATATAGATCTAATAACAAGAAAAAGATAGAATCAAGAATTGATAGTTTGTTGATTTTTCCAAACCAAATCTCAAGAATCGAAATGAGGCTCGTAGGAATCGATCGGATCTATAGATGTGATGCAATCTTATGATGACGTATTCTTATCCTTCGATGAATTGATACTAGATCGATGATGATCGACAAGAATTAGGGATTTCTAGTGAAACTAGGGTTTCATCTTATCCCTTGTTCATTCATCGATATCATTCATATTCTAGCGTCTAGTAAATTCAAGAAACGATCGTAGATCCCTAATTTCGAGCGATCACAATCAAGAAAGCATCGCTACGAAACTAGGTCATCGATTCTTGAACTTGCTAGGGTTTACAAAACTCGTAGGACTTAAAAATCGTATTAAGATTTGTTACATCATCATTCTACAATCGTCTCGACTCCTTTACGAGCGGAGTTTTACTCAAACATCACAACAAGAACAACAATTACAAATTGAGATCTAATCATGATGCAAGAATTAAAAGAAAGCAAGATTCAAGAATTTCACCTTTTATTTATATCAACAATTTAGTTACATTCGCTCAAGAACTACAAGAGGAAGCACTCGATCGTCGATTTGGCTTCGCTCGTCTCCGTGGATCGCGGATCGGCTTGGATCACTTGCCCGATTGAAGATCGGCTCGGCTCCTAAAAGGTTGAAGGCTTCTCGCTTGATTGGTACTCAAGATCTTGAATTTAGAGTGGAATTAGGGTTAGGGTTTCACACAAGCCTTGTCACTAGACTTGTGGAAGAAGATGAAGAATTAGAATTTTAGGAATATCGAAGATTAATGAACTAATGATAAACAACCTTAACCCTTAGATCTAGGCTCTATTTATAGATAACCAAACCCTAGATCTAGGATTTCAAATTCTAAGTTTCCCTCCAAAAGTTTGTTGAGGAAATTCAAATTTCCCTCCAAAAGTTAGTTAGGGGAGAAGCTTCTAGATGTGATTAGTTAGGAGCTTAATTAGGATTAGCCTTGCTTAATCTTCTTTGCTGATCTGGAAGAAGAATCTAGAGAATTCTGGAATTTGATGTATCATAAATGAATGTGGGCCAAGAGATAGGAGTTTTGCACAAAAATTTGGGAGCTGAAGCCTTGAAACTGCCGCGGATCCGCGGCCCAAGCAGGCTATGGCCGCGGATCCGCGGCTACTTGTGGGCCTTGGGCTTTCAACTTCTCTGTTAATTCTCTTTATAGTATGTGGGCTTTGTTTTGATGTGTGGAATTTCATTTGGCCTTCTGTATTGCTACCAGATCTGATTTCATTGAGTTGGCGTAATTTTGATCAGCTCTTTGGTTTTTGCTCCGGACTTTCCTGCACAGACTCAAGACAAGTGTTGCGCAAATACAGAAATGATGCGATGCCATGAAATGCGGTCAATTTCCCTTAAAGTGTTGGTTTAAAAGTCTAATACATGCAATCTGGTATTTTACGACTGATTCGCTAATATGTGAAATATGAATACCGAACACTTCTAAATGTATGCAAAAGATGGGGAAATTGCCGTGTTAAAAATACATTATTTTCGACTGATCAACACCCAACCACCAGATATCGTAGTCATGGTATGTAGCCGTGGCAAGTAGGATCTGGATGGACTTAAGCATAGGCACTGAAAAGGTTTCATCATTATCCACGCCTGGTTGATGACAAAAACCTTTAACAAGTCTAGCTTTGAAAGTCTCAACTTTTCCATCTACACCAAGTAATCTTCTCAAGATATACTTGCTCCTGATGGGGATTTAACCCTTCAGATATAGCAACCAAAGTCCATACTTTCTTGGTGTACATGGATTCCATCTCAGATCGCTAAGCATCCAGCCATTCTTACAGAGTCCCTACTCTCGATGGCCTGCTCGAAACTAGTTGGGTCATCATCTCATGATGCAATCCTCGCTCCCACTGTCATAGAGAAACCAAAGAATCTCTCAGGTGGGTGAGGAACCCTACTAGATCGGCGGAGAGGCTGAGGTTCGTTGGTTACTATTGAATCCTTCGGTTCTACCAAATCATTGGCTGTAGTTTGTATAGCTGAAACCTTTCCAGTTCTACATTACAGACCTTGCCTCGATCTTGTCCGGATTTTGCTTTTAGACATAGGCCGGACAACCCCAAATCTTAACCAACTTAAGATATGGGCTCTTCCCTTTCCATATCACATATGAAATGGTAGGCAACTGATTTGATTGGAACCCTATTCAATAGGTATGCAGCTTCTCAAGCGCACAAATCCCAAAAGGAAATATGTAACTCAGTAGTACTCATCATAGAGCACACCTTATCATATAGGGTGTGATTGCTCCGCCCCGATATACCATCGTTCCATGGTGTATACGGAGGAGTAATTTTGAGAGAGAATCTCATTCTCTTTTAGAATAGTCCAGGAATTCCATGCACAAGTATTCTCCTCCCTGATCTCATCATAGGACATAATACTTATACCCGTATTTTGGTTCTCTACTTCTAACTTATATTCTGTGAATACCTCAAAAGTTTCTGACTTGTGTTTCAACAGGAACATATGTCTGAATCATGAGAGATCATCAGAGAACGTAATGAAGTATAAAGAACCAGTCCTGGCATGTGTAGACAGGAGACCTTACATATATCATCATGTATCAGTCCCAAGAGTTCATTAACTCTTTCTCTGTTTCTAATAAAAAGAGCTATGGTCATCTTATCTTTGTGACATGACTGGCAAGTTTCACAAGATGTAAATTCAAACTGATTTAAATATGCATCTATATGTAACTTCAGCTAGTCGGGTCGCATTGATATGACCTAGTCTACAATACCTCAAGAAGAATTCATTCATTTCTGAACTCTTCCTCTTTTGTGTGTTCCATATACTAAGAACTGTAGTTTGATTTAGAACATCAATGCTTTTAGATAACGTGCCTGAACCGATCAACTTTTGATATAGAAAATGTTCAAAACATTATCCATCAATACAAAATTTTATCATTTCTTTAATAATAAAGAGACAGATATGATTTTGTATATCAGGTTCGGTATCTAATAACATTCGTTCAGAATCAATGTATTTGTAATACAGGGTAACAGTGACCAACAGACTTGGCTGCAACACTTGCCCCGTTTTCTGTCTCATGAAACTTATCACCCGTTCTCAGTTCTCTACCTTTCTGTAGCCCTATGTAACAGATTACATATCTGGGATCCTGATCCGGTATCATATACCCAGGACGCAGAGGATACTGAGAAACAATTCTTTGTAATGAACACACCCGAAGAAGATGCATCATATGCACTTTCTTCGTTTGGGCGGCATGGGAAATCTGGTATTTCCCAATTTCCTGCTCTGTCTTATAACAATTATAAGTTGGAGCGGGACCAACGTTCCCCAGCTCAGTATAACAAGCGGGTTCAGTCAATATATCCGTTTTATTATCTTGATTAAGGCGTGATATGGTCGCTACCTGGAGAGAGAGAGAAGAAAACACTCAGCGTGCGCTCTTGCAAGAATAGATTGGTTATATATTTTATCTAATCAGGATGGCTCCCACTGCTTTTTATCAAATCTTCCTTCAAACCCTAAAAGGAAAGACTAGCCGGGATTAATTACACGCTACAAGTTCACCAATCTTTCAGCCAGGCCAGTGTCGGTACTTTGAGGGAGGTCCCCCGTGCTTTCGCACGAACCTAATTAATGTAAACCTCGTTTTCCCAGAGGCGTAACCCCGTTGACACCTTTCTAGATACCTACTTGATCGGCTAATTGTAATGTGTAAAACTCTCCCAGGAGTAACAATTACTCGCAGTGGGTATCGGGATCCAACTATCTCATAGAAGGTATGCAATCTCATTGCAAATTTCAACACTTGAAATTCCCGATAATTTTGCCCCTAGCACCCTATGACCTTGACGGAGGTCAACAAACCATAGGCTACTAGTCAAGTTCAACCCGCCATTTCTTGATCGAATTAAACCCACCCGCACGACCCTTGACGGAGCTCAACAAGGCCGCACGACTACCCTAATCCAATCTGCATCATATGCATAGGCAGATAAATACTAGTTAGCTACCACACACCACGCCTTGACGGAGGTCAACAAACGTAGCACGAATACTAAGTAGGACTTATCTGAGATGACGGAGGGCTACGACAGGTTTTTCTGAAAACCTATTGCGTAATGAACTTGATATCGTTGCAGAATAAAATGATTTTAAAATGGAGTGTCTTTGAGGCTTTTCTAGTTTTGCTAAAGGAGTCACTCCCGGTGAAGGGATCGTCGGTCCTTTCCTCGTCGAATGAGGTGCGGGATATATCATATATATCACTGTGCAAAGCAAAAACTCTTAAAAGCAATCAAAAGACAAACCGAGTGTGTAGCATCTGCCAGTTATTGCTAAAGGAGTCACTCCCGGTGAAGGGATCTCGGTCCTTTCCTTATCGAATAAGGTGCAGGATATATCACATATACCTCTGTGCAAAACAAGAACTGTAGCTACTTGTTTTAATTTTTGAAATTCGATTCCACAACATCTTAGGTTTCTTTTATTTCATTAATCATATTAATGAAGTCCCATCATTTAAGTACCTAAACATCACAGATAAATACGACGTACACTCATGCCATCCGCATTCGCCTCGATGTCCCCTCGTGCACCGTTAGGTTAGGTAACTAACGGCAGAGCGGGGCAGGGCTAGCGCGGGTGTAAAACATAAGTAACGTCTATATAATATATCATATATACTATATACAGTATCCATCACAGAATATCACATGATCACATCACAGATATCGCAGCAGAAGAATCATATGAAATATTGGATATACTAGGACGTCCGTGTTTTTAATACGAGCCAGTATAAAACACGGATTCCGCGGTCGCGATGAATAGCCAATCCCACACCCCTAGACCCCTACGAGAGCGGCAAGCAACCCTACCAATTCTGGAGTTAGGAGACCCGGACTCGACTCCTCGAGTTGGTCTCCCACTGGACTCCAGAACCCGGTTACTTGTGCCCTCCTCCTTGGGTCTATCCTAGTGCGGAAAAGTAAATAATATACAAAAGGTGACATCTTCCGCAACCTGGAAGTGCCCCAATAAAAGAATATTACATACAAGTTTTTACATGAATGAAAATGAAAAACACTCATCTCACATAAAAACCCCCGGCTATTCAAACACGACGATCCAATATAACATATCCAGCAACACATAACATCACATGTCATCAACGTAAGTAAATATGCGCATCCCAATTGTCGTTGACATATAGCAACGAAACCGGCGATATCACATATTACACTTACGGTTACAAAAAAGAAAGTGTAAAACTATAACAGTTGGAATCCGCAATCTCCTCAGACATCGTATGCCTGACCAAATGAATTACTTAGACATCGCATGCCTAACAATAATAAACCCCGCATTTTAGTCTCATTATCGAAAACACTTTTCAATATCAAGTCGGGCAATTCAACAGGATTCCCGACATCCTGATCGAATGCTCGTCGCAAACTTCAGTAGGCGGCCGCACCCCCCGACGCCATCGACAAAGTGCACCAAGGCGGAACACCGCTACCGGGAGCACCCGAACGGATGCTTTCGGCGACGGGGTTCTCCTACAGTCACTTGGTCGGGGCTATGGAGTGAGGCTGTCTATTAAGTTTACCCGGCGAGTATCCGCGTACGCTACGTGATTGCGACGGACTTTTGATCACATCAAAATTTCGTAGCAACCGATCAAGTGAGACAAAACTGCTATGTTTATAACATTCATTCAGTTATCTCATAACTACTTGTGAATTCCAATTATTGTATCACATACCAGATAATTAGAAAATGTTAAACTTTCCGATCGAACATTCAAACACCCAAGTTTTCCCGATACATATCAACACATGAAACAAGTTCAAAGACATTCACTTCATGCCTCAGTACCAACGGTCCAGCCGTAGAAGGGTCAAGCCAACGCCTCACATGTGGCACGCCGTACTGCCCCAAACCCTAAGGTTCAAAGGGCAGTTCAAGACGGTCATATAATCGAGTTAAGGTTTGTTGTCTTCTAGAGGGTCCATCGCGTTACTTGCACTACTTAGAACGTCTTTAAACTACGGAAAAGTCCAACAATTGGAAATTTCCCGGCAGGGAAAAAAGTGGGTATTTATATCCGGTCAAACTTTTTAACATATTCTAAATACCCGGAAAACACAACGAAATTAAAAATTCCGATTGAAACTATGACTACAAAATAAACCCCAAAATACTCAACTCTTGAGTCAGAGTTAAAAATGCCCAGAAAATATAAAAAAACAGAGCTATGAATTACTGTGAAGAGATCCGTCGCTAATTCCATTACCCTGCCGCGGAACCGCCGCCAAAGGGGGGTCATTGCCGCGGTTCCGCGGCCATATAGAGGAGTTAGGGGCTCGTTTTTCATGGTAATTCATATAATACCCTGCTGAATTTTTTAAGCATTTTTAATTTGGAAAAATCCCAGATTTTAAAAAAAGTACAGAGAGGGTTTTATTTTGTCGATTACGGGTTCGATCGGGGTTTTAACTTCGTCAGGACATCGCCTAAGGCTCTAGCTTGGCTCTGATACCACTGTAGGTCAGGCAGCCATCCCATCCAATGGGGTCGCCGTGGCACCAACGGGTCCCTTAGCCGCTACTTTTTACGCATGCCCCCTCGCGAGGACTACAACCCGCCGGAACACCTTCCAGTCTCGGGACACCCTGGGGGTAAGAGCCTATGCTTCGCCACACTGTCACACAGTGAGAACCCCCCATAGGTCGACATCCAATGCCTAGTAGCTCTGATACCACTGTAGGGTTCCAAGGCACACTAGTGAGGTCTCACAAGGCATCAAGCATGCCAATTTCAAAAATTACAAGTGCCGAGAAACCCTAATACGGATCGTCGACTAGAGATTAGGCGATAAATGCAACTAGTTAATAAATTAACTATAAGAACGGAAATACAACCTTTGTAGATCCGGTTCTCCACCTCCATAGCTCCGCGATGATGTCCCTCCGCTGTCCAAATCGGATCCCGGACTCTGGCATCGGCTTCATCGGAAAAATGGGCGGGCTTGGTCGTCGGCTTCGATGCCGAAGATGATCTACGTCGAGGCATCACTAGATCAAGCTCCCACTTCACCAAGTCATGAAACTTGTGAAGAAAACACCCTATACTACTTGGCAAGAGGTAGAGGATGAAGAAATAGGAGGTGGGTTCACTTTAAAATTGGATTTCTCACTCATATGCTCAAGTTGCCATTGAAAGAGCAAGGTTTTCTTCTTGTTGTCAAAATGAAGAAGAAGAAAGAATACGATAAGTTATTTAAAAATGGAAAAGAAAATGAATACTTATCATATTCAAACCATGGTCAAGATAACTTGTGTAGAGAATCAACTATGGTTCAAGTGAATGGTTAGGGTTAAGAAAAGAGACAAAATGGTCAAACCATTCAAAGCTTCATGAAGCTTCAAAATGAGCCACCATTTCATTTCTTTTCCAAATATAAATGAAAATAAATAAATAAATAAATAAGCAAATCAAATAAACAAAACCCTAATCATTAACTTAACCATGGTATAATTCTTTACACAAACCCAAGTTAGCATGCATCATCAAACATGATACAACCAAGTGCACAAAAGTATATCACATATACAACTTGTGAACTTCAAGTGAGAAAATCCATTTAAAGTGAACCAATACTAGTTAATGCAAAGTAATATATCAAATATATAATTATGCATTAAATCATCAAATCAACACTTAATTTAATGATCCGGTCATGTCGCACACAACCGACTAGTATACAATGTATCGATTTATCGAATCAATCCTTGATTCGATAACTAGGTTATATCGCATACAACCATTCGACACATTCATCGCGAGAATGAAATACGGTATCACATACACGCATTATTCTCGGTCCCGCACATATCTCATATGCGCTCCTATTTCGTTTCGCTTGAGCCAGGAAACCTCTGTGTAGGACTCTAAAGACTCGTCAATACGCCGGCAGCAGGTGATGATTATATCAAACACCCACAAGCCGCAAGCGGTCTGCTAAACGTAACGGCCACCCGGGTATTGAGCGATCAGAAGATCGACGAGCAAGCCCGCTCACACTCCTGTGAATCCAACCAGTAACACTTACCGTACAGTCCGGTCTGATCGTCTGATATGTCGCATATCTCGCCTAAGGGTGGTAAACGTCAGACCCCAATAGCTCGATAAGTCGTGTCGATATGAGGTCTATAACCATTCGAGAAACTACTGGTAACACTTACCAGTAAATCTCAGCAACCCTAGCCAGGGATTTCTGGTTATAGCCAATCGAACACAGCGCAACATCAACTCCCTATACCGGGAGAGGCGAATCCCCTCCTATCGCTCATTGCCTCCATGTGACTCGGGACTGTACCCAAAAACCACCGTTTTGCACGCCCTCTTGGACGTGGTAAGGTGGAAATCAAAGCACAGTGGAACCACACAAGACTCTATGACGATCTCGGGTCAACAGACTACTCTGTACCAGTGTTACCTGAGAACTGCTATCTGACGTAAGGTATAATACCATCTGGGAGTTCTCGGCGAGTCCGTCCAGTGTACCCAGTCTCCACTGAGCACCCGTATATCATCTCTGATGTCAAACACCAATGGATATGGGATCATCCATCGCCCATCTGTATGGGTCGAGAAGGTACACGCTAGTCTACTCTGGTATATCGATGCCCCGTTTCGATACACCCACGACTAGGGACTTTGAAGGATGTACTTATGGACTACCATGTCCCCACTAGTATGATCCGCATCATAGTCCAGGTAGTCAAGTACACATCCTAAGGGCTTTACCAACATGTAACAGAGAGACAATCAGTGTACACGTTAAGGTAAAGAGTAACTAGATAGTATACTATCATGTCGAGCAAGAAAGTCCTCCCTATATATGTCCCAGCATCTACTACAATATACATCCAATGTATAGCAATGGCCTCTAGGGCATACATATAACTAACAATCCATGCTAGTATAAATGCTTGATTACTATGATTTCGATACGTGAATGATATTGCGATATAAATTTGTATACGATAGTTGACAACTGCTGCATATATAAATGATGCATTGTTGATTATGATGGATTGACGTTTTCCATGGATTTCGAGAAACCGTAATATAATTTATAAAACTTGCGTGTATTTGCAAAAGCGGGGTTTTCTCTTGATATGATAATTTAGGAGTCCACCATGAGATTTCTATGGATTTATGTTGAGAATATCCGATTTTGAGGCGGTGGGATTTACAGATTTCGGATACATGGTGGACCCAGTGTGGTATCTAGGGGCAAGAGCTCGTATAGAAAGGTGTGTTGAGCTTAGCTAGGATGAATACCGACCGATGATAGTATTGGGCACGGCGGATATACGAAGAATTTCGATCGGTGCGAGATCATAGGCATGGTGTATTTGGCCGGGGATTCCATTGATAAGAGGACTGATCCAAGAGACAGTGCCTAAGAAAACACAATGAGATTTACGTGTCGATAATTGGCACGGTTTTATGATGATATTATTGGTGATGTGTTTCCATTTGTGTAATTCGATTATGATGCGCTTTTATTTATATATTAGATATATGATCTATATATCTTTTGATGATTATTTCTAATCATTGAGTTGGCATCTCATCCCGTTGTGCCATAGTTTCTTGCATGACATACCGTATGGATATTTAAAGGATCGTCAGCACATATTTTGGGGTTTTATCATGTTGTTTTGCTAGGCGTGTTACGATGTGTAGTAACCGCCTTTTTGTGTATATTTACTTGTATCTAGTGTCACTCCATCAACCAAAACTTGTATATTCGTGGTATTAGATCGAGTCGAGACTCATTACTATTTTTTTGAATGTCAAACTTGATTTGAGTCGACTTAATAATATTTATACAGTATTTATTGCTTATTACATACATTATTCTTCGTCTTGGACATCGTATATAAATTGTGAGGTTGTAATTCCGCCGTTGGGTGTGAGCTAGCTCCCGATTGGGGATGTTTTTACATATATTATATCAGTGTACTTGTTTTACTCAAAATTTACAGAGGAAGTGCTGCCCGAATTTTAAACGAGGAAAATGTTTTCAAACTCTATTTTAAACCAAACTTGCACTTTTAAACAAAAAAATCTTACGAAACAAACTGGATTTCGTGTTTATAAACCTTTCAAAAATTTCACCTCCACAAGTTCTTTTAAAAAGATTTTAGATCTTGGTTTTGGCTTCTTTGGTTCGCTGTGACGTTATTGATTTAAGTGCTGGTCACGTGTCATTTCTGGATCGTGAAAAATAGCTTCAAAACAAATAATATAAAAGATTTATAAATATTTGGAGGAGTACAAAATCTAAAAAGATTTGTGAGATTTAGAAATCCAAAAAAAAGAGATTTTCAAGATTTAAATATCACAGAATTAAAACTAAAAAAAGATGGATTTAAAAATTAACCATAGTTAAAAAAAATAAAAAGATTTGAAACTATTAATAAAATTGTAATATATTCATAAATAAAAATATAATAGAAATCGGCAAACAATTGAAAAGATCGTTAAATCCAAAATAAAATAAAAAGTTAAAACCTTTAAACATTATCCAAAAATTAAAACTGGAAAGTGATGGATTTAGAAAATATTATTAAATGAAAGTTAAATAGATTTATTCTCATTTCTAATATATATCTATATCTGTAGTGCTCCTAAAAGCAAATTGGGATGATTTTTCATATTTCTATCATACCAACAAATCCTGGCTCTCTCCTGCATATTTAAATCCAGTATCATATCCAACAGCAAATATTTTCTTAAAAAGATCCCCAAAATCCTTTTGATATTTTTAGCTTTTAAACTTAATCCAGGAAATTCATTTAATATATGTAACTTTTAAACTTAATTTCATTTCCTATAAACTTAATTTAATTTCATATAAACTTAATTCAAATTTTCTAAACTTAATTTCACATATTAAAAGATTTTTTTTTGTTTTGGTCCATCATGCTAAGTTCAAAATCTTAGTGTAAGAAATCAAATCAAATCTTATTATATAAGTATTTTTTATAAGAAATGAAAATCTTTTATTGATAAAAAAATATTGTATACATTATTTAAATTTAGGAAAATTTCACCAAAACAACCCTGTACTATAGATTTTATTTTCAAAACCATCATGCCGCTTTTTTTGTGCATAGAAACCCCTAAAGTTTTCTCCGTTATACACGACCCCTCTCCTGCCATTACAATTTAAAATTTTATTTTTTTCTTTCCGAAAATGCTTTTTCATCCCCTTTTTAACAGTGCACTATATAGTAGGGTATTTTGGCTATTACCCTTAAATTTATTGAAAATCAAATTTGTGATTAAAAACTAACTTTTGGTTTTTAAAATCCAAATTAAATTTTGAAATAAACTAAAGTTTCATATCGTAAACTTCACAAATATTTAAATTAAAATTACTATATATGCCATGTCCATTACTTTTTTTTTGTTGGTTGTGTAGATAAGTTTAATAAATCTCTATAGATTTTGATTTTGATTATCTTTAGTATGAATCATCACTGAAACTATATCAAATAAAAAAATTACTATATGCCATTGTTTGTATGATTATTAGTTATATTTTTCAAAGAATTTTTTTATTATTTAAATTTAATAAAATTGTTATGTGGCATGTGCTGGGCAAATAAAACAGTATATAATATTCAAGATTATGCTTTTATTGGTATGAAATGGAGTTTTCTAGATTTTGTTTTATCAATATTTTTTAAAAATAAAATCTTTATTGATAAGAAAGTCATGCATGTTTGATTTAAAAATTTTGAAAATAAAATTTGTGATTAAAAGACAAATGGTGTTATATCAATATTTTTGTGACGAATCAAAATCTTTTAGTGATTCATGCAAATATTATTTAAATTTTATGGAAGTCAAATTGGTGATATAAAATCAAATCAAAACAAAATTAAATTTTGGCATAAACTAATGTTTCATAGCAATAAACTTCACAAACCTTTAATTGTAATATTTTCTTAATGCAAAATAACTTTTCAAGAAGAAAATTAAATCATGCAGCTGTTAGTATATCTTTATCTTTGATGATCTCTAACTAATACATCGATGGGTGCAAAAATGAATGTCTTTCGATAATGCAACATAAACTTCATCTGATGCATATGTTAGAGGTTTTCAAATCTTTCAATTTTTCATGCACATATTTTGAGGGTAGGGTGATCAATTTGAACGGATCGGATCATTCAAATATGTCATAGACGAAGAGTTCCCGTTTTAAAAAAATGCGGACCAGTTTGGAATGGATCACTTATATATATATATGTGTGTGTGTGTGAGAGAGAGAGAGAGAGAGAGTGTATGTGTGTCATGTTAACATTATAAGTGGTGAGACCCTTGATTGGCACGCTTTTGGCGTGTCGTGTATTTGAATTCTAAAGTTTACCGCAATCAGGATGGTATCGCTTTGCAGCTAGCTGCGATGAGTACGAGTCGTCCGCAGGGAGACGGTGCATTTCACGTTCTTATTATGACGAGTTAATGCGCGTGGAAGAATGGTTCGATTCTAATCTAAGTGTTTATATGCAAAGTAAACGCTTGTTAGGATTAGATAGGATAGTGTAAATTAAGGAAATTCGTACTCAATCCTTTGAGCCGAGCTCGACCACTAAAGCTAGAGCAATCGGCAACAATGTGGATTAGGATGCTTAAGCACAGTATTTATGAAATCCGACTTATTGACCCCTGTACATCCGTTCTTGTCGCTTGTTTTCGTCTCCGGCCATTCTGAACACAACCGGTCACGGTTAGGAATCACCGATACCTTGGTAGGGTAGGGTGCCTAACGGAGCGCTTGCCTAAGATTTGGGTGAAGTTTAATAGAAAAGATCGGGAAAAGGAAATCTTAACTTACAATATCGGTTTCTTTCCTAACAATAACATTATTCTCAAACATCTCAACAACAAACAAAAAAAGAAAAGAAAAGAAAAGAAAAACAATACAAGTAAGTAAATGCAAGGTAATAAAAGGCAAGTAAGTAAATGACAAGAATGTAAATGCAAGTAAAGCAAGTAAAAAAATATTAAGAACCAAAGAACACATGACAAACCATGAGTTCAACAGCCTAAACTTAAACTTGCAAGCTGTAGGGTTCCTAGGCACTCTCAAGAGGTCTCACAAGGCATCAACCATGCCAATTTCAAAAATAACGGTGCCGAGAAACCCTAACAAGATCGTTGGCTAGAATTCTAGGCGACAAAGCAAACTAGTTAACACTTAACTACAAGAATACGGAAATACAACCTTTGTAGATCCGGTCCTCCACCTCCACGGCTCCGTGATGAAGTCCTCTTCGCTGTCCTCATGCAATCCCGGGCTCTAGCGTCGGCTTCATCGGAGAAGAAGCGGGCTAGGTCATCGACGACGTGCCGAAGATGATCTACGTCGAGGCATCATTAGATCAAGCTCCAACTTCACCAAGTCATGAAACTTGTGAAGAAAACACACTCTACTACTTGGCAAGAGGTAGAGGATGAAGAAATAGGAAGTGGGTAGACTTTAGAATTGGATTTCTCACTTGTTTTCATCAATCACCATTGATGAAGAATGGTTTTCTTCAAGTGAAGAAGTTGAAGAAGAAGAAGATAATGATATGATAAGTTTTTAAAATAATTGAAAAAGAATTATTCTTATCATAACTTGAACCATGGTTAGATGTAGAGAGTTAACTCAAGTTAGATAAATGGTTAGGGTTTGAAGAAGAAGACAAAAAGGTTACATTAGTCAAAGTTGCATGAAGCTTCAAGAAGCTTCATGTAAGAAAGCAACCTTTTTATTTTCTTTTCACTTTTTCTTTTAATCCAAATTAAAAGATAAATGAATGAATAAATGAATAAAAACCCTAACCATTTACTTAACCAATGGTTTAACTCTTTACACAAACCCTAGCAATCATGTATCATCAAACATAATACAATCAAGTGCACAAAAATATATCACATATACAATGTGCACACCCGAGTGAGAAAATCCATTTAAAGTGAACCGATATTAGTTAATGCAAAGTAATATATCAAATATATCATTATGCATTAAATCATTAAATCAACACTTGATTCAATGATCCGGTCATGTCGCACACAACCGACTAGTATACAATGCATCGGCTTATCGAATCAATCCTTGAATCGATAACTAGGTTATATCGCATACAACCATTCGACACATTGATCGCGAGAATGAAATACGGTATCACATACACGCATTATTCTCGGTCCCGCACATATCTCATATGCGCTCCTATTTCGTTTCGCTTGAGCCAGGAAACTTCTGTGTAGGACTCTAAAGACTCGTCAATACGCCGGCAGCAGATGATGATCATATCAAACACCCACAAGCCGCAAGCGGTCTGCTAAACGTAACGGCCACCCGGGTATTGAGCGATCA
The DNA here is from genome assembly GCA_030015575.1 of Agapanthus africanus. Classification (NCBI taxonomy): domain Eukaryota; kingdom Viridiplantae; phylum Streptophyta; class Magnoliopsida; order Asparagales; family Amaryllidaceae; genus Agapanthus; species Agapanthus africanus. The sequence continues at coordinate 285,228,854 of JASDDO010000004.1, forward strand.
GAAGATCGACGAGTAAGCCCGCTCACACTCCAGTGAATCCAACCAGTAACACTACCGTACAGTCCGGTCTCGTCGTCTGATATGTCGCATATCTTGCCTAGGGGTGGTAAACGTCAGACCCCAATAGCTCGATAAGTCGTGTCGATATGAGGTCTATAACAGTTCGAGAAACTACTGGTAACACTTACCAGTATATCTCAGCAACCCTGGCCAGGGATTTCCAGTTATAGCCAATCGAACACAGCGCAACATCAACTCCCTATACCGGGAGAGACGAATCCCCTCCTATCGCTCATTGCCTCCATGTGATTCGGGACTGTACCCAAAAACCACCGTTTTGCACGCCCTCTTGGACGTGGTAAGATGGAAATCAAAGCACAGTGGGAACCACACAAGACTCTATGACGATCTCGGGTCAACAGACTACTCTGTACCAGTGTCACCAGAGAACTGCCATCTGACGTGAGGTATAATACCATCTGGGAGTTCTCGGCTAGTCCGTCCAGTGTACCCAGTCTCTACTGAGCACCCGTATATCATCTCTGATGTCAAACGCCAATGGATATGGGATCATCCATCGCCCATCTGTATCGGTCGAGAAGGTATACGCTAGTCTACACTGGTATATCGATGCCCCGTCTCGATACACTCACGACTAGGGACCTTGAAGGATGTACTTATGGACTACCATGTCCCCACTAGTATGATCTGCATCATAATCTAGGTAGTCAAGTACACATCCTAAGGGCTTTACCAACATGTAACAGAGAGACAATCAGTATACACGTTAAGGTAAAGAGTAACCAGATAGCATACTATCATGTCGAGCAAGAAAGTCCTCCCTATATATGTCCAAGCATCCACTACAATATACATCCTATGTACAGTAATGGCCTCTAGGGCATACATATAACTAACAATCTCCCACTTGCACTAGGGCCATCTATGGCAGTGGTTGCAGTATCTCATACTCAACCATCCCATAAAAGTCTCTCTCTAGGAATAGGCCTTCGTGAGTGGATCCGCTGTGTTATCCTCTAAGTCTGCTCTTCTTGCCTTGATTACCCTGGAGATCAACCATCTCCATGATCAGGTGATACTGCCTTAGAATAAGTCTGGATCACTGATGGGACCGGCGTTCCTTGTCATAAGCCACAACTCCATTGTCTCACAATGGTAGGAACGCAGTTCATCTAATGAACCGATATACACCCAAACATCCTCTTTGGTAGCATCTTAAGTAGCGATGTATCCTTCCTTTATCGTCTAGTATGTCACGGTATCTAGCTTGGAACTCTTCCAACATACCGTCCCTTTACTGAGGGTAAAGACAATGCCTGCGACTGACATTCAGTCGTCTTTATCACTTTGGAACACTTCCAGTGATTCTCCCCAGGATCGATTGATACCATCTCACTACTACTAGTGAGTATCCTAACATCCAATTAGATCTATCTCATAGATCCAAAAACCAGGATATAGGAGGTATCACATTGATCCTTTATGGAGAATCATTGTGATAAGCGGAGATTGACCAAGCGTAGCATAGGAAACTCCTTTCTTATCAAGAGTATGTCATCCACGTACTCTACGAGGATCACCACCATACTCCCTACTACCTTTTTGTTTATACAAGGTTCATCTACCATTTTGACGATGTCAAACTCTTTGACTACTATATCAAAACAGACGTTCCAACTCCGCGATGCCTGCTTTATCACATAAAACATCTTGCACGCATTTCCGCTGCTCCCACTGTCTACGAGGCCCTCTGGCTGTGTTCTTATAGACCTTCTCTTCTAAATCATTATTTAGAAAAGCAGTCATGGCACCCAACCACCAGATATCGTAGTCATGGTATGTAGCCGTGGCAAGTAGGATCTGGATGGACTTAAGCATAGCTACTTGAAAAAGGTTTCATCATAATCCACGCCTGGTAAATGATGCAAACTTTTAACAAGTCTAGATTTGAAAGTCTCAACTTTTCCATGTACACCTAGTAATCTTCTCAAGATATACTTGCTCCTGATGGGGATTTAACCCTTCAGATATAGCAACCAAAGTCCATACTTTGTTGGTGTATAAGGATTCCATCTCAGATCGCCAAGCATCCAGCCATTCTTACAGAGTCTTACTCCTGATGGCCAGCTTGAAACTAGTTGGGTCATCATCTCATGATGCAATCCTCGCTCCCACTGTCATAGAGAAACTGAAGTATCTCTCAGGTGGGTGAGGAACCCTACTAGATCGGCGGAGAGGCTGAGGTTCGTTGGAATCTACTGAATCCTTTGGTTCTACCAAATCTTCTGCTGTAGTTTGTATAGCTAGAACCTTTCCAGTTCTACATAACAGACCTTGCCTCGAGCTTGTCCGGATTTTGCTTTTAGACATAGGCTGGACAACCCCAAATCTTAACTAATTTAAGATATGGGCTCTTCCCATTCCATATCTCATATGAAGTGGTAGGCAACTGATTTGATCGTGACCCTATTCAATAGGTATGCAGCTTCTCAAGCGCATAACTCCCAAAAGGAAATAGGTAACTCTGTAGTACTCATCATAGAGCACACCTTATTATATAGGGTGTGATTGCTCCGCCCCGATATACCATCGTGCTATGGTGTATACGAAGGAGTAATGCTGAGAGAGAATCTCATTCTCTTTTAGAATAGTCCAGGAATTCCATGCACAAGTATTCTCCTCCCTGATCTCATCATAGGACATAATACTTATACCCGTATTTTGGTTCTCTACTTCTAACTTATATTCTGTGAATATCTCAAAAGGTTCGGACTTGTGTTTCAACAAGAACATATGTCTGAATCTAAAGAGATCATCAGAGAACGTAATGAAGTATAAAGAACCAATCCTGGTATGTGTAGACAGGAGACCTACATACATCAACATGTATCATCCCAAGAGTTTATTAACTCTTTCTCTGTTTCCAATAAACAGAGCTATGGTCATCTTATCTTTGTGACATGACTGGCGAGTTTCACAAGATGTAAATTCAAACTAATTTAAATATGCATCTTTATGTAACTCTAGCTAGTCGGGTCACATTGATCCGACCTAGTCTACAATACCTCAAGAAGAATCCGTTCATTTCTGAACTCTTCCTCTTGTGTGTGTTCTGTATACTAAGAACTGTAGTTTGATTTAGAACATTAATGCTTTTAGATAACGTGCCTGAACCGATCAACTTTTGATATAGGAAATGTTCAAAACATTATCCAACAATACAAAATTTTATCGTTTCTTTACTATTAAAGAGACAGATATGATTTTGTATATCAGGTTCGGTATCTAATAACATTCGTTCAGAATCAATGTATTACAATACAGGGTGACAGTGACCAACAGACTTGGCTGCAACACTTGCCCCGTTTTCTGCCTCATGAAACTTATCACCCGTTCTCAGTTTTTCTACCCTTTTGTAGCCCTATGTAACAGATTACATATCTGGGATCCTGATCCGGTATCATATACCAAGGATGCGGAGGATACTGAGAAACAGTTCTGTATAATGAACACACTCGAAGATGATGCATCAGCATGCACTCTCTTCGTTTGGGCGGCACGGGAATCTTGGTATTCCCCAATTTCCTGCTCTGTCTTATAACAATTATAAGTTGGAGCGGGACCAACGTTCCCCAGCTCAGTATAACAAGCGGGTTCGGTCAATAATCCGTTTTATTATCTTGATTAAGGCGTGATATGGTCGCTACCTGGAGAGAGAGAAGAAAACACTCAGCGTGCGCTCTTTCAAGAATAGATTGGTTTTTATTTTATCTAATCAGGATGGCTCCCACTGCTTTTAATCAAATCTTCCTTCAAACCCTAAAAGGAAAGACTAGCCGGGATTAATTACACACTACAAGTTCGCCAATCTTTCAGCCAGGCCAGTGTCGGTACTTTGAGGGAGGTCCCCCATGCTTTCGCACGAACCTAATTAATGTAAACCTCGTTTTCCCAGAGGCGTAACCCCGTTAACACCTTTCTAGACACCTACTTGATCGGCTAATTGTAATGTGTAAAACTCTCCCAGGAGTAACAATTACTCGCAGCGGGTATCGGGATCCAACTATCTCATAGAAGGTATGCAATCTCATTGCAAATTTCAACACTTGAAATTCCCGATAATATTTTTCCCCTAACGTGCTATGACCTTGACGAAAGCCAACAAACCATAGCCCACTAGTCAAGTTCAACCCGTCATTTCCTGATTGAATTAAACCCACCCGCACGACCCTTGACGAAAGCCAACAAAGCCGCACGACTACCCTGATCCAATCGCATCGTATGCTGCAGATAAGCAGCATATAGCTACCGCACACTGCACCTTGACGAAAGCCAACAAATGCAGCACGAATACTATATACAACTTATCTGAAATGACGGAGGGCTACGACAGGTTTTTCTGAAAACCTATTGCGTAATGAACTTGATATCGTTGTAGGATCGAATGAATTTTGAAATGGAGTGTTTTTGAGGCTTTTCTAGTTTTGCTAAAGGAGTCACTCCCGGTGAAGGGATCGTCGGTCCTTTCCTCGTCGAATGAGGTGCGGGATATATCATATATATCACTGTGCAAAGCAAAAACTCTTAAAAGCAATCAAAAGACAAACCGAGTGTGTAGCATCTGCTAGTTATTGCTAAAGGAGTCACTCCCGGTGAAGGGATCTCGGTCCTTTCCTCATCGAATAAGGTGTAGGATATATCACATATACCGCTGTGCAAAGCAAGAACTGTAGCTACCTGTTTTTATTTTGAAATTCGATTCTACAACATCTTAGGTTTCTTTTCTTTCATTAATCACATTAATGAAGTCCCATCATTTAAGTTACCTAAACATCACAGATAAATACGACGTGCACTTATGCCATCCGCATTCGCCTCGATGTCCCCTCGTGCACCATTAGGTTAGGTAACTAACGGCAGAGCAGGGCAGGGCTAGCGCGGGTGTAAAACATAAGTAACGTCTATATAATATATCATATATACTATATAGAGTATCTATCACAGAACATCACATGATCACATCACAGATATCGCAGCAGAAGAAACATATGAAATATTGGATATACTAGGACGTCCGTGTTTTCAATACGAGCCAGTATAAAACACGGATTCCACGGTCGCGATGAATAGCCAAACCCACACCCCTAGACCCCTACGAGAGCGGCAAGCAACCCTACCAATTCTAGAGTTAGGAGACCCGGACTCGACTCCTCGAGTTGGTCTCCCACTGGACTCCAGAACCCGGTTACTTGTGCTCCCCTCCTTGGGTCTATCCTAGTGCGGAAAAGTAAATAATATACATCAACGGTGACATCTTCCACAACCTGGAAGTGCCCCAATAAAAGAATATTACATACAAGTTTTTACATGAATGAAAATGAAAAACACTCATCTCACATAAAAACCCCCGGCTATTCAAACACGACGATCCAATATAACATATCCAGCAACACATAACATCACATGTCATCAACGTAAGTAAATATGCGCATCCCAATTGTCGTTGACATATAGCAACGAAACCGGCGATATCACATATTACACTTACGGTCACAGAAAAGAAAGTGTAAAACTACAACAGTTGGAATCCACAACCACCTCAGACATCGCATGCCTGACCTAATGAATTACTTAGACATCACATGCCTAACAGTTATAAACTCCGCATTTTAGTCTCATTATCGAAAACACTTTTCAATATCAAGTCGGGCAATTCAACAGGATTCCCGAAAAACTGATCGAATGCTCGTCGCAAACTTCAGTAGACAGTCGCACCCCCGATACCGTCGACGAAGTGCACCAAGGCGGAACACCGCTGCCGCGAGCACCCGAACGGATGCTTTCAGCGACGGGGTTCTCCTACAGTCACTTGGTCGGGGCTATGGGGTGTAGCTGTCCATTAAGTTTACCCGGCGAGTATCCGCGTATACTACGTGATTGCTACGGACTTTTGATCACATCAAAATTCCGTGGCAACCGATCAATTGAGACTAAAGTGCTGTGTTTATAACATTCATTCAGTTATCACATAACTTTTTGTGAATTCCAATTATTGTATCCCATTCCGGATAAATAGAAAATGTCAAACTTTTCGATCGAACAATCGAACACCCAAGTTTTCCCGATACAGCTCAACACATGAAATAAGTCTAACAACATTCAGTTCGTGCCTCAGTACCAACGGTCCAGCCGTAGAAGGGTCAAGCCAACGCCTCACATGTGGCACGCCGTACTGCCCCAAACCCGAAGGTTCAAAGGGCAGTTCAAGACGGTCACATAATCGAGTTAAGGTTTGTTGTCTTCTAGAGGGTCCATCGAGTTACTTGCACTACTTAGAACGTCGTTAAATTACGGAAAGATCCAACACTTGGAAATTTCCCGACAGGGGAAAAATTAGGTATTTTTATCCGGTCGAACTTTTTAACATATTCTAAAATTTATCCGGAAAGCCACACAGACAAAATTTGATAATCCGGTCGAACATTCGAATCCCCAAAACAACCCAGAAAATTCAACTCTTGAAAAAATATTAAAAATTCCCATAAAATCCAGCATCAGAAAATAGGAATTATTGTGCAACAGTTACTGTGAGAGTCGACCGTACGGCCGCGGAACCGCGGCGGTTTAGATGAATTAGAATGTCGTGTTTCACCATAACTCTTAGATCTTCCTGCTGAATTTTTTAGCAATTTTTAATTTGGAAAAATCCACGTTTTCAGAAAAAGTCCAGAGAGCAATTTGTATTGGGGTTTCGGGTTCGTTCGGAATTCAAACGTCGTCAAGACTTCGCCTAAGGCTCTAGCTAGGCTCTGATACCACTGTAGGGTTCCTAGGCACTCTCAAGAGGTCTCACAAGGCATCAACCATGCCAATTTCAAAAATAACGGTGCCGAGAAACCCTAACAAGATCGTTGGCTAAAATTCTAGGCGACAAAGCAAACTAGTTAACACTTAACTACAAGAATACGGAAATACAACCTTTGTAGATCCGGTCCTCCACCTCCACGGCTCCGTGATGAAGTCCTCTCCGCTGTCCTCATGCAATCCCGGGCTCTAGCGTCGGCTTCATCGGAGAAGAAGCGGGCTAGGTCATCGACGACGTGCCGAAGATGATCTACGTCGAGGCATCACTAGATCAAGCTCCAACTTCACCAAGTCATGAAACTTGTGAAGAAAACACACTCTACTACTTGGCAAGAGGTAGAGGATGAAGAAATAAGAAGTGGGTAGACTTTAGAATTGGATTTCTCACTTGTTTTCATCAATCACCATTGATGAAGAATGGTTTTCTTCAAGTGAAGAAGATGAAGAAGAAGAAGATAATGATATGATAAGTTTTTAAAATAATCGAAAAAGAATTATTCTTATCATAACTTGAACCATGGTTAGATGTAGAGAGTTAACTCAAGTTAGATGAATGGTTAGGGTTTGAAGAAGAAGACAAAAAGGTTACATTAGTCAAAGTTGCATGAAACTTCAAGAAACTTCATGTAAGAAAGCAACCTTTTTATTTTCTTTTCACTTTTTCTTTTAGTCCAAATTAAAAGATAAATGAATGAATAAATGAATAAAAACCCTGACCATTTACTTAACCAATGGTTTAACTCTTTACACAAACCCTAGCAATCATGTATCATCAAACATAATACAATCAAGTGCACAAAAATATATCACATATACAATGTGCACACCCGAGTGAGAAAATCCATTTAAAGTGAACCGATATTAGTTAATGCAAAGTAATATATCAAATATATCATTATGCATTAAATCATTAAATCAACACTTGATTCAATGATCCGGTCATGTCGCACACAACCGACTAGTATACAATGCATCGGCTTATCGAATCAATCCTTGAATCGATAACTAGGTTATATCGCATACAACCATTCGACACATTGATCGCGAGAATGAAATACGGTATCACATACACGCATTATTCTCGGTCCCGCACATATCTCATATGCGCTCCTATTTCGTTTCGCTTGAGCCAGGAAACCTCTGTGTAGGACTCTAAAGACACGTCAATACGCCGGCAGCAGATGATGATCATATCAAACACCCACAAGACGCAAGCGGTCTGCTAAACGTAACGGCCACCCGGGTATTGAGCGATCAGAAGATCGACGAGCAAGCCCGCTCACACTCCAGTGAATCCAACCAGTAACACTACCATACAGTCCGGTCTCGTCGTCTGATATGTCGCATATCTTGCCTAGGGGTGGTAAACGTCAGACCCCAATAGCTCGATAAGTCGTGTCGATATGCGGTCTATAACAGTTCGAGAAACTACTGGTAACACTTACCAGTATATCTCAGCAACCCTGGCCAGGGATTTCCGGTTATAGCCAATCGAACACAGCGCAACATCAACTCCCTATACCGGGAGAGACGAATCCCCTCCTATCGCTCATTGCCTCCATGTGATTCGGGACTGTACCCAAAAACCACCGTTTTGCACGCCCTCTTGGACGTGGTAAGATGGAAATCAAAGCACAGTGGGAACCACACAAGACTCTATGACGATCTCGGGTCAATAGACTACTCTGTACCAGTGTCACCAGAGAACTGCCATCTGACGTGAGGTATAATACCATCTGGGAGTTCTCGGCGAGTCCGTCCAGTGTACCCAGTCTCTACTGAGCACCCGTATATCATCTCTGATGTCAAACACCAATGGATATGGGATCATCCATCGCCCATCTGTATGGGTCGAGAAGGTATACGCTAGTCTACACTGGTATATCGATGCCCCGTCTCGATACACCCACGACTAGGGACCTTGAAGGATGTACTTATGGACTACCATGTCCCCACTAGTATGATCTGCATCATAATCTAGGTAGTCAAGTACACATCCTAAGGGCTTTACCAACATGTAACAGAGAGACAATCAGTATACACGTTAAGGTAAAGAGTAACCAGATAGCATACTATCATGTCGAGCAAGAAAGTCCTCCCTATATATGTCCAAGCATCCACTACAATATACATCCTATGTACAGTAATGGCCTCTAGGGCATACATATAACTAACACAAGCTTAATGAAGAGATTGCAAGATTAAGAGAAGGCTAAGAACTCAACGCAAATGAAGGCAAAAGAAAACTTTATTGGTTCCAAATGAAGATACAACTCTTGAGTTCAATAACCAAAACTTAAACTTGCAACCTTAATGAAGAGGTTGCAAGATCAAGTGAAGGCAAAGAACTCAAGAGGGACTAACTATATACAAGAACAAAAAGAAAACAAAAGAGGCTTTAGTGTAAAGAATGAGACAATGTAAGACCCCCTCTCCCTTACTCACTGGTCTGCTTTTATAGGCACAAAAAAAAAAGAATAAACAAGCAATAGAAATAAGTGACGTGGCAGTAAGGAATGGGCCACAGAAAATTGGGGATCTTTGGGGCTAGGGGGCCGGCCAGCTCAGAAATTTGGAGGGTGTGGCCGGCCTAAAACCGAGCAAGTAGGCACGTGTTGAAGTGGTGGTCTTGTGTTGTTTCCTCAAGTCCACTGGTGCTGTTTGATTTCTCTATGAAGGCCTGGGTTGTACTCAGTAGCTTGGAGGGAACTTGATGCTTTTTAAATCACATCATATCTTTTTACATTAAACTCTTGTCCCCCCACTTGCACAAGCCATCATTTGTGTGTGCCATGGGCAGTCCCCTCTCTAGGTCCATGCCATCAAAGAGTTAGTGCACACTTGCTATGTGTTCGGACAAAATGTGTATACACTTGTTTATTTGCAAAAGCTCTTTGAATATCGGTCGGTTTCCAGTTCCGGTTGCAGTGTCGGCTCATAAATAATATATCCGTGATTTTAAGTGTATTTCTAGTATTTTGTCACAGGTACCTGTAATCTGTAATTACTGAGCAGACACTGGTTAATAGTACTGACCAATAACAAAACAGATAATGAATGAGTGGTATAAAATACAGTTTTCTGTGATAAACAAGTATCCCCAAATTTATCTATTGCTCGTCCCGAGCAAAACAAAATCCTAGCCTCACCTTTGCAGGGAACGCGATTGCACTGAGCTCGTGCAACAAGCCGTTAAATCTCTATATGTCCCTAGTAGGAGGAGTGTTGTCTCATGAGGGTTTTCAGCGGATTACACCCACAAAATCCTGTCAAGCTAGTTTCATAAGTTAACATCGATTCTACTCTTACAGTTTAGTATATAGATTAGAAATTCTATCATCCTAAATTAGAAATATCCAACCCTTATATTTCACGCCTCATATTTATTCAACATCAGATCCTATACGTTTTACAGTTTAGAAAGATCTCGGCTTCTCTTGAGTTTTCCTTCTAAAGCGCGGTCTCCAATCAGGGATTTTTATCCTCTTTACGGAAAATATAAGTCTTATTCTTTATCCCTATCTTTTCTCCGAACATGGATTGTATACCCCTACATGTATGTATAATTTCACCCCTACACTTAAGAATTCAATTCAAGCTATATTACCCTTGCCCTAATACCTAATACTACTTTATTTCGTTAATGATGGACGGTGTTGCTCACACACCTTTCATGTGACTATTAATGCTTCTTGAGGCACTAACAGCCGATTACTGAATGCGTGAGCTTAAAGCGTAAATAGCAGTTTCCAGGTCTTGACTTTATTTATTATTATTTTTTTCTTTTTCAAGACCGGATATATTTTTCAATGATGCTTTTTTGGTGATTAGCTTTAAATACCGTTTTTCTTTCATGCTAGGTTCTCAGGCAAGAGTATTTCTAGGTATCCTCTACTATCCTAAGTTTCAAGGTGCGTGTATGTGCAGTTTGTAGGGTATATACTTTCTAAGTTTGGGCTCAAGAATAACAAATATTTTTCAGACTTATCATTTAGTAAAGCTTTTAATAATTTCCCTTTATCTCGACTTAACTCAAGAACTAAACTCAAGATGACCTACTTCTATAAAAAAAACTGCAAGCATGTATAATTACCAAGGTTAAACAGAATGAGGGTTACTTTTAGGGGTTTCAATTCCTAAGCCTAGGATTTAGTTATTTCTTACGTATCAACTAAATTTTCGGAATAAAAATATAAGTTACCCTATTAGCTAAGACAAAGTTTTTATATTTTCGGAAAAAATTTCGATTTTTGTAGGTTTTTAAATAAGTATGCAAATGCAAAATATACACATGAATGCGAAGGTAGAAAACTTACCGAGCATATCCCCAAACTTAAACTTGACAGTGCCCTCACTGTCAGGCTACACCAAGAGGGTCAAAATTGTCAGTGCTCCCCTGTTTTGTTTTTTTACAAAAGAAAAAGCAAACCAAAAATATATATATACACAAAAAGGCCCCCCCAAACTTAAGTGAAACAGTGTTTCTACTGTTTAAGCGGTGAAGTTCAGGATTAGGGGGGAATGAACAGTATCAATCTATACAAGGCCTTACACAGGCCAAAAGTTAGCACCAACCATTCAAAAATTCTATCGCGATAGTGTGCAGGTTGGTGAAAGAATGCGGAGAAGAAAGAAATGGGGAATAAGCGAGACCGTATGGGAATAGAAGTGGTATACGATCCTGGTATATGAGGAGAAGAATGGCGGAAGGGAAAAGAAATGGAATACGAACTTGAGGGTAAAAATGGAGTGAATAAATTAGTACAATTTGTAATGACCGATGTGTAACAAGAGATTGTACTAATCTATTAACCTATCGAGAAATAGGGTCAAACCTCTCAAGATTCGTGAGAAAACACGGGTACACCGAACTTGGTAAACCAGACACTGGACATGAAAGTGATACGGTGTCTTGCAAGGTCGGAACGATGGAAAGGATGGTGGGAAGTGATCGAGAAAGGGTATTAGTTAAAGGTTCAGGAGGGTGTACAAAGTCAATGAAAGGGATAGGATGAATTGGAAAATCTGACTCATCAAGCAAAACTGGTTCATCCTCAAAATTCTCCTCAAAGTTAAGCACATCCATGTATTTATCATCAATATCAAGACGCATATGAAGTTCGGAAAAAAACAGTTAATGACTCGAGATGATGAATTGGAGAGAAAGACTTATCCAAAGCTGTGGGTTCATCATCTAAAATATTCCCAGTGTTAATATTATCACTCAAGTGAAAATCAAATTTCTCAGACACCTTATCAACAGCATGGATTTCAATCAATTCAGGTTCTAAGATGGAGGTGTAGAGGTCAAAAGGTTTGGGATTGGTTTCACTTGGAATGGACCCTTCACAATCTGGTAAATCAAACACTACAAAGTTGCACAACTCATTAAACATTCTATTTCAATCGGTGAATTGTTTGGGACACTTGATAGACATTCAAAACCGAAGTTGTGGGATTCAACTTGGAATGGGTAGATTTGATTTGGAAGGGTGTACTGCTCACTCTCACTACTCAAATTCTCAATCTGTCCTACCGCCTCATCATATATTGGAAAATTTGGAGCTAGTTGGAAACTAGCTACCGGGTCACTAGGTTGTATGAGGGTGGTCATGGACACATTCAAATCCATCATCTGTTTGTACGACGCTACCCGAAAGTCTTCCAATGACTGTTCCAGACTAGACATGGGTTATGGAGGGGTTTCAGGAAAAGATTCAAAGTTGTTTGGATACTGAAAACTCCCAAACGGCTATTCAGAAGCAATGTCTAGGGAAGGTGCAAATGTTGGGTAGGATGGATAGGAATTGATTGGTTGGACATGGTTAAGATCAACGTTATGATAAGAAGATGAATGGAATTATTGATAAAAAGAATTGGAAGTGGTGAAAGGAGTGAAAGATCGGTTACGGGATTGTTCAATACGTTCAGCAATAAATATGGGTCTTGAAGTTACAACAGGACTATCAAAAGGGGTATCAAAGTAAGAAGGTGGGGTAGGTTGAAACTGTTGATACAAAGTGGATTGCGGAGTCCAATTGTTCATCCTAGACGCGTCTATCCGATCTTTCAAAGAAAGTTTGGGTATGGATGGATCGTTCGAAGTTCGACCAAAGCAAGAAACATAAGAAGTAATGTCTGGTTGTGGGTACCAAAGTTCGTCAAGAGTTTTGTAGGTGGGGTACCCATTATATGAAGAGATGAAGAAGAAGAGAAAAGGAGGGGAAAAAGAATGTGGGTTTTTTCTTTTTATTTTTATTTTTATTTTTTTGTTAGTTATCAACAAAAGAATGAAATATACACACAAAAAGAATCATGACACAAAATACCACACACTTAATCGGTCTAGGGTTCACCTAGGTCAATTAGACCTGCTCAAGAACTTGATTATCAAAGTAAAACTGTGTCGAGAAACGGGCTCAAGATATACTGATCATGAGGCCAGGTAAGTGCAGAGATAAGGGGAGGTTTTTCAACGCTTTCGCGAAGGTCCTTAATTAGATAACCCTTTCTCTTTTGGCGGTTTCGCCGTGAACACTTTTCTAGACACCCCGTAAACGATATATCGTTAAGCGGTGTTAAGTAAGCGCGAAGTCCTTACTGGCTTAAAGTCTAGTTTCTTTTAAAATTTGTGCGGGTAAACGTTATGCTCAATTCGTGATTTGTGGGCCACGGAAAAAGTGATGAAATCCTTTACCGTATGTTGTGGGGTTCGCTTTCCCTTAAGTCCGTATTAATGGATGCAATGCACAAATCAATGAAAAGGTTATTAAAACCTAAAAAAATAGATTTTTATGTTTAAGCACGGCACTGCAACAAATACGGGTTAGTCAATTTTAACGTTTGCTAGCAAACTCGCAAAGAATCCTGCAAAGATAGTATATTGGATGTGTCGGATTTGAGAAGAAGGTGTTAGTAAAGTACGTGTCGATAAATTTTCGGGTTAAAAAAACCTCATTGAATTTGAATTCAAATAGCTTGGAAAGTTCGTTTGCACGGGTCAAATTACCCGGATCTTTGACACTGTACTTCGTAATCACGTTAGCCTTAAATGTACACCTTCTTCCACACAATCGCGATTCACAAATCCGTAAAATCTGAAAATGTCGGAAAAACGGATTATTAGTGTGAAAAAGCGATATGAATGCCCAAATACCTGCACACTAAAAATTAAAAAAAATAAACAATAAAATTGGGACAAAATAAGATCACTGGAGTGGGGAACAAAATTTTGGAGCCAAAGGAGATGGTAGGGCCGGCGAGCTCGGAATATCTAGGGGTGTTGCCGGTTTAAAATTTGAGTTTGTGCTCCAAACTTTTTCTGGTGTCTAAGTGCTCTATTGTTGTCTCAATTCTATTGCTTATCTTTTCTGTTTAGATCTAGAGTGTTAGCAGGTCAGAAATCCATGGAACAAAAATGTTAGCAATGTTAGTTTTTATTGTTTTTTTTTGAATTTTTTTGATTTTTAGTTTGTTTTGTTTTAAACAAGATTAATCCGAAATTTAGTTGATATAAACAAGATTAATCCGAAATAACAAGAATAAAAACGTTACCGTCTCCCCGGCAATGGCGCCATTTAGTTGGCACGTTTTTAGTGTGTCGTGTATTAGAATTCTAAAGTTTACCGCAATCGGGATGGTATCGCTTTGCAGCTAGCCGCGATGAGTATGGGTCGTCCGCAGGGGGACGGTGTGTTTCACGTTCTTGTTATGACGAGTTAATGCGCGTAGAGGAATGGTTCGATTCTAACCTAAGTGTTTATATGCAAAGTAAACGCTTGTTAGGATTAGATAGGATAGTGTAAGTTAAGAAAATACATACCCAATCCTTTGAGCCGAGCTCGACCACTAAAGCTAGAGCAATCGGAAAACAACGTGGATTAGGGTGCTTAAGCACGGTATTTGTGAAATCCGGCTTATTGACCCTTGTCCGTCCGTTCTTGTCGCTTGCTTTCGCCTCCGGCCAATCCGAACGCAACCGGTCACGGTTAGAAATCACCGAAACCTTGATAGGGTAGGGAGCCTAACGGAGCGCTTGCGTAAGGTTTGGGCGGAGTTTAATGGAAAAGATCGGGAAGAAGAAATGAGAAAGGAAATCTTAACTTGCAATATCGGTTTCTTTCCTAACAACAACATTATTCTGAAACATCTCAACAACGAACAAAAAGAGAAAAGAAAGGAGAAAAGAAAAGAACAGAAAAACAATACAAGTAAGTAAATGCAAGGTAATAAAAGGCAAGTAAATGACAAGAATGTAAATGCAAGTAAGTAAAGCAAGTAAGTAAAGCAAGTAAGAAAATACTAAGAACCAAAGAACACATGAAAAACCATGGGTTTAATAGCCTATCTTAAACTTGCAAGCTCAATGAAGAGGTTGCAAAATCAAGAGAATGCTAAGAACTCAATGCAAATGAAGGAGAAAAGTATGCTTTATTGATTCCAAATGAAGATACAACCCTTGAGTTCAATAACCAAAACTTAAACTTGCATGCTCAGTGAAGAGGTTGCAAGATCAAGAGAAGGCAAAGACCTAAAGGGGGACTATCTATATACAAGAACAAAAAGAAAACAAAAGAGGCTTTAGTGTAAAGAATAAGACAATGTAAGACCCACTCTCCCTTGCTCACTGGTCTGCTTTTATGGGCACAAAAGAAGAATAAACAAGCAATAAAAATATTATGACGTGGCAGCAAGTTGGGGATCTTTGGGGCTAGGGGGCGGCCAACTCGGAAATTTCGAGGATGTGGCCGGCCCAAACCGAGCAAGTAGGCACGTATGGAAGTGGTGGTCTTGTGTTGTCTCCTCAAGTCCACTGGTGCTGCTTGATTTTTCTATAGAGGCCTGGGTTGTACTCAGTAGCTTGGAGGGAACTTGATACTTTTTAAATCACATTATATCTTTTTTCATTAAACTCTTGTCCCTCCACTTGCACAAGCCATCATTTGTATGTGCCATGGGCAGCCCCCTCTCTTGGTCCATGCCATCAAAGAGCTAGTGCACATTTGCTATGTGTTGGACCAAAATGTGTGTACACTTGTTTATTTGCAAAAAATCTTTGAATATCGGTCGGTTTCCAGTTCCGGTTGTGGTGTCGGCTCACAAACGATATATCCGTGATTTTGAGTGTATTTCCAGTGTTTTGTCACGGATACCTGTAATCTGTAATTATTGAGCAGACGCTGGTTAATAGTACTGATTAATAACAAAACAGATAATGAATGAGTGGTATAAAATACAGTTTTCTGTGATAAACAACCCTCCTCTTTAAATATGGGTATGATGAGAAAAGAATAGAGAGAGGAATTATTTTTTGGGAGCCATTGTAACACCTTAGAATGTGTTTTGTAGCTAATTATATTTTAAAATGTGGTTTTTAATAAAAAGTTTACCAAATTAAGTTTTAAATATTTTATCCTAATTATTGTGTATTTTATTAGAATTTTGTTAGGCACACACACACTTGTGCATGTAAACTAGGGTTGTTTTTGGGGTTAAACCATGATTAGCAATCATGGTTAGCTAACCATTGTCTTAAGTTCTTAATTATTTGTTTAAGTGCTTTTGGGTTAAATAGTATGCATGGTTGTAATTAGTAGTGATGTTTTTATTTTTCTTTTATTGAAATGAAAATGAATTTAAAAGGATTTTAAATTGGCTCCATGGTTGACTTGTGTGAGAGAGGGTGCATGAGAAGCATGGGGTGAGCCATGCCTCTTTATGAGGAAAGAGAGAGAGAGGGGGTGGGGTTTTGGCTTGTTCTCTCATTCTCCTCTCATTTTCCTCACTCTCATTCCCTCACTCACTCTCACAACACACACTCACACACACACTGCAGAGAGAGAGAGAGAGAGAGAGGCAGTGGCAGCAGCAGCAAGCTGCATCAGCAACAGCAGCCCCAGCATCTTCTGCAGCAACTCAAGAAGACTACAACAACAACTCCATCAACACACCCACACCCACACTCACCTGGAGCAAGCAGCAGCAGCAGTGTCATCATCATCAGCAGCACTAGGGGCAGCAGCAGAAGCAACAGCAAAACAGCAGCAACAGGAGGAGCCTAGCACTTGCAGAAGCTCTCACCTCCTCCATACACCTTGTCACCAGCTTCTAGAATCCCATAGGGTATATTTTCTAAACCCTATTGCTTGTTTGTGTAGCTTGTGTGCTAATTACTTCGATTAGTGCTAAATTAGCTAATTTATGCTTAATTGTGGTGTTTAAGTGGAATTTTGGTAAATTGTTGAATTGGTTAGCTACCTTAGGTAAATTAAGTGCTATTAAGGCCACTTCAACAGAGATAATCCCCAGATTACACTAAAATACCATAGCCTTTCCATATTGTGCAAATTAGTGTTTTTAAGGTGATATTAGTGACTTTTGTGATCTGCTATAGACCCGGACCTTACAGGGTAAAATTGAGGAAACTGGGGCATGCTTGTTAGGTCTAGATAACACCACCAGAGCACGAGCCCCTACCCCCACTTTGAGGCCGCCAATTTTAGCATTCTGGCCGCAAATTGCGGCCAGGCTAGGGTTCTGGGTGTTGGGGTTTGGTCTGGGGTAGTCTTCTGTGTTGTGTAGTGTGTTGGTATGTCTAGTTTTGTAATATCTTGCCTGTAGGAAAATCTGGGGCAATATGTCGCTTTTGTGTTTAGTTGTGTTTGCGCGATACGCGCGATACGTGTGTGGGTTCTGTGATCCAGCGTATCGCGGCGTGTCGCGATGGGTTTTAGACGCGTACACACACGATTCAGCGTATCGTGCACACGCGCGTTTAGTTCGCGACGCGAGTTTCTCGTATCGTTTCGATATCGCGTTTCGCGGGATATTTGACTTATATATGATTTCTTGTCGTATTTACAGGTTTGCAGACAGGGGTTACGGACACGGCTACAGGGGGAGCAGATGATGGGGATTCATCCAGCGTGGAGTTTAGGTGAGTAGATATAACATCTACAGGGGAATCGCCCGCATGGCGTTATGCGTCTGGGATAGGATTCAATTTCCTGTCGCACATTCTACGTCATTGTAGAATTGCGCCTTACTGCATTTCCTAGATATAGCTATATACTGTGACTAGCAGCCGTAGGACACTGCACACATTATTGACGGTTCATGTTGCACGAGCACGGATTGCATGCTACACACACACCGTCAATAATGGCCATGTCACACACTACCCCTTATAGCTACCATTGCTTACCACACTTGACATCTAGTTTATCGGTATACCTATAGTGTATCATACCTTTAGTGATAGGTATATTTTCACTTGCGATACAGCTACAGGTATACCTCCTACATATTTTACTTATACCGGGAGGGATTCCCTACATATGTTACTATACCCAGGGGGGTATACGACATCAGTTCTTATAGGTAGATACCTAGACTTAGCTATACCTGTATGTTAGATACATATTCAGTTGTTGTCGCATATTCACATTACTGATGTTACTTAGCTGTACCTTATCATGATTTCGCATACATCTGGTTCGGCTATATACTTGTGTTTACCTGCTCGCATTCAGATATATCGCATACATTATTCCTGTGTTTATGCATTGTTTATCTGGATTTTATATGATGTTTTCGGGATTTGGGAACCGCGGGAGTTCATGAAATTATGCATACATGTAACAACCCGGTTTCCTTGATATGATATTTCGAGCGTCCCCCATGAGTTTTTTCGGTGCTGATTACCTACTCCATACGAGGTGTGGTTGCCGTATGAGAGTACATGGTGGGGCCCGGTATGGTTCCCCTCGGCAAGAAGATCGATGGGTTTGCCGATTGAGCCTGGAGGCGGGCGAGTACCTACCGGTGATTGTTTGGACCTGGCAGTTGTCTGGAGGCTACTGGCCAGAGTAGAGAGATGGATGCGGGATGACCTGTACTGTCGAGGCCGAGGGCCGACACTGCAGACGGACCCCGTGGGCTGTCCGGACTGACGGAGCCCCATATACGAGGATTTCTGTGTCGATGCTTGGCACACGGTTTCATGATATTTCTTTAACCCCCTTTTTGTATATATAACAGGGGACTTAGCCGTTGTTATATATACCCTTACACCAATATTAGTGGAATGGGACGCTAATATATGTGTATTGCCCCCATCATATTTATTTCTGTACATGTATACATATCTTTAGGATGTTAGATTCATATTGAGATTGGACTTGGGATACTAGGTGATTCATTGGGATTTGGACATTGGATATACCTATGTGTTTGGTGACTTGTACATTCGGATATAGGAGATTACCTGATATTGTACATACGAGATATGTGAGATCCACTTGATGTTGTACATGTGATATATGTGAGATACACTGATATTGTACACGCTAGATATGTGGGATATACTCGACATTGTACATTGAGGAGATGTGAGACTTATTTGATGTGAGTGCCCAATGTGGGGCCTGGTTTGAGGATTTGGGATTGGAGTATCTTAGTGGATTGTGATCCTGCCACGACGTCAGGTTTCCGTGGAAAATGACATATTCCACCCTACACCTCACCATTACCTATCTTATGCACAGATTCATATACATTCGTAGTACTTGTAGTGTACCCTTATGATAGTTGCATATCCACATTATCATATCCTGTTTGCATGATTATTGTATACCCCTGTCATGTTACTATTGATTCGCATATTGATTGTACCTGCTAGTGTACTCTCCTTATTTCAGCATTGCATGACATATTACTATTGTAATCGCATATCATAGATTCATGCTATACGTGCATTCCTGCGATTACCTGCATATGTTTTATACTATTCACGAGTTGGCAACTCACCCCCGTTGTGCCACAGGTGTTTCAGGTTTTTCCCCAGAGTAGTCGAGGCAGGCTATTCCCCTATCCAGCTATCCAGCTACCATCTTTTGCTACAGATACCGCATCAGCTCACAGTACCTTTTGCTTAGGTGGGTTAGATGGATATCTGTATTTCATATTGTATATTCGTTGTATATTGTACTCTCTCTCCATCTACTATTGTATTATTGACATAGAGACTTGGTGAGGACGTTAGCATGTATTATGGTGGATTTGATGTCTTTATATATACAGCTTTTCTCTACTGTCCTTATTCTTCTGTTGTACTCATATTGACTAGTCTTTATAAAAAAAAATAGGGTGTTGCTAAAATTTTAAAGAAAGAAAGGAAGACTTTTTAAAGAATTTGGGTTGCGATTTCAATTGTTTTCAAACTTATATTATCTTTTCCGTATTTCTCATGGTTTAGATTTCTGGGTTTGGCTTTCTTTTACTACGTTGCGTCTTTAGGCGTTGCGTAGTATTAGGGCCGTCACGGGCCATTTTTGGGTCGTGACAAAGTTGGTATCAGAGCGTTAGGTTTTACCTTTCGGAGTGTAGGATGACCTTAGTATGATGGAGTAGGTAGCTTAAGCAGAGTAACGTAGTGTGTGTATGTCTGCAGCATACTCACAGCGCGGTACCTTGCATTAAGTGACCTAAGTACAAAATTGCTTGACATTCCTTCCTTGATGATTCATATCCTTGAGATCCGATTTCCTCATTCTTATCGAATCTCATCTTATATCTATTTATAGCCTTGCCGCCGATGACTATGGGGACTCAGAGCGATGCAGCGAGGGCCGAGGTCAGAGTTAGCTCGGGTGAGACGAGTACTGACCAGGATGGCACTCTAGTTGCACAGGTGCAGACGGATCAGCCTACGATCTATACTATGGATAGACTTTTGGTAGAGATGCAGGAGTTCCGCCAGACGATGAGTTCTTTAGTTGACGTCGTTCGGGAGCTACGACAGGAGGTTGTCACCCCTGTTACTCAGCTATCCCTTACGATCAGTATGCAGCAGTCCGTCACCTACATAGCACCAGTGGTTGCAGCTCCAGTTGACGAGGCGCATATTTCGGAGGCTCAGAGAGTTCCAGGACAGTGGAGGACTCGTACCAGTGTACCAGCCCAGAGACAGAGATTCGGTCGTCGAGACAGATTTCGTGGCCACTACGGGAGTAGCAGAGGCTTGGGACGAGGACAGTCGTTCAGCCCTCATCCCCAGGATGGTCAGCAGTCAGCACGTGGATGTTTTCGATGCGGAAGCCTTCAGCACTTCGTCAGGGATTGTTCCTCAGCACGGCGTCAGGATCGTATTCAGAGAGGCCGTGGACGTGGAAGATTCGCTCAGAGGGCTCAGGCTACCAGTGGAGTTCTTCCAGCTGCGAGTAGAGGGCAGACACAGGAGTTTGCTTCTACTCATCGGGACGCGCAGACGTCCAATGTGGAGTTTTCAGGTACCCTTGATTTATTTGTTCTCTTGGTGTATCTGTTTGTTTCTTGCTTGTACCGTGGTTGGGTAGATTAGTCTTGTTGTGCTAACTTCTGTCAGCGATTCTTTGGTTGCGCGACACGTATTCAGTTGTGTGCCAATCAGATAGGAGATAGAGATTTCGTCCGTCGTTTTGATCCTTCTAGAGATGTTGGATTTGACGTTCTCCTGGGCAAGGACTGGTCAGCTACGTGTTAGGCGTCTGTGGACTACCGTGTGGAAGCAAGATAGGTTTTGTTTTCCCCGGCAAGTCAGTTCTTGTTGTGCAGGTGGATAGTTGTGCCGCCTCTTACAGCTTGAATTCAGCCTTTTTCGCTAGTCGGCTACTGAGGAGATGTCGTGGATTCTTGGCGTTCATTTGTGATACCGGAGCCACAGTGGGATTGTTGGACCGGGTTCTTTTCGTGCGAGAGTTTTTCCGACGTTGTTCCGGATGGGCCAGCGAAGCTGGGGAGCTAAAGGATCAGCTGCAGAGTTTTGGTTTGGGGAGTTTGGTGTGTCTGAGTGTTTCGCTTTTGGGAGCTCCTAATTCTGTTCGTCAAGGAGGAAGACGGCAGTTTAGGGTTGTGTATCGACGGATCGTCAATTGAACCGGCTTGCGGTACGGATAGGTATCCTTCATCTCGCCGTGACGATTTCTTCGATCAGCTCCAGAGTGCGAGACATTTCTCTAAGTTTGTTTGGGATCAGGTCATCATTATTGCGGATTCGGAGTGACGGCATTCCGAAGACTGCCTTGTGCGTGCTACGGGCTTTGTGTGTTTTTGTGAGTCGTTGGATTCACTGTCGCCCTAGCAGCACTCGTAGATATGATGAGCCAGATTTCTGCAGGCCGTTCCTCGACCAGTTTTTGTTGTGTTATTTACGACACTCTGGTCTATTTAATGTGTCTTGAGGGACAGGAGTAGCACTTGAGGAATTGTTACGCAGATGCTGGGAGAGCACCAGCAGTTTGCTAAATTCTCGGAGTGTTTCTTCAGGCTTGTCTTGTGTTGACTCCTAGGTCTTGTAGTCGCGGGAGACGGTTCCGTATGGTTCCGAGGGAGATCGTGGCCGTACAGCTTAGGCCCAGACTGGTGTGCCGGACGGAGATCCGCGGATTGTTGGGCTTAGCAGGGTTCTTACCGCCGTTTCATGCAGGACTGCTAGAGTAGTGCTGCACCGTCGACTGAATGGACCAGAAAGGAGGTTTCTTTTCTTTAGACTGAGGCATGTGTACGGAGTTTTCAGCAGTTGAAGATTCAGTTAACAACTGCATCAGTCTTTCTTTGCTTTTGGTTCGGGCGACCTTGTTGTTTAACTGTAATGTTTCTTGAGTGGGCTCGAGGGTGTACTGAGGTGACACTATAGAGTTATCGCTTTTGCTTTCCCTACACTTGGGGGAAGTACGAGGAGGATATTCCACTCATGATCTGGAGATGGCCGCGGTGGTTTTGCGTTGGAGATTTGGAGACACTACTTGCTTGGGAGTCGTGTCAGATTTTCCACGAACCACTAGAGCTTAATGTACATCTTCCTGCAGCGGATCTGGATTGTTGTGTTAGTCTTCTGCAGATTTACAGTTTTTGTGTGCCCGTTGAGCGCAGCTTTAGTTCGTCTCTATGGAGGGGACAGCTTGCTCATGTCCGCGCCCGACCACTTTCCTTAAATCGTTTTCGCGAGACACTGCCCGTCGAAGCTCGTACGTCAGAGATACTTGAGCATACTCGGCTGGGTAATGATTCGGAGACCTTGATTTGTGACAATGATGTGCTAAGTTAGGGATGCGTTTGTGTACCTGGTTTCATCGGGTAGAGACGTATAATCCTAGAGCATGCACATCTGTCAACTCCCTCTGTGCATTCAAGTTCCACCAGTTTTGGCGTGACTTGTGAGATAGTTACGAGTGGACAGGAATGTAAGGGAAGTTACAGGTTTCGTTTCGAGTGTCTGTCTTGTTGTGTGCTTTGGGTCGAGCATCTGAGGCCGGCTGGAGACTTGCAACCTTTTACCGTTCCGAAGAAGGAATGGGAGCAGATCCTCATGAATTTCGTTATGGTTTCTACCCAAGTTTGGATAGGGTGCGACTCCATTCGGATTCTGGTCATCCGGTTATACTCAGTTTGCTCAGTGGTTTTGTTAAAGTTGTGTAATTGTTTTGTTTGGTCGTCAGCAGCTTGGGATCGTCACTCGCCATCGTTAGGGTTCTCCTTCGGTAGCTGTTATCAGGAGACACTCCAATTGGCCACCCTTAGGCTTAGGGGTTAGGTCGTGTCGATCGCCAGCCTGTTGTTTTCTGACTCTGCGTAGGTAGGATTTTGGACCCCAGCTATGTCTAGAGAATTCGGGTTAGTCCAGTGGTGTTAGGTCAGGATGGGGATTGTCCATTTCGAACTGAGGTCTTATGACGACTGTGTTAGTCATAGACTCGAGTTCGCAGGGACAGATCATGTATTCCTATGGACTTTCCGATGAATGACGTGTTGGGTGTTGGGAAGCTTATCCCAGGATTTAGGTCCTTCCGAGATCCTATAAGCGAGTTAGTTTTGTTGCCTTTAAACTTGGCACTTCCGCCCAGATTATTGGATTTTCACCCCGTACTACTTGTGATGATACTTTACAATTACCTTCTTGACCTTTCTCACATGTTTTGGCACTAGACCTTTTAGCTGGACGCGATCTTTCGTTCACCAGCAGCCATGTGTGTTAATGGCTCGACGGGTGGGGAAACGTCGGTCAAAAGTCTTGCCATCTGTGAAGGGTTTTCTTGGACGTAGCCGGATAGTGAGGTAGTCACTTGGGAGGCTGCGAGCGAGACTTGAGGATTTTAATCTTCTTTTTGAAGGCATAGGTAACAGTATAAGTTTTAAATTCGGGGACGAATTTCTTTTAAGGGGGGGAGATTGTAACACCTTAGAATGTGTTTTGTAGCTAATTATATTTTAAAATGTGGTTTTTAATAAAAAGTTTACCAAATTAAGTTTTAAATATTTTATCCTAATTATTGTGTATTTTATTAGAATTTTGTTAGGCACACACACACTTGTGCATGTAAACTAGGGTTGTTTTTGGGGTTAAACCATGATTAGCAATCATGGTTAGCTAACCATTGTCTTAAGTTCTTAATTATTTGTTTAAGTGCTTTTGGGTTAAATAGTATGCATGGTTGTAATTAGTAGTGATGTTTTTATTTTTCTTTTATTGAAATGAAAATGAATTTAAAAGGATTTTAAATTGGCTCCATGGTTGACTTGTGTGAGAGAGGGTGCATGAGAAGCATGGGGTGATCCATGCCTCTTTATGAGGAAAGAGAGAGAGAGGGGGTGGGGTTTTGGCTTGTTCTCTCATTCTCCTCTCATTTTCCTCACTCTCATTCCCTCACTCACTCTCACAACACACACTCACACACACACTGCAGAGAGAGAGAGAGAGAGAGAGGCAGTGGCAGCAGCAGCAAGCTGCATCAGCAACAGCAGCCCCAGCATCTTCTGCAGCAACTCAAGAAGACTACAACAACAACTCCATCAACACACCCACACCCACACTCACCTGGAGCAAGCAGCAGCAGCAGTGTCATCATCATCAGCAGCACTAGGGGCAGCAGCAGAAGCAACAGCAAAACAGCAGCAACAGGAGGAGCCTAGCACTTGCAGAAGCTCTCACCTCCTCCATACACCTTGTCACCAGCTTCTAGAATCCCATAGGGTATATTTTCTAAACCCTATTGCTTGTTTGTGTAGCTTGTGTGCTAATTACTTCGATTAGTGCTAAATTAGCTAATTTATGCTTAATTGTGGTGTTTAAGTGGAATTTTGGTAAATTGTTGAATTGGTTAGCTACCTTAGGTAAATTAAGTGCTATTAAGGCCACTTCAACAGAGATAATCCCCAGATTACACTAAAATACCATAGCCTTTCCATATTGTGCAAATTAGTGTTTTTAAGGTGATATTAGTGACTTTTGTGATCTGCTATAGACCCGGACCTTACAGGGTAAAATTGAGGAAACTGGGGCATGCTTGTTAGGTCTAGATAACACCACCAGAGCACGAGCCCCTACCCCCACTTTGAGGCCGCCAATTTTAGCATTCTGGCCGCAAATTGCGGCCAGGCTAGGGTTCTGGGTGTTGGGGTTTGGTCTGGGGTAGTCTTCTGTGTTGTGTAGTGTGTTGGTATGTCTAGTTTTGTAATATCTTGCCTGTAGGAAAATCTGGGGCAATATGTCGCTTTTGTGTTTAGTTGTGTTTGCGCGATACGCGCGATACGTGTGTGGGTTCTGTGATCCAGCGTATCGCGGCGTGTCGCGATGGGTTTTAGACGCGTACACACACGATTCAGCGTATCGTGCACACGCGCGTTTAGTTCGCGACGCGAGTTTCTCGTATCGTTTCGATATCGCGTTTCGCGGGATATTTGACTTATATATGATTTCTTGTCGTATTTACAGGTTTGCAGACAGGGGTTACGGACACGGCTACAGGGGGAGCAGATGATGGGGATTCACCCAGCGTGGAGTTTAGGTGAGTAGATATAACATCTACAGGGGAATCGCCCGCATGGCGTTATGCGTCTGGGCTAGGATTCAATTTCCTGTCGCACATTCTACGTCATTGTAGAATTGCGCCTTACTGCATTTCCTAGATATAGCTATATACTGTGACTAGCAGCCGTAGGACACTGCACACATTATTGACGGTTCATGTTGCACGAGCACGGATTGCATGCTACACACACACCGTCAATAATGGCCATGTCACACACTACCCCTTATAGCTACCATTGCTTACCACACTTGACATCTAGTTTATCGGTATACCTATAGTGTATCATACCTTTAGTGATAGGTATATTTTCACTTGCGATACAGCTACAGGTATACCTCCTACATATTTTACTTATACCGGGAGGGATTCCCTACATATGTTACTATACCCAGGGGGGTATACGACATCAGTTCCTATAGGTAGATACCTAGACTTAGCTATACCTGTATGTTAGATACATATTCAGTTGTTGTCGCATATTCACATTACTGATGTTACTTAGCTGTACCTTATCATGATTTCGCATACATCTGGTTCGGCTATATACTTGTGTTTACCTGCTCGCATTCAGATATATCGCATACATTATTCCTGTGTTTATGCATTGTTTATCTGGATTTTATATGATGTTTTCGGGATTTGGGAACCGCGGGAGTTCATGAAATTATGCATACATGTAACAACCCGGTTTCCTTGATATGATATTTCGAGCGTCCCCCATGAGTTTTATCGGTGCTGATTACCTACTCCATACGGGGTGTGGTTGCCGTATGAGAGTACATGGTGGGGCCCGGTATGGTTCCCCTCGGCAAGAAGATCGATGGGTTTGCCGATTGAGCCTGGAGGCGGGCGAGTACCTACCGGTGATTGTTTGGACCTGGCAGTTGTCTGGAGGCTACTGGCCAGAGTAGAGAGATGGATGCGGGATGACCTGTACTGTCGAGGCCGAGGGCCGACACTGCAGACGGACCCCGTGGGCTGTCCGGACTGACGGAGCCCCATATACGAGGATTTCTGTGTCGATGCTTGGCACACGGTTTCATGATATTTCTTTAACCCCCTTTTTGTATATATAACAGGGGACTTAGCCGTTGTTATATATACCCTTACACCAATATTAGTGGAATGGGACGCTAATATATGTGTATTGCCCCCATCATATTTATTTCTGTACATGTATACATATCTTTAGGATGTTAGATTCATATTGAGATTGGACTTGGGATACTAGGTGATTCATTGGGATTTGGACATTGGATATACCTATGTGTTTGGTGACTTGTACATTCGGATATAGGAGATTACCTGATATTGTACATACGAGATATGTGAGATCCACTTGATGTTGTACATGTGATATATGTGAGATACACTGATATTGTACACGCTAGATATGTGGGATATACTCGACATTGTACATTGAGGAGATGTGAGACTTATTTGATGTGAGTGCCCAATGTGGGGCCTGGTTTGAGGATTTGGGATTGGAGTATCTTAGTGGATTGTGATCCTGCCACGACGTCAGGTTTCCGTGGAAAATGACATATTCCACCCTACACCTCACCATTACCTATCTTATGCACAGATTCATATACATTCGTAGTACTTGTAGTGTACCCTTATGATAGTTGCATATCCACATTATCATATCCTGTTTGCATGATTATTGTATACCCCTGTCATGTTACTATTGATTCGCATATTGATTGTACCTGCTAGTGTACTCTCCTTATTTCAGCATTGCATGACATATTACTATTGTAATCGCATATCATAGATTCATGCTATACGTGCATTCCTGCGATTACCTGCATATGTTTTATACTATTCACGAGTTGGCAACTCACCCCCGTTGTGCCACAGGTGTTTCAGGTTTTTCCCCAGAGTAGTCGAGGCAGGCTATTCCCCTATCCAGCTATCCAGCTACCATCTTTTGCTACAGATACCGCATCAGCTCACAGTACCTTTTGCTTAGGTGGGTTAGATGGATATCTGTATTTCATATTGTATATTCGTTGTATATTGTACTCTCTCTCCATCTACTATTGTATTATTGACATAGAGACTTGGTGAGGACGTTAGCATGTATTATGGTGGATTTGATGTCTTTATATATACAGCTTTTCTCTACTGTCCTTATTCTTCTGTTGTACTCATATTGACTAGTCTTTATAAAAAAAAATAGGGTGTTGCTAAAATTTTAAAGAAAGAAAGAAAGGAAGACTTTTTAAAGAATTTGGGTTGCGATTTCAATTGTTTTCAAACTTATATTATCTTTTCCGTATTTCTCATGGTTTAGATTTCTGGGTTTGGCTTTCTTTTACTACGTTGCGTCTTTAGGCGTTGCGTAGTATTAGGGCCGTCACGGGCCATTTTTGGGTCGTGACAGCCATCCTTTTTTTTCTTCTTCTTCCTCTTCAACAAAAGCTTGAAGCTCTCTATTCCAATGACAAAAGTTGCCTCGGTGGGAGAAACCAAAATCCGGAGAGTACCCATTAACCCACTCACCTCCATTAGCGCATAGAGAGTGACGAAGTGGAGTAACTTTTCAAGGTGGAGGAGTTGAAGCTATGGGCACCGCGGCTTCACCGCGAATCATCTAAGACGAGGCGGTCTGCGTGGGGACGCTTTCAGAAGCTTGCGAAGTCTAGTACGAGTTTAGATTCTCCATTGAAGCATGTGAAGATGCTACAAAGGTTATAGTCATTAAACCCTCTTCTAGTCTCTCTGATTTTTCAATTGGAAAGTGAATGGTATCCTGTAATGGTTTTGGTGTTTAAGTTTTCTAAAAATTATTGTTTTGAAATTCTGCCGCAGTCCACTAATGTAGCGACCCTAAGTCCGAAATACCTACATGGTATCAAAGCCACACATTCATTTCATATTGCAATAAGGTAGCATAATGATCTCACAACCTAATTTTCAAAACAAATGTGGCCTGTTTTTAAAATTCAGCCCAAAAATCATTGTGTTTGGTGTTGTCTCCGAGCTCCGAGGGGTCTATGGTTTGGACCAAGATGCTATGAGGGCTTAGTGGCGACCTCGGGTAGTCCCCGAGGGGATTGGATGGGTCTCGCCTCCTCCAAACCACCTAAAGTGGCCTGGAGGAGGTGCTGAACCCGAGAGCACCTTCTCAGGTACTCTCGGTTCAGACTTGAGCCATGGCCATATATGTGTGGCCATGGCTCTGTTGGGCCCCACCTTAACCCCCATGGGACCTCTTAGTTCATGCCCAAGGTCCCCGATGAAGCCTCGGGGGCTTTATGGGTCATTCGGAATTCAATATTTTTTGAATTCATTTTTTGGTCTGCCGAGTGAATTTGATGTTCGTTTTTGGATTTTCAAATTTGCACCGACGTGGGTTGTGAAATAGTTTGCTATGGGTTTTCAAACTTACTTAATGAAGTGTTCGATTAAGTCAGTTTGAATGCGTATGCGATATGTGGTGTTTAACGCCGATGAACTGATTAGACCAATTCAACAGGGTTGCACGTTATATATATTGTGATATATTGTATTGCTTGTATTGAATGCGTTTGGATTGTCGTGAAAAGAATAGCTGTAACGTTTTAAAAATAAATAAATAAATCTTTTAGGAGAATTTTCTGATAATCGGTAAAATAAATCGTATTTTCCGTAAAACTTAACTATAATTATTTTTTATCATAGACTTAAATACGCCTATTTTAACTAGGTAATTGCTAGTATTTGGTATTTATTTAGCCACTTATAAATTGTTAGTTTACTTAGATATTTTTCCTTAATTAATTAATTTAAATATTATTATAAGCTTCCATTTATACATTTAATTAGTGTAAATTACAAATTGGAATGGATTGATTATACTTTAGTGAACCATGACACATTAAACTAAAATATAACATGTTGTTTTTGGAGATGAAAAGAAAATTTACAAGATGGTTCTAGAAATTTAGAAAGAGTTTAAATTGAAAAGAAATTAAAATAGAATTGAAATGAGGTGCATTAAATGAGCTTGAAAGGCTGTATTAACCTAGAAATTTCTACACACCCCATTACCAAGTCTTAGCCAAGCCTAATTAGTGCAGCCCCCCTCTTCTCTCTCTTCACCAATTCTCCATCCCAAATCCCATTTCTAAAAATAAATAGAAAAGAAAATTAAAAAGGGGTTAATATGTGATACAATTAGAGACTTCTACACATTTCTACGTACACACTCACACACCACTCACTTTTCTCTCTCCCTCAAAATCTGGCCGAACTAAGGCAGCCCCCCATTTCCCAAATTCTCAATCTCATTTTCCTTTCAAAAAAATCCTCAAAATTTCCATCTAAAATCCTCACAAGTTTCACTAATTCCTCATTAAACCTTTACCCAATATTCCTTGGCCCAAATTATCTTAAATCTTAGAACAAGGGACCATCCTTGGAGGCAAAGTTGCATGTTGGATCTCATGATTTTTGAGGCATAATCCTAACCCAATGGTAAATTGTAGGTATTAGTATGGTTTTAAATTCAAGTTTGAAATTTCAAGAAAATGGGTTTGAATTAGAAATAGGGTTTTATCAATTGATTATGGTTTGGAAGTGTAGTTTAATATCTTAAGGCATGCAAAATTTAATCTAGTTGTTAAATTGCTAAGTGTTACTTTTAAATTGTATTAATGGTATAATTTTGCAAACTAGGTTTTTAAATAGTGTGTGAATGGGTGAGATAAAATTTTAGTAAAGGTTTGAGTGGCTTAATTAAGTTATTAAGTGATTATTGTTGTTAGTTATATGTATGCCCTAGAGGCCATTACTGTACATACGATGTATATTGTAATGGATGCTTGGATATATATAGGGAGGACTTTCTTGCTCGACATGATAGTATGCTATCTGGTTGTACTTTATCTTAACATGTACTCTGATTGTCTCTATGTTACATGTTGATAAAGCCCTTTGGATATGTACTCGACTACTGGGACTATGATGAGATCATACTAGTGGGGCCACGGTAGTCGACGAGTACATCCTATAACTGTTCCTAGTCGAGAGTGTATCGAGACAGGGCATCGATGCACCAGAGTAGACTAGCGTATACGCATCTTAACCTATATGATGAGCGATGGATGATCCCATATCCATCGGTATTTGACATCAAGGATGGTGTACGGGTGCTTAGTGGAGACTGGGTACACTGGACGGACTCGCCGAGAACTCCCAGATGGTATTATACCTCACGTCAGATGGCAGTTCTCCGGTGACACTGGTACAGAGTTGTCTGTTGACCCGAGATCATCATAGAGTCTTGTGTGATTCCCACTGTGCCTTGATTTCCATCATACCACGTCCAAGAGGGCATGCAAAAAGGTGGCTTTTGGGTACAGTCCCGAATCACATGGAGGCAATGAGAGATAGGAGGGGATTCGTCTCTCCCGGTATAGGGAGTTGATGTTGCACTGTGTTCGATTGGCTATAACCGGAACTCTCTGGCCATGGTTGCTGAGATTTACTGGTAAGTGTTATAAGTAGTTTCTCGAACTGTTATAGACCTCATATCGACACGACTTATCGAGCTACTGGGGTCTGACGTTTACCACCCCTAGGCGAGATATGCGACATATCAGACGACGAGA
Source organism: Agapanthus africanus (assembly GCA_030015575.1). NCBI lineage: Eukaryota > Viridiplantae > Streptophyta > Magnoliopsida > Asparagales > Amaryllidaceae > Agapanthus > Agapanthus africanus. The sequence continues at coordinate 285,260,184 of JASDDO010000004.1, forward strand.
CCGGACTGTATGGGAGTGTTACTGTTTGGATTCACAGGAGAATGTACAGGCTTGCTTGTTGATCTTCTGAGCGCTCAATACCTGGGTAGCTGTTATGTTTAGCTAACCGCTTGCAGCTTGTGGGTGTTTGATATGATCATCACCTACTGCCGGCATATTGACGATTCTTTAGAGTCCTACACAGAGGTTTCTTGACTCAGGCAAAACGGAGTAGGGGCACATATGTGATATGTGCGGGACCGAGAATAATACGATATGAGATACCGTATTCTATTCTCGCGATATTTGATATCAGCCGGGTCATCGGATCAAGTGTTGATTCGATGAATCGGTACGGATAAATATTAGTCGGTTATATGCGATATAGCCGGATTGTCGGATCAAGTGTTGATTCGATAATTTAATGTATAATAATATATATGATATATTGAATTACATTAACTGATATTTGCTCACTAAAAAAATATTTTTCTCACTCGGGTAATACATTGATATATATGCGATATATGCTAAATGTATTATTTTATTTTGTTACAATAATTATTGTATATGTGATATATAATATTGTAACATGTTATAATTATTAATGCAACATGTTTAGTGGAGTTTAAACAAGATTAAGGTTTGATTTGGGTTAATACTTTCTAGAAGATTCTAGAAGGTTTTCTTTTGTTTTGCTAAGATATTATGATAGATATTTCTTTGTGACTCACCCTTTAACCCAACCCAAACCCTAACCCTAGTAAACTCTCTACATTGGTTACTACAACCATGGTTGCATAAATGATTATGATAACTTTTTATTATTCATTACAAATTAATTCTATCATCTTCTTCCTTGAGTTATTCATTGATAAAGCTTTCTAGCTTTTTCTAAGTGATGATAAATGAGTGAGAAAAAGATTATAAAAGAGAGCAATAATCCTACTTCATCATCCTCATCTATCCTTGCCATTTAGATGAGGGTGTTCACTTCATATTATGAGTGTTAGCTTGTGTTAACGAAACTTCAAGATACATCATCTTTGTATCGAAGATCGGAAGCAAGACTGCATCTTTCTCTTCGTGGAACCTCTCGAGAGTCCGGAACACGATGATCGCAGCGAAGGGACTTCAACGCGGAGCTTTAGAAGTGAAGGACCGGATCTACAAAGGTTGTAATCACTCTCACTTAGTGTTAAAATGTTTAACATGTTTGTTTTCGCCTAAACCCTAGTTTAAAGATCCGGCTTCGGGTTGTTCGGCACGGCTAATTTTTTAATCGGGCATGGTTGATACCTCGTAGACCCTTGTGCGCGTGCCTAGCAACCCTACAGTGGTATCAGAGCCAAACTAGAGCTTTAGGCGAAGTCTAGACGAAGTTTAAAGTCTGATCGAACCCGAAAACCCCGATACGAACCCTTCTCTGTACATTTTTCAAAAATATGGTTTTTTCTGAATTAAAAATGCTCAGAAAAACAAGCAGGAAAACCTAAGAATTACTGTGAAGTACGGTCCCCTAAGTCAACTATTTGACCGCGGAACCGCGGACAAACCATGGGTTTGGCGGTGGTTCCGCGGCCAAAATTTGGACTTAGTCCCTGGAATTTCACATATTTATTCTTTAGGTCCCTTCTTGTTAATTTTTTCTGGGAATTTTTTAATTCCACTCAAGTGTTGAGTTTTCTAGGGTTGTATTGTGGACTCGATGATTCAATCAGATAATTTAACTTCGTTTAGTTTTGTCCGGGTAATTTTTAGAAACTGTTAAAAAGTTCGAACGGATATCAATAACTCACTTTTTTCCCAGTCGGAAATTTTTTCAAAAGTTGGATTTTTCCTCTAGTTTAAGAACGTTCTAAGTCGTGCAAGTAACGCGGTGGACCCTCTAGAAGACAACAAACCTTAACTCGATTATGTGACCGTCTTGAACTGCCTCTAAACCTTAGGGTTTGGGGCAGTACGGCGTGCCACATGTGAGGCGTTGGCTTGACCCTTCTACGGCTGGACCATTGGTACTGTGGCTTGTGATGGATGTTTTTAAACTGATTTCAAGTGTTGTGATATATTGGGGAAATCATGGGTGTTTGATTATTCGATCGGAAAGTTTAACATTGTCTATTTATCTGGAATGTGATACAAAATTTGGAATCCACAAGTAGTTATGAGATAACTAATTTGAATGTTATAAACATAGCGGTTTAGTTTCAAATAATCGGTTGCCACGGAATTTTGATGTGATCAAAAGTCCGTCGCAATCACGTAGCGTACACGGATACTCGCCGGGTAAACTTAATAGACAGCCATGCCCCAAAACCCCGACCAAGTGACTGTAGGAGAACCCCGTCGCCAAAAGCATCCGTTCGGGTGCTCGCGGCAGCGGTGTTCCGCCTTAGTGCACTTCGTCGACGGCATCCGGGGTTGTGGCCGTCTACTAAAGTTTGCGACGAGCATTCGATCAAGTTGTCGGGAATCTTGTTGAATTGCCCGACTTGATATTGAAAAGTGTTTTCGATAATGAGACTAAAATGCGGGGTTTATAATTGTTAGGCATACGATGTCTAAGGAATTCATTTGGTTAGGTATGCGATGTCTAAAGAGGTTGCGGATTCCAACTGTTGTACTTTTACACTTTCTTTTCTGTGACCGTAAGCGTAGTATGTGGTGTATCGCCGGCTTCGTTGCTATACATCAACGACAATCGGGACACGCATACTTTCTTACGTTGATGATATGAGATATTATGTGTTGCTGTGATATGTTATATTGGATCGTCGCGTTTTGAATAGCCGGGGGTTTTATGTGAGATGAGAGTTTTTTCTTTTTCATTCATATAAAATTCATTTGTATGTAATATTCTTTTATTGGGGCACTTCCGGGCCGAGGATGATGTCACCATTGTATATTATTTACTTTTCCTCATTAGGTAGACCCAAGGCGGGGAGCACAAGTAACCGGGTTCTACGGTCCAGTGGGAGACCATCTCGAGGAGTTGAGACCGGGTCTCCTAACCCTAGAATTGGCAGTGTTGCTTGCCGCTCTCGTAGGGGTCTAGGGATGTGGCTTTGGCTATTCATCGCGACCGTGGAATCCATGTTTTATACAGGCTCGTATTGAAAACACGGACATCCTAGTATATCCAATATTTCATATATGTTTTTCTGCTGCAATGTTCTGTGATGAGATCATATTACTGCCTGAGAGGAATGTACTGCCTGAGACGAATGTTTATATTATATATATGAGATATATGTTATATTGCAGATTTCGTTTTCAAATGTGATGCTTGTGAAGCATAATAAAATGAGACTTCATTAATTTGATTAATGAAACTAAAAGAAACCTAAAGATGTTGTAGAAACTTGTTTAAAAAAAAACTGGCAGCTCTAGTTCTTGCTTTGCATAGCGGTGTTCCTTGTAGAACATCCAGCACCTTATTCGGTAAGGAAAGAGCCGACATCCCTTCACCGGGAGTGACCTCTTTAGTGAAACTAGCATATGCTACAAACTCGGTTTGTCTTTTGATTGCTTCTATAGTTCTTGCTTTGCATAGTGGTATTTGTGAAATATCCTGCACCTTATTCGATGAGGAAAGGGTCGACGATCCCTTCACCGGGAGTGACCCCTTTAACAAAACTAGAAAAGCCTCCAAAACACTCCATTTAAAATCACTCGATTCTACGACGATATCAAGTTCATTACGCAATAGGTTTTCTTAAAAACCTGTCGTAACCCTCCGTCATTTTTGAAAGTAGAGTACTCAGTATTCGTGCTGTGTTTGTTGACCATAGTTAAGGCACAGTGTACGGTAGCTAAGTGATGTCTTCCTATATAGCATATGATGCGATTAGTTAGGACAGTCATATGACTTTGTTGACCTTAGTTAAGGGTCATGTAGGTGGGTCTAATTAATCAAGAAATGACGGGTAGAACTTGACTAGTGCTTATGATTTGTTGACCATAGTTAATGTCATAAGTCACTAGGGGTAAAATATTATCGGGAATTTCAAGTGTTGAAATTTGCAATGAGATTGCATACCTTCTATGAGATAGTTGGATCCCGATACCCGCTGCGAGTAAGAGTTACTCTTGGGAGAGTTTTACACATTACAATTAGCCGATCAAGTAGGTGTCTAGAAAGGTGTTAACGGGGTTAAGCCTCTGGGAAAACAAAATTTACTTTAATTAGGTTCGTGCGAAAGTACGGGGGACCTCCCTCAAAGTACCGACACTGGCCTGGCCGAAAGATTGGCGAACTTGTAGCGTGTAATTAATCCCAGCCAGTCTTTCCTTTTAGGGTTTGAAGGAAGATTTGACTAAAAGAGTGGGAGACATCCTGATTAGATATATTAGATAACCAATCTAATCTTGCAAGAGCATACGCTGAGTGTTTTCTTCTCTCTCTCCAGATAGCGACCCTATCACGCCTTAATCAAGATAATAATACGGATGTATTGACCGAACCCGCTTGTTATACTGAGCTGGGGAACGTTGGTCCTGCTCCAACTTATAATTGTTATAAGACAGAGCAGGAAATTGGGGATTACCAGAATTCCCGTGCCGCCCAAACGAAGAAAGTGCATGTTGATGCATCTTCTTCGGGTGTGTTCATTACAGGGAACTGTTTCTCAGTATCCTTTATGTCCTGGGTATGAGATACCGGATCAGGTTCCCGCATATGTAATCTGTTACATGGGCTACAGAAAGGTAGAGAACTGAGAACGGGTGATAAGTTTCATGAGATAGAAAACGGTGCAAGTGTTGCAGCCAAGTCTGTTGGTCACTGTCACCCTGTATTACCAGAATACATTGATTCTGAACGAATGTTATTAGATACCCAACCTGATATACAACATCATATCAGTCTCTTTATTATTAAAGAAAGGATATAATTTTGTATTGCTGGATAATGTTTTGAACATTTCCTATATCAAGAGTTGATCGGTTCAGGCACGTTATCTAAAAGCATAGACGTTCTAAATCAAACCATAGTTCTTAACGTACAGAACACATACAAGAGGAAGAGTTCAGAAATGAACGAATCCTTCTTGAGGTATTGTAGACTAGGTCATATCAATGCGACCCGACTAGCTAAGTTATATTTAGATGCATATTTAAATCTGTTTAAATTTACATCTTGTGAAACTTGCCGGTCATGTCACAAAGATAAGATGACCATAGCTCTGTTTATTGGAAACAGAGAAAGAGTTAGTGAACTCTTGGGATTGATACATGCTGATGTATGAAAGTCTCCTGTCTACACATGCTAAGACCGGTTCTTTGTACTTCATTACATTCTCTGATGATCTCTCAAGATACAGACATATGTTCCTGTTGAAACACAAGTCCGAAGCTTTTGAGATATTCACAGAATATAAGTTAGAAGTAGAGAACCAAAAACGGGTATAAGTATTATGTCCTTTGATGAGATCAAGGATGAGAATACTTGAGCACGAAATTCCTGGACTATTCTAAAGGAGGATGAGATTCTCTCTCAGCATTACTCCTCCGTATACACCACAACACGTCGGTGTATCGGGGCGGAGCAATAGCACCCCATGTGATATGGTGTCCTCTATGATGAGTACTACTGAGTTTCCTATTTCCTTTTGGGTGTTATGCGCTTGAGAAGCTGCATACCTATTGAATATGGTTCAAATCAAATCAGTTGCGTACTACTTCATATATGATATGGAAAGGGAAGAGCCCATATCTTAAGTTTGTTAAGATTTGGGGTTGTCCAGACTATGTCTAAAAGCAAAATCCGGACAAGCTCGAGGCAAGGTCTGTTATGTAGAACTGGAAAGGTTCCAGCTATACAAACTGCAGCTGATGATTTGGTAGAACCAAAGGATTCAATAGTTTCCAACAAACCTCAGCCTCTCCGCCGATCTAGTATGGTTCCTCACCCACCTGAGAGATACTTCGGTTTCTCTATGACAGTAGGAGCGAGGATTGCATCATGAGATGATGACCCAACTAGTTTCGAGCTGGCCATCAGGAGTGGGACTCTGTAAGAATGGCTGGATGCTTATCGATCTGAGATGGAATCCTTATACACCAACAAAGTATGGACTTTGGTTGCTTTATCTGAAGGGTTAAATCACCATCAGGAGCGAGTATATCTTGAGAAGATTACTTGGTGTACATGGAAAAGTTGAGACTTTCAAAGCTATGCTTAAGTCCATCCAGATCCTACTTGCCACGGCTACATACCATGACTACGATATCTGGTGGTTGGGTGTCATGACTGCTTTTCTAAATGATGTTTTAGAAGATAGCGTCTATAAGTACACAGCCAGAGGGCTTCGTAGACAGTGGGAGCAGCGGAAACGTGTGTAAGATGTTTTATGTGATAAAACATGCATCGCGGAGTTGGAACGTCTGTTTTGATGTGGTAGTCAAAGAGTTTGACTTCATCAAAATGGTAGATGAACCTTGTATATACAAAAAGGTAGTAGAGAGTATGGTGGTGATCCTCGTAGAGTACGTGGATGACATACTCTTGATAGGGAAGGAGTTTCCTATGCTACGCTCGGTCAATCTCCGCTTATCACAAGGATTCTCTATATAGGATCAAAGTGATACCTCCTAAATCCTGGATTTTTGGATCTATGAGATAGATCTAATTGGATGTTAGGATACTCACTAGTTGTAGTAAGATGGTATCAATCGATCCTGGGGAGAATCACTGGAAATGTTCCAGGGTGATAAGGACGACTGAATGTCAGTCGCAGACATTGTCTTTACCCTCAGTGGAGGGATGGTATGTTGGAAGAGTTCCAAGCTAGATACCGTGACATACTAGACGATTAAAGGCAAGATACATCGTTACCAAGAATGCTACCAAAGAGGCAGTCTGGATAAATATAAGTTCATGAGATGAACTTCGTTCCTACCATTGTGTGAAAATGGAGTTGTGGCTTATGCCAAGGAACCCCCATCCCATCAGAAATCCAGATATAATTCTTAGGCAGTATCACCTGATCATGGAGATGGTTGATCTCCAGGGAGATCGAGGTTAGGAGAGTAGACACAGAGGACAACAGCGCGGATCCACTCACGAAGGCCTTTTTCCCAGTAGAGACTTTTATGGGATGGTTGAGTATGAGATACTTCGACCACAGCTAATTGTTGGGTATGGGATACCACAACAGATGGCCCTAGTGCAAGTGGGAGATTTTTAGTTATATGTATGCCCTAGAGGCTATTACTGTACATACGATGTATATTGTAATGGATGCTTGGACATATATAGGGAGGACTTTCTTGCTCGACATGATAGTATGCTATCTGGTTGTACTTTATCTTAACATGTACTCTGATTGTCTCTATGTTACATGTTGATAAAGCCCTTAGGATATGTACTCGACTACTGGGACTATGATGAGATCATACTAGTGGGGCCACGGTAGTCGACGAGTACATCCTATAACTGTTCCTAGTCGAGGGTGTATCAAGACAGGGCATCGATGCACCAGAGTAGACTAGCGTATACGCATCTTGACCCATATGATGGGCGATGGATGATCCCATATCCATCGGTGTTTGACATCAAGGATGGTGTACGGGTGCTTAGTGGAGACTGGGTACACTGGACGGACTCGCCGAGAACTCCCAGATGGTATTATACCTCACGTCAGATGGCAGTTCTCCGGTGACACTGGTATAGAGTAGTCTGTTGACCCGAGATCGTCATAGAGTCTTGTGTGATTCCCACTGTGCTTTGATTTCCATCATACCACGTCCAAGAGGGCATGCAAAAAGGTGGCTTTTGGGTACAGTCCCGAATCATATGGAGGCAATGAGCGATAGGAAGGGATTCGTCTCTCCCGGTATAGGGAGTTGATGTTGCGCTGTGTTCAATTGGCTATAACCGGAAATCCCTGGCCAGGATTGCTGATATTTACTGGTAAGTGTTATCAGTAGTTTCTCAAACTGTTATAGACCTCATATCGAGCTACCGGGGTCTGACGTTTACCACCCCTAGGCGAGATATGCGACATATCAGACGACGAGACCGGACTGTACGGGAGTGTTACTGTTTGGATTCACAGGAGAATGTACAAGCTTGCGTGTTGATCTTCTGAGCGCTCAATACCTGGGTAGCTGTTACGTTTAGCTGACCGCTTGCAGCTTGTGGGTGTTTGAGATGATCATCACCTACTGCCGGCGTATTGACGATTCTTTAGAGTCCTACACAGAGGTTTCTTGACTCAGGCAAAACGGAGTAGGGGCACATATGTGATATATGCGGGACCGAGAATAATACGATATGAGATACCGTATTCTATTCTCGCGATTTTTGATATCAGCCGGGTCATCGGATCAAGTGTTGATTCGATGAATCGGTATGAATAAATATTCGTCGGTTATATGCGATATAGCCGGATTGTCGGATCAAGTGTTGATTCGATAATTTAATGTATAATAATATATATGATATATTGAATTACATTAACAGATATTTGCTCACTAAAAAATTATTTTTCTCACTCGGGTAATACATTGATATATATGCGATATATGTTAAATGTATTATTTTATTTTGTTACAATAAATATTGTATATGTGATTTATAATATTGTAACATGTTATAATTATTAATGCAACATGTTTAGTGGAGTTTAAACAAGATTAGGGTTTGATTTGGGTTAATACTTTCTAGAAGATTCTAGAAGGTTTTCTTTTGTTTTGCTAAGATATTATGATAGATATTTCTTTGTGACTCACCCTTTAAACCAACCCAAACCCTAACCCTAGTAAACTCTCTACATTGGTTACTACAACCATGGTTGCATAAATGATTATGATAACTTTTTATTATTCATTACAAATTAATTCTATCATCTTCTTCCTTGAGTTATTCATTGAAAAAGCTTTCTAGCTTTTTCTAAGTGATGATAAATGAGTGAGAAAAAGATTATAAAAGAAAGCAATAATCCTACTTCATCATCCTCATCTATCCTTGACATTTAAATGAGGGTGTTCACTTCATATTATGAGTGTTAGCTTGTGTTAACGAAACTTCAAGGTAGATCATCTTTGTATCGAAGATCGGAAGCAAGACTGCATCTTTCTCTTCGTGGAACCTCTCGAGAGTCCAGAACACGATGATAGCATCGAAGGGACTTCAACACGGAGCTTTAGAAGTGAAAGACCAGATCTACAAAGGTTGTAATCCCTCTCACTTAGTGTTAAAATGTTTAACATGTTTGTTTTCGCCTAAACCCTAGTTTAAAGATCCGGCTTCGGGTTGTCCGGCACGGCTAATTTTTTAATCGGGCATGGTTGATGCCTCGTAGACCTTTGTGCGCGTGCCTAGCAACCCTACAGTTGTGGCCAATAGTTTTGTTAAAACATTAAGATTTGAACTAAAATGGAAATTTATGCTTACTAGGTTTTTGGAATAAATAGATTTTAAATGAATTTGAGGTTTCGATAAATTATGACCTATTTCATATAATATATAAAGTGTTGTGAGTGCATAATTGATGCGATTTGGGTTTTAGGCTTGGTGTTTTTCACGTACAGTGACCCTAGTTGTAGTTCGTGGCGTTTTCGCTAGCGCGTTTGTGCGCCAAGTGCGTGCACATTTAATTAGCGCGCGTTATTTGACTTGTGTCGTTTGTGTCCATGATTATTCGTATATTTATCCTTTTTATTACTTGTGTGCGATATTAGGATCGGGTGCAGAGGTGTCGGAGGCGGCGCGGAAAGACAGAACGGAGATCGGATCAGATTAGCCGAGGCGTCCCGGTGAGTAGATGTATACATTTATGGAGGGATCGTCTGGATGGCGCAAGGCGCCCGATGGTTTAGTATCACTTATAGTATTTACATTATATGCATAGTTTCCTAGTTAGCCATCTTATTGCATCGCATCATTATGTATATATATACTCGTGATATCGTTTTATAGGACACTTGCACCGTTGCCATTGGTTCATACTGCACGTGCACTATTTATGCGAACACATACGCCTTTGGTAATTGCTATGTCATGAACACTATAGAACTGGATTAGAATCGGTAATCGTGCATTTGCATTATATATGATCCATGGATTTATACTTGTATTTTTCATTTCTTTAAATGGATACATAGGATCGTTAGTCATATATACATATCTCATTGCATCATGATTCATGCATAGCTTCTGGCCGTATTTCGTATGGTATATACTACCGCATCATAGACTTTCATCATCACTGGCATACTTATATATTGTGATTCTTCTCAAGGATTTCAGTATATATGAGATTTCTGGATTTTGGGGAAAACCGCAAGGATTTTATAAACTTGTTATCATTTTAAAACGCAAGTTGCAGTTTTCTCATGAGCACTATGAGGAGCTGCTTCCCATGGACGAATATGTCTTCGGTGCCAAGCCAGTGATAAAGGGCCTTACTCCGGTGAATGCCGTTCAACACCAATTTCCTAGTTTGATCAAAGTGTTGAATATCTACGAAGGCCTCTTCCTCGAATCTGGGAGCCGCGGGGTTAGTTTCGAGGATTTCATTGCTCGCTTCCTTCACCCAAAAGTCTTCTCAAAGGAGGCTGTTAAATTCGCCACGCTTGACGACCCTTTCGGCTTAGGTTTGGACAACCTGCCAACGACGGAGGTAGATCAGAAGAGTTTCTTCCTTCCCAACTCTCCAGTTGTTTCCTTTGCGGAGATTGCAGTCCCTGGGATTGATGAGGAAACATTCTTCTTGGGATTTCTTAGGCTATGGTTGAGCTGGTTCGTGCTTCCAATGCACCTTCGCCGTATGAGGCCGTCTGTCTTTTATTCGGCTCACCGAATGATCATTGGGGTGAAAGTGGCTATCGGGCTTGCTGGTTTAGCCCATTTGTATTACGGCCTTAGTCAAGCAGCATATACCACTGAGCCCGGAGTGCAGCATGTGAACTTCTCAATGCATTACTTCATGTCATGGCTCGAGTTACATGCACTTGGCATTTTTAGTATCCATAGAAGGCCTTCATTCCATGACAGGTGCAGCTTCCCCTGGATTATGCGATTAGTCGGCGCCTCAATTGTAAATCCGTCACCGCGGGATGCTAGAGGTTTGCTCCTTCGTCCCCGCACGGTTGGAGACGGGATGACCTTCACCGACAAGGTGTTAACCATCGGAAAAGAGTCTACCACAACGGTGCGGCTATTGCAGGATATTTTCAAAGATGGAGCCTCAGTTCTGACAGCTCGGGAGATCCTCCAGTTATATTCTATCAGACCGGGCTTCTTGGTGTTTAGGCAAAATGATGCAGCGCTTTTCATGAGATATAATCCGCATTGTTTTGCCCAACAATTGAGCTATAATCAAGGAGTGCCGCTGGAGGCTTTCTTGCTGGAACCCACTGCCACTGAAGAGGGGATGCGGAGCGCGCTGCATCACTTCATGCGTTTGAATACGGGCTCTCACTTCTTTATCAGCGAGCCAAGTTGCGTCCCACGGATCCTTAATGTGTATACGACATGGTACCAGCATTTGACGGGCACCGTTATTAAGGAAGAAAGGCGGTTGCTGCTTGATCGCAAAAGTGCACCTCCTGCGACGGACCACTGTCCCCCCTCCGCTAAGAGAAGTCGCTGCAGTCGAGCCTTTATGTGTGCTAAGCCCTACGCACGGGTTGCCCCGTGCTCCTGTCGAGATGGTGGATGTTCCATTAATGCCCCGTGCTCCTACGGGGACGGTAAATGTAGCTTCCCCCGAATCTGGCGTGGGCTCAGATATCGGGACTCATCGTCCCAAAGTGCCCGCCAAGCGTAAGCTTGTACTTGCTGCGACTGGAGCTCACGCATAGAAGAAGAAGAAGTCGATCCTTTCCCTAGATGCTGTACTCGGCCTGGAGCCTCGGGCTCCTTATAACGAGGGCCTGAGTAAATATGGGACAAATGAGGGTCTCTTCATAGCGCCAGAAGACACTGATCTCGAGGCCGCTATTGCAGCTTCTGTGCGCTCCGCCACTCACCAAACATAAATAACCGCCCTCGTGCAATCATGTAAACATTAGTCGTGTCTTGTTATTGCATTATATCTTTATTTTTACTGTCATGTTTCGATTGACATTTCTCCTTTTGTAACAGGCTTTACCACTGAAGAGATTCTGGCGGCTTCCCTTAGGTCCTTCGAAGAGGAAGAGAGGAATCGTGCCTTGTTGGGCATCGGTATGTCTTAGCTTATTGCATCTTCATTCTCCTTTCTTATAGACAATCTGACCCTGTCTTTATCGTATCGCAGGGACCACAATGTCGCTCCTGCAAAGTGATGTGGAAATTCTTCCTGGGCCAGCCACCGAAGTCCCGCCCCCTTCGGCACTGCCGAAAGAGGCCTTGCTCAAACGACCGATGCTGGAATCCTTGATGGCTCTAGAGGTAACCCCGGGTGCGGACAATGACGTCCTGTTGAAGGAGGCTTCTAGAAGGTCCACTTTGACGGCCCGGGAAGAAAGGAAACGCCGAGTACGTGCAGCAAGAGAGCGTAGTGCTGCCTTAGCCGCGGGTGCGAGTTCGAGCACCGCTACCCCTGCTCCTGCTCCCTCAGAGGAATCTCTGGTTGCCTTGTCTAATGCTCACAGACGGGCGGCACGTGTGGCTCGGGAAGCAAACGGTAAATCAACCCAAGGTAATGTGTCAGAGGTTCCGTTGTCAAAGTTTTAAATTATCAGTTCTCATATATCTTATCTTGCAGGGCCGAGCCTTACCGAAGAAGTGGCGGTGACCGCTGAGCCTGTGGTAGTGGTAGAGGAGATAGCCGCGATTGCCGAACCTGAGGCGGTAGTAGGCGGGATGGCTGTGATTGTCGAGTTTGAGGGAGTGGCTGATGAGACAGTCACGATCGCTATGCCTGAGATAGATACCATTGCCACGCCCGAGGTGGCGGCGGGTGAGTCGGCTACTATGGCCGAGCCCAAGGCGGCGGTGGATGAGATGACTACAATTACTGAGCCCGAGGTGGCGGCGAGTGAAATGGTTACAATTGCTGAGCCCGAGGTAGCCGCTCTCTTTCAAGAGTCGGGCACCGCCCTGATCATCGCTCTTCCCGCCTACGGTTCTTTGCCATCTCCTGGTGTCGCAAGCGTGACGACGGCTCTCGTGGAGTCAGGGGATAAGGCGACGGGAGGTGAAACCATCCCGATGGAGGAGGGAGAAGCCGTCGCTGTATCAAGTGGCGCCCTCATCGCGGTTCCGACTGGCGACTCATCAGGTAGATATTGGGTCATTTCTTTTCTTTTGTTCTGCAATCCTTTTCAATATTTCCTGAAAGTATTTGTCTTGTTTCTAATGCAGGTGTGGCGAGTGCTGAGGTCGCGCTACCCGAGGCAACGCCACCAGTTACTGTTTTGACGGTGACTCCTCTTCTACCTTCTCTCGCACCGTCTCAGATGTTGGAAGGTACGGATTTGTGACCCATCAGTCTTACTTCTAGGCTATATAATTTATGTACTGACATTGCATTATTGCGTCTTTGCAGGATTCCTTTTTGACCACATGTATCAGGTGCTGCACCCTCACTTCTCCTTCCTGTCAGAGATTGGTCCGCCTAGTGGTGTCGGTGAGTATCTTTTCTACATGATGTCTTTCTTGAACGGGCAGTCACATTATTGCTAATCCCTCTTTGTATTGCTTGTAGCCTTACAAATCGAAGGCGGAGACGAGGCTATCGTTGCGCCGCCAGTACTCCCAGCTCTGCCCCCTGTTGCGGCCGGTATAGTAGACTCTATTTTCGTGTATCTTCTTTATTTCCTGAACCGACATATGATTATGATTTATTTTGCAGTGATCACATCGACTCCAGCCCCGTTCGAGTCTCACATTATTATGCCGGCAGGGCCCTTTTCCAGACGTCCGTCCTCGAAAGGCGCCGCGAATAGTCTGCGCATGCTGAGCGACTACATTGAGGAGCTCGACGTGGAGACTCCCACATCTGCTGCAGATTTTGCCGCGGAGGTTAACCCTTTGCTAGCGACACTCGTGAACTTCCATGGTGAGGACGTCGTTGAGTCTTGGGTTAATCACTGCTGGGCAATTGAGGCTTGCCTGCATGAGCTTGAGCTTAAGCATCCTGCTCCTGAGGTTCTGGCTGTGAGCACTCAATGGGCTGCATGGATCGAGCAGAGTACCTCTTACTTCCACCATCTTGAATAGGAAGTGTCTTTAAAGCGGAAGGAATGTAAAGAAACTTCAAGCGAATCTGCTCGACTGCATGCTCAGGTTGATGCGAATGCTGCCCAGTTGAAAGTTATCTTCGAAGGCCTACTGCGATGCATTTCTGACGGGTTAACACTGAGGCAGAAGTTCGACGTCGTCGAGCGGGATGCACAAAATCGGGAAGCAGCTCAGCGGGTCGTCGAGGAATAACTTTCGTCTTACTTGCAGCAGCGAGCCCGGGTCGAAGCAGAGTTGGCCGTGGCAGCTGATCAAGAAGAGGGGCTGAGGGAAGTGCGTGAGCGACTGATCGAATTATTGAAAGCGCTTCCCTCTCAATAATTTTTTTGTATCATTTGTAATTTTGAATAAAATGTATTCACTCTTTTATTCTTTCATGTGATGTATTTTGTACCCAATTGAATTCATGAATAAAAGATACAGTTCCTTCGAAATGTCTTGTGTCATCTTTCTGCTTTCTTCCCTTTTCTTTGTTGCCGGCTTGTTTCCTTAGTAAGCGTAGCCTGTGAATGATAGAGAGCATTCCGTCTTGAACTCTTTGAGAGGTAGTGATGGCTTAGGAAGCAGGTTCAGATCTGCTACCTAAGACTTTTCAACTTTATGAGCCGTGAGGGTCTCATAAAGAATTTTCTCCCTACCGGTCGAGAGGATCCCGTAGGTGTATTTTCTCCCTAGGAGTCGTAAGGACTCCTAAGTGCGTTTTCTCTTGAGAGTCGTAAGGATCTCATAAGAGAATTTTCCCTCTTACAAGTCGAGGGGACCCGTAAGCGGTTGTTTCCCTCCTTATCGAGATTCGACTTTGGAGAGTGTGGCCCGTGAATAGTATGCAAGAGTCCATTTTGAACCGACTTGCAGGGCCCCAGTGCTTAGGAAACCGGTTCTTATCCCGATTGCCTAAGGCTTTTCCCTACGAGTCGAGACGAATCGAGCATTTCACACAAGGATATCCTAATTTCCTCATAAGTCAAGACGAATCGATCAGTTCTCGCAAGAATATCCTAACGTCACAGTTAACCTCTGCTCTTTATGACAGGGGTCCGTTAGGATCTGTGGTACTAGGGTTTTGTCCGTCGTACCGTCGCGTTGGCTGATGTATTCCTCGATAGGCGATCTTGCTGTTGGAGTAGCATTGCGACTGTCGTGTCTCTGATCTCTTCGAGGGCTGGACAAGACGTCTTCAAGCAATCCTCCTAGGCAGTTTGACCGTCGGAAGAGCAAGCGTTAGGAATTTTGCCATGCCTCTTTTTACTTGAGGTTAGGCTCATTTTAGAGAGCCCCGATGAGTCATAACCACTCCGCGTTGGTGTGGGATGATCTCCGATAGTCTTTCAGGTTTTATATGAGTTTCCTTCAAGACCCTGAAGCTAGGAATTTGGCCTTCGCTTCGTTTGCTGGCATCGCGTCTGCTATATCGAGATGAATGTCGTGGTTGTCTCTAGGTTGCTGGTGAACCGTCGAGGTTTGGAACTAGGGATTTTGCCGTGGCTCCATTGTTTGATTGTCACGTCTGAATCCTGCTGGAGGAATAACGTTGTGGTGACATCTGCCTGCTGTATCGAGACGAACGTCGAGGTGGTGACCACTCCGCGCTGGTGTGGGATGATCTCCGATGGTTTTTGAAGTTTTATATGAGTTGCCGTCAAAACCCTGAAGCTACGAATTTGGCCTTCGCTTCGATTGCTTTGGCATGTCCGAATCCTGTTGGAAGAAGGACGCTGTAGTGACGTCTCGTCTGCCGTATCGATACGAATATCGAGGTGGTGACCACTCCGCGCTGGTGTGGGATGATCTCCGATGGTCTTTCAGGTTTTATATGAGTTGCCGTCAAGACCCTGAAGCTAGGAATTTGGCCTTCGCTTCGTTTGCTGGCATTGCGTCTGCTGTATCGAGACGAATGTCGCGATTGTCTCTAGGTTGCTGGTGAACTGTCGAGGGTTGGAACTAGGGATTTTGCCATGGCTTCGCTTGGTGATGTGGCGTCTGAGTCCTGCTGGAATGAGGAGGAACGCTGTTGTGGGTCTCCAGGCTGTAGATGTGGCTGTCGGGACTTGGAACTAGGTACTTTCGCCATGGCTCCGTTGTTTTGACCGTGAGGTCTTTTGTTGACGTTGTACCTGCATCATGCTGGACTACGAAGGAACGTCGTTGTTGACATTGCGTCTATTGTAGCAAGACGAATGCTGAGATGGAGTTGAGATTTTGCCGTCAATCCGCTTTGTTTTGACCATGAGATCTTTCATTGACGTCGCATCTGCATCCTGCTGGACTACGAAGGAATGCCGTTGTTGGCATTGCGTCTGGTGTAACGAGACGAATGATGAGATGGAATTGAGATTTTGCCACCACTCCGTTTTATTTTGACCGTGAGGTCTTTCGTTGACGTTGCATCTGCATCCTGCTGGACTGAGAAGGAACGTCGTTGTTGACATTGCGTCTAGTGTAACGAGACGAATGCTGGGATGAAGTAGGGATTTCGCCATCACTCCGCCTTGCTGACGTTGCGTCTGCTGTAACGAGACGAATGTCGAGGTGGTCTTTAGGTTGTCTGGGAACTATCGAGATTTGGAGTAGGGGCTTTTCCGTAGCTCCAGGGTTGATTACAGCGTCTGAATCCTGCTGGAATGGGGAGGAACGCTGTTGATGATCTCTAGGCTATCCCTGAACCGTCGAGATTTGGCTTTGTTTTCTAATGAAGCCTGGGTAGGGAAGGCATGATTCCTTCTTTGTTTGCTCCCCTGAATTGTATACAGGGATTGATGTGATATCACATGTAGGGTAAAAAGTTTTACTTTTTTTCATTTTCTTTTTATTTCTTTCCGCGATGCTCCATCATTTCAGCTTTTATATCGCGAAGGTCGCGATTGCCCAATCATTTCGGCTATTTTTTTGCGGTGCCCAATCATTTCGGCTATTTGTTTTATTTTTTACTCGCTGCTTTTTATTGCGAGTTGCTTAATCATTTCGGCTATTTTGCATGCATACATTTTTACTTGCTGATTTTGTTGCAAGGTGCCCCATCATTTCGGCTGTTTCGTATGCATGTGTGGCTTACTAGCTTTCGCTGCAAGCTTAGAATTAGACACCGATTTTCGGCATCAGCACCGCTACAACTGGGATATTTCCTGGAGCGAATCATCATTTACTTCTGTCGATGTCAAAGAAAGGTGGCTTAGCCAACAGGGTTAGGATCCTGTCGACTAAGGCTTTTGACTTCATGAGCCGTAAGGGTCTCACGGAAGTATTTCTCCCTACGAGTCATGAGGATCACGTAGGTGCGTTTTCTCCTTAGGAATCGTGAGGATTCCTAAGTGCATGGTCTCTTATAAGTTGTAAGGATTTTACAAGAGTGTTTTCTCCTTATAAGTCGAGAGGACTTACAAGGGCTGTTCACCGTGTAGACATATCCCTAGTCACGGATGGAACTTTGTTAGGGAAATGTTTATTCGCGCCCGTGGATTGTATACAAGGGTTGGCATTGAGCCGCTTGTAGGGCAAAATTGAAGGTTGTGGTGGCTGCTTAAGAATAGGTGCAGATCCCTGTAGCTTAAGACTTTTGAATCTTATGAGCCGTGAGGGTTCCATAAGAGGGTTCTCCTTACGAGTCGTGAGGATCTCGTAAGTGTAATTTCTCCTTAGGAATCGTGGGGATCCCTAAGTGTGTTGCTTCCTTGTGAGTCGTAAGGATCTCACGCAGGTGGTTTTCTCCTCACAAGGTCGAGAGGACCTTGCAAGTGTCTTTTAACGAGATTGCGCCTTTTCGGGTTTTCACAAAACTCACCGGTAGCCCTGCTGTTTTTACTCACGGAGCCCTCTCGGGTTTTCATTCGTGCCCTTTTCGCTTATGGACGTACCGTTTTCTTTTTTCTCTTTTCTCTTTCTTTTTTTATTCTAACATGGTTGCGCCCTTTCGGGTTTTCACAAAGCTCGCCGGTAGCCCTGCTGTTTTTACTCACGGAGCCCTTTCGGGTTTTCATCCGTGCCCATTTTGCTTGTGGACATACCGTTTTCTTTTTTCTTCCTTTTTATTGTCTTTTTTTATCAGCCTTAGGATGCTGCGGTCTGTAGTAGTTTATCGACGTCTCGGTCAATATCCAGTTTCAGGACATAGTGGTCTATTGTTAGTTTAACGACGTTTCGGTCTTACGTTCATAGGTCGGACATGTTTGAAGATCTTTCAGCACTCTTTTAGTTTTTTGCCGAAAAACAATTTCTCATGGAGCTTCCCCTATAAAAGAGCATGATGCTCCCGGCGTTTCCATCCTTTTCTGAGCATGTGGTTGTGGCGGGTTCACCTTCCAGTTGTCAGACAACTCGAATTTGCCCTGTTGGTATTCATCCTCAATCCAGCCTTTGAAGACATAATAATCTTCGAGTTGGTGACCCATTACTCTGTGGTAGGGACAATAGTTAGGATTGTTAACGTCTCCTGGTTGCGACGGATGTTTTGGATCTCGCAGTGTGATGAGCCCGTTACGCACTGCCAATTCGAACAGTTTCCTTGTTTTATCCCTGGGAAATGAGTAAGGACGTTTCAACTTCTCATCGAGGGATGGCGGCTTGTTGCTTTGACGAACAAACGGTCTCGGGTTACTTGGCTGTTGCTAAGCGTTGGCGACAAAGGTCGCTTTTCCCTTCCCCTTATCCTTTTTGTTTGATCCCTTGTTTGCGGGTCCGAGATCCTTTTCAGGCAGCGTGCGATTACGTAGCGGAATGTTCTCGCAGCTCTTCGTTTCTTCCTCTTTTCCTGAGGTGGATTCCTTGAAGAGAGGGTTGAGAGTAATTTCTTCTTCAGAATTGCTCCCGAAGGTGAGAACTTGCGATCCCCTGCTATCAACCATGTGATAGTTGTCGGCAGCTCTTTCTCGTTCGTCTGTCGCATTTTTCTGCTGTCGACGAATTTCACGCTCCATCCTCTTGAAGTGCTGCCAGTGAGCGACATACCCTTGCCACCAATTTTTAAAGGCGTTGCACTCTTCGGTGGGGTGCGCAATCCTTTGATGATATAAACAGTAATTAGGATGCACATCCTCATCATTAAGGCGTATATTGCCAGGAGAATTTTCTCTAAAAGATGGCAGCTTCATTCCCATCGATATGGCTTTAGCGAACCTTTTCCTCGTCTTGAACCTTCTTTTATTTGCGGTAGATGAAGTGCTTTGACCTGGGGGGAGTATTTTAACCCTTTCGTCCTGTCGCCGGCGTTTAGCCTTTTCAAATATGGCCATCTCACGCTCTCGATCAGCTTTGCTTTTAAGACGGGTTTCGTTCAGGAATGAATCAATCATTTCGTCTGATGGTTCTAGAAGTTCCGGCTCAGGATCTGCCCCCAATTTTTTTGCATCAGGAGCTTCTTCACCGTTTATTAACGAGTGAGAGATCATATGGCAGCTTGCCACATAATTCTCAGGTTCATCTGACGAGTCTTCTCCATTGTCATCACCTCCGTCCTCAAGGATGTGGTTGAGGAATTCTTGGAGTGTGACTGGGGTCCGCGCCTTCTGATTATATTCTTCCAGCGCGTCAATATGTTTTTGCAGGTCCATGCGTTTGTCATCAGGTTTCACGGGCTTCTTGGTTTTCTTCTTGGAAGACTTTGACGGCTGGGTATGAGCGCTTTAAGTATCACTACCGGTTTTTGGAATTGGGTACGGCTTCAGCATTCCCTCGATAATCTTGGGTTCCAGCGGATTTTTCCACCTGATTGCCGGGCATGTTTGGAGATTCCTCAATATTCTTTTAGTCTTTGCTGAAAGAGCGACCTCCCATGGAGCTTCTTCAATGAAAGAGCATGATGCCCCCGGCGTGTCCATCTTTTTCTTGGGAGCGTGTGGTTGTGGTGGATTCACCTTCCAATTCTCGGACAGGGCAAATTTGCCTTGTTGATATTGATCTTCAATCCAGCCTTTATAGACGAAGCAATCTTCGATTGGATGGCTTACTGCTTGGTGGTAAGGGCGGTAATTAGGATTGTCGACATCACCTGGCTGCAACGGACGTTTTGGATCCGGCAAATTTATGAGCCTGTTGCGCACTGCCAGCTCGAACAGTCTTCTTGTTTTATCCTGGGGAAATGAGTAAGGACGTCCAGTCTCTCCTCGAGGGATGGGCGTGAACGCACGTTGTTTTGGCAAACAACCGGCTTTAAGTTGCTCAGCTGTTGTTGAGTGTTGGCGACGAAGGTCGCTTTTCCTTTCCCTTTTTCATTTCGAGAGTCCGTCTTTGGAGGAGATGGTTTATGTCCCATCTGGTCCATTTGGGCCAACTTGTCAATCAAGGCCTGGAACGTGGTCGGCTTGAAGAACATCATGAATTGTGAAATAGTTGCATGAGGGTCTAGGGTGCCCACAAACATGCCTACCGCCGGTGCTTCTTCAATGCGTTGTTCGCATTTCGACCACAGATTCCGCCATCGGATTGTGTATTGAACCCACGCCTCGCCTGGCTTTACTCTGGCGTTGATCAAT
Organism: Agapanthus africanus; assembly: GCA_030015575.1. NCBI lineage: Eukaryota > Viridiplantae > Streptophyta > Magnoliopsida > Asparagales > Amaryllidaceae > Agapanthus > Agapanthus africanus. The sequence goes on from JASDDO010000004.1 coordinate 285,280,800, forward strand.
GCCGTGATCGGGGTGCGTTCACTGGCGCTTGCGAACCGTTGAGTGAATAGCAACTTCATTTCTGTAAACTTTTTGACGGAGTCGTCGGGAAGCTCCGAGTACCATTCAAAAGCTGTGTCTGCTAAACTACCGATGAATTGACGAAGAAAAAGTTTATCATCACCCCCGGTGTTGCCGCAAAGAGCCCTGAACTGGGCGACGTGCTGGTGAGGATTGCCCGTCCTTTTGTATACATTAAATTTAGGGATCGTATATCCCGGCGGATACTTTATTTGAACATACCAGCCTGGATATGGTCGCCCAGTTTTCACGACTTGGCCGGCCGCTTTATTCGCATGGTGAGCTCGTATTTGCTGAGCAATATAGTCATCCAGAGCGGCCTTGGAAATGGTTTCCTCCTTGGCTGCTGAAAGAGCTAGAGGAGGGTTCGATGTCTCCCCTATGTCGTCTTCAATAATGATCGGAGGGTCTTCAGCTGGAGGATCCGGCTGTAACATCATCCCGACCATGTCTTGGAAGAGAAGCGCCATTCGTTTGATGTTGGCTGTCTGCTCCGCAGCCTCTTTTTCTTTCCTCTCAAGCATTCTTTGAAGGAACTCGGTATCAGTTTCTTGTTCCCGACGCTGCTCCGAGGTCTCTGGATTTTCTTTTGGCCCAGTGAGCGTGGCCATTGCAGTCAGCATCTCCTGAAGTTTCTGCTGCTGTTGTTCCTGAGCTTTTGTTATCGACCGGGTAAGCGGTCGATGACCCATAGAAGCACGGCTTTCCTCTTTTCCAGAAGCCATTTAAACAGTGTGCACCACCATGCTCCCAGACTTGGGGAATTTAGGTTGGGTGTCCTTGCGGTTTGCCACAGTCACAGGGGCTTTCTCTGGCCTCCTTCTCTTATGAGCATTTGAAGTCGAGGGGGCCGTTGCAGCGGGAACCCAGGTAGTTGTCGTCCTTTGTGGCTTGACAGGGTGGTTTTCTCCTTGTTGAGCTTTAAGCTTCTTTGGCCGGCGAGAGTAGTCCTGATCAATCACCAATTCCTGAACCTGTCGCCAGACTTTATAGATTTTGGAGGATAGCCGCTGAGGGGGCTGTTCCGGCTTCGCATTCGGTGCATTCTCCACAGGTGGAGGAGATCTTTTCAGTATGGCGGTGGGTGAATTCCTGTGCACCCTGTTCAGTAATTCAAAGCTGTTCCCGGTTGGAACAACAGTATCGACTTCCACCGTTGGGGCTGGTGGAGTTAGCCCAGAGGGGAGTTGCCCCCAGCCTTCCTTACTCGGCGCCAATGGCGACGTTGAGCACGTCGAGCTGTTGGGATGGTTTCAGCTTGAGGGGTGATTTTGTCTTGCCCCCTGTTCAGGTGAGGCGCTGCCGGTACCAGCCTCTTGAAGACCGACGTCCGTCGAGTAGCGGTATCCAATCTGTCAAAGACAGACTTTTAAGCAGGAACGGGAGCCGGAGTGGGAGCCGAAACAGTCAGTCTTGTGAAGACCGACCCTTTGGCACGAGAAGCCGCCTTGACGACTTCGGGAGCAGGAATGGCTATCCTCTTCGGAATAACTTGTTCTGGAATTGCAGGCTTCATCATGGGCCCACATGAACTTTGGCCCAATCTGGCGAAGACTGAGGCGCTGGAGCTGGACGACCTGTTGAGAGGGGCCGCTGTAGTTGCAAGCCGATCAAAGACCGACTTCTTGGGAGCTTCTTGCGTTGGTATAGGAACGCTGAAGCTCATTGGCGGGAGCATGGTCCCGAAAAACAATCCAGTGGTGGCCTGAGTGACCTGTTCCACCGGCATCGTGAACAGGGAGGCCGCTTGGGGCCCGTAAGCTATGCCTCCAGATGAGGCGGAACGTGAGTCACAACTGCAGCTGGAACACTTCACGCAAGTGGATGCCATTGATGTTTCTCTTTCTACACCGAGCAAGAAACCAAATCTTAGTACCTCGAACCCAAGGGCAACCATATCAAACGGCGATTCGTTCGCGAACACGACACACGTAGTGTGGAGTGGAAAGAGGAAAAGGTCCCACCGGGCGTGCCAGAATCTGTTCCCCGCCGAACATAGAGAAGAGACCGCGCAGGTCCGTCTTGCCTGAAATTCGGGGCAGATGCTAATCGGTGCTATCCGTCCACCTCTCCGAAGATGCCAAGTTGATTTATGGCACCATGTATCGAAGGTTTAAATGGATGCGGCCGATGTATCAGACTTCGTCAGATTCCCCTTCGTTTGAGGGGTTTTTGATTGTGGGGACGCTCTTCCCTGCAGGCGCAAGCCCCTGCAGTTAATTACGCTACCACATCGTGGTAACAACTTTCTCCTTCTCCAAATGGTCACTTCGTGTCATGGGTATTTGTTTTGTTTTTGGTTGCCCGTGGATTGTATACGGAGACTAATTTATGTTGTCGCCCGTAGGGCGTGGATTAGTCCAAATCCGTATTTTCTTAGATTTGGGTTTGGGGGTTTGGTTTTAAGGATACGTTAGCCTCATTTCAGACTAAGATCAACTTAAACTTTTGTTAAGGATACGTTAGTCTCATTTTAGACTAAGATCAACTTAACAGTTTGTTAAGGACACGTTAGTCTAATTTTAGACTAAGATCGACTTAACAGGATCATTTAGATCCAACAAAAGAGCATTTGAACTCTATTGTTTATTTTTGGGACATTGCGGTCTATTAGTTTAAGGACATTACGGTCTAATGTTAGTTTAAGGACATCTCGGTCCATTGTTAGTTTAAAGACATCGCGGTCGAGGTTAAGGACATCATAATCCATGGGTTTAAGGACCCTATCCATGGGTTTAAGGACCCTACAGTCCGATGTTAGTTTAAAGACATCACGGTCAAGGTTAAGGACATCATAGTCCATGGGTTTAAGGACCCCACTGTCCGATGTTAGTTTAAAGACATCACGGTCGAGGTTTAGGACATCATAGTCTATGGGTTTAAGGACCCCACAGTCCGATGTTAGTTTAAAGACATCACGGTCGAGATTAAGGACATCATAGTTCATGGGTTCAAGGACCCCACAGTCCGATGTTAGTTTAAAGACATCACGGTCGAGGTTAAGGACATCATAGTCCATGGGTTTAAGGACCCCATAGTCCGATGTTAGTTTAAAGACATCATGGTCGAGCTTAAGGACATCATAGTCCATGGGTTTAAGGACCCCACAGTCCGGTGTTTAGAGACGTCATAGTCTATGAAATGTGTGGTTGTCGGGACCCGTAACCTCTTTGAAGACGTTGAGGAATTACAACGACAAATATCAAAGGAGTGAAGAGATGTACCCTTAAACCATGGTGAGTTGGTTGAAAGAGCAGATGCGCTCAGTTCAAAATAAGTTGAGGACTTATGGCCAGAATTGGGCTAAATCCAATTAAAATGTTTAACACATTTTTTGTTCTGGCTATTAAGCCTTTATTTGGGCTCGGCCCTTTTAATAATGCTAAGAATTGGGTCCTGACATCTTTTGTCTTCATCAGAACAAACTGTATTCTGACAATGCGCCACGTGGCGCGCTAGGCGCTTTGCGCCAGTTAAAGAGCGCATTGCGCTTCTATCAGGTAGCGCACATGAAGATGACTCGTGTCGCGCTTATCGCTAAGCGCTAGTCATTAGCGCATTGAGCTTTTAATTTATGAGCGCTTTGCGCTAGTCTGTTGGCGCGCCAGTGAGTGACACGTGGCGCGCTTGGCACCGGCCCATGAGCGCAGTGCACTGTTTCAGAAGCGCAAAGCGCATATTGTGTCTTTGGTTGACATGTGGCAGGTTTTGGAGTTGAGCGCCGGTCCAATGAGCGCAAGAGCGCATTTTATGAGTGCAAGGCACTTTCAAGATCAAAGAACAAATTTATGTTCTTCTGAAAAGCTTTGCCTCAAGATTTAAGAACAAAAGTTTTTGTTTTATAAAAGGGCTCTGCCTTTATAGATCAAAGATCTGTGAATGAAGTAAAATACTTCTTTTAGTTTTTTATAATTAGATCTTTTGATCTTTTTTCTTTTTATCAAAGACCTTGGTCTTTTGTAGATCTATGATCTTTTTAGAAGATAATTCTTCTTTTTACGAGATGATTTCATCTCTGTGGTTCAAGAACTAGTTCTTTACCATGAAGATGAAGAAATGATCTTCTTTTTCTAAAGGCTTGCCTATCTTTCTCTTTGAGTTTTCTCAAAGTTTTTAGAGGTTTTTTTTCTATGTTTCTCTCTGTCTCTGTATATCCTTTAGACTTGAAGTCTAGGGGCTTTTTTATTGGGCAAATTGATTTGTTAAATCAGTTAAAGAGATCTTTCTCTGATTGATTTAGGGATGTTTCTGCACCGTTGGATTTTTGATCCTACAGCTTCTGTTTTACAGAAGGAAATCTTCTTGTTTTTAACAAGATTGGAAAGATCTTTTCATAACAGAATTTTAATTCTGATTAATTAATAATTTATTATTATTGGATCTTTTGATCTAATGGTGGGGAATTTTTAATTCCAGCACTGGCGCACCTTGTGCGAACGCACCTACGTTCGACACGTGACGCGCAGCGCAGAGCGCAGCGCAACTGCGCTAGCGCAACCGTGTTTGACACGTGGCCCGCAGCACAGAGTGCAGCGCAACTGCGCTAGCGCACCCATGTTTGACACGTGACGCGCAGCGCAGAGCGCTGGATCTGAAGTGTTGCTTCAATTTTTGAATTTTAAAATTTAAGACAGAGCTTTGCTCTGATTGGGGGTGCGCTGCCTAGGGCGCAGCGCTTCTGGCGCTAGCCCATCTATGTTTGACACGCGGCGTAGCGCAGAGCGCTGGATCTGAAGCGTTGCTTCAATTTTTAAATTTTGAAATTCAAAACAGAGCTTTGTTCTGATTGGGGGAAACAGGTGCTTCTTTTTGGGTGGCTCTTTTTGGATACCTCTTCCTATGCCTCTTTTTATTTATCAAAATTCAGAATTTCAATTCCTGTAATGTTTGAAGAGTGCATTAAATAAAAAGTAAGTTCTTTTTCTATGCCTTAGTTTAATTTCTTTTCTGCCCTAGTATAAATTTTATTTATCTGCCGTAGTTAATTAGATAGCAATTTTATTTATCTGCCGTAGTTTAGTTAATTAGGTTATTGAATTAAAATCATAAAAATGTCTCTTTTTATCAATTCGCTAATGAGTGAGTAGTTCCTCTTACTAGATGTAGTAAGATGCATTGTTAGTTATATGTATGCCCTAGAGGCCATTACTGTACATACGATGTATATTGTAGTGGATGCTGGGACATATATAGGTAGGACTTTCTTGCTCGACATGATAATATGCTATCTGGTTGTACTTTATCTTAACATGTACTCTGATTGTCTCTATATTACATGTTGATAAAGCCCTTAGGATATGTACTCGACTACTGGGACTACGGTGAGATCATACTAGTGGGGCCATGGTAGTCGACGAGTATATCCTATAACTGTTCCTAGTCGAGGGTGTATCGAGACAGGGCATCGATGCACCAGAGTAGACTAGCGTATACGCATCTTGACCCATATAATGGGCGATGGATGATCTCATATCCATCGGTGTTTGACATCAAGGATGGTGTACGGGTGCTCAGTGGAGACTGGGTACACTGGACGGACTCGCCGAGAACTCCCAGATGGTATTATACCTCACGTTAGATGGCAGTTCTCCGGTGACACTGGTACAGAGTAGTCTGTTGACCCGAGAACGTCATAGAGTCTTATGTGATTCCCACTGTGCTTTGATTTCCATCATACCACGTCCAAGAGGGCGTGCAAAAAGGTGGCTTTTGGGTACAGTCCCGAATCACATGGAGGCAATGAGCGATAGGAGGAGATTCGTCTCTCCCGGTATAAGGAGTTGATGTTGTGCTGTGTTCGATTGGCTATAACCGGAAATCCCTGGCCAGGGTTGCTGAGATTTACTGGTAAGTGTTATCAGTAGTTTCTCGAACTGTTATAGACCCCATATCGACATGACTTATCGAGCTACTGGGGTCTGACGTTTACCACCCCTAGGCGAGATATGCGACATATCAGACGACGAGACCGGACTGTACGGGAGTGTTACTGTTTGGATTCACAGGAGAAGTTACATGCTTGCTTGTTGATCTTCTGAGCGCTCAATACCTGGGTGGCTGTTACGTTTAGCTGACCGCTTGCAGCTTGTGGGTGTTTGATATGATCATCACCTACTGCCGGCGTATTGACGATTCTTTAGAGTCCTACACAGAGGTTTCTTAGCTCAGGCAAAACGGAGTAAGGGCACGTATGTGATATGTGCGGGACCGAGGATAATACGATATGAGATATCGTATTGTATTCTCGCGATATTTGATATCAGCCGGGTCATCGGATCAAGTGTTGATTCGATGAATCGGTACAGATAAATATTGGTCGGTTATATGCGATATAGCCGGATTGTCGGATCAAGTGTTGATTCGATAATTTAATGCATAATAATATATTTGATATATTAAATTGCATTAACTAATATTAGCTCACTAAAAGATTCTTTTTCTCGCTCGGGTACTACATTGATATATATGCGATATATGTTAATTGTATTATTTTATTTTGTTACGATAAATATTATATATGTGATATATAATATTGTAACATGATATGATAAATAATGCAACATGTTTAGTGGAATTTAAACATGATTAGGGTTTGGATTAGGGTTAAGCTTTCTAGATGATTCTAGAAGGTTTTGGTTTTGTTTTGTGGAAGATATTTTCAAGTGACTCATGCTTTAACCCAACCCAACCCTAACCCTAGTTAATTCTCTACATGGGTTTAGTCAACCATGGTTGCATTATTCATCATTATCTCCTTTGCATTATTCATCACAAAAGGAATTCTATCATAATTCTATTATTCATCTTTTTCTTCCTTCATTCTTTCATGAAAAAGCTTTCTAGATTTTCTTCAAGTGATGAATAAATATGAGAAAAAGATAAATAAAGAGAGCAAAAATCCTACTTCATCATCCTCATCTTCCCTTGCCATTTAGATGAGGGTGTTCACATCATTTCATGAGTGTTAGCTTGTGTTAACGAAACTTCAAGGTAGATCATCTTAGTATCGAAGATCGGAAGCAAAGGTTGCATCTTTCTCTTCGTGGAACCTCTCGAGAGTCCGGAACCCGATGATTGCAGCGAAGGGACCATAACACGGAGCATATGAAGTGAAGGACCGGATCTGCAAAGGTTGTAATCTCTCTCACTTAGTGTTAAAGTTGTTAACATGCTAGTTTTCGCCTAATCTCTAGTTTAAAGATCCGTATTCGGGTTGTTCGGCACGGCTAAATTTTAAATCGGGCATGGTTGATGTCTCGTAGACCCTTGTGCGCGTACCCAGCAACCCTATAGTGGTATCAGAGCCAAGCTAGAGCTTTAGGCGAAGTCTAGACGAAGTTTAAAGTCCGATCGAACCCGGAAAACCCTAGTTTCTGGAAATTTTTTAAAACTGTGATTTTTTCCAAATTAAAAATGCTCAAAAAAATCAGCAGGGAAATACAAGAGTTACTGTGAAACACGTGCACCTGATTCCACCAAAGCGCGGCGGAACCGCGGCACATGCATGGCATATGCGGCGGTTCCGCGGCACTTTAGTCACTTCACTGTTTGAACTTTGCACAGTAATTCTTGTCTTTTAGTACTGTATTTTCTGGGAATTTTTAATATTTATTCAACTGTTGAATTTTCTGGGTTGTATTGGGGATTCGATGTTTCGATCGGGAACTTTAACTGCGTCTTTTGTGTTTTGTCCGGATAACTTTTAGAAACTGTTAAAAAGTTCGAACGGATATCAATAACTCACTTTTTCCCCTGTCGGAAATTTTTTCAAAAGTTGGATTTTTCCTCGTGTTTAAGAAAGTTCTAAGTCGTGCAAGTAACGCGGTGGACCCTCTAGAAGACAACAAACTTTAACTCGATTATGTGACCGTCTTGAACTGCCTTTTGAACCTTAGGGTTTGGGGCAGTACGGCGTGCCACATGTGAGGCGTTGGCTTGACCCTTCTACGGCTGGACCATTGGTACTATGGCATGTGATGGATATTTTTTAAACTGATTTCAAGTGTTGAGATATATTGGGGAAATCTTGGGTGCTTGATGATTCGATCGGAAAGTTTAACTTTGTCTATTTATCTGGAATGTGATACAATAATTGGAATCCACAGGTAGTTATGAGATAACTGATTTGAATATTATAAACATAGCAGTTTAGTCTCAAATGATCGGTTGCCACGGAATTTTGATGTGATCAAAAGTCCGTCGCAATCACGTAGCGTACGCGGATACTCGCTGGGTAAACTTAATAGACAGCTACGCCCCATAGCCCCAACCAAGTGACTGTAGGAGAACCCCGTCGCCGAAAGCATCCATTCGGGTGCTCGCGGCAGCGGTGTTCCGCCTTAGTGCACTTCGTCGACGGCATCCGGGGGTGCGGCCGTCTACTAAAGTTTGCGACGAGCATTCGATCAAGTTGTCGGGAATCTTGTTGAATTACCTGACTTGATATTGAAAAGAGTTTTCGATAATGAGACTAAAATGCGGGTTTTATAATTGTTAGGCATGCGATGTCTAAGGAATTCATTTGGTTAGGCATGCGATGTCTAAAGAAGTTGCGGATTCCAACTGTTGTAGTTTTACACTTTCTTTTCTGTGACCGTAAGCTTAGTATGTGGTGTATCGCCGGCTTCGTTGCTATACATCAACGACAATCGGGATACGCATACTTGCTTACGTTGATGATATGAGATATTATGTGTTGCTGTGATATGTTATATTGGATCGTCGCGTTCTGAATAGCCGGGGGTTTTATGTGAGATGAGAGTTTTTTCTTTTTCATTCATGTAAAATTCATTTGTATGTAATATTCTTTTTTTGGGGCACTTCGAGGTAGCGGAAGATGTCACCGTTGTATATTATTTACTTTTCCGCATTAGGTAGACCCAAGGAGGGGAGCACAAGTAACCGGGTTCTGGGGTCCAGTGGGAGACCATCTCGAGGAGTCGAGACCGGGTCTCCTAACCCTAGAATTGGCAGTGTTACTTTCCGCTCTCGTAGGGGTCTAGGGATGTGGGTTTGGCTATTCATCGCGACCGTGGAATCCGTGTTTTATACAGGCTCGTATTGAAAACATGGACGTCCTAGTATATCCAATATTTCATATATGTTCTTCTGCTGCAATGTTCTGTGATGAGATCATATTACTGTCTGTGACGAATGTTTATATTTTATATATATGAGATATATGTTATATTGCATATTTCGTTTCAAAAGAGATGCTTGTGAAGCATAATAAAATGGGACTTCATTAATGAGATTAATGAAATAAAAGAAACCTACGATGTTGTAGAAACTTGTTTAAAAACTGGTAGCTCTAGTTCTTGCTTTGCATAGCGGTGTTCCTTGTAGAACATCCAGCACCTTATTCGATAAGGAAAGGACCGAGATCCCTTCACCGGGAGTGACTCCTTTAGCAATAACTGGCAGATGCTACAAACTCGGTTTGTCTTTTGATTGCTTCTATAGTTCTTGCTTTGCATAGTGGTATTTGTGAAATATCCTGCACCTTATTCGATGAGGAAAGGGCCGACGATCCCTTCACCGGGAGTGATCCCTTTAGCAAAACTAGAAAAGCCTAAAAAACACTCCATTTAAAATCACTCGATTCTACAACGATATCAAGTTCATTACGCAAAGGGTTTTCTTAAAAACCCGTCGTAGCCCTCCGTCATTTCAGATAAGTACTACTTAGTATTCGTGCTGCGGTAGTTTGGCATTCGTCAAGGCGTAGTGTACGGTAGCTAACTAGTGCTTATCTGCTAGCATACGATGCGATTGGATTAGGGTATTCGTACGGCGTTGTTTGGCATTCGTCAAGGGTCGTGCGGGTGGGTTTAATTCAATCAAGAAATGTACGGGTTGAACTTGGCTAGCGGACTATGGGTGGTTTGGCATTCGTCAAGGTCATAGGACGCTAGGGGCAATATTATTGGGAATTTCAAGTGTTGAAATTTGCAATGAGATTGCATACCTTATATGAGATAGTTGGATCCCGATACCAGCTGCGAGTAAGAGTTACTCCTGGGAGAGCTTTACACATTACAATTAGCCGATCAAGTAGGTGTCTAGAAAGGTGTTAACGGGGTTACGCCTCTGGGAAAACGAGGTTTACATTAATTAGGTTCGTGCGAAAGCACGGGGGACCTCCCTCAAAGTACCGACACTGGCCTGGCTGAAAGATTGGCGAACCTGTAGCGTGTAATTAATCCCGGCTAGTCTTTCCTTTTAGGGTTTGAAGAAAGATTTGACTAAAACAGTGGGAGACATCCTGATTAGATATATTACATAACCAATCTAATCTTGCAAGAGCATACGCTGAGTGTTTTCTTCTCTCTCTCTCCAGGTAGCGACTATATCACGCCTTAATCAAGATAATAATACGGATATATTGACCGAACCCGCTTGTTATACTGAGCTGGGGAACGTTGGTCCCGCTCCAACTTATAATTGTTATAGGACAGAGCAGGAAATTGGGGATTACCAGAATTCCCGTGCCGCCCAAACGAAGAAAGTGCATGTTGATGCATCATCTTCGGGTGTGTTCATTACAAAGAACTGTTTCTCAGTATCCTTTACGTCCTGGGTATGTGATACCGGATCAAGATCCCGCATATGTAATCTGTTACATGGGCTACAGATAGGTAGATAACTGAGAACGGGTGATAAGTTTCATGAGATAGAAAACGGTGCAAGTGTTGCAGCCAAGTCTGTTGGTCACTGTCACCCTGTATTACCAGAATACATTGATTCTGAACGAATGTTATTAGATACCCAACCTGATATACAACATCATATCAGTCTCTTTATTATTAAAGAAAGGATATAATTTTGTATTGCTGGATAATGTTTTGAACATTTCCTATATCAAGAGTTGATCGGTTCAGGCACGTTATCTAAAAGCATAGACGTTCTAAATCAAACCATAGTTCTTAACGTACAGAACACATACAAGAGGAAGAGTTCAGAAATGAACGAATCCTTCTTGAGGTATTGTAGACTAGGTCATATCAATGCGACCCGGCTAGCTAAGTTACATTTAGATGCATATTTAAATCTGTTTGAATTTACATCTTGTGAAACTTGCCGGTCATGTCACAAAGATAAGATGACTATAGCTCTGTTTATTAGAAAAAGAGAAAGAGTTAGTGAACTCTTGGGATTGATACATGCTGATGTATGAAAGTCTCCTGTCTACACATGCCAAGACTGGTTCTTTGTACTTCATTACATTCTCTGATAATCTCTCAAGATTCAGACATGTGTTCCTGTTGAAACACAAGTCCGAACCTTTTGAGATATTCACAGAATATAAGTTAGAAGTAGAGAACCAAAATACGAGTATAAGTATTATGTCCTTTGATGTGATCAAGGAGGAGAATACTTGAGCACGGAATTCCTGGACTATTCTAAAGGAGAATGAGATTCTATCTCAGCATTACTCCATCGTATACACCATAGCACGATGGTATATCGGGGCAGAGCAAACTCACCCTATTAGATATGGTGTGCTGTATGATGAGTACTACTGAGTTTCCTATTTCCTTTTGGGAGTTATGCACTTGAGAAGCTGCATACCTATTGAATAGGGTTCAAATCAAATCAGTTACCTACCACTTCATATGTGATATGAAATGGGAAGAGCCCATTTCTTAAGTTTGTTAAGATTTGGGGTTGTCCGGCCAATGTCTAAAAGCAAAATCCGGACAAGCTCGAGGCAAGGTCTGTTATGTAGAACTGGAATGGTTCCAGCTATACAAACTACAGCTAATAATTTGGTAGAACCAAAGGATTCAATTATTTCCAATGAACCTCAGCCTCTCCGCCGATCTAGCAGGGTTCCTCACCCACCTGAGAGATACTTCGGTTTCTCTATGACAGTGGGAGCGAGGATTGCATCATGAGATGATGACCCAACTAGTTTCGAGCTGGCCATCAGGAGTGGGACTCTGTAAGAATGGCTGGATGCTTAACGATCTGAGATGGAATCCTTATACACCAACAAAGTATGGACTTTGGTTGCTTTATCTGAAGGGTTAAATCCCCATCAGGAGCAAGTATATCTTGAGAAGATTACTTGGTGTACATGGAAAAGTTGAGACTTTCAAAGCTATGCTTAAGTCCATCCAGATCCTACTTGCCACGGCTACATACCATGACTACGATATCTGGCGGTTGGGTGTCATGACTACTTTTCTAATTGATGTTTTAGAAAAGAGCGTCTATAAGTACACAGCCAGAGGGCTTCGTAGACAGTGGGAGCAGCGGAAACGTGTGCAAGATGTTTTATATGATAAAACAGGCATCGCGGAGTTGGAATATCTGTTTTGATGTGGTAGTCAAAGAGTTTGACTTCATCAAAATGGTAGATGAACCTTGTATATACGAAAAGGTAGTAGAGAGTATGATGGTGATCCTCGTAGAGTACGTGGATGACATACTCTTGATAGGGAAGGAGTTTCCTATGCTACGCTCAGTCAATCTCCGCTTATCACAATGATTCTCCATATAGGATCAAGATGATACCTCCTAAATCCTGTGTTTTTGGATCTATGAGATAGATCTAATTGGATGTTAGGATACTCACTAGTTTTAGTGAGATGGTATCAATCGATCCTGGGGAGAATCACTGGAAAGGTTCCAGGGTGATAAGGACGACTGAATTTCAGTCGCAGGCATTGTCTTTACCCTCAGTGGAGGGACGGTATGTTGGAAGAGTTCCAAGTTAGATACCGTGACTTACTAGACGATTAAAGGCAAGATACATCGTTACCAAGGATGCTACCAAAGAGGCAGTCTGGATATATATAAGTTCATAAGATGAACTTCGTTCCTACCATTGTGTGACAATGGAGTTGTGGCTTCAGCCAAGGAACTACCGTCCCATCAGAAATCCAGATATAATTCTTAGGCAGTATCACCTGATCATGGAGATGGATGATCTCCAAGGTGATCGAGGTTAGGAGAGTAGATACAGAGGACAACAACGCGGATCCACTCACAAAGACCTTTTTCCCAGTAGAGACTTTTACGGGATGGTTGAGTATGAGATACTTCAACCGCAGCTAATTGTTGGGTATGCGATACCATAACAGATGGCCCTAGTGCAAGTGGGAGATTGTTAGTTATATGTATGCCCTAGAGGCCATTACTGTACATACGATGTATATTGTAGTGGATGCTGGGACATATATAGGTAGGACTTTCTTGCTCGACATGATAGTATGCTATCTGGTTGTACTTTATCTTAACATGTACTCTGATTGTCTCTTTATAACATGTCGATAAAGCCCTTAGGATATGTACTCGACTACTGGGACTATGATGAGATCATACTAGTGGGGCCATGGTAGTCGACGAGTATATCCTATAACTGTTCCTAGTCGAGGGTGTATCGAGACAGGGCATCGACGCACCAGAGTAGACTAGCGTATACGCATCTTGACCCATATGATGGGCGATGGATGATCCCATATCCATCGGTGTTTGACATCAAGTATGGTGTACGGGTGCTCAGTAGAGACTGGGTACACTGGACGGACTCGCCGAGAACTCCCAGATGGTATTATACCTCACGTCAGATGGCAGTTCTCCGGTGACACTGGTACAGAGTAGTCTGTTGACCCGAGATCGTCATAGAGTCTTGTGTGATTCCCACTGTGCTTTGATTTCCATCATACCACGTCCAAGAGGGCGTGCAAAAAGGTGGCTTTTGGGTACAGTCCCGAATCACATGGAGGCAATGAGCGATAGGAGGGGATTCGTCTCTCCCGGTATAGGGAGTTGATGTTGTACTGTGTTCGATTGGCTATAACCGGAAATCCCTGGCCAGGGTTGCTGAGATTTACTGGTAAGTGTTATCAGTAGTTTCTCGAACCGTTATAGACCTCATATCGACACGACTTATCGAGCTACTGGGGTCTGACGTTTACCACCCCTATGCGAGATATGCGACATATCAGACGACGAGATCAGACTGTATGGGAGTGTTACTGTTTGGATTCACAGGAGAAGTTACAGGCTTGCTTGTTGATCTTCTGAGCGCTCAATACCTAGGTGGCTGTTACGTTTAGCTGACCGCTTGCAGTTTGTGGGTGTTTGATATGATCATCACCTACTGCCGGCGTATTGACGATTCTTTAGAGTCCTACACAGAGGTTTCTTAGCTCAGGCAAAACGGAGTAGGGGCACGTATGTGATATGTGCGGGACCGAGGATAATACGATATGAGATATCGTATTGTATTCTCGCGATATTTGATATCAGCCGGGTCATCGGATCAAGTGTTGATTCGATGAATCGGTACGGATAAATATTAGTCGGTTATATGCGATATAGCCGGATTGTCGGATCAAGTGTTGATTCGATAATTTAATGTATAATAATATATTTGATATATTAAATTGCATTAACTAATATTAGCTCACTAAAATATTCTTTTTCTCACTCGGGTAATACATTGATATATATGCGATATATGTTAATTGTATTATTTTATTTTGTTACGATAAATATTATATATGTGATATATAATATTGTAACATGATATGATAAATAATGCAACATGTTTAGTGGAGTTTAAACATGATTATGGTTTGGATTAGGGTTAAACTTTCTAGATGATTCTAGAAGGTTTTGGTTTTGTTTTGTGAAGATATTTTCAAGTGACTCATGCTTTAACCCAACCCAAACCCTAACCCTAGTTAATTCTCTACATGGGTTTAGTCAACCATGGTTGCATTATTCATCATTATCTCCTTTGCATTATTCATCACAAAAGGAATTCTATCATAATTCTATTATTCATCTTCTTCTTCCTTCATTCTTTCATGAAAAAGCTTTCTAGATTTTCTTCAAGTGATGAATAAATATGAGAAAAAGATAAATAAAGAGAGCAAAAATCCCACTTCATCATCCTTATCTTCCCTTGCCATTTAGATGAGGGTATTCACATCATTTCATGAGTGTTAGCTTGTGTTAACGAAACTTCAAGGTAGATCATCTTAGTATCGAAGATCGGAAGCAAATGTTGCATCTTTCTCTTCGTGGAACCTCTCGAGAGTCCGGAACCCGATGAACGCAGCGAAGGGACCACAACACGGAGCATATGAAGTGAAGGACCGGATCTACAAAGGTTGTAATCTCTCTCACTTAGTGTTAAAGTTGTTAACATGCTAGTTTTCGCCTAATCTCTAGTTTAAAGATCCGTATTCGGGTTGTTCGGCACGGCTAAATTTTAAATCGGGCATGGTTGTTGCCTCGTAGACCCTTGTGCGCGTGCATAGTAACCCTACAGTTCCTCACTTGTTAGGGTTAGGAATATGAAAGGTTTGAGAGATAAAAATCTCTCACCCCTTTCTTGCCCGTCATACATTTTTTAATAGGACTCTATGCATACATACACACACCGCTCACTACGACACCCTATCCTACGAGGTAGCGGTGATACCGTAGTTAAAGACCGGTTGTGTATGTTTTCCATGGAGGTTAGGGTAAGAGTTAAGAAAGGACGGACAAGGACCTAGAGGAAGAAACCTAGTTTCTTCCCGATCGTGCTAATCCCCTTTGTTAATTATTACTTTAACACCTAAATAGATCTTAATTAGGGCATAGAAAGCGGTGAGAAATATTGAATTTCCAAACTTAACCTAAACCTAACCCTAGCAAGGTTTTAATCCTAATCAAACTCATTTCAGATTTTAGTGATAATCAATCCTACCCCAATTGGAATTAACTCGTTAGAACAATTAGAAAATACACAAAATCCCCGTGGACCGACCAATACTCAACCGGCTAGCTACCAAGCGACGCCGTTCTTGATTGTGGTTAACTATTCTTTGATTTATCTTTTAAAAGCGAAAGCGCATATAACATCTCAAATAATCACCAGCTCACTCGATTCTACGGTTGGCGGGTTGCTTGACGCGCTTGTAGGGGGTATAGGATAGACCCGTGGAGGAGTGCTCAAGTCACCGGATTCGAGAAAGTGTTGGGTAGCCCCTCATAGTGATGATGCTGGGTTGTCTCGTTTCTCGGATTGCCGGGTGGGTTGCCGCATTTGTAAGGGTTTGTTTTTGGCTGCGCACGGGCTATTCACATGACCGAGGAATGTCACATTTCGTTTGATAGCTTGAACGAAACGCGAGATTTCTAGGTAATCCGACCATTCCATCTCTGTGTTTTTCATTTCTTGCTTGTGATGTGATTATCTTCCTGTGGTGATTTTACCTGCATGCTGTGATGTTGATTATTTGCATGCGATATTTATATATATTTTTTATATGCTAATATATTTGTATATAGGAACTGCTAAGTAATATGATCACCTAATGATGAGAATGCGTTAATATGATTAAGGCAAAGACAATAAACCTAAAACACGTTGTAGGAACCAAATATTAGATATTGTGGTGTTATAGTCGAATCTTTTGTTTTGCATTAAGATATTCAGTTAGGAATATTCTGTATCTCAATCGACAAGGAAAGAATCTAGATCCTTTAATAGGGAGTGACCTCTTTAGTAAAAGATTGTGTCACTATAATTTTGCAAATTGAATAATCGTATTCGTTTTCTTTACACAGTGGTATTCAGTTAGGAATTTTCTACACCCCATTCAATGAGGTAAGAACCCTGATCCCTTCACGGGGAATCTGCACTTAAGCAATAGTCTACATAACTATAAATATTCAAAACCACTCGGTTCCTATGATGATATAAAGTTCATTAGGTTAAGGGTTTTCTTCAAAACCATCTTGTTGGGGTAAAAATTTACACCCCGGTTGACCGAGTCAAAGTCAAGGTCAACCCCAAGCCAGGTGGGCCCAAGCCCAGGTCAAGCGGGCCCATGCCCAAGTCGAGCCCGCGGTCAGCATCCCCATGCCAACAACAAAATCATGTAATAAATAATTTTTATGTAATTTTTTATACAAGAATATATGCAAAATGGGCATAAAGCCAATATTTTGTAAGCCCATAACTTATGTGCAAAAATGAAATGGCACATGAGCCATGGGATAGGCAAAATGCCATTTTGTGAAGCCCAAGGGGCTATATGTAAATATTTAAGCCTATAAAAGGCAACATGATGATGAATAAAGTAACACTTTTCATTCTCTAAGAAAAACCCAGGGTTTGTATTTCTTTCCCTTTTCTGAAGGTCTCAAACCTTCTTCTTTCTTTTGAATTAAATCAAGAGTTTTACTCTTTTTTTTCAAACACAAGATAGTTTTTCACCACCAAACCCACAAAGGGGAACTTGGATCTGTCTTTAGATCCCAAAAAAGAGAGATTTTGATATCTCACATCTCTTGATCTTCAAGATCCAGCTAACAGAGGAGGAAGAAGAAGAACCCCTTCCATTAACCCCAAAAACACATTCAGGAGTCCAACTCCTCTCTGATTTCTCTTCCGAGAATCTTTTTAGGCTAAAAGCCTCTTTTCTTCGCCGGCGCTCAAGCGCAGAGCGCCCACGTGCCGGCACGTGGCGTGTCAGCGCTCAGCGCTCCAGCCCAAAGCGCCCACGTACCGACACGTGGCGCGCTTGCGCTCAAGCGCAAGCGCTCGAGCGTAAGTCGCCCCAGTGCCGACACGTGGTGCGCTTGCGCTCAAGCGCATGCGCTCGAGCGCAAGTCGCCCCAGTGCCAACACGTGGCGCGCTTGCGCTCAAGCGCACAGCGCTCTGGAGCAAGTCGCCCCCGTGCCGACACGTGTCGCACTTGCGCTCGAGCGTCAGGCGCTGAAGCGCAAAGCGCCCACGTGCCGACACGTAGTGTGCTTGCGCTACAGCGCCCAGTTATCAAGCGCAGAGCGCCCACGTGCCGACACGTGGCACGCTAGCGCCTGAGCGCACAGCGCCCAAGGGGCTGACCCCACGCATCCCTTGGATGCCTTTCCCCCCTCTTTTTATGTACATACATATACATATACATATACATATGTATACATATTTGC
The DNA here is from genome assembly GCA_030015575.1 of Agapanthus africanus. Lineage (NCBI taxonomy): Eukaryota > Viridiplantae > Streptophyta > Magnoliopsida > Asparagales > Amaryllidaceae > Agapanthus > Agapanthus africanus. The sequence goes on from JASDDO010000004.1 coordinate 285,298,804, forward strand.
ACACACGTACACTGCACATTGAGTTCGCATGACCAGTTTAACCCGTCAATCCGAGGTTCCCTTGCCTCAAAGGCGAGGGGTAATTAACGGCAGCTTAGTCCGCGGCTGCCGGAGATTCGGATCCCCACAATCATTAAACCCCGACTTACCCTAAGCAGGGGGAATCTGTAGTACACCTGATAAGCGCGCGCTTATTTCCATCTCAATAGGGTGACGAAAAACACCCTACAGATTCTGGCACGCCCGGTGGGACCAATCTCTCCTCCCATATTTCGGGTTAAGCATTCATGCGAACTCAATCATTATACATACCTGTATTTATACTAAAATAATACTCTTTCATGAAGATTTTCAAACAATCACCTTCCGAGGATGTCTTCGATGATGAACTCAGCTCCCGTCTCCAACACGATAAAGATAGACTCCAGGACGGTCCTTCCGGCCAGTCTCGGGCGATAATGGGAGGAGCCGCTGCTACCAATCGGCTCTATTATGTTCATGCCTGTTGGCGCCATCCCGTCTCCTCAAGCCCCGATGGCGGACAAACCAGTCTCGAAAGGAAAGAGACTAAATGTGGTGGTCGCGAGGGCACCTCAGCCCAAGCGCAAGTCCGTTTCCGAACGACTCTCCATGGCCCCAGCTGGGGGCAAGGCCATCAACACCAACAAAGCTACAACGCGTCCCGAGCAAGCTCCAACGGTGCCCTTGACCACTGCTCCCTCGGGTGTCTTCTCTAAGCTCCCCTTTGATCAACTCACAATGGCTTCCCGGATAGCGGATGCCGGCCAAGCCCGTAAAATTGAGAAGCTAAGGCAGAAAAGGCTCAGATATAGAGCCAACAAAAGGGCTAGGGCTCCTGCTAGGCTGAACCTCATGAGGTTCGAGGAATAGGGTTACCCCGCCAAAGATGAAGGGATGGCTGAATGTGTTATCCACACTGTCTACGTGGTGGGCACGCGCAGTAAGAGCAAGGACGGGGCCACCACATCTCAAATCCAATCTGGCTTGAATGTGGTTGCCACTTCCCAAGAACAGCTGCCTCTGCTGGATGATGAAAACCCTCTCGATGAGGCTGATAGGCAGAGAGGGCCCTTAATTCATGAGGAGTCAGGCTCGAAAAGCGAAGATGAGCCAACTTTCCGTCCTAAGACCGCAGAGCAGCAACTTCTCCAAGAGCTCCGAAAGCAGCTCAGAAGCAAAGACAAGGAGATGGCCAAGCTCTACTCAAAGATCGACGACTTGACAAATGTCGTCTTACAGCTCACAGCCCAACTTGCCTCCCAGCCGCCCAATCAGGCGCAGGGCTCTCATGAACCGGGAAACGGTGTCCCGAAACAGCCGACGCCTATTCCCTCAAATCCAAAAGTGGGTGAACTGCATGAAAATCAGTCGCATCCTATCTCGGGAAATGTCTTGGCTACCGATGACAGTAGCCCGCTAACTCAAGATCAAATTATGGATTTGGTTGCCAGCAAAGTCAAAACATTGGTGGCCGAAACCGAAGCGCAAAAAGATATCAGCAGTAGTGGGAGACCATATCCTGCTCAGTATGATATGTTAGAATTTCCTAGCGGCTATGTCATCCCCAAATTCGGAAGATTCGATGGGACGGGAAATGCGAATCAACACATCTCCCACTTCAAAGCCTCATGCGGGAATACTGGGGGCAATGATGCGCTTCTCCTCCGCCAGTTCGTTAATAGCTTGACCGATGTTGCTTTCGACTGGTACGCGGGCATACCGGATGGCTCTGTTACTACTTTCGTCCAAATGGAATCTTTGTTTCGACAAAGATTCATGAGCGTCAGCGATAAGATCACCATTGCCAAGCTGGTAAGGACCAAGCCCAAGAACAACGAAAGCTGCATGGATTTTATAACCCGATGGCACAATCTCTCCGTCAAATACGAACCGCCGATAGAGCAGGACCAATCTGTCAGTCTCCTCGTCGGAAATCTCAACAATTGGATGGCCCTGTTTCTATGCACCGCGGGTCTTAAAACATTCTAAGAGCTGACTAGAAAAGTTCAGATGTTGGAGCGCTCAAAACAGGAGTCCTCCTCGGATTCCCAAAATAACAATAGGTCCTGGAGAAACCGAAAGGACGATAATCGTAAAGGCAGAAACTCCGATGATTCTGAATGCTTCAACACTTCGGCTAACCGAAATAAGCGAGGGATGAGCGGGCCTAGCGCCAACCAGCCTCGGAAGCCAATGTTCGGAGAGGGAGGAGAATCTCCACTGAAAGAGAAGCTGGATAAGGTCTATTCCTTCAGAAGGGACAAAATCCGTAAAATATTCAAAGACGCCCTGAAGAACGGTCTACAACTGCCAGAGTCAAAAAGACCGCAGGAAGCGAATAGGACCGACGACCCTAAATACTGCCCCTATCACAGAGTGATAGGTCATGCCATTGAGGACAGCTTCGTCTTCAAACATTGGGTCGAAAAGCAATACAAGGCGGGAGAGATAGAACTGTCCAAAGGCGTGTTAGTAAACAGTTAAGATGCGACTGCCAATTTCATACAAACGGAGACCGAAGCTCTTCGTGAAACTGATTCTCTCAGACATCTGCCTTTCTCTGAAAACAATCGACCACCATGTCATTAAACTGGGAATAGCAGACCACCAAGTCTTTAAACTGGGAATAATCGACCTCTAAGTCGTTAAACTGGGAATGTAAAAAAATGTGTAAATAAAAGAAAAATAAAGAAAAGCCGAAATGATGGGGTAACTCACAATAAAAATCAGCGAGTGAAAATAAGAATGAAAATAAAGCCGAAATGATGGGGCAACCGCGAATAAATAGCCGAAATGATAGGGCAATCGCGATCTTCGCGATAAGAAAAGCTGAAATGATAGAGCAATCGCGGTGAAACAAAAATAAAACAAAACAAAAAACAAACAAAACAAAGGTGAATGATGAATCGCTCCTGGTACCAGATTCCAGTGCAGCGATGCAGACTCCAACCAAAATCCAGTTTCCCAAAATTCTTCTGGCCCTACGGTTAGTCCTCAAATTGACTGCCGTATACAATCCACGGGCTCAAATAATTCTCAGCATACCCATGCCCCACCGCAACCACCAGTTACGCAGCTGGTCTCCGCCTTTGGAATTATGCTTCATTGGAAAGACCCACTCATGTGTCCTCACGATGCATGAGGAGAACAAACCTTCATGAGATCCTTACGACTCACCAAGGAAAAACACACTTAGGAGTCCTCACGACTCTTAAGGAGAAAATACACTTGCGGGATCCTTACGACTCGTAGGGAGAAAATGCTTTTATGGGATCCTCACGGCCCATAAAATTGAAAAGTATTAGGTGATAGGGATCTAAACCTGTCTCCTAATCCATCGCTTCCCATACCCCAACGGAGAATGATGAGTTGCTCCTGGTACCATATTCCAGTGCAGCGTTGCAGACGCCAACCAAATTCTAAATCCCATATCCCAACGGCGAATGATGAGTCGCTCCTGGTATCATATTCCAGTGCAGCGATGCAGACGCCAACCAAATTCCAAATCCCATGCCCCAACGGCGAATGATGAGTCGCTCCTGGTATCATATTCCAGTGCAGCGATGCAGACGCCAACCAAATTCCAAATCCCATGCCCCAACGGCGAATGATGAGTCGCTCCTGGTACCATATTCCAGTGCAGCGATGCAGACGCCAACCAAATTCCAAATCCCATACCCCAACGTCGAATGATGAGTCGCTCCTGGTACCATATTCCAGTGCAGCGATGCAGACGCCAACCAAATTCCAAATCCCATGCCCCAACGGTGAATGATGAGTCTCTCCTGGTACCATATTCCAGTGCAGCGATGCAGACGCCAACAAAGTCCCAAAATTTTTTATGGCCCATACGGTCTGGATCATACATCCTGCAAAACCGTATACAATCCACGGGCGTAAAACAATCCAAAAAATATATATATAATAAAATAAAAATAAAAAAGGTATGTCCACAAGCAAAATGGGCACGGATGAAACCCCGAAAGGGCTCCGTGAGTAAAAACAGCAGGACTGCCGGCTAGTTTGTGAAAACCCGAAATGGTGCAAACTCATGAGAAAGAGATGAAATGCACTCACAAAGTCCTCTCGACTTTGTGAGGAGAAAATTCCCGCGCGAGATCCTTACGACTCACAAAGGAGCAACACACTTGGGAGTCCCCACGACTCCCAAGGAGAAAATACACTTACAGGATCGTTACGACCCGTAAGGAGAAAATGCTTTGTGAGACCCTTACGGCTCACAAAATTGAAAAGTCTTAGGTGATAGGGATCTAAACCTGTCTCCTAAGCCATCGTTTCCTAATAAGCAAACGCAAATGATGATTCGCTCCTGGTACCATATTCCAGTGCAGCGATGCTGATGCCAAACAAAAAAAAACCAATTCCCAAATCCTCTCATGACAAATGATGATTCGCTCCTGGTACCATATTCCAGTGTAGCGATGCTGATGTTAACCCAAATCAAATCAAACCAACAACCTCTACGGCGGAATCATGCTTCGTCCCAGAATGCACCCCGTGTCGAAATGATGCTTCACCTCGGAGTATTTACCTTCCCTGTCAGAAGTATGCTTCGGCTCGGAATCAACCAACGACCTCCTCGTCGGAATTATGCTCCGCCTCGGAATCAATTCAACCAGCAAGCTCTGCTCCGGAATCATGCTTCGTCTCAGAATGCACCCCGTGTCGAAATGATGCTTCGCCTCGGTGTACCTGCCTTCCCTGTCGAAATTATGCTTCATCTCGGAATCAAGTCAGCCAACGAGCTCTGCGTTGAAATCATGCTTCATCTCAGAATATACCCCGTGTCAAAATCAAGCTTCGCCTCGGACTATCTGCTTTCCCCATCGGAATTATGCTTCTCCTGGGAATCAACCTCTGCATCGAAATTATGCTTCGGTCAGAATGTCTGCCGCTCTTCGGAATGATGCTCCGAACCCCTGGAATCATGCTCCGCTCTTCGGAATGATCCTCCAATCCTTGGAATCATGCTCCGCTCTTCGGAATGATGCTCCGATCCTTGGAATCATGCTCTGCCCTTCGGAAAGATGCTCCGAATCCTGGAATTATGCTCCGCTCTTCGGAATGATGGTCCGAATCCTGGAATGATGCTCCGCTCTTCGGAATGATGCTCCGAACCCCTGGAATCATGCTCCGCTCTTCGGAATGATGCTTCGATTCCTGGAATCATGCTCCGCCCTTCGGAATGATGCTCCGAATCCTGGAATTATGCTCCGCTCTTCGGAATGATGCTCCGAACCCTGGAATCATGCTCCGCTCATCGGAATGATGCTCTGAATCCGGGAATTATGCTCCGCTCTTCGGAATGATGCTCCAAACCCTGGAATCATGCTCCGCTCATCGGAATGATGCTCCGAACCCCTGGAATCATGCTTCGCTCTTCGAAATGATGCTCTGATCCCTGGAATCATGCTCTGCCCATCGGAATGATGCTCCAATCCTTGGAATCATGCTCCGCTCTTTGGAATGATGCTCCGAACCCTAGAATCATGCTCCGCTCATTGGAATGATGCTCCGATCCCTGGAATTATGCTCCGCTCTTCGGAATGATGCTCCGAATCTTGGAATTATGCTCCGCTCTTCAGAAAGATGCTCCAAACCCTGGAATGATGCTCCGCTCTTTGGAATGATGCTCCGAACCCTCTGGAATCATGCTCCGCTCATCGGAATGATGCTCCGATCCCTGGAATCATACTCCGCTCATCGGAATGATGCTCCGATCCCTGGAATCATGCTCCGCTCATCGGAATGATGCTCCGATCCCCGGGAATCATGCTCCCCGAGGGATACTCTAACCCTTGAATTATGCTCCGCGAATCAGAATGATGCTCCGATCCCCGGGAATCATGCTCCCCGGGATGATGCTCCGCCCCCAGAATGATGTTCCACCTCGAGGTTCAGCTTCAAGATCCATCAATTTCATGCACACAACTCAAATGTGCGGTGTGCATTTATTGATGGAGGGCACTTTGTTGGGGTAAAAATTTACACCCCGGTTGACCGAGTCAAAGTCAAGGTCAACCCCAAGCTAGGTGGGCCCAAGCCCAGGTCAAGCGGGCCCATGCCCAAGTCGAGCCCGCGGCCAGCCTCCCCATGCCAACAACAAAATCATGTAATAAATAATTTTTATGTAATTTTTTATACATGAATATATGCAAAATGGGCATAAAGCCAATATTTTGTAAGCCCATAACTTATGTGCAAAAATAAAATGGCACATGAGCCATGGGATAGGCAAAATGCTATTTTGTGAAGCCCAAGGGGCTATATGTAAATATGTAAGCCTATAAAAGGCAACATGATGATGAATAAAGTAACACTTTTCATTCTCTAAAAAACCCCAGGGTTTGTATTTCTTTCCCTTTTCTGAAGGTCTCAAACTTTCTTCTTTCTTTTGAATTAAATCAAGAGTTTTACTCTTCTTTTTCAAACACAAGATAGTTTTTCACCACCAAACCCACAAAGGGGAACTTGGATCTGTCTTTAGATCCCCAAAAGGAGAGATTTTGAGATCTCACATCTCTTGATCTTCAAGATCTAGCTAACAGAGGAGGAAGAAGAAGAACCCCTTCCATTAACCCCAAAAATACACTCAGGAGTCCAACTCCTCTCTGATTTCTCTTCCGAGAATCTTTTTAGGTTAAAAGCCTCTTTTCCTCGCCGGCGCTCAAGCGCAGAGAGCCCACGTACCGGCACGTGGCGTGTCAGCGCTCAAGCGCTCAGCGCTCCAGTGCAAAGCGCCCATGTGCCGACACGTGGCGCGCTTGCAAAACAGCGCACTGCGCTCAAGCGCAAAGCGCCCACGTACCGATACGTGGCGCGCTTGCGCTCGAGCGCAAGTCGCCCCAGTGCCGACACGTAGCGCGCTTGCGCTCAAGCGCATGCGCTCGAGCGCATGCGCTCGAGCGCATGCGCTCGAGCGCAAGTCGCCGACACGTGGCGCGCTTGCGCTCAAGCGCACAGCGCTCTGGAGCAAGTCGCCCCGTGCCGACACGTGTCGCACTTGCGCTCGAGCGTCAGGCGCTGAAGCGCAAAGCGCCCACGTGCTGACCCGTGGTGTGCTTGCGCTACATCGCCCAGCTCTCAAGCGCAGAGCGCCCACGTGCCGACACGTGCCACGCTAGCGCCTGAGCGCACAGCACCTGGGCGCACAGCGTCCAAGGGGCTGACCCCACGCATCCCTTGGATGCCTTTCCCCCCTCTTTTTATGTACATACATATACATATACATATACATATGTATACATATTTGCACACACACGTGATCCACGACACTGTCCCTGTTAGAAAAAAATTTCTAACGGGGCGCTGCCCCGCACCCCGCAAGGGGGCTGCTAGCCCCCTTGACCCCCAGCCCGCTATCCGGGTAGCGGGGCCCCCGTAAAAACTCTGCGTGGCTCCTGATATATTCAAACCCCCTCCAAAACGAAACACACGTACACTACACATTGAGTTCGCATGACCAGTTTAACGTCAATCGGAGGTTCCCTTGCCTCAAAGGCGAGGGGTAATTAACGACAGCTTAGTCCGCGGCTGCCGGAGATTCGGATCCCTACAATCATTAAACCCCGGCTTACCATTGGCAGGGGGAATCTGTAGTACACCTGATAAGCGCACGCGTATTTCCATCTCAATAGGGTGACGAAAAATACCCTACAGATTCTGGCACGCCTGGTGGGACCAATCTCTCCTCCCATATTTCGGGTTAAGCATTCATGCGAACTCAATCATTATACATACCTGTATTTATACTAAAATAATACTCTTTCATGCAGATTTTCAAACAATCACCTTCCGATGATGTCTTCGATGATGAACTCAGCTCCCGTCTCCTACACGATGAAGGTAGACTCCAGGACGGTCCTTCCGGCCAGTCTCGGGCGAAAATGGGAGGAGCCGCTGCTACCAATCGGCTCTATTATGTTCATGCCTGTTGGCACCATCCCGGCTCCTCTAGCCCCGATGGCGGACAAACCAGTCTCGAAAGGCAAGAGACCAAATGTGGTGGTCGCGAGGGCACCTCAGCCCAAGCGCAAGTCCGTTTCCGAACGACTCTCCATGGCACCAGCTGGGGGCAAGGCCATCAACACCAACAAAGCTACAATGCGTCCCGAGCAAGCTACAACGGTGCCCTTGACCACTGCTCGCTCGGGTGTCTTCTCTAAGCTCCCCTCTGATCAACTCACAATGGCTTCCCGGATAGCGGATGCCGGCCAAGCCCGTAAAATTGAGAAGCTAAGGCAGAAAAGGCTCAGATATAGAGCCAACAAAAGGGTTAGGGTTTCTGCTAGGCAGAACCTCATGAGGTTCGAGGAACAGGGTTACCCCGCCAAAGATGAGCGGATGGCTGAATGTGTTATCCACACTGTCTACGTGGTGGGCACGCGCAGTAAGAGCAAGGATGGGGCCACCACATCTCAAATCCAATCTGGCTTGAATGTGATTGCCACTTCCCAAGAACAGCTGCCTCTGCTGGATGATGAAAACCCTCTCGATGAGGCTGATAGGCAGATAGGGCCCTCAATTCATGAGGAGTCAGGCTCGGAAAGCGAAGATGAGCCAACTTTCCGTCCTAAGACCGCAGAGCAGCAACTTCTCCAAGAGCTCCGAAAGCAGCTCAGAAGCAAAGACAAGGAGATAGCCAAGCTCTACTCAAAGATCGACGACTTGACAAATGTCGTTTTACAGCTCACAGCCCAACTTGCCTCCCAGCCGCCCAATCAGGCACAGGGCTCTCATGAACCCGGAAACGGTGTCCCGAAACATCCGACGCCTATTCCCTCAAATCCAAAAGTGGGTGAACTGCATGAAAATCAGTCGCATCCTATCTCGGGAAATGTCTTGGCTACCGATGACAGTCGCATCCTATCTCTGCGTGGCTCCCGATATATTCAAACCCCCTCCAAAACGAAACACACGTACACTGCACATTGAGTTCGCATGACTAGTTTAACCCGTCAATCGGAGGTTCCCTTGCCCCAAAGGCGAAGGGTAATTAACGGCAGCTTAGTCCGTGGCTGCCGGAGATTCGGATCCCCATAATCATTAAACCCCGGCTTACCTTAGGCAGGGGGAATCTGTAGTACGCCTGACAAGCGCGCGCGTATTCCCATCTCAATAGGGTGATGAAAAACACCCTACACATCCATAGCCTTTTGTCATTTCAGGATGTTTTATTTAGTATTAATGCCGCGTTTGTTGGCAAGCATCAAGGCGTAATGTATGGTATCTAAGTGATGCTTCCTGTTTGCATATGATGCGATTGGTAGGAACAGTTGCACAGCTTTGTTGGCAAACGTTAAGGGTTTGTGCGGGTGGATTCGAATCAATCATGAAATGAAAGGTAGAACACGACTAGCGACCTATGGTTGTTGGCAAGCGTCAAGGTCATAGGTCGTTAGGGGTAATAACCAACATCGGTAGTTTCAAGTGTTGAAACATGCAATGAGATTGCATACCTTCTATAAATTGGGGTGACTTGTTGAGCTTGTCAAGGTTACCACGCCATAATTGTTTGGGTCCCGATCCTCGCTTTGAGTAATAGTTACTCCCGAGAGATTTTAAAATGATCACGGCTAGTTTTCCTTTTAGGGTTTGAAAGAGGATTTGACAGAACAGTGGGAGTCATCCTGATTAGATGAAAATATAAATCAATCTAATCTTGATAGAGAGCACGATGAATGTTTCTTTTCTCTCTCTCTCTAGCAGCGACTTTTGATTTACCTTAAACTAAAACTTATAAACCAAATTTTAACTGGACTGTTCCCTTATAAAAAAAAAGAAAAGAAAGAGAGAGAAAGCGATAGGAAAATTTCCTACTAATAGAGCATCACGTGCCCACACGTGAATGCCTATGAACAAAGATTATAGGCGCCGCGCTTAACAATTGACAGGCTGAAATTGAGCCTCACGTGCAAGCACGTGAGCATCTATATACAAAGTATATAGGCGCCATATTAAAACAAATAGCAGGCCAGAGAAGATCACGTGTTAGCACGTGATGCCCTATTAAGCTGTTGCGTATAAGCAAACGAGTTTAACTTAGCGGGGGTCACGTGCTACACGTGAGTGGTCCTAAACACCTTCCAAGCTGATAGAATTAAATTCTAAATAAAGGGATCAAAACCCTATTTGGAAAATATTTGCTTAAATCTTTCTAAATAAGAAAGATCACGCTCTGTAAAACAGAGTACCGTTGGATTAAACATCCAATGGTGATTAAAAATCGCCTATTTACAGAAAAAGTTCTTTACGGGAAAATATTTCCCCAATCTTGTTAAAAACAAGAAAAATATTTTCTGTAAAATAGAAGTCCTTGGATCAAAGATCCAACGGTGGATAAAATCCCCAAATCAATTAAGATTTCTCAATGGGAAATTTCTTTAACTAAATCAACAAACTTGCTTCTACTATATAAAGGACCCAAGACTTCAAATCTTTTACAGAGGAGACCACCCCATAAGCTTCTAAAAAAATATACAGCCTCCCAAAGATCCCACAAAACAAAAGAGAATTTAATTCTCAAACCAAGAGTTTAACTCTTTTCAAAAACTTAGTTCTTCATCTGGTTGAGGTTTGCAGAGGCAGATCTCCCCACAAGTTGAGAATTTAATTCTCATCGGGAAGATTCTGTTATGTAGATTCAAAACTTAGGGAAAAGAACTAAGTTCAAACAATTTAATTCTTTCAAAAGTATATAGCAATTTAATTTCTTTGATAAAACTAGGGTTTAACCTTGTAAAAGAATTTAAATCTTATAAAACAAGAGACCTGAAATTCTTAAAACTCAGATCAAAATATATATGCATGTAAAAGAAAATACTGGTCACGTGTTCCTATGTGAGCACCTCTAAAGAACAAAAAGGAAGGACTGAGATTGAATCACGTGTTCTCTCATAACCCCAAACAGTTGCTTAAATAGAAAAGAGGAAAAATACAAAGACAACACTCACTTTTGAGCACCTCACGTGTTCGCACATGAGCATTATATGAGCTAAGTACTTAGCACTTATAAAAGGAAGAGGGAATACACCCAAAGAAGAAGTGCCCAACTCTGGGGCACCTCACGTGCCCAGACATGATGGTCACAAGAATTAAGTGTTTAACATTTATATACAGACGAGGATTTAGACCCAAGTGTACAACGCCAACTTTCAGGCGCCTCACGTGCCATACGTGAGCGCCCCAAGTTTCAGTGTTTAACTCTGCTTTAGAGAGTCACGTTAGAGCACGTGAGCACCGAGCATATATTAGTGTTTAACACTATAAGAAGCCAACTTCAGCCCCAAATTGGCGAAGTTTTCTTGAGATTAAAACGTCTTGGATCTCCAAATAGATTGAGCCTCTATGCTCATGACCTCTGAAGCTAATTGACCAGAATGATGTCCATCACACATCTCTTAAGTTAATCTTAGTCTCCCAAAAATGATTCATGATTTTTAGATGATCCACCATGATTTGTCCCCTCAATATGGAATTTGGTTCAAGGGTACATCTTTCCATACCTTTGATACATGTCGTTGTAATTCTTCAACGTCTTCAGAGAGGTGGAGGGTCCCGACAACCAACAACTCTTTGGTGCACTCCTAAACCGATGAGCACATCCCAACGGACCGCAACGTCCTTAAACTAGCTATGGACCGTAACGTCCTTAAACTAACGATGGACCGTAATGTTCTTAAACTAAAGCAATAGAGCCCAAATTATCTTTTGTTGGCTCTGAATGATCCCAAAATCCTGTTGAGTAGATCTTAATCTAAAATTAGACTAACATATTCTCAACAAACATTTAAGGTCATCTTAATCTCAAAAGAGATTAACGGTCCTTAAATTAACCTAAACCCAAATCTAAGAATATACGGATTTGGACTAATCCACGCCCTACGGACGGCAACATAAATTAGTCTCCATATACAATCCACGGGCAACAAAAAATAAAACAAACACATACGACATGAAGTGACCTTTTGGAGCAGGAGAAAGTGGTTATCGCTACGCGGTAACGTAATTAACTGCAGTGGCTTGCGCCTGCAGGGAAGAGCGTCCCCCACAATCAAAAAACCCCTCGCAAACGGGGGGAATCTGATGAAGTCTGCTACAACGGCCGCATCTGTCCAAACCTCCGATACATGGTGCCATAAATCAACTTGGCATCTTCGTAGAGGTGGACGGATAAAACCAAATAGCATCTGCCCCCAAATTCAGTCAAGACGATCCATTCCGGATCCGTCTCCGTTTTCCGCAGTAAACAGATTCTGGCATGCCCAGTGGGACCTTTTCCTCTTTCCACTCCACACTTTGTATGTCGTGTTTGTGAACAAATCGTGGTTTAATGTGGTTGCCCCTTGATTCGAGCTACTAAGATTTGGTGTCTTGCTCCTATGCAGAAGAGAAGAGAAATCAATACTTCCAACTGCATCTGCAACAACAACTCTCGCTCCACCCTAAATGGAGGAGTGACTTATGGGCCCCAAGCGGCCTCCATCTTTACAATGCCAGTGGAGCAGGTGACTCAAGCCACCACTGGACTGTTCTTTGGGACCATGATCCCGCCCGCAAGCTTCAATGCCCCAATGCCATCACAGGAAGCTCCAAAGAAGTCGGTCTTTGATCGACTTGCAACCATCACGGCCCCTCTCAACAGGTCGTCCAAGTCTGCCACCTCGGTCTTTGACAGACTGAGCCAAAGCTCCAGTGGGCCTGCAAAGAGGCTCGCGATACCTAAAGGGGTTATCCCGAAGCGGATAGACATTCCAGTTCCGGTAGATAAAGTCGTCGAAAGGGCTTCTCCTACTAAAGGATCGGTCTTCACAAGACTGGCCTTTCCAACTCCTGCATCGGGCGAAGTCACCAAGACCGCTTCCCCTATCAAAAGATCAGCCTTTGCAAGATAGACCGTTCCCTCTCAGTGGATGTCGGTCTTTGACAGGATGACACCAACAGTGGCCCTTCATCAGAGAAGGGGCATGACGAAGCCATCCCCATAATCGAGGCAATCCCATCTCCATGACATGCTTGACGTCGTCACTGGCGCCGGGTGAGAAGAGCTGGAGGCAAGTCCCCCTCTAGGCTTACCCCACCAGTTCCAATGGTGGAAATTGACGGTGCTGTTCCAACTGGGAACAACTTTGATCCGCTCAGGAGGGTGCGAAAGAACTCTCCAACTGCTATACTGAAGAAGTCGCCTCCACATATTGAAAACACGGTACAGGCAAAGCCGGAACAGCCCCCTCAGCGGCTGTCCTCCTGAATCCACAGAGTCTGGCGGAAAGTTCAGGATTCTGTGATCAACAATGACTATTCTCGTCAACCGGAGAAAATGAAGGTTTGAAATGAGGGAATTTTTCCCTCTAGCATGCAGCGAGGGACTTCTCGGGCACCTGTTATAATAGCTCCTTCGACTTCGGCCTGCCACAAAAGAGAAGGCCTGAGAATCTCCCACCACCGGCGGCAAATATCAAAGGCAGTGGACCCAAACGCCCCAAGTTTGGGGGCATGGTAGTTCACACGGTGTACATGGCTTCCGGGAAAGAGGAAATCCGTACTTCCATGGGTCATCGACCACTCATATGGTCTGTGACAAAAGCTCAAGAGCAATAGCAGAAGCTCCAAGAGATGCTAATGAAGATGTCGGCACTCATTAGGAAAAAAGAAAACCCGAAAGCATCGTCGGAATAGCACCGGGAGAAGGAAACCGACACCGAGTTCCTGCGGAGGATACTAGAAAGAAAGGATAAAGAGGCCACGGAACAGGCCGCTAATATAAAGCAGATGGCGCTTCTACTCCAAGACATTGTTGGGATGATGATCCAGCCGGAACTTCCAGCTGAAGACCCTCCGATAATTATCGAAGACGACAGGGGGGAAATGTCAAATCCTCCGCCGGCTTTCTCAGCAGCCAAAGAAGAAACGATCTCCAAGGCTGCCCTTGACGACTACATAGCTCAACAAATATGAGCTCATTAGGCAAGCGAAGTGTAAGTCCGCGGCGTCGTCCGGCCGTCGATCCGACGTCGGAAACGCGGAAACTAAAACTTTCAAAAACTATTGAACCGGCACCACCGCGCACTTTTCACCCGGATCGGGCCATTAACCTAGCAACTAGCAAACCAAAATAAGAGTAGAGAAGTATACCAAGTGATCCATGCCCTTCGGTCTTCGTCTCCACTCCGATCTCCTGCGGAAACTCCGTCCATCACCTCCTCGTCAGAAAGGGCACCACGTAGCCGGAATCTTTTACGGGCCCCCACCTCTTGACCGAGGCAACTCGGGCGCGAAGTTGGCTTGCCGACGCGTCCAAGATTTGCTGTAGATATAATGTAGTGGGTTGTCTCTTTGGAGGTTTTGAAGTTGACCTTGGATGTGTAGGAGGAGAAAAAGACTTTTTGAAGAAAGAAGAAGGGTGCTCTCTATTTTTCAAGGAAATGAGATGATAAAAATCACCCACCAAAAATAAATCTCTCTCTCTCCCTTCTCACAAGATATGGCCGGCCCTCTCTAGTGATGGGTGGGGTTTAAAGAATGGATTATTCAAGAGAAGAAAAAGAATAAGAATAACCATAATAATGTCACACCCATTCCTCATCTTATCTTATCACAAAACCATCACATGAAAAGCAAAGGAGTGGACACAAAAGGCATCTCATGATGAAAGAATAATCATGAAGCCACACTTATGCAAGATACCCCTCCACAAATAAGTTATTTGCAAACTTACAAATAACACCTCCACCACAAAAGTCCGGCCAAGAAGGAACAAAGGAAAACCGGCCGGAACGGAATGCAAACTGGCAACTTCAGAAAACTGATCCCGTAATAAATTACAGGAAAACACCATTACTGCAAATACATGCCCGCATTTGTATTCCCACTGAACACAAATGCAAAGAGACAAAACTACACTATCTAATACTAGGATCCGGCTTAAGCCAAAGCCGACTAGTAAAAACCCGTCCGATCACGATCCGTGCAATACCGCACGTATCTGATCGAACCCTGCCATATCTCCATACGGCCTCTACAGCGTTTTGCCCGAAACCTGAGTAACTGAATGTGGTGGACTCTAAAGACTCGTCAATACTATGGCTGTGGATTTAACCACTAGCATGTCAGAGGTATAAGCCAATACGTGACGGTCTACCAGGTATTGACCAAAAGGGACGTCGATGAGCGAACTCATCCTGACACCCTACTGAGCCTGTCAGTGACAATATCCATACAGTCCGGTCCGTTCGTCTATGAGCATCGCATGGCGGGCCTAGGGGGTTGGTAAAAGTCAGACCCCCAAAAGCGGTACAAGTCGTGTCGGAGTGTAGCCCAGAACACCCTGAGATACTACTGGAATACCTACCAGCAAATCTCCTGCCTTGGCCAAGGACTTTTCATGTTCTGGCTCTTCTAGACACAGCGTGACCTTACCCCCAATACCGGGAGAGACGAACCCCTGCAGATCCGCTCACTGCCTCCATGTGGCTCGGGACTGTACCCAACTAAAACCTGTTTGCACGACTCCTTTGAGCCGTGGTAGGGTAGTAATCAAAGCACAGTGGGAACTCACACGAGACAAATGACGATCTCAGGTCGATGAACTAACCTGTACACATGTCACCAGGGAACTGCTATCTGACGTCTGGTATAATCCCAACTAGCAGGTTCCCGGCGAGTCCTGTCCGGTGTACTCATAACCCAATGAGCACCTGTATACATCTTAGGTGAACCAACTGACACCAGTGGCTTGTGAGACCATCCACCGCCCCTCGTCGGGGTCTCGACTGTATACACTAGTCTACTCCGAAGTATCGATGCCCTGTCTCGAAACTCCCACGACTAGGGACCTATTAAGGATGTGCTTATAGACTCCAGCTCTCACTTATATGATCGCCCTCATACTGCTGGTTGTCAAGCAAGAATCCTAGGGGCTCTATCAACGTGTAATAGCGACTCATAAGGTCACCTAAAGCAGTACACGATGATAAAGATAAACCAGATAGCATACTATTGTTAGTTATATGTATGCCCCAGAGGCCATTACTGTACATAGGATGTATATTGTAGTGGATGCTGGGACATATATAGGGAGGACTTTCTTGCTCGACATGATAGTATGCTATCTGGTTACTCTTTACCTTAACGTGTGCTCAGATTGTCTCTCTATTACATGTTGGTAAAGCCCTTAGGATGTGTACTTGACTACCTGGACTATGATGCGGATCATACTAGTGGGGACATGGTAGTCCATAAGTACATCCTTCAAAGTCCCTAGTCGTGGGTGTATCGAGACGGGGCATCGATATACCAGAGTAGACTAGCGTGTACCTTCTCGACCCATACAGATGGGCGATGGATGATCCCATATCCATCGGTGTTTGACATCAGAGATGATATACGGGTGCTCAGTAGAGACTGGGTACACTGGACGGACTCGCCGAGAACTCCCAGATGGTATTATACCTTACGTCAGATGGCAGTTCTCAGGTGACACTGGTACAGAGTAGTCTGTTGACCCGAGATCGTCATAGAGTCTTGTGTGGTTCCCACTGTGCTTTGATTTCCATCTTACCACGTCCAAGAGGGCGTGCAAAACAGTGGTTTTTGGGTACAGTCCCGAGTCACATGGAGGCAATGAGCGATAGGAGGGGATTCGTCTCTCCCGGTATAGGGAGTTGATGTTGCACTGTGTTCGATTGGCTATAACAGGAAGTCCCTGGCCAGGGCTGATCAGAGAATTGCTGGTAAGTGTTACCAGTAGTTTCTCGACTCGTTATGAGCCTCATATCGACACGACTTATCGATCTATTGGGGTCTGACGTTTACCACCCCTAGGCAAGATATGCGACATATCAGACGATCAGACCGGACTGTACGGTAGTGTTACTCGTTAGATTCACTGGAGTGTGAGCGGGCTTGCTCATCGATCTTCTGATCGCTCAATACCCGGGTGGCCGTTACGTTTAGCAGACCGCTTACGGCTTATGGGTGTTTGATATGATCATCACCTACTGCCGGCGTATTGACGAGTCTTTAGAGTCCTACACAGAGGTTTCCTGGCTCAAGCGAAACGAAATAGGAGCGCATATGAGATATGTGCGGGACCGAGAATAATGCGTGTATGTGATACCGTATTCCATTCTCGTGATGAATGTATCGATTGGTTGTATGCGATATAACCTAGTTATCGATTCAAGCGTTGATTCGATAAGACGATACATAAGATACTAGTCGGTTATATGCGATATGACTGGATCGTTAAATCAAGTGTTGATTTAATGATTTAATGTATAATTATATATTTGATATATTACTTTGCATTAACTAGTATTGGTTCACTTTAAATGGATTTTCTCACTTGATTTGTGCACATTGTATATGTGATATACTTTTGTACACAAGATTGTATCATGTTTGATGATGCATGCTAACTTGGGTTTGTGTAAAGACTAAACCATGGTTATTTGAATGGTTAGGGTTTTGTTTTCTTTTTGATTTATCTTATTTAGATATTCATATTGAAAATGATAAGCATAAAAGGAAAATGGTGGCTTTGTTTGTTTTCTTGTTGAAGCTTCTTGAACATTTGACCAAAGTGACCATTTTGTCTCATGCTTAACCCTAACCACTCCATTTAACCCTAGTCTATTCTCTACACCTAACCAAGGTTAGGATATGATAAGTATTCATATTATTATTCATTTTAGAGAATACTTATGATATTCTATCTTCTTCTTCTTCTTCTTCAAGATGAAGAACCTTGAGTCCATCAATGGTGATTGATAAAAACAAGTGAGAAATCCAATTCTAAAGTCTACCCACTTCCTATTTCTTCATCCTCTACCTCTTGCCAAGTAGTAGAGTGTGTTTTCTTCACAAGTTTCTTGACTTGGTGAAGTTGGAGCTTGATCTAGCGATGCCTCGACGTAGATCATCTTCGGCACGTCGTCGATGACCTAGCCCGTCCATTCTCCGATGAAGCCGACGCAAGAGCCCGGATTTCGATTTGGACAGCGAGGAGACTTCATTGCGGAGCTATGGAGGTGGAGGACCGGATCTTCAAAGGTTGTATTTCCGCACTTTTAGTTTAGTTGTAAACTAGTTTCATGTTTCTCATAGACATCTAGCTAACGATCCGTAGTCTAGGGTTTCTCGGCACCGTAATTTTTGAAATTGGCATGGTTGATGCCTTGTGAGACCTTCTTGGTGTGCCTAGGAAGCCTACAGTGGTATCAGAGCCTAGCTAGACCCTTAGGTGAAGTCTAGACGACGTTTGAATCCCGATCGAACCCGAAACCCCATTTTTCCCATGCTCTCTGTCCTTTTTTCAAAACTGTGCATTTTTCCACATTAAAATTATGCAGAAAATTAAGCAGGGTTTTATATGAATTACTGTGAAATACGGGGGCCTAATTCAATTAAACCACCGCGGAACCGCGGCACGAGCTTGGCATGTGCGGCGGTTCCGCGGCCGTATGGTCTCCTCTTGCGTTGACTTTTGCACAGTAATTCCTATTTAACAGTGATGAGTTCTCTGGGTATTTTTAATATTTATTCAAGAGTTGAATAATCTGCGATGTTTTGGAGCTTCGATGATTCGATCGGGTTTATCAGATTTTGTCTATTTGGCTTTCCGGATAAATTTTAGAATATGTTAAAAAGTTCGACCGGATATAAATACCCAATTTTTTCCCTGTCGGGAAATTTCCAAGTGTTGGATTTTTCCGTGGTTTAAAGACGTTCTAAGTAGTGCAAGTAACGCGATGGACCCTCTAGAAGACAATAAACCATAACTCGATTATGTGACCGTCTTGAACTGCACTTTGAACCTTCGGGTTTGGGACAGTACGGCGTGCCACATGTGAGGCGTTGGCTTGACCCTTCTACGGCTGGACCGTTGGTACTGAGGCACGAACTGAATGTTTTTAGACTTGTTTCATGTGTTGATCTGTATCGGGAAAACTTGGGTGTTCGATTGTTCGATCGGAAAGTTTAACATTTTCTGTTTATCCGGAATGTGATACAACAATTGGAATTCACAAAAGTTATGTGATAACTGAATGAATATTATAAACATAGCAGTTTAGTCTCACTTGATCGGTTGCCACGGAATTTTGATGTGATCAAAAGTCCGTCGTAATCACGTAGCGTACGCGGATACTCGCCGGGTAAACTTAATAGACAGCTTCACTCCATTGCCCCGACCAAGTGACTGTAGGAGAACCCCGTCGCCGAAAGCATCCGTCCGGGTGCTCGCGGTAGCGGTGTTCCGCCTTGGTGCACTTCGTCGACGGCATCGGGGGTGCGGCCGCCTACTAAAGTTTGCGACGAGCATTCGATCAGGATGTCGGGAATCTTGTTGAATTTCCCGACTTGATATTGAAAAGAGTTTTCGATTTTGAGACTAAAATGCGGGGTTTATAAATGTTAGGCATGCGATGTCTAAGTAATTCATTTGGTCAGGCATGCGATGTCTGAGGTGGTTGCGGATTCCAACTGTTGTAGTTTTACACTTTCTTTTCTGTTACCGTAAGTGTAATATGTGATATCGCCGGTTTCGTTGCTATATGTCAACGACAATTGGGATGGACATATTTACTTACGTTGATGACATGTGATGTTATGTGTTGCTGAATATGTTATATTGGATCGTCGTGTTCGAATAGCCGGGGGTTTTTATGTGAGATGAGTGTTTTTCATTTTCATTCATGTAAAAACTTGTATGTAATATTCTTTTATTGGGGCACTTCCAGGTAGCGGAAGATGTCACCGTTTGTATATTATTTACTTTTCTGCACTAGGATAGACCCAAGGAGGAGGGCACAAGTAACCGGGTTCTGGAGTCCAGTGGGAGACCAACTCGAGGAGTCGAGTCCGGGTCTCCTAACTCTAGAATTGGTAGGGTTGCTTGCCGCTCTCGTAGGGGTCTAGGGGTGTGGGTTTGGCTATTCATCACGACCGTGGAATCCGTGTTTTATACTGTCTCGTATTGAAAACACGGACGTCTTTGTATATCCAATATTTCATATGTTTCTTCTGCTGCGATATCTGTGATGTGATCATGTGATGTTCTGTGATAGATACAGTATATAGTATATATGATATATTATATAGACGTTACTTATGTTTTACACCCGCGCTAGCCCTGCCCCGCTCTGCCGTTAGTTACCTAACCTAACGGTGCACGAGGGGACATCGAGGCGAATGCGGATGGCATAAGTGTACGTCGTATTTATCTGTGATGTTTAGGTACTTAAATGATGGGACTTCATTAATGAGATTAATGAAATAAAAGAAACCTAAGATGTTGTAGAATCGAATTTCAAAATAAAACAGGTAGCTACAGTTCTTGCTTTGCACAGCGGTATATATGATATATCCTGCACCTTATTCGATAAGGAAAGGACCGAGATCCATTCACCGGGAGTGACTCCTTTAGCAATAACTGGCAGATGCTACACCCTCGGTTTGTCTTTTGATTGCTTTTAAGAGTTTTTGCTTTGCACAGTGATATATATGATATATCCCGCACCTCATTCGACGAGGAAAGGACCGACGATCCCTTCACCGGGAGTGACTCCTTTAGCAAAACTAGAAAAGCATCAAAAGCACTCCATTTTTAAAATCATTTGATTCTACAATGATATCGAGTTCATTACGCAATAGGTTTTCAGAAAAACCTGTCGTAGCCCTCCGTCATTTCAGATAAGTCCTATTTAGTATTCGTGCTACGTTTGTTGGCCTGCGTCAAGGCGTAGTGTGCGGTAGCTAACTAGTATTTATCTGCTTATGCATATGATGCAGATTGGATTAGGGTAGTCGTGCGACTTTGTTGGCCTGCGTCAAGGGTTGTGCGGGTGGGTTTAATTCAATCAGGAAATGACGGGTTGAACTTGACTAGCGGACTATGGTTTGTTGGCCTGCGTCAAGGTCATAGGACGCTAGGGGCAAAATATGATCGGGAATTTCAAGTGTTGAAATTTGCAATGAGATTGCATACCTTCTATGAGATAGTTGGATCCCGATACCCGCTGCGAGTAATTGTTACTCCTGGGAGAGTTTTACACATTACAATTAGCCGATCAAGTAGGTGTCTAGAAAGGTGTCAACGGGGTTACGCCTCTGGGAAAACGAGGTTTACATTAATTAGGTTCGTGCGAAAGCACGGGGGACCTCCCTCAAAGTACCGACACTGGCCTGGCTGAAAGATTGGCGAACTTGTAGTGTGTAATTAATCCCGGCTAGTCTTTCCTTTTAGGGTTTGAAGGAAGATTTGATAAAAAGCAGTGGGAGCCATCCTGATTAGATAAAATAATAACCAATCTATTCTTGTAAGAGCGCACGCTGAGTGTTTTCTTCTCTCTCTCTCCTGGTAGCGACCATATCACGCCTTAATCAAGATAATAATATGGATTATTGACCGAACCCGCTTGTTATACTGAGCTGGGGAACGTTGGTCCCGCTCCTACTTATAAATGTTATAAGACATAGCAGGAAATTGGGGAATACCAGATTTCCCGTGCCGCCCAAACGAAGAGTGTGCATGCTGATGCATCATCTTCGGGTGTGTTCATTACAAAGAACTGTTTCTCAGTATCCTCTGCATCCTAAGTATATGATACTGGATCAGGATCCCAGATATGTAATCTGTTACATAGGGCTACAAAAAGGTAGAAAAACTGAGAACGGGTGAAAAGTTTCATGAGGCAGAAAATGGGGCAAGTGTTGCAGCCAAGTCTGTCGGTCACTGTCACCCTGTATTACCAATACATTGATTCTGAACGAATGTTATTAGATACCGAACCTGATATACAAAATCATATCACTCTCTTTATTAGTAAAGAAATGATAAAATTTTGTATTGTTGGATAATGTTTTGAACATTTCCTATATCAAAAGTTGATCGGATCAGGCACGTTATCTAAAAGCATTAATGTTCTAAATCAAACTACAGTTCTTAGTATACATGAACACACACAAGAGAAAGAGTTCAGAAATGGACAAATCCTTCTTGAGGTATTGTAGACTAGGTCAGATCAATATGACCCGACTAGCTAGAGTTACATTTAGATGCATATTTAAATTAGTTTGAATTTACATCTTGTGAAACTCGCCAGTCATGTCACAAAGATAAGAAGACCATAGCTCTGTTTACTGGAAACAGAGAAAGAGTTAGTGAACTCTTGGGATGATACATGTTTGATGTATGTAGGTCCCCGGTCTACACATGCCAAGACCGGTTCTTTGTACTTCATTACATTCTCTGATAATCTCTCGAGATTCAGACATATGTTCCTGTTGAAACACAAGTCCGAACCTTTTGAGATATTCACAAAATATAAGAAAGAAGTAGAGAACCAAAATATGGGTATAAGTATTATGTCCTTTGATATGATCGAGAAGGAGAATACTTGTGCATGGAATTCCTGGACTATTCTAAAGGAGAATGAGATTCTCTCTCAGCATTACTCCTCCGTATACACCATTGCACGATGGTATGTCGGGGCGGAGCAGATACACCCTATTTGATATGGTGTGCTCTATGATGAGTGCTACTGAGTTACCTTTTTCCTTAGGGGGTTATGCACTTGAGAAGTTGCATACCTATTGAATAGGGTTCCAATCAAATCAGTTGCCTACCGCTTCATATGTGATATGGAAAGGGAAGAGCCCATGTCTTAAGCTAGTTAAGATTTGGGGTTGTCCGGCCTATGTCTAAAAGCATAATCCGGACAAGCTCGAGGCAAATTCTGTTATGTACAACTGGAAATGTTCCAGCTATACAAACTGCAGCTGATGATTTGACAGAACCAAAGGATTCAGTAGATTCCAATGAACCTCAGCCTCTCCGCCGATCTAGTAGGGTTCCTCACCCACCTGAGAGATACTTCGGTTGCTCTATGACAGTGGGAGCGAGGATTGCATTATGAGATGATGACCCAACTGGTTTCGAGATGGCCATCAGGAGTAAGACTCTGTAAGAATGGCTGGATGCTTAGTGATCTGAGATGGAATCCTTATACACCAACAAAGTATGGACTTTGGTTGCTATATCTGAAGGGTTAAATCCCCATCAGGAGCAAGTATATCTTGAGAAGATTACTTGGTGTACATGGAAAGGTTGAGACTTTCAAAGCTAGACTTGTTAAAGGTTTTCATCATCAACCAGGTGTGTAGAGTGGTGAAACCTTTTCATGTAGCTATGCTTAAGTCCATCCAGATCCTACTTGCCACGGCTACATACCATGACTACGATATCTGGTGGTTGGGTGTCATGACTGCTTTTCTAAATGATGTTTTAGAAGAGTGCGTCTATAAGTACACAGCCAGAGGGCCTCGTAGACAGTGGGAGCAGCGGAAACGTGTGCAAGATGCTTTATAGGATTAAAGCAGGCATCGCGGAGTTGGAACATCTGTTTTGATGGATTAGTCAAAGAGTTTGACATCATCAAAATGGTAGATGAACCTTGTATAAACAAAAAGGTAGTAGGGAGTATGGTGGTGATCCTCGTAGAGTACGTGGATGACATACTCTTGATAGGGAAGGAGTTTCCTATGCTACGCTCGATCAATCTCCGCTTATCACAAGGATTCTCCATATAGGATCAAAATGATACCTCCTAAATCCTGAGTTTTGGATCTATGAGATAGATTTAATTGGATGTTAGGATTCTCACTAGTTGTAGTGAGATGGTATCAATCGATCCTGGGGAGAATCACTGGAAGGGTTCCAGGGTGATAAAGACGACTGAATGTCAGTCGCAGGCATTGTCTTTACCCTCACTAAAGGGACGGTATGTTGGAAGAGTTCCAAGCTAGATACCGTGACATACTAGACGATAAAGGCAGGATACATAGCTACTAAAGATGCTACCAAAGAAGCTGTTTAGGTGTATATTGGTTCATGAGATGAACTATGTTCCTCCCATTGTGTGACAATGGAGTTGTGGCTTATGCCAAGGAACGCAGGTCCCATCAGTGATCCAGACATATTCTAAGGCAGTATCACCTGATCATGGAGATGGCTGATCTCTAAGGGATCGAGGTTAGGAGAGTAGACTCAGAGGACAACACGGCGGATCCACTCATGAAGGCCTATTCCCAGAGAGAGACTTTTATGGGATGGTTGAGTATGAGATACTACAACCACTGCTACAGATGGCCCTAGTGCAAGTGGGAGATTGTTAGTTATATGTATGCCCTAGAGGCCATTACTGTACATAGGATGTATATTGTAGTGGATGCTGGGACATATATAGGGAGGACTTTCTTGCTCGACATGATAGTATGCTATCTGGTTACTCTTTACCTTAACGAGTGCTCAGATTGTCTCTCTATTACATGTTGGTAAAGCCTTTAGGATGTGTACTTGACTACCTGGACTATGATGCGGATCATACTAGTGGGGACATGGTAGTCCATAAGTAAATCCTTCAAAGTCCCTAGTCGTGGGTGTATCGAGACGGGGCATCGATATACCAGAGTAGACTAGCGTGTATCTTCTCGACCCATACAGATGGGCGATGGATGATCCCATATCCATCGGTGTTTGACATCAGAGATGATATACGGGTGCTCAGTAGAGACTGGGTACACTGGACGGACTCGCCGAGAACTCCCAGATGGTATTATACCTTACGTCAGATGGCAGTTCTCAGGTGACACTGGTACAGAGTAGTCTGTTGACCCGAGATCGTCATAGAGTCTTGTGTGGTTCCCACTGTGCTTTGATTTCCATCTTACCACGTCCAAGAGGGCGTGCAAAACGGTGGTTTTTGGGTACAGTCCCGAGTCACATGGAGGCAATGAGCGATAGGAGGGGATTCGTCTCTCCCGGTATAGGGAGTTGATGTTGCACTGTGTTCGATTGGCTATAACAGGAACTCCCTGGCCAGGGCTGATCAGAGAATTGCTGGTAAGTGTTACCAGTAGTTTCTCGACCCGTTATGAGCCTCATATCGACACGACTTATCGAGCTATTGGGGTCCGACGTTTACCACCCCTAGGCAAGATATGCGACATATCAGACGATCAGACCAGACTGTACGGTAGTGTTACTGGTTGGATTCAATGGAGTGTGAGCGGGCTTGCTCGTCGATCTTCTGATCGCTCAATACCCGGGTGGCCGTTATGTTTAGCAGACCGCTTGCGGCTTGTGGGTGTTTGATATGATCATCACCTGCTGCCGGCGTATTGACGAGTCTTTAGAGTCCTACACAGAGGTTTCCTGGCTCAAACGAAACGAAATAGGAGCGCATATGAGATATGTGCGGGACCGAGAATAATGCGTGTATGTGATACCGTATTCCATTCTCGCGATGAATGTATCGATTGGTTGTATGCGATATAACCTAGTTATCGATTCAAGCGTTGATTCGATAAGACGATACATAAGATACTAGTCGGTTATATGCGATATGACTGGATCGTTAAATCAAGTGTTGATTTAATGATTTAATGTATAATTATATATTTGATATATTACTTTGCATTAACTAGTATTGGTTCACTTTAAATGGATTTTCTCACTTGATTTGTGCACATTGTATATGTGATATACTTTTGTACACAAGATTGTATCATGTTTGATGATGCATGCTAACTTGGGTTTGTGTAAAGACTAAACCATGGTTATTTGAATGGTTAGGGTTTTGTTTTGTTTTTGATTTATCTTATTTAGATATTCATATTGAAAATGATAAGCATAAAAGGAAAATGGTGGCATTGTTTGTTTTCTAGTTGAAGCTTCTTGAACATTTGACCAAAGTGACCATTTGACCAAAGTGACCATTTTGTCTCATGCTTAACCTTAACCACTCCATTTAACCCTAGTCTATTCTCTACACCTAACCAAGGTTAGGATATGATAAGTATTCATATTATTATTCATTTTAGAGAATACTTATGATATTCTATCTTCTTCTTCTTCTTCAAGATGAAGAACCTTGAGTCCATCAATGGTGATTGATAAAAACAAGTGAGAAATCCATTTCTAAAGTCTACCTTCTTCCTATTTCTTCATCCTCTACCTCTTGCCAAGTAGTAGAGTGTGTTTTCTTCACAAGTTTCTTGACTTGGTAAAGTTGGAGCTTGATCTAGCGATGCCTCGACGTAGATCATCTTCGGCACGTCGTCGATGACCTAGCCCGTCCATTCTCCGATGAAGCCAACGCAAGAGCCCGGATTTCGATTTGGACAGCGAGGAGACTTCATTGCGGAGCTATGGAGGTGGAGGACCGGATCTACAAAGGTTGTATTTCCGCACTTTTAGTTTAGTTGTAAACTAGTTTCATGTTTCGCCTAGACATCTAGCTAACGATCCGTAGTCTAGGGTTTCTCGGCACCGTAATTTTTGAAATTGGCATGGTTGATGCCTTGTGAGACCTCCTTGGTGTGCCTAGGAAGCCTACAACTATCATCTCGAGTAAGACTGTCCTACTGGGACAGGTCCTCCCCTCAATCATTGCAATCACGTGCCTGTGATCCAATAATTGACTCTGAGGGCACTATCTCCAACAATCTCCCACTTGCACTCAAGGCTAATTATTGCGATGTCGCATACTCACAGCCCGTGTGATACCGAACACCCAACTCCTCTACTAGTCAGTCTCACAAAGCTCGTTTGCGAAACTATTGCGTTCGAGGAATAGCCTCAGTGAGTGGATCCGCTCTGATGTCTCTCTCTATGTCTCTCTTTATCTCAAGTTCGCGGAGAAAGCCATCTCCCGAAATGAGCAATACCTGTCTTAGAATATATCTGGATGTCTGATGGGACCTAGCTCATAAATGAACTCCAAATCCAAACTTCTTAGACTGTATCGTCAACTGAACTTAATCAGTATCCTGCGCCATGCCTTCCCTCAGTATCCACCTGGACCACCTATCTAAAATACTGCCCCTCGTCAGAGGGAAAACTATAACTCTGACAACCTCTCTGTCATCCAGGTCACTTTGAAAGCCTGGAATGATAACGGTCTCCCAAAGGAGAATGCTGTTATCATATCCCTAGAACTTCAACTTATGTTCTAAAACTGCCTCCGACTGTTTCTCCAGGATTGGATCAATATCAACTTATTGCACTTACTGCAAGAGCAACATCTGGTGTGGTACTTGACATCTCATGATTGACTCAATTGCCTAAGCAAGTGATCTGCCAATCATGCACATCCCTCTCCTCTTTAGTCTGTAAGACAGTTTTAGAGAGGGTTACTCCATTACCTGCAGGTGTACTACCGTGCCAGGAGTTGTCCATTCTAAATACTCTTAGAATGCTGTCAAAGAATCCTGATTGGGAAACCACCCAAATCTAGATCTAAAACCATAGATCTAGTGACCAGAATGTATGATATAATATCCAAGTCCTATGTGGAGAAACCACTGTGTGACAACCAAAGTATAACCGACCGTAGTATAGGAATATCACTTCCTACTCTGTGCATGTCATCCAAATACCAGGACATCACACCCTACTACCTTCTTAACAGATCCATCCCCTATTCTGATGAAGTCAAACCTATGACTGTCACATCAGAAATAGATGATCTATCTCCGCTATATCTGCTTTAGTCTATAAATAGACATAAGCCTGATGCCCACCAATGCTTCTGCTGCTCCCACTGACTACGACAACCCTCTGGCAGAGTCATATAGACGTGCACTTCTAAAGCTAGTTTAGAACGACGCTATACTCATCCTGCTGCCGGGTCTCACAGTCTGGAACAGCAGCAATGGTAAGTCTGGGTAAACAAGAACCTCCCTGCCACCGTCCTTGAGCATACCGAAGTACCTCTCGAGCGCCTGAGGTTACCCACCAAATCTGCGGAGTGGCCAATGGAATGTCAAACCAGATTAAATCTTTAGGTTCTTGTCAAATCTTCAGCAATCGTTTGCGGTTCTGGAATCACTTCCAGTTCTACCATACTCCCACTACTGTTTTCTGAAAAAATCCATTTTTAATTAAAACTGTGGCGAGTCAAGAACAATATCACTATTGATCTTCCAGATGGTGGAAAATCAACCATCGTCATAGCCCGGGTCAACCCACAAACAGCCATTACAGAAACGTGCCTTGAGTTATCCGGAGTCTGGTTTTAAGCATAAGCCGGACAACTCCCCGTATCTTAACATCGTTAAGATATGAACTGTTCTATATCCAATATAGAAACAGAGGCACCGATTTAATTGAACCAGATTCAAATCATGCAGCTGTCTCCAGTACATGTCAACTAAATGGAAGGAGGCTGATCAGCGTTACTCAACTTAGGAGTACTTCCAATTATGAGTAACCTGAAAGAGAAGCAAGTTCTCTTAATAATTACTATCAACTGAATACCATATACAAGTATCTACATCTTCGATCACCTTGAAGAATCCCGATGCTTGCAATATCTGGTTCTCTACTTTATTCTTATACCTATAACTCCTCAAAACTTAGACCCTGTGTTTCTACGAAACACATGTATAAGAACTAGAGAAGTCATAAGTAAACAGAATATAGTACGAGGACCATCCCCTCTGTCCTAATGGACACTGGATAATATACAATACTCTGTATAAGTCCCCTGAGTCTAGTGACTCATTCACTGTGTGTCGTAGGTTGAAAACTGTACTATGGTTATGAAGAATCACACCGCTGTTCAATGCTCCTTACCTAACCATCCACTGATATAGGTAAATGTCATAGACATAATTTCAAAAAGGTATATCTCACTCTATAAAAATAGACGTACAAATATATCAATTTGAAATTGGTGCATAACAACGGATATTCAAAACCAAATATTTGCCGTCCGGCAAACAACCCAGGTGACTTCCTCAAATATCACCAATTACAACGAATTCCGATATAATGAGGATGATCACCTAATTCCCAATAACTTACTCCCACTCATCATCTGTAAAACCATACAGATGTGAGAATCCAACCTGGTAAATACATACCTTGGAGCAAGTGTCTAATCGGGAAATCAGTTTTCTTTTAACAGTACACAGTGAAACTGAAACATTGAAATGTTTCGATGGGGTATTCTTGTATTCCTAGTAATGCCTCTTCCATTATCCAGATTCACAACTGTAACCGTATAATTCTTTGTCACTTCTCTAAATCCCTTTATATGTCTTTAGTCATTACCATCTGCACACCCCTTTAGGCCAAATGGTTTTCTTCCTTCCCTACCGTTCGGCACCAGCCTATGGTTTGGAAGAAGACTATCGAATAAGCATAATGGGTGTACTGTCCTAATCCTAGGAACACTCGCAACGCGAGAGAAGGTGAAGATAAAAGACACCTGAATGTACTTTATTCCTATTTCTCCTGAACCAGGATCCATCCCTGAACTGGAACAAGTTCCTTTCGAGTTCGTATATAACCATACGATGGATTATCCAATAAACTGGGATCTTCGTAGTGATACGGAGTGTCCTGGAGAAATACAAAGGTGATTTAGGATTGGCGAAGAAATACTTGGTTTGGTCGTGAATAGCAGTCGCAATTCACATTGCCCTCTTACTAATCCCTTTCTTTGTCTTTACGTAATACCTTCTGTACACCGTTTAGGCTAATAGGCTTTCTTCATTCCCTACCGGTCGGCACCTGCCTATGGTTTGGAAGAAGACTATCCAATTTGTGTAAAAGGTGTACTATCTCATAAACCAAGGAGTACTCACAATCTGAGAGAAGGTAAAAGGAAAAGACAACTGAATAGTCCTATTCGTTTTCTCCAGAACCAGAAACCATCCTCGAATTCCTTCGAGTTCGTATATAACCATACGATGGTTTTGTCCAATGGAAGTGGACGTTCGTAGTAATACGGGGTGTCCTGGAGAAAAGGGTAAAAGTAGGAGTGGCAATGAGGTTTGCAACTCTGACAATTCAAAAGCCAGTGTTAAGAAGGTTCGGTCAACTTGGTCATTGAGTCATAGTCTAGGGTCGAGTTAATGGTCGCTGCCAAAGAGAGAGGGAAAAGAAACACTCAGCGTGCACTCTAACCTAGATGAGAATGGTTATCACTTTATCTAATCTGGAAACCTCCCACTGTAACGTCAAACTCTTCCCCAAACCTGAAAGAAGAATTAGCCGGGATCACCCGAGGTGTAAACCAACTCATCAGTGGGAATCGGGATCCAACTATCATCGCATGACAACGCGACGGAATCCGCTCACGTTATCACAATCCAGAAGGTATGCGCATATCTGGCAAGTTTCAGTTCTTTTGAAACTCCCGATGTGGATTTTTGCCCCATGCTCTTATGACCTTGACGAAGGCCAACAAATCATAAATCACATGTCAAGTTCTACCCGTCATTATCCAGGTTGATTTGAACCCACCCGTACAAGCCCTTGATGAAAGCCAACAAGGCTATACGACTGTCCCAAACCAACGCATCTATCTATGCAGCAGAAAGGCAACAAGCAGCTACCATATACTATGCCTTGACGAAGGCCAACAAACATAGCATGAATACTACGTGCTACCCGCCTGAAATGACGGAGGGTTACGAATGGTTTCTGGCGAAAACCTTTAACGTAATGAACTTGATATCGTTGAAGGAACTGGATAGCTTTGAAAAATATAGTGACGAAAACCTTTGCTAAAGAGGTCACTCCCGGTGAAGGGATCTCGGCACTTTCCCCGTAGAATGAGGTGCAGGATATTGCAACTGAATACCACGATGCAAAGCAAAAGTAATCGGCTATAGTGAAGTTATTGCCCTGACGCAAACTTCTGTCCAAGGGGTCACTCCCGGTGAATGGATCTCGGCCCTTGCCTCGTCGACTGAGGAGCAGGATATTCCAACTGAATACCACTGTGCAAAACAAAAGTGAACGTCCTTGCAATAACAGCTTTTTGAAAAATGTTCCAACAACATCAAAATAGGTTTGTTTATCTTGCATTGATCCGAATCAACGCAGTCCCATCAATTGATCACACCACAAAAGAACGAAAATATACTGATGTACGTGTATGCCATCCGCATTCGCCACTGGGTCCCGTCATCACCCGTTAGGTTAGCTAACTAACGACAGAGCGGGGACTGGACTAGCGCGGATGCAAAACATATACAACATCTACTAGTATATATATATAAATAATTTTTGCTCAAGGCGTGATAAAATGCAACATTACAGAAATGTACAGCATCACAGAATAATACAGATATCTGGGATCCCCGGGTTTCACAGAGCCTCTACTGAAACCCGACGTTCCCCTGGTCGTGTGGATACCCTGTGCAATGAAAATCCTAGACCCCTACGGGCGCGGCAAGTTACCCGCCAAAACCTGAAGCGAGGCAGCCCCCTTCAGCAACATGAATGGACCACCCAGCACTTCACGGAATCCGGTAACTTGGGCACCCCTCCTGGGTCAAACTATACCCCCTACGAGTGCGGCGAATAGCCCGCCAATTCTAGAGTAAAGCCCCCTCCGTCTCAATGCCATGAGATGCGGGCTTGTTGCCCTCTAGAACCCGGCTATCCGTGCACCCCTCCGCGGGGTAATCCTAGTACAGAAAGTAAAATATACATACAACGGGTACATCGACCTCGACCTGGTCGTGCCCCAAAAGAATAATACAAACAGGCAATGACGGCAGTCCACTTGTCGGACGCTCGCTGATCAGTCGAAAATAATGTATTTTTAACACGGCAATTTCCCTAACATTTGCACTCATTTAGAAGTGTTCGGTATTCATATTTCACATATTAGCAAATCAGTCGTTAAATATCAGATTTCATGTGTAGAATTTTAAACCGACACTTTAAAGGAAATTAACCGCATTTCATGGCATCGCAGCATTTCTGTATTTGCGCAACACTTGTCTTGAGTCTGTGCAGGAAAATACGGAAGAAAAACCAAGAGCTGATCAAAATTACGCCAACTCAATGATTTCAGATCTGGTAGCATTTCAGAAGGAGATATTAAATTCAACACATGAAAACAAGGCCCAGATATTATATGGAGAATTACCAGAAAATATGGAAGCCCAAAGCCCACAAAGAGACACGGATCCGCGGCCATAGCCTGCTTGGGCCGCGGATCCGCGGCGGTTCCAAGGATTCACCTCCACATTTTCAGTGCAAAATTCATCTCTCAGGGCCCACATTCATTTCTGATGTGTCAAATTCCATAATTCTCGCGAAGCTACTGCCAGATCAGCAAAGATCATTAAGCAAAGCTAATCCTAATTAAGCTCCTAACTAACCTCTTCTAGAAGCTCCCTCCTAACTAATCACATCTAGAAGCTTCTCCTCTAACTAACTTTTGGAGGGAAATTCAAATTTCCTCAACAAACTTTAGGAGGGAAACTTAGAAATTGAAATCCTAGATCTAGGGTTTAGATGGCTATAAATAGGAACCTAGATCTAAGGGTTGAGGTTGTTCATCATTAGTTGAATCAATCTTTAGGTAATCAATTTTAGCTAATCTTTAGTCTTCTTCAATTCTTCATCTTCTTCCACAAGTCTAGTGACAAGGCTTGTGCGAAACCCTAACCCTAATTCCACTCCAAATTCAAGATCCCGAGTACCATTCAAGCAAGAAGCCCTTCAACCTTTTAAGAGCCGAGCCGATCTCCAACCGAGCAAGTGATCCAAGCCGATCCGCGACTCACGGAGCCGAGCGAAGCCAAATCGACGATCGAGTTCTTCCTCTTGTAGTTCTTGAGCGATTGTAATGAAATTGTTGATATAAATAAAAGGTGAAATTCTTTAATCTTGCTTTCTTTAAATTCTTGCATCATGATTCGATCTCAATTTGTAATTGTAGTTCTTGTTGTGATGTTTGAGTAAAACTCCGCTCGTCAAGGAGTCGAGACGATCAATAGAATGATGATGTAACAAATCTTAAAATGGTTCTTGAGTCCTACGAGTTTTGTAAACCCTAGCAAGTTCAAGAATCGATGACCTAGTTTCGTTGCGATGCTTTCTTGATTGTGATCGCTCGAAATTAGGGATCTATGATCGTTTCTTGAATTTACTAGAGGCTAGAATATGAATAATATCGATGAAAGAACAAGGGATGAGATGAAACCCTAGTTTCACTAGAAACCCCTAATTCTTGTCGATCATCATCGATCTAGTATCAACTCATCGAAGGATAAGAATACGACATTATAAGATTACATCACATCTATAGATCCGATCGATTCCTACGAGCCTCATTTCGATTCTTGATATTTGGTTTGGAAAAATCAACAAACTATCAATTCTTGATTCTATCTTTTTCTTTTATTAGATCTAGATTTTCTAATTCTTGAGCATCAATTTTAAATCATGAATTGTTTGTTTTGTTTTCTTTAAAGTTTCGACTCATCTAATTCAAAAGACGAACGATTACACTTTCCCTGTGGACGATCCGCACTCACTAACAATCTACATCCGACACCGTAGTTGATTGCGGTCAAATAATTTTTGGTTGTGATTTCTATACAATTTCCAACTACACAATCCGAAATCTATTCAATCAAATGGCGCCGTTGCCAGGGATAGTTCGCTAATTGTTCGTATTTTGAAATTTGAGTTGAAAAATTTATTCCATTATAATTTTTAGATCTAAACTCGCACAAACCCTAATACGTGTATTGTAATTTGATTGCGAGGAAATCTGGAATCATTGGAGCTTGGATAAAATTTTTCTGAATATTCCAGAGAGCTAGGGAAGTTAACAGGAGCCCTCTGTAGAATTTTCATTCAGTGAACAGTGAAATTGGCCGGCTTTCCGCGGCATTTAGGAGCTAAGACCGCGCTTCCGCGGCGATTCTGGTAGTTCACTGCTCCAAAATTTTTCTGGTAAATCCTCACTTTCTTATCTCTTCCCAAATCTGCTTCAATTAACATTTTGTGCAGGTTTCTTTGCAAATAATCGCAGCGCCGCAAAAGCAAAATAAAATTTGTGCGTGTTTTGATTCTTTTGGTTGTTTGCATATTAATACGGAATTTAAGGGGCATGACCAAATCCAAATTAGGTGGGAAGTTCATTACCCTTTCTAAGCCCCGAAAATCGCAAAACTTGCATCCGCATTGACCCACATTAACTAAAAAAATATCTAGAGATGACTCTAAGGACCGTCGCGCTCAATTAGGACAGAAGAAGGCCGTGGGTAATTCATTGCTTATCCGCGTTTTCTTGTGGTGCCTAAGGCGAGTGTGTCTAAGGCTAGTGGTTTTTAATTAGGCCCACTACTTACGTAGTGGAGTACCTTTCCACTTACCTGGCACTTATCCGGCCACAGGGGAACAAAGAGGCAGTGGAGGATTTATCCAGCGACTTGTCTTTTGGCAGTTAGGAGCGGTCTAGAGCCGGACCTAGGTGACCACTAGAATTAGGGTTTTGCTTGTTGCCTTTTGGGATTTGCATCATATTTTCAAAAATCCGTCCACTTTTCAAAACAAACACCGCATTCATATCATTTCCCCTAATTATAAATTCACGCTGCCACTTGTACTAACCCTTTTTAGTGCAAGATAGGCTAGACACGGGTTTCTAGTGCCCGTTAGTCCGCATTTCCCTCATCGACCCAAAAGTCGGTATTTCTAGATTTACCTTTCTTTTACCCACCACCACACCCACATCGATGGATCCACCTCTATTGAACTTCTTTTCCACTACTCTGCCGCCGTCCGTTGGTGCGCAGAATCCACCTCGCATCTCTCTCCAAGAGAGGTGCTATCCAACACGAGGCCCACTTTCTACCTGTCTTTCCATTCCATCAGCCAACGGGGAAAATTTTCAGATTAAACCCCAATACATCAACCTTCTACCAAAATTTCACGGTCTCGAGTCTGAGGATGCATACGTGTTTATCACGAAATTTGAAAATGTATGTGCAATGATGGGTACCTCACAGTTGTCTGTGGATGCTTTGCGTCTACGTCTTCTCCCATTCACCTTGTGCGATTTAGCCGAGAAGTGGCTATATAACACTACCGCACATTCCATTTCAAATTGGGATGAATTCTTCAAATCATTCCTTAAGAAATTCTACCCACATCAAAAGACAGCTCGAGTCCGTAGCGAAATCTATCAATTCACCCAGCTTCCAAATGAACCATTTTCAAAATGTCTTGAACGTTTCAAGGATCTGTTAGTCCAATGTCCACATCACGGCATCCCGAGATGGGAACTGTGCCGAATCATTTATGAGGGCATTACTCCTTACACAAGACAGACCCTTGAATCCATGTGTCAAGGCAACTTCATGACCAAAGATGATGGGGAAGCCTGGAACTTTCTAGAAGATTTCGCTGAAAAATCTTTACAGTGGGAGGGTTTGAGTCAATCGTCTAGGGATGGCAATGATGTTTCCATAGGAATTAGAGCTGAAATTTCAGCTTTACACAAGAAATTCGATGCTATGGAAAAAAATATTTTAGCCGCCGCCATAAGTCAAATATCACTCTCCAAAACTGTATGTGGCTGCTGTTCTAATCCGTCTCACTTGACGGAAGAATGTCCGTTTCAAGGTCATGAGCATACCAATGCTGCATTTCAAAGACCTAGAAACGATACATCTTCCTCCACATATGATCAGGGTTGGAGGAATCACCCTAACTTTGCTTGGAACCAATCACAATCTCAAAACACGGTTCCAACCCAACACAATTTCCAAAGGGTTCCTCTACCACAACAGCAACCACCACTTCAATTAAGTCAGCACCCCTTCCAAGCACAAAATTTCCAAAATCCGGCCAACACTTTTGCACCACATGAAAATCAATTGACCGGTACAGATAATACCTCTGCACTAGCACAAACCTTGGATACTTTCATGAAACAATCCATCCAAGGGACGGCAAGTTTGCAATCTTCCGTCGAGAATGTGATAAAGATCATTGTCTCTCAAAATGAGAATATCAAATCGATGGAAGAACAAATTGCACAACTAAAAGCCTAAATACGTGCAAGAGAGAAAGGGAAACTTCCAGCTCAACCTTTACCCAATCCTGGCTATTCACATCATGTGGATGCACTCACGTTGAGATCTGGAAGAGTGCTTGACCATCACCTTGGGGAAGAGTTTGATGATACTGATAAATCAATCAATAAAACCCCGGCTGAGACCTTTCCTCACACACACACTTCTAGTTCTGATCCTTGTTCTTCTACCACACACCCTTCTTCCGAGCCTATTCTTCGTTTCCCAAAAGGCTCGCCACTTTAGCCCACCTCTTTTACTCCTTCACGGACGATCCCCACTTCTATTCTGGGATCGGTTCCACACACAATTCCTTCTCCTATGATGGACCCAGCGCTTATTGCTAAAACACCTTATCCTAATCGGTTAAGGGAAAACACACCGAGTCCACACATGGAGAAGATTATGAACATTTTTAAGCAAGTTAACACCAACATCCCTCTCCTAGATGCCATCCAACAAGTTCCGTCCTATGAGAAAACTCTTAAGAACTTGTGCACTAGGAAGAGGAAGACTCAAGTGCCCAAGAATATTTTCATGGAAAAGACTGTAGACACGGATTTCCCCCAACAATTACCGAAGAAACGTAAGGATCCTGGATATCCTACTATTTCCATTTTTATTGGGGAAAAACACATTAACCGTGCTCTACTAGACCTTAGCGCTAGTGTTAACTTGCTTCCTTACTCAGTCTATGAGCAACTAGGTATCGGAGAGTTGAAGCCAACCCATTACACTCTCCAGATGGCTGACCGATCAATCACCAAACCTAGGGGTGAACTAGAGGATGTGTTAATAAAAATCGGGGAATTTATATTCCCTGTGGACTTTATTGTAATTGATACACAGCCTGTAGCGAACCCACAAAATCAAATTCTGGTGATTTTAGGTCGCCCCTTTTTGGCCACTTCCAATGCAATAATCAACTGTCGTAACGGTTCTATGACCCTATCTTTCGGGAATAGGCCAATAGAGCTGAACATTTACAAGTTGGGAAGTGTACCCTCCGAACCTACTGCTCAGGTCTGTTCTGTCGACTTAATGGATGTCGAAAGCAGCGAATTTGATGATCCTCCTGTTATCGATCTTAACTCTTTTCATACGTTATTGTTTGACTCAACTATGTATCATACACATACGGACTCTTCCACCGAGACGTCCGGGTCAACAACTAACACTGATTATGAACTGCTTTTAGAGTCTGAAGATCACCCCGCGCTTTGTGATGACATTATTCATCGGGGTATTGATGGAACTTTTGAGGAGATCTTCGCTGATGAACTCGCATTTTTAAATGACACGGGTGTTGAGATGAATCATCTCCCAATCAATGAAAGTGAACCTCCACCCCTTCTTCTGAACTGTAAAAAGAATGCGAGTAATCCATCATATTCACTGCATCGTCTCTCCAATATGAGACGCACACACATTCTATTCCACCCCTTACCCTTTCCCCACGTTTTCTTCCACCAACCAAAGCACTGCATTGATAAAATTTTTGAATGGTTGGTGTTGACATTCGGTCTTTGCAAAGCTTGGTATCGACCACTGATTTTTGACCCCCTCATGTGATTTTCAAAGAATAACATTGCATAATTCAAGTTTGGGGGGGGGGACATTTTTTCTGGCTCTTGAAAAGAAAATTTTTACAAAATATTGAGCCAAAAATAAGTTTGGGGGAGGTTCTTCACTTAAATATTTTGTCCCCACTAATAAATTCCTCCCAAGCTTACAGGTTTTTCAAGATTTAGCAGATGGCAACAGTGAGGACACTGTTGAAAACAAGTTTGGGGGAGGTTTGTGCTTATTTTCGCATCATTTGCATACCATTTGCATAAGCACAAAACATTTTCGATAACCCATAAAAAATTTAAAAATTTTCGAAAAAATAAAAAATATTTTTGTACATAAATAAGATAATAAAAGTTTAGATAGTGAAAAATTACATCCATGAGTTTAGAAAAATTTAAGAAAACTAAGAAAATTAGAAGTTTTCTTATACGAACTAGTAATAAGTAGTTATGAGCCGTTGTCCTAAGGGTTAGTAAGATGAAAGACGTCACTAATCTGAGGATAAAAATAAGTCTGAAAAATAGTTTCTATTCTGAAAGCCAAACATTTGGAACGTTGATACCCTGCTATTCGCACTTACACACGTCTTGAAGCCTGGGATAGTAGAGGATACCTTGAAATGCTCTTGTCTTAAAGCCAAAAGTATGAAGGAAATAAAAAAAATGAAGAAAATATAAAGTGGTGAGAAATATGGACACTGGTTTTGTTATCACCGAGGGCAATAAAAAAATATATAGCGAGGGTGCTTCTTCACCTAGTGCCCTAAGGCAACTGGTCTGAGAGTCACTACTATGCTTGAGGTGGTGTAAGACGAGGAAAATACACCAAGTAAGCAAGCACATGAGTAATCGGTCGGTTAGTACCTCAAGAAGTATTAACGGTCGCATGAAAGTGTGTGAGCAATCTCATCTAAATATTCATTAATTAAAAAGTACTGAGGCTGATGGGCAAGAGTATGATAGCTTGAATTGAATTCTCCGGGTGTAGGGATGTCTTTTACACACACGCAGGGTTATATGATCGATGTTTGGAAGAAAGATAGGAATGAAGAATAAGACGATGTTTTATTGAGGGAGGACGTGATTTCTGACATCTTTTCATGACCATTAAGATAGGGCTCATGACAACCGAAAAGCTAGCTTAGTTGGAAACCCTAGTTTTCAAGGCTTTTCTTTTACAATTCTTGTCTTTAAATGTAATATTCATGATCTTCCTTTTATTATTGGATTTTGTGGGTGTAATCCGCTGAAAACCCTCAGGGGACAACACTCCTCCTACTAGGGACACCTAGAGGTTTAAAGGCTTGTTGCACGTGCTCAGTGCAATCGTGTTGCCTACGAAAGTGTGCTAGTTAGTTTTTCTCTTTCTTTATTTTCTCCTTCTCTTTTTAATAAAACAATACACTCGAGACGATCGAAATTAAGTTTGGGGGTATTTGATCAGTCGAAAATAATGTATTTTAACACGGCAATTTCCCTAACATTTGCACTCATTTAGAAGTGTTCGGTATTCATATTTCATATATTAGCAAATCAGTCGTTAAATATCAGATTTCATGTGTTAGACTTTTAAACCGACACTTTAAAGGAAATTAATCGCATTTCATGGCATCGCATCATTTCTGTATTTGCGCAACACTTGTCTTGAGTCTGTGCAGGAAAATACGGAAGAAAAACCAAGAGCTGATCAAAATTACGCCAACTCAATGATTTCAGATCTGGTAGCATTTCAGAAGGAGATATTAAATTCAACACATGAAAACAAGGCCCAAATATTATATGGAGAATTACCAGAAAATATGGAAGCCCAAAGCCCACAAAGAGACGCGGATCCGCGGCCATAGCCTGCTTGGGCCGCGGATCCGCGGCGGTTCCAAGGATTCACCTCCCTATTTTCAGTGTAAAATTCATCTCTCAGGGCCCACATTCATTTCTGATGTGTCAAATTCCATAATTCTCGCGAAGCTACTGCCAGATCAGCAAAGATCATTAAGAAAAGCTAATCCTAATTAACCTCCTAACTAACCTCTTCTAGAAGCTCCCTCCTAACTAATCACATCTAGAAGCTTCTCCTCTAACTAACTTTTGGAGGGAAATTCAAATTTCCTCAACAAACTTTAGGAGGGAAACTTAGAATTTGAAATCCTAGATCTAGGGTTTAGATGGCTATAAATAGGAACCTAGATCTAAGGGTTGAGGTTGTTCATCATTAGTTGAGTCAATCTTTAGGTAATCAATTTTAGCTAATCTTTAGTCTTCTTCAATTCTTCATCTTCTTCCACAAGTCTAGTGACAAGGCTTGTGCGAAACCCTAACCATAATTCCACTCCAAATTCAAGATCCCGAGTACCATTCAAGCAAGAAGCCCTTCAACCTTTTAGGAGCCGAGCTGATCTCCAACCGAGCAAGTGATCCAAGCCGATCCGCGACTCACGGAGCCGAGCGAAGCCAAATCGACGATCGAGTTCTTCCTCTTGTAGTTCTTGAGCGATTGTAATGAAATTGTTGATATAAATAAAAGGTGAAATTCTTTAATCTTGCTTTCTTTAAATTCTTGCATCATGATTCGATCTCAATTTGTAATTATAGTTCTTGTTGTGATGTTTGAGTAAAACTCCGCTCGTCAAGGAGTCGAAACGATTAATA
The DNA here is from genome assembly GCA_030015575.1 of Agapanthus africanus. NCBI lineage: Eukaryota > Viridiplantae > Streptophyta > Magnoliopsida > Asparagales > Amaryllidaceae > Agapanthus > Agapanthus africanus. The sequence goes on from JASDDO010000004.1 coordinate 285,338,961, forward strand.
GAATGATGATGTAACAAATCTTAAAACGATTCTTGAGTCCTACGAGTTTTGTAAACCCTAGCAAGTTCAAGAATCGATGACCTAGTTTCGTTGCGATTCTTTCTTGATTGTGATCGCTCGAAATTAGGGATATACGATCGTTTCTTGAATTTACTAGAGGCTAGAATATGAATGATATCGATGAAAGAACAAGGGATGAGATGAAACCCTAGTTTCACTAGAAATCCTTAATTCTTGTCGATCATCATCGATCTAGTATCAACTCATCGAAGGATAAGAATACGACATTGTAAGATTACATCACATCTATTGATCCGATCGATTCCTACGAGCCTCATTTCGATTCTTGATATTTGGTTTGGAAAAATCAACAAACTATCAATTCTTGATTCTATCTTTTTCTTTTATTAGATCTAGATTTTCTAATTCTTGAACTTCAATTTTAAATCATGAATTGTTTGTTTTGTTTTCTTTAAAGTTTTGACTCATCTAATTCAAAAGACGAACGATTACACTTTCCCTGTGGACGATCCGCACTCACTAACAATCTACATCCGACACCGTAGTTGATTGCGGTCAAATAATTTTTAGTTGTGATTTCTATACAATTTCCAACTACACAATCCGAAATCTATTCAATCACTCGCCCCGCAATATCAAATGTACATATAAAACAAAACTGTACTAATATTGCATCCAGGCTATCCCCACGACCGATCCGCAACATCACAGCAAAACACAGAACATCAACGTGAATGTCACGTTCGCAAATCCGTCTAAAAGGGATATAGCAGATAGACTGAATTTACTGATCGAGTGACATTCACGGTCGCAGATATAATGTCAATACTGTGAACTAGAATGTTTAAAATATCCGATCGAACAAATATATCGAAGTGGGCCCCAAGCAATACTGTAGCACTTACAGAAAATCTGGGCCCAAAAAAGAATATCCCAAAACCCCTATTTCCAAGTCTAAAGCCTACTGGGAAATTTTGGTGCAGTGAGGACACTTTACCACCACGGAACCGCGGCCAAACCAGGGGTTTGGCCGCGTTTCCGCGGCCGTACTAAGCGATCACTGTATCAAATTTTACCAGAATTCTTATAATTTCTTGCATGTCTTTCTGCAATCATCTGAAAAATTTTTAGAGCTTAAAAAATTTCGACAGAGAACACATGCATTAAAAAATACGGTTTTTGGGATTTTGTTCGATCGAGTCTTTAAACATGCTAGAGCAAGCTAGGTAGGTTAATGGCGTGGCTCTGATACCAATGTAAGTCCGCGGCGGCGCCCCGGCCGTCGATCCGACGCCGGAAACGCGGAAACTAAAACTTTCAAAAACTATTGAACCGGCACCACCGCGCACTTTTCACCCGGATCGGGCCATTAACCTAGCAACTAGCAAACCAAAATAAGAGTAGAGAAGTATACGAAGCGATCCGTGTCCTTCGGTCTTCGTCTCCACTCCGATCTCCTGCGGAAACTCCGTCCATCACCTCCTCGTCGGAAAGGGCACCACGTAGACGGAATCTTTTACGGGCTCCCACCTCTTAACCGAGGCAACTCGGGCGTGAAGTTGGCTAGCCGACGCGTCCAAGATTTGCTGTAGATATAATGTAGTGGGTTGTCTCTTTGGAGGTTTTGAAGTTGCCCTTGGATGTGTAGGAGGAGAAAAAGACTTTTTGAAGAAAGAAGAATGGTGCTCTCTATTTTTCAAGGAAATGAGATGATAAAAATCACCCACCAAAAATAAATCTCTCTCTCCCTTCTCATAAGATATGGCCGGCCCTCTCTAGTGATGGGTGGGGTTTAAAGAATGGATTATTCAAGAGAAGAAAAAGAATAAGAATAACCATAATAATGTCACACCCACTCCTCATCTTATCTTATCACAAAACCATCACATGAAAAGCAAAGGAGTGGACACAAAAGGCATCTCATGATGAAAGAATAATCATGAAGCCACACTTATGCAAGATACCCCTCCACAAATAAGTTATTTGCAAACTTGCAAATAACCCCTCCACCACAAAAGTCCAGCCGAGAAGGAACAAAGGAAAACCGGCCGGAACGGAATGCAAACTGGCAACTTCAGAAAACTGATCCCGTAATAAATTACAGGAAAACCCCATTACTGCAAATACATGCCCGCATTTGTATTCCCACTGAACACAAACGCAAAGAGACAAAACTACACTATCTAATACTAGGATCCGGCTTAAGCCAAAGCTGGCTAGTAAAAACCCGTCCGATCACGATCCGTGCAATACCGCACGTATCTGATCGAACCCTGCCATATCTCCATACGGCCTCTATAGCGTTTTGCCCGAAACCTGAGTAGCTGAATGTGGTGGACTCTAAAGACTCGTCAATACTATGGCTATGGATTTAACCACTAGCACGTCAGAGCTATAAGCCAATACGTGACGGGCTACCAGGTATTGACCAAAAGGGACGTCGATGAGCGAACTCATCCTGACACCCTACTGAGCCTGTCAGTGACAATATCCGTACAGTCCGGTCCGTTCGTCTATGAGCATCGCATGGCGGGCCTAGGGGGTTGGTAAATGTCAGACCCCCAAAAGCGGTACAAGTCGTGTCGGAGTGTAGCCCAGAACACCCTGAGATACTACTGGAATACCTACCAGCAAATCTCCTGCCTTGGCCAAGGACTTTTCATGTTCTGGCTCTCCTAGACACAGCGCGACCTCACCCCCAATACCGGGAGAGACGAACCCCTGCAGATCCGCTCACTGCCTCCATGTGGCTCGGGACTGTACCCAACTAAAACCTGTTTGCACGACTCCTTTGAGCCGTGGTAGGGTAGTAATCAAAGCACAGTGGGAACTCACACGAGACAAATGACGATCTCAGGTCGATGAACTAACCTGTACACATGTCACCAGGAAACTGCTATCTGACGTCTGGTATAATCCCAACTAGCAGGTTCCCGGCGAGTCCTGTCCGGTGTAATCATAACCCAATGAGCACCTGTATACATCTTAGGTGAACCAACTGACACCAGTGGCTTGTGAGACCAGCCACCGTCCCTCGTCGGGGTCTCGACTGTATACACTAGTCTACTCCGGAGTATCGATGCCCTGTCTCGAAACTCCCACGACTAGGGACCTATTAAGGATGTGCTTATAGACTCCAGCTCACACTTATATGATCGCCCTCATACTGCTGGTAGTCAAGCAAGAATCCTAGGGGCTCTATCAACGTGTAATAGCGACTCATAAGGTCACCTAAAGCAGTACACGATGATAAAGATAAACCAGATAGCATACTATCATCTCGAGTAAGACTGTCCTACTGGGACAGGTCCTCCCCTCAATCATTGCAATCACGTGCCTGTGATCCAATAATTGACTCTGAGGGCACTATCTCCAACACGAAGCGGCTGGCCAAGTCGTCAGAACTGGATAACCTTATCCAGGCTGGTACGATCAAATCAAGTACCTGCCGGGATATATGATCCGTAAATTCCACGTGTATAAGGGGACAGGCAATCCCTATCAGCACGTCGCTCAGTTCAGAGCTCTATGTGGCAATACTGGAGGCGACGACAAACTGCTTAGTGGAGACAGCATTTGAATGGTACTCGGAGCTTCTGAATTACTCCATCAAAACATTTACAGAAATGGAGCTACTGTTTACGCAGCGTTCGCAAGCGCAAGCGAGCGTACCCCGATCACCGCATTAATCAATTCCAGGGTGAAGCCAGGAGAAACCTTGGTTCAATACGCAATTCAGTGGCGGAACCTATGGTCAAAATGCGGACAACGCATAGAAGAAGCTCCTGCCGTGGGTATGTTCGTAGGGACCCTTGATCTTAAGGCGATTATATCCCAATTTATGATGTTCTTCAAGCCAACCACCTTCCAAGCCTTGATTGAGAAGCTGGAACAAATGGATTAGATGGGCCATAGGCCGTCTTCTTCAAAAACGGATCTCCGGAATGAAAAGGGCAAAGGGAAAGCGAGCTTCGTTGCCAACGCTCAACAACACCCGAGTGACCCAAAACCGGTTGCTCGCCAAAGCAATAAACCATGATCCCTCGAAGAGAAGTTGAGATGTCCTTACCCGTTTCCTCGAGATAAGACGAGGAGAATGTTCGAACTGGCGGTGCGCAACAGGCTCATCACTCTGCCGGATCCGAGACGCCCACTGCAGCCTGGTGACGTCAATAGTCCCAACTACTGCCCCTACTACAGAGTAATGGGCCACCCAATCGAAGATTGCTACGTCTTTAAAAGCTGGGTTGAGGACCGATACCAAAAAGGAAATTTCGCGCTATCCGAAAACTGGAAGGTAAACCCGCCACAGCAGCATGCTCCTAAAAAGGTAGATACGCCGGGGGTATCATGCTCATTTATAGAAGAAGCTCTGTGGGAAGTTGTCCTTTCGGCTAAAACTAAAAGAATGCTGAAGGATTTTCAAGCATGCCCGGCAATCAGGTGGAAAAGCCCGTTGGAGCCCGAGATCATTGACGGGATGCTGAAACCGCGCCTAACACCGAAAGTTGGTAGCGATGGCCAAAACACCCAGGTCACGCCTCCAAAGTCTTCGAAGAAAAAGAAGAAGACCAAGAAGCCCATGCAGCCTGAAGACGATCGTACGGATCTGCAAAAATACATCGACGCACTAGAGAAATACAACCAAAAGGCGTGGACCTCTGTCACACTTGAAGAGTTCCTCAAGAATATTCCTAAGAACAGAGATAGTGACATTGATGAAGGAAACGGCTCGTCAAAAGAACCCGAGGATTATGTAGCGAGTTCCCACATGGTCTCTCACCTGTCGTTAAAAGACGAAGAAGCTCCCTCGGCGGCGGAAAGCAACGCAGAGGAACTGGGGGAAGGACCGGCGTCAAAATCCCTGGAGCTGTCAGACGACTTGATTGACAGGTTGCTAAGCGAAGCCCTTCAAAAGAGAAAAGCTGGCCGAGAGCGTGAAAAGACCATATACGAAAAGGTCAAGCGTCGGCGTCAGGACGAAGAAGCTGCGGCGAGGAAGAGTCACAAGGTACTCCAACCAGATCGAAGCACACCCACGGCAGACAAAAGCATGTTTAAGATGGGGAAACGGTTCGCCAAAGCCCTGTCCCGGAAGTACGTGCCTCGATAAAGCGGATGTACACCTAGACTACTGTTTATACCATCGGAGGATTACACACCCCACCGAAGAGTGCAGCTCCTTCAAGAAGTGGTCGCAGGGATGTGTGGCCCACTGACAACATTTCAAGAGGATGAAGCGTGAAGCTTGTTGACAGCGAAAAAATATGACAGATGAGTGTGGAAAAATGACCGGTAGCTGTTATATGGTTGATACCAGGAAATCTCAAGTTCTTACCTTCGGGAGCGATTCTGACGAAGAAATAACCCTCGGCCCTCTCTTCAAAGAATCCACCTCTGGAAAAGAAGAAGGAGAGGAGAACCGCGAGAACATTCAGCTGTGTAACCGTACATTGCCTGAAAAGAACCTTGGGTCTACAAGTATAGATTCAAACAAAAGAGACAAGGGAAAGGAAAAAGTCCGTAAGGAAATCACCCTCGATGATAGAGTCGTCCAAGAGCTTGCAGCTAAAGACCCGCCTAAGAAAAACAAGGTGGATTATAATGTTCTGGCACATCTGAGGAAGGTACCCTCACCACTGACCATACTGAATGCTCTCCACCTGTCCAAAGAGGAACGAGATTCTCTAATTAATGCACTGCAAGAGCCTGATCAGTTCCAAGTTTTCTTTGCAGAAGAAAAGATGAAGGACGAGCTGGTAGAAGTTCATAAGCTGACATCATATTCAACGATGAAGATCTCCTCCTCGGAACGTGCGAGCACAACCGTCCTTTATATGTCACCGGATATTGCCATGACATCAAGATAGGGAAGATTCTGGTCGACAACGGGCCATCCGTCAACCTTCTCAATGTGAAGGTGCTAAAGGAAATCTGCATGAACGTTCGGCACCTGGCCCGGGACAAAATTACTATCTCTGGGTTCGAACGCAGTCATCACGGACGCTTGGGTTCGTAATACTGACATTACGCTTCGGGATGCTCGTCACTGACATTAAGTTTCTTGTCATCGAGGCCAAGACTTGCTACAACGCTTTGCTCGGCCGGCCTTGGTTACATGAGTACAACATCATCCCTTCTATACAACATCACTATATGAAGTACTTCAAAGACGGCCTCGAGTACACAGTTACAGGGGATCTAAACCCATTCTCCATAAATGAAGTCCCAAGTACTTCTTACCGGATTTCGAAGACACGGAAAGATTTCGCAAACCGGAGAATAAACAAAAAGCCGTTGCCACTATCCCGATCTTTAGGAGAGATACCGAAGAGAAGGAAGAGATAGTCTTCTCAGGGCAACCACAAGGCAGCAGGACAGGGCCAGCTACTCCTATGTTGGTCTTTGGTAGTGACTCTGAGGACACGGTCAACGCTGTGTTCTCCACTCGCCCATCAGCACAAACCTTCGCTGGAACTGATCAGAGTTTACAAATTACCATGGTTCCGCAACGGCATTATAGGGAACTCAGTGCGCTTGATACATATAGAGTACAAGAGCTGCAGACCTTCTACGTCCCTCCCAGGCGAAGAGGTGAAAATGCGATCCTCTTCTAGCAATCCACGGAGACCAAAATGGAAAAAGAAGTCGGGCATGGTGCCGATTCTGCACTCGATATGCTCCAACCAATCCGTCTTCCCAGATATTACGCAGTGGGATTGAAAAGGCTATTAAGATGCCAAGGCGTACCTTTCAAACAAACCGCTCGACAAGCCCAGTTCTATAACAAGATTTGGAACATACCCGGGAAACTCAGCAAAAAATGCCCAACTGGAGGATAGAGATGACGAGACCGGGATACGTTCGGTCTAAGAAATGGGTGCGATTCCATGGCTGCCATGTTATAAATAACTTCGATGGAGAAGCGAATGCATTTCCAGATAGCGTTGATGTCGAACCAGAGCGAGATCCCGCCATACGAATACCAAGTCCGTCATTTGAAGAACAGATTGACGTGCAAATAAGGGAAGCAGTTCAAAAGGTTCGGGATGACCACAGCCGCGAAATGGCCATTTACGAGAAAGCTGTGACGCAACGTCTCATTCAGCAGTCTACGGAAAGAGAAGACGACGATGACCTTCATTCTCAGCCTGCTATGCGCTCTCGCGGCAAGAAAAAGGCCCGACGTAGAAGCAACAATAAGGTGAGGGACGGGAATGATGTTCAAAAATAGTGAAGCGAATCCAAGAAGCCAAGCGATCGAGAAAGGGTCAGCTGGAACCCGTCTTTTATGAAGAAGATGGGTCGGGAGTACTCTTTCCCACAAGACAAGACAAGGAGAATATTCAACCTGGTCATGAAGCATCAAATGATGACGCTCCCAGAGTCTCGGCACCCTGAGAAAATAAATGAGGTCCATCACCCGGCTTATTTCTCCTACCACCGAGTAATAGGACATCTTCTTGAAGATTGCTTCACCTTCAAAGACTGAGTCGAAGACCAGTATCAGCAAGGCAAGTTTGCTCTATCCGATAGTTGTAGGGTAACCCCACCAGGGAAACATGAGCCAAAAGCAACCTACACTGCGAGGGTAAGTCCATATCAACATCGAGCTTGGAAACGAGCTCGTACCTGCCACATGATAACACTGTCGAAAGAGGGGGAGCATGAGAATGTGGACAACCTCTCCCAGTGCTTCGCAAATGAAGATGAGGATGAGGTGATCTCAGAATTTCCACCAGCGCCAAAAGAGATGGAGGATAGGATACATACCACGACGGGCAATCTGAAGAAAATCGACTTAGGGACGACAAATGATCCGAGGCCAACGTTTGTTAGTGAGCCGCTGCCCGAAGAGCAGGTGGCTACACTAAAAGACATGCTTATGTAGTATAAAGACTTCTCCGCGTAGAACTCTTCCGAGATGCCGGGACATGATCCAGAAATAGCTGTGGATAAACTGGCTATATCGCCGGACGTCAAGCCAGTCAAGCAAGCGCCAAGAAGAATGCGGCTCGAGCTTGAAATGAGTATCAATGCCGAAGTCAAGAAGCTAATAGACTCCATCTTCATCCAAGAAGTTCAATATCCCGACTGGATCGCCAACATTGTCCCAGTGATGAAGAAAAATGGGACAGTATGCATCTGCGTGGACTTCCGGGACCTCAACAAAGCTTGCCCGAAGGATGAATTCCCACTACCGGTTACCAAGATGATGATCGATAACACATCTACCCATGAGGTCTTCTCTTTTATGGACGGATCTTCAGGCTACAATCAAATAAAGATGCATCCTGAAGACCAAAAGCATACCGCCTTCCGGACTCCGCTAGGTATATTCTGCTATAAGGTGATGCCTTTCGGCATGAAGAACGCAGGCGCTACCTACCAGAGGGCCATGACAAAGATCTTTGATGAGCTCATCTATGAGATCGTTGAATGCTATATCGAAGACCTTGTGGTGAAAAGCAAATCGTACGAGGAACACTGGGAACATCTGAAAATAGTGTTCTAGTGCTTTCGGAAGTACAACCTGAAGATGAACCCCCTGAAATGTGCGTTTGGAGTTTCCTCAGGAAAATTCCTGGGATTCATCGTATGACACCGAGGCATCTAAGTAGACCCATCAAAGATCAAGGCGATTATGGAAATGCCCTCGCCAATAACTCTTAAGCAACTGCAGTCTCTCCAAGGGAAGCTCGCGTATATCCGACGGTTCATAGCTAACCTCTCTGGCAAATGCCGCCCTTACAGCCATCTAATGAAGAAAGGGACCCCGTTCATTTGGGATCGTAAATGCCAGAGTGCATTAGAAGAAATCAAGCAATATCTGCAGAACCCGTCGGTATTGACCACTCCGATCAAGGTAAAGCCTCTCATCCTGTACACAACAGCCCTTGAAGGTTCTTTAGGCGCGCTATCGGCATAAGAGAATGACCATGGAAAGGAGAGAACTCTCTACTATTTGAGTCGAGTCCTTCTGGGGGCAGAAAACAAGTACTCCCCCATTGAAAATCATTGCCTGGCACTGATCTTCGTGATAACGAAGCTTCGACATTATTCCCTGGCACATGAGGTCCATCTCATATCAAAGGTGGATCCTCTCAAATATTTGATGTCAAGAGCCATTTTAACAGGAAGGCTTGCCAAATGGGACCTCCTCTTGATGGAGTTCTTGATAATATATCGATCCCTCAAAGCAGTAAAAGGCCAGGCCATCGCCGACATTCTTGCTGAGCATCTGATACCAGTTGATTCTCTCTTAAATTGCGAATTGCCAGATGAACACGCATTCGACACAATCGAAGGGAAGATGGAAGGAAATAATTCCCGATGGGAACTCTACTTCGATGGAGTATCTTCCATGAAAAAGAGAAGGCAGAACACCCCAATAATTAAAGCTGGGGTAGGCCTTATCTTTGTGACCCCACAAAGAGGGATAATGCGTTTTGCCCTTTCCTTAACAGAGCCGAGAACAAATAACGAAGCGGAATATGAATCTTTGATAGAAGGTCTTGAGATCGCTGTCGACATGGGGATCGAAAACCTCCTCATATATGGAGACTCCCAGTTGGTCATTAGCCAATTAAATGGCGACTATCAGACGTGCAAGCCAGAGTTGGTAAAATATGGCAAAAGGGTGCAGCAACTGCTGACTCGAATTCCATCCTACTTCCTGGAAAGCATACCGCGAGCGGAAAATAGTAAGGCAGATGCATTAGCCAAACTTGCTAAAGAACTGGCTGATGAAAATCTTGATGACGTAAGGATCATTGTGTAAAGCCACCGGATTCTCGCGCCAGCAGAAATATCTCCGAAGTCATTTGAAAGAAAAGAAGCGACCAGACAAGCGGTCCTCCAAATAGAAGATGAAGAAAGGGTCAAGGACTGGAGAGAAGTTTTCATAGACTACTTCAAATCCCATTGAACACCCGAAGACGCGTCATTAAGACATCAGCTCATGAAGCGAGCCCTGTCCTTCGCCTTCGTCAATGATACTCTTTATAAGAGATTATTCGACTATCTGTGGCTGAGATGCCTGGGACCAGAAGAAGCAAAAAGGGTCGTCCAAGAAACTCACGACGGACTCTGCGGTTCTCATCAGGCCGGACCGAAAATGAAGCTGAAGATCAAGAGAATGGGCTATTATTGGCCCACAATGATTCAGGACTGCCTTGAATATGCGAAGCAGTGTCACTCGTGCCAAATTCATGGGGAATTCATCCACCAACATCCAAATCCGCTACACCCAACACTGGCTAGCTAGCCATTCGAAATGTGGGGAACTGATATAATCGGGCCCATCGAACCAAATCGTCCAAGGGACATCGGTTCATATTGGCAACAACTAATTACTTCTTTAAGTGGGCAGAGCCAGTACCGCTAAGAGAAGTGAAGACGGAGAACATCCTCCATTTCTTCAGGACACACGTCACCGACCGGTTAGGAACTCCGTGACGAATCATCTTGGATAATGGGCCGGCCTACAGAAGCCATAAGATCAGCCGCTTCGCACAGCAGCATAATATAGATTGGAGATACTCTTCGGTCTATAATCCCTGAGCTAACGGTATAGCCGAGGCTTTCAACAAGACCTTGACGAAGATGACAAAGAAAACGATGTCCAGAAATAAAAAGGATTGGTATGAGAGACTGCATGAAGCTTTCTGGGCGTATCGAACCACATTCAAAAAGGCCATGAATACAATGCCATTCGCGTTGGTGTTTGGCACGGAAGCGGTACTTCCCTTAGAGATAGAGCTACCCTCTCTACGAGTAGCAGTTCGATACAAGCTAACGGATGAAGAAAATGCCCATCTTCAGCTTGAGGAGCTCGATTCCCTCGATGAAACTCGTCTCATGGCGCATCAAAACCTGGAAGCTACAAGGAAAGGATGACGCGCTTATACGAAAGACTGACTAGACCGAGAACATTCCGCCAAGGTGAACTCGTGCTAGTCGTAAAAAGACCTATGATCCCCAACCGTGCAAAACGAGGGAAATTCGAGCCAAACTACGAGGGTCCGTATATCATAGACAAGGTCTACCAGGGTGGGGCCTACTTGCTCATGGATATGCAAGGTGAATGACCCTTCTGGCCAATAAACGGTCGGTTCCTTAAAAAATACTACGCTTGACAAGTCACGGCTCAGGTTAATGATAAATGACGACGCTCGTGTCCGCTCGCTGTCTTCTGAGTCCAAGCTCTATAAATAGTATCCGGCAAAACTTCGCTTCAAAGCTACTTAGACCGAGATGTCCCTAAACTAATAATGGACCGAGATGTCCCTAAACTAACAATAGACTGTAATGTCCTTAAAACTAAATACGTTGCCTCAAACACGGCGACAGTGAAATTCAAGTCCACAATTCCCAGCGGCGAGAATTGCAACTCAAGTCCTGCTGACTGCACAGCTGCTCTGGTGGCGAAGTCCCTCATAAGTTCTGTTGGTAAACAGAGGGGTAAAAAATAGTACGTCCACAAGCGAAATGGGCACGGATGAAAACCCCAAAGGGCTCCGTGAGTAAAAACAGCGGGGCTACCGGCGAGTTTGTGAAAACGCGAAAGGGCGCAATCTCGTTAAAATAAAAACACCTATAAGGTCCTCTCGACCTTGTGAGGATAAAACACTTGCGTGAGATCCTTACGACTCACAAGAGAGCAATACACATAAGGATCCCCATGATTCCTAAGGAGAAATTACACTTACGAGATCCTCACGGCTCATAAGGAGGATCCCCCCTATGAGGCCCTCATGGCTCATAGGATTCAAAAGCCTTAAGATACAGGGACCTGAACCTGTTCTTAAGCCATCACACTCCCGAAGTTGCCCTACAGGCGGTCAATATTGACCCTTGTATACAATCCACAGGCACAAATAAATATCCCCTCACCAAGCTCTTATTGACTATAGTACCCTCAAGGCAATTATCGTAGTCGCAGGCAGGTGATTATGATGATTGAGGGAGGACCTATACCGGTAGAACAGTCTTACTCGAGATGATAGTTTGCTATCTGATTTGTCTTTATCATCACGATTACAAGTTGATAGAGCCCATAGGATTCTTGCTTGACTACCAGCATTATGATGGCGATCATATACGGGGGAGCTGGAGGTCTATAAGCACATCCTTAAATGTCCCTAGTCGTGGGAGTTTCGAGACTGGGCATCGATACTCTAGAGTAGACTAGTGTATACTGATCGATCCCCTGACGGGGGGGGGGGCGGCCAGGTCTCACAAGCCATTAGTGTTAGTTTGTTCACCTAAGATAGTATACATGTGCTCATTGGGTTATGAGTACACTGGACGGACTCGCCGGGGACCTGCTAGTTGGTACTATACATATTGTCAGATAGCAGTTCCTAAGTGACATATGTACAGGTTAGTCTGTCGACCTGAGATCGTCATTTGTCTCGTGTGAGTTCTCTCTATGCTTTGATTTCTACCCTACTACGGCTCAAAGGAGTCGTGCAAAAAGGTTTTAGTTGGGTACAGTCCTGAGCCACATGGAGGCAGTGAGCGGATTGTCGGGGATTCGTCTCTCCCAGTATTGGGGGTTGATGTCGCGCAGATCACGGGTGGCCATCACCAGAAATCTTTAGCCAAGGTAGTCGAGAATTACTGATCTAGGATCAGTAGTTTCTCATGTGGTGATGGGTTTCATACCGACACGAATTATCGCGTTATTAGGGGTCTGACTTTATCCACCCCGTAGACTCGATATGCGATACTCTTAGACGAACATACCGGACTGTACGGATATTGTCACTGTCAGGCTCAGTAGGGGTTTGGATGAGTTTGCTCGTCGGCCTTCCTTTCGCTCAATACCTGGGTAGCCGTTATGTACATCTAGTGCCGCCGACGTGCTTGTAGTTAAACCCACTGCCAGCGTATTGACGAGTCTTTAGAGTCCCACACATTGGGTTTTCACGGTTCAAGCGATATGGTGTAGATGACATGTGTTGGTACATACAGGTGTCCGATTAAATATGTGTACAGGCTGCACAGACTTTAATCGGACGGTTGATAATACTAGCGGCTTAGGATTAAGCCGGATTATTAAATCAGGTTTTGATTTAATAATATATATATATGTATTTATATATATGTATTCTAGTATTATTGTTCACTATTCATTTTCTCTCTTGGCTATTCGTATTTTTGTACGAATACGCGTATATGTATTTCGATACGTGTACCGGGAAATATTCCGTATTTATACGGAATAGCTTCTAGAAGATAACCACCTCATTATTGATTTTCTTTTTAGAAAATCAATTATGGAAATGAGGTGGAGGGTGAGTTGGCATGAGCATGGGTGATGGCATGTTGAGAGGTATAGCTTGGGATTGTTTATTGTGAAATGAAAAGAGATTTTTTTGTGTATGTGAATGAGAGAGAAAGAGTGAGAGGCAGCCACCACTTTTTCCTTGAGAGGCTCTTGCTCATTTTTTTCTTGACTTTCTTGCATTCTCTAATCACTTAGAGACTTAGCCATTTTCTTTAGTTGCTCACGCCATATATTTCCTCACCTCCTTCATTTTCTTGAGTTGCTCATGGAGCATTTGTGATAAGGGAAAAATTATAGTAACACATTCTTACACTTCCATTCTCCATTGCTAGAAACCTTGGAGCGTTGGTTGCCTTCCTTGGCGAGGCTGAAGGTTGTGCCGTTTTCCTCAGGTGGATCATAGTAGATGGAGGAAGACCGGCAACCAAACTCGATCTAGACGACCACTAGGATCTTAGGAAGATGGTTGAATACCGAAGGACACGGACCAACTCGGTATAACCATTCTAACTTCTTTATATATGCTTGCTAGTATATGGTTTAGGGTAAATCCGGGCATCGGGTAATGGTAGCGCCAGTTTAGAAAAATTTTGTTATGTATTTGGCCACGGTTTGATGGCCGGGGCGTTGACGCAACCCAACATGGTATCAGAACCAACCCGTAAACCCCTTACTAGCAATTTAAACAATGTTTAAAGTATCAAAACCAAAACAACCCTGAAACAATGCACTGCATATTCCAGTTTCTGTCAAATTTTCAGAATTTTCAAAAAATTATTTTAGCAACTGCAGAAGACTACAATGGTGACCACTAGAACACTCCCCAAATACGAACCCATTCCACCCGTTTTGGACCAGCCACATGTGCAAAAATTCCGAGCTGGCCGGCCAATTTCATGAGTTGGGACTTTGTGTTTTGGGTCTGGTCTGGTCTCTGGAATATTGGTTTAGTGGTATTGCCTGTTTTGCCCATTTTGGATATTTGTTATCTTTTGTTCAGGGGCAATTCAGGGTGTTTCGAAGTCAATAATTTAACATTGTTTAAATGTTTATCAGTACATACATTACTATCTGCGACCGTGAATGTTATTAGAGTGGTATAACTCATCTAATTGCTATATGTTCTTTTAGAGTTTGCGAACGTGACATTCATGTTGATGTTCTGTGTTGTGTTGTGATTGTGGTTGGATCTTCGTAGTGGATAGCTTGGGTGCAATGTTAGTACAGTTTAGTTTCATTTGTACATTTGATATTGCGGGGCGAGCGTCCGACATGTGGACTGCCGTCACTGCCCATTTGTATATTATTTGTTTAGAGCACGACCGGATTGAGGTCGTTGTCACCCTTGTATATTATTTTCTTTTCTATACTAGGATTATCCTGCGGTAGAGTGCACAAATAGTCGGGTTCTAGAGGGCAATGGGTCCGCATCTCATGGCATTGAGACGGAGGGGACCTTACTCTAGAATTGGCGGGCTATTCGCCGCACTCGTAGGAGGTATAGGTATGACCCACGGAGGGGCGCTCAAGTTACGGGATTCCGTGAAGTGCCGGGTGGCCCATTCACTTTGATGAAGGGGGTTGCCTCACTTCTGGTTTTGGCGGGTAACTTTCTGCGCTCGTAGGGGTCTAGGTTTTCATTGCATAGGCTATCCACATGACAGGGCAACGCCAAGTCTCATTTGCGGCTCAAATGAAACCCAGAGATCCAAGATAATCCTCCATTCTGTGTTGCTTCTGTGATACTTCTGTGATGTTGCTTTATATCATGCCTGGGATGAATATTATATATATTTATATATATACCAGTAGATGTTGTATATGTTTTGCACCCACGCTAGTTAAGTCCCCGCTCTATCGTTAGTTAAGTAACCTAACGGGTGATGACGGGACCCAGTGGAGAATGCAGATAGCATATAAGTACATTTTATTTTCATTCTTTTATCTGGTGTGATATGTTAATTGATGGGACTGCATTGATTTTGATCAATGCAAGGATAAAACAAACCTATATATGATATTGTTGAAACCAAGTTTTTTAAAAACTGACATTACAGACGTTTTCTTTTGCTTTGCACAGTGGTATTCGGTTATGAACATCCAGCACCTCAATCGACGAGGCAAGGGCCGAGATCCCTTCACCGGGAGTGACCCCTTGAGCAAAAGTTTGCGCCAGCGTAATAACTTCACTATAGTCGTTTCCTTTTGCTTTGCATCATGGTATTCAGTTAGGAATATCCTGCACTTCATTCGACGATGAAAGAGCCGAGATCCCTTCACTGGGAGTGACCTCTTTAGCAAAAGTTTGCGCCACTATATATTTGTAAAACTATCCGGTTTCTTCAACGATATCAAGTTCATTACGTTAAAGGTTTTTCACTAAAAACTAGTCGTAGCCCTCCGTCATTTCAGATAGGTATCTCGTAATATTCGTGCTATGTACATTGGTCTCTATCAAGGCATAGTGTACGGTAGCTGCGTGATGCGTGTCTGTAGCATGGATATGCGATTATCTAGGACAACCGCATAGTCACGTTGGTCTCTATTAAGGGCTTGTGCGGGTGGGTTTAGATCAATCTTGGATAATGACGGGTTGAACTTGACTAGCGACTTATGGCACGTTGGTCTCTATCAAGGCCATGAAGTCGTTAGGGGTAAAAATCACATCGGGGGTTTCAAACATACAGGAAACTTGCCAGGCTTGCGCATACCTTCTGGAGTGTGGTGACTTGGGTGGATTCCATCAACTTATCATGTGATGATAGTTGGATCCCGATTCTCACTGATGAGTAGGATTACTCCTCGGGTGATTTTAGATGATCCCGACTAATTCTCTTTTCTGGGTTTTGAGGAGAATTCGAGGAAACAGTGGGAGCCATCCTGATTAGATAAAGTGATTAACCATTCTGATCTAGGTTAGAGTGCACGCTGAGCGTTTCTTTTCTCTCTCTCTCTTTGGCTGCGACTATGACCCGTCCTAAACTAAAACTCATGAACCCAGTTAACCGAACCTTCTTAAAACACTTTGGCTTTCGGAATGTCACGGTGTTGCATATATCCTCGCCACTTCTATATCATATTTGCATTTCTCCAGAACACCCTGTATCACTATGAACATCCACTCCTATTAGATAAATCCATCGTATAGTTACATACGAACTCGAAGGAACTTGTTCCAGATTCGAGAATTGATTCTGGTTCTGGAGAGATTGAATAGGATTATTCGGTTGTCTTTTCTCTTTACCTTCTCTCAGGTTGTGAGGGTTCCTAGGATTAGGAGAGGGTACACCTATTGAGCTTATTGGATAGTCTTACTCCAGACCATAGGCAGGTGCCGAATGGTGGGGAAGGAAGAAAATCAATAGCCTAAAGGTGGTGTACAGAAGGTAACAAGTAAAGACATATCAAGGGATTAGAATAACGTCAAAGAAAATTGCGACTGCTATCATTCATAACAAAATTATGTATGCCCCTGCCACTCCCACTCCCACATCCACTTTGGATTTCTCCAGAACACTTCGCATCACTATAAACGTCTATAATGCTTGGACATGCCATCGTATTGTTACATACGAACTCGAAGGAATTCGTTCCAGATTCGAGGATGGATTCCGGTTCAGGAGAAATAGAATATGATTATTCAGATGTCTTTTCCAATTACCTTCTCTCAGGTTGCGAGGGCTCCTGGCATAAGGAGTGTACACCTATTAAGCTTATTGGATAATCTTCTTCCAAATCTTAGGCTGGTGCCGAAGGGTAGGGAAGGAAGAAAACCAAATAGCCTAAAGAAGGTATACAGAAGGTAATAAGTAAAGATATAATAAAGGGATTGAAGTGAGAGCATGTAAGTATATGGTTACAGTTATGA
Organism: Agapanthus africanus; assembly: GCA_030015575.1. Lineage (NCBI taxonomy): Eukaryota > Viridiplantae > Streptophyta > Magnoliopsida > Asparagales > Amaryllidaceae > Agapanthus > Agapanthus africanus. Next base: position 285,356,144 of record JASDDO010000004.1, read on the forward strand.
ATTAGGATAGTCGAAGAGGCGTTACTAGGAACACCAGGTCACCCCTCGAAACATTTTCATGTTTCAGTTTCACTATGTGTTGTTAATTGAAAACTGATTTCTCAATTGGAATCTAACTCCAGGGTATGTATTTACCAGATCAGTTTCTCACATCTGTATGGTGTTACAGATGGTGAGTGGGAGTAAGATATTGGGAATTGTGTGATTATATCCTCATTATATCAGAATTCGTTGTAATTGGTGATATTTGAGGAAATCACCTAGGTTTTTGCCGGACGACAAATATTTGGTTTTGAATATCCGTTGTTATGCACCAATTTCAAACTGATATATCTGTACATTTATTTTAGAAAGTGAGATTTAATTTTTTGATGTCTATGACATTTACCTATATCATTTGGTCATTAGGTAAGGTGTATTCAACAGTGGTGTAATTCTTCTTAACCATAGTACAGTTTTCAACCTACGACGCACAAAGTTTGAGTTATTGAACTCAGTGGACTTATACAAAGTATTGTATGTTGTCCAGTGTCAATTAGAACAAAGGGGTTGATAGGTCATACTATATTCTGTTTACTCATGACTTCTCCAGTTCTAGACAAGCATTTCGTTGAAATACAAGGTCCAGATATTAAGAAGTTATAGGTATAAGAATAAAGTAGAGAACCATTCGTTGGAAGTATCAGGATTCTTCGAGATAGTCGAAGATGTAGATACTTGTGCTAGGTATTCCATTGATAGTAATGGTTTTGAGAACTTTCTTCTCTTTCAGGTTACTCATATATGGATGCACTCCCAGTTGCGTAATGATGATTAGCCTATTTCCATTTGGTTGATATGCACTGGAGACGGCTGCATAATTTTGAATCTAGTTCCAATTAAATTAGTGCTTTTGTTTCTATATTGGATATATATAGAATCAGTTTATATCTTAACAATGTTAAGGTATAGGGAGTTGTCCGGCTGATGCTTAAAACCGGAATCCGGATAAACTCAAGGCGCATTTCAGTAATGATGATTAGCATATTTCCATTTGTTTTCTACCATCAGGAAGATCAATAGTGATATCATTCTTGACTCGCCACAATTTTAGTAAAATGGATTTTTTTAGAAAACAAAAGTGGGAGTATGGTAGAACTAGAAGTGATTCCAGAACCACAAACGATCATTGAATATTTAATAAAACCTGAGAATTCAATTGGATTTGATATTCCATTAGCCACTCCGCAGATTTGGTGGGTAACCTCAGGCACCGAGAAGTATTTCGGTCTTCTCAGAGACGGTGACAGGGAGGTTCTTGTTTACCCAGACTTGCCATGCTGCTATTCTAGACTATAAGACCCAGCAGGAGGATGAGTATAGCGTCATTCTAAACTAGCTTTAGAAGTGCACATATATATGACTCTTCCAGAGAGTTGTTGTAGTCAGTGGGAGCAGCGGAAGCATAATGGGTAAGTAGCTTATGTCTATTTATAGACTAAAGCAGGTATAACGGAAATAGATCATCTATTTTGATGTGACAGTCATGGGCTTTGACTTCATCAGAATAGGAGATGGATCTGGTAAGAAGGTAGTAGGGTGTGATGTCCTGGTATTTTGGATGACATGCACTTTATAGGAAGTGAAATTCCTATACCACGATCGGTTATACTTTGGTTGTCACACAGTGGTTTCTCCACATAGGATATGGATATTATATCAAGCATTCTTGTTACTAGATCTAGATTTGGGTAGTTTCCCAATCTAGGTACTTTGACATTATTCTAAACGTGTTTTACAATGGACGACTCCTGACATGGTAGTGTACCTGTAGGTGATGGAGTCACCCTCTCTAAATGTGTCTTACAGACTAAAGGGGAGAGGGATGTGCATGATTGGCATATCACTTGCTTAGGCAATTGAGTCAATCATGAGATGTCAAGTACCGCACCAGATGTTGTTTTTGCACTAGCTGCAATAAACATATATTAATCCATTTCTGTAGAAATGTAGGGAAGCAGCTCATGAACATAAATGGATGTTCTAGAGATATGGTAACAGCAGTCTCCTTCAGGAGACGGTTATCATTTCACGCTTCGAAAGTGACCTGGATGACATAGTGGCGGTCTGAGTTATAGTTTTTCCCTCTTCTAAGGGACAGTATGTTGGACAGGTGGTCCAAGCAGATAATGAAGAAGGCATAGCGCAGGATACTGATTAAATTCAGTGGATGATACAGTCTAAGAAGTTTGCTCGATTTGGACTTCATTTGTGAACTGGGTACTATTAGATATCCAGAAAAAAGACAAGGTATTGCTCATTTCAGGAGAAGCTTATTCTCCGCAAAGTTGAGATATAGAGAGATAAAGATAGAAACACTGGAGCGGATCCACTCAACGAGGCTATTTCTCGAACACAATAGTTTCACAAACAGGCTTTGCGAAACTGCTTAGTAGAGAAGTTGGGTGTTCGGTATCACACAAGCTGTGAGTATGCGAGACCGCAATAATTGGCATTAAGTGCAAGTGGGAGATTGTTGGCTATAGTGCCATCAAGGCAATTATCGTAGTCGCAGGCAGGTGATTATGATGATTGAGGGAGGACCTATACCGATAGAACAGTCTTACTCGAGATGATAGTATGATATCTGGTTTGTCTTTATCATCACTATTATATGTTGATAGAGCCCATAGGATTCTTGCTTGACTACCAGCATTATGATGGCGATCATATACGTGGGAGCTGGAGGTCTATAAGCACATCCTTAAATGTCCCTAGTCGTGGGAATTTCGAGACTGAGCATCGATACTCCAGAGTAGACTAGTGTATACTGATCGAGACCCCGATGGGGGCGGTGGCCAGGTCTCAAAAGCCATTGGTGTTAGTTTGTTCACCTAAGATAGTATACATGTGCTCATTGGGTTATGTGTATACTGGACGGACTCGCCGGGAACCCGCTAGTTGGTACTATACCTATTGTCAGATAGTAGTTCCCAGGTGACATGTGTACAGGTTAATCTGTTGACCTGAGATCGTCATTTTTCTCGTGTGATTTCCCACTGTGCTTTGATTACTACCCTACCACGGCTCAAAGGAGTCGTGCAAACAGGTTTTAGTTGGGTACAGTCCCGAGCCACATGGAGGCAGTGAGCGGATTGTCGGGGATTAGTCTCTCCCAGTATTAGGGGTTGATGTCGCGCAGTTCACGGGTGGCCATCACCAGAAATCTTTAGCCAAGGTAGTCAAGAATTACTGATCTAGGATCGGTAGTTTCTCATGTGGTGATGGGTTTCATACCGACACGAATTATCGCGTTATTAGGGGTCTGACTTTATCCACCCCCTAGACTCGATATGCGATACTCTTAAGACGAACAGACCGAACTGTACGGATATTGTCACTGTCAGGCTCAGTAGGGGTTTGGATGAGTTTGCTCGTCAGCCTTCCTTTCGCTCAATACCTGGGTAGCCGTTACGTACAGCTAGTGCCGCCGACGTGCTTGTTGTTAAACCCACTGCCAGCATATTGACAAGTCTTTAGAGTCCCACACAGATGGTTTTCACGGTTCAGGCGATATGGTGTAAATGATGTGTGTTGGTACATACAGGTGTCCGATTAAATATGTGTACAGGCTGCACGGACTTTAATCGGACGGTTGATATTACTACCGGCTTAGGATTAAGCCGGATTATTAAATCTGGTTTTGATTTAATAATTTATATATATGAATTTATATATATGTATTCTAGTATTATTGTTCACTATTTATTTTCTCTCTTGGCTATTCGTATTTTTGTACGAATACGCGTATATGTATTTTGATATGTGTACCGGGAAGTATTCCATATTTATACGGAATAGCTTCTATAAGATGGCCACCTCATTATTGATTTTCTTTTTAGAAAATCAATTATGGAAATGAGGTGGAGGGTGAGTTGGCATGAGCATGGGTGATGGCATGTTGAGATGTATGGCTTGGAATTGTTTATTTTGAAATGAAAAGAGATTTTTTTTTTTGTGTGCATGAGAGAGAGAGTGAGAGGCGGCCACCACTTTTTCCTTCAGGGGATCTTGCTCATTTTTTTCTTGACTTGCTTGCATTCTCTATTCACTTGGAGACTTAGCCATTTTCTTTAGTTGCTCATGCCACATGTTTCCTCACCTCCTTCATCTTCTTGAGTTGCTCATGGAGCATTTGTGATGAGAGAAAAATTATAGTGACACATTCCTACACCTCCACTCTCCATTGCTAGCAACCTTGGAGCGTCGGTTGTCTCGCTTGGCGAGGCTAAAGCTTGCGACGTTTCTCTTATGTGGATAATCGTAGATGGAAGAAGACCGGCAACCAAACTCGATCCAGACGACCACTAGGAGCTTAGGAAGACGGTTGAATACCGAAGGACACGAATTAACTCGGTATAACCATTCTAACTTTTTTATATATGCTTGCTAGCATAGGGTTTCGGGTAGATCCGGGCATCAGGTAATGGTAGCGCCAGTTTAGAAAATTTTTGTTCCACATTTGGCCACGGTTTGATGGCCGGGACGCTGCCGTAACCCAACAGTTCTGCCACTGGTAGGAAGTTTACCCATATGGTGAACGACACTTATAAGTCCTCTTGACTTGTAAGAAGAAAACACTCTTAGAAGATCCTTACGACTTACAAGAAAATATATCACTTAGAAATCCTTTCGATTCATAAGGAGAAAATATACCTGTGAGATCCTCACGACTCGTAGGGAGAAAATACCTTTAACAGACCCTTACGGCCCATAAAGTCAAAAAGCCTTAGTTAACAAGATGCTAACCTTATTTGCTAAGCCACCTTTGGTCAAATCGACAAAGCAAATGATGATTCGCTCCTGGCAATATTCCAGTCGCAGCGATGTTGATGCCTGAACAGGTGTCAATCCCAAGTCCTTTCACGACAAATGATGATTCGCTCCTGGCAATATTCCAGTTGTAACGATGCTGATGCCTGAACGAGGGTCAATCCCAAGTCCTTTCACGACAAATGATGATTCGCTCCTAGCAATATTCCAGTTGAAGCGGTGCTGATGCCAAGATTGGTGTCAGACCTCAAGTCCCATACTCGCAACAAAAATCTGCGAGCCAAAAAATGCATATGAAATAGCCGAAATGATGGGGCAACTTGCAATAAAAATCAGCGAGCAAAATATATGCATATAAAAACAGCCGAAATGTTTGGGCAACTCGCAATAAAAAAATCGAGTAAAAAGAAAAAAACAGCCGAAATGATTGGGCACCGCGAAAAATAGCCGAAATGATTGTGCAATTGCGACTTTCGCGATATAAAAAGTTGAAATGATAGAGCATCGGGCAAAGAAAGAATAAAAAATGAAACTTCTTCCCTGCAGGTGAGTCCACATCGACCCCTGTATACAATCCATGGGCACAAATGGAAAAAGAACCACATTTTCCCACCAGGCTCCCTTGGAAAGAGAGCCAGGTCCTGACAGCAGCATCTACAGCCTAGAGATCAACAAAGACGTTTATTCTCACTCCTGCAGGATGCAGACGCAACGTCAACAAAATGGAGCCATGGCAAAGTCCCTAGTTCCGAGACTCGACGGTTCATAGACAACTTAGAGACAACCTCGACATTCATCGCAATACAGCAGACACAATGTCAACAAACGAAGCGAAGGAAGATCCCTAGCTTCAGGGTCTCGATGGCAACATCTACAACCTAGAGATCAAAACGGCGTTCCTTCTCACTCCAGCAGGATGCAGACACAACGTCAACAACCGACCCCAGTTCAAAACAATGGAGCCATAGCAAAGTCCCTAGTTCCAACTCTCAATGGTTCACAGACAGCCTAGAGATAAAGAACGGCGTTCCTCTTCAATCCAGCAGGATGCAGATGCGATGTCAACAAACGAAGCAAAGAAAGATCCTTAGCTTCAGGTTCTTGACGGTAGCTCAAATAAAACCCGAAATACTATCGTTGATCATCCCACACCAGCGCGGAGTGGTTACGACTCATCGGGGCTCCCAAATTGAGCCTAACCTCAAGTAAAAAGCGGCATGGAAAATCCCTAACGCTTGCTCTTCCGACAGTAATATGACCTGGGAGATTACTTGAAGATGTCTTGTTCAGCCCCCGAAGGGATCAGAGACACGACAGTCATGGGGCTACTCGAATAGCAAGATTGCATATCGGGGAATACATCAGCCAACACGACGGTACGACGAACAAAAACCTTAGTACCACAGACCCTAATAGACTTCTATCAGCAAAGGTTAACTGTGATGTTAGGTCATTCTTGCGAGAACTTCTCGATTCGTCTCGACTTGTAGGGAGAACAATGTTCCTGCGAGAACTTCTCGACTCGTAGGGAAAAAAGCCTTGGGCAACGGGGACATCAACCTGTTTCCTAAGCACTGGGGCCCTGCAAGTAGATCCAAGATGGACTATTATATACTATCCACGGGCCACACTCTCCAAAGTCGAATATCGACAAGTAGGGAAAAAACCCCTTACGAGTTCTCTCGACTTGTAAAGGGGGAAAATTCTCTTGTGAGATCCTTACAACTCTTAAGAGAAAACTCACATAGGAGTCCTTACGACTCCTAAGAAGAAAATACACCTATGTGATTCTCTCGACTCATAGGGAGAAAAGTCTTTATGAGACCATCACGGCTCATAAAGTTGAAAAGTCTTAGGTGGCAGATCTGAACCTATTTCCTAAGCCATCGCTGCCCTACAGGGAAATCAAGATGGACTATCTACGGGCCACATTTGCCAAAGTAGCATCCTACTGAAATAAAGAAGCTACTTATGAGTCCTTAAGATTCGTAAGGAAAAAAATATATCCAAGAGAGATCCTGGCAACTCAAGGAGGCGATGAACGCATGGAAATCCTCATGATTTCTAGGGAGGATGTACTCTCTCGACGGTAATATGACCTGGGAGATTATTTGAGGATGCCTTGTCCAGCCACGAAGGGAGCAAAGACACGACAGCAAGACTGCGTATCGGGAATGCCTTAGTACTACACACCCTAACGCACCTCGGTCGTAAAGAGCAAGGGTTAACTATGACGTTAGGATAGGTTTTCCTATAAGTCCAAGGGAGGTAAACTAAACAAACTCCGAAATGAGTATATAAACTACTTCACGTCCAATCAAGACAGAAAGGCACAACCCACGAGGACTAACCATGTACTGTGCAAGGCAGTAAGGAGAGTCTTTGGTTCATGCCCCACTAAGCATGCATTCATGACTGCGTGCCTGCTTAAATGGAAATGGTGTCCAAAACGTGCTGATTTATGTACGACACTACAATAGCGCTCGCACTTAGCAAAAATTCCTAAGGGTAATGTATAAAGTTCATATACAGAGGCGAGATACACGTATGAATATATGATGAGCAGAAAACATTCAACAGAAAACATTCAATAGGTAATAATAAGAGAAATACATTGAAACAAATATACTACCTACAGGGAAGAGATCACCAAATCTGGGATCAGAGATACAAGGGTTAATAAAACAATAAATAAAGTTCTCCAATTCTCTCTCTGCCCTCTCTACCATGTCGAAACGGCGGTCTTCACGAGGAGTTTCTCCCTATCGATTAGCGCCATGCTCATCGGTGAAGGCAGACATGATGGCCCGCCGAGCTCGTATCCGACTTAGTAAATGAACCGAACGATCATTTAGATGCTGAGTAATTAAGTAGGCATCGTAGAAACACTCAATCTTGTCCTCTGCTGCATCGAGAATCGCTGGAGTCATTTGCGCTGGATGAGGAGGAATATCAGCAAGCACGGACAAGAAAATCATCAGGAGCCAAATGGAACCCATAGGAAGAGGAGAGCCCTTATGAGCTAAGAGCTCGTACAATACCACGTCACATTGGTCATCAGTAAGAAGAGGATCCGCTAACCGTGCGGCAAAGCGAGGAATAATCTCTTCGATAGGCGCCTCCCAGGGTTGTCGTCGAGCGTGGAGACGATTGCAAGCCATAATTCTTGATTTGTTTCTAAAAAATGATCACCCTAAGGTCTTAATGGGTATCTCTCTATGAAGAAAGAGGAAGACATTGCTTCAGGTTATAACGAGAAGCATTCAAGTCTAGACACGGAAATTTTTGTGCATGGTGGAACTATTTCCAAGGCCGGAAAAAGGGGCATGGGGAACAAGATAGTAAACCCATAGGAATCAGAGTAAGAAGGTGAACCGATCCCAGTAATTCACGAAAAGTGGAAAAGGTGACAGCATTGCACTCAGGTGCAAGCCACGTGAGAACAACGCCGGGGGGCATTTGTTCCCTTATAAAAAAAAAAGAAAAGAAAGAGAGAGAAAGCGATAGGAAAATTTCCCACTAATAGAGCATCACGTGCCCACACGTGAATGCCTATGAACAAAGATTATAGGCGCTGCGCTTAACAATTGGCAGGCTGAAATTGAACCTCATGTGCAAGTACGTGAGCATCTATATACAAAGTATATAGGCGCCATATTAAAATAAATAGCAGGCCAGAGAAGATCACGTGTTAGCACATGATGCCCTATTAAGCTGTTGCGTATAAGCAAACGAGATTAACTTAGCAGGGGTCACGTGCTACACGTGAGTGGTCCTAAATACCTTCCAAGCTGATAGAATTAAATTCTAAATAAAGAGATCAAAACCCTATTTGAAAAATATTTTCGTAAATCTTTCTAAACAAGAAAGATTACGCTATGTAAAACAGAATACCGTTGGATTAAAAATCCAATGGTGATTAAAAATTACCTATCTACAAAAAATATTATGTATGGAAAAATATTTCCTTAATCTTGTTAAAAACAAGAAAAATATATTCTGTAAAATAGAAGTCCTTGGATTAAAGATCCAACGGTGGATAAAATCCCCAAATCAATTAAGATCTCCCAATAAGAGATTTCTTTAACTAAATCAACAAACTTGCTTCTATTATATAAAGGACGCAAGACTTCAAGTCTTATAAGTCTTGTACAGAGGAGACCACCCCATAAGCTTCTAAAAAAATATACAGAAGCCTCCCAAAAGCTCCCACAAAACAAAATAGAATTTAATTCTCAAACCAAGAGTTTAACTCTTCTCAAAGAGCTTAGTTCTTCCTCTCGTTAAGGTCTGCAGAAGCAGATATTCCAACAAGTTGAGAATTTAATTCTCATCGGGGAGATTCTGTTATGCAGATTCAAAAGTTAGGGAAAAGAACTAAGTTCAAAGAATTTAATTCTTCCAAAAGTATATAGGAATTTAATTCCTCTGATAAAACTAGGGTTTAACCCTGTAAAAGAATTTAATTCTTATAAAACAAGGGACCTGAAATTCTTAAAACTCAGATCAAAATTTCTATACATATAAAAAAAAAACTTGTCACGTGTTCCCATGTGAACACCTCCGAGGAACAAAAAGGAAGGGCTGAGATCGAATCATGTGTTCTCACGTGACACCAAACAGTTGCTTAAATAGAAAAAGGGGAAAATCCAAAGACAACACTCACTTTTGAGCACCTCACGTGTTCGCACGTGAACATTATATGAGCTAAGTGCTTAGCACTTATAAAAGGAAGAGGGAATAAACCTAAAGAAGCAGTGTCCAACTCTGGGGTGCCTCACATGCCCACACGTGATAGTCATAAGAATTAAGTGTTTAACACTTATATATAGACGGGGTTTTGGACCCAAGTGTACAGCGCCAACTTTCAGGCGCCTCACATGCCACACGTGAGCGCCCTAAGTTTCAGTATTTAACACTGCTTTAGAGACTCACATGAGAGCACGTGAGCACCGAGCATATATTAGTGTTTAACACTATAAAAAGCCAATTTCAGCCCCAAACTGGCTAAGTCTTTTTGAGATTAAAACGTCTTGGATCTCCAAACAGACTGAGTCTCTATGCTCATGTCCTCCCAAACTAATTGACCAGAATGATGTCCATCACACGTCTCTTAAGTTAATCTTAGTCTCCCAAAATTGACTAATGATTCTTAGATGGTCCACCATGATCTCTCCTCTTAATCTGGAATTTGGTTCAAGGGTACATCTCTCCACACCTCTAATATATGTCGTTGTAATTCTTCAATGTCTTCAGAAAGGTGGAGGGTCCCGACAACCAACAACTCTTTGGTACACTCCTAAATCGATGAGCACATCCCAATGGACCACAACGTCCTTAAACTAGCTATGGATCGTAACGTCCTTAAACTAACGATGGACCATAACGTCCTTAAACTAAAGCAATAAAGCCAAAATTCTCTTTTGTTGGGTCTGAATGATCCCAAAATCCTGTTGAGTAGATCTTAATCTAAAATTAGACTAACATATCCTCAACAAACATTTAAGTTGATCTTAATCTCAAACGAGATTAACGATCCTTAAATCAACCCAAACCCAAATCTAAGAATATACGGATTTGGACCAATCCACGCCCTATGGGCGGCAACATAAATTGGTCTCCGTATACAATCCATGGGCAACCAAAAATAAAACAAACACACACGACACAAAGTGACCTTCTGGAGAAGGAGAAAGTGGTTATCGCTACGCGGTAACGTAATTAACTGCAGGGGCTTGCATCAGCAGGGAAGAGCGTCCCCACAATCAAAAAACCCCTCGCAAATGAGGGGGAATTTGACGAAGTCTGCTACAACGGCCGCATCTGTCCAAACCTCCGATACATGGTGCCATAATTCAACTTGGCATCTTCGGAGAGGTGGAGGAATAAAACCAAATAGCATCTGCCCCTAAATTCAGGCAAGACGATCCATCTCGGATCCATCTCCGTTTTCAGCGGTAAATATAGGCCTTTTTACGATCAATGGCTTTTGGCATGTCCTTTCTAACCTAATTCATGACAATGTCGCAAATGACCTTTCCCCTCTCATGTGCCTTTCACTTACTCAAGAGCCCTCTATATTCGATACAGAGATCCATATTGTTTGGAGGCCATCGTATGGTTAGATACGAACCCAAAGAAATTGTTTCATTATAGGGATGTCCACTGATTCTGGAGTGTATAAATTGTTCATTTGTTTATCCATTCTATCTTATCTCAAGTTTGGAAGCTCCTTATGAGTAAAGAGTGTATACATGTTATACTTATTAGATAATCTTCTTCCAATTCTAACACTGATGCTGATAAGAATGGAGAAAAGAAAACCTGTAGGGTTGCTAGGCACGCGCACAAGGGTCTACGAGGCATCAACCATGCCCGATTAAAATTTTAGCCGTGCCGAACAACCCGAATACGGATCTTTAAACTAGAGATTAGGCGATAACTAACATGCTAAACATTTTAACACTAAGTGAGAGGGATTACAACCTTTGTAGATCCGGTCCTTCACTTCATATGCTCCGTGTTGAAGTCCCTTCGCTGCGATCATCATGCTCCGGACTCTCGAGAGGCTCCACGAAGAGAAAGGTGCAGTCTTGCTTCCGATCTTCGATACAAAGATGATCTACCTTGAAGTTTCATTAACACAAGCCAACACTCACTTGAATTTAGTGAACACTCTCATCTAAAGGGTAAGGGAAGATGAGGATAATGAAGTAGGATTTTTGCTCTCTTTATTTATCTTTTTCTCACATTTATTCATCACTTGGAAAAAATCTAGAAAGCTTTTACATGAAAGAATGAAGGAAGAAGAAGATGAATAATGATTGAATTCCTTTTGTGATGAATAGAAAAGAAATAATATGATGAATAATGCAACCATGGTGAAGCAAACTCATATAGAGAATTAACTAGGGTTAGGGTTTGGGTTAGGTTAAAGATGAGTCACACACAAATATCTTTCACAAAACAAAACCAAAACCTTCTAGAAACATCTAGAAAGCTTAACCCTAATCCAAACCCTAATCATGTTTAAACTCCACTAAACATGTTGCATTAGTTATCATATCATGTTACAATATTATATATCACATATATAATATTTATCGTAACAAAATAAAATAATACAATTAACATATATCGCATATATATCAATGTATTACCCGAGTGAGAAAAAGAATCTTTTAGCGAGCAAATATTAGTTAATGTAATTTTAATATATCATATATATTATTATACATTAAATTATCGAATCAACACTTGATCCGACAATCCGGCTATATCGCATATAACCGACTAATATTTATCCGTACCGATTCATCGAATCAACACTTGATCCGATGACCCGGTTGATATCAAATATCGCGAGAATAGAATACGGTATCTCATATCGTATTATCCTCAGTCCCGCACATATCACATATGTGCCCCTACTCCGTTTCACCTGAGCCCAGAAACCACTGTGTAGGACTCTAAAGAATCGTCAATACGCCGGCAGTAGGTGATGATCATATCAAACACCCACAAGCTGCAAGCGGTCAGCTAAACGTAACAGCTACCCAGGTATTGAGCGCTCAGAAGATCAACAAGCAAGCCTGTACATTCTCCTGTGAATCCAAACAGTAACACACCCGTACAGTCCGGCCTCGTCGTCTGATATGTTGCATATCTCGCCTAGGGGTGGTAAACGTCAGACCCCAGTAGCTCGATAAGTCGTGTCGATATGAGGTCTATAACAGTTCGAGAAACTACTGATAACACTTACCAGTAAATCTCAGCAACCCTGGCCAGGGATTTCCGGTTATAGCCAATCGAACACAGCACAACATCAACTCCCTATACCGGGAGAGACGAATCCCCTCCTATCGCTCATCGCCTCCATGTTATTCGGGACTGTACCCAAAAGCCACCTTTTTGCACGCCCTCTTGGACGTGGTATGATGGAAATCAAAGTACAGTGGGAATCACACAAGACTCTATGACGATCTCGGGTCAACAGACTACTCTATACCAGTGTCACCGGAGAACTGCCATCTGACGTATGGTATAATACAATCTGGGAGTTCTCGGCGAGTCCGTCCAGTGTACCCAGTCTATACTGAGCACCCATACACCATCCTTGATGTCAAACACCGATGGATATGGGATCATCCATCGCCCATCATATGGGTCAAGATGCGTATACGCTAGTCTACTCTGGTGTATCGATGCCCTGTCTCGATACACCCTCGACTAGGAACAATTATAGGATGTACTCGTCGACTACCGTGGCCCCACTAGTATGATCTCATCATAGTCCCAGTAGTCGAGTATATATCCTAAGGGCTTTATCAACATGTACTATAGAGACAATCAGAGTACATGTTAAGATAAAGCACAACCAGATAGCATACTATCATGTCGAGCAAGAAAGTCCTCCCTATATATGTCCTAGCATCCACTACAATATATATCGTATGTACAGTAATGGCCTCTAGGGCATACATATAACTAACAATCTCCCACTTGCACTAGGGCCATCTGTTATGGTATCGTATACCCAAGAATTAGCTGCGGTTGAAGTATCTCATACTCAACCATCCCATAAAAGTCTCTTCTGGGAAAAAGGCCTTTGTAAGTGGATCCGCGCTGTTGTCCTCTATATCTACTCTCCTAACCTCGATCACCTTGGAGATCAACCATCTCCATGATCAGGTGATACTGCCTAAGAATTATATCTGGATTTCTGATGGGATGGGGGTTCCATGGCAAAAGCCACAACTCCATTGTCACACAATGGTAGGAACGAAGTTCATCTCATGAACTTATATATATCCAGACTGCCTCTTTGGTAGCATCCTTGGTAACGATGTATCTTGCCTTTAATCGTCTAGTATGTCACGGTATTTAGCTTGGAACTCTTCCAACATACCGTCCCTCCACTTAGGGTATAGACAATGCCTGCGACTGACATTCAGTCGTTCTTATCACCCTGGAACCTTTCCAGTGATTCTCCACAGGATCGATTGATACAATCTCACTACAACTAGTGAGTATCCTAACATCCAATTAGATCTATCTCATAGATCCAAAACCCCGGATTTAGGAGGTATCACTTTGATCCTATATGGAGAATCCTTGTGATAAGCGGAGATTGACCGATCGTAGCATAGGAAACTCCTTCCGTATCAAGAGTATGTCATCCACGTACTCTACGAGGATCGCCACCATACTCTCTACTACCTTTTTGTATATACAAGGTTCATCTACCATTTTGATGAAGTCAAACTCTTTGACTACCACATCAAAACAGATGTTCCAACTCCGTGATGCCTGCTTTATCATATAAAACATCTTGCACACGTTTCCGCTGCTCCCACTGTCTACGAAGCCCTCTGGCTGTGTACTTATAGACGCTCTTTTCTAAAACATCATTTAGAAAAGCAGTCATGACACCCAACCACCAGATATCGTAGTCATGGTATGTAGCCGTGGCAAGTAGGATCTGGATGGACTTAAGCATAGCTTTGAAAGTCTCAACTTTTCCATGTACACCAAGTAATCTTCTCAAGATATACTTTCTCCTGATGGGGATTTAACCCTTCAGATAAAGCAACCAAAGTCCATACTTTGTTGGTGTATAAGGATTCCATCTCAGATCGATAAGCATCCAGCCATTCTTACAGAGTCCTACTCCTGATAGCTTGCTCGAAACTAGTTGGGTCATCATCTCATGATGCATTCCTCGCTCCCACTGTCATAGAGAAACCGAAGTATCTCTCAGGTGGGTGAGGAACTGTACTAGATCGGCGGAGAGACTGGGGTTCGTTGGAAAACTATTGAATCCTTTGGTTCTACCAAATCATCAGCTGCAGTTTGTATAGCTGGAACCTTTCCAGTTCTACATAACAGACCTTGCCTCGAGCTTGTCCGGATTTTGCTTTTTAGACATAGGCCGGACAACCCCAAATCTTAACAAACTTAAGATATGGGCTCTTCCCTTTCCATATCACATATGAAGTGGTAGGCAACTGATTTTATTTGAACCCTATTCAATAGGTATGCAGCTTCTCAAGTGCATAACTCCCAAAAGGAAATAGGAAACTCAGCAATACTCATCATAGAGCACACCATATCATATAGGGTGTGATTGCTCCGCCCCGATACACCGACGTGCTGTTGTGTATTCGAAGGAGTAATGCTGAGAGAGAATCTCATTCTCCTTTAGAATAGTCCAGGAATTCCGTGCTCAAGTATTCTCCTCCTTGATCTCATCAAAGGACATAATACTTATACCCGTATTTCGGTTCTCTACTTCTAACTTATATTCTGTAAATATCTCAAAAGGTTCAGACTTGTGTTTCAGCAGGAACATATGTCTGAATCTTGAGAGATCATCAGAGAATGTAATAAAGTACAAAGAACCAGTCTTGGCATGTATAGACAGGAGACTTTCATACATCAGCATGTATCAATTCCCAAGAGTTCACTAACTCTTTCTCTGTTTCCAATAAACAGAGCTATGGTCGTCTTATTTTTTTGACATGACCGGCAAGTTTCACAAGATGTAAATTCAAACTAATTTAAATATGCATCTAAATGTAACTTCAGTCAGTCGGGTCGCATTGATATGATCTGGTCTACAATGCCTCAAGAAGGATTCGTTCATTTCTGAACTCTTCCTCTTGTGTGTGTTCCGTATACTAAGAACTGCAGTTTGATTTAGAACGTCAATGCTTTTAGATAACGTGCCTGAACCGATCAACTCTTGATATAGGAAATGTTCAAAACATTATCCAATCAATACAAAATTATATCCTTTCTTTACTAATAAAGAGACTGATATGATTTTGTATATCAGGTTCGGTATCTAATAACATTCATTCAGAATCAATGTATTCAGGTAATACAGGGTGATAGTGACCAACAGACTTGGCTGCAACACTTGCACCGTTTTCTGTCTCATGAAACTTATCACCCATTCTCAGTTCTCTACCTATCTGTAGCCCATATAACAAATTACATATACGGGATCCTGATGCGGTATCACATACCCCGGACGTAAAGGATACTGAGAAACAGTTCTCTATAATGAACACACCCGAAGATGATGCATCAGTATGCACTTTCTTCGTTTGGGCGGCACGGGAATTCTGGTAATCCCCAATTTCCAGCTCTGTCCTATAACAATTATAAGTTGGAGCGGGACCAACGTTCCCCAGCTCAGTATAACAAGCGGGTTCGGTCAATATATTCGTTTTATTATCTTGATTAAGGCGTGATATGGTCGCTACCTGGAGAGAGAGAGAAGAAAACACTCAGCGTATGCTCTTGCAAGATTAGATTGGTTATATAATATATATAATCAGGATGTCTCTCACTGTTTTAATCAAATCTTCCTTCAAACCCTAAAAGGAAAGACTAGCCGGGATTAATTACACGCTACAAATTCGCCAATCTTTCAGCCAGGCTAGTGTCGGTACTTTGAGGGAGGCCCCCCGTGCTCTCGCACGAACCTAATTAATGTAAACCTCATTTTCCCAGAGGCGTAACCCCGTTAACACCTTTCTAGACACCTACTTGATCGGCTAATTGTAATGTGTAAAACTCTCCCAGGAGTAACTCTTACTCGCAGCGGGTATCGGGATCCAACTATCTCATAGAAGGTATGCAATCTCATTGCAAATTTCAACACTTGAAAATCCCAATAATATTTTTTTCCCCAAGCGATCTATGACCTTGCCAAGGTCAACAAAGCATAGACCGCAAGTCAAGTTCAACCCGTCATTTCCTGATTGAATTAAACCCACCCGCACGACCCTTGACAAGGTCAACAAAGTCGCACGACTACCCTAATCCAATCGCATCACATGCTTATACAGATAAGCAGTAATCAGCTACCGCACACTACGCTTTGACAAGGTCAACAAACGCAGCACGAATACTAGACAGTCCTTATCTGAAATGAAGGAGGGCTACGACAGGTTTTTTAGAAAACCCTTTGCGTAATGAACTTGATATCGTTGTAGAATCGAGTGATTTTAAATGGAGTGTTTTTGAGGCTTTTCTAGTTTTGCTAAAGGGGTCACTCCCGGTGAAGGGATCGTCGGCCCTTTCCTCATCGAATAAGGTGCAGGATATTTCACAAATATCACTATGCAAAACAAGAACTATAGAAGCAATCAAAAGACAAACCGAGTGTGTAGCATCTGCCAGTTATTGCTAAAGGGGTCACTCCCGGTGAAGGGATCTCGGCTCTTTCCTTATCGAATAAGGTGCTGGATGTTCTACAAGGAACACCGCTATGCAAAGCAAGAACTAGAGCTACCAGTTTTTATAAACAAGTTTCTACAACATCTTAGGTTTCTTTTATTTCATTAATCTCATTAATGAAGTCCCATTTTAATTATGCTTCGCAAGCATCTCTTTTTGAAACCGAAATCTGCAATATAACATATATCTCATATATAATATAAACATTCATCTCAGGCGGTAATATGATCTCATCATAGAACATTGCAGCAGAAGAACATATATGAAATATTGGATATACTAGGACGTCCGTGTTTTCAATACGAGCCTGTATAAAACACGGATTCCACGGTCGCGATGAATAGCCAAACCCACATCCCTAGACCCCTACGAGAGCGGCAAGTAACACAGCCAATTCTAGGGTTAGGAGACCCGGTCTCGACTCCTCGAGATGGTCTCCCACTGGACCATAGAATCCGGTTACTTGTGCTCCCCACCTTGGGTCTACCTAATGCGGAAAAGTAAATAATATACAACGGTGACATCTTCCGCAACCTGGAAGTGCCCCAATAAAAGAATATTACATACAAAAGAATTTTACATGAATGAAAAAGAAAAAACTCTCATCTCACATAAAACCCCCAGCTATTCAAACGCGACGATCCAATACAACATATCACAGCAACACATAATATCTCATATCATCAACGTAAGCAAGTATGCGTATCCCGATTGTCGTTGATGTATAGCAACGAAGCCGGCGATACACTACATACTACGCTTACGGTCACAGAAAAGAAAGTGTAAAACTACAACAGTTGGAATCCGCAATCTCTTTAGACATCACATGCCTAACCAAATGAATTCCTTAGACATCGCATGCCTAACTATTATAAACCCCGCATTTTAGTCTCATTATCGAAAACTCTTTTCAATATCAAGTCGGGCAATTCAACAAGATTCCCGACGTCCTGATCGAATGCTCGTCGCAAACTTTAGTAGACGGCCGCACCCTCAGATGTCGTCGACGAAGTGCACTAAGGCGGAACACCGCTGCCGCGAGCACCTGAACGGATGCTTTCGGCGACGGGGTTCTCCTACAGTCACTTGGTCGGGGCTATAGGGCGTGGTTGTCTATTCAGTTTACCCGGCGAGTATCCGCGTACGCTACGTGATTGCGACGGACTTTTGATCACATCAAAATTCCGTGGCAACCGATCATCTGAGACTGAACTGCTAGATTTATAATATTCAAATTAGTTATCTCATAACTACTTGTGGATTCCAAATATTGTATCACATTCCAGATAAATAGACAATGTTAAACTTTCCGATCGAATAATCAAACACCCAAGATTTCCCCAATATATCTCAATACTTGAAATCAGTTTTAAAACATCCATCACATGCCACAGTACCAATGGTCCAGCCGTAGAAGGGTCAAGCCAATGCCTCACATGTGGCACGCCGTACTGCCCCAAACCCTAAGGTTCAAAAGGCAGTTCAAGACGGTCACATAATTGAGTTAAGGTTTGTTGTCTTCTAGAGGGTCCACCACGTTACTTGCACGACTTAGAACGTTCTTAAACACGAGAAAAAAAACCAACTTTTGAAAAAATTTCCGACAGGGGAAAAAGTGAGTTATTGATATCCGTTCGAACTTTTTAACAGTTTCTAAAAGTTATCCGGACAAAACACAAAAGACGCAGTTAAAGTTCCCGATCGAATCATCGAATCCCCAATACAACCCAGAAAATTCAACAGTTGAATAAATATTAAAAATTCCCAGAAAATACAGCACTAAAAGATAAGAATTACTGTGCAAATTTGAAATAGTGAAGTGACTAAAGTGCCGCGGAACCGCCGCACAAGCCATGCTTGTGCCGCGGTTCCGCCGTGCTTTGGTGGAATCAGGAGCACGTGCTTCACAGTAACTCTTGTATTTCCCTGCTGATTTTTTTGAGCATTTTTAATTTGGAAAAAATCGCACTTTTGAAAAATTTCCACAAACTAGGGTATATCGGGTTTTCCGGGTTCGATCGGACTTTAAACTTCGTCTAGACTTCGCCTAAAGCTCTAGCTTGGCTCTGATACCACTGTAGGGTTGCTAGGCACGCGCACAAGGGTCTACGAGGCATCAACCATGCCCGATTAAAATTTTAGCCGTGCCGAACAACCCGAATACGGATCTTTAAACTAGAGATTAGGCGATAACTAACATGCTAAACATTTTAACACTAAGTGAGAGGGATTACAACCTTTGTAGATCCGGTCCTTCACTTCACATGCTCCATGTTGAAGTCCCTTCGCTGCGATCATCATGCTCCGGACTCTCGAGAGGCTCCACGAAGAGAAAGGTGCAGTCTTGCTTCCGATCTTCGATACAAAGATGATCTACCTTGAAGTTTCATTAACACAAGCTAACACTCACTTGAATTGAGTGAACACTCTCATCCAAAGGGCAAGGGAAGATGAGGATGATGAAGTAGGATTTTTGCTCTCTTTATTTATCTTTTTCTCACATTTATTCATCACTTGGAAAAAATCTAGAAAGCTTTTTCATGAAAGAATGAAGGAAGAAGAAGATGAATAATGATTGAATTCCTTTTGTGATGAATAGAAAAGAAATAATATGATGAATAATGCAACCATGGTCAAGCAAACTCATGTAGAGAATTAATTAGGGTTAGGGTTTGGGTTAGGTTAAAGATGAGTCACACACAAATATCTTTCACAAAACAAAACCAAAACCTTCTAAAAACATCTAGAAAGCTTAACCCTAATCCAAACCCTAATCATGTTTAAACTCCACTAAACATGTTGCATTAGTTATCATATCATGTTACAATATTATATATCACATATATAATATTTATCGTAACAAAATAAAATAATACAATTAACATATATCGCATATATATCAATGTATTACTCGAGTGAGAAAAAGAATCTTTTAGTGAGCAAATATTAGTTAATGTAATTTTAATATATCATATATATTATTATACATTAAATTATCGAATCAACACTTGATTCGACAATCCGGCTATATCGCATATAATCGACTAATATTTATCCGTACCGATTCATCGAATCAACACTTGATCCGATGACCCGGTTGATATCAAATATCGCGAGAATAGAATACGGCATCTCATATCGTATTATCCTCGGTCCCGCACATATCACATATGTGCCCCTACTCCATTTCGCCTGAGCCCAGAAACCTCTGTGTAGGACTCTAAAGAATTGTCAATACGCCGGCAGTAGGTGATGATCATATCAAACACCCACAAGCTGCAAGCGGTCAGCTAAACGTAATAGCTACCCAGGTATTGAGCACTCAGAAGATCAACAAGCAAGCCTGTACATTCTCCTGTGAATCCAAACAGTAACACTCCCGTACAGTCCGGTCTCGTCGTCTGATATGTTGCATATCTCGCCTAGGGGTGGTAAACGTCAGACCCCAGTAGCTCGATAAGTCGTGTCGATATGAAGTTTATAATAGTTCGAGAAACTACTGATAACACTTACCAGTAAATCTCAGCAACCCTGGCCAGGGATTTCCGGTTATAGCCAATCGAACACAGCACAACATCAACTCCCTATACCGGGAGAGACGAATCCCCTCCTATCGCTCATTGCCTCCATATGATTCGGGACTGTACCCAAAAGCCACCTTTTTGCACGCCCTCTTGGACGTGGTATGATGGAAATCAAAGCACAGTGGGAATCACACAAGACTCTATGACGATCTCGGGTCAACAGACTACTCTGTACCAGTGTCACCGGAGAACTGCCATCTGACGTATGGTATAATACCATCTGGGAGTTCTCGGCGAGTCCGTCCTGTGTACCCAGTCTCTACTGAGCACCCGTACACCATCCTTGATGTCAAACACCGATGGATATGGGATCATCCATCGTCCATCATATGGGTCAAGATGCGTATACGCTAGTCTACTCTGGTGTATCGATGCCTTGTCTCGACACACCCTCGACTAGGAACAATTATAGGATGTACTCGTCGACTACCGTGGCCCCACTAGTATAATCTCATCATAGTCCCAGTAGTCGAGTACATATCCTAAGGGCTTTATCAACATGTAATATAGAGACAATCAGAGTACATGTTAAGATAAAGCACAACCAGATAGCATACTATCATGTCGAGCAAGAAAGTCCTCCCTATATATGTCCTAGCATCCACTACAATATACATCGTATGTACAGTAATGGCCTCTAGGGCATACATATAATTAACAAAACCAACTAGCAAAAGTCTGGTACACAGAAGGTAAGATGGAGAGACACTAAAAGAGATAATTATGTGGGAAATGACATTGCAACTACTATCGGTAGCCTGGGTATTATAGAAGCATTACAAGGAACACCCAACAACCCTTTGAAACATTTGATGTTTTAATTTTTCTGAGTGGTTAAGAATAAAAATTGTTTTTCAGACACTTTTTACTTCTGCGTATATGGATACCGGATTAAAACCTCATATCTGTAAGATGTTACAGAAAGTGAAAGGGAGTTAAATACTGGGAAAAAGGTGATCTTTCCCCCAATGTCGGAACTCAGATCAATTGTTGCTATTGGGGAAATTACCAGTTTTATCTAATGGTGAACTTTTGGTTTTGAATAGCCGTTATAGTACACCAACTTTTAAAAACTCTTATATCCGTCTTTTTATTTGATAAAGTGGGATATAAATTTCAAAACAATGTTATTGACATTTACCTATATCAAGCGTTGATAAGGTTAGGTGCAAAGAATAACAGAACTGATGTTCTTAACCAAAATTCAGTTCTTAAATTATAACACAATGACTATGTGTTGTGAACTCTTGGTACTTATGCATAGGATGTATATGGTTCGTTGTCCTTTGGGACAAGGGGATGGTTATCTTACTTCATTCTATCTACTTTTTTAGTAATCTAATTTTGGATGCGCGTCCTTATTGAAACGCAAAATCCAAAGCCGTGAGAACTTCAAAGAGTAAAAGGATAAAGTAAAGACCCAGACGTTTGTAGTATCGTGAATCTTCGAAGTGTTCGAAGATTTGATACTTACGCTAGGTATTCAATATTAAGAATGTTATTCTTTCAGTTGCTCATCCGTGGGTGTGCTCCATGATGAGTGATGCTGAGAAACCTCTATTGACTTTGACAAATCTTAGCAACTCCACGGATTTAGTAGGTAAACTAAGCCACTCGATAGATACTTCGATTTTCTCGTATACAGTGATAAGGAGGATTGCATCATGTGATGATGACCCTGCTAGTTATCAGCAGGCTATAGGAAGTAAGACTTCCGACTGATGGCTGGATGCCAAGTTATCTAAAATGGACTCCATGCACTGCAACAAAGTATGGACTTTGTTGCATGCTCCTTATGGGATAAAACCCAAAGGAGAAAGTATATCTTTCGAGATCAGTGCGATTAGAAAGGTAGTGACCTTATAAAGCTAGGACTTCCAGTAAACGGTTTTGTTGAATATAGTGCCCTCAAGATAATTATTCTAATTGCAAGTAGGCGATTATGATAATTGAGAGAGGACCTATAAAGGTAGAACAGTCTTACTCGAAATGATAGTAGCTTATCTTGTTTGTCTTTATCATTGATGTAATGATGAAACCCATAAGATTCTTGCTTGACTACTAGCAATATAATGGCAATCATATACGTAGGAGCTGTGTAGTTCATAAGCACATCCTTAAATGTCTGTAGTCGTAGGAGTATCGAGACTGGGCATCGATATTCCGGAGTAGACTGGTGTATACGTTTCTAGACCCCTGACGAGTGGCGGTAGCCGTTCTTATAAGCCATTGGTGTTGTGTCACCTAAGATAGTATATAGGTGCTCACTGGAGGTGAGTACATCGGACGTACTCGCCGAAAACTTTTAGATGATATTATCTATCATCAGATGGAAGTTCTTCGGTGGCATGTGTACAGATTATTCTTTTGACCTGAGATCTTCATTTGTCTCGTGTGAGTTCCTATATACTCAGATTATTACCCTACCACGGCTTAAAATAGTCGTGCAAACAGGTTTTAGTTGGGTACAGTTCCGAGCTACATAGAGGCAGTGAGCGATTGTCAGAGATTCGTCTCTCCTAGTATTAGGAGTCGATGGCATGCTGTGTTCGGTTGGCCATCACCTTAAATCCGTGGCCACGGTGGATGAAATTTATTGATATGAGTTCGGTAGTTTCTCTGTTGGTGATGAGCTTGACTCCGGCCAAACTTATCAGGTTATTAGGGGTCTGACATTATCCACCTCTAGACCCGGTATGCGATATTCTTAGACAAAGAGACTGGACTATATGGAGATTGTCACATTTAGGATTAGTAGGGTACAGACAGACTTGATTGTGGACCTCCCTTTCGGCATATATATGGGTAGTCGTTACGTACGGCTAGTGCCGCTGACGTGCTTGTGCTTATGAATTTATCCAATAATCACTGCCAGTGTATTATTGAGTCTTTAAAGTCACACACAGAGGATTTTCCCGGTTCAGGCGATATGATGTGGATAACGTATGTTAGTACATACAAGTGTCCGGTTAAATATGTGTACAGGCTGTACGGACTTTAATCGAACGGTTGATAATATTAGTTGCTTAGGATTAAGCCGGATTATTAAATCATGTTTTGATTTATTAATTTATATATATATATTCTATTATTATTGTTCACTATTCATTTTCTCTCTCTTGGATATTTGTACTTTTATACGGATACACGTATATGTATTTCGATACGTATATCGGATTGTATTCTGTATTTATACGGAATAATTCTAGAAAGAGAACACCTTATTATTGATTTTCCTTTTTAGAAAATCATTGAGAAATGAGGAAGAGGGTGGGGTGGCTTTGGGTATGGTTGTTAGCATGGAAGAGAGGGATGGGCTTCATTGTTTATTGAAAAAGGTTGTGAAATTTTTCCATGGTTCAAAAATTATGAAACCATTCACTTGTTCTTTCATTCTACCCTTAGTTCATTCTTATCATGGCTAGCCTTCATCCTTTTCCTCCTCCTCCTTCTTCTTCATAGCTCTCTTGAGCTTTGTGATTGAGAGAAAATGATAGTGGAAAATTCCTACATCCCCACTCTCCATTCCTAACGAGCTTTGAGCGTCGGTTGCTTCACTAAATGAAACTGGAGTTTAGATCGGTCCCCTCAGGTGGATCATCTTCAACAAGGGCATTCGCCTCTCAAACTTGTTCCCGACGGACCTATGAGGAGCTTGGAGGAGTCTTCCACGATTAGGTGGACACGCATCAAAGGTTGTAATCTTAAAACCTGCATGCTTTTTTTCTAGTTTAGTGTTTGGATCGATCGGTAGGGATTAGTTTCTAGTGCTCTTTTGAAAAATTTCGTTTTTCGGTTCCGCATCGGCCGTGGTTGTCATGGCGAGGGCACTAAGAACTTTCAATGGTATCAGAGCTAAACCAAACATTAGAACTAGATTAGACGATGTTTTAGTTTCGAAACTGAAAATTTACTCGTATTTAGTTTCGAATTCTAGGTCTCTATAAATTTCAAAACGGAACCTGTAATTTTTTTGTATATGTCAGTGGACTACATTTAAGAATGAAAACTTAGCACAAAACCCGAGATAAAATGGCCGAGATTTGGTCGAGATCCTTTTCCCAAATATTGCCATTTGGTCATTGGTTTTGTCAGTTGCTTGGAATTGTAGAAACTAGATTTTTGGTATACCTCTTTTTGCCCTAGATTTTATTTTGTAATGTTTGTGGATACAGGAAATTTGGGACTGTTTTCAGTCAAAATTTTAACATTGTTTATGTTTGTATCTTGGTATATGTGTTGTTGAACGTTGTCTAATTGCTATAGGTTCAATTAGACGGGATTGCACACTTGCTTGTATTGCTTGTTCTGTGATATATATATCTCTATGATGGTCATGACGGATAGCTCCTCGTGTGATTTTCTTATACAGTTTGTTTTATATTGTTGTATATTCATTTGTTCGAGACGGTCTCCAACTTGTGGCTGTCGTTTTTACTTTATGTATATTCTTTTATTGGGGCTCGACAAATATGCGGTCGATGTCACCATTGTATATATATTTCATTTCTGTTCTAGGATTAACCCAGGAGAAGTACTTGAGTAGCCGGGGTCTAGAGTGCGGTAGGTGGCCGTCTCATGGTGTTTGGGGCTGGGTCGCCTCACTCTAGAATTGGCAGCTTGCTTGCCCCACTTATAGGGGTTATAGGATCGACCTGCGGAGGAGTGCCCAGGTTACCGTATTCTAAAAAGAGACGGGTGATCGACTCATGTTATTGAGGGCAGGTTACCCAATTTTTAGAATTGGCAGGTGGCTTGCTGAACTCATAGTGTCTAGGATCGACTTTGTACGGCTATCCACACGATCACGGAACGTCACGTCTCATTTGCGGCTCAGATGAAATGCAGGGGTCCTAGTTTATCCGCTATTCTATATTGTTGTTCACATGCTTTTGTTTGCATCCGTGCTAGCCCTGTCCCCGCCCTGCCTTAAGTTAAGTAACCTTACGGTGAAGACCCGGGACCCTGTGGCGAATGCGGATGGCATATAAAAGCATGTTATTTTGGTTGTTTCTTGTGTAGATTGCCGACTTAAAATGATGGAAACGCATTATATGTATAATACAAGGAAAACAAACGTAAATGATTTGTCGGACCCAATTTTCAAAACTACTCGGTTTTCTTCAAAACCATGGTCATATTTTTTTGCTTTGCATAGAGGTATTCGGTTAGGAATATCCTACACCTCATTCAATGAGGAAAGTGCCTTGATCCCTTCACAGGTAGTTCGCTCTTAAGAAAAGGTTTATGTTGCTAGTTTTAAATGCGGAGCCTAAACCGCTCATTTTCAATGCCACTTGAGTTTCTTCAACGATATCAAGTTCATTAAGTTAATGGTTTTTCGCCAAAAACCAGCCATAGCCCTCCGTCATTTCAGATTAGTAGTGCCTGGTATTCATACTGTGCTTGTTGACCTAGTCAAGGCATATTGTGCGGTAGCTAAGTACTGCTTTTCTGTGCATAGAGATGCAATTGGTTAGGACAGTCGTGCAGCCTTATTGACCTAGTCAAGGGCTCGTGCGGGTGGGTTTAAAGAAATCAAGAAAATGACGAGTTCAACTTGACTAGAGGTTTATGGTTTGTTGACTTAGTCAAGGTCATAATCCGTTAGGGGCAAAAACCATATCGGGGGTTTCAAATATAAGAGAAACATTCCAAGTTTGTGCATGCCTTCTGGAGTATGGTAATTTGGTCGGCTTTCATCAAAGTTATCACACAATGATAGTTGGGTCCCGATTCCCATTGATGAGCAGGTATTACTCTTCGGAAGATTTTCACTTCACAATTAGCTAACCTATTAAGTGTCTAGAAAGTGTTAACGAGATTACGTCTCTGCGGAAACAGAAATATTTAATTGGGTTCGTGCGAAAGCACGAGGGACCTCCCTCAGAGTACCAACACTGGCCTGGCTGAATGGTTAGCGAACTTGTAAGGTGTATATGATCCCGACTAGTTCTCCTTTTAAGGTTTGAAGAATAATTCGAGGAAACAGCGAAAGCCATCCTGATTAGATAAAGTCATTAACCAATCTAATCTTGATAGAGTGCATGCTGAGTGTTTCTTTTCTCTTTCTCTGGTTTACAACCATGACTTACCTTAAACTAAAACTCATGAACCAAACCGACTGAACCTTTATATCCCTGCCACTCCTACTTTCCCTTTGTTTCTCCAGAATACTCAGTATCACTACGATGATCCATATTTCTTAGAACGATAGTCGTATAGTTACATAGGAACTTGAAGAAACCTGTTTCAGTCTGAGAATGGCCACTGGTTCTGGAGAAATTGAATAGAATTATTCGGCTGTCTTTTCCCTTTACCTTCTGTCAGGTTGCGAGAGCTCCTTGTAATAGGAAAGTATACCAATTATGCTTATTGGATAGTCTTCTTCCAAATCTTAGGCTGATGCTGAAAGATAGGGAAGGAAGAAAACCAATTATCGTAAGTGTGGTGTACAGAAGGTAAGATGTAAAGACATATAAAGGGGTTGAAGTAAGGGCAAAGGAAATTGTGATTACTGTCGTAAATCTGGATAATGGCAGAAGCACTACTAGGAATACCTGGCCACCCCTTAGAAATATTTTCGTGTTTCGGTTTTTCTGTGTAGTTGTTACTGAAATATGTTTTTCTAATTAATTCTGACTCTAGGTATGTATGTACCGGATTTGAATCTCATATCTGTATGATGTTACAGATGCTGGGTAGGAGTAGAATATTGGGAAATTGGTGATTTGATCCGCAGTATCGGAATTCGTAGCAATTGGTGATATTGGATTAAATCATCTGGTTTTGCCTTACGGCAAATATTTGGTTTAGAATAACCGTTATTATGCACCAATTTTTAAAATAATATATCTGTATTTTTATTTTATAAAGTGCAATATAAATTTTGAAAATTGTGTTTTTAACATTTACCTTTATTAGTTGAGGATAACGTAAGGTGCATTGAATAACGGTGTAAGACATTTTTAACCAAAATACAGTTTTCAACTAACAACTCACGGAGTTCGGGTTATTAAACTCTTAGGGAATATACATGAAATTATTTGTTGCCCAATGTCCTTCGGGACAAGAGGTTGGTACTCTTCAGATAACCTATAAGTTCTCTTATCTTAGACACACATTCCTTGAATGCAAAGTCCAAAGATTTTAAGAAGTTTATAGCTATAAGAACAAAGTAGAGAACCATACGTTTGAAGTATTAGGATTCTTCAAAATGATCGAAGATATAAATACTTATGTTAGGTATTCCTCCATAGTAATATTGAGAACTTGATTCTGTTACATGTTAGTCATCCGTGGGTGCGCTCCTTGATAAGTAATGTTGTATGGCCTTTATCCATTTAGATGATATGCACTGGAAATAGTTGCATGACATTTGAATCTGGATCCATCTAAATTAGTGCCTTTGATTTTATATAGACATAGATTGATTGCATATCTTGATGTTGTTAAGATATAGAGTAATCTGGTTTCTGTTTGAAAACAGAATCTACACAAACTCAAGGCACGCTTTAGTAATAGTAATTTGTGGATTATCCCAACCATTTGCTAGGATTTTGCTTCTACCTTTTGCAAGATCTAAGGTTGATTTGTTCTTGACTCTCCATCTTTTTATAAAAGGAAGTTTTTTTGCAAAAGAAACTAGTGGGAGTATAGTAGAACTGGAAGTGACTCCAGAACAACAAACGGTTACTATAAATTTAGTAGAACTTAAGGATTCAATTGGACTGGACAAACCATTAGCCACTCCGCAGATTTTAGTCGGTGGCCTCAACCACCTAAAAGATACTTTGGTTTTGTCGTAGACGGTGATAGGGAGGTCAACATCACGGCGATGATGACCCTAGTAGTTATCAGCAGGTCATAGGAAGTGATAACTTCCAGGTGACCAGATGCAATATATCTAAGTTGGACTCCACGCACTTCGGCAAATTATAGAATTTTCTAGGTGCTCCTGAAGGGGTAAAACCCATTAGGAGCAAGTAGATCTTTCGAGATCTGTGCAGGTGGAAAGGTATTAACCTAATAAGACTAGACTTTTTGTAACGATTATTCATTAAATACCTGGTGTGGATTGTGATGAGACTTTTACTTCAATGTCTACACCAAAGTCCATATGGATATGACTTGGCATTGTTGTTATTCTTGACTATGATATCTGGAAAGCAAATGACTATAATATCTTTCTTAATAGGAATTTAGAAGTTCACGTATATATGACTTTGCCAGAGAGTTATCGCAGTCGGTGGGAGCAACGGAAGGTGTGCAACTTGCTTATATCTATTTGTAGACTAAAGCATGCATAGCAGAGATAGATCATCAGTTTTGATGTAATAGTCAAGATGATTGACTTCATCAAAACAATATATGAACCTAGTAGAAGAGTGTCGAGAGTTATGTCCTGCGATTTGGATGATATAGTCCTGATATGAAGTAATGTTCCTATACTATAATTGATCAAACTTTGGTTGTTACAAAGTGTTTTCTCCACGTTGGATATGGATAATATATCAGGGATTTTGGTGACTAGATCTATGGTTTTAAATCTGGATTTGGGAAGTGTCCCAATTCAGGTACTTAGACATCATTCTAAAAGTGATTTAGAATGGATGACTCCTGGCATTGTAGTGTGCATACAGGTAATGGAGTCACCTTATCTAAAGAGATGTCCTCTAGACAGATGAGGAGAAGGACTCGCATGAATAACATATCATTTGCTTAGGCAATTGCGTCAATAATGCAATGTCTTGTACCAAACCAGATATTGCTTCTGCACTTGCTGTAGTAGTTAGATATTAATCCAATCCTGGAGAAACAAAGAAAAGCAATTAAGAACATAAGAGTATGTTCTTAGTATATGGTAATGGCAGCTTCCTTGAAGAGGCGGTTATCGGTTCAGACTTCTAAGATGACCTGAATGACAGAGATGTTGTCAGAGTTTTGAGTTTACTCTCTTCTAAGGAGCAGTATATTGGATAGGGTTCCAATAGGGATACTGATGCTGGTTATGACTCAACGGAGGATACAGCCCAGAAGTTTTTGGATAAAATTGTTCATTTATGAACTTGGTCTCATCAAGTATCTAGAAAAATTCTTTAGGCGGGGTGTCACTCAGTTCGAAAGATTGTTGATCTCCACGAAGTTGAAATATAAAGAGATTAAGTTGGAACATTATAGTGGATCCACTCATTGAGGCTATTTCTTGAACACAAAAGTTTCAAAAATATGGTTTGCGAAACTGATTAGTGGAGAAGTTGAGTATTCGATAGCACACGAGCTGTGGGTATGCGATGCCGCAATAATTAGCCTTAAGTGCAAGTGGGTGATTGTTGGATATAGTGCCCTCAAGGCAATTATTGTAATTGCAGGCAATTACGATAATTGAAGGAGAACCTATACAGGTAGAACAGTCTTATTCGAAATGATAGTATGCTATCTGGTTTGTCTTCATCATTGATATAATGATGAAGACCGTAGGATTCTTTCTTGACTACTAGCATTATGATGGCGATCATATACATGGGTGTTGAGTATTATATAAGCACATCCTTAAATATCCCTAGTCGTGGGAGTATCGAGACTGGGCATTGATATTCCGGATTAGACTAGTATATATGTTTCTAGACCCCGACAAGGAGTGGTGGCCGTCTCACAAACTATTGGTATTGTGTCACCTAAGATAGTTGTAATACCTTAGAATGCGATTAGAGTTAATTAAGCGTTATAATGCGGGTTTTTAATAAAATTTAACCAATATTGTTTTCACATATTTTATTATAATTAATTTTATATTTTATTTAATTATTTTGTACTTGCACACACATGTGCATGTTAACCTAGGGTTAAGTTGTGTTAACCATGTTTTGTTAGCATGGCACCTTAACACACACACACACACACACACACACACACACACACACACACATATATGTATATTTATTTTAAGTATTAGAGTTTTTATTTATTTAATGAGGAAAGAAAGAGAAAAGATTGAATGATGAGGCATGGAGCATGGGAGGGATAAGGCATGGGAAGCATTAAATGAGGTGAGAGAGTGGGAGCATGATCTCTCAAAAGCCAAATCTCATCTCACACGCTCTCACCCTCTCATTTCTCCACAAACACTCACATTCTCTCTCATTTTCTTCTTCTTCTTCTCCTTCACCAAAACTCATCTTTTGAAAACCTTTTCCCCACAAACCTTAAGGCTCAACCAACATCAAACACCACTAAACCCTTCACAAATCATGCTTAAGCCTCTTATGATGTCTTGGAGCTTAATGGCTAGGGTTTCTTTTAAGTTATGGTGAGATAACGAT
Organism: Agapanthus africanus; assembly: GCA_030015575.1. Lineage (NCBI taxonomy): Eukaryota > Viridiplantae > Streptophyta > Magnoliopsida > Asparagales > Amaryllidaceae > Agapanthus > Agapanthus africanus. The sequence goes on from JASDDO010000004.1 coordinate 285,387,111, forward strand.
CTTAAACTGTTATTTAGGCCTTAAGCAAGGGTTTTGTGTTATTTAGTTTCAGTTTATTGCCTTGATGCTTTAATTAATGTCGATATCGTATTTTGTGTTAAGTTAGGGTTCTGTGGTATCTGCTATCACTACGTTGATCTATAAATAAATCTAACAATGCAGTAGAATAGTGTTACAGCCTTGAAGATACCCTAGAAATCAGGACCCAAACCCTCACCTTTGGCCCGGTGAGAATCCTCTTCTGGGCGGCGACGCCGGTTTTCTTGTAAACTGGGATGTTGGGTTTTTATGGGTATCTCTCTATGGGTCATGTAGGATATTTGATACACTTTGTTTTTCCTATATTATCTATAGGAAAAATCTGAAGCCATTTGGCTAATTCTAGCTTTTCGATATAGTGCGATACGGAATTATCCGACTTCCGTTAAGTGTTTCGTATAGTCTGCAGCCATAAATTTGGTTAGGGTGTCGTTGCACGCATTAACCCGCTAAGCTAGCACTTGGTAGCTTGTGGGAGCCGATTCGTTAGTTTGGCGACGTGTCCGTATTTTATTGAAAAGTTAGTAATTTCATGAGTAGTGGTTTTGTGTGATATTAGGATCACAGGAGGGGACTTCGGACGCATCCAGGAAGGGGAAGGAGGTGATCGGATACACCTAACTCGAGATCGTCCGGTAAGTAGATTTAACATTTACGGGGGAATCGCCTGTATGGCGTTAAGCACTGAAGACTAGATTTAAACGATATAATATTGTGTGAAATACTTATATATGTGTTGTGTTTGTGCATAAGTACCATTTTGCAAACCCTATTGCCTGCTGTACTTTCACATATCATTAATAGGACACTACACCATTACTGATGGTTCATGTTGCACGAGGATTGATTCATATGCCTCACACACCGTTGGTAATTGCCATGCCATGCACACTATAGAAATTGCCATGAATAAATATATGTAATACCGCTTTCATTATTGACTGTTAGACGTTGATTTTGTACTAGTACGCATCATGATTTGCGTCGTGCATACATTGCTATAGTCATATATCTCATATGATGTTTTCATGAGATTTCTGTTTCGTGGATTTGGGAAACCGCAAAGTACCTTTTGAAAACTTGGAATATTTAAAAGGTGTGGTTTTCCCTTGATATGATATTTCGTGTCCACCATGAGTTTTCTCAGTTCTGAGCTATGAGCATACCCAACTCGAGGTAGGGGGGAACCATTTGCGGGTACATGGTGGACCCGGTGAGGTACCCGGGGGCAAGAAGTTCATAGAGTTAGGTGATAAGCCCGGCGGAGGGAGCACTACCTACCGGTCATTGTATGGGAACTCGACGAATATTCGAAGGATATCGTTCAGAGTTATGAGATGAGATGGATATCAGGGCCGATCAGAGTGACGGCGCCTGAGATATTAGGATTTCGGGTGTCGTTGATGGACACCGGATTTATATGATGATGATTCATTGATGAGGATTATGATTTATTCCCACACTCAGGATTTATGATGATATGTATTGTTTCATGTAGTTGTTGTACCCTGGTGGTATACTTGATCATGATTTTGTTGCATATCCATGCTGTTATACTTATGCCATCAGATTGCATATTTCGGAGTTATCGCTTTATCGTGCATGTATGTGATTACCTGTACGATGTTATTTACTTCTCACGAGTTGGCAACTCACCCCCGTTGTGCTACTGTGTTTTGCATGGTTGACTCTCAGAGTAGTCGCGGCAGGGCTCCTTATTGCATCATTTTCAGCGGATACCGCTACTGTTGGGTGTGAGACCTTTTGAGTAGGTGGGTTTTTGCGAGTATCCGTATGATTCCATTGTATATCTTATTTTGCATCTAGTACTCTCCATCCACCACTTATATATATTTGACTTAGAGTCAAGACAAATAGGTTCGATATTTGTATATTTTATGACTCTGGTTGTTGCGCACGTGTGAGCCACTTTTATTTCGTGTTGTGATGTTGTTTTACTTCCTTTTTGCCTATTTCTTTGTAACGACTTTGTATATATATATCTTTTTGTGGTTGTGTTCCGCCTTTTGGCGTGAGTTGCTCCTATTTGGGGAAATTTTTATATTCTATGTTTTGTACCCGATTGGGGCTAATTTTTACAAAGGAGATGCTGCCGAAATTTTTAAGAAAATTAACTTAAGTTTTAAATGCTTTTAACAAATGTTTTAACTGTTTTTACCATTCTATCCTTTATGGTTTAGATTTCTGGATTTTCGGCTTACTTGAATTACGTTATGCTTTTAGACGTTGCATAATTTAAGTTCCGGTCACGTTCCTAATTTGGATCGTGACAATAGTGTTAGTTATATGTATGCCCTAGAGGCCATTACTGTACATACGATGTATATTGTAATGGATGCTTGGACATATATAGGGAGGAATTTCTTGCTCGACATGATAGTATGCTATCTGGTTGTACTTTATCTTAACATGTACTCTGATTGTCTCTATGTTACATGTTGATAAAACCCTTAGGATATGTACTCGACTACTAGTACTATGATGAGATCATACTAGTGGGGCCACGGTAGTCGATGAGTACATCATATAATTGTTCCTAGTCGAGAGTGTATCGAGACAGGGCATCGATACACCAGAGTAGACTAGCGTATACGCATCTTGACCCATATGATGGGCGATGGATGATCCCATATCCATCGGTGTTTGACATCAAGGATGGTGTACGAGTGCTCAGTAGAGACTGGGTACACTGGACGGACTCACCGAGAACTCCCAGATGGTATTATACCTTACGTCAGATGGCAGTTCTCCGGTGACACTGGTACAGAGTAGTATGTTGACCCGAGATCGTCATAGAGACTTGTGTGATTCCCACTGTGCTTTGATTTCCATCATACCACATCCAAGAGGGCGTGCAAAAAGGTGGCTTTTGGGTACAGTCCCAAATCACATGGAGGCAATGAGCGATAGGAGGGGATTCGTCTCTCCCGGTATATGGAGTTAATGTTGTGCTATGTTCGATTGGCTATAACTGGAAATCCCTGGTCAGGGTTGCTGAGATTTACTGGTAAGTGTTATCATTAGTTTCTCGAACTGTTATAGACCTCATATCGACATGACTTATCAAGCTACTGGGGTCTGACGTTTACCACCCCTAGGCGAGATATACGACATATCAGACGACGAGACCGGACTGTATGGGAGTGTTACTGATTGGATTCGCAGGAGAATGTACATGCTTGCTTGTTGATTTTCTGATCGCTCAATACCTGGATGGCTGTTACGTTTAGCTGACCGCTTGCAGCTTGTGGGTGTTTGATATGATCATCACCTACTGCCGGCGTATTGACGATTCTTTAGAGTCCTACAAAGAGGCTTCTTGACTCGGGCAAAATGGAGTAGGGGCACATATGTGATATGTGCAGGACCTAGGATAATGCGATATGAGATACCGTATTCTATTCTCATGATATTTGATATCAGCCGGGTCATCGGATCAAGTGTTGATTCGATGAATCGATAAATGTTATATTAGTTGGTTATATGCGATATAACCGGATTGTCGGATCAAGTGTTGATTCGGTGATTTAATGTATAATTATATATGTGATATATTAAATTACATTAACTAATATAAGCTCACTAAAAGATTCTTTTTCTCACTCGGGTAATACATTGATATATATGCGATATATGTTAATTGTATTATTTTATTTTGTTACAATAAATATTATATATGTGATATATAATATTGTAACATGATATGCTTATTAATGCAACATGATCAGTGGAGATTAAACAAGGTTAGGGTTTGAATTGGGTTAGTTGTTTCATGAACCTTCTAGAAGGTTTTCTTTTTGTTTTGTGCTTAGATATTTTAAGTGACTCATACTTTAACTCAACCCAAACCCTAGCCCTAGTTAAATCTCTACAAAGGTTACATTGACCATGGTTGCATTTCTAACCTCATCCTTGACTTTCATTATTCATCACAAAAGGATTCACGATGATTCTTCATCTTCTTCCTTGAGTTCTTCATGGAAAAGCTTTCTAGCTTTTTCAAAAGTGATGAAAATGAGTGAGAATAAGAAAACAAATGAGAGCTAAAATCCTACTTCATCATCCTCATCTACCCTTTCCATTTAGATGAGAGTGTTCACTTCATTTAATGAGTGCGAGATTATGTTAACGAAACTTCAAGGTAGATCATATTTGTTATCGAATATCGGAAGCAAGCTTGCATCTTTCTCTTCGTGGAGCCTCTCGAGAGTCCGGAACTTGATGATCGCAGCGAAGGGACCACAACATGAAGCTTATGAAGTGATGGACCGGACTACAAAGGTTGTAATCCCAAACTCTTAGATGTTAAAGTGTTTAACATGCTTTGTTTCGCCTAATCTCAAGTCTAAGATCTTGGTTTAGGGTTGTTCGGCACGGCTAATTTTTAAATCGGGCATGGTTGATGCCTTATAGACCCTTGTATGTGTGCCTAGTAACCCTACAATGGTATCAGAGCCAAGCTAGAGCTTTAGGTTCTAGGCGAAGTTTAAAGTCCGATCGAACCCCGAAACCCCGTATTATACCCTTCTCTGGAAATTTTGTGAAAATGTGATTTTTTCTGCATTAAAAATACTTAAAAAATCAGCAGGGAATTCTAAGGATAACCTTAAAACACGTGCCCCCAAGGCTCTCAAAGAGCCGCGGAACCGCGGCAAGAACATGCTTGCTGGTTCCGCGGCCAAAATGGGGAATTGGGGACATGTGTTTGTACAGTGTTATCTGTATGTGTTTCTTCATTTTTCTGGGTATTTTTAATTTATACTCAAGTGTTGAGTTTTCTAGGTTGTATTATGGACTCGTTGATTCGATCGGATAATTTAACTTCGTTTAAGTTTTTTCTGGATAATTTTAGAAACTGTTAAAAAGTTCGAACGGATATCAATAACTCACTTTTTCCCCTGTCGGAAAATTTTTCAAAAGTTGGATTTTTTTCTCGAGTTTGAAACTTCCGGAAAATCATGCAACTAACATGGTGGACCCTCTAGAAGAACACAAACCTTAACTCGATTATGTGACTGTCTGAACCGCCTCTGAACCTTAGGGTTTGGGGCAGTACGGCGTTGCCACATGTGAGGCGTTGGCTTGACCCTTCTACGGCTGGACCATTGGTACTGTTGCATATGATGGATGCTTTTAAACTCCGCTCAAGTGTTGAGCTATTTAAGAAATCATGGGTATTTGATTATTCGATCGGAAAGTTTAATACTGTCTATTTATCTGGAATGTGATACAATATGTGGAATTCATATAGTTAGGCATGAAATGTGAAGTATGTGATATTTCGGATTTACGATGTCTACAGAGATTGTGGATTCCAAATGTTGTAGTTTTACACTTTCTTTTCTATGACCGTAAGCGTAGTATGTAGTGTATCGCCGGCTTCGTTGCTATACATCAACGACAATCGGGATATGCATACTTGCTTACGTTGATGATATGAGATATTATGTGTTGCTGTGATATGTTATATTGGATCGTCGCGTTTTGAATAGCCGGGGGTTTTATGTGAGATGAAAGTTTTTTTCTTTTTCATTCATGTAAAATTCATTTGTATATAATATTCTTTTATTGGGGCACTTCCGGGCTGAGGATGATGTCACCATTGTATATTATTTACTTTTCCGCATTAGGTAGACCCAAGGCGGGGAGCACAAGTAATCGAGTCTCCTAACCCTAGAATTAGCAGTGTTACTTGCCGCTCTCGTAGGGCTCTAGGGATGTGGGTTTGGCTATTCATCGCGACCGTGGAATCCGTGTTTTATACAGGCTCGTATTAAAACACGGACGTCTTAGTATATCCAATATTTCATATATGTTCTTCTGCTGCAATGTTCTGTGATGAGATCATTTTACTACCTGAGACGAATGTTTATATTATATATATGAGATATATGTTATATTGCAGATTTCGTTTCAAATGTGATGCTTGTGAAGCAAATTAAAATGGGACTTCATTAATGAGATTAATGAAACTAAAAAAAACCTAAATATATTGTAGAAACTTGTTTAAAAACTAGTAGCTCTAGTTCTTACTTTGCATAGTGGTGTTCCTTGTAGAACATCCAGCACCTTATTCGATAAGGAAAGAGCCGAGATCCCTTCACCGGGAGTGACCTCTTTAGCGAAACTAGCAGATGCTACAAACTCGGTTTGTTTTTTGATTGCTTTTATAGTTTGGCTTTGCACAACGGTATTTGTGAAATATCCTGCACCTTATTCGATAAGGAAAGAGCCGAGATCCCTTCACCGGGAGTGACCTCTTTAGCAAAACTAGAAAAGGCCTCAAAAACATCCCATTCAAAATCACTCGATTCTACAACGATATAAAGTTCATTACGCAAAGGGTTTTCTTAAAAACCTGTCGTAGCCCTCCGTCATTTCAGATAAATAGTCTTTAGTATTCGTGCTGCGTTTGTTGACTTAGTCAAGGCGTAGTGTGTGGTAGCTATTTATGCTTATCTGCAAAAGCATATGATGCGATTGGATTAGGGTAGTCGTGCGGCCTTGTTGACTTAGTCAAGGGTCGTGCGGGTGGGTTTAATTCAATCGGGAAATGACAGGTTGAACTTTACTTGCGGTCTATGGTTTGTTGACTTAGTCAAGGTCGTAGATTGCTTGGGGTAAAATATTATTGGGAATTTCAAGTGTTGAAATATGCAATGAGATTGCATACCTTCTATGAGATAGTTGGATCCCGATACCCGCTGCGAGCAAGAGTTACTCCTGGGAGAGTTTTACACATTACAATTAGCAGATCAAGTAGGTGTCTAGAAAGGTGTTAACGGGGTTACGCCCCTGGGAAAACGAGGTTTATTTTAATTAGGTCCGTGCGAAAGCGCGGGGAACCTCCCTCAAAGTACCAGCACTGGCCTGGCTGAAAGATTGATGAAATTGTAGGGTGTAATTAATCCCGGGTAGTCTTTCCTTTTAGGGTTTGAAGGAAGATTTGACTAAAACAGTAGGAGACATCCTGATTAGATAAATTGATAACTAATCTAATCTTGTAAAAGCGCACGCTGAGTGTTTTCTTCTCTCTCTCTCCTAGTTACGACTATGTCACGCCTTAATCAAGATAATAATATGGATGTATTGACCGAACCCGCTTGTTATACTGTGCTAGGGAACGTTGGTCCCACTCCAACTTATAATTGTTATAAAACAGAGCAGGAAATTAGGGAATACCAGATTTCCCGTGCCGTCCAAACGAAGAAAGTGCATGCTGATGCACCTTCTTCGGGTGTGTTCATTACCGAGAACTGTTTCTCAGTATCCTTTATGTCCTGGGTATGAGATACCGGATCAGGATCCCACATATGTAATTTGTTACATGGGCTACAGATAGGTAGAGAACTGAGAACGGGTGATAAATTTCATGAGATAGAAACGGTGCAAGTGTTGCAGCCAAGTCTGTTGGTAGTTATCACCCTGTATTATCAGAATACATTGATTCTGAACGAATGTTATTGTTGCGCCACGGCAGCGCCCCGGCCGTCTACTCGAGGCCAAAATGCGGAATCAAAATTTTTCTTAACTTTTAAACTGGCGCAACCGCGGACAATATACCTGGATCGTAACCATTAACCTAATCCTAGCTATCAAGAGAAAGGGGTAGAGAGCTATACCAAGCGATCCGTGTCCTCCGGTCTTCGTCTCCACTCCGATCTCCCGCGGAATCTCCGTCCGTCACCTCCTCGTCGAAAAGGGCACCACGTAGCCGGATTCTTTTACGGGCTCCCACCTCTGGACCGAGGCAACTCGGGCACGAAGTTGGCTAGCCGATGTGTCCAAGAATACTGTAGGTGTAGTGTAGTGGCTTGTCTCTCTGGGGTTTGTGAAGTTGCCATGGATGTGGAGGTGTAGGAAGAAAATGAACTTTGGAAAAATGGAGCTATCATTTTCTTGCAAGGAATGAGATGAGGAAATATACTACACAAAAATGAACCTCTCCTCCCCTCCCTCAAGTGGCCGGCCATATCAAATATGGTGGAGGAAAAAAGAACACAAGAAGGGAGGTGAGTGTAGGAAAAGTAGAATGGTGATCACACCCCCAAGCAATGATAACAAGGTCAAATCCAATTCAAATCAACTCTAATCTTTTCTAATCTCAATAAAGCAAGCCATCATGAAAAAGCAAAGATGCTTAACCTTTCATAATGCCACAAATGCAAGAAACCCCCTCCACAAATGTTATTTGCAAACTTACAAATAACCCCTTCCATCGAAAAGTCCGGCCGTGAAGGAACAAAGGAAAACCGGCCGGAACGGAATGCAAACTGGCAACTTCAGAAAACTGATCCCGTAATAAATTACAAGAAAACCCCGCTACTGCATATACATGCCCGCATTTGTATTCCCACTGAACACAAATGCAAAGAGAAACAATCTACACTGTCTAATACCGGATTCGGCTTAAACCAAAGCCGGCTAGTAAAAACCGTCCGATCACGATCCGTGCAATACCACACGTATCTGATCGAACCCTGCCATATCTCCATACGGCCTCAACAACGTTTCGCCCGAAACTTGAGTAACTGTGTTTGGTGGACTCTAAAGACTCGTCAATACTATGGCTGTGGATTTAACCACAAGCACGTCAGAGGTATTAGCCATTCGTGACGGGCTACCAGCTATTGACCAAAAGGGACGTCGATGAGCGAACTCATCCTGACACCCTACTGAGCCTGTCAGTGATAATATCCGTACAGTCCGGTCCGTTCGTCTATGAGCATCGCATTGCGGGCCTAGGGGGTTGGTAAAAGTCAGACCCCCAGAAGCGGTACAAGTCGTGTCGGAGTGTAGCCTAGAACACCATGAGATACTACTGGAATACCTACCAGTAAATCTCCTGCCTCGGCCGAGGGCTTTGTGTAATGGCTCTCCTAGACACAGCGCGATCTCACCTCCAATACCTGGAGAGACGAACCCCTGCAGATCCGCTCACTGCCTCCATGTGGCTCGGGACTGTACCCAACTAAAACCTGTTTGCACGACTCCTTTGAGCCGTGGTAGGGTAGTAATCAAAGTACAGTGGGAACTCACACGAGACAAATGACGATCTCAGGTCGATGAACTAACATGTACACATGTCACCAGGGAACTGCCATCTGATGTCTGGTATAATCCCAACTAGCAGGTTCCCGACGAGTCCTGTCCGGTGTACTCATAACCCAATGAGCACCTGTATACATCTTAGGTGAACCAACTGACACCAGTGGCTTGTGAGACCGGCCACCGCCCCTCGTCGGGGTCTCGACTGTATACACTAGTCTACTAATGGAGTATCGATGCCCAGTCTCGAAACTTCTACGACTAGGGACCTTTTAAGGATGTGCTTATAGACCCCAGCTCCCACGTATATGATCCCCCTCATACTGCTGGCAGTCAAGCAAGAATCCTAGGGGCTCTATCAACGTGTAATAGCGACTCGTAAGTTCACCTAAAACAGTACACGATGATAAAGATAAACCAGATAGCATACTATCATCTTGAGTAAGACTGTCCTACTGGGACATGTCCTCCCTCAATCATTGCAATCACGTGCCTGTGATCCAATAATTGACTCTGAGGGCACTATCTCCAACAGTTATTAGATACCGAACCTGATATACAACATCATATCAGTCTCTTTATTAGTAAAGAAGGATATAATTTTGTATTATTGGATAATGTTTTGAACATTTCCTATATCAAGAGTTGATCGGTTCAGGCACGTTATCTAAAAGCATAGACGTTCTAAATCAAACCACAGTTCTTAATGTACAGAACACACACAAGAGGAAGAGTTCAGAAATGAACGAATCCTACTTGAGGCATTGTAGACTAAGTCATATCAATGCGACCCGACTAGCTGAAGTTACATAAAGATGCATATTTAAATTAGTTTGAATTTACATCTTGTGAAACTTGTTGGTCATGTCACAAAGATAAGATAACCGCAGTTCTATTTATTGGAAACAGAGAAAGAGTTAGTGAACTCTTGGGATTGATACATGCTAATGTATGAAGGTCCCCTGTCTACACATGCCAAGACCGGTTCTTTGTACTTCATTACATTCACTGATTACCTTTCAAGATCCGGACATATGTTCCTGTTAAAACACAAGTCTGGAACTTTTGAGAAATTCAATGAATATAAGCTAGAAGTGGAGAACCAAAAATGGGTATAAGTATTATGTCCTTTGATGAGATCAAGGTGGAGAATACTTGAGCACGGAATTCCTGGACTATTCTAAAGGAGAATGAGATTCTCTCTCAACATTACTCCTCCGTATACACCATAGCACGATGGTATATCGGGGCGGAGCAATAACACCCTATGTGATATGGTGTGCTCTTTGATGGGTACTACTGAGTTTCCTATTTCCTTTTAGGAGTTATGCACTTGAGAAGCTGCATACCTATTGAATAGGGTTCAAATCAAATCAGTTACCTACCACTTCATATGTGATATGGAATGGGAAGAGTCCATATCTTAAGTATGTTAAGATTTGGGGTTGTCCAGCCTATATCTAAAAGCATAATCCGGACAAGCTCGAGACAAAGTCAGTTCTGTAGAAGTTTGTTGGATATCCCAAGCATTAGCAAGGGAATATCTTCTACCTAACCGAGGAACAAAAGATGTTTTGTTTCTCAACATGCCACCTTTGTGAAAGGGAATTTCTTATGAAGAAATTAGTGGTCATGAGGTAGAACTGGAAAGAGTTCCAACTATACAAACTATAGCAGATGATTTGGTAGAACCAAAGGATTCAACAGATTCTAACGAACCTCAGCCTCTCCGCCGATCTAGTAGGGTTCCTCACCCACCTGAGAGATACTTCGGTTTCTCTATGACAGTGGGAGCGAGAATTGCATCATGAGATGATGACCCAACTTATTTCGAGCTGGCCATCAGGAGCGGGACTCTGTAAAAATGGCTGGATGCTTAGTGATCTGAGATGGAATCCTTATACACCAACAAAGTATGGACTTTGGTTGCTTTATCTAAAGGGTTAAATCCCCATCAGGAGCAAGTATATCTTGAGAAGATTACTCGGTGTACATAGAAAAGTTGAGACTCTCAAAGCTATGCTTAAGTCCATCCAGATCCTACTTGCTACGGCTACATACCATGACTACGATATCTGGCGGTTGGTTGTCATGACTACTTTTCTAAATGATGATTTAGAAGAGAGCAACTATAAGTACACAACCAGAGGGCTTCGTAGACAGTGGGAGCAGCGGAAACGTGGGCAAGGTGTTTTATGTGATAAATCAGGTATCGCGGAGTTGGAACATCTGTTTTGATGTAGTAGTCAAAGAGTTTGACTTCATCAAAATGGTAGATGAACCTTGTATATAAAAAAAGGTAGTAGAGAGTATGGTGGTGATCCTCATAGAGTACGTGGATGACATACTCTTGAAAGGAAAGGAGTTTCCTATGCTACGCTCGGTCAATCTCCACTTAACATAATGATTCTCCATATAGGATCAAAGTGATACCTCCTAAATCCTGGATTTTGGATCTATGAGATAGATCTAATTGGATGTTAGGATTCTCGCTAGGTGTAGTGAGATGGTATCAATGCGATCCTGGGGAGAATCACTAGAAAGGTTCCAGGGTGATAAGGACGACTGAATATCAGTCACAGGCATTGTCTTTACCCTCAGTGGAGGGACGGTATGTTGGAAAAGTTCCAAGCTAGATACTGTGACTTACTAGATGATTAAAGGCAAGATACATCGTTACCAAGGATACTACCAAAGAGGCAGTCTGGATATATAAGTTCATGAGATGAACTTCGTTCCTACCATTGTATGACAATGGAGTTGTGGCTTATGCCACAGAACCCTCGTCCCATCATAAATCCAGATATTATTCTTAGGCAGTATCACCTGATCATGGAGATGGTTGATATCCAGGGTGATCGAGATTAGGAGAGTAGACACAGAGGACAACAGCGCGGATCCACTCACAAATGCCTTTTTCCCAGTAGAGACTTTTATGGGAAGGTTGAGTATGAGATACTTCAACCACAGCTAATTGTTAGGTATGTGATACCACAACAGATGGCCCTAGTGCAAATGGGAGATTGTTAGTTATATGTATACCCTAGAGGCCATTACTGTACAAACAATGTATATTGTAATGGATGCTTGGACATATATTGGGAGGACTTTCTTGCTCGACATAATAGTATGCTATCTGGTTGTACTTTATCTTAACATGTACTCTGATTATCTCTATGTTACATGTTGATAAAGCCCTTAGGATATGTACTCGACTAGTGGTACTATGATGAGATCATACTAGTGGGGCCACGGTAGTCGATGAGTATATCCTATAACTGTTTCTAGTCGAGGGTGTATCGAGACAGGGCATCGATACACCAGAGTAGACTAGCGTATACGCATCTTGACCCATATGATAGGCGATGGATGATCCCATATCCATCGGTGTTTGACATCAAGGATGGTGTACGGGTGCTCAGTAGAGACTGGGTACACTGGACGGACTCGCCGAGAACTCTCAGATGGTATTATACTTCACGTCAGATGGTAGTTCTCCGGTGACACTGGTACAGAGTAGTCTGTTGACCCGAGATCGTCATAGAGTCTTGTGTGATTCCCACTGTGCTTTGATTTCCATCATACCACGTCCAAGAGGGCGTGCAAAAAGGTAGCTTTTGGGTACAGTCCCGAATCACATGGAGGCAATGAGTGATAGGAGGGGATTCGCCTCTCCCGGTATAGGGAGTTGATGTTGTGCTGTGTTCGATTGGATATAACTGGAAATCTCTAGCCAGGGTTGCTGAGATTTACTGGTAAGTGTTATCAGTAGTTTCTCGAACTGTTATAGACCTCATATCGACACGACTTATCAAGCTACTGGGGTCTGACGTTTACCACCCCTAGGCGAGATATCGATGTAGGGTTGCTATGCACGCGCACAAGGGTCTACGAGGCATCAACCATGCCCGATTAAAAAATTAGCCGTGCCGAACAACCCGAAGCCGGATCTTTAAACTAGAGATTAGGCGAAAACTAACATGTTAAACACTTTAACACTAAGTGAGAGGGATTACAACCTTTGTAGATCCGGTCCTTCACTTTATAAGCTTCGTGTTGTGGTCCTTTCACTGCGACCATCGGGTTCCGGACACTTGAGAGGTTCCACGAAGAGAAAGATGAAGTCTTTGCTTCCGATCTTCGATACAAAGATGATCTACCTTGAAGTTTCGTTAACACAAGCTAACACTCATAATATGAAGTGAACATCCTCATCTAAATGGCAAGGATAGATGAGGATGATGAGGTAGGATTTTTTCTCTCTTTTATTTTTTTAATTCTCACTCATTTTTCATCACTTAGAAAAAGCTAGAAAAAATTTTCATGAGAAAGAATGAAGGAAGAAGATGAACAATATCATAAGAAACCTTTTGTGATGAATAATGCAAAGAAGATAATGATCAATAATGCAACCATGGTTAACTTAACCTTTGTAGAGAATTAACCAAGGCTAGGGTTTGGGTTAGGTTAAGAAATGAGTCATAACAAAATATCTTTCACAAAACAAAACTAAACCTTCTAGAATCATCTAGAAAGCATTAACCCAAATCAAACCCTAATCTTGTTTAATATTTACTAAACATGTTGCATTAGTTATCATATCATGTTACAATATTATATATCACATATATAATATTTATTGTAACCAAATAAAATAATACAATTAACATATATCGCATATATATCAATGTATTACCCGAGTGAGAAAAAGAATCTTTTAGTGAGCTTATATTAGTTAATGCAATTTAATATATCATATATATTATTATACATTAAATTATCGAATCAACACTTAATCCGACAATCCGGCTATATCGCATATAACCGACTAATATTTATCCGTACCGATTCATCGAATCAACACTTGATCCGATGACCCGGCTGATATCAAATATCGCGAGAATAGAATACGGTATCTCATATCGTATTATCCTCGGTCCTGCACATATCACATATGTGCCCCTACTCCGTTTTGCCTGAGCCAAGAAACCTCTGTGTAGGACTCTAAAGAATCGTCAATACGCCGGCAGTAGGTGATGATCATATCAAACACCCACAAACTACAAGCGGTCAACTAAACGTAACAGCTACCCAGGTATTGAGCGCTCAGAAGATCAACAATAAAGCCTGTAACTTCTCCCGTGAATCCAAACAGTAACACTCCTGTACAGTCCGGTCTCGTCGTCTTATATGTCGCATATCTCGCCTAGGGGTGGTAAACTTCATACCCCGGTATCTCGATAAGTCGTGTCGATATGAGGTCTATAACAGTTCTAGAAACTACTGATAACACTTACCAGTAAATCTCAGCAACCCTGGCCAGGGATTTCCGGTTATAGCCAATCGAACACAGCACAACATCAACTCCCTATACCGGGAGAGACGAATCCCCTCCTATCGCTCATTGCCTCCATGTGATTCGGGACTGTACCCAAAAGCCACCTTTTTGCACGCCCTCTTGGACGTGGTATGATGGAAATCAAAGCACAGTGGGAATCACACAAGATTCTATGACGGTCTCGGGTCAACAGACTACTCAGTACCGGTGTCACCGGAGAACTGCCATCTGACGTGAGGTATAATACCATCTGGGAGTTCTCGGCGAGTCCGTCCAGTGTACCCAGTCTCTACTGAGCACCCATACACCATCCTTGACGTCAAACAACGATGGATATGGGATCATCCATCGCCCATCATATGGGTCAAGATGCGTATACGCTAGTCTACTCTGGTGCATCGATGCCCTGTCTCGATACACCCTCGACTAGGAACAGTTATAGGATGTACTCATCGACTACCGTGGCCCCATTAGTATGATCTCATCATATTCCCAGTAGTCGAATACATATCCTAAGGGCTTTATCAACATGTAACATAGAGACATTCAGAGTACATGTTAAGATAAAGTACAACCAGATAGCATACTATCATGTCGAGCAAGAAAGTCCTCCCTATATGTCCTAGCATCCACTACAATATACATCGTATGTACAGTAATGGCCTCTAGGGTATACATATAACTAACAATCTCCCACTTGCACTAGGGCCATCTGTTGTGGTATCACATACCCAACATTTAGCTGGGGTTGAAGTATCTCATACTCAACCATCCCATAAAAGTCTCTACTGGGAAAAAGGCCTTTGTGAGTGGATCCACACTGTTGTCCTCTGTGTCTACTCTCCTAACCTTGATCTCCCTGGAGATCAACCATCTCCATGATCAGGTGATACTGCCTAAGAATTATATCTGGATTTCTGATGGGACAGGGGTTCCTTGGCCAAAACCACAACTCCATTGTCACACAATGGTAGGAACGAAGTTCATCTCATGAACTTATATATATCCAGACTGCCTCTTTGGTAGCATCCTTGGTAACGATGTATCTTGCCTTTAATCGTCTAGTATGTCACGGTATCTAGCTTGGAACTCTTCCAACATACCGTCCATCAACTGAGGGTAAAAACAATGCCTGCGACTGACATTCAGTCGTCCTTATCACCCTGGAACCATTCCAGTGATTCTCCCCAGGATCGATTGATACCATCTCACTACAACTAGTGAGTATCCTAACATCCAATTAGATCTATCTCATAGATCCAAAACCCAGGATTTAGGAGGTATCACTTTGATCCTATATGGAGAATCCTTGTGATAAGAGGAGATTGACCGAGCATAGCATAGGAAACTCCTTCCCTATCAAGAGTATGTCATCCTCGTACTCTACGAGGATCACCACCATACTCTCTACTACCTTTTTGTATATACAAGGTTCATCTACCATTTTGATGAAGTCAAACTCTTTGACTATCAAATCAAAACAGATGTTCCAACTCCGCGATGCCTGCTTTATCACATAAAACATCTTGCACACGTTTCCGCTGCTCCCACTGTCTACGAAGCCCTCTGGCTATGTACTTATAGACGCTCTTTTCTAAAACATCATTTAGAAAAGCAGTCATGACATCCAACCACCAGATATCGTAGTCATGGTATGTAGCCGTGGCAAGTAGGATCTGGATGGACTTAAGCATAGCTTTTAATGTCTCAACTTTTCTATGTACACCAAGTAATCTTCTCAAGATATACTCGCTCCTGATGGGGATTTAACCCTTCAGATAAAGCAACCAAAGTCCATACTTTGTTGGTGTATAAGGATTCCATCTCAGATCGATAAGCATCCAGCCATTCTTACAGAGTCCCACTCCTGATGGCCAGCTCGAAACTAGTTGGGTCATCTTCTCATGATGCAATCCTCGCTCCCACTGTCATAGAGAAACCGAAATATCTCTCAGGTGGGTGAGGAACCCTGCTAGATCGGCGGAGAGGCTGAGGTTCGTTGGAAACTATTGAATCCTTTGGTTCTACCAAATCATCAGCTGCAGTTTGTATAGCTAGAACCATTCCAGTTCTATATAACAGACCTTGCCTCGAGCTTGTCCGGATTTTGCTTTTAGACATAGGCCGGACAACCCCAAATCTTAACCAACCTAAGATATGGGCTCTTCCCTTTCCATATCACATATGAAGTGGTAGGCAACTGATTTGATTTGAACCCTATTCAATAGGTATGCAGCTTCTCAAGTGCATAACTCCCAAAAGGAAATAGGAAACTCAGTAGTACTCATCATACAGCACACCATATCATATAAGGTGTTATTGCTCCGCCCCGATATACCATCGTGCTATGGTGTATACGGAGGAGTAATGCTGAGAGAGAATCTCATTCTCCTTTAGAATAGTCCAGGAATTCCGTACTCAAGTATTCTCCTCCTTGATCACATCAAAGGACATAATACTTTTACCCGTTGTTGGTTCATTACTTCTAACTTATATTCTGTGAATATCTCAAAAGGTTCGGACTTGTGTTTCAACAGGAACATATGTCTGAATCTTGAGAGATTATCAGAGAATGTAATGAAGTACAAAGAACCGATCTTGGCATGTGTAGACAGGGGACCTTACTTACATCAACATGTATCAATCCCAAGAGTTCACTAACTCTTTCTCTGTTTCCAATAAACAGAGCTATGGTCATCTTATCTTTGTGACATGACCGGCAAGTTTCACAAGATGTAAATTCAAACTAATTTAAATATGCATCGAAATGTAACTTAGCTAGTCGGGTCACATTGATATGACCTAGTCTACAATACCTCAAGAAGGATTCGTTCATTTCTGAACTCTTCCTCTCGTGTGTGTTCTGTATACTAAGAACTGTAGTTTGATTTAGAACGTCAATGCTTTTAGATAACGTGCCTGAACTGATCAACTCTTGATATAGGAAATGTTCAAAACATTATCCAACAATACAAAATTATATCCTTTCTTTACTAATAAAGAGACTGATATGATTTTGTATATCAGGTTCGGTATCTAATAACATTTGTTCAGAATCAATGTATTCTGGTAATACAGGGTGATAGTGACCAACAGACTTGGCTGCAACACTTGCACCGTTTCTATCTCATGAAACTTATCACCCGTTCTCAGTTCTCTACCTATCTGTAGCCCATGTAACAGTTTACATATGTGGGATCCTGATCCAGTATCACATACCCAGGACGTAAAGGATACTGAGAAACAGTTCTTTGTAATGAACACACCCGAAGATGATGCATCAACATGCACTTTCTTCGTTTGGGTGGCACGGGAATTCTGGTAATCCCCAATTTCCTGCTCTGTCTTATAACAATTATAAGTTGGAACGGGACCAACCTTCCCCAGCTCAGTATAACAAGCGGGTTCGGTCAATATATCCGTATTATTAACGTGATTAAGGCGTGATATGGTCGTTACCTGGAGAGAGAGAGAAGAAAACACTTAGCGTATGCTCTTGCAAGATTAGATTGGTTATTTAATATATTTAATCAGGATGTCTCCCACCGTTTTAATCAAATCTTCCTTCAAACCCTCAAAGGAAAGACTAGCCGGGATTAATTACACGCTACAAGTTCACCAATCTTTCAGCCAGGCCAGTGTCGGTACTTTGAGGGAGGTCCCCCGTGCTTTCGCACGAACCTAATTAAAGTAAACCTCATTTTCCCATAGGCATAACCCCGTTAACACCTTTCTAGACACATACTTGATCGGCTAATTGTAATGTGTAAAACTCTCCCAGGATTAACTCTTACTCACAGCGGGTATCGGGATCCAACTATCTCATAGAAGGTATGCAATCTCATTGCAAATTTCAACACTTGAAATTCCCTATAATATTTTACCCCAAGCGATCTATGACCTTGACAAGGTCAACAAACCATAGACCGCAAGTCAAGTTCAACCCGTCATTTCCTTATTGAATTAAACCCACCCGCACGACCCTTGACAAGGTCAACAAAGTCGCACGACTACCCTAATCCAATCGCATCATATACTTATGCAGATAAGCATAAATAGCTACCGTACACTACGCCTTGACAAGGTCAACAAATGCAGCACGAATACTATGAAGTACTTATCTGAAATGACGGAGGGCTACGACGGGTTTTTCAGAAAAACCCTTTGCGTAATGAACTTGATATCGTTGTAGAATCGAGTGATTTTAAATGGAGTATTTTTTAGGCTTTTCTAGTTTTGCTAAAGGGGTCACTCCCGGTGAAGGGATCTTCCGCATTTTTCTCATCGAATAAGGTGCAGGGTATATCATATATACCGCTGTGCAAAGCAAGAACTATAGTAGCAATCAAAAGACAAACCGAGTTTGTAGCATCTGCTAGTTTCACTAAAGAGGTCACTCCCGGTGAAGGGATCTCAGCTCTTTCCTTATCGAATAAGGTGCTGGATGTTCTACAAGGAACACCGCTATGCAAAGCAAGAACTAGAGCTACCAGTTTTTAAACAAGTTTCTACAACATCTTAGGTTTCTTTTAGTTTCATTAATCTTATTAATGAAGTCCCATTTTAATTATGCTTCGCAAGCATCACATTTGAAAACAAAATCTGCAATATAACATATATCTCATATATATAATATAAACATTCTTCTCAGGCAGTAATATGATCTTATCACAGAACATTGCAGCAGAAGAACATATATGAAATATTGGATATACTAGGAGGTCCGTGTTTTCAATACGAGCCTATATAAAACACGGATTCCACGGTCGCGATGAATAGCCAAACCCACATCCCTAGACCCCTATGAGAGCGGCAAGCAACACTGCCAATTCTAGGGTTAGGAGACCCGGTCTCGACTCCTCGAGATGGTCTCCCACTGGACCCCAGAACCCGGTTACTTGTGCTCCCCGCCTTGGGTCTACCTAATGCGGAAAAGTAAATAATATACATCAACGGTGACATCTTCCACAACCTGGAAGTGCCCTAATAAAAGAATATTACATACAAATGAATTTTACATGAATGAAAAAGAAAATACTCTCATCTCACATAAAACCCCCGGCTATTCAAACGCGACGATCCAATATAACATATCATAGCAACACATAATATCTCATATCATCTACGTAAGCAAGTATGTGTATCCCGATTGTCGTTGATGTATAGCAACGAAGCCGGCGATACACCACATACTACGCTTACGGTCATAGAAAAGAAAGTGTAAAACTACAACAGTTGGAATCCGCAACCTCTTTAGACATCGCATGTCTAACCAAATGAATTCCTTAGACATCTTATGCCTAACAATTATAAACCCCGCATTTTAGTCTCATTATCGAAAACTCTTTTCAATATCAAGTCGGGCAATTCAACAAGATTCACGACATCCTGATCGAATGCTCGTCGCAAACTTTAGTAGACGGCCGCACCCCCGGATACCGTCGACAAAGTGCACTAAGGCGGAACACCACTGCCGCAAGCACCCGAATGGATGCTTTTGGCGACGGGGTTCTCCTACAGTCACTTGGTCGGGGCTATGGGGTGTAGCTGTCTATTAATTTTACCCGGCGAGTATCCGCGTACGCTACGTGATTGCGACGGACTTTTGATCACATTAAAATTCCATGGCAACCGATCAATTTGCGACTAAACTGCTAGATTTATAACATTCAAATTAGTTATCTCATAACTATATGTGGATTCCAAATATTGTATCACATTCCAGATAAATAGACAATGTTAAACTTTCCGATCGAATAATCAAACACCCAAGATTTCCCCAATATATCTCAACACTTGAAATCAGTTTAAAAACATCCATCACATGCTACAGTACCGATGGTCCAGCCGTAGAAGGGTCAAGCCAACGCCTCACATGTGGCACGCCGTACTGCTCCAAACCCTAAGGTTCAAAAGAAAGTTCAAGACGGTCACATAATCGAGTTAAGGTTTGTTGTCTTCTAGAGGGTCCACCGCGTTACTTGACGACTTAGAACGTTCTTAAACTCGAGAAAAATCCAACTTTTGAAAAAATTTCCGACAGGGGAAAAAGTGAGTTATTGATATCCGTTCGAACTTTTTAACAGTTTCTAAAAATTATCCGGACAAAACTAAACAAAGTTAAATTATCTGATCGAATCAACGATTCCCCAATACAACCCTAAAAACTCAACACTTGAGTGGAATTAAAATATTCCCAGAAAAAATTAACAAGAAAGGACCTAAGAATAATTAAGTGAAATTTCAGGGACTAAGTCGAAATTTTGGCCGCGGAACCGCCGCCAAACCCATGGTTTCGCCACGGTTCCGCGGTCAAATAGTTGACTTAGGGCATCGTACTTCACAGTAATTCTTAGTTGTTCCTGCGTGTTTTTCTGAGCATTTTTAATTAAGAAAAAACCACATTTTTGAAAAATGTACAGAGAAGGGGTTTTATCGGGTTTTCCGGGTTCGATCGGACTTTAAATTTCGTCTAGACTTCGCCTAAAGCTCTAGCTTGTCTCTGATACCACTGTAGGGTTGCTATGCATACGCACAAGGGTATACGAGGCATCAACCATGCCCGATTAAAAAATTAGCCGTGCCGAACAACCCGAAGCCGGATCTTTAAACTAGAGATTAGGCGAAAACTAACATGTTAAACACTTTAACACTAAGTGAGAGGGATTACAACCTTTGTAGATCCGGTCCTTCACTTCATAAGCTCCGTGTTGTGGTCCCTTCGCTGCGATCATCGGGTTCCGGACTCTCGAGAGCTTCCACGAAGAGAAAGATGCAGTCTTTGCTTCCGATCTTCGATACAAAGATGATCTACCTTGAAGTTTCGTTAACACAAGCTAACACTCATAATATGAAGTGAACATCCTCATCTAAATAGCAAGGATAGATGAGGATGATGAAGTAGGATTTTTGCTCTCTTTTATTTTTTTTAATTCTCACCAATTTTTCATCACTTAGAGAAAGCTAGAAAAAATTTTCATGAAAAAGAATGAAGGAAGAAGATGAACAATATCATAAGAAACCTTTTGTGATGAATAATGCAAAGAAGATAATGATCAATAATGCAACCATGGTTAACTTAACCTTTGTAGAGAATTAACCAAGGCTAGGGTTTGGGTTAGGTTAAGAAATGAGTCATAACAAAATATCTTTCACAAAATAAAACTAAACCTTCTAGAATCATCTAGAAAGCATTAACCCAAATCAAACCCTAATCTTGTTTAATCTTTACTAAACGTGTTTCATTAGTTATCATATCATGTTACAATATTATATATCACATATATAATATTTATTGTAACCAAATAAAATAATACAATTAACATATATCGCATATATATCAATGTATTACCCGAGTGAGAAAAAGAATCTTTTAATGAGCTAATATTAGTTAATACAATTTAATATATCATATATATTATTATACATTAAATTATCGAATCAACACTTGATCCGACAATCCGGCTATATCGCATATAACCGACGAATATTTATCCGTACCGATTCATCGAATCAACACTTGATCCGATGACCCAGATGATATCAAATATCGCGAGAATAGAATACGGTATCTCATATCGTATTATCCTCGGTCCCGCACATATCACATATGTGCCCCTACTCCGTTTTGCCTGAGCCAAGAAACCTCTGTGTAGGACTCTAAAGAATCGTCAATACGCCGGCAGTAGGTGATGATCATATCAAACACCCACAAGCTGCAAGCGGTCAGCTAAACGTAACAGCTACCCAGGTATTGAGCGCTCAGAAGATCAACAAGCAAGCATGTAACTTCTCCTGTGAATCCAAACAGTAACACTCCCGTACAGTCCTGTCTCGTCGTCTGATATGTCGCATATCTCGCCTAGGGGTGGTAAACGTCAGACCCCAGTAGCTCGATAAGTCGTGTCGATATGAGGTCTATAATAGTTCGAGAAACTACTGATAATACTTACCAGTAAATCTCAGCAACCCTGGCCAGGGATTTCCGGTTATAGCCAATCGAACACAGCACAACATCAACTCCCTATACCGGGAGAGACGAATCCCCTCCTATCGCTCATTGCCTCCATGTGATTCGGGACTGTACCCAAAAGCCACCTTTTTGCACGCCCTCTTGGACGTGGTATGATGGAAATCAAAGCACAGTGGGAATCACACAAGACTCTATGACGATCTCGGGTCAACAGACTACTCTGTACCAGTGTCACCGGAGAACTGCCATCTGACGTGAGGTATAATACCATCTGGGAGTTCACGGCGAGTCCGTCCAGTGTACCCAGTCTCTACTGAGCACCCGTACACCATCCTTGATGTCAAACACCGATGGATATGGGATTATCCATCGCCCATCACATGGGTCAAGATGCGTATACGCTAGTCTACTCTGGTGCATCAATGCCCTGTCTCGATACACCCTCGACCTGGAACAGTTATAGGATGTACTCGTCGACTACCGTGGCCCCATTAGTATGATCTCATCATAGTCCCAGTAGTCGAGTACATATCCTAAGGGCTTTATCAACATGTAACATAGAGACATTCAGAGTACATGTTAAGATAAAGTACAACCAGATAGCATACTATCATGTCGAGCAAGAAAGTCCTCCCTATATATGTCCTAGCATCCACTACAATATACATCGTATGTACAGTAATGGCCTCTAGGGCATACATATAACTAACAATCGACATATCAGACGACGAGACCGGACTGTACGGGAGTGTTACTGATTGGATTCGCAGGAGAATGTACAGGCTTGCTTGTTGATCTTCTGATCGCTCAATACCTGGGTGGCTGTTATGTTTAGCTGACCGCTTGCAGCTTGTGGGTGTTTGATATGATCATCACCTACTGCCGGCGTATTGACGATTGTTTAGAGTCATACACAGAGGTTTCTTGACTCAGGCAAAATGGAGTAGGGGCACATATGTGATATGTGCAGGACCGAGGATAATGCGATATGAGATACCATATTCTATTCTCGCGATATTTGATATCAGCCGGGTCATCGGATCAAGTGTTGATTCGATGAATTGGTAAATGTTATATTAGTCGGTTATATGCGATATAGCCGGATTGTCGGATCAAGTGTTGATTCGATGATTTAATGTATAATTATATATGTGATATATTAAATTACATTAACTAATATAAGCTCACTAAAAGATTCTTTTTCTCACTCGGGTAATACATTGATATATATGCGATATATGTTAATTGTATTATTTTATTTTGTTACAATAAATATTATATATGTGATATATAATATTGTAATATGATATGCTTATTAATGCAACATGATTAGTGGAGATTAAACAAGGTTAGGGTTTGAATTGGGTTAGTTGTTTCATGAACCTTCTAGAAGGTTTTCTTTTTGTTTTGTGCTTAGATATTTTAAGTGACTCCTACTTTAACTCAACCCAAACTCTCGCCCTAGTTAAATCTCTACAAAGGTTACATTGACCATGGTTGCATTTCTAACTTCATCCTTGACTTTCATTATTCATCACAAAAGGATTCACGATGATTCTTCATCTTCTTCCTTGAGTTCTTCATGGAAAAGCTTTCTAGCTTTTTCAAAGGTGATGAAAATGAGTGAGAATAAGAAAATGAGTGAGAGCTAAAATTCTACTTCATCATTCTCATCTACCCTTGCCATTTAGATGAGAGTGTTCACTTCATTTAGTGAGTGAGAGCTTGTGTTAAAGAAACTTCAAGGTAGATCATCTTTGTTATCGAAGATCGAAAGCAAGCTTACATCTTTCTCTTCATAGAGCCTCTCGAGAGTCCGGAACTTGATGATCGCAGCGAAGGGACCACAACACGGAGCTTATGAAGTGAAGGACCGGACTACAAAGGTTGTAATCCCAAACTCTTAGATGTTAAAGTGTTTAACATGCTTTGTTTCGCCTAATCTCTAGTCTAAGATCTTGGTTTAGGGTTGTTCGGCAAGGCTAATTTTTAAATCGGGCATGGTTGATGCCTTATAGACCCTTGTGTGTGTGCGTAGTAACCCTACAAAGAGTATGTTAGTGATATATGCCCTAGAGGCCATTATTGTATCATACTGGATTGTATATTACTTAATGGAAGCTTTGGATATACACGGATATAGTAACAGTCTTGCTCAAAATGGTAGCGTGCTATCTGGTTTGTTTCTACCTCAATATGTGCGTGTGTTTTTTTTAGCATATCGCTTATACATATTAGTAGAGCCCCTAGGATTTTTTTCTTGATTACCAGCGTTTTGATGGCAGTCACACTAGTGGGGGCTGGATAATCTATAAGCACAGCCTTATACAGGTCCCTAGTCATAGGATTATCGAGACAGGACACTGATACTCCAGAGTAGATTAGTGTATACGCTTCTCATCCCAGCAGGGGAGATAGTCTGTCCCACAGCCATTAGTACGTAGATAGTATGCAGGTGCTCATTAGGTTATGAGTATATTGGACAAGACTCGTCGGGAACTGCTGGTGGGTATTATACCTATCATCGGGTAGCAGTTCCTAGGTGACATGAGTACAGCATAGTCTGTTGACTTGACTACCCTACCACGGTTCAGAGGAGTCGTGCAAACCGGTAATAGTTGGGTGCAGTACCGAAGCACTTGAAGGCAGTGATGGTTAGACAGAATTCGTCTCTCCCGGCATTAGGGGTTGATATCGCGATGTGTTCGAAAGATCATTACACAAAGTCCATGGCTAAGGCAAGTTAGATTTACTGGTAGATACTCCAGTAGTTTCTTAGGGTGTTTTGGGCTACTCTCCAACATGATTTATTACGCTATTAGGGGTCTGACGATTACCGCCTCCTACGCCTGATATGTGATACTCTTAGACGAATAGACCGGACTGTACGGAGATTGCCACAGATAGACTCAGTTGGAGTTCGGATGAATTATTCTCATCGGGCTTCTCATCGACATATACCTTGAGGCCGTTACGTACAGCTAGTGCCGCTTGCGGTATGTGGTTAAACCCACTGCCAGTGTAGTGTCGAGTTTTAAGAGTCCCACACATAGGGTTTCCCTGCATCGGGCAAAAGATGTAGAGGTCATATGGTTTTACGACAAGGTTCGGTCACGTGCGTGTACTTGTGCCCGCATGATGATTCGGACGGACAATACTGGTGGGTTTTAGTTTAAGCCGGATCCTAGTATTATATCGATGGATTGTTTTCGTCTTTTGTATCCGCTTTTTTTAAGAATAAAGATACAGGTATGTATATACGGACGAGGGTCATTTTTTTAAATTAGTCAAAGATGCTTCTAGAAGGTGACATGTCATATTGGTATTTTTCATTTTAGTTTAAATGAAAATATATTATGACATGGAGAATATGAGGTGTAAATTGCATAAAAATGAGCCTTTGGATGACACTTGTAGGTTTTTTATCCCATGACTCACCAAGTTGGAACTTGAACCCTAATTGCTTTTCTAATATGAATTATTCATATTGGAAACTCTATGGTTCAGTTGAGAACTAAGAGAAGTTATGCTCTTTCTTTATGCTATGTTTTTTCTCAATAGTTTTTCTCCATTGCCACCTTCTTCCTCATACCCTAGTACATTCATTTGTTGAGTAACTTAGGGTAAAAAAGACATCCCAATCCATCTTCACACTCTACATCGTCTACGACATCATGAGTAGCGATCTTGATGCCCTAGTTGCTTCGGTTGAGGTAGGAGCTCGATGCACATTCACTCGAGTGGATCATCATCGATTTGAGAAGACCGACGAGGAAGCGGCGATCCGATACGATCCATAGAGTCAACGACGACGTGGAGGACAGCGAGGAATGAAGACGCGAAGGAACGGAATCGTGAGGTATAAACTTCTGGACTTGTAGTTTACATCTCACTAAGTTAGCTAGTTAGGGTTTAGCAACGATCCTGGAGTCCGAGTCCGTGCCGCGATCTTTTGAAAAATCATTTTTTACCTATTCCGCCTCCCCGCGGACTCACGGGGTGTGCGACATGGACTTACATAGTACACCGGACGAACTAACCGAGAGCTTTTAGATGGTATTATATCTATCATCAGATGGAAGTTCTCAGGTGGCATGAGTACATGTTAGTCTTTCGACTTGAGATCATCATTTTTCTCGTATGAGTTCCTACATACTTAGATTACTACCCTACCACGGCTCAAAGGAGTCATGCAAATAAGTTTTAGTTGGGTACAACCCCGAGCCACATGGAGGCAGTGAGTATTTGTCAGGGATTCATCTCTCCTGGTATTAGGAGTCGATGTCATGCTGTGTTCGGTTGGTCATAACCCAAAATCCGTGGCCACAGTGGATGAGATTTACCGATATGAGTTCAGTAGTTTCTCTGTTGGTGATGAGCTTGACTCTGGCATGACTTATCGAGTTATTAAGGGTCTGACGTTATCCACGCCCTAGACCTGATATGCGATACTCTTAGACGAAGAGACCGGACTATACGGAATTGTCACATTCAGGCTCAGTAGAGTACGGATGAACTTGATTGTTGACCTTTTTTTCGACATATACTTGAGTAGTCATTACGTACAGGTAGTGCCACTGACGTGCTTGTGGTTATGAATTTATCCAGTAATCACTGCCAGCGTATTGTCGAGTTTTTAAAGTCCCGCATAGAGTGTTTTCCTAGTTCAGGCGATATGATGTAGATGATATATATTGGGTCATACAGGTGTCCGATTAAATATGTGTACAGGCTGCATGGATTTTAATCTGACAGTTGATAATACTAGTCGGTTTAGGATTAAGCCGGATTATTAAATCAAGTTTTGATTTAATATATATATATATATTCTATTATTATTGTTCACTATTTATTTTCTCTCTCTTGGCTATTCGTATTTTTATACGGATACGCGTAGATGTATTTCGATACGTATACCGGGTTGTATTCTGTATTTATACTGAATACTTTTAGAAGGATGACACCTCATTATTGATTTTCCTTTTTAGAACATCGTTGGGAAATGAGGAGGAGGGTGAGGTGGTTTTGGGTACGGTTGTGAGCATGGAAGAGAGGGATGGGCTTCATTATTTATTGAAAAAGGTTATGATATTTTTGCATGGTTGAAAAATTATGAAACTATTCTTTTATTCTTTCATTCCACTATTAATTCATTTTTGTTATTGCTAGCTTTCATCCTCTTCTCATTCATCTTCTTCATAGCTCTCTTGAGCTTTATGATTGAGAGAAAATGATAGTAGAAAATTTCTACATCCCCTCTCTCCATTCTTACCGAGCTTGGAGCGTCGGTTGCTTTACTAGGTGAAGCTGGAGTTTAGATCGGTTCCCTTGGGTGGATCAATGATTAGTCTGAAATATTACACATTTGAATGATTATTTTCCCCACTATTGTTAAGTACTAAAAAGTGTCTCTTGTAAAAATAGAATATATGTGGGTTTATTTGTAAAAAGTTTATTATCATATGTTTCTACATTATAATTAACATATTGAAGGAAAATACATGCAAATAATATTTATATAAAATATTAGTAATTAAAATATGCATATCATATCAAATATTTCCAATCAATATTCTTAAGATTTAAATCATATAAAATGGTTAGGATAATATCTCAAAATAATAACAAATACTACTAACACTATGACTTGAGATATTGTGCAGATATTATCTCAGGTCTGGAGATCAAGATATCCGAGATGTCAAAATCAAATCTGCTGAAATATTGAAGCAAATCATAAAATCTAGTAACGGCAGAGACTCGGTGTTATATTCTCAAAATCCAAATATCTATAGGATCTCCACATGTCAACACAAAACAACAAAAGATTTTTCAAGTCATGATCCCACAATGGCCCCGCGGTTAGGCGGCCAAATTACCCTAAATGCAGCGGATCCGCGGCGGTTCTGTGCGCTTGGGATTCGAGATTTTTTGTATAGGATTTTAATAGCAAATATTATGATATGGAATCTAGGGTTTTTGTTTATGGTGACTATATAAGGGACTGAGAGCTTCACATTGAAGATCATCAAACCGAAGAGATCAAGAGGTCCAAGAAAATCAACACATCCGAGTTGATCATCAGATGTTCATCTACTTCCAACAAAATAGAGATCGAGAGCAAAAACTAGGGTTCTTGTACTCTACTTTAAAAGGATTTATACATGATATAGTTGATTAATAAAGGTAGAGTTTTTATTAGTTTTTTCGCAATTAATTTCTGCACTTACTTTCTGCACTTAATTTTTGCATCTTACATTATGATCTCATTCTTCATCCTTTCTTCTCCAACCATGCGTGAGTAATTCCTAACTTGCTAGGGTTCGTAGGCTAGGGTAGATCAATGAATGATAAAATCATTTAACTCCTTTTATACATTTTAAAATTTATAAATTTTAGCAAAATATATGTTAACATTCTTCTCGGGCGCGCTACCAATTTATTGCTAGTCATGACCACAATTTGAGATCTGTTTAACACTTGTTTTGTTAGGGGCCAGACATGAATAGAGATTGATGCAAGGACAAGTGTTAGGAGTGGGGAAAGCCTAGTTTCTTCCAAAAGAACCATAATCCACATTCATCACTATCGATCTAGTTTTAAACTATTAAAAGATAAAAGGAGGCATTTTTAATTAGTCATCCATTACTACTAAGTCATATGAACCAAACAAACCCCTTCTTTATAAAATATACATCCATATTAAAATAGATCTATAACCAATCAACCCATCTTTCAATCAACTCGTCTAAACCAAGAAAAAGGTTCACGTTTCCTTGCGGACGACCTGTACTCATTACGGCTAGCTACTAGCGACACTGTCCTGATTGCGGTTCCTTTATTTTCAACACTCTTTAAAATAGATCAATCAAATGGCACCGTTGCCGGGGATACGGTCGTATTTTTTTCTTGTAATACGGGTTGATTTCTTATAAAATCTAGCAAACATATTATAAACGAGAATTAAAACCACATATTTTCTAATCAACGATTAGTGTGCGAATTTTGTAAGGGAATCTGGAGTCACTGGAGCGAGGGAAAAGAGATTCAGATACTTTCAAAGAGGACCAGAGGAGATTTGGAGTGCACTGAAGAAAAACAAGCAAAAGAACTCTCTAGGGTGCGGCGGAACCGCGGCATAAGCAAGCACTTTGCTGCGGAAGCGCGGCGGCTTTGTAGAGTTGCGTCGCCAAACTTCTCTAGTATCATTCTCTGTTCTTTCTCTCTCCTCTAAAATCCAATATTCTGATTTTTACTGCAGGATTCTTTGCAAAAAGCGCCGCTCAAAAATCTTTTTGCGTGTTTTGATATTGGTTTGTTTTGCATATCTAAAACGGACATTAAGGGGCAATAACCCAAATCCAGATTTAGTGGGGATTTCATCACCATTCATAAGCCCCAAAAATCACAAAACTAGCATACTTTCACCCTACATTAATTTAAAAATAACTAGACCAAGCCTCTAAGGACTGTCGCGCTCAATTAGGACAGAGGAGGGTCGTGGGTAATCTATCGCTTATCTGTATTTCTTTTGTGGTGTCTAGGTAAGTGTCACTAAGGAAAGTGATTACTTAATTAGGCCTACTATTTTTGGTGATTCGTATGGAGGATACCTCCTACTTACCTGGCACTTATCTAGCCACAAGAATGATAAAGAGTTTGTAGAGGATTGATCCTGCGAATTGTCCTTTGGAAGTCTAGGAGAGGTGTAGTGACTTGACCTAGGTGACCCTAGTTCTAGAGTTTGATTATGCATTTTTGTGATTTGTTGAGTCAAGCCTCACGTCCGACACTTTTTCAAAACAAACATTTTAAATCATTCTCACACATGCTGTCACGTGCACTAAATCCTCTTAGTGCATGATTGGCTGGACACGGGATTCTAGTGTCCGTCTTGTCCGCGTTTTTTCCGAAGTCGGTACTTCTTCATCTTCTATTTCCCCTTCACCCACCACATCGACCGAGATGGACGGTTCTCCATCAGATTTTCACAACACCACCCTGCCACCACTCGTAGGTGCGCAGAATCCACCTCACATCTCTCTTCAAGAAAGGTGCTACACGATACGCGGTCCCTTTCCTACTTGTCTATCTAATGCACCAGCCAATGGGGACAATGTTGAAATTAAACCCCGCTTCATCAATCTGTTTCCCAAATTTCACGGGCTTGAATCCGAAGACCCATACGTTTTCATAACTAAATTCGAAAACGAATGTGCAATTATGGGCACTACACAATTTTCTGTGGATGCTATGAGATTACGTCTTCTTCCTTTTACCTTGTGCGATCTAGTAGAAAAATGGCTTTATAGCACTGCCGCACACTCCATCGTCAAATGGGATGAATTCGTTATAGCATTCTTTAAGAAATTTTATCCCAATCATAAGACCGCCCGTGTTCGAAGCGAGATTAACCAGTTTACCCAACTTCCCAACTAACCATTTTGGAAATGCTTTGAACGGTTTAAACATCTGCTTGTCCAATATCCTCATCATGGAATCGATAGATGGCAACTTTGCCGCATTATATATGAGGGTGTTAATCCAGCGACAAAACAGATCCTAGAAACCATTTGTCAATGTCATTTCATGTTTAAAGACGATGGTGAAGCTTGGCAATTCTTGAAAGATCTCAGTGAACAAACTTTACAGTAGGAAAGCATTAGACTAACATCATCTTCATCTAGAGCAGGCATCCATCAGCTCGATGTTTCCATCGCAGTGAAAGCCGAAATGGCAGCAATGCAAAAGAAACTTGAAGTTATGGAAAACAAATTCTCATCAGCCTTCCTAAACCAATTTACGCTCCCAAAAACCGTGTGTGGTTGCTGTTCTGACCCATCACACTTAACAAAAGAATGTCCTTTGAATTCTCCGTTTCAAGGTCATGAACAAACTAATGCTGCTTTTCCGCAACGACCTAGAAACGATCCTTATTCTTCCACATTCAATCAGGGATGGAGGAATCATCCTAATTTTCCTTGGAACAAAAACCAAACTCAAACTCAAAATCTATTCATAAGCCAAAATAACTATGAAAGGCCTTTTCCACAGCAAAAGCAACCACCACAACATAGTCAGCACCCCTTTCAACCGCTATCTTTTCAAAATCTGGCCAACAATTTTGCATCTTATAATAATTCTTTCCCAACGACCGTTACCGAAAAATCTTCTGCACTCGAACGAAGATTAGAAACGTTTATTAAACATTCCATGCAAACGAAGGCTAATTTAACATCTTCTATTCAAACATTAGTGCAGCACACCGCTTCCCACGGTGAAAGCATAAAATCAATAAAAGCACAACTTATATAGTTAAATGCCGCGATGAGTGAGAGAGAGAAAGGGAAACTTCCATCTCAACCTCTACCGAATCCTGGCCACTCACAAAGTTATAATGTGAGTGTCGTAACCACGTTGAGATCTGGAAGAGTGCTGAACAATCATGTCGGTGAATACGTTGATGACGTTGAATCAAATGAAACCCCGGCTACTTCTTCTAACCCTCCGCCCTCTTCGTCCGAGCCTATTCTCCGTTCTTCCCTAGGCTCAAACCCTCATCTCACTTCCTTGAGTCAACCTAAAATGATCCCAACTCCAATTCTGGGATCCATTCCATCCCCATAAACTTCTCCTCCAAGCCCAACACTTATTGATAAAGCTCATTTTTCCAACCAGGTTGAAAGCCAACAAACCTAATGTACAAATGGAGAAGATTGTGGAAATGTTTAAGGAAGTTAACATAAATATTCCTCTTCTAGATGCTATTCAACAAGTTCCATCTTATATGAAAATCCTTAAGGACTTGTGTACTAGGAAGAGGAAAACTCAAGTACCTAAAAGGTGTTCTTAACGAGTAATGTGAGCACGACTTTTACCCAAAAATTGCCTAAGAAATGTAAGGACCCCAGTCGTCCTACAATGTCGATAACTATTAGGAGTAAAAGCATCAGTCGTGCTCTACTCGATCTAGGTGATAGTGTTAACTTGCTCCTGTATTTTGCCTACGAGCAGTTAGGTATAAGAGAGTTGAAACTTGTACATTGCATTCTCCAAATGGCCGATCGATCTATCACCCAACCTAGGGGTGAGCTAGAGGACGTGTTAATCAGAGTCGGTGAATTTATATTCTCTGTGGAATTTATTATTTTAGATACACAGCTTGTGGCAAACCCACGGAACCAAGTCCCAGTGATTCTAAGACGGCCTTTTCTAGCCACTTCCAATGCTGTAATAAATTGTCATGACGGTTCTATGAAACTATCCTTCGGGAAGATGACAATCGAGCTTAACATTTACAAGCTAGGAAGCCAACCATCTGAACCTTCTGCTCATTTAATCAATATATGTTCTATCAACGAGATTGCTTCCGACAGTTACGAAGTTGAGGAACTTTGCTATGAAGATCTCGACGACAATAGTGTGTCATTGTTGGATCCAGCAAATTACTAAACTAGTGATGACCCTTTTAACAAGTCCAACCATGTGTTTGAATCCTTTGGCTTGTCGCAAAATTTAGTCAAGCCTTCTGAGTCTATATCCTATGCTAGCTATGAACCTCTTAACGAGTTCGAGTATAATTCCCCTACCTTACCTTCTATCGTCTCTCCGCCGATACTAGATCTCAATTTACTACCTTCTCATCTTAAATATGCATATTTAGGTGAGAATGAGTCTTTGCCTGTCATCATATCAGCTTCTCTAACTTTAGAGCAAGATAGCGCTCTTTTATCGGTCTTGAGATCAAATCGGCAAGATTTTGGTTGGACAATGGCAGACATCAAAAGGATTAGTCGCTTGATTGTTGAACATCATATACATTTGATGGATGAAACCAAACCAATTCGAGACCCACAAAGACGGTTGAATCCCGTAATGAAGGAGGCGGTAACGAAAGAAATCGTCAAATGCCTAGATAATGACATTATTTACCCAATATCTGATAGCCAATGGGTAAGTCCTATTCATGTGGTCCCTAAAAATTCTGGCATCACGGTCATAACTAATGAGGCTAATGAGTTGATCTAAACACGTACCCAAAATGGGTGGCTGGTATGTATTGATTATATAAAACTCAATACCGCAACAAGGAAATATCACTTCTTTCTACTTTTCATAGACCAAATGTTAGAACGATTAGCCGGGCATGAATACTACTGTTTTTTGGACGGATACTACAGCTATAACTAGATCCCCATCGCCGAAAAGGATCAACATAAGAAAACATTTACTTGTCCTTTCGGTACTTTTTCTTATAGACGCATGCCCTTTGGGTTATGCAATACTTCCACTACATTTCAGCGGTGCATAATAAGGATATTCTCGGACATGGTCGAGAATTTTCTGGAGATATTTATGGATGCTTTCTCCATATTTGGGGACTCCTTTGAGGAATGCCTTCATCATCTTGACGTTGTTCTTACCCGCTGTAAAGATAAGAATTTAACTTTGAATTGGGAAAAATACCATTTCATGGTTCAAGAAGGTATTGTCCTTGGGCATATCATTTCACGAAAAGGCATGGAGGTACACAAAGCTAAAATAGATGTCATCCATAATCTTCTTCTTCCCAAATGTGTCAAAGATGTACGATCCTTCCTTGGTCATGCACGATTTTATAGGAAATTCATTAAGGACTTTAGCAAAATTACTATACCCTTAACTCTTCTCTTGGCCAAGGATACAACATTTCACTTCGATTCGGATTACGATGATTCTTTTCAATCACTTAAAAGCTCCCTCACTACAGCCCCCGTTCTGTCATCTCCGGACCGGAATCACCTGTTTGAGCTTATGTGTGATGCATCTGATTTTACTATTGGTGCAGTCTTAGAACAGCACATTGATAAGATACCACATGTAATTTACTATGAAAGTAGGACCTTGAACGATGCCCAACCACCGAGAAAGAACTCTTGGCAGTTGTATTTATATTAGAAAATTTCAGGCCCTACTTGATTGGCTCTCCAGTTGTAGTTTACACCGATCACTCCACCCTAAGACATCTTTTATCGAAGAAGGATGTTAATGCCAGGCAAATACGTTGGATCCTGTTGTTACAAGAATTTGATCTTGTCATACGAGACAAGAGTGGATGTGAAAACGTAGTAGCAAACCATTTTTCACACCTTTCTTCTTCGCCAACATCGACCTTGCCAATAAACGATTCATTTCCTGACGAACAGCTCTTAACCTTATCCTGCGAACCTTGGTTCGTGGATATTTTGAATTATTTTGCAACGGGACTCCTACCCAGCGAATGGTCAAAACAAGATAATCACCGATTTCTATCCCAAGTAAAACAATTTTACTGGGATGAACCTTATTTGTCTAAGTATTTTCACGATCAAATCATTCGTCGATGTGTCCTTAATGACGAATTCAAGAGTGTATTGTCTTTCTGCCATGATCAGGCATGTGGCGGTCACTTTGGTCCACAAAAAACGATGGAGAAAGTTTTGCAATGTGGCTTTTATTGGCCAACTTTATTCAAAGATACTTATGATCATTGCAAAACTTGTTCACAGCGTCAACACATAGGTCGTATTTCATGTAGAAATGAGATGCCACTCCAACATATCTTGGTTGTGGAGATATTCGATGTTTGGGGAATTGATTTTATGGGCTCATTTCCCAACTCTTTTGGAAATTCATACATCTTATTAGTGGTTGATTATGTCTCGAAATGGGTGGAAGAAGTATCGTGTCGCATTAATGACAACAAGGTTGTTATTAAGTTCTTGAATGAAAATATCTTTTCGTGATTCGGGCACCCTTGCGCTATAATTAGCGACAACGGAACACATTTCTGCAATCGGTTTTTCAAGGCATTGATGCGGAAATATTCGATCAACCACAAGCTTTCTACGCCCTATCATACCTAAACAAGCGGGCAAGCGGAGATCTCCAATAGACAGATCAAACAAATTTTAAAGAAAACGGTTTCTAAGAACCGTAAAGATTGGTCCACCAAATTGACGGATACTCTTTGGACATTTCGTACCGCTTATAAGACCGATCTTGGTATGTCTCCATACCGAATAGTGTTTGAAAAGGCATGCCACCTTCCTGTCGAGATCGAACATAAACCTATGTGGGCTATTAAAGAACTTAACTGTGATTTTGATCAAATTGACAGCTATCGAAAGCTGCAATTAAATGAGCTATGCGAACTTCGCGACGAAGCCTACGATAATGCGGTTATAGTAAAGAACCGGACTAAAGTGTTTCATGGTAAAAAAAATCTTTTTAGAAATACTTTCACCCAGAGAAAGCAAGTCCTTCTTTATGATTCCCGTCTCCACCTTCATCCGGGTAAGCTTAAATCTCATTGGAAAGGACCTTTTGTGGTACGGTATGTGTACCCGCACGGTGCAGTGGATATAGAAAATGCTAAAAATAGTTCTATTTCTAAAGTCAATGGGCTTAAATTAAAACCGTACTTTTCCGCCGACACAGCTGAGGAGCTCCTGTTTTTACAGGAGCCACTTTATCATAACTAATTATCCTCCGCCTCACCTCCATATTTCGGTAACACCATTTCATATAAGAATGGAGGTGAGTGAACTAAGATATAACTGAATATCTGTGCATGCCAAAGAACAAGTTTGGGGGTAGTTTTTCATTATTATTTTACCCCTATCAATTTCCTCCCAAGTCTACAGGTCTATGCGCTCAAAGTACAATATCAGTGAGGACACTGCTGAAAACAGGTTTAGGGGGAGGTTTGTATTTACTGAAATATCATTTGGCACCGGGCACTATATAAAATATTATATATATATATATAAATATTTTTGATAATGAAAGTTAGGAAGTGAAAAATACATACGAAAGATAGGAAGAGCTTTAAGAAAAGCAAGAAAATTAGACGTTTTATAACGAAGCTAGTAATAGATAGTCATGAGCTGTGTCCCAAGGGTTAAAAAGATGAAGGGAATCTCTAATCTGAGGATAAATTTGAGTCTGAAAAATAGTCCCTATTCTTGAGTCGAAACATCTGAACGTTGATACCCTACTAAATGCACTTGCACATATCTTAAAACTCGGGATAGTAGAGGATACCTTGAAATCCTCTTGTTTAAAAACCTTAGTATGAAGAAAACTAAATTAAAAAAAAAAGAAAATATATATATATATATATATATATATAAATGAAAAAATTTAAAAATGGTGAAGAAAAATGAACACTGATTTTGTAATTACTTAAGGCAGCATAAAAAATATAGCGATGGTGCTTTATCACCTAGTGCCGTAGACCAACTGGTTTGGGAGCCATTGCTAAGCCTTAGGTGTTGCAAGACGAGAATATTTCAAATTACGCCTTAATAAATGAGCAAATTCGGTAATCGGTTTGTTAGTACCTCAAGAAATATTAACGGTCGCATGAAGAATGCGTGAGCAATTCCATCTGAAATATTCACCAACTTAAAAGTACTAAGGAAGATGGACAGGAGTATGATAGCTTAAATTGAATTCTCTAAGTGTAGGGATGTTTTTTATACACACGTAGGGTTATATGATCGATGTTTAGAAAAAAGGTAGGAAAGAAGACTAAAGGAGAAGTTTTATTGAGGGATGATGTGATTTCTGATATCTTTTCATGACTATTAAGTTAGGGCTCATGACTACTTAAAAGCTAGTGTAGTTTGAAACTCTTATTTTCAAGTTCTTTCTTTTATATGTTCTTTATCTTTGTATGTAGCTTTCATCGTCTTTCTTTTATTATGGAATTTTGTGGGTGTAATCCGCTAAAAACCCTCAGGAGACAACACTCCTTCTACTAGGGACACCTAGAGCTTTAAAGGCTTGTTGCACGTGCTCAGTGCAATCGTGTTGCCTACGAAAGTGTGATAGGCTTTTCTTTTTCTCTTTCATCTTCTTCTCTTTAATAACTAATTTGCTCAGGATGATCAAAGTTATGTTTGGGGGTATTTAATTAGTCTGAAATATTACACATTTGAATGATTATTTTTCCCACTATTGTTAAGTACAAAAAGGCGTTTCTTGTAAATACAGAACATATGTGGGTTTATTTGCAAAAAGTTTATTATCATATGTTTCTACATTATAATAAACATAATAAGGGAAAATACATGCATATAATATTTATATAAAAGTAATTAAAATATGCATATCATATCAAATATTTCGAATCAATATTCTTAAGATTTAAATCATATAAAATGGT
Organism: Agapanthus africanus; assembly: GCA_030015575.1. Classification (NCBI taxonomy): domain Eukaryota; kingdom Viridiplantae; phylum Streptophyta; class Magnoliopsida; order Asparagales; family Amaryllidaceae; genus Agapanthus; species Agapanthus africanus. The sequence continues at coordinate 285,424,719 of JASDDO010000004.1, forward strand.
TAGGATAATATCTCAAAATAATAACAAATACTACTAACACTATGACTTAAGGTATTGTGCAGATATTAGCTTAGGTATGGAGATCAAGAGATCCAAGATGTCGGAATCAAATTTGCCGAAGTATTGAAGCAAATCATAATATCTTGCAACGGTAGAGACTCAGAATTATATTCTCAAAACCCAGATATCTAGAGGATATCCACATGTCAACACCAAACAACAGAAGAATTTTCAAGTCATGATCCCACAATGGCGCCGTGGTTGGGCGGCCAAACTACCCTAAATGTGGCGGATCCGCAGCGGTTCTATGGCTTAGAATTTGAGATTTTTTGTATAGGATTTTAAATAACAAATATTATGATATGGAATCTAGGGTTTCTGTCTATGCTGACTATATAAGGGACCGAGAGCTTCACTTTGAAGATCATCAAACCGAAGCGATCAAGAGCTCCAAGACGATCCACACATCCGATTCGATCATTAGCTGTTCATCTACTTCCAACAAGATAGAGATTGAGAGCAAAAACTACTCTACTTTAAAAGGATTTGTAAATGATATAGTTGATTAATAAAGATAGGGTTTTTATTAGTCTTTTCGCAATTAATTTTTGCACTTTACTTTCTGCACTTAATTTCTGCATCTTACATTATGATCTCATTATTCATCCTTTCTTCTCCAACCATGCGTGAGTAATTCCTAGCTTACTAGGGTTCATAGGTTAGGGTAGATCAATGAATGATAAAATCATTTAACTCCTTTAACACAATTTAAAGTCTATAAACTTTAGCAAAATAAATGTTAACATCTTTATCGGGCATGCTACCAATTTATTGCTAGTCACGACCACGATTTGACATCTGTTTAACACTTTTTTTGTTAGGGGCCAGACATGAATAGAGATCAATGTAAGAATAAGGGTTAGGAGTGGGGAAACCCTAGTTTCTTCCAAAAGAACCTTAATCCACATTCATCACTATCGATCTAGTTTTAAACAATTAAAAGATAAAAGGAGGCATTTTTAATTAGTCATCCATTACGAACCCTATGTAGGGTTCCTAGGCACACTCATGAGGTTCTACAACTGATCAACCATGCCAAAATCAAATTTTTCATGTGCCAAAGAAACCCTAATGCTAGATCGTTAACTAGAGGTAAGGCGATACTAAGCAAGTTAACAGTTTAACTACAAGTGAAAGTGACTACAACCATTGTAGATCCGGTCCTCCACCTCTTTAGCTCTGTGATGACATCCCTCCGCTGCGACCATCGGGATCCTGGACTCTAGAGTTGGTTTCATCGGAGAGATGATCGGGCTAGGTCGTTGACTTCCATGCCGAAGATGATCTACGTCGAGGCGACTCAAACTCAAGCTCCATCTTCACTAGGTCATGAAACTTGTGAAGAAAACACCCTATACAACATGGCAAGTGGTAGAGGATGAAGAAATAGGAAGTGGGTTCACTTTGGATTTGGATTTCTCACTTGATTTCATCACTTGGAAATTTTCAAGAATGGTTTCTTCACTTGAAGAAGATGAAGAAGAAGAAGGAAAAAGAATTATCTTGAAAATAATAAATCAAGTGAATCTTATCATAATGCAACCATGGGTGAAGTAAACACATGTAGAGAATAAACTAGGGTTTAGGTGTAATGGTTAGGTTAAGGAAAAAACAAAATGGTCAAGACTTTTCAAAGCTTCATGAAGCTTCATGTAAAAACCAAAGAAAGCCACCATTTTATTTCTTCCCAAAAATAAATAAAGAAAATAAAGAAAGAAGTTAAAACCCTAACCATTAACCTAAACATGGTTTAAAGCATACACACACCCAAGTTTGCATGTATCATCAAACATGATACAAACTAGTGCACAAACATATATCATATATACAATGTGCACAATCAAGTGAGATAATCAATCTTAAGTGAACAAATACTAATTAATGTAAAAAAATATATCAAATATATAATTATACATTAAATCATTAAATCAACACTTGATTTAATGATCCGATCATACTGCATATAACCGACTAATATCAAGTGTATCAATATATCGAATCAACATTTGATTCGGTAACCCGGCTATATCTTATATAACCGTCCGATGATACAAATCGCGAGAATAGAATTCAGTATCACATACTGGCATTATTCTCGGTCCCGCACATATCTCATATGCGCTCCTATTTTATTTCGCTTGAGCCAGGAAACCACTGTGTAGGACTCTAAAGACTCGTCAATACGCCAGCAGTAGGTGATGATCATATCAAACACCCACAAGTCGCAAGCGGTCTGCTAAACGTAATGGCCACCCGGGTATTGAGTGATCAGAAGATCAACGAGCAAGCCCGCTCACACTCCTGTGAATCCAACCAGCAACACTTACCATACAGTCCGGTCTGTTCGTCTGATATGTCGCATATCTCGCCTAGGGGTGGTAAACGTCAGACCCCAGTAGCTTGATAAGTCATGCCGATGTAAGGTCCATAACAAGCGTGAAACTACTGATAACTCTTACCAGTAAATCACTGCATCCCTGGCCAGCGATTTCCAGTTATGGCCAGTCGAGCATAGCGCAACATCAACCCCCAATACCGGGAGAGACGAATCCCCTCCTCTCGCTCATTGCCTCCATGTGAATCGGGACTGTACCCAAAAACCACATGTTTGCATGACTCAGTAGAGCCGTGGTAGGGTGGAAATCAAAGCACAGTGGGAGACACACAAGACTCTATGACGATCTCGGGTCAACAGACTAAGCTGTACCAGTGTCACCAAAGAACTGCCATCTGACGTGAGGTATAATACCATCTGGGAGTTCTCGGCGAGTCCGTTCAGTGTACCCAGTCTCCACTGAGCACCCGCATACCATCTCTGATGTCAAACACCAATGGATATGGGATCATCCATCGCCCATCACATGGGTCGAGAAGATATACGCTAGTTTACTCTGGAATATCGATGCCCCGTCTCGATATTCCCACGACTAGGAACATTGAAGGATGTACTCATGGACTACCCAGGCCCCACTAGTATGATCTGCATCATAGTCCTGGAAGTCGAGCACATATCCTAAGGGCTTTATCAACTTGTAATTGAGAGACAGCAAGTATACATGTTAAGAAAAAGAGTAACCAGATAGCGTACTATCATGTTGAGCAAGAAAGTCCTACCTATATATGTCCCAGCATCCACTACAATATACATCCAATGTATAGTAATGGCCTCTAGGGCATACATATAACTAACAATCTCCCACTTACACTAAGGCCATCTGTAGCAATGGTTGTAGTATCTAATACTCAACCATCCCATAAAAGTCTCTCTTTGGGAAAAGGCCTTTGTGAGTGGATCCGTCGTGTTGTTCTCTGAGTCTACTCTCCTAACCTCGATTGCCCTGGAGATCAACTATCTCCATGATCAGGTGATGCTGCCTCAGAATATGTTTGGGTCACTGATGGGACCAGGGTTCCTTGGCCAAAGCCATACTTCCATTGTCATACAATGGTAGGAACCTAGTTCATCTCATGAACCAATATACACCCAAACTACCTCTTTGGTAGTATCTTTAACAGCGATGTTATCAGCCTCTATCGTCTAGTTTGCCACGGTATCTAGCTTGGAACTTTTCCAACATACCGTCCCTCCACTGAGGGTAAAGACAATGCCTGCGACTGACATTCAGTCGTCCTTATCACCCTGGAACCTTTCCAGTGATTCTCCCCAGGATCAACTGATACCATCTCACTACAACTAGTGAAAACCCTAACATCCCTTTAGATCTATCTTATAGATCCAAATCCCAGAATTTAGGAGGTATCACCTTTATCCTATTTGGAGAATCCTTGTGATAAGAGGAGATTGACCGTGCATAGCATAAGAAACACTTTTCCTATCAAGAGTATGTTGTCCACGTACAATACGAGGATGACCACCTTACTCTCTAGTACCGTTTTGTATATACAAGGTTCATCTACCATTTTGATGAAGTCAAATTCTTTGACTACCACATCAAAACAGATAATCCAACTCCGCGATGCCTGCTTTATTCTATAAAGCAACTTGCGCACGTTTCTGCTGCTCCCACTGTTTACGAAGCCCTCTGGCTATGTTCTTATAGACGTTCTCTTCTAAATCATTATTTAGAAAATCAGTCATGGCACCCAACCACCAGATATCGTAGTCATGGTATGCAGCAATGGCAAGTAGGTGTAAGTCGATGTACTACACCCCAATACTTGTGGGGAGGCGGAATTTTCAAAAACGAACTTGTTTAGTGAACGAACATCGACTAACCGCTTGAATCGAAGCTAAACTATAAATAACCAAACACAAAGTGTTTCTAAACTACTGTGTTTAGGGATTATACCTAATGAACCAACTCCTTCGTCTTTACGATCTCCTTGTTCTCCTCGGCCTTCTCGAAGTAGTAGACGATCCACCCGAGAGCAAAACTCCAAGCTTAGCCTCTAAACTTGAGGCAACTAACCTTCTTGGATTGCTAATCAAAGAAGATAGATTGAGATAGAGTGATGGTTATGGATTGTTTAGTCTAACTAATCCTAGATCTCAACACATGAGGGGTGATGATTAGTCTTTTGAAGAGAGAGAGCTTGAGGAGAGAGAATGTGTGAATTATTATGAAATGAGAATAGTAAGTTATCATAATATAAATGAAGCATTCTCTTTTATCAACAAAAGAAAATAAGTGATGAATAAGCATGCTTCACAAATATCTAATGGTGATTCAATGTTATGACTCATTAAGCTTTATCATGCATTAATGATATGCATGAATCACCCCCATGACTCACTAAACTCATTTAATGCAAATGATACCTAAACCTCCTTAGTCACCACTTCTAGAAGCTTCTCGTACAATTACGAGAACGCCCCTCCAATCCGCAAAAATACGGAAAAACTTTAGACTGTAAAAATCCAATAACCGGATACCAGTAACTGGCTTAAACCAAAGCCGACTGGTAAAAACTGTCCGAAAGTCGTACGCGCGTAAACGCACGTATGCGTCCGAACCCTTGTCGTAAAACCATACGACCTCTATATCGTTTCGCCTGGAATAGGAAACTCTCTGTGTGGGACTCTAGAGACTCGACTACTACGCTGGCAGTGGGTTTAACCACAGACCGCAAGCGGCACTAGCTGTACGTAACGGTCCCCAGGTAGTTGTCGATAAGAAGGCCGATGAGGAAACCCATCCGAACTCCTACTGAGTCTGATGTGACAATCTCCATACAGTCCGGTCCGTTCGTCCAAGACTATTGCATATCGGGCCTAGGGGGGCGGCAAGCGTCAGTCCCCTAATAGCGGTATAAGTCGTGTCGGAGGGAAGCCCATTACACCCTGAGAAACTACTGGAACCTACCAGCAAATCTCGCTTGCCCTGGCCAGGGACTTTGCGTAATGGCTCTCTGACACAGCACGATATCTACTCCCAATACCGGGAGGGACGAATCCTGTCTAACCGCCACTGCCTCCAAGTGCTCGGGACTGCACCCAACTGCTACCTGTTTGCACGACTCCTTTGAGCCGTGGTAGGGTAGCAATCTAAGAACAGTGGGACACACTCGAGGCGAAGTAGCAGTGTCAAGTCTGCGGACTACGCTGTACTCATGTCACCTGGGAACTGTTTACTGACGACTGGTATAAAACCAACCAACAGTTCCCCGTGAGTCCTGTCCGGTGTACCCGTAACCTAACGAGCACCTGTATACTATCTCCAGTACGACGTACTGACGGCTGTGGGACAGACCATCTCCCCAACTGGGATGAGAAGCGTACACACCAGTCTACTCCGGAGTATCGATGCTCTGTCTCGATAATCCAATGACCAGGGACCAGAATAAGGATGTGCTTGTAGACTACCCAGCCCCCACTAGTGTGACTGCCATCACAACGCTGGTAGACAAGCAAGATCCCAAGAGCTCTATCAATACGTACACTCACATATTAAGATAGAAAAACCAAGTAGCATACTACCATGTTTAGCAAGACTGTTATATACATGTGAATATCCCAAGCTTCCAATAAGTAATATACAAACTAGTATGATACAGTAATGGCCTTCTAGGGCATAAACACTAACAATCTCCCACTTGCACTAGGGCCATGTACTGGCATATCGTAGACCAATGATCTCGAGTAGCCTCTCGAACTGAATCTGAGGAAGGGCCTTTGTGAATGGATCAGCAATGTTCTCTTCTGAAGCAACTCTCCGAACCTCGATCTCCTGACGATCAATGATCTCCCTGATCAGGTGATACCGCCTCAAGATGTGTCTGGACTTCTGATGGGACCTTGGTTCCTTCGCTAAAGCTATAGCTCCGTTGTTGTCGCAATACAGAGGTATTGGATCAACTATGGTAGGAACCACCTGAAGTTCTGTTAGGAACTTCTTCATCCAGACTGCTTCTTTTGCGGCATCGCAAGCAGCTATATACTCCGCTTCCATCGTCGAGTCAGCAACGGTGTCCTGCTTGGAGCTCCTCCAGCACACCGCCCCTCCATTGAGGGTAAAGACATAACCCGACATGGACTTGGAATCGTCCTTATCACTCTGGAAGCCGGAATCAGCAAAGGCCTCCAACCTGAGGTCTTTTCCGCCATAAACCAAGAACATCTCCTTAGTCCTCCTCAGGTACTTGAGAATGTTCTTTACTGCTATCCAGTGTTTCTCCCCTGGGTCTGACTGATACCGGCTCACCACGCTTAGTGCGTAAGCTACATCTGGTCTGGTACACAACATCGCATACATTATAGATCCTACCGCAGAAGCGTAGGGTATAATAGACATGCGTTCCCTTTCCAAATCAGTCTTGGGAGACATCTCTTTGGAGAGGGTGATTCCATGACAAGCCGGTAGATTACCGCGCTTAGAATCTTCCATACTGAATCTTTTCAGTAAAGTGTCGATATACCTGGACTGCGAAAGTCCCAACATCCTCTTGGATCTATCACGATAGATCCGGATCCCCAGAATGTAAGAGGCATCACCCAGGTCTTTCATGGAGAACTTGTGTGACAAGAATCCTTTGACAGATTGTAGCATAGGAATGTCATTTCCTATCAATAGAATGTCATCCACGTACAAGACGAGGAATACGACACTTCTGGCTACAACTTTACTATATATGCACGGCTCATCTGGATTTTTGATAAAGTCATATTCTTTGACTGTCTCATCAAAACAGATGTTCCAACTCCGCGATGCCTGCTTTAGTCCATAAATAGACTTAAGCAGCTTGCATACTTTCCCGCTGCTCCCACTCTGATTGAAACCCTCTGGCTGATCCATATAGACGCTCTCTTCTAAATTACCATTCAGAAAAGCCGTCTTTACGTCCATCTGCCAGATTTCATAATCATGGAAGGCAGCAATAGCAAGAAGGATACGAATGGATTTGAGCATAGCCACTGGAGAAAAAGTTTCGTCATAATCCAAACCAGGTCTTTGACGAAAACCCTTTGCAACAAGTCTAGCTTTATAGGTTTCCACCTGCCCATCTACACCAATCTTTTTCTTGAAGATCCATTTGCATCCTATGGGTTTTACCCCACCTGGAGCAAAGTCCAAAGTCCATACTTTGTTGGTGTACATGGACTCCATTTCGCTTCGCATTGCATCTAGCCATCGTACCGAGTCGCCGCTCTGGATGGCCTGCTGGAAGCTAGTAGGTTCATCATCATCTATGATGCAATCCTCTCTATCCCCATCTATGAGAAAACCGTAGTATCTCTCAGGCGGATGAGACGGCCTACTACTCCTGCGGAGGGGTGCGGGAATGTTCTGTTCTTCTTGAACTTCTGGTTCTACCAAACTTTCAGTAGCAGCTTGTGGTTCTGGAATTTCTTCCAGTTCTATTTCGCTCCCATTAGTATCCTTTTCTAAAACTTGCTGTTCTAGAAAATGGGCATTACGAGAAACAAAAACCTTTTGTTCCTCTGCGTAATAGAAACAATATCCCTTGGAGTTCTTTGGATATCCCACAAACATACATTTTACTGATCGTGCCTCGAGCTTGTCCACAAACTGCTTTTTGACAAAAGCTGGACATCCCCAAATCCTTATATACTGAAGATAGGGTTTCTTCCCACTCCACATCTGATATGGTGTGGTAGGCACACTTTTGGTTGGAACTCTGTTCAAAATATATGCCGCTGATTCTAGCGCATATCCCCAGAAAGATCGCGGTAACTCAGTATTACTCATCATGGATCGTACCATATCCAATAGGGTTCGATTCCGTCTCTCCGATACACCGTTATGCTGTGGAGTGTATGGAGGAGTAAGCTGAGAGAGAATTCCTTTCTCTTTTAGGTAACCTAGGAACTCGGCACTTAAGTATTCTCCACCTCGATCAGATCTCAGTGTCTTAATACTTTTGCCTGTTTGGTTTTCTACTTCATTCTTATACTCTTGGAATTTCTCAAAAGCCTCGGATTTATGTTTCATCAGATAAATGAATCCGTATCTTGAGTAATCATCTGTGAAAGTAATGAAGTAGGAATAACCACCTCTTGCATGTGTAGACATTGGACCACATACATCGCTGTGTATGAGTCCTAAGAGCTCGCTCGCTCTTACTCCTTGTCCAGTAAATGGAGTCTTTGTCATCTTTCCTTTGAGACAAGATTGACAAGTGTCATAGGTTTGATATTCGAACGTGTCCAAATATCCTTCTCTATGCAACTTAGTCAACCTTCTCTCATTGATGTGACCTAGTCTACAATGCCATAAGAAAGCTTTATTTAAATATGGAGACATTCTTTTTAGTGTGTTCTGGACATTGAAAATTTGGAGTTGGTTTAAAACATATATGTCGTTATTTAGTGTACCTGACCCAATCAAACCATGATTAAGGTGGATGTTGACAACATCTCTTACAAACGTGAAATCATAACCTTTATTTGATAACAAGGAAACTGATATGATATTACACGTTAAGCTTGGTACAAAATAACAGTTATGTAAAACCAAAATATGTCCACTCGTCAATCCTAGGTGATAATCCCCGACGGACGGAGCTCCCACGCTAGCTCCGTTAGCAACCCTAAGGATCATATCACCTTCCTTCAGCACTCTACGGTTTCTCAGTGCCTGCAATGAATTGCAAATATGAGATCCTGATCCGGTATCCAATACCCAGGAAGTAGAGTTGATCGACAGACAATTCTCAATTACAAACACACCTGAAGTCGAAGCCACAGCTTGCTTCGGTTCCTGGTTCTTGGCGTTCCACGCCTTGCAATCCTTCTTCCAGTGCCCTTTCCTGTGACAATGGAAGCACTCATCCTGACCAACTACCGGTGCTGCAAACTTTTTCTTTCCCTTCCCTCTCACCTTACTAACACCTCCTCTAGGTTTGGGTGCGGCCTTCTTCTTCCTTCCTTTGGCCCTAGCCTTGGACCCGGAAGAAGATGTACCGCCAACAAACATAGCGGGTGTTTCCCTTGCCTTCTGCAAGGTGCCCTCTGCACTCCTTAACATGTTCAGGAGTTCCGCAAGTTCAACTTCTTTTCCTTGAAGATTGAAGTTGAGGATAAACTGGGCGTAGGTGGGAGGAAGGGACTGGAGAATAAGGTCTGTATAGAGCTCATTATCCAAAGTCGTCCCAAGGTCTGCGAGCTCTTCAATATTGCCGATCATCTTTAGGACATGTTCTCCTACTGATGACCCAACAGCCAACCTCGCTCGAAACAAGTTCTTAGAGGTCTCGTATCTTGCTATACGAGATTGCTCCCCATAAAGTTCCTTTGTATGGAGAAATATGCCATCTAGGGTCATATCCTCGTGCCTCCTCTGATGTTCATTGTTCATCGAGGCAAGCACGATGCACTTGGCTCTCGCGCAATCTGAATCCCAGGTTTTGCGGATTTCCTTATCCGCATTACTGGATTTGGGACGAGGGACAGCAGGTGCCGTAGCGGTGAGGACGTACCCCAGTTTGTCATAGGTCAAAGCCATTTTGACATTCCGCAGCCAATCTTTATAGTTTGGCCCTGTCAGTATATTTTTCTCTAAAAGTAACTTAAGTCCAGTCATTTTCAGGGTCGCTGCAATTAGGAGAGAGAGAAGAAAACACTTTAGCATGATGCTCTTGCAAGTTTAGAGTGGTTTTTAGTTTATCTAAACTGGATGGCTCCCACTGTTTCTCGAATCCCTTCTCAAACCATAAAAGAAGAATTAGTCAAGACTATTCTCACCGTACAATACTTGCTTAACCGTTCAGCCAGGCTGGTGTCGGTACTTCGAGGGAGGTTTTCCAACGCTTTCGCGAAGTTCCTTAATTAAATAACCTCTTTTCTCTGGGGGCGTAACCCCGCTGACACTTTTCTGGACACCTACTAGGTTTATAGCATTGATCGTTAAGTGACGAATATCCTGATAAGTATCATATACTCACAGTAGGATCGGGATCCAAATATCATCGTCTGATAATGTTGTAGGAATGCTACCAACATTCATCAAACTCAAAATGGTATGCATCTCTTTGCAAATTTCAGTTTCTTTAGAAATTCCCGATATATGTTTTTACCCCATGCTCTTATGACCTTGGCGTTGGTCAAAATGTCATAAGTCACATGTCAAGTTCTACCCATCATTATCTTGTTAATTTGAACCCATCCGTATATATCCCTGACGTTGGCCAAATGATAATACGACTGTCCCAAATCAACTCATCTATCTATGCAACAAATGAATATCCAGCAGCTACCAAACACTATGCCATGACGTTGGCCAAAACTGCATAGCTTGAATACAACTGGATACTCAAATGAAATGACGGAGGGCTACGATTGGTTTTGGCGAAACCGTGAACGTAGTGAACTTGATATAACCGAAGGAACCTGATAGCTTTTAAAAGGAGTGGTTAAATCTCCGCATTTAAAAATATCTGTTTTAAAAATAACCGAGTGGTTTCTTTTAAATTGTTCCAACGATTTAAACTTGGTTTATTTTCTTTGCATTATAGATAATGCGTCCCATCATTAACCTATCATTGCAGAAAACAACGAAAATACAACGTCCTCTTATGCCATCCGCATTCGCCACGGGGTCCCGTCATCACCCGTTAGGTTACTTAACTAACGACAGAGCGGGGGCTGGGCTAGCGCGGGTGTAAAACATAAGTGACGTCTAAATAGCTATCATAAATATAGATATTTTACATTCGTCTGACGCAATGATATACATTCCAGAACACAGATAAACTTTATTGGATTTGCAAGCAATCTGTATTTCTTTTGAGCCTGCAAGAAAAGACAGATTACACAGTTGTGATGAATAGCCGTTACCCCACCCTCGACCCCTACGGGTACGGCAAACTACCCACCCGGCAGTTTGTGTACCCCACCTTGGGTCAGTCCTAGGAGCAGAAACAGTAAAATGAAATAATACAACGGTGGCTACAACCGCAACCTGGATGTGCCCCGCAAAATAATATTACAACAAATTACATTTACATCAAATGAATTAAATAATAACCCATTGCAAAACCCCGGCTATACACCACAACAGTCCAATAACAGTTCATATGCACAAACAGATATAACCATTTCAGAAATGTGCAACCCCCTGCCAACCGACATACTAGCAGTTAGGGGAGGTTTACGAACACATTAAACAATCACAGATATAATCCAATATGCAAATACTGTACAATTTCGATCGATTAAACATCTTTAATATTGCTCCAAAAACTGCTCTGTTAAACTGAAACCTGAGCAAAATTAAAATATTCCAGAAAATCCCAAATATCATACAGAAGCAACACAAGAAAATTGGCTTTCTGAATCGCCAACTCGGCGGCGGATCCGCGGCGACTCAGTAGGCTGAGGCCGCGGTTCCGCGGCTCGTTAGGCGATTCAGGGGACAATTTTTCTTGGGTGTTCTTATAATGTCTTTTAAAGCTTTCTGAACGAACCTGAAAAATTTTAGGACATCGTTTTAAATTCGACAGAAACATGACAGTTTTATGGTTTTCCGGCTTCGTTTTTCCGTTCGAAATTCGTACAACCATGCGTGAGTAATTCCTAGCTTACTAGGGTTCATAGGTTAGGGTAGATCAATGAATGATAAAATCATTTAACTCCTTTAACACAATTTAAAGTCTATAAACTTTAGCAAAATAAATGTTAACATCTTTATCGGGCACGCTACCAATTTATTGCTAGTCACGACCACGATTTGACATCTGTTTAACACTTTTTTTGTTAGGGGCCAGACATGAATAGAGATCAATGTAAGAATAAGGGTTAGGAGTGGGGAAACCCTAGTTTCTTCCAAAAGAACCTTAATCCACATTCATCACTATCGATCTAGTTTTAAACAATTAAAAGATAAAAGGAGGCATTTTTAATTAGTCATCCATTACGAACCCTATGTAGGGTTCCTAGGCACACTCATGAGGTTCTACAACTGATCAACCATGCCAAAATCAAATTTTTCATGTGCCAAAGAAACCCTAATGCTAGATCGTTAACTAGAGGTAAGGCGATACTAAGCAAGTTAACAGTTTAACTACAAGTGAAAGTGACTACAACCATTGTAGATCCGGTCCTCCACCTCTTTAGCTCTGTGATGACATCCTTCCGCTGCGACCATCGGGATCCTGGACTCTAGAGTTGGTTTCATCGGAGAGATGATCGGGCTAGGTCGTTGACTTCCATGCCGAAGATGATCTACGTCGAGGCGACTCAAACTCAAGCTCCATCTTCACTAGGTCATGAAACTTGTGAAGAAAACACCCTATACAACATGGCAAGTGGTAGAGGATGAAGAAATAGGAAGTGGGTTCACTTTGGATTTGGATTTCTCACTTGATTTCATCACTTGGAAATTTTCAAGAATGGTTTCTTCACTTGAAGAAGATGAAGAAGAAGAAGGAAAAAGAATTATCTTGAAAATAATAAATCAAGTGAATCTTATCATAATGCAACCATGGGTGAAGTAAACACATGTAGAGAATAAACTAGGGTTTAGGTGTAATGGTTAGGTTAAGGAAAAAATAAAATGGTCAAGACTTTTCAATGCTTCATGAAGCTTCAAGTAAAAACCAAAGAAAGCCACCATTTTATTTCTTGCCAAAAATAAATAAAGAAAATAAAGAAAGAAGTTAAAACCCTAACCATTAACCTAAACATGGTTTAAAGCATATACACACCCAAGTTTGCATGTATCATCAAACATGATACAAACTAGTGCACAAACATATATCATATATACAATGTGCACAATCAAGTGAGATAATCAATCTTAAGTGAACAAATACTAATTAATGTAAAAAAATATATCAAATATATAATTATACATTAAATCATTAAATCAACACTTGATTTAATGATCCGATCATACTGCATATAACCGACTAATATCAAGTGTATCAATATATCGAATCAACATTTGATTCGGTAACCCGGCTATATCTTATATAACCGTCCGATGATACAAATCGCGAGAATAGAATTCAGTATCACATACTGGCATTATTCTCGGTCCCGCACATATCTCATATGCGCTCCTATTTCGTTTTGCTTGAGCCAGGAAACCACTGTGTAGGACTCTAAAGACTCGTCAATACGCCAGCAGTAGGTGATGATCATATCAAACACCCACAAGTCGCAAGCGGTCTGCTAAACGTAATGGCCACCCGGGTATTGAGCGATCAGAAGATCAACGAGCAAGCCCGCTCACACTCCTGTGAATCCAACCAGCAACACTTACCATACAGTCCGGTCTGTTCGTCTGATATGTCGCATATCTCGCCTAGGGGTGGTAAACGTCAGACCCCGGTAGCTTGATAAGTCATGCCGATGTAAGGTCCATAACAAGCGTGAAACTACTGATAACTCTTACCAGTAAATCACTGCATCCCTGGCCAGCGATTTCCAGTTATGGCCAGTCGAGCATAGCGCAACATCAACCCCCAATACCGGGAGAGACGAATCCCCTCCTATCGCTCATTGCCTCCATGTGAATCGGGACTGTACCCAAAAACCACATGTTTGCATGACTCAGTAGAGCCGTGGTAGGGTGGAAATCAAAGCACAGTGGGAGACACACAAGACTCTATGACGATCTCGGGTCAACAGACTAAGCTGTACCAGTGTCACCAAAGAACTGCCATCTGACGTGAGGTATAATACCATCTGGGAGTTCTCGGCGAGTCCGTTCAGTGTACCCAGTCTCCACTGAGCACCCGCATACCATCTCTGATGTCAAACACCAATGGATATGGGATCATCCATCGCCCATCACATGGGTCGAGAAGATAAACGCTAGTTTACTCTGGAATATCGATGCCCCGTCTCGATATTCCCACGACTAGGAACATTGAAGGATGTACTCATGGACTACCCAGGCCCCACTAGTATGATCTGCATCATAGTCCTGGAAGTCGAGCACATATCCTAAGGGCTTTATCAACTTGTAATTGAGAGACAGCAAGTATACATGTTAAGATAAAGAGTAACCAGATAGCGTACTATCATGTTGAGCAAGAAAGTCCTACCTATATATGTCCCAGCATCCACTACAATATACATCCAATGTATAGTAATGGCCTCTAGGGCATACATATAACTAACAATCTCCCACTTACACTAAGGCCATCTGTAGCAATGGTTGTAGTATCTAATACTCAACCATCCCATAAAAGTCTCTCTTTGGGAAAAGGCCTTTGTGAGTGGATCCGTCGTGTTGTTCTCTGAGTCTACTCTCCTAACCTCGATCGCCCTGGAGATCAACTATCTCCATGATCAGGTGATGCTGCCTCAGAATATGTTTGGGTCACTGATGGGACCAGGGTTCCTTGGCCAAAGCCATACTTCCATTGTCATACAATGGTAGGAACCTAGTTCATCTCATGAACCAATATACACCCAAACTACCTCTTTGGTAGTATCTTTAATAGCGATGTTATCAGCCTCTATCGTCTAGTTTGCCACGGTATCTAGCTTGGAACTTTTCCAACATACCGTCCCTCCACTGAGGGTAAAGACAATGCCTGCGACTGACATTCAGTCGTCCTTATCACCCTGGAACCTTTCCAGTGATTCTCCCCAGGATCAACTGATACCATCTCACTACAACTAGTGAAAACCCTAACATCCCTTTAGATCTATCGTATAGATCCAAATCCCAGAATTTAGGAGGTATCACCTTTATCCTATTTGGAGAATCCTTGTGATAAGAGGAGATTGACCGTGCATAGCATAAGAAACACTTTTCCTATCAAGAGTATGTTGTTCACGTACAATACGAGGATGACCACCTTACTCTCTAGTACCGTTTTGTATATACAAGGTTCATCTACCATTTTGATGAAGTCAAATTCTTTGACTACCACATCAAAACAGATAATCCAACTCCGCGATGCCTGCTTTATTCTATAAAGCAACTTGCGCACGTTTCTGCTGCTCCCACTGTTTACGAAGCCCTCTGGCTATGTTCTTATAGACGTTCTCTTCTAAATCATTATTTAGAAAATCAGTCATGGCACCCAACCACCAGATATCGTAGTCATGGTATGCAGCAATGGCAAGTAGGTGTAAGTCGATGTACTACACCCCAATACTTGTGGGGAGGCGGAATTTTCAAAAACGAACTTGTTTAGTGAACGAACATCGACTAACCGCTTGAATCGAAGCTAAACTATAAATAACCAAACACAAAGTGTTTCTAAACTACTGTGTTTAGGGATTATACCTAATGAACCAACTCCTTCGTCTTTACGATCTCCTTGTTCTCCTCGGCCTTCTCGAAGTAGTAGACGATCCACCCGAGAGCAAAACTCCAAGCTTAGCCTCTAAACTTGAGGCAACTAACCTTCTTGGATTGCTAATCAAAGAAGATAGATTGAGATAGAGTGATGGTTATGGATTGTTTAGTCTAACTAATCCTAGATCTCAACACATGAGGGGTGAGGATTAGTCTTTTGAAGAGAGAGAGCTTGAGGAGAGAGAATGTGTGAATTATTATGAAATGAGAATAGTAAGTTATCATAATATAAATGAAGCATTCTCTTTTATCAACAAAAGAAAATAAGTGATGAATAAGCATGCTTCACAAATATCTAATGGTGATTCATTGTTATGACTCATTAAGCATTTATCATGCATTAATGATATGCATGAATCACCCCCATGACTCACTAAACTCATTTAATGCAAATGACACCTAAACCTCCTTAGTCACCACTTCTAGAAGCTTCTCGTACAATTACGAGAACGCCCCTCCAATCCGCAAAAATACGGAAAAACTTTAGACTGTAAAAATCCAATAACCGGATACCAGTAACTGGCTTAAACCAAAGCCGACTGGTAAAAACTGTCCGAAAGTCGTACGCGCGTAAACGCACGTATGCGTCCGAACCCTTGTCGTAAAACCATACGACCTCTATATCGTTTCGCCTGGAATAGGAAACTCTCTGTGTGGGACTCTAGAGACTCGACTACTACGCTGGCAGTGGGTTTAACCACAGACCGCAAGCGGCACTAGCTGTACGTAACGGTCCCCAGGTAGTTGTCGATAAGAAGGCCGATGAGGAAACCCATCCGAACTCCTACTGAGTCTGATGTGACAATCTCCATACAGTCCGGTCCATTCGTCCAAGACTATCGCATATCGGGCCTAAAGGGGCGGCAAGCGTCAGTCCCCTAATAGCGGTATAAGTCGTGTCGGAGGGAAGCCCATTACACCCTGAGAAACTACTGGAACCTACCAGCAAATCTCGCTTGCCCTGGCCAGGGACTTTGCGTAATGGCTCTCTGACACAACACGATATCTACTCCCAATACCGGGAGGGACGAATCCTGTCTAACCGCCACTGCCTCCAAGTGCTCGGGACTGCACCCAACTGCTACCTGTTTGCACGACTCCTTTGAGCCGTGGTAGGGTAGCAATCTAAGAACAGTGGGACACACTCGAGGCGAAGTAGCAGTGTCAAGTCTGCGGACTACGCTGTACTCATGTCACCTGGGAACTGTTTACTGACGACTGGTATAAAACCAACCAACAGTTCCCCGTGAGTCCTGTCCGGTGTACCCGTAACCTAACGAGCACCTGTATACTATCTCCAGTACGACGTACTGACGGCTGTGGGACAGACCATCTCCCCAACTGGTATGAGAAGCGTACACACCAGTCTACTCCGGAGTATCGATGCTCTGTCTCGATAATCCAACGACCAGGGACCAGAATAAGGATGTGCTTGTAGACTACCCAGCCCCCGCTAGTGTGACTGCCATCACAACGCTGGTAGACAAGCAAGATCCCAAGAGCTCTATCAATACGTACACTCACATATTAAGATAGAAAAACCAAGTAGCATACTACCATGTTTAGCAAGACTGTTATATACATGTGAATATCCCAAGCTTCCATTAAGTAATATACAAACTAGTATGATACAGTAATGGCCTTCTAGGGCATAAACACTAACAGTAGGATCAGGATAGAATTAAGCATAGCCACTGGAAAAGGTTTTATCATTATCCATGCCTGGTCGATGACGAAAACCTTTAACAAGTCTATCTTTGAAAGTCTCAACTTTTCCATCTACACCAAGTAATCTTCTCAAAATATACTTGCTCCTGATGGGGATTTAACCCTTCAGATATAGCAACCAAATTCCATACTTTGTTGGTGTATATGGATTCCATATCAGATCGCTAAGTATCCAGCCATTCTTACAGAGTCCCTACTCTCGATGGCCTGCTCGAAACTAGTTGGGTCATCATCTCATGATGCATTCCTTGCTCCCACTGTCATCGAGAAACTGAAGTATCTCTCAGGCGGATGAGCAACCCTACCAGATCGGCGGAGAGGCTGAGGTTCGTCGGGGACTATTGAATCCTTTGATTCTGTCAAATCATCAGCTGTAGTTTTGTATAGCTGGAACCTTTCCAGTTCTACATAACTGACCATGCCTCGATCTTGTCCGGATTTTGCTTTTGACATAGGCCGGACAATCCTAAATCTTAACTTACTTAAGAGATAGGCTCTTCCCATACCATATCTTATATGGAGTGGTAGGCACTGATTTGATTCGAATCCAATTCAATAGGTATGCAACTTCTCAAGTGCATAACCCCAAAAGAAAATAGGTAACTCAGTAGTACTCATCATAGAGCACACCATATCTGATATGGTGCGACTGCTCTGCCCTGATACGCCGTTGTGCTGCGGTATATTCAGAGGAGTAATACGGAGAGAGAATCTCATTCTCCTTTAGAATAGTCCAGGAATTCTATGCACAAGTATTCTCCTCCCTGATCTCATCATAGAACATAATACTTATACCCGTATTTTGGTTCTCTACTTCTAACTTATATTCTGTGAACATCTCAAAAGCTTCGGACTTATGTTTCAACAGGAACATGTGACTGAATCTTGAGAGATCATCAGAGAATGTAATGAAGTACAAAGAACCGGTCCTGGCATGTGTAGACAGGGGACCTTACATACATCACTATGTATCAGTCCTAAGAGTTCACTAACTCTTTCTCTGTTTCGAGTAAACAGAGCTCTGGCCATCTTATCTTTGTGACATGACTGGCAAGTTTCACAAGATGTAGATTCAAACTGATTTAAATATGCATCTAAAATGTAACTTAAGCTAGTCGAGTCACATTGATGTGACCTAGTCTACAATACCTCAAGAAGGAATCGTTCATTTCTGAACTCTTCTTCTTGTGTGTGTTCTGTATACTAGGAACTATAGTTTGATTTAGAACGTCAATACTTTTAGATAACGTGCCTGAACCGATCAACTTTTGAAATGTTCAAAACAATATTCAACAATACAAAATTATATCCTTCTTTAATAAATAAAGAGATTGATATGATTTTGTATATCAGGTTTAGTATCTAATAGCATTTGTTCATAATCAATGTATTGGTAATACAGGGTGACAGTGACCAACAGACTTGGTTGCAAAACTTGCACCATTTTCTGTCTCATGAAACTTATCACCCATTCTCAGTTCTCTACCTTTCTGTAGCCCATGTAACAGATTACATATCCGGGATCCTGATCCGGTATCAAATACCCAGGACGTAGATGATACAGAGAAACAGTTCTTTGTAATGAACACACCCGAAGAAGATGCATCATTATGCACTTTCTTCGTTTGGGCGGCATGGGAATCCTGGTATTCCCCTAATTCCTGCTCGGTCTTATAACAATTATAAGTTGGAGCGGGACCAACGTTCCCCAGCTCGGTAAAACAAGCGGGTTCGGTCAATACATCTATATTATTATCTTGATTAAGGCATGATATGGTCGCTACCTGGAGAGAGAGAGAAGAAAACACTCTGCGTGCGCTCTTGCAAGATTAGATTGGTTATTTATTTTATCTAATCAGGATGGCTCCCACTGTTTTTATCAAATCTTCCTTCAAACCCTAAAAGAAAAGACTAGCCGGGATTAATTACACTCTACAAGTTCACCAATCTTTCAGCCAGGCCAGTGTCGGTACTTTGAGGGAGGTTTCCCGTGCTTTCGCACGGACCTAATTAAAATAAACCTCGTTTTCCCAGGGGCGTAACCCCGTTGACACCTTTCTAGACACCTACTTGATCGGCTAATTGCAAAGTGCAAAACTCTCCCAGGAGTAACAATTACTCGCAGTGGGTATCGGGATCCAACTATCATATAGAAGGTATGCAATCTCATTGCAAATTTCAACACTTGAAACTCCCGATAATGGTTTTTACCCCTAGCACTTATGACCTTAACTATGGTCAACAAATCATAAGCACTAGTCAAGTTCTACCCGTCATTTCGTGATTAATTAGACCCACCCACATGACCCTTAACTAAGGTCAACAAAGTCACGCGACTGTCCTAACTAATCGCATTATATGCGGTGTAGGAAGACATCACTTAGCTACCGTACACTGTGCCTTGACTATGGTCAACAAACACAGCACGAATACTAAGTACTCTACTTCCTAAAATGACAGAGGGTTGCGAATGGTTTTTAAGAAAACCTTTGACGCTTTGAACTTGATCTCGTTGCGGAATCAAATGGTTTTAAATAGAGTGTTTTTGAGGCTTTTCTAGTTTTGCTAAAGGGGTCACTCCCGGTGAAGGGATCGTCGGCCCTTTCCTCATCGAATAAGGTGCAGGATATATCATATATACCGCTGTGCAAAGCAGAAACTATAGAAGCAATCAAAAGACAAACCGAGGGTTGTAGCATCTGCCAGTAATTGCTAAAGGGGTCACTCCCGGTGAAGGGATCGTCGGCCCTTTCCTCATCGAATAAGGTGCAGGATGTTCTACAAGGAACACCGCGATGTAAAGCAAGAACTGTAGCTACCTTTTTTTAAGAAATTCGATTCCACAACATCTTTTCGGTTTATTTTCTTTCATTAATCTCATTAATGAATGTCCCATCATTTAAGTCCACCTAAACATCACAGATAAATATAACGTACGCTTATGCCATCAGCATTCGCCTCGATGTCCCGTCTGCACCGTTAGGTTAGGTAACTAACGCCAGAGCGAGGCAGGGCTAGCGCGGGTGTAAAACATAAGCAACGTCTATATAATATATCATATATACTATATATAATATCTATCTGAACATATCACATGATCACATCACAGATAACGCAGCAGAAAATATCATATGAAATATTGGATATACTAGGACGTCTGTGTTTTATTTTGAGCCTGTATAAAACACGGATTCCACGGTCGTGATGAATAGCCAATCCCACACCCCTAGACTCCTACGAAAGCAGCAAGCAACCCTACCAATTCTAGGGTTAGGAGACCCGGACTCGACTCCTCGAGATGGTCTCCCACTGGACCCTAGAACCCGGTTACTTGTGCTCCCCTCCGTAGGTCTATCCTAATGCGGAAAAGTAAATAATATACAAATGGTGATATCATCCGCAACCTGGAAGTGCCCCAATAAAAGAATATTACATACAAGTTTATACATGAATGAAAATGAAAAACACACATCTCACATAAAAAAAACCCCGGCTATTCGAACATGACGATCCAATATAACATATCCAGCAATACATAACATCACATGTCATCAACATAAGTAAATATGCGCATCCCAATTGTCGTTGACATATAGCAACGAAACCGGTGATATCACATATTACACTTACGGTCGCAGTAAAGAAAGTGTAAAACTACAACAATTGGAATCCGCAACCTGCATAGACATCGCATGCCTAACCAAATGAATTCCTTAGACATCGCATGCCTAACAATTATAAACCTCGCATTTTAGTCTCATTATCGAAAACACTTTTCAATATCAAGTCGGACAATTCAACAAGATTCCCGACATCCTGATCGAATGCTCGTCGCAAACTTTAGTAGGCAGCCGCACCCCCGATGCCGTCGACGAAGTGCACTAAGGCGGAACACCGCTATCGCGAGCACCCGAACGGATGCTTTCGGCGACGGGTTTCTCCTACAGTCACTTGGTCGGGGCTATGGGGTGTAGCTGTCTATTAAGTTTACCCGACGAGTATCTGCGTACGCAACGTGATTGCGACGGACTTTTGATCACATCAAAATCCCGTGGCAACCGATCAAGTGAGACTAAAATGCTAGATTTATAACATCCAAATCAGTTATCTCATAACTACTTGTGGATTCCAAATATTTTATCACATTCCAGATAAATAGAAAATGTTAAACTTTCCGATCGAACAATCAAACACCCAAGTTTTCCCGAAACAGCTCAACACTTGAAATAAGTTTTAAAACATCCATTTCATGCCACAGTACCAACGGTCCAGCCGTAGAAGGGTCAAGCCAACGCCTCACATGTGGCACGCCGTACTGCCCCAAACCCTAAGATTCAAAGGGCAGTTCAAGACGGTCGCATAATCGAGTTAAGGTTTGTTGTCTTCTAGAGGGTCCATTGCGTTACTTGCACTACTTAGGACGTCTTTAAACTACGGAAAAATCCAACACATGGAAATTTCCAGGCAGGGGAAAAAGTGGGTATTTATATCCGGTCGAACAATTCAACATGTTCTAAAATTACCCAGAAAAATACATAGACAAAGTTAAACAATCCGATCAAATCATCGAGTCCCCAAAACAACCCAGAAAACTCAACTGTTGAGTATAGATTAAAACTTCCCAGAAAACACAGGAAACACCTACTGTTATTACTGTAGAAAATAGAGTCCCCAATCATCATATACGGCCGCGGAAGCGCCGCAACAAGTAGGGTTAGGCCGCGGTTCCGCGGCGCTACTGTAGAGATAGGGTGTTGTTTTCTGCAGTATTTCTTAGAATTTCCTGCTCTCATTTCTGAGAATTTTTAATTCACAAAAATCACAGTTTTGAAAAAATTTACAGAGAGGGGTATAATTTAGGGTTTCGGGGTTCGATCGGGTTTCTAACTTTGTCTACACTTCGCCTAAGGCTCTAGCTAGGCTCTGATACCACTGTAGTTTTCCTAGGCATACTCATGAGGTTCTACAACTGATCAACCATGCCAAAATAAAAATTTTCATGTGCCAAAGAAACCCTAATGCTAGATCGTTAACTAGAGGTAATGCGATACTAAGCAAGTTAACAGTTTAACTACAAGTGAAAGTGACTACAACCTTTGTAGATCCGGTCCTCCACCTCTTTAGCTCGGTGATGACGTCCCTCCGCTGCGACCATTGGGATCCTGGACTTTAGCATTGGTTTCATCGGAGAGATGATCGGGCTAGGTCGTTGACTTCCATGCCGAAGATGATCTACGTCGAGGCGACTCAAACTCAAGCTCCATCTTTACTAGGTCATGAAACTTGTGAAGAAAACACCCTATACAACATGGCAAGTGGTAGAGGATGAAGAAATAGGAAGTGGGTTCACTTTGGATTTGGATTTCTCACTTGATTTCATCACTTGGAAATTTTCAAGAACGGTTTCTTCACTTGAAGAAGATGAAGAAGAAGAAGGAAAAAGAATTATCTTGAAAATAATAAATCAAGTGAATCTTATCATAATGCAACCATGGGTGAAGTAAACACATGTAGAGAATAAACTAGGGTTTAGGTGTAATGGTTAGGTTAAGGAAAAAACAAAATGGTCAAGACTTTTCAAAGCTTCAGGTAAAAACCAAAGAAAACCACCATTTTATTTCTTGCCAAAAATAAATAAAGAAAATAAATAAATAAGTTAAAACCCTATCCATTAACCTAAACATGGTTTAAAGCATACACACACCTAAATTTGCATGTATCATCAAATATGATACAAACTAGTGCACAAACATATATCATATATACAATGTGCACAATCAAGTGAGATAATCAATCTTAAGTGAACAAATACTAGTTAATGTAAAGTAATATATCAAATATATAATTATACATTAAATCATTAAATCAACACTTGATTTAATGATCCGGTCATACTGCATATAACCGACTAATAACAAGTGTATCAATATATCGAATCAACATTTGATTCGGTAACCCGGCTATATCTTATATAACTGTCCGATGATACAAATCGCGAGATAGAATTCAGTATCACATACTGGCATTATTCTCGGTCCCGCACATATCTCATAAGCGCTCCTATTTCGTTTCGCTTGAGCCGGGAAACCTCTGTGTAGGACTCTAAAGACTCGTCAATGTGCCGGCAGTAGGTGATAATCATATCAAACACCCACAAGCCGCAAGCGGTCTGCTAAAATAAAATGGCCACCCGGGTATTGAGCGATCAGAAGATCAACGAGCAAGCCCGCTCATACCCCTGTGAATCCAACCAGCAACACTTACCGTACAGTCCGGTCTGTTCGTCTGATATGTCGCATATCTCGCCTAGGGGTGGTAAACGTCAGACCCAGTAGCTTGATAAGTCATGCCAATGTAAGGTCTATAACAAGCGTGAAACTACTGATAACTCTTACCAGTAAATCACTGCAACCCTGGCCAGGGATTTCCAGTTATGGCCAGTCGAGCATAGCGCAACATCAACCCCCAATACCGGGAGAGACGAATCCCCTCCTATCGCTCATTGCCTCCATGTGAATCGGGACTGTACCCAAAAACCACCTATTTGCATGGCTCAGTAGAGCCGTGGTAGGGTGGAAATCAAAGCACAGTGGGAGACACACAAGACTCTATAACGATCTCGGGTCAACAGACTAACCTGTACCAGTGTCACCAGAGAACTGCCATCTGACGTGATATATAATACCATCTGGGAGTTCTCGACAAGTCCGTTCAGTGTACCCAGTCTCCACTAAGCACCCGCATACCATCTCTGATGTCAAACACCAATGGATATGGGATCATCTATCGCCCATCACATGGGTCGAGAAGATATACGCTAGTCTACTCTGGAATATCGATGCCCCATCTCGATATTCCCACGACTAGGAACATTGAAGGATGTACTCATGGACTACCCAGGCCGCACTAGTATGATCTGCATCATAGTCCTGGAAGTCGAGAACATATCCTAATGGCTTTATCAACATGTAATAGAGAGACAGCAAGTATACATGTTAAGATAAAGAGGAACCAGATAGCGTACTATCATGTCGAGCAAGAAAGTCCTACCTATATATGTCCCTGCATGCACTACAATATGTATCCAATGTACAGTAATGGCCTCTTGGGCATACATATAACTAACACCCTACAAGCCTCTTCTTTATAAAATCAACATCCGTATTAAAATAGATTTACAACCAATCAACCCATTTTTCAGTTAACTTGTCTAAAGCAAGAAAAATGTTCATGTTTCCCTGCGGACGACCCGTACTCATCGCGGCTAGCTACTAGTGACACCGTCCTGATTGCGGTTACTTTATTTTCAACATTCTTTAAAACAGTTCAATCAATCAACTTCGGCAAGGGCGGTCCCCTCTCAAGCCTGTTCCCGATGGCCTACGAGGAGCTTGGAGGTGTCAGTGATATGTATGCCCTAAAGGCCATTATTGTATATTATAGTGGATGCTTGGACATATATATATATATATATATATATATATGACATTCTTGCTTAATATGATAGATTCTATATGGTTTCTTTTTATCTTAACATGTAAATTTGTTTTAGTTTACTATTTCATTGATACATATTGATAAAGCCCTTAGGATGCTTTGCTTGACTACCAGAAATATGATGTGGATCATACTAGTGGAGCCTGTGTAGTTCACAAACACATCTTTAATTATTTCTAGTCGAGAGAGTATCGTGACAGGGCATCGATATTTTAGAGTAGACTAGTGTGTACGTTTCTTAACCCTGTATGGGGCGATGGTTAATCCCACAACCATTGGTGTTTGACACCAAAGATTGTATATAGGTGCTCATTGAAGAATGAGTACACCAAACGGACTCGTCGAGAACTCCTAGATGGTACTATACCTATCGTTAGATAGCAGTTCTCAGGCGACACTAGTACAGATTAATCTGTAGACCCGAGATCATCATAGTATCCTGTGTGGTTCCTACTGTGATTTGATTACCTCTCTACCACGGCTCTACTGAGTCATGCAAACAGGTGGTAGTTAGGTACAGTCTTGAGTCACATGAAGGCAGTGAGCTATAGAAGGGGTTTCGTCTCTTCCAGTATTAGGAGTTGATGTTGTGCTATGCGTGATTAGCTATAACCGCAAGTTCCTGGCCAGGGCTGATCAGATTTATTGATAAGTGATGCCAGTAGTTTCTCGATTGCTTATAGGCCACACATCGGCATGACTTATCATGTTATTGGGGTATGATGATACCACCCCTCAGATCCGATATGCAACATATTAAACAAAGTTACTTGACTGTTTGGTACGTGTTGCTTATAGGATATACAGGGAGTTTGGACAAGTTTGCTTGTTAATCTTCTATTCGTTCAATACCTAGGTAGCCGTTACGCACAGCTAGTACCGCTGACGTGCTTGTAGGTGTTTGATGTGATCATTACCTACTGCCAGCGTATTGGCGAGTCTTTAGAGTCCCACATAGAAGTTCCTAGCGTAAGCGAAACAAAGTAGGGCATGTATAGAGATATGTGCGGGAGCTTGATTAAATATGGGTATATGATACCGTATTCTAATCTAGCGTTATTTAATATTAGCCGGATTATATATGATATAACCAGATTATTAAATCAAGTGTAGATTTAATAATTTGATATATATATATATATATATATATATATATATATATATATATATATATATATATATATATAATGGTTGATTATACACAATAGTTGTGTATATGAGAATTACATTGGATTAAAGATAAGAGGATAATGATTTACTTATATGAATTTGGAAAATAAAAATGAGTCATTACATTGGAAGAGTGTAGCATGCATGACCCATTAATATTTTCTTTTAAATTGATATAAATTTATCATTTCTTGATCTTATCGTCACTCCAAGCCATTCTCATCACCATCTTCATCTTCTTCATCTTTTCTTTTGAATTAATATTCATTCAAGAGTAAAGAAAAAGAAAAGAAACTTAAGTGGGTAAAAAATCCTACTTCTTCAATCTAAACTAATCTAGTAAATTAGTTTATGTTGTTCTCTTCACTAAAAGATTGATTAGTAAAGTGAGAGCCTGTGTAAGTGTTGCCTCAAAGTGGATCATCTTTGACATTGAAGACTTCTAGCAAGCTTGATCAAGACTTCAAGAGGAGCACATGGAAGAGTTCAAGGGACTTCTACATAAAGCTTTAGAAGTGAAGAATATGGATACAAAGGTTGTATCTCTACTATCATTTAGTTTAAACTCTATTTTCTTTCTTTTTAGCCCTAAACTTTTAGTTTGATCCTTACTTTTAGACTTAGTCCTCTAGAAAATTTTAAATTGCATACTTGCCCTTGTTAAAACACTAGTGTAGGTGCTAGCATCTACTTTCATGGTATAAAAACCAAACTAGAGGCTTAGGATATTCTTAGATGAAGTTAAAGTGTTTGATCGACCATTTTATATCCGACTAAAACACCTCTCTGTCTTTTTTTTCCAAACTATGATATTTTTCAAATTATAAATTCTCAGAAAATCATGTAGACTTTTTTATAGGCCAACAAGAAAACATGACCTATAAAGTAATTAAAGCACCGTGGATCCATGGCCTGGACTATGGCATCAGTGGCGGATCCGCAGCGACTTGGTGACTTTTGAGCTCCAGTTTTCTGTTGAGGCTGTAATTTGAGGAATTGGGTTTTCTGGGTGTTTTAGTTAGGGCTCAAGTGGTTGAGGTCTCTACTTATTGTAGTTGATATAAAAGTCGATCAAATTGTTAACATCGTTTAAAAGTTGTGGTTGTTTGGTACAATTTTTTAGAATCCGCATTAATTAGTTTTGAGAAAACTAGTTGTATAAATCTAACTTTTTAGCCTTACTTGATGAATTACCATGGATTTTAGATTTGGATCAAAACTCCGTCGTAATTTCGTAACGTACGCGAAAACTCGCCGGAAGATATTAGAGGAAAGCCACACCACAATGCCCCGACAAAGTGACCATGGGAGAACCCCATGGCCAAGAACATCCACTTGGGTGCTCGCGGCCATGGTGTCCCATCCAAGGCCACTTCGTCGACGGCCTCGGAGGGTGCGGCCATCCCCTAATATTCCCGACGAACCTTTGATTCATTCACCGGGAATCTCGAAGAATTCCCTGTCATTTTTCATTGAAAATGGTTTTCAATTCGAAGCTTTAAAAGTAAGGTTTTTGGGGTTAGGCATGAAATTTGGACTATGAGATAATTCGAGTTTATGATGTCGACAATTGTGAATTCTAATTCTTGTAGTTTTCATTTCTTTTCTGGGACCGTAAGTGTAATATGTGGAAATATTCCCAATCTCGTTACTATACTTCAACGATATTAGGGGTACACATATTTGCTTACGTTGATAATATGTGATGTTATTGTGTTGCTGTATTGATATGATATATTGGATCATCGTGATTGAATAGAGGGAGGTTTATGTGAGATAAGAGTTTTTCATTTTCATTCATGTAAATTCTTGTATATGATATTCTTTTATTGGGGCACATTCGGGAGTGAGGATGTAGTCACCTTAATGTATATTATTTATTTTTCCGCATTAGGATAGACCCAAGGAGGATAGCTCAAGTAACCGGAATCTAGAGTCCGGTGGGTGGCTATATCGAGGAGTCAACACCAATCACCTAACTGTAGAATTGGCAGGGTTGCTTGCCGCTCTCATAGGGTTCTAGGGGTGTAGGCTTGGTTATTTATCATGACCGTGGAATCCGTGTTTTTCGTTAATGGCTTAATCTAAAACACAGAACTCCTAGTATATCCTATATTTCATAATTTTTCTTCTATTGTGTTGTGCTGTGATCATATAAATGTGTGAGACGAATGATACCTATATATATATGATATATTAGTAGACACTATATATGTTTTGCATCTGCGCTAGTCCTGACCCCGCCCTACTATAAGTTAAGTGATCTTACAGTGAAGACCCGGGTCCCTGTGGTGAATGCGAATGGCATATATGTGTGTTTTATTTTTGTTTCTTCTATGATGATTAGATCTTAAATGATGGGACTTCATTAATAAGATTAATGAAAAGAAAACATACCTAAAAGATATTGTAGAATCTAAATTTTTCAAAAGGTAGCTCTAGTTTTTGCTTTGCATAGAGATATTCATTTATGAATATCCAGCACCACATTCGATAAGGAAAGAGCCTGGATCTCTTCACAGGGAATGTTGGTTAGTTGTACTTACTATACAATGGAAGTAGAGAGATGGAATGCACAAAAATTAAATTTTGAGCAAGCACAGCTAACTAAATCCCAAGTGATCAAATCTTAACCCTAAACTAGCAACTACTAAGAGTTAATCTACTATGAAGAAGGGTAATACTGAAATGATTCAGATCCTTCAGGTCTTCAAAACTCTTTCCTCTTGTGCTCCTAGGGATCCTTGATCAACCTTAGCCTTCTTGATCCTAGATGATCCATCCGAGAGAATATAGCTCAAGCTTGCACCTCAAAAAGAAGCAACTAAACAAACTAGTTTGCTAATCTAATTTGCTTAGATGATTAGTAGTGTTTTTCTATCTCTAAACCCTAAGTTTCTTAACATATGAAAGGGTTAGGGTTTGAGGAAGAAGATGAACTCAAGAGAGGAGAGAGAATGACAAAGCTAAAATGATGGAAGAAAAATGGCAAAGGAAAATATCAAGCATTTCTTTTTTTCAATAAAGAATATCAACCATGCTTTATTAGTTTTCCTAAATGAATAAATAAAACCAATATCCATGCTTCTCACCATTCTTGAAACCACCTCACCCCTCTACCTTATTTTCTATTTCTAATAAATAGAAAAAAAACATAATGAGGTGTCATCTTCTAGAAGGTATTTTGTATAAATACAAAATACTTTCTACCGTATATATATACCCGTATTCGTACAAAAATACGAATACCCTAGAGATAGAATAATACAACTAATATAATACTTGCATCAAGTCAATATCTGATTTAACAAACCGGCTTAATCCTAAGCCCGCTAGTATTATAATCCGTCTGATTAAATTTCGCGCAACTAGTTCACGTAAATAATTGGAACCCTATATGTATAATCATACGGCCTCTAAATCATTTTTTCTAAACCAAGGAAACCCTCTATGTGGGACTCTAAATACTCGACAATATACTGGTAGTCGGTTTAACCACAAGCACGTCAGCGGCGCTAGCTGTACGTAACGGCTACCCAGGTACATGTCGAAAAGAAGGTCGATGAACAAGCTCATCCGAACCCCTACTGAGCCTATCCGTGACAATCTCCATACAGTCCGTTCTCTTTGTCTAAGAGTATCACATACCGAATCTAGGGGATGGTAAGCGTCAAACCCCTACTGACCCGATAAGTCGTGTCGATGTGGCTCAGGACCAATCCGAGAAACTACTGATCTAACCGTCAATAAATCTCAACTGTTTTAGCCAAGGTCTTATATTACTAGACAACCGGACACAGTGCGATATCGACTCCCAATATCGGGAGAAACGAATTCCTGACAATCGCTAACAACCTCCATGTGGGTTGGGACTGTATCTAACCAAAACCTGTTTGCACGACTCAGTAGAGCCGTAGTAGGGTAGTGATCTAAGTATAGTAGGAACTCACATGAGACAAATGACGATTTCAGGTCTAAAGACAAACCTGTACTCATGTCACCTGAGAACCGCTATCTGACGATAGGTCTAATACCATCTAGAGGTTCTCAGCAAGTCCGTCCAGTGTACTCACTCCCAGTGAGCACCTGTAAACAATCTTTAGTGATCACACCAATGGCTGTGGGACTAACCATCACTCCTCGCCGGGGTCTAGAAACGAATACACAAGTCTACTCTGGAAAATTGATGCCCGGTCTCGATACTTCTGCGACTTGGGACATTTAACGATGTGCTTATGGACTACCTATCCCCACAAGTATGATTGCCATCATAACGCTGGTAGTCAAGCAAAATCCTATTGGCATGTGTTAAGATAAAGACAAACCAAAATAGTATGCTACTACAACGAGTCTTTATCAACTTGTATAAGCAATATAAAGTAGCAAGAAAAACAAATACACATGTTCAGATAAAGACAACTCAAATAGTATACTATACAACGGAGTAAGATTGTCCTGTACATACATATCCCTAGTATCCTATATAATACAGGCCTTTAGGGCAAACATATCCAATAATTTTCCATTTGCACGAAGGCCTGTAATTAGTGTACCGAATACCCAACGTCTTCTCTAAGTCCAGTTGTTGGCGTATCGCATATCCAACATCTCAAAAAATCGCTCGAACTGCGCTTGAGGTAGGGCCATGGTAAATGGATCTGCCGTGTTGTCTTTTGTATCAACTCTCCGAACTGTTACGAATATATATGCCCTAGAGGCCATTATTGTATATTATAGTGGATGCTTGAACATATATATAGACTTTCTTACTCAACATGATACTATGATGTCTGGTTGCCCTTTATCTTAACATGTGCATTTGTTTTAGTTTACTATCTCATTGTTACATGTTGATAAAACCTTTAGGATGTTGTCTTGACTACCAGGAGTATGATGCAAATCATACTAGTGGGGCTTGTGTAGTCCATAAGCACATCCTTAACAGTTCCTAGTCGAGGGAGTATCGAGACATGGCATCGATATTCCAGAGTAGACGAGTGTGTATGTTTCTTGACCCTGTATAGGGAGATGGTTGATCCCATATATAAGTCAATGTCTTACACCCCACACGGTTTTTGGGGAGGCAGAATATACAAAAATTTATTTTTATGACTTGCAACATCGACCTATCATACATGATCTTTTCGGAAACCATAACTAGCTAAACACTTAGACGTTCTAAACTACTATGATAGAGTTTTATACCTCCTTGATTCTAGTCCTTCGGATCTTTTTCTCCTTTCCTTGAGCTCCTAGGAAGTGCGGATCTAGCTCGGTCGTTGGCCACCTCATGTCGAAGACGATCCTCCCGAGAGTCTATGGTTCAAGTTCCAACCTCAAAACCGAGATAACTAAAGTACCTATTTCGCTAATCTAGGTATCTTAGGAGATGTAGAGAGTCAATTGGAGTATTATATCTCAAATGACTCTAGGAATCAAAACTCATGTGAGGGTTAGGGTTTTGAGGAAGAAGGAGGAGAACAATGGAGAAAGAATGAGAATACCAATGAACCAAGTCATGAAGGCTAGTGAAGAATAGCTCATTCTTTTCTCACATGAAGCATGCATTATTTTCAATAGAAAATTGTAGCCATGCTTCAATAGTAAGTCCAAACCAATAAACAAAAGAATTATCCATGCTTCACCCATGCCACAAATATCTTCATTATCCACCTCATTAATCTATTTTCCAAAAATAGATTAAACAAAAATGAGGTGTCCCCTTCTAAAAGCATCTCTTGTAAAATTATAAGAATGCCCTCACCGTTTATACATACCCGTATTCGTACTCCAGAAAATACGAAGATAAAGAGATAAAATTAATCCAATAATATAATACTAGAATTTGGTTGTATTATCCGTCCGAACAACATCTGTGCAGCTAGTGCATGTATATGATCAAAACCCTGCACGTAAAACCATACGACCTTTACATCGTTTCGTCTGAACCAGAGAAACCCTCTGTGTGGGACTCTAAAGACTCGATAATATGCGGGCAGTGGGTTTAACCACAAGTCCATCAGTGGCACTAGTTGTACGTAACGGCTACCCAGGTACTTGTCGAAAAGAAGGCCGACGAGCGAACTCATCCGAATCCCTACTGAGCCTATCCGTGACATTCTCCGTACAGTCCGGTCTATTCGTCTAAGAGTACCGCATATCGGGCCTAAGGCGGTGGTAAACGTCAGACCCCTAATAGCGTAATAAGTCGTGTTGCTGTAGAGCCCAATACACTCTGAGAAACTACTGGTGTACCTACCAATAAATCTCACTTGCCCTGGACATGGACTTTGTGTATTGGCAATCCGAACACAGCATGATATAAACTCCCAATACCGGGAGAGACGAATCCCTTCTAACCCCTACTGTCTCCAAGTGCTTCGGGACCGCACCCAATTACTATCTGTTTGCATGACTCATTTGAGTCGTGGTACGGTAGTAATCTAAATACAGTGGGAACACACTTGAGACGAATAGTGATGTCAAGTCAACGGACTAACCTGTACTCATGTCACCCGGGAATTGTTAACTGGCGATAGGTATAATACCAACCAGCATTTCCCA
Source organism: Agapanthus africanus (assembly GCA_030015575.1). Taxonomy (NCBI): domain Eukaryota; kingdom Viridiplantae; phylum Streptophyta; class Magnoliopsida; order Asparagales; family Amaryllidaceae; genus Agapanthus; species Agapanthus africanus. Next base: position 285,457,475 of record JASDDO010000004.1, read on the forward strand.
TCAAGTCCGTCCAGTGGAACTTATAACCTAATGAGCACCTGTATACTATCTCTGGTACCGTCTACCAATAGCTGCAGGACAGGTCACCTCCCATGACGGGGATAAGAAGCGTATACACTAGTCTACTCTGGAGTATCGATGCCATGTCTCGATAATCCTATGACTAGGGACAAGCTTAAGGATGTGCTTATAGACCACCCAGCCCCCACAAGTATGACTTCCATCACAATGCTGGTAGTCAAACAAAAATCCTAAAGGTTCTATCAATATGTATTAGCAATATGCTAAAAGAAACATATACTCATAGTAAGATAGAAACAAACCAGATAACATACTACCATATTGAGCAAGACTGTTATTTTATCTGTATATCCCAAGCTTCCAAAATGTAATATACAATCCAGTACTATACAATAATGGCCTCTAGGGCATATATCACTATCAATCTCCCCTTGCACTAAGGCCATGTATTGGCATATCGTAGACCTGGCATCTCGAATATCCTCTTGAACTGTGTCTGAGAGTTGGCCTTTGTGAGTGGATCTGCAGTATTGTTCTCCGTGTCTACTCTCTGCACATCGATCTCTCGGCGATCCACGATCTCCCTGATCAGGTGTTACCGCCTCAAGATATGTCTGGACTTCTAATGGGACCTTAGTTCCTTCGCTAAACCTATAGCCCCGTTGTTGTCACAATACAAAGGTATTGGATCAACAATGGACGGAACCACTTGAAGTTCTGTAATGAACTTCTTCATCCAGACTGCTTCTTTCGTGGCGTCACATGTAGCGATATACTTTGCCTCCATCATCAAGTCAGCAACGGTATCCTGCTTGGAGCTCTTCCAACAGACCGCCCCTCCATTAAGGGTAAAGACATAACCCGATATGAATTTGGAGTCATCCTTGTCACTCTGGAAGTTGGAGTCAATGAAGGATCAATCTGGAGGTCATTACTGCCGTACACCAAGAACATCTCCTTAGTCTTTATCAGGTACTTTAGAATGTTCTTAACTTCTATCCAGTGCGTCTCAAGAGGGTTTGACTGATACCTGTTTAACATGCTTAGTGCGTAAGCAACATCTGGTCTGGTACACAACATCGCATATATTATAAATCCTACCTCAAAAGCGTAGGATATAATACGCATGCGATTCCTTTCCAAATCAGTCTTGGGAGACATCTCTTTGGAGAGGGTGATCCCGTGACAAGCCGATAGATTACCACTCTTAGAATCTTCCATACTAAATCTTTTCAGTATGGTCTCGATGTACCTGAACTATGAAAGTCCCAACATCCTCTTAGATCTATCACGATAGATCTGGATCCTCATAATGTAGGAGGTATCACGCAGGTCTTTCATGGAGAATTCTGTGATAATAATCCTTTGCCTAATTGTAGCATAGGAATATTGTTTCCTATCAGAAGAATTTCATCCACGTACAATACGAGAAATACTACAGTTCATGCTACAATCTTAATATAAATGCATGGTTCATCTGGATTTTTGATAAAGTCAAATTCTTTGACCGTCTCATCAAAGCAGATGTTCTAACTCCGCGATGCCTGCTTTAATCCATAAATGGATTTAAGAAATTTGCACACTCTTCCGCTGCTCCCACTCTCTATGAAACCCTCTACCTGATCTATATAAACACACTCTTCCAAATTTCCATTCAAAAAAGCGGTCTTTACGTCCATCTGCCAAATTTCATAATCATGGAAGGTAGCAATAGCAAGAAGGATCCGAATGAATTTAAGCATAGCCACTGGAGAAAAGGTTTCTTCATAGTCCAAGCCAGGTCTTTGACGAAAACCTTTTGCTACAAGTCTAACATTATAGGTTTCAACCTATCCATCTGCACCAATCTTCTTTCTGAAGATCCATTTGCACACTACGGGTTTTACCCCTTGAGGTGAAATGTCCAAAGTCCAAACTTTATTGGTGTACATGGATTCCATTTCGGTCCGCATTGCATCCAGCCATTTTACTGAGTCTCTGCTTATAATGGCCTGCTGGAAACTAGTTTGCTCATCACTATTGATGATGCAATCCTCTCTATCCCCGTCTATAAGAAAACCGTAGTACCTCTCAGGAAGATAAGACTGCCTACTAGATCTGCGGAGTGACGCAGGGACGTCCGGTTCTTTTGAAACCTCTGGTTCCACCATGATTTCTGTAATAATTTATGGTTATGGAATTTCTTCTAGCTCTATTGTGCTCCTACTTATTTCTTTTTCAAGAATTTGAGTCTGCAGAGAGTGGGAATGCCGAGAAACAAAAACCTTTTGTTCCTCTGCGTAATAGAAAAGATACCCCCTGGATTTTCTTGGGTATCCCACAAATTTACACAGTACTGATCGTGCATCGAGCTTGTCCACATGCTGCTTTTTGAAAAAAGCCGGACATGCATATATCTTAAGATACTTAAGATATGGTTTTTTCTCACTCCACATTTCATATGGTATGGAAGGCATAGACTTAGTAGGAACTTTTTTCAAAAGATATGTAGCGGATTCCTATGCATAAGCCCAGAAGGATCGCGGTAACTCAGAGTTACTCATCACGGAATGTATCATATCCAATAAGGTGTGGTTCCGCCTTTCCGATACACCGTTGTGCTGAGGTGTGTATGGAGGAGTAAGCTGAGGTCCATTCTCTTTTAAATAATCCAAGAACTCAGCACTTAAGTATTCACCACCTCGATCAGATCGAAGTGTCTTGATACTTTTGCCTATTTGTTTTTCCACTTCATTCTTGTATTCTTGGAATTTCTCAAAGGCCTCGGATTTATATTTCATTAAGAATATATGTCCATACCTTGAGAAATCATCCGTAAAAGTAATGAAGTGGGAATAACCAATTCTTGCATGTGTAGACATTGGACCACATACATCGCTGTGTATGAGTCCCAAGAGCTTGGTAGCTCTTACTCCGTGTCCAGTGAATAGAGTCTTTGTCATCTTTCCTTTGAGACATGATTAAAAAGTTGCATAAGACAGATATTCAAACGGATCCAAATATCCCTCTTTATGTAACTTCGTCAACCGTGTTTCATTAATGTGACCTGGTCTACAATGCCATAAGAAAGTTTCATTTAATTCTGGAAACTTTCTTTTAAGTGTGTTCTGGACATTGAAAACCTAATGTTGATTTAATACGTATATACCATTGTCTAATGTACCTGACCCAATCAAACCATGATTAAGGTGGATGTTTACAATATCGCTTACAAATGTAAAATCATAACCATTTTTAGATAGTAAAGATACAGAGATGATATTACATGTCAAACTAGGTACACAAAAAGAGTTACGCAAAACCAAAATGTGTCCACTTGTCAATCCTAGATGATATTCCCCTACGGACACAGGATTCACGCTCGCTCCGTTAGCAACCCTGAGGGTCATATCACCTGCCTTCAAAACTCTACGGCTTCTTAGTGCCTGCAATGAATTACAAATATGAGATCCTGATCCGGTATCCAATACCCAGAAATTAGAGCTGATTGACAGACAGTTTTCAATCATAATAATCTTGAAGCCGAAGCCACAACTTGTTTCTAATCCTGGTTGTTGGCTTTCTAAGCCTTGCGGTCCTTCTTCCAATGGCGTTTCCTGTACAGTAGAACCATTCCTCTTTCCCTACTATCGGCCCCCTAACTCTTGCCTTGCCCTTCCCATGTACCTTATTAACACTTCCTTTCGGCTTGGTAGGAGCCTTCTTCTTTTTCCCCTTGGCTTTCGTCTTGGATTTAGAGGAGGAAGGTTCCCCAATAAGCAGAGCGGGTGTCTCCCTGGTTTTCTTTAGGGTGCCCTCTGCACTCCTCAACATATTGAGGAATTCTAGAAGTGTAACTTCCTTATCTTGAATATTGAAATTCAAGATAAATTGGGTATAGGTAGAAGGGAGGGACTGTAGAATCAAGTCTGTATATAACTCATACTCCAACGTGGTCCTAAGGTCTGCAAGCTCTTCAATATAGATAATCATCTTAAGGATGTGGTCCCTTGCAGATGATCCGACAGCCAACCTCGCCTGAAACAATTTTTTCGAGGTCTCGTATCTTGTGATACGAGATTGCTCTCCATATAAATCTTTGGTATGGAGGTAAATGGGAGCTAAGTCCATCTTCTCGTGCCGTCTCTGGTATTCATTATCCATTGAGGCCAGCACGAGGCACTTGGCTTTCGCACAATCTATTTTCCATATCTTACGGATCTCTACATCCGCGACGGTGGAATCTGGACCTGGGTCGGTGGGGTTTTTGGTAGTACGGAGGTAGCCCAGCTTGTCATAGGTTATGGCCATCTGGATATTTCTTAGCCAATCTTTATAGTTTGGCTCTGTCAATATATTTTTATCTAGCAGTAACTTAAGCCCAGTCATTTTGGTCGCTGCAATTAGGAGAGAGTGAGAGACAATACACTCAGCAAGATGCTCTTGCAAGTTTAGATTAGTTATTAGTTTATCTAAACAAGATGACTCCCACCGTTTCCTCAAATCCTCCTTCAAACTATAAAAGAAGAGTTCGTCGGGATTAATCACACCCTAAAATTCTTGCTTAACCTTTTGACCAGGCTAGTGTTGGTACTTCGAGGAAGGTTTTCCAACGCTTTCGCGAAATTCCTTAATTACATAACCTCTTTTCCCTGGAGGAGTAGCCCTACTAACACCGTTCTAGACACCTACATAGTTTATAGCATTGATTGTTTAAGTGAAAAACTCTCCCGATGAGTAATAAAACTCACGGTGGGATCCGGATCCAACTATCATTGTGCGACAGCTTTGAAGGAATTCTACCAAAATCATCACACTCCATATGGTATGTAAAACTAGCAAGTTTCCTTTTCTTTTGAAACTCCCGATTTTGATTTTTTCCCCAGGCGCTTATGACCTTGACGAAGGCCAAAATATCATAAGATGCAAGTCAAGTTCTACCCGTCATTGTCCAGGTTAATCTGAACTCATTCGTACAAACCCTTGATGAAGGCCAAAATAGCTGTACGCCTGTTCCAGATTAACGCATCTATCTATACTACAGATTAATACCCAGCAGCTACAAATCACTATACTTTGGCGAAGGTCAAAATACATAGCTTGAATACTACTGAATATCCATCTGAAATAACGGAGGGCTATAGCTGGGTTTGGCGAAAACCGTGAACGTAATGAACTTGATATAATCGAAGGAACCAGATAGCTTTTAAAAGGAGTGGTTTAGGCTCCGCATTTAAAAGTTGTTTGTAAAGAAAACCGAGTGGTTTTGAAATTGTTCCAACAATTTAACTTTGGCTTGTTTTGTTTGCATTAAACAATATTAATATTGTCCCATCATTTAACCCTATCATTGCAGAAAGAAATGAAAATAGAACATACGCTTATGCCATCAGCATTCGCCACGGGGCCCGTCATACACCGTTAGGTTACTTAATTAACGGCAGAGCGGGGGATGGACTAGTGCGGGTGCAAAACATAAGCAATGTTTATTATATATAATATATATATAGCCATATGTCTCACGCAATAATAGTCATTCCAGATCACAGATCACTGCAACGCAGATGAATATATTGGATATACTAGGATTTTCGTGTTTCGTTTTAGCTTAGAACAAAAAACGGATTCCACGGTCGTGATGAATAGCCAAACCACATCCTACGCCCCTATGGGTGCGGTAAACTACCCGCCAAATTCCCAAAGTGAAGCAACCTCCCTCAATGAAATGAGTAGGCCACTCGGCAGTTCAAGAACCCGGTAGTTTGTGCACCCCTCCTTAGGTCTATCCTAGGTGCAACAAAAAGTAAATGAAATAATACAACGGTGGCTACAACCTCAACCCGGATGTGCCCCGCAAAAGAACATTACATCAATTTACAAATATACATGAATGAAAGAAAAGAACACTCTTCTCACATCCCCCGGTTATTCATTCACGATGATCCAATACTTCATATCCACAAACCATCAACAAAATACAAGATTTGTACAACCCCCACTAATCGACATATAACAATTAGTCGACGTTTAGCAACACATATACAAACAAAATACGTAGTTAATCAAGAATCTAGAATTTTGATCGATAATAACTTTCCGCATTTACCCTATGTACAAACCAGTACCGAAACAAATCTGGGAAAAAACCAAATATACCAAAAATCACATTTCCAATAACCTGAACCACAGAAAAAATGGAGCACTTTGGCCATAACTAGGCCGTGGATCCGCGGCCAAATGACCTATTTGGCCTCGGATTAGCGGTCGAGTAATGAGCTTAAGTGCTCGAAATTTTTTCTTGGTCCTATAAATGCCTGCATATATTTTAAGTTCACTGAAATTATGTTTTTGAACAACTTTGAAAATCGAACAGCAAGCACATCTTGGAAATGTAATTTCGGATATTTTCCATCGATCGAGATTCTAAACACTTGCTAACAATCTAGTTAAGATTTGAGTAAGCTCTGATACCACTGTAAGTCAATGTCGCACACCCCACGCGGTTTGTGGGGAGGCAGAATATACAGAAAGATGATTTTTATCACTTGCAATATCGAACTATCATACAGGATCATTTTGGAAACCATAACTAGCTAAACACTTAGAGGTTATAAACTACTATGATAGAGTTTTATACCTCCTTGATTCTAGTCTTTTGGGTCTTCTTCTCCTTTCTCTATGCTCCTAGGAAGTGCGGATCTAGCTCGGTCGTCGACCTCCTCTTGTCGAAGACGATCCACCTGAGACTCTATGATTCAAGCTCCAATCTCAAAACCGAGGTAACTAAAGTACCTAGTTCAGTAATCTAGGTAGCTTAGGAGATGTAGAGAGTTAACTGGAGTATTTCATCTCAAATGACCCTAGGAATCACAACTCATGTGTGGGTTAAGGTTTTGAGAAAGGAGGAAAATAATGGAGAGAAAATGAGAATCAACCAATGAACCAAGTCATGAAGGCTAGTGAAGAATGGCTCATTCTTTTCTCACATGAAGCATGCATTATTTTCAATAGAAAATTGTAGCCATACTTCAATAGTAAGTCCAAACCAATAAACAAAAGAATTAGCCATGCTTTACCCATGCCACAAATATCTACATTTCCACCTCATTGATCTATTTTCCAAAAATAGATTAAACCAAAATGAGGTGTCCCCTTCTAAAAACAACTCTTGTAAAATTACAAGAAAGCCCTTACCATATATACATACCTGTATTCATACTCCAAAAAATACGAATACAAAGAGATAAAAATAATCCAATAATATAATACTAGAATCCGGCTTAATCCAAAACCTACTAGTATTATCCGTCCGAACAACATCCGTGCAGCTAGTATATGTATATGATTAGAACCCTGCATGTAAAACCATACGGTCTCTACATGGTTTCGTCTGAACCAGGGAAACCCTCTGTATGGGACTCTAAAGACTCGACAGTACGCTGGCAGTGGGTTTAACCATAAGCCCGTCAGCAGCACTAGCTGTATGTAACGGCTACCCAGGTACCTGTCGAAAAGAAAGCCGAAGAGCGAACTCATCTGAACCTCTACCGAGCCTATCCGTGACAATCTTCGTACAGTCCGGTATGTTCATCTAAGAGTATCGCATATCAGGCTTAGGGGGTGGTAAACGTCAGACCCCTAATAGCGCAATAAATCGTGTCGGTTTAGAGCCCAATACATCCTGAGAAACTACTGGTGTACCTACCAGTAAATCTCACTTGCCTTGGCTAGGGACTTTGTGTATTGGCTATCCGAACACAATGCGATATCAACTCCCAATACCGGGAGAGACGAATCCTTTCTAACCCTTACTGTCTCCAAGTGCTTTGGGACTGCAACCAACTACTACATGTTTGCACGACTCATTTGACCCGTGGTACGGTAGTAATCTAAGTACAGTGGGAACACACTCGAGACGAATAGTGATGTTAAGTCAACGGACTAACCTGTATTCATATCACCCGGGAAGTGCTAACTGATGATAGGTATAATACCAACCAGCAGTTCCCATCGAGTCCGCCCAGTGTAACTCATAACCCAATAAGCACCTATATACTATTCCTGGTACCGTATACCAATTGCTGCGGAGGCCAACTCCCTTGACGGGGATAAGAAGCGTATACGCTAGTCTACTCTGGAGTATGATGCCCTATCTCGATAATCCTATGACTAGGGACAAGCTTAAGGATGTGCTTATAGACCACCCAGCCCCCACTAGTGTGACTACCATCACAACGCTGGTAGTCAAGCAAAGATCCTAAGGGCTCTATCAATATGTATTAGTGATATGCTAAAAGAAATATATAAACATATTAAGATAGAAACAAATAAGATAGCATACTATCATATTGAGCAAGACTGTTATTATATCTGTGTATATTTCAAGCTTCCAAAATGTAATATACAATCCAGTACTATACAATAATGGCCTCTAGGGCATATATCACTAACACCATAACCATTGGTGTTTGACATCAACGATTGTACATAGGTGCTCATTGGAGAATGTGTACACCGAAAAGGACTCACTGAGAACTCTTAGAAGGTACCATACTGATTAGTCTGAAATATTGCACATTTGAATGATTATTTTCCCCACTATTGTTGAGTTCTAAAAGGTGTTTATTGTAATTATAGAATATATGAGGGTTTTTGCGTAAAAAGTTTATTATCATATGTTTCTACATTATAATTAACATAATGAAGGAAAACACATGCATATAATATTTATATAAAATATTAGTAATTAAAATATGCATATCATATCAAATAATTCTAATCAATATTCTTAAAATATTGTATCATACAAATGGTTAGGATAATATCTCAAAATAATAACAAATATTACTAACACTATGACTTGAGATATTGTGCAGATATTAGCTCAGATCTGGAGATCAAAAGATCCGAGGTGTCGGAATCAAATCTGACGAAATATTGAGGGAAAATATAAGATCTAGCAACGACAGAGACTCAGAGTAAGATTTCTAAAATCCAGACATCGAAGAGATCTACAAATGTCAACACCAGAAACCACAGAAAATCCCATGACCTGATCCTACTAAACTACCGCGGTTGGTCGACCAAATAGACATATACGCAGTGGATTCGCGGCAGATTTTTGGCTGTTGGATGATATATTTCATGGCTTGGATCGTGACTGCATATCTTAATCTATGGAATCTAGGATTTCTAATTTCTGTGACTATAAATAGGACCGAGATCTTCACATGAAAAATAATAAAACCGAAGAGATCAAGAGGTCCAAGACGATCCACGCATCCGAGTTGATCATCATCTATTCATCTACTTCCAACAAGATAGAGATCGAGAGCAAAAACTAGAATTCTTGTACTCTACTTTAAAAGAATTTGTACATGATACAGTTGACTAATAAATATAGAGTTTTTATTAGTCTTTTCGCAATTAATTTTTGCACTTGCTTTCTGCACTTAATTTCTGCATATTACATTATGATCTCATTCTTCATCCTTTTTTCTCCAACCATGCGTGAGTAATTCCTAGCTTGCTAGGGTTACTAGGTTAGGGTAGATCAATGAATGATAAAACCATTTAACTCCTTTTATATATTTTAAAGTCTATAAATTTTAGCAAAATAAATATTAACATCCTTATCAGTCGCGCTACCAATTTATTGCTAGTCACGACCACGATTTGAGATCTGTTTAACACTTATTTTGTTAGGGGCTAGACTTGAATAGAGATCAATGCAAGGAAAATGGTTAGGTGTGGGGAAACCATAGTTTCTTCCAAAAGAACCCTAATCCACATTCATCACTATCGATCTAGTTTTAAACTATTAAATGATAAAAGTAGGCATTTTTAATTAGTCATCTGTTACTACTAAGTCATATGAACCCTATAAGCCTCTTCTTTATAAAATCGACATCCGTATTAAAATAGATCTACAACCAATCAACCCATCTTTCTATCAACTCGCCTAAAGTAAGAAAAAGGTTCACGTTTCCCTGCGGACGACTCGTACTCATCGCGGCTAGCTACTAGCGATACCATCCTGGTTACAGTTACTTTATTTTCAACACTCTTTAAAATAGATCAATCAAATGGCGCCATTGCCGGGGATACGGTCGTAATTTTTTTCTTGTTATTCTGGTTGATTTCTTATAAAATCCAGCGAACATATTATAAATGAGAACCAAAACCGCATATTGTGTATTCAACGATTAGTGTGCAAATTTTGCATGGGAATCTGGAGTCACTGGAGCGAGGGAAAAGAGATTCAGAGACTTTCAAAGTGGACCGGAGGAGAATTGGAGTGCACTGAAGAATAACAAGCAAAAGAACTCTCCAGAGTGCGGCGGAACCGCGGCATAAGCAAGCACTTTGCGGCAGAAGCGTGGCGGCTTTGTGGAGTTGCGTCGCCAAACTTCTCTGGTATCTTTCTCTAATCTTTCTCTTTCCTCTAAAATCCAATATTCTGATTTTTACTGCATAATTCTATGCAAAAAGCGCCGCTCAAAAATCTTTTTGCGTGTTTTGATATTGGTTTGTTTTGCATATCTAAAACGGACATTAAGGGGGCAATAACCCAATTCCAGATTAGGTGGGGATTTCATCACCCTTCCTTAGCCCCACAAATCACAAAACGAGCATACTTTCACCCTACATTAATTAAAAATATCTAGACCAAACCTTTAAGGACTGTCACGCTCAATTAGGACAGAGGAGGGTCATAGGTAATCTATCGCTTATCTGCATTTCTCTTGGGGTGTCTAGGTAAGTGTCACTAAGGAAAATGGTTACTTAATTAGGCCCGCTATTTTTGTTGATTCATATAGCGGATACCTCCTACTTACCTGGCAATTGCATGGTCACAAGAGCGATAAAGAGACGGTAAAGGATTGATCCTGCGATTTTTCCTTTGGAAGTCTAGGAGCGGTCTAGTGAGTTGACCAAGGTGACCATAGTTCTAGGGTTTGATTGTGCATTTTTATGATTTGTTGAGTCAAGCCTCACGTCCGACACTTTTTCAAAACAAACCTTTTTAAATCATTCTCACACACGCTGCCACGTGCACTAAATCCGCTTAGTGCATGATCGGCTGGACACGGGATTCTAGTGCACATCTTGTCCGCGTCTTTTCCGAAGACGGTACTTCTTCAACTTCTATTTCCCTTCCACCCACCACATCGACCGAGATGGACGGTTCTCCATCAGATTTTCACAACACCACCCTTCCACCACCTGTAGGTGCGCAGAATCCACCGCGCATCTCTTTTCAAGAAAGATGCTACCCAATACGCGATCCCCTTCCTACTTGTCTATCTATTCCACCTGCCAATGGGGATAATTTTGAAATTAAACCCCACATCATCAATCTGTTGCCCAAATTTCACAGACTTGAATACGAAAACGCATATGTTTTCATAACCAAATTATAAAACATATATGCAATGATGGTTACTACACAAATTTCTATGGATGCTATGAGATTATGTCTTCTCCCTTTTACCTTGTGCAATCTAGTTGAAAAATAACTTTATAGCACTGTCGCACACTCTATCGCCAAATGGGATGAATTCGTTATAACATTCCTTAAGAAATTTTATCCCAATCATAAGACTGTCCGTGTTCGAAGCGAGATTAACCAGTTTACCCAACTTCCCAACGAATCATTTTGGAAATGCTTTGAACGGTTTAAAGATCTGCATGTCCAATGTTCTCATCACGGAATCGATAGATGGAAACTTTGTCGCATTATATATGAGGGCGTTAATCCAGCGACAAAACATATGCTAGAAACTATTTGTCAATGTCATTTCATGTCTAAAGACGATGGCAAAACTTGGCAATTTCTGGAAAATCTCGCTGAACAAACTTTACAGAGGGAAAGCGTTCAACCAACATCATCTTCATCTAGGGCAAGCATCCATCAGCTCGTTGTTTCCATCACAGTGAAAGCCGAAATGGCAGCAATGCAAAAGAAACTCAAAGCTATGGAAAAAAAATTCTCATTAGCCTCCCTAAACCAAGTTACGCTCCCAAAAACCGTGTGTGGTTGTTGTTCTGACCCATCACACTTAACAGAAGAATGTCCTTTGAATCCTCCGTTTCAAGGTCAAAAACAAACTAATGTTGTTTTTCGGCAACGACCTAGAAACGATCCTTATTCTTCCACATAAAATCAGGGATGGAGGAATCATCCTAATTTTGCTTGGAGCCAAAACCAAACTCAAACTAAAAATCCGTTCCCAAGCCAAAATAACTATCAAAGGCCTCCTCCACAGCAACACCAACCACCACAATAAAGTCAGCACCTCTTTCAAACACAATCTTTTCAAAATCCGTCCAACAATTTTGCACCTTATAATAATTCTTTCCCAACGATCGGTACCGAAAAATCCTTTGTACTCGAACGAAGCTTAGAAACGTTTATTAAAAATTCCATATAAAGGACAGCTAATTTAATATCTTCTATCCAAACATTAGTGCAACACACCGCTTCCCACGGTGAAAGCATAAAATCGATAGAAGTACAACTTGCACAATTAAATGCCACGATGAGTGAGAGAGAGAAAGGGAAACTTCCATCTCAAACTCTACCGAATCCTAGCTACTCACAAAGTCATAATGTGAATATTGTAACCACGTTGAGATCTGGAAGAGTGCCGAACAATCATGTCGGTGAACACGTTGATGACGTTGAATCAAATGAAACCCCAGCTACTTCTTCTAACCCTAATTCGTCTAGTCCACCCTCTTTGTCCGAGCCTATTCTTCGTTCTTCCCTAGGCTCAAACCCTCAGCCCACTTCCTTGAGTCAACCTAAAATGATCCCAACTCCAATTCTGGAATTCATTCCATCCCCCACAAACTTCTCCTCTAATATTGGACCCAACCCTTATTGATAAAGCTCCTTTTCCAAACAGGTTGAGGGCCAACAAACCTAATGCACAATAGAGAAGATTGTGGAAATGTTTAAGCAAGTTAACATAAATATTCCTCTCCTAGATACAATTCAACAAGTTCCATCTTATGTGAAAATCTTATGCGAAAATCCTTAAGGACTTGTGCACTAAGAAGAGGAAAACTCAAGTACCTAAAAAGGTGTTCGTAACGAGTAATGTGAGCATGGATTTTACCCAACAATTGCCTAAGAAACGTGAGGACCCCGGTTTTCCTACAATATCGATAACTATTAGGGGTAAAACCATCAATCGTGCTCTGCTCGATCTAGGTGCTAGTGTTAACTTGCTCCCGTATTCTGTCTACGAGCAGTTAGGTATAGAAGAGTTGAAACATGCGTATTGCACTCTCCAAATGACCGATCGATCTATCACCCAACCTAAGGGTGAGTTAGGGGACGTATTAATCAAATTAGGGGAATTTATATTCCCTGTGGACTTTATTGTTTTAGATACACAACCTCTGGAAACCCACGGAACCAAACCCCGGTGATTCTAGGACGGCCTTTTCTAGCTACTTCCAATGCTGTAATAAATTTTCGTAACAGTTCTACGAACCTATCCTTTGGAAAGATGACAATCGAGCTTAACATTTACAAGCTAGGAAGTCAACCATCCGAACCTTCTGCTCATTTAATCGATATCTGTTTGTCAACGAGATAGCTTCCGACAGCTGTGAACTTGAGGAACTTTGCTATGATAATCTCGACGACACTAGTACGTCATTGTTTGATCCAGCAAATTACTGTACTAGAGAGGACCCTTTTGACAAGTCCAACCAAAAGTTTGAATCCTTTGTCCTGTCGCAAAAGTTAGTCGAGCCTTCCGAGTCTATATCCTACGCTAGCTATGAACCGCTTAATGAGTCCGAGTATAATTCCCCTACCTTACCTTCTATCGTCTCTCCACCGACACTAAATCTCAAGCCCCTACCTTCTCATCTTAAATATGCATATTTAGGTGAGAATGAGTTTTTGCCTGTCATTATATCAGCTTCTTTAGTTTTAGAGAAAGAAAGCTTTCTTTTATCGGTCTTAAGATCAAATCGGAAAGCTTTTGGTTGGACAATGGCAGACATCAAAGGGATTAGTACTTTGATTTTTGAACATCATATACATTTGATGGATGAAGCCAAACCAACCCGAGACCCACAAAGACGGTTGAATCCCGTCATGAAGGAGGTGGTAAAAAAAGAAATCGTCAAATGCTTAGATAATGGCATTATTTATCCAATATCTGATAGCCAATGGGTAAGTCATATTCATATTGTACCTAAAACGTCTGGCATCACGGTCATAACTAATGAGGCTAATGAGTTGATCCAAATACGCATCCAAACTGGGTGGCGGGTATGTATTAATTATAGAAAACTCAATGCTGCAACGAGAAAAGATCACTTCACTCTACTTTTCATTGACCAGATGTTAGAACGATTAGCCGGGCATGAATACTACTGTTTCTTGGACGGATACTCCGGCTATAACTCACCATCGCTGAAAAGGATCAAGATAAGACAACATTTACTTGTCCTTTCGGTACTTTTGTTTATAGACGCATGCCCTTTGGGTTATGCAATGATCCCGCTACATTTCAGCGGTGCATGATGGGGATATTCTCGGACATGGTCAAGAATTTTCTGGAGATATCTATGGACGATTTCTCCATATTTGGAGACTCCTTTGAGGAATGCCTTCGTCATCTTGACGCTGTTCTTACCCGCTGTAAGGATAAGAATTTAACTTTGAATTGGGAAAAATGTCATTTCATGGTTCAAGAAGGTATTTTCCTTGGGCATATCATTTCACGAAAAGGCATGGAGGTAGAAAAAGCTAAAATAGATGACATCCATAACCTTCCTCCTCCCAAATGTGTCAAAGATGTACAATCCTTCCTTGGTCATGCGGGATTTTATAGGAGATTCATTAAGGACTTTAGCAAAATTGCTAGACCCTTAACTCTTCTCTTGGCCAAGAATACAAAATTTCACTTCGATTCGGATTGCGAGGCTGCTTTTGAATCACTTAAAAGCTCCTTCACTACAGCCCCCGTTCTGTTATCTCCGGACTGGAATCACCCGTTTGAGCTTATCTATGATGCATCCGATTTTTCTATTGGTGCAGTCTTAGGACAGCACATTGATAAGATGCCACATGTAATTTACTATGCAAGTAGGACCTTGAACGATACCCAAATAAATTATACAACTACCAAGAAAGAAGTCTTGGCAGTTGTATTTGCTTTAGAAAAATTCAGGCCCTACTTGATTGGCTTTCTAGTTATAGTTTACACCGATCACTCTACCCTGAGATATCTTTTATGAAAGAAGGATGCTAAAGCCAGGCTAATACATTGGATCCTGTTGCTACAAGAATTTGATCTTATCATATGAGACAAGAGTGGATGTGGAAACGTAGTAGCCGACCATCTTTCACGCCTTTCTTCTTCGCCAACATCGACCTTGCCAATAAATGATTCCTTTCCTGACGAACAACACTTGACCTTATCCTGTGAACCTTGCTTCGTGGATATTGTGAATTATTTAGCAACGGGGCTCCTACCCAGCGAATGGTCAAAACAAAATAATCACCGATTTCTATCTCAAGTAAAACAGTTTTACTGGGATGAACCTTATTTGTTTAAGTATTGTCCCGATCAAATTATTCGGCGATGTGTCCCTAATGAAGAATTCAAAAGTGTATTGTCTTTCTGCCATGATCAGGCATGTGACGGTCACTTTGGTCCACGAAAAATGGCGGAGAAAGTTTTGCAATATGGATTTTATTGGCCAACTTTATTCGAAGATGCATATGATCATTGCAAAACTTGTTCACAGTGTGTCAACACATGGGTCGCTTTTCACGTAGAAATGAGATGCCACTCCAACCTATCTTAGTTATGGAGATATTTGATGTTTGGAGAATTGATTTTATGGGCCTATTTCCCAACTCTTTTGAGAATTTATGCATCTTATTAGCGGTAGATTATGTCTTAAAATGGGTTGAAGCAGTACCGTGTCACACTAATGACAACAAGGTTGTTATTAAGTTCTTGAAAGAAAATATATTTTCCTGATTCGGACACCCTCGCGCTATAATTAGCAACAACGAGACGCATTTCTGCAATCGGTCTTTCGAGGCTTTGATGCGGAAATATTCGATCAACCACAACCTTTCTACGCCCTATCATCCCTAAATAAGCAGGCAAGCGGAGATCTCAAATAGACAGATCAAACAAATTTTGGAGAAAACGGTTCTAAGAACCGTAAAGATTGGTCCACCAAATTGACAGATACTCTTTGGGCATTTCGTACCGCTTATAAGACCGTTCTTGGTATGTCTCCATACCGACTAGTGTTTGGGAAGGCGTGCCACCTTCCTGTCGTGATCGAACATAAAGTTATGTGGGCTATTAAAGAGTTTAACTATGATTTTGATCAAATAGGCAGCTATCGAAAGCCGCAATTAAATGAGCTAAGCGAACTTCACGATGAAGTCTACGATAATGCGGTTATAGTAAAGAACCAGACTAAAGTGTTTCACGATAAAATCCTTTTTAGAAATACTTTCACCCAGGGACAGCAAGTCCTTCTTTACGATTCCCGTCTCCACATTCATCCGGGTAAGCTTAAATCTTGTTGGAAAGGACCTTTTGTGGTGTGGTATGTAAACTCCCATGGTGCTGTGGATATAGAAAATACTAAAAACGGTTCTATTTTTAAAGTCAATGGGCATAGATTAAAACTGTACTTTTCCGCCGACCCAGCGGAGGAGCTCCTGTTTTTACAGGAGCCACTTTATCATAACTAATTTTCCTCCGCCTCACCTCCATGTTTCGGTAACAATATTTCATATAAGAATGGAGGTGAGTGAACTAAGGTATAACTAAATATCTATGCATGCCAAAGAATAAGTTTGGGGTAGTTTTTTATTATTATTTTACCCCTATTATTTTCCTCCCAAATCTACAGGTCTATATGCTCAAAGAACAACATCAGTGAGGACGCTGCTGAAAACAGGTTTGGGGGGAGGTTTGTATTTACTAAAATATCATTTTGCACTAGGCACTATATAAACTATATATATATATATGTATATATATATGTATATGTATATGTATATGTATATATATGTATATGTATATGTATATGTATATATATATGTATATGTATATATATATGTATGTATATATATATATGTGTATATATATATATATAAATTGATAATGAAAGTTAGAAAGTGAAAAATGCATACGAAAGATAGGAAGAGAAAGTTAGAAAGTGAAAAATGCATACGAAAGATAGGAAGAGATTTAAGAAAAGAAAGAAAATTAGATGTTTATAACGAAGCTAGTAATAGATAGTCATGAGTTGTGTCCCAAGGGTTAGTAAGATGAAGAGAATCACTAATCTGAGGATAGATTTGAGTCTGAAGAATAGTCTCTATTCTTGAGTCCAAACATCTGAACGTTGATACCCTACTAAATGCACTTGCACACATCTTGAAACTTGGGATAGTAGAGGATACCTTGAAATGCTCTTGTCTAAAAGCCTTAGTATGAAGGAAACTAAATTTTAAAAAAAGAATAATATATATATATATATATATATATAAATGAAAAAATGAAAAATGGTGAAGAAAACCGTACACTGGTTTTGTAATTACTTAAGGCAGCATAAAAAAAATATAGCGAGGGTGCTTTATCGCCTAGTGCCCACCTAGTGCCTTAGACCAACTGGATTGGGAGCCACTGCTAAGCATTAGATGTTGCAAGATGAGGATATTGCTAATTACGCCTTAATAAGTGAGTACATTCGGTAATCGGTTGGTTTGTACCTTAAAAAGTATTAACGGTCGCGTGAAAAATGTGTGATCAATTCCATCTGAAATATTCACCGACTAAAAAGTACTAATGAAGATGGACAAGAGTATGATATCTTGAATTGAATTCTCAAAGTGTAGGGATGTCTTTTACATACACGTAGGGGTATATGATCGATGTTTGGAAGAAAGGTAGGGAGGAAGACTAAAGGCGAAATTTTATGGAGGGATGATGTGATTTCTGACATCTTTTCATGACTATTAAGATACAGCTCATGACTACTAAAAAGCTAGTATAGTTTGGAACACTTATTTTCAAGTTCTTTTTTTATATGTTCTTTATCTTTGTATGTAACTTTCATCCTCTTTCTTTCATTATGGGATTTTATGGGTGTAATCCGCTGAAAACCCTCAGGAGACAACACTCCTCCTACTGGGGACACGTAGAGGTTTAAAAGCTTGTTGCACATGCTCAGTGCAATCGTGTTGCTTACGAAAGTGTTGGCTATAGTGCCCTTAAATTAATTATTGGATCGCAGGCACGCAATTGCGATGATTGAAGGAGGACTATACCGGTAGAACAGTCTTACTCGAGATGATAGTATGTTATCTGGTTTGTCTTTATCATCATATATCTGCTTTAGGAGGCTTTACTGATCACTATTACATGTTGATAGAGCCCATAGGATTCTTTCTTGACTACCAGCATTATGTTGGCGATCATATACGTGGGAGCTGAATGGTCTATAGGCACATCATTAAATGTCCCTAGTCGTGGGAGTTTCAAGACTGGGCATCGATACTCAAGAGTAGACTAGTGTATACTGAAGGAGACCCCGATGAGGGGCGGTGGCCGGTCTCAAAACCATTGGTGTTAGTTTGTTCACCTAAGATGTATATAAGTGCTCATTGGGTTATAAGTACACCGGACGGACTCGCCAGGAACATGCTAGTTGGTATTATACCTATTGTCAGATAGCTGTTACCAGATGATATGTGTACAGGTTAGTCTATCGACCTGAGATCTTCATTTGTCTCATGTGAGTTTCCACTGTGCTTTGATTGCTACCCTACCACGGCTCAAAGGAGCCATGCAAACAGATTTTAGTTAGGAACAGTCCCGAGCCACATGGAGGCAGTGAGCGGATCGTCAGGGGATTTGTCTCTCCCGGTATTGGTGGTTGATGTCGCGTTGTGTACGGGTGGCCATCACTAGAAATCCTTGGCCAAGCTAGTCGAGAATTACTGATTCAGATCAGTAGTTTCTCAGTGGGTGATGGGCTTCATACTGACACTAAATATCGTGTTATTAGGGGGTCTGACTTTATCCACCCCTAGACTCGAAATGCGATACTCATAGACGAACGGACCGGATTGTACGGATATTGCCACTGTTAGGCTCAGTAGGGTTTCGGGATGAGTTTGCTCGTCGGCCTCCCTTTCCCTCAATACCTAGGTAGCCGTTACGTACAGCTAGTGGCGCTGATGTGCTTGTGGTTAAACCCACTACCAGCGTATTGACGAGTCTTTAGAGTCCCACACAAAGAGTTTCCCTATTTCGAGCGAAACGATGTATAGGCCGTATGGTTTTATGGCAAGGTTCGATCATATACGTGCACTTATGCACGGATGATGTTCGGACGGATAATACTAGTGGGCTTTGGTTTAATCCGGATCCTAGTATTATATTTGATGGATTATTTTCTTCTCTTTGTATTCGTATTCTTCAGAATACGGATACGGGTATTTATATACGGTTGAGGGGTATTCTTGTAATTTATTACAAGATTACTTTTAGTAGATTACACCTCATCATGGTTTAGAACTTTTTGGATTTAAAGGTTGTTTAGGTGGAGGATGAGGTGTTTATTGCATTTTTGTGGCATGGCTAATTAGTGACCCATGGTTACTATTCTAGCATGCTTAGGGTTTTTGTTTGTGGTGAGATTATGTTGTCTTGAGATATTTTTTGTTGACTAAGATATTTTGGAGACATGGACATTTATATGATGGCTCCATTATTTCTTATCACTCACACAACAAAAAAAAGACAAGCCATTATTCATTTCTTTTTCTCTCTCTTGAGTTGCTCCTAACACTCTCATTCTCATGGCATCTTCTTCTTCCTCTAGCTCTACCCAAACCCTCTCATGAGTTGAGAATCCTTGGGTGTCTTGAGACAAATTAATCTTTCATCACTCTCTAATTCATCTACGGTATCTATAGTGGTGATCTAGGTGCCTTAGTTGCCTCGGATATGAGGTTGGAGCTCGTTGCATAGACTTTCTGGTAGATCATCTTTGATGGAGGGAGAACGGAGATCAAGCTTGATCAAGGAGGCCTATAGGAGCTTGGAAAGATGGTTCAAGACCGAAGGATACGGATCATTCGGTATAACCATTCTAACTCCTTTGCATGTTTTGTTATCTAGGGCTTATAAGTCGATCCAGGTTATCGGGTTGTTCTAGCGCCGGTTTTTGAAAATTTTTGTTCCGCAATGGCCACGGTTCGATGGACGAGGCACTTTTCATAACCCAACATGGTATCAGAGCCACTCCATAAGTCTTAGTTAACTCATTGCAACATTAGAAATCCGTCGTTTTTGTCGTGCAAAAACTGCCGACAAAAACAGTTCCGAAAACTGAAATTTTGAGATGTTTGCACACCCCGCGGGCTCACGGTTTGAACTGAGAAGCCGTGGGATGGTGCATGGGCACCCCGAGGAAGACCCAGGGGGTCCGAATGGCTGGGCCCACTCCCCAAGACCACCACAAGATGGTCTTGGAGGTGGGGACCCAAAACTGCCCCACCTTGGGCAATTTCGGGTCTGCCTCACCCCATGGCCACCTCGTGGTGGCCTCGGGGGTGGGGTGCCCCCTCAAGTCCCACTAACTCGATGTTAATTTCGTACTCTAATTCCTCATGAAGGTTCGGGCGAATTTCATTTTGATTCGGACTTCCGAATTGGCTTTAAACGGTCGGTTTTATGGAACTTTAGCTCACTGTTTTTTTTCATGGTTTTGCAAATTGGTTTAGTTTGCTAATTGCGTGCAGAATTCAAATATTGTAGTTTTTGGTACATACATTACTATCCATGACCGTGAATGTCATTAGAGCGGTACAACTCGTCTTACTGCTATATGCTCTTTTAGACGGGTTTGCGAACGTGACATTCACGTTGATGTTTTGTGTTGTGTTGTGGTTATGGCGGGATCGTCGTGGTGGATAGCTTGGGTGCAATGGTAGTATAGTTTGGATTTTTTTGTATATATGATATTACGGGGTGAGCGTCCGATATGTGGACTGCCATCACTGCCAATTTGTATATTATTTATTTTGGGCACGACCGGGTTGAGGTCGATTTCACCGTTGTACATATTCTTTTCTTTTATGTACTACGATTATCCCGCGGTGGAGTGCACGGTTAGCTGGGTTCTAGAGGGCAACGGACCCGCATCTCATGGCGTTGAGACGGAGGGGGCCTCACTCTAAAATTGGCGGGCTATTCGCTGCACTCATAGGGGGTATAGGTTGACCCAAGGAGGGGTACTCAAGTTACCGGATTTCGTAAAGTGCTGGGTGGCCTACTCACTTTGTTGATTGGGGTTGCCTCACTTCTGTGATTGGCAGGTAACTTTCCGCGCTCGTAGGGGTCTATATTTTCATTTCACAGGCTATCCACACGACCAGGGGAACGTCGGGTTTCACTTGCGGCTCAAAGAAAACCCGGGGCTCCTAGATGATCCGTTTGTTCTGTGATGCTTATCGCTATTCTGTGACGTTGCATATATCATGCCTGGGACGATTGTTATATATATTTAAAAATATACTAGTAGATTTTGTATATGTTTTGCACCCGCGCTAGTCCAACCCCCGCTCTTTCGTTAGTTAAGTAACCTAACGGGTGATGACGAGGCCCAGTGGCGAATGCTGATGGCATATACGTACATTTTATTTTCATTCTTTTCTGGTATGATTAATTGATGGGACTGCATTGATTCTGATCAATGCAAAAAAAGAAACCTATATATGATGTTGTTTGAACCAAGTTTTTTAAAAACTAACATTACATACTTTCTCTTTTGCTTTGCAGGTGGTATTCGGTTATGAATATCCAGCACCTCATTCGACGAGGCAAGGGCCGAGACCCCTTTATCGGGAGTGATCCCTCGGGTAGAATTTTGCGTCTGCGTAATAACCTCACTATATTCGATTACTTTTTCTTTGCATCGTGGTATTCAGTTTGGAATATCCTGCACCTCATTCGACGAGGAAAGAGTCGAGTTCCCTTCACCGGGAGTGACCTCATTAGCAAAAGTTTTCGCCACAATATATTTGTAAAACCACTTAGATTCCTTCGACGATATCAAGTCCATTACGTTGAAGGTTTTTCGCCAAAAACCAGCTATAGCCCTCCATCATTTCAGACAGGTAGTGCCTAGTATTCATGCTATGTATGTTGGCCTTTGTCAAGGCATAGTGTATGGCAGCTATGTGTTACTTTTCTGTTGCATAGATAGATGCGTTGGTTTGGGACAGTCGCACTGCTATTTTGGCCTTCGTCAAGGGTATGTACAGGTGGGTTCAAATTAACCTGGACAATGACGGGTAGAACTTGACATGTGACTTATAATATGTTGGCTTTCGTCAAGGTCATAAGAGCATGGGGAAATAATCCAAATCGGGAGTTTCTAAAGAAACTGAAACTTGCCAGGCATGCACATACCTTCTGGAGCGTGATAACTTAAGTGGCTTCCATCAAGTTATCATACGATGATAGTTGGATCTCGATTCCCACTGATGAGTTGATTTACTCCTCGGGTGATTTTAAATAATCCCGACTAATTCTTCTTTTGGGTTTGGAGAAGAATTCGAGAAAACAGTGAGAGCCATCCTGATTAGATAAAGTGATTAATCATTCTGATCTAGGTTAGAGTGCATGCTGAGTGTTTCTTTTCTCTCTCTCTCTGGCAGCGACCATGGCCCGACCCTAGACTAAAACTCATGAACTAAGTTAACCGAACCTTCTTAAACCACATTGGATTTTGGATTGTCATGGTTGCATATATCATTGTCGCTCCTACTTTTACCCTTTGCATTTCTCCGGAACATTCCGTATCACTATGAAGATCCACATTTATTGGATATGACCATCGTATAGTTACATACGAACTTGAAGAAACTTGTTTCAGATTCGAGGATGGTTTCCGGTTCTGGAGAAATTGAATAGGATTATTCAGTTGTCTTTTCCCTTTACCTTCCCTCAGGTTGCGTGGGCTCTTGGTATTAGGAGAGTACACCTATTACGCTTATCGGATAGTCTTCTTCCAAATCATAGGCTGGTGTCGAAGGGTAGGGAAGAAAGAAAACCAATTAGTCTAAGTGTGGTGTACATAAGGTAATATGTAAAGACAAATAAAGGGATTAGAAAGAGGGTAAAATAAATTATGACTGCTATCATTCACGACGAAACTGCGTATATCATCGCCACTCCTACTTCGCCTTTGCATTTCTCCGGAACATTCCGTATCACTACGAAGATCCACATTTATTGGATATGCCATCGTATAGTTACATACGAACTTGAAGGAACTTGTTCCAGTTCGAGGATGGTTTCTGGTTCAGGAGAAATAGAATAAGGATGATTCAGTTGTCTTTTCCCTTTACCTTCTCTCAGGTTGAGCGGGCTCCTAGGATTAGGAGGGTACACCTATTACGCTTATTGGATAGTCTTTTTCCAAAGCTTAGGTTGGTGCCGAAAGGTAGGAAAGAAAGAAAATCCATTAGCTTAAGTGTGGTGTACAAAAGGTAATGAGTAAAGACAAATAAAGGGATTGGAGAGATGGAAAGGAAATATACGGTTACAGTCATTAATATGGTTAGTGGAAGAGGCATTACTAGGAATACCCGGAAACCCCTTCGAAACATTTTCATGTTTCAGTTTCACTGTGTGTTGTTAATTGAAAACTGAATACCCGGAAGCCCTTTCGAAACATTTTCAAATATCGGGAATTGGGTGATTATATCCTCAACATATCGGAATTCTTTGTAATTGGTGATATTTGAGGAAATCGCCTGGGTTTTTGTTGGACGGCAAATATTTGGTTTTGAATATCCGTAATTATGCACCAGTTTCAAACTGATATATCTGTACGTTTATTTTATAAAGTGAGTTATAGCTTTTTGAAATTATGTCTATAATATTTACCTATATCAGTTGATGGTTAGGTAAGGAGAATTCAACAGCGGTGTAATTCTTCTTCACCATAGTACAGTTTTCAACCTACGACGCACAGAGTTTGAGTTATTAAACTCAGGGGGTTTATACAAAGTATTTTCTGTTGTCCAGTGTCCATTAAGACAAAGGGGTTGGTACTCATACTATATTCTGTTTACTTATGACTTCTCCAGTTTTAGACAAGTATTTCGTAGAAATACAAGGTCCAAGTTTTGAGAAGTTAGAGGTACAAGAATAAAGTAGAGAACCATATGTTGCAAGTATTAGGATTTTTCAAGGTGATCGAAGATGTAAATACTTATGTTTGGTATTCCGTTGATAGTAATAGTTTTGAGAACTTGCTTCTCTTTCAGGTTACTCATATGTGGATACACTCCTAGATGAGTAATACTACTTGGCATCATTCTACTTAGTTAACATGCACTAGAGACAGCTGCATGATTTGAATCTGGTTCCAATTAATTAGTGTCTCTTTTTCTATATTGTATATAAAATGGTTCGTATCTTAACGATGTTAAAGTATATGGAGTTGTCCGGCTTATGGTTAAAACCAGACTCTGGATAAACTCAAGGCATGTTTCAATAATGGTTGTTTATGGGTTATCCCAGGCTATGTCAAGGGTTAACTTTCTACCATCTGGAAGATCAATAGATATATTGTTCTTCACTCGCCGCAGTTTTAATAAAATGGATTCTTTTCAGAAAACATAAGTGGGAGTATGGTAGAACTGAATGTGATTCCAGAACCACAAATGATTACTGAAAATTTAATAGAACCTAACATTCCATTAGCCACTCCGCAGATATAGTGGGTAACCTTAGGCACCCGAGAAGTACTTCGGTCTTCTCACAGAAGGTGACAGGGAGATTCTTGTTTACCCAGACTTGCCATTGCTGTTGTTCTAGACTATGAGACCCGGAAGGAGGATGAATATAGCGTCATTCTAAACTATCGTTAGAAGTGCACGTGTATATGACTCTGCCAGAGGGTTATTGTAGTCAGTGGGAGCAGCGGAAGCATAGTGGACAAGTAGCTTGTGTCATTTATAGACTAAAGCAGATATAGCGGAGATAGATCATCTATTTTTGATGTGACAGTCATAGGCTTTCACCTCATCAGAATAGGAGATGGATCTGGTAAGAAGGTAGTAGGGTGTGATGTCATAGTATTTGGATGACATACATTTTATAGGAAGTGAAATTTCTATACTACGATCGGTTATACTGTGGTTGTCACAAAGTTGTTTCTTCACATAGGATATGGATATAATATCAGGGTTTTCGGTTACTAGATCTATGGTTTTAGATCTAGATTTGGAAAGTGTCCCAATATGGGTACTTTGACATTATTCTAAAGGTGTTTTAGATTGGTTGACTCCTGGCATGGTGGTGTACCTGCAGGTGATGGAGTCACACTCTCTAAATGATGTCTTTCAGACTAAAGGGGAGAGGGATTTACATGATTGGCATATCACTTGCTTAGGCAATTGAGTCAATCATGTAATGTCAAGTACGATACCAGATGTTGTTTTTGCACTAGTTGCAATAAACGTATATATTTATCCAATCCTGGCCAAATATTAGGAAGCAGTTAAGAATATAAGTGGATGTTCTTGGGATATGGTAATGGCAGCCTTCTTCAGGAGAAAGGTTATCATTTCAGGCATCCAAGGTGACCTGGATGACAGAGTCACTGTCAGATTTTTATTTTTCTTTCTTTTGAGGGACAGTATGTTGGACAGGTGGTCCAAGCGGATACTGAGGAAGGCATGGTACAAGATACTGATTAATTTCAGTGAACGATACCGTCTAAGAAGTTTGCTGGATTTGGAGTTCATTTATGAACTGGGTCCCATTAGATATCCTGACATATTCTGAGATAGGTATTGCTCATTTCGGGAGATGGTTTTCTCCACGAACTTGAGATAAAGAAAGACATAGAAAGAAACATTGGAGTGGATCCACTCACTAAGGCTATTTCTCGAACGCACTAGTTTTACAAACGAGCTATGTGAAACTAATTAGTAGAGAAGCTGGGTGTTCGGTATCACACAGGCAGTGAGTATACGACACCGCAATAATTAGCCTAAGTGCAAGTGGGAGATTGCTGGCTATAGTGCCCTCAAGTCAATTATTGGATCACAGGCACGCAATTGCGATGATTGAAGGAGGACCTATACCGGTAGAATAGTCTTACTCGAGATGATAGTATGTTATCTGGTTTGTCTTTATCATCATGTATCTGCTTTAGGTGGCTTTACTGATCACTATTACATGTTGATAGAGCCCATAGGATTCTTGCTTGACTACCAGCATTATGATGGCAATCATATACGTGGGAGCTGAATGGTCTATAGGCACATCCTTAAATGTCCCTAGTCGTGAGAGTTTCGAGATTGGGCATCGATAATCCAGAGTAGACTAATGTATACTGATCGAGATCTTGACGAGGGGCGGTGGCCGGTCTCACAAGCCATTAGTGTTAGTTTGTTTACCTAAGGTGTATACAAGTGCTCATTGGGTTATGAGTACACCGGACATACTCGCCGAGAACATGCTAGTTGGTATTATACCTATTGTCAGATAGATGTTCCCAGGTGACATTTGTACAGGTTAGTCTATCGACCTGAGATCGTCATTTGTCTCATGTGAGTTCCCACTGTGCTTTGATTACTACCCTACCATGGCTCAAAGGAGTCATGCAAACAGGTTTTAGTTGGGTACAGCCATGAGTCACATAGAGGGAGTGAGCGGATCGTCAGGGGATTCGTCTCTCCCGGTATTGGGGATTGATATCGCGTTGTGCACGGGTGGCCATCACCAGAAATCCTTGGCCAAGCTAGTCGAGAATTACTGATTCGGATCAGTAGTTTCTCAGAGGGTGATGGGCTTCATACCGACACTAAATATCGCGTTATTAGGAGTCTGACTTTATCCATCCCCTAGACTCGATATGCGATACTCATAGACGAACGGACCGGACTGTATGGATATTGTCACTGTCAGGCTCAGTAGGGGTTTCAGGATGAGTTTTCTCGTCAGCCTCCCTTTCTCTCAATACCTGGGTAGCCGTTACGTATAGCTAGTTCCGCTGACGTGCTTGTGGTTAAACCCACTGCCAACGTATTGACGAGTCTTTAGAGTCCCACAAAGAGGGTTTTCCTGTTTCGAGCGAAACGATGTAGAGGCCGTATGGTTTTATGGCAGGGTTCGATCATATGCATGAACTAGTGCACGGATGATGTTCGGACGGATAATACTAGTGGACTTTGGTTTAAGCCGGATCCTAGTTTTATATTTGTTGGATTATTTTCGTCTCTTTGTATTCGTATTCTTCAGAATACGGATGCGGGTATGTATATACGGTTAAGGGGATTGTTAGTTATATGTATGCCCTAGAGGCCATTACTATACATAGGATGTATATTGTAGTGGATGCTTGGACATATATAGGGATGACTTTCTTGCTCGGTATGATAGTATGCTATCTGGTTACTCTTTACCTTAACGTGTACACTGATTGTCTCTCTGTTACATGTTGGTAAAGCCCTTAGGATGTGTACTTGACTACCTGGACTATGATGCGGATCATACTAGTGGGGACATGGTAGTCCATAAGTACATCCTTCAAAGTCCCTAGTCGTGGGTGTATCGAGACGGGGCATCGATATACCAGAGTAGACTAGCGTGTACCTTCTCGACCCATATAACAAAAGAGTGTGACTTTGGTCAAAGTTATCAAGCTTCATGAAGCTTGATAAACATTGACAAAGTCAACTCTTTTGTCATATGTTTAAAGATATTAGTTAACCTAACCTTTAACCTAATGGTTTGGTTAAATCTCTACATGAGTTAAGCATGAGGGCTTAACTCAATCATGGTGCCATTATTCATTTGGATAAGTTTCATTTGGATAATAATTCATATGATTCTTTCTTCTTCTTCATCTTCATCATGCTCACAAAAGCTTGAGAGCTCCAATGGTGCCATGGTAAAAAGAGTGAGAAATCCAATTCTAAAGTGAACCCACTTCCTATTTCTTCATCCTCTACCACTTTCCATGTAGTATAGGGCATTCTCTTCACAAAGTTTTCGACCGAGTGAAGGAATAGCTTGAGTTTGATTCTCCCCGACGTAGATCATCTTCGGCCTCGAAGTCAATGACCTAGCCCGATCATTTCTCCGACGAAACCATCGCTAGAGTCCGGGACCCGATGATCGCAGTGGAGGAACGTCAACACGGAGCTAAAGAAGTGGTGGACCGGATCTACAAAGGTTGTAATCCCTTTCACTTATTAGCAAAGTTGTTTGCTTGCTTGTAGTTTCGCCTTTACTTCTAGTTAACGATCTATATTAGGGTTTCTCGGCACCGTAAAATTTAAATTTGGTATGGTTGATGCCTTGTGGAACCTCTTGGGTGTGCCTAGTAACCCTACAGTGGTATCAGAGCCTAGCTAGAGTTTTAGGCGAAATGTAGACGATGTTAGAAATCCGATCGAGTCACGAAACCCTAACCAAGACCACTCTCTGTACATTTTCTGAAAATGTGGATTTTTCCAAATTAAAAATAGCCAGAAATTTCAGCAGGGTTTTGTAGGAATTGCTGTGAAATTCGTGGGCCCAATTCCATTAAACCGCCGCTGAACCGCGGCCGTACCCTAGCTTGGGTGGCGGTTACACAGCAATACACTGGCTTTATCCTTCTCTGTTTGCATAGTAATTTCCATATTTAATTCCTCTGTCTTTTGGGTAATTTTAATTTATTCTCAACAACTGAGTTTTCTGGGTTGTATTGGGGACTCGGTGTTTCGATCGGAAAGTTTAATTCCGTCTATGTGATTTCCGGATACTTTTAGAATATGTTAAAAAGTTCGATCAGATATAAATATCCAATTTTTCCGCTGCCGGGAAATTTCCAGGTGTTGGATTTTTCCGTAGTTTAATAACGTTCTAAGTAATGCAAGTAAAGCGATGGACCCTCTAGATGACAACAAACCTTAACTCGATTATGTGACCGTCTTGAACTGCCCTTTGAACCTTTGGGTTTGGGGCAGTACGGCGTGCCACATGTGAGGCGTTGGCTTGACCCTTCTACGGCTGGACCGTTGGTACTGAGGCATGAACTGGATGTTTTTGAACTTATTTCAAGAGTTGAGCTGTTTCGGGAAAACTTGGGTGTTTGATAATTCGATCGGAAAGTTTAACATTTATTATTTATCCGGAATGTGATACAATATTTGGAATCAACATGCAGTTATGAGATAACTAATTTGAATGTTATAAACATAGCACTTTAGTCTCATTTGATCGGTTGCCACGGAATTTTGATGCGATCAAAAGTCTGTCGCAATCACGTAGCGTACGCGGATACTCGCCGGGTAAACTTAATAGGCAGCTACACCCCATAGCCCCGACCAAGTGACTGTAGGAGAACCCCGTCGCCGAAAGCATCCGTCCGGGTGCTCGTGGCAGCGGTGTTCCGCCTTGGTGCACTTCGTCAACAGCATAAGGGTGCGGCCGTCTACAAAAGTTTGCGACGAGCATTCGATCCGGATGTCGGGAATCTTGCTGAATTGCCCGACTTGATATTGAAAAGTGTTTTCGATATAGAGACTAAAATGCGGGGTTTATAATTATTAGGCATGCGATGTCTAAGGAATTCATTTGGTTAGGCATGTGATGTCTAAAAGGGAAGCGGATTCCAACTGTTGTAGTTTTACACTTTCTTTTCTGTGACCGTAAGTGTAATATGTGATATCGCCGGTTTCGTTGCTGTATGTCAACGACAATTGGGATGCGCACATTTACTTACGTTGATGACATGTGATGTTATGTGTTGCTGGATATGTTATATTGGATCGTCGTGTTTGAATAGCCGGGGGTTTTATGTGAGATGGGAGTTTTTATTTTCATTCATGTAAAAAATTGTATGTAATATTCTTTTATTGGGGCACTTCCAAGTTGCGGAAGATGTCACCGTTTGTATATTATTTACTTTTCCGCACTAGGATAGACCCAAGGAGGAGGGTACAAGTAACCGGGTTCTGGAGTCCAGTGGGAGACCAACTCGAGGAGTCGAGTCCGGGTCTCCTAACTCTAGAATTGGTAGGGTTGCTTGCCGCTCTCGTAGGGTTCTAGGGGTGTGGGTTTGGCTATTCATCGCGACCGTGGAATCCGTGTTTTATACAGGCTCGTATTGAAAACACGGACGTCCTTGTATATCCAATATTTCATATGTTTCTTCTGCTGCGATATCTGTGATGTGATCATTTGATGTTCTGTGATAAATAATGTATATAATATATATGATATATTATATAGACGTTACTTATGTTTTACACCCGCGCTAGCCCTGCCCCGCTCTGCCGTTAGTTACCTAACCTAACGGTGCACGAGGGGACATCGAGGCGAATGCGGATGGCATAAGTGTACATCGTATTTATCTGTGATGTTTATGTGACTTAAATGATGGGACTTCATTAATATGATTAATGAAAGAAAAGAAACCTAAAGATGTTGTGGAATCGAATTTTCAAAAACAGGTAGCTACAGTTCTTACTTTGCATCGCGGTGTTCCTTGTAGAACATCCTGCACCTTATTCGATAAGGAAAGGACCGAGATCCCTTCACCGGGAGTGACTCCTTTAGCAATAACTGGCAGATGCTACAACCCTCGGTTTGTCTTTTGATTGCTCCTATAGTTCTTGCTTTGCACAACGGTATATATGATATATCCTGCACCTTATTCGATGAGGAAAGGGCCGACGATCCCTTCACCGGGAGTGACCCCTTCAGCAAAACTAGAAAAGCCTCATAAACACTCCATTTTAAAATCATTTGATTCTACAACGATATCAAGTTCATTACGCAATAGGTTTTCAGAAAAACCTGTCGTAGCCCTCCATCATTTCAGATATGTACTGGTTAGTATTCGTGCTGCGTTTGTTGACCTCTGACAAGGCGTAGTGTGTGGTAGCTGATTAGTGCTTATCTGTATAAGCATATGATGTGATTGATTTAGGGTAGTCGTGCGACCTTGTTGACCTCTGTCAAGGATCGTGCTGGTGGGTTTACTTCAATCAGGAAATGACGGGTTGAACTTGACTAGTAGCCTATGGTTTGTTGACCTCTGTCAAGGTCATAGGACGCTGGGGACAAAATTATCGGGAATTTCAAGTGTTGAAATTTGCAATGAGATTGCATACCTTCTATGAGATAGTTGGATCCCGATACCCACTGCGAGTAATTGTTACTCCTGGGAGAGTTTTACACATTACAATTAGCCGATCAAGTAGGTGTCTAGAAAGGTGTCAACGGGGTTACGCCTCTGGGAAAATGAGATTTACATTAATTAGGTTCGTGCGAAAGCACGGGGGACCTCCCTCAAAGTACCGACACTGGCCTGGCTGAAATATTGGCGAACTTGTAGCGTGTAACTAATCCCGGCTAGTCTTTCCTTTTAGGGTTTGAAGGAAGATTTGATAAAAACAGTGGGACCCATCCTGATTAGATAAAATAATAACCAATCTGATCTTGCAAGAGCGCACGCAGAGTGTTTTCTTCTCTCTCTCTCTCCAGGTAGCGACCATATCACGCCTTAATCAAGATAATAATATGGATATATTGACCGAACCCGCTTGTTATACTGTGCTGGGAACGTTGGTCCCGTTCCAACTTATAATTGTTATAAGACAGAGCAGGAAATTGGGGAATACCAGATTTCCCGTGCCGCCCAAACGAAGAAAGTGCATGTTGATGCATCATCTTCGGGTGTGTTCATTGCAGAGAACTGTTTCTCAGAATCCTTTACATCCTGGGTATGAGATACCGGATCAGGATCCCGCATATGTAATATGTTACATGGGCTACAGAAAGGTAGAGAACTGAGAATGGGTGATAAGTTTCATGAGGCAGAAAACGGTGCAAGTGTTGCAGCCAAGTCTTTTGGTCACTGTCACCCTGTATTACCAGAATACATTGATTCTGAACAAATGTTATTAGATACCAAACCTGATATACAAAATCATATCAGTCTCTTTATTTAGATGAAGAAGGATATAATTTTGTATTGTTGGATAATGTTTTGAACATTTCCTAAATCAAGAGTTGATCGGTTCAGGCACGTTATCTAAAAGCAATAATGTTCTAAATCAAACTATAGTTCTTAGTATAAAGAACACACACAAGAGGAAGAGTTCAGAAATGAACGAATCCTTCTTGAGGCATTGTAGACTAGGTCATATCAATGCGACCCGACTAGCTGAAGTTACATTAAGATGCATATTTAAATTAGTTTGAATTTACATCTTGTGAAACTTGACAGTCATGTCATAGAGATAAGATGAGCATAGCTCTATTTATTGGAAACAGAGAAAGAGTTAGTGAACTCTTGGGATTGATACATGCTGATGTATGAAGGTCCCCTGTATACAAATTCCAAGACCGGTTCTTTGTACTTCATTACATTCTCTGATGATCTCTTTAGATTCAGACATATGTTCCTGTTGAAACACAATTCTGAACCTTTTGAGATATTCACAGAATATAAGTTAGAAGTAGAAAACCAAAATGGGTAAAAGTATTATGTCATTTGATGTGATCAAGGAGGAGAATACTTGAGCACGGAATTCCTGGATTATTCTAAAGGAGAATGAGTTTCTTTCTCAGCATTACTCCACCGTATACACCATAGCACGATGGTATATCGGGGCGGAGCAATAGCACCCTATGTGATATGGTGTGCTCTATGATGAGTACTACTGAGTTTCCTATTTCTTTCTAGGGAGCTATGCACTTATAAAGTTGCATACCTATTGAATAGGGTTCCGATCAAATCAGATGCCTACCATTTCATATGAGATATGGAAAGGGAAGAGCCCATCTCTTAAGTCAGTTAAGATTTGAGGTTGTCCGGCCTATGTCTAAAAAGCAAAATCCGGACAAGCTCGAGGCAAAGTCAGATCTGTGGAAGTTTGTTGGATATCCCAAGCATACGCAAGGGAATATCTTCTATCTAAGCGAGGAACAAAAATGTTTTGTTTCTCAGCATGCCACCTTTGTGAAAGGGAATTTCTTATGAAGAAATTTGTGGACATGAGGTAGAACTGGAAAGAGTTCCAGCTATACAAACTGCAGCTTATGAATTGGTAGAACCAAAGAATTCAATAGCAACCAACGAACCTCAGCCTCTCCGCCGATCTAGTAGGGTTCCTCACCCACCTGAGAGATACTTCGGTTTCTCTATGACAGTGGGAGCGAGGATTGCATCATGGGATGATGACCTAACTAGTTTCGAGCTGGCCATCAGGAGTATGACTCTGTAAGAATGGCTGGATGCTTATCGATCCGAGATGGAATCCTTATACACCAACAAAGTATGGACTTTGGTTGCTTTATCTGAAGGGTTAAATTCCCATCAGGAGCAAGTATATCTTGAGAAGATTACTTGGTGTACATGGAAAAGTTGAGACTTTCAAAGCTAGACTTGTTAAAGAATTGCATCATTGACCAGGTATGGATTATGACGAAACCTTTTCTAAGAAGCTATGCTTAAGTCCATCCAGATCCTACTTGCCACAGATACATACCATGACTACGATATCTGGCGGTTGGGTGTCTTGACAGCTTTTATAAAATGGTGATTTGGAAGAAAGCGTCTATAAGTATACAGCCAGAGAGCTTCGTAGACAGTGGGAGCAGCGGAAACGTATGCAAGATGTTTTATGTGATAAAGCAGGCATCGCGGAGATGGAACATCTGTTTTGATGTGGTAGTCAAAGAGTTTGACTTCATCAAAATGGTAGATGAACCTTGTATATACAAAAAGGTAGTAGGAAGTATGGGGGTGATCCTCGTAGAGTACGTGGATGACATACTCTTGATAGGGAAGGAGTTTCCTATGCTATGCTCGCTCAATCTCCACTTATCATAAGGATTCTCCATATAGGATCAAAGTGATACCTACTAAATCCTGAGTTTTGGATCTATGAGATAAATCTAATTGGATGTTAGGATACTCACTAGTTGTAGTGAGTTGGTATCAATCGATCCTGGGGAGAATCACTGGAAAGGTTCCAGGGTGATAAGGACGACTGAATGTCAGTCGCAGGCATTATCTCTACCCTCAGTAAAGGGATGGTATGTTGGAAGACTTCCAAGCTAGATACCGTGGCATACTAGACGATAAAGGCTGGATACATCGCTACTTAAGATGCTACCAAAGAGGCAGTTTGGGTGTATATTAGTTCAAGAGATGAACTTCGCTCCTCCCATTGTGTGACAATGGAGTTGTGGCTTATGCCTAGGAACGCCCGTCCCATCAGTGATCCAGACATATTCTTAGGCAGTATCACCTGATCGTGGAGATGGTTGATCTCCAGGGGATCAAGGTTATGAGAGTAGACTCAGAGGACAACACGGTGAATCCACTCACGAAAGGGCTTTTCCAAGAGAGAGACTTTTATGGGATGGTTAAGTATGAAATACTACAACCACTGCTATCAGATGGCCCTAGTGCAAGTGGAAGATTGTTAGTTATATGTATGCCCTAGAGGCCATTACTATACATAGGATGTATATTGTAGTGGATGCTTGGACATATATAGGGATGACTTTCTTGCTCGATATGATAGTATGCTATCTGGTTACTCTTTACCTTAACGTGTACACTGATTGTCTCTCTGTTACATATTGGTAAAGCCCTTAGGATGTGTACTTGACTACCTGGACTATGATGCGGATCATACTAGTGGGGACATGGTAGTCTATAAGTACATCCTTCAAAGTCCCTAGTCGTGGGTGTATCGAGACGGGGCATCGATATACCAGAGTAGACTAGCGTGTAGCTTCTCGACCCATATAGATGGGTGATGGATGACCCCATATCCATTGGTGTTTGACATCAGAGATGATATACGGGTGCTCAGTGGAGACTGGGTACACTGGACGGACTCGCCGAGAACTCCCAGATGATATTATACCTTACGTCAGATGGCAGTTCTCTGGTGACACTGGTACAGGTTAGTCTGTAGACCCGAGATCGTCATAGAGTCTTGTGTGATTCCCACTGTGCTTTGATTTCCATCATACCACGTCCAAGAGGGCGTGCAAAAAGGTGGCTATTGGGTACAGTCCCGAATCACATGGAGGCAATGAGCGATATGAGGGGTTTCGTCTCTCCCGGTATAGGGAGTTGATGTTGCGCAGTGTTCGATTGGCGATAACAGGAAGTCCTTGGCCAAGGCTGCTTTAGGGATTTACTGGTAAGTGTTACCAGTAGTTTCTCGACCCGTTATGAGCCTCATATCGACACGACTTATCGAGTTATTGGGGTCTGACGTTTACCACCCCTAAACGAGATATGCGACATATCAGACGAACAGACCGGACTGTACGGTAGTGTTACTCGTTGGATTCACAGGAGTGTGAGCGGGCTTGCTCGTTGATCTTCTGATCGCTCAATACCCAGGTGGCCGTTACGTTTAGCAGACCGCTTGCGGCTTGTTGGTGTTTGATATGATCATCACTGCTGCCGGCGTATTGACGAGTCTTTAGATTCCTACACAGGGGTTTCCTGGCTCAAGCGAAACGAAATAGGAACCCATATGAGATATGTGTGGGACCGAGAATAATACCAGTATATGATACTGTATTCTATTCTCGCGATTTGTGACATTGATCGGTTATATGCGATATAGCCGGGTTATCAGATCAAGTGTTGATTCGATAAGTTGTTACTATTGATATTAGTCGGTTATATGCGATATGACCGGATCATTAAATCAAGTGTTGATTTAATGATTTAATGTATAATTATATATTTGATATATTACTTTACATTAACTAGTATTGGTTCACTTAAGATTGATTTTCTCACTTGAATGTGTACATTGTTTATATGTGATATATGGAAGTGTACATGTTTGTATCATGCTTGATGATACAAACAAGTTAAGTGTATGAGACTTGAACCAAATCAAGGTTAGATTAGGGTTTACTATTTTCTTAAGCATATAACAAAAGAGTGTGACTTTGGTCAAAGTTATCAAGCTTCATGAAGCTTGATAAACATTGACAAAGTCAACTCTTTTGTCATATGTTTAAAGATATTAGTTAACCTAACCTTTAACCTAATTGTTTGGTTAAATCTCTACATGAGTTAAGCATGAGGGCTTAACTCAACCATGGTGCCATTATTCATTTGGATAAGTTTCATTTGGATAATAATTCATATGATTCTTTCTTCTTCTTCATCTTCATCAAGCTCACAAAAGCTTGAGAGCTCCAATTGTGCCATGGTAAAAAGAGTGAGAAATCCAATTTTAAAGTGAACCCACTTCCTATTTCTTCATCCTCTACCACTTGCCATGTAGTATAGGGTGTTCTCTTCACAAAATTTTCGACCGAGTGAAGGAATAGCTTGAGTTTGATTCTCCCCGACGTAGATCATCTTCGGCCTCGAAGTCAATTACCTAGCCCGATCATTTCTCTGACGAAACCATCGCTAGAGTCCGGGACCCGATGATCGCAGCAGAGGAACGTCAACACGGAGCTAAAGAAGTGGTGGACCGGATCTACAAAGGTTGTAATCCCTTTCACTTATTAGCAAAGTTGTTTGCTTGCTTGTAGTTTCGCCTTTACTTCTAGTTAACGATCTATATTAGGGTTTCTCGGCATCGTAAAATTTAAATTTGGTATGGTTGATGCCTTGTGGACCCTCTTGGGTGTGCCTAGTAACCCTACAGGGTATTCTAGTAATTTATTACAAGATTACTTTTAGAAGATTACAACTCATCATGGTTTAGAACTTTTTGGATTTAAAGGTTGTTTAGGTGGAGGATGAGGTGTTTATTGCATTTTAGTGGCATGGCTAATTAGTGACCCATGGTTACTATTCTAGCATTCTTAGGGTTTTTGTTTGTTATGAGATTATATTGACTTGTGATATTTTTTGTTGACTAAGATATTTTGGAGACATGGACATTTATGTGATGGCTCCATTATTTTTTATCACACTCACACAACAAACAAAAAAAGACAAGCCATTATTCATTTATTTTTCTTTCTCTTGAGTTGCTCTCAACACTCTCATGGCATCTTCTTCTTCCTCTAGCTCCACCCAAACTCTCTCATGAGTTGAGAATCCTTGGGTGTCTTGAGATAAATTAATTCATCATCACTCTCTAATTCATCTACGGTATCTAGAGCAGCAATCTAGGTGCCTTAGTTGCCTCAGATATTAGGTTGGAGCTCATTGCATAGACTCTTGGGTGGATCATCTTCGATGGAGGGAGACCGGAGATCAAGCTTGATCAAGGAGGGCTCTAGGAGCTTGGAAAGATAGTTCAAGACCGAAGGACACGGATCATTCGTTATAACCATTCTAACTCCTTTGCATGTTTTGTTATCTAGGGCTTATGGGTCGATCCGCGTTATCGGATTGTTCTAGCGCCAATTTTTGAAAATTTTTGTTCCGCAATGGCCACGGTTTGATGGCCGGGGTGCTTGCATAACCCAACAGAAAGTGTGCTAGGTTTTTCTTTTTTTCTCTTTTCTTCTTCTCTTTAATAACTAGTTTGCACGGGATGATCAAAGTTAGGTTTGGGGGTATTTAATTAATTTGAGATATTGCACCTATGAATGATTATTTTCCCAACTATTGCAGAGTTCTAAAAGGTGTTTATTGTAATTATAGAATATATGAGAGTTTATGCGTAAAAGGTTTATTATCATATGTTTCTACATTATAATTAACATAATGAATGAAAATACATGCATATAATATTTATATAAAATATTAATAATTAAAATATGCACATCATATCAAATAATTCTAATCAATATTCTTAAAATATTGTATCATACAAATGGTTAGGATAATATCTCAAAATAATCACAAATATTACTAACACTATGACTTGAGATATTGTGCATATATTAGCTCAGATCTGAAGGTCAAAAGATCAGAGATGTCGGAATCAAATCTGCCGAAATATTGAGGGAAAATATAAGATCTAGCAACGGCAGAGACTCAGAGTAAGATTTCCAAAATTCAGATATTGAAGAGATCTACAAATGTCAACACCACAGACCTACAAATGTCAACACCAGAGACCACAGAAAATCCCATGTCCAGATCCCACTAAACCGCCGCGGTTAGGCAGCCAAATAGACATATACGCTGCGGATCTGCAGCAGATTTGTGGCCGTTGGATGATATATTTGGTGGCTTGGATCGTGACTGCATATCTTAACCTAAGGAATCTAGGGTTTCTAGTTTCTGTGATTATAAATAGGACCGAGATCTTCACATGATAAATAATCAAACCGAAGAGATCAAGAGGTCCAAGACGATCCACGCATCCAAGTTGATCATCAGCTGTTCATCTATTTCCGACAAGATAGAAATCGAGAGAAAAAACTAGGGTTCTTGTACTCTACTTTAAAAGGATTTATATATGATATAGTTGATTAATAATGGTTGAGTTTTTATTAGTCTTTTCGCAATTAATTTCTGCACTTGCTTTCTGCACTTAATTTCTGCATCTTACATTATGATCTTATTCTTCATCCATTCTTCTCCAACCATGCGTGAGTAATTCCTAGCTTGCTAAAGGTCGTAGGCTAGGGTAGATCAATGAATGATAAAATCATTTAACTCCTTTTATACATTTTAAAGTCTATAAATATTAGCAAAATAAATGTTAACATCCTTATCGGTCGCGCTACCAATTTATTGCTAGTCACAACCACGATTTGAGATCTGTTTAACACTTGTTTTGTTAGGGGCTAGACATGAATAGAGATCAATTTAAAGACAAGGGTCAGGAGTAGGAAAACCCTAGTTTCTTCCAAAAGAACCCTAATCCACATTCATCATTATCGATCTAGTTTTAAACTATTAAAATATAAAATGAGGCATTTTAAATTTGTCATCCGTTACTACTAAGTCATATGAACCCTACAAGGCTCTTCTTTATAAAATCTACATCCGTATTAAAATAGATCTACAACCAATCAACACATCTTTCAATCAACTCGTCTAAACTAAGAAAAAGGTTTACGTTTCCCTATGGACGACACGTACCCATCGCGGGTAGCTACTAGCGACACCGTCCTAATTGCGGTTACTTTATTTTCAACAATCTTTAAAACAGATCAATCACATACCTATCGTCAGATAGCAGTTCTCTGGTGATACTTATACAGGTTAGTCTGTAGACCCGAGATCGTCAAAGTATCTTGTGTGGTTCCCACTGTGCTTTGATTTCCTCCATACCACAGCTCAAATGAGTCATGCAAACAGGTGGTTTTTTGGTACAATCCCGAATCATATAGAAGCAGTGAGCGATAGGAGGGGTTTCGTCACTCCCTGTATTGGGAGTTGATGTTGCGCTGTGCTCGATTGGCTATAACAGCAAGTCCCTAGCCAGGGCTGATGAGATTTACTGATAAGTGTTATCAGT
Organism: Agapanthus africanus; assembly: GCA_030015575.1. Lineage (NCBI taxonomy): Eukaryota > Viridiplantae > Streptophyta > Magnoliopsida > Asparagales > Amaryllidaceae > Agapanthus > Agapanthus africanus. The sequence continues at coordinate 285,496,941 of JASDDO010000004.1, forward strand.
AGTTTCTCGAAAGGTTATAGGATACACATCGGCATGACTTTTCGAGTTATTGGGTTCTGACGATTCTACCTCCCAGACTCGATATGCGACATATCAGATGAAGAGACCGAACTGTACGGTATGTGTTGCTTATAAGCTCTATGGGAGTTTGGACAAATTTGCTTGTTGATTTTCTATTCGTTCAATACCTGGATAGCCGTTACGTTCAGCTAGTACCGCTGACGTCTTGTAGGTCTTTGATATGATCATTGCCTACTGCTAGCGTATTGGTGAGTTTTTAGAGTCCCACATAGGGGTTTCCTAGCTCAAGCGAAACGAAGTAGGGCATGTATGGAGATATATGCGGGAGCTTGATTAAATACGAGTATATGATGCAGTATTCTATCTAGCGTTATATGATATCAGCCTGGTTATATTTGATATAACCGGATTATTGAATCAAGTGTTGATTGAATGATTTGATATATATATATATAATTATAATATAACCAGATTATTGAATCAAGTGTTAATTTAATAATTTGATATGTGTGTGTGTGTGTCACTACTACAATGAGGGGTTGCCCTTACAGATATAGGAATTTGTAGGGGCAACTTTTTATTGCCCCTACGGATTAATCCGTAGGGCCATCGGTTTGCCCCTACGGTGCCTACCGTAAGGACATAAATAAATTTAAAAAATATTAAAATGTAATCTTTTATTTGGCCCTACAGTGCCGCAAAAGAAATCCCTATGGATTAATCCGTAGGGGCAACAAAGGATTATTTATAAGAAAAAATAAACCTGAGTTATTTCCCACCGTCACCAAAATTTCCCACCAATTTCACTATCGAGCACCCGCGCATCGTCGCCACCACTCCCATCGTCATCGAGTTCCTCGTTGCCACCACACTCGCTGTCGTCGACTTCCTCATTGCCACCACACTCTCGTCGTCGCCACCACACTCTCGCCGCGAGCACCTCTTCGAGCTCCATCCCCGGCCTCCTCCACCTCGTCGAGCTTTTTGCCGCCGGGCGGTGACTACTGAAGTGAGTTAATTTCGATTTTAATTTATAATCATGATGTTTTTTGTGTTATTGTTATTGATTATAGGTTAGGGTTAGGGTTATAGCTAGGGCCGGATTAATTGGGGGTTAATTTGGGTTAAGGTTAAGGTTAGGATTAATTAGGTAGGGTTAGGGTTCGGTTGATGTTTAAGGGTAGGGTTAGGGCTAAGGTTAGTTTAGATTAATTAGGTAAAATAGGGTTGGTGATGATTAGGGTTAGGGTTAGGGTTAATTAGATTAATTAGGGTTAATTTTGGTTTGGGCAAGGGTTAATTTGGGTTAGGTTTTGGTGATGATTAGGGTTAGATTAATTTGAGTTAGGGTTTAGGCTAGGGTTAATTTGGGTTAATTAGGTAAAATAGATTGTATTTGTGTTAGGGTATTGATTAGGGTTAATTTGGTTTAATTAGCTTAATTTTGGGTTAATTAGGGATAATTTGAGTTAGGGTGATAATTAGAATTAATTTGGTTAATTAGGTTAATTTGGTTTAATTAGTTTAATTTTGGTTTAATTAGGGATAATTTGAGTTAGGGTTAATTTGGGTTGATTAGGGTTATAGTTTAGGGTGCACTAGTTCCTTCAGTAGGATACCCGATGATAACGTAAACGCACAACTTTACCGTAAACGTAAGAAAACTTTACCCTAAACTAAAAACTTCGAACCCTTAAAAACGAAACGTAAACGTAAAACCTATTCAAGTTAAATGTTCAAGTTAAAATCAATATATGATACTCCATGATAATATGAAACTTTCGTATTCTTGTCGATACTCATATGTGAAAATCAAAGCCCGACTTAGTCCCCGTCTATCGGTTAACATACGTTCGATATTCGTCGTAACATAGAACTATATGAAGGTTGTTAAATATCGGACGGTATAGTTCGGTACGAACAACCGTCATGTAGTTTATGTGACGAGAAGATTCAATCGTATGATAATAGATAGATTTGTCCAGTGTGGACAAGTTAGGAATGTATAAAGCAAACACCTATATTCACTTGTGTTTTCATTCGTATCGAGTTATTTCGTCGGTACTTTCCGCTGGTTCTCCGTGTATAAAGATAAATTAGATGTTCATTTCAACGTTATTTCACAGCATTAAAATAATTATCTATTCTATTACAGTGTACTCGGAGAATAGCAGGGAGGTGCTGCCGAAATTTACTCGAAACGGATGAAAGCACAAGCGAATGGGTATCTACTCTATACATTCTTAATGAGATAGAAACCTTACCCCTAATAGCCGAAACACACACATACAACATGAATATACAACAAACGCATACACAAAGCACGTGCACACTAACAACCCTTCATCTAAGCGAAATCATAAATTGAAACACACATACACAGAATACAACTCATACTTGGGTATCTTCAAATCTAATTTTGTTAATCGATAATTTATTCTTTTCAACGACAAACTTGCCTCTATGGATTTTCTTATTTGTCAGTAACCATCTCGTTCTTAGATTTCTCAATATAGTCACCATAACCTACAATTTATATGTCATACAGTCTAACATGGCTCATGAGTACATTAGAGTTAAGGACTGGATGTACGTGGATTGGCAACAATGGATGCACTCTAAGTTTATCGTAGGAGTTGCTGCTTTCATTAAATTTGCACACGTACATAATAAGATCGTGTTAGAAAAGATTCTCTGTCCGTGCGATAGATGTGGGAATAAGTTATGGCAGAAGGTAGAAATCATAGAACTTCATTTCGTTAAACATGGTTTTACTAGACTATATACAACTTGGCTATATCATGGGGAAGGACAAGAAGAAGACGGTAATGCGGCAGAAGAAGAAGACAATAATATGGCAGAAGAAGAAGAAGATGATAACTTCTTTCTAGGAGAAGAAATGGAAGATATGGTAGAGGCTACCCTCGGTGATAGTATTCCTACCAAAAATGACATTCCTTCTGTTCAAGCACCGCGTGTAGATAAGTATGAAAAGTTCATGAATGATTCTAGAAGACCAATTTATGAGAATGCAAAGTATTCTACCCTATTATGGTTCATCCAACTTTTCTAGATTAAGTGTCTAAATGGATGGAGCAACAAGTCATTCACGATACTTTTGAAGTTCCTGAAAGATTCTATGCCCCCGAGAAATAACGTGCCCGACAGCTGATACGAAACCCAGATGATGATGTCTGATTAAGGTCTGAAGTGTGAAAAGATTCATGCATGTCCAAAGATTGCGTGTTGTGCCGGAAAGAAAATTCAGATTTGAAAGAGTGTTCAACATGCGGAGAGGCCAAGTATAAACCGAAAGAATCTAATAAGAAACCCGATATACCTGTCAAGATAGCACGATATTTTCCCATAACACAAAAACTGCAGAGGCTATTCAGGTGCAAGAAAACAGCCGAGACAATGATTTGGCATCACCGTGTTGCTTCAAGCGAAGATGGAAAATTGAGCCATCCAAGAGATTCACCGGTATGGAAGGATTTCGATAGGAGGCATGAAATATTCAGTAGTGATCCTCACAATATCAGGCTCGGACTCGCTAGTGATGGTTTCTGCCCATTCAACTATATGACTGGAAGTCACAGCGCATGGCCCGTTGTAATGATAGTTTATAATCTGTAACCTTGGTTGGTTATGGATCAACCCTATTTCATAATTCCTCTTTTTATTGACGGACCAAACTCACCGGAAAATAATATCGATGTCTATTTTCGACCTCTGATCGATAAGTTAAAATCTTTATTCATTGATGGTGTAGAGACTTACGATGCAAACACAGATACAATCTTCACAATGCGTGCGATTTTAATGTGGACAATTAATGACTTTCCTGCGTATGGAATGCTATCAGGTTGGTCTGTATAGGGTCATAAAGATTGCTCTTATTGCTATCAATATACAACATCGAAATGGTTGAATTTTAGCAGGATGGTTTGTTATTGCGGCCATCGGCGTTTCCTGCCACTAGACCATTCCTATAGGTTAGACGCTGCTCGCTTTAATGGTCATCAGGAGCTTCTTGGGCCTCCAACCTCATTGTCCGGAGAGGACGTGACTGTTCAGTGGGATGGTTACAATAATATGACCTTCGGGATAGATCTGACAAAACAGGTCAAACCACCCTACTGGAACAAATTAAGCATTTTCTATGAGCTTCCGTACCGGTCAACAAATTTAGTGCGTCATTGTCTTAACGTCATGCATATAGAAAAGAGAGTATCCAAGTACGTACTCAACTTGCTTCTTTGTAAAGACGAAAAATCGAAAAACAACCTCTGTGTTCGGATAGATCTTCAGGACTGAGAAATTAGAAGTGAAATGCATTCTAAACCGATAGGGGGTAAACCAGACAAGTTTGTACTTCCCAATTCCGTGTATCATATGTCACAACCGGAGAAGAAAAGGTTTCTACATGTGCTGCATAATTTGAAATTTCCCACTGGTTTCTCAGGATCATTTAGTAAGAAGATAAAAATTGTGAAATGCAAGATCAATGGGCTGAAAAGACATGATCACCATATTATTATGGAGCACCTTCTCCCATTAGCCCTCAGGACTTCCGTTTCCAAATCGGTTGTTATAGTAATCAATGAATTTTGTTGATTTTTTATAGAATTGTGCGCTAAAATCTTGGATCTTGTGACCCTGGAGAATCTACAAAATTCTATTTCATTGATACTTTGTAAGGTTGAGCGTATTTTCCCACCGTCATTTTTCGATATCATAATACATCTAACGGTTCATCTTGAAAAATATTAAAATATCGATTTTTCGAAGTTTTAAAGATAAAAATTTAAAAATACCATGAAATCCCACCTAACTAGCAATGTAATCCAAAACTATATGATAAATGTTTGAATTAAGAGGATTTAGAGTTGGATTTTAGACAATTCATGAGATATAAAACTTTCAAAATGACGAGCTTTGAAAATAAAGCTTCAAAGCAAACCCCTAGTTTTTCTTACATCAAATCCAAACCAAACACTTTCAGATTGCATTGCCGATTCAATTGGGTTTCATTGCTTTTTGGAAGCTCATTAGGTGTTATCTTGAAAACTTGACAAGTCAACGGCGTTAATAAAATTTATCCTTGGTTATTTATAGCTTTATATCATGTCCCCATTAATACTAGGGGAGTAAATTATAGTCGTATATCATGTCCATGTTCCGGAAATTCAGGACAGGATTAGTCTAATTATTAATAATTACTCTTAGCTGTTCTTGTTAAATATCATGTCCATATACACAAATAGCAAGCCACTGTACCTTGCTTTTCTCATGCATATTAAAAATTGGACTGCATGGCTTTCAACTTTTAGCCTCGTTAATGGATTTTCCATGATTTCAATGCATATTATGCCAAAACAGGAGCAACATGGGTTTGGTTGCATGAGTGCTCGGTTTTTGGAGCATGAAGGTAGTGAATATTGCTTCCAATTGAAAAAGAAGGCCTCACGCTATATTTTAGCTTTAATTTGAAGGTGAATTTAGACATGGGAGTGAAAAATAGAAAAGTGATAATGTTCACTACTACAACGAGGGGTTGTCCTTACGGATATAGAAATTCGTAGGGGCAACTTTTTATTGTCCGCAGGGCAATCGGTTTGTCTCTACGGTGCTCACCACAGGGACATAAATAAATTAAAAAATATTAAAATGTACTCTTTATTTGGCCCTACGATGCTCACCATAGAGACACAAATAAATTTAAAAATATTAAAATGTAATCTTTGAAAGTAAACTAATGTGTACGTTTCTTGATCCTGTTTGAGGCGATAGTTGATCCCATAACCATTGGTGTTTGATATCAAAGATTGTACACAAGTGCTCATTGGAGAATGAGTACACCGAACATGACTCGCCGAGAACTCTTAGAAAGTACCAAACCTATCGTCAGATAGCAGTTCTCTGATGACACTTATACAGGTTAGTCTGTAAACCCGAGATCGTCATAGTGTATTGTGTGGTTCCCAATGTGCTTTGATTTCCTCCCTATCACAACTCAAATAAGTCGTGCAAATAAGTGGTTTTTGGGTACAGTCCCGAGTCATATGGAGGAAGTGAGCGATAGGAGGGGTTTCGTCTCTCCTGGTTTTGGGAGTTGATGTTGCGCTATACTTGATTGGCTATAACAGCAAATCTCTAGTCAGGGCTGATAAGATTTACTGATAAGTGTTATCAGTAGTTTCTCGAAAAATTATAGGCCACACATTGGCATGACTTATCGAGTTATTGGGGTATGACGATTCCACCCTCCAGACTCGATATGCGACATATCATACGAAAAGATCGGACTGTACGGTAAGTGTAGCTTATAGGCTCTTCGAAAGTTTGGACAAGTTTGCTTGTTGATCTTCTATTCGTTCAATACCTGAGTAGCCGTTACGTCTAGCTCGTACCGCTGACGGCTTGTAAGTCTTTGGTGTGATCATTACCTACTGCTAGTGTATTGGCGAGTCTTTAGAGTCCCACATAGAGATTTCCTAACTTAAGCGAAACGAAGTAGGACACGTATGGAGATATGTACGGGAGCTTGATTAAATACGAGTATATGATACCGTATTCTATTCTAGCGTTATATGATATCAACCGGGTTATATTTGATATAACCGGATTATTGAATCAAGTGTTGATTCAATGATTTGATATATATATATATATATATATATATATATATATGTATGTATGTATGTATGTATGTATGTATGTATTTGATGTTAGCTGGGTTATATATGATATAACCGGATTATTGAATCAAGTGTTGATTTAATAATTTGATATATGTATGTATGTGTGTGTATTAACTAATATTAAATATTAGCCGGTTATATATGATATAACCGGATTATTGAATCAAGTGTTGATTTAATGATTTGATACATATATATATATATATATATATATATATATATTAACTAATATTAAGCTCACTTAAGATTTTCTTTTCATATATATTAACTACTATTAAGCTCACTAAAGATTTTCTTTTCATTATATATTTATATATCTGATATAAGATTTTCTTTTCATTATATATTTATATATATTTGATATATATATATATATATATATATATATATATATATATATATATATTGTATCCTGGTTGATGATATATAGAACAAGGATGTGTGAGAATCACATTTGAGTAAGGATAACGATAAACATTTATGAATTAAAAGAAAAGAAGAATGGGTCATACCTTTGGGTGCTTGGAGAAGTATTGAGAAGCCATAACTCATTTTCAATTCTTATTTTATTCATAAATATTTGTCATTCTTATCATCTCATCTTATCTCATGGTTCACACTCTCAAGTCTAAGTTCATCTTCATCATCTCCTCTTTAGTATTTTCTAGGTTGAGAAAAAGAAAAAGAAAGCAAGATTTTTTGTGAGCAAAATTCCTACTTCATCAACCTACACTACTCTAGAAAATTAGTATAAATTGTTCTCTTCACTAATATCTTGATTAGTGAAGCGTGAGCTTGAGTGTGAGTTGTCTCAAGATGGATCATCTTTGACGACGATGATTTCGAGTAAGCTCGTTCCATTCTTCAAGTGGAGTCAAAAAAGAGTTCTAAGGCTGCTATTCGGAGCATTTGAAGTGAAGAACTAAACTACAAAGGTTGTAGTTTCTCTTCACTTAGTTTAGAACTTGCTTATTTGCAAACTTTGAAACCCTAATTTTCTAGTTCGATTCTTGTTTAGTATACTTAGCCCTTTAGATTTTTTAAAATTGCATAGTTGATACTCATAGAACCCTAGCAGAGGTACTAAGACATACTTTCACGGACCTCGATCTCCCGGCAATTTACAATCTCCCTGATACCGCCTCAAGATGTTTCTGGACTTATGATGGGGTCGTGGTTCTTTTGCTAAATCCATAGCCCCATTGTTATTGCAATACAAAATTATTGGATTAACAATGGACGGAACCACCTCAAGTTCAGTAATGAACTTCTTCATCCAAACCGCTTCTTTTGCGACATTGTTGGCAGTAATGTATTTAGCCTTCATCGTCAAGTCTGCGACGATGTCTTATTTAGAGCTCTTCCAACAAACCGCCCCTCCGTTGAGGGTATCCATTGAGGGTAAACACAAAACCCGAGACAGACTTGCTGTCATCCTTGTCACTTTAGAAGCTTGAGTCGGAAAAGAACTCAACATGGAGGTCTCCATTACCGTAAACCAAGAACATTTTCTTGGTCCTTCTCAGATACTTGAGAATGTTCTTTACAGCTGTCCAATGATTTTCACCTGGGTTCGACTGATACCGGCTCACCATGTTAAGCGCGCATACTACATCTGGTCTGGTATATAGTATCACATATATTATAGATCTTACCACCAAAGCATACGGTATAATACTCATGCGAGCCCTTTCTTCATTAGTCTTGGGAGACATCTATTTGGAGAGGGTGATTCCGTGCAGAGCGGGTATATTACCGCGCTTGGAATGTTCCATACCAAATCTCTTCAGTATGTTCTCTATATACCTGGACTCTGAAAATCTTAACAATATCTTGGATCTATCTCTATAGATCTTAATCCTCAGAATGTAGGAGGCATTACCCAGGTCTTTCATCGAGAACTTTTGTGAAAAGAACAATTTGACTGATTGAAGCATAGAAATGTCATTTCTTATCAAGAGAATGCCGTCCACGTACAAGACTAGGAATACGACAATTCTTCCTACAATCAAATACGAAGCTCATCCTCATTTTTGATGAAGTCAAATTTCTTGATTGTCTCATCAAAACAGATGTTCTAGCTCCGCGATGCCTGCTTTTATCCATAAATAGATTTAAGCAACTTGCACACCTTCCCGCTGCTCCTACTGTCTACGAATCTCTCCGGCTGATCCATATAAACACACTCTTCTAAACTACCATTTAGAAAAGCCGTTTTTACGTACATCTGCCAGATATCATAGTCATGGAAGGCAGCAATGGCAAGTAGGATCCGAATGGATTTTAGCATAGCCACTGGAGAAAAGTTTCATCATAGTCTACTCCTGATCTTTGATGAAAATCTTTTGCAACAAGTCTAGCCTTATAGGTTTCTATCTGTCCTTCTACACCAATCTTCTTTTCGAAGATCCACTAGCATCAAACGGGTTTTTCCCTAGTAGGAGCAATATCCAAAGTCCAAACTTTGTTGGTGTACATGAACTCTATTTCGGATCGCATAGCATCCAGCCATTTTACAGAGTCCTTACTGCTAATGGCCTGCTCGAAACTAGTAGGATTATCTTCTTCTAAGATGCAATCCTCTCAATTCCCGTCTATAAGAAAACCGTAGTATCTCTCGGGTGAACGAGAAATCATACTAGATCTGCGGAGAGGCTGAGGTTCGTCCGGAATTATTGAATTCTTCGGTTCCACCAATTCCTCAATTTCAGTTTGTTGTTCCGATATTTCATCCAGTTCTACCGTGCTCCTACTAATTTCTTTTGCAATAAATTCCTTCTCTGAAATGACGGCGTGACGAGCAACAAACACCTTATCTTCCTTGGTGTGGTGGAACAGATATCCTTATGAATGTCTAGGATATCCCATAAACTTACACAAAACTGACTGTGCCTCGAGCTTGTCCGGGTTTTGCTTCTTTACGTAAGCAGGACATCCCCATATCTTAATAAAATTAAGGTATGGTCACTTTCCCTCCCACATTTCATGTAGAGTAGTAGGCACAGATTTGGTAGAAGCCCTATTCAATACATATGCAGCTGATTCAAGTGCATATCCCCAAAATGAAAGAGGCAGCTCAGCATTGCTCATCGGAGCGAACCTATCCAACAGGGTGTGATTTCTCTGCTCCGATACACCATTGTGCTGTGGTGTATAAGGAGGAGTAAGCTGAGAGAGAATTCCATTCACTTTTAAGTATTCGAGAAATTTCGTACTTAAGTACTCCCATCCTCTATCTGATCGGAGGATCTTGATATTTTGCCGGTCTGGCTCTCTACTTCGTTTCTGTATTCATTGAATTTCTCAAAATCTTCAGATTTTCAAAAGTAACACATCCGAATCTAAAGAGATCGTCAGTGAATGTAATGAAGTACAAGAACACATCCCTTGCATGTATAGACATTGGACCACATACATCACTGTGTATGAGTCCTAAGAGCTCTGTTGCTCTTTCTCCATGTCCGGTGAACGGAGATTTGGTCATCATTCATTTGAGACATGACTGATAAGTTTCATAGGATGAAAATTCGAACAAGTTCAAATATCCATCCATATGCAATTTGGCTAGTCTTTTCTCATTGATATGACCAAGTCTACAATACCATAAATAGGATTCGTTCATATCTGAGCTTTTCCTCATGCGTGTGTTTTGTATATTGAAAACTGTGTTTTGATTAAGAACATAGATACCATTACACAGTGTACCTTCTGCAACCAATACCTGATTGAGGTAAATGTTCATGATATTTCTATTTAGAACAAAGTTATATCCATCTCTACCAAGTAAAGAAATTGATATGATATTGCAAAGCATGGAAGGTACATAGCAGTAGTTGTTCAAAATCATAGTATTGTCATTTGGCAATATCATGTGATATTCTCCAACGGCGGCAGTATCAACTTGTGTTTCGTTCTCTACCCTGAAGAATATATCACCCTTTCCTAGTCGTCTACTTTTCCTTAATCCCTGTAATAAATTATATATGTGGGATCCTGAACTGGTATCTAGTACCTAGGAAGTAGAGCAAACTGAGAATAGTTCTCAATAAACAACACACCCAAAAAAGATGCATTAAAATTCTTCTCCTTCATTTTGGTCATGTGGAGGTCCTTATTGTCCTCTTTCCCTTGTCCATACTCATGACAGTTGTCACAAGTTTGAGCCGAACCGACGTTCCCCAGCCCGGTGTAATAAGATGGTTTGGTCAAGTCAATCATTTTATTATCTTGATTAGGGCGTGACATGGTTGCTACCTGGAGAGAGAGAAAAGAAACACTCAGTATGCGCTCTTGCAAGATTAGATTGGTTATTAGTTTTTCTAATCAGGATGGCTCACACTGTTTTCTCGAATTCTCCTCCAAACTTTAAAAGGAGAACTAGTAAGGATCATTTACACCTCACAAGTTCACTAACCGTTCAGCCAGGTGGGGTTGAAACTCTGAGGGAAGTTCCCTGTGCTCTCGCACGGACCTAATTAGAATAAACATCGTATCCGCAGAGGTGTAGCCCCGTTAACACCTTTCTAGACACCTAATAGGTTAGCTAATTGTGAGGTGAAAAATATCTCCCAAGAGTAATCCTACTCATCAGTGGGATCGAGACCCAACTATCATCGCATGATAACCTAGATGGAATCCACTATAGTTACCACACTCCAGAAGGTATGCAACACTAGCAAGTTTCCTGTATATTTGAAACTCTCGATGTGGTTTTTACCCCTAACGACTTATAACCTTGACGCTTGCCAATAAGTCATAAGCCGCTAGTCAAGTTCAACCCGTCATTATCCTAGATTAACTCGAATCCACCCGTACAAACCCTTGATGCTTGCTAACAAAGCTGTATGACTGTCTCAATCAATCGCATATCCATGCAACAGATAAATATCACTCAGCTACTATTCATTATGTCTTGACGCTTGCCAACCAACATAGCACGAATACTAGGTACTACCCATCTGAAATGACGAAGGGCTACAGCTGGGTTTTTGACGAAAAACCCTTTAACGTAATGAACTTGATATCGTTGAAGAAACCGAGTAGTTTTGAAAATGAGTGGTTTAGGCTCCGCTTTTGAAAACTGACGTTTTTGAAGAAAACAGAGTAATCTATAGTAACATAAACTTTTTCTCAAGAGATCACTCCCAATGAAGGGATCTAGACTATTGCCCCCTCGAATGAGGTGCGAGATATTCATGACCGAATACCTCTATGCAAAGAAAAAGTATACGGCTATGGTTTTTCGAAAAGTGGTTCTGACAATATCTTATTAGGTCTATTTTCTTGCACTAATCAAAGTTAATGCGGTCCCATCAATTAATTCTTATCACACTAGAAAAGAAAAAAAATACAATGAACGTATATGCCATCCACATTCGCCACAGTGCCCCGTCATGCACCGTTAGGTTACTTAACTAATGGAAGAGTGGGGGTAGGGCTAGCACGGATGCAAAACATATACAATATCTACTAGTATGTGTATATATATGTATATAACCATTCGTCACAGGTATGATATAAGCAACATCACAAAAAAGTGATAAGAAAAATGGATAGCGGATAATCTAAGAGCGCCGGGTTTCATTTGAGCCGCAAATAAAACTTGACGTTCCCCGGTAATGTAGATAGCATGTGCAATGTAAAACCAAGACCCCTATGAGTGTGGCAAGTTACCTGCCAATCCCGGAAGTGAGGCAATCCCAATCAACGAAGTGAATGGGCCACCCAACACTTCACGGAATCCAGTAACTTGATCACCTTTCCGTGGGTCATCCTATACCCCCTACGAGTGCGGGGAATAGCCTGCCAATTCTAGAGTAAGGCATTTCTATCTCAACGCCATGATATGGAGGCCCATTGCCCTCTAGAACCCGGCTACTCGAGCACTCCGCCGCGGGGTAATCCTAGTACAGAAAAGAAATATATATACAATGGTGATATCGACCTCAACCCGGCCGTGCCCCAATAAAAGAATATAAAAACTGGCAGAAATGGCAGTCCACATGTCAGACACTCGCCCCTCAATAAAGAATATACAAATGAATTCAAAACTTTACAACTGACATTGCTCGAAAGGCTATCCATCACGATAATCCATCCAAAACATCACAGAGATAAACATCGCAACAACCAGATGCGTGTAACCCCTTCTAATGACGTATAGCGATTAGAAAACGTTCACAACATATATACGCATCACATAACCAGGTAACGAAGGCTACAACAAAAGAATTCTGCGCACAAATAGCAAACAAAGCATGTTTTCCCAAACCCGGAAAAAACAATTCACTAAATCCCAAAATTTCATCATTTAAAGCCAATCCGGAAGTCGAAACGAACTCGAAACTCACCCGAACCTTCATGATAGCGAAGCACCCAAAATTAACTTTCGCCTGGAAGGATAGAAGGGTACCCACCCCTGGGGGCCACCTTGTGGTGGCCTATAATGGGGGCAGACCCGAGACTACCATTTTGGGGTGGGCCCGGCCTCCGTCCCCCCGGGGAGACCCCCAGGGTACCTACGAAACTCCCCGTGGCTTCTCGATCCAAAACGTGAGCCCGCAGGGAGTGCAAACATCTAAAAACTTGAATTTTTAAGACTGTTTTCGTCGGCAGTTTTTGCACGACGAAAACGGCATAATTAAAGCGTCGTAACAAGCTAGTTGAGGATTATGGAGTACCTCCGATACAATGTTTCTTAGTTGTGCTCACTCTACAATGGAAGTAGAGAGGCAGAATGCACAAAAATTAAATTTTGAGCAAGAATAACCAACTAAATCCCAAGTGATCAAACCACAACCCTAAACTAGCAACTACTAGGAGTTAATTTATTATGAAGAGGGGTAATACCGAAACGATTCATGTCCTTCGGGTTTTCAAAACTCCTTTCTCTTGTGCTCCTAGGGATCCTTGATCAACCTTGCTTGATGGCCTTCTTGATCCTAAATGATCCACCCAAAAGAATATGGCTCAAGCTTGCACCTCAAAAAGAAGCAACTAAACAAACTAGTTTGCTAATCTAATTTGCTTAAATGATGTAAAAATATTTAGTAGTGTTTTTTTTATCTCTAAACCACATGTTTCTTAACACATGAGAAGGTTCGGGTTTGAGGAAGAAGATGAACTCAAGAGAGGAGAGAGAATGGCAAAGCTAGAATGATGGAAGAAAATTGGCTAAGGAAAATATCAAGCATTTTTTCAATAAAGAATATCAACCATGCTTGAATAGTTTTCCCAAATGAATAAATAAAACAAATAGGCATACTTCTCACCATGCTTGAAGCAACCTCACCCCTCCACCTCATTTTCTATTTCTAATAAATAGAAAAATACATAATGAGGTGGTATCTTCTAGAAGGTATTTTGAATAAATACAAAGTACTTTCTACCGTATATACATACCCGTATTCGTAAAAAAATAAGATACCCTAGAGATAGAATAATACTACTAATATAATACTAGTATTAAATCAATATCTGATTTAACAAACCGGCTTAATCCTAAGCCCGTTAGTATTATAATCCGTCCGATTAAATTTTGCGCAACTAGTACACGTAAATAATCGGAACCCTGCACGTCTAATCATACAGCCTCTATATTGTTTTGCCTGAACCAGGAAAACCCTCTGTGTGGGACTCTAAAGACTTGACAGTATGCTGGCAGTGGGTTTAACCACAAGCATGTCAACGTCACTAGTTGTACACAACGGCTACCCAGGTACCTGTCGAAAAGAAGGCAGACAAGCAAGCTTATCGGATACCTACCGAGCCTATTCATGACAATCTCCATTCAGTCCGATCTCTTCGTCTAAGAGTATCGCATACCGGGTCTAGGGGATGGTAAACATCAGACCTCTACTGACCCGATAAGTCGTGTCGATGTGGCTCAAGACCAATCTGAGAAACTACTGATCTAACCATCAGTAAATCTCAACTGTCTTGTCCAAGGTCTTATGGTTCTGGCCAACCGGACACAGTGCAATATTGACTCCTAATACCGGGAGATACAAATCCCTGACAATCACTCACTGCCTCCATGTTGCTTGGGACTGTACCCAACAAAAATATGTTTGCACGACTCAATAGAGCCGTGGTAGGGTATTAATCTAAGTATAGTGGGAACTCATACGAGACAAATGACGATCTCAGGTCTAGAGACTAGCATGTACTCATGTCACCGAGAACCGCTATCTGACAATAGGTATAATACCATCTAGAGGTTCTCGGCGAGTCCGTCCAGTGTACTCACTCCTAGTGAGCACCTATGTACAATCTTAGGTGATCACACCAATGGCCGTGGGACCAACCACTGCCCCTCGCCGGGGTCTAGAAACGTATACACAAGTCTACTCTAGAATATCGATACCCGATCTCGATACTCCTGTGACTTGGGACATTTAAGGATGTGCTTATGGACTCTCCAGCCCCATAAGTATGATCACCATCATAACGCTAGTAGTCAAGCAAAATCCTACGGGTTTTATCAACATGTATCATCCATATGTGATATCGAGTATAACATATACATATGTTAAGAGAAAGACAAACCAAAATAGTATAATATCGCAATGAGTCTTTATGAACATCTATAATCAATATAAAGCAGCAGGAAAAACAAATACATATGTTCAGATAAAGACAACTCAAATAGTATATTATACAACCGAGCAAGATTGTCATGTACATACGTATCCCTAGCATCTTATACAATACAGGCCTCTAGGGCATACATATCCAACAAGGAATGACCTCTTTAGAAAAAAATAGCATATACTAAAACCCATTGTTTTGAAAACTACTAGATTTTTAAAGCGGAGCTTAAACCACTCCTTTTCAAATCATAAGGTTTTGCAACGATACCAAGTTCATTACGTTAAAGGTTTTCTTCAAAACCAGTCATAGCCCTCCATCATTTTAGATAGGTAATGTTTCGTATTCGTGCTATATTTGTTGGCAAGTGTTAAGACATAGTATACGGTAGCTAAGTGATACTTATCTGCAACATATAGATGCAATTGTTAGGAACAGCCGCACTGCTTTGTTGGCAAGCATCAAGGGTATGTGCGGGTGGATTCGAATCAATCATGAAATGATGGGTAGAACTTGAATAGCGGTCAATGATTTGTTAGTAAGCGTTAAGGTCATAGGTCGTTTGGGGTAAAAACATTATCGGGAATTTCAAGTGTTGAAATTTGCAATGAGATTGCAAACCTTCTATATGATAGTTAGATCCCGATACCCACTATAAGTAAGAGTTACTCCCAGAAGAGTTTTCCACTTTACAGTTAGTTAACCCAGTAGGTGTCTAGAAAAGTGTTAACGAGGTTATGCCTCTGCGGAACGAGGTTATTTAATTAGTTCCATGCGAAAACAGAGGAAGACTCCCTCGGAGTACCATCACTGACCTAGCTGACCGGTTAGCGAACTTGTAGGGTGTAATTAATCCCGGCTAATTTTTCCTTTTACGGTTTGAAAGAAGATTTGATAAAAACGGTGAGAGTCATCCTGATTAGATAAGATAATAAACATTCTAATTTTGCAAGAGCGCACACTAATGTGTTTCTTATCTCTCTCTCACCAGGTAGTGACCATGTCATGCCTTAATAAAGATAATAATATGAATGTTTTGACTGAACCTGCTTATTATACTGGGCTGGGGAAAGTTGGTTGCACTCTAACTTGTGACAACAGTCATAAGTATGGGCAAGAGATAGGGGAATGCCAGGATTTCTACGCAACCCTAATGAAGAAGGGGAATTCTGATGCATCTTCTTCGGGTGTATTAATTATTGAGAACTGCTTCTCAGTAAGCTTTACGTCCTGGCTATTGGATATCGGATCAGGATCCCGCATTTGCAATATGTTATAAGGGTTAAAGAGAAGTAGAGTACTGGGAATGGGTGATATGTCTCTCAAAGTAGGGAACAGAGAAAATGTTGCTGCCGAAACTATCGGCGAATATCACCTTATATTGCCCAATACATTGATTTTGAACGACTGTTATTTTGCACCATCTATGATGTGCAATATCATATCCGTTTCTTTATTAGATAAAGAAGGATACAACTTTACATTAGATAAAAATATTATGAACATTTACCTAAATCAAGTGTTGATTGGGGTAGGTACATTAAGTAATGGTATTTATGTTCTTAATTATAATACAGCCTTCAGTATCCAGAATACACATAAAAGAAAGAATTCAGAAATGAACGAAACATTCTTATGGCATTGTAGACTAGGTCATATCAATGAGACCAGACTAACCAAATTACATAAGGATGAATATTTAAATCCGTTTGAATTTTCATCTTATGAGACTTGTCTGTCTTATCTCAAAGGAAAAATGACCAAAACTCCATTTACGGGACACGGAAAAAAGCTACTGAACTCTTGGGGCTGATACATAGTGATGTATGCAGTCCTATGTCTACACATGGAAGGAGTGGGTATTCCTACTTCATTATATTCACTGATGATCTCTATCAATTCAGATATGTGTTCCTGTTGAAACACAAGTCTGAAACGTTTGAGAAATTCAAAGAATATAACAGTGAAGTAGAGAACCAGACAGGAAGAAGTATCAAAATCCTTCGATTTGATCGAAAAGGCGAATACTTAAGTACAAAATTCCAGAGCTATCTAAAAGAGAATGAGATTCTCTCTCAGCTTACAACTCCGTATACACTACAACAAAATAATGTATCGGAGCTGAGGAATCACACTCTATTAGATATGGTGTGCTCTATGATGAGTAAAGCCGAGCTACCACTTTCATTTTGAGGATATGCAATAGAAACAGCAGCATATCTATTGAATATGGTTCCGACCAAATCCGTGCCTACCACTCTACATGAGATGTGGGAAAGGAAAAGACCATACCTTAATTTTATTAAGATATGGGGTTTTCCTGCTTATGTTAAGAGAAAAAATCCGGACAAACTTGAAACCCGGTCAGTTTTGTGTATGTTTGTGGGATATCCAAAACTTCGCAAGGATATCTCTTCTACTATATCGAGGAAAAAATGTGTTTGTTTCTCGACACGCCACCATTTTGGAAAAATAATTTCTTGCAAAAGAAATTAGTGGGAGCATGGTAAAACTAGAAGAGATTCCAGAAAGATAAACTGCAACTGGATTTAGTGGAACCTGATAATTCAATACTTCCTGACGAAGCTCAGCCACTCTGCAGATCTAGTTGGGTTCCTCACCCACTCAAGTGATACTACGGTTTTCTCATAGAAGGTGGTAGTGGAGATTGCATCATGGAAGATGTTGACCCAACTAGTTTCGAGCAGGCCATCACAAGTGGGGACTCTGTGAAATGGCTAGATGCTATGCGATCTGAGATGAAATCTATGTACACCAACAAAATATGGACATTAGAGGATGCTCCTGAAGGGGTAAAAGCCATTGGGAGTAAATGGATCTTCAAGAACAAGATCGGTGTAGATGAAAAGGTTGAGACCTTCAAAGCTGGATTAGTAGCAAAAGGTTTTCGACAAAGACCAGGTGTTGACTATGATAAGACATTTTCTCTTGTAGCTATGCTCAAGTCCATCCGGATCCGACTTGCCATTGCTGCCTGCCATGACTATGAAATCTGGCAGATAGATGTTAAGACCGCCATTCTAAATGGTGATTTAGAACAGAGCATGTATATGACATAGCCAGAGAGCTTCGTAGATAATGGAAGCAGCAGAAAAGTGTGCAAGCTGCTTAAATCAATTTACGGATTAAAGTAGGTGTCACGGAGCTGGAACATCTGTTTTGATAAAGCAGTCAAAGATCTTGACTTCATAAAAAACGTATATGAACTCTGTATATATAAAATGGTAGTAGAGAATAAGGTCATTTTCCTCGGATTGTATGTGGATGACATACTCTTGATAGAAAATGATGTTCCTATGCTACACTCGGTTAAACTCTTCCTTTCACAAAAGTTCTCCATGAGAGACCTGGATGATACTGTAGGGTGTTTTTCGTCACGCCATTGAGATGGGAATACACGCGCGCTTGTTAGGCGCATTACAGATTCCCCCTGCCTAGGGTAGGCGAGGGTTTATTGATTGTTGGGATCCGAATCTCCGGCAGCCGTGGACTAAGCTGCCGTTAATTACCTCTCGCCTTTGGAGTAGGGGAACCTCCGATTAACGGGTTAAACTGGTCATGCGAACTCAATATGCAGTGTTGTGATTTGAATGGGTTTTGGATATATCAGGAACCCCGCAGAGTTTTTATGGGGGTCCCGCTACCCGGATAGCAGGCTGCAGGTTAAGGAGGCTAGCAGCCCCCTTACGGGGTGCGGGGCAATGCCCCGTTAGAAATTTTTTTCTAACAGGGGCAGTGTCGTGGAGAGTGTGTGTGTGTGTGTGTGTGTGTGTGTGTGTGTGTGTGTGTGTCTATGTGTGTCTATATATAAAAAAAGGGAAAGGGCATCCAAAGGATGCATAGGAGAAAGCGCCAGCGCCACACGTGCGCGGCACGCGGACGCTCGAGCGCTCGGGCGCTGGCGCTATTGCCTTGGGCGCTAGCGCTTTGAGCGCTAGTGTCACACGTGCCAGGCACGTGGGCGCTCAGGCGCTAGCGCTTTGGGCGCTGGGGCCTTGGGCACCAGGGCGCTAGCGCCTCACGTGCTAGGCACGTGGGCGCTCGGCCGCTAGCGCTTTGGGCACCAGGGCGCTAGCGCCTCACGTGCTAAGCACGTGGGCGCTCGCATCTTGGGTGCTCGGACGCTAGCTCCTTACGTGCCTAGCACATGGGCACTCGAGCACTAGCGCTTTAGGCGCTTGGGTGCTAGCTGTAACATTTCAGAAAAATAAAATATTATTTTTGGGAATTTTTATAATTAAATAATAAATATATTGAATATTTTAATAAGGCGGTATAATTAAATACTGATAAATTTGGGGGAAAAATTAGAAAATTATAGAAATTACTAAAATGAAGGTGTTTTTATGTGATTCATGCAAATTATAAGTTTTTATGATTAATTATATACTATTTAGTGCTAATCGCGATTAAATATCGCTAATCTTGCATTAATCCGGTTTTGTGCACATGACATGCACTAAGTCATTTTTAACACTTGTTACATTTTTCTTTCATGCTTTCTTTCTTTTTATCATGCATGGTTCTCAATTTAAAAGAGAAGACTAGAAAAGAAAATAGAAAAGAAAAGAAAAGGGGAATATTAAACAATGGAGGGATGGGCAAGAGAGAGAGTGAGGTGAGGGGTCTCTTTGACCAAGAGCCATTTGTATTCATTCATCATCCTCATCATTCTCTCTTCTCTTTTCTTTCACCATGGAAGCACCTCTTTCCCCTCCTCACTACACCCCCATTTTAACATCCAAAAACTCATCAAAAGTCCATCCCTCTTCACAAAAATATGTGCTCAAGCTCACAAGCTTCACTTTGGACCAAGAAAGTTGGCATTTTGGTGCCCTAGGGGATTCATGAGTGCCAAATGAGGTATTCTCTTAACCATTAGCATAGTATTTCCATTGCTTTTACATCCGTGTTTGATTATAACCGATTTAGTGTCGTTTAGTGAGGTTTGGAAATTTCTAGTTAGGGTTTGAGTAATTCTTGAGTTGTGATGTGTAATTGAGGCTTATAGTGACCTTAAACCCCATTAATGATTGTACTTTGGACCTAAAACAGAGACTTAAACCCCGGAATACGAACATAGAAAACCCGATATCGGAAAATTATGGATTCTGTGAGGGTATAATGAAATCTGCTAACACCCGGGTGACCTGAAAATTATTTAGCGAACACAGAGAGATGTGCAGGTGATTTAGAGCATACCCTAAAGACCAAAGCCCCTACCCTAACACCATGGTAGCAGAAATATTCCCTCTGGCTGCAATTTGCGGCCAGACATGTTGCATTTTGGTTCGTGTTTGTTTCATGGCTCCAGTATCTGTAATCTAGACCCTCCACATATGCAAAATTGGCTAATTTCAGTTAGGGTAAAATCTGGGACCATTTTCATGAGTTGTTGTTTTGATTCGGGGCTATATTTTCGTATTATTGGATTCTGGATTTTTGTATTTGTGTTTTATCTCGATCACTTGATGTTTGTACGACGAAATCGAGGGTTGTTTGGTGGTTTGAAAGGCGTAGTCCATAGGTTCTAACCTATAGGCTTTTAGCGTGTCGTTTTGGTTTTGAATTGGGTTTTAATGCGGCAAGATACGTTATGATGTGTAGGTACCCCCGCGAGGACTTCGAGACGACAAGAAAGCACGTGGCGACGTCGAAAACGGCAAGCGAAGAGCAAGGTGAGTAGAAAAACATCTACGGGGAAGTCGGGTGGATGGCGTATAGCACCCCCGCGGTTCGTAGTGTAGCTTATGATATGTTATATATTTACATATGTGTTGTGATTTTGGATGATAGTGTCGTGGTTGATTTCTTAGTCGCGAACCATAGAATAGGTTTGCACACACGCACTCACACCCTTACATGCATTATTGTTATTACTTGTGCGTATATTGGGATACGTATAAATATACACACACACATAGGTATGTGACTAGGTCTATATATATATATATATATATATATATATATATATATATATATACACACATGGATAATGAGGATAGTGGATGATATTTGGAGATGAGTCGATGAGATTGGGCATGATGCCACAAGATCGGTGGTATGTTTTGATTCGTATTAAGAGATACGACATGAGGTTATAGCAGGTCTTTAGGCGTGTGTTTTCATACACGCAAATATATGCAGATGGTATTAGTTTGTACTAGACTTAGATCAGTACCCCCAGTTCATGAGATATAATGATAATGGATACCAGCTGAATAATGAGATGAATGTGATATTTGACCCGTACCCAGATTTGGGATGCCGTACGATGGATGTACCGTACGAGCTAATTATGATGATTTGATCCGCACTCTTGACTCGAGGATGTCAAATGATCTATATATTTTATGATATGTGACGCTATTGAGGCGGGATCACCGACGATTATATATATGTATATTTCGACTCAGACTTAGGTGGTTTTCCGTACCACTTTCGATTGGTTTGTTAGTTAGACATGTAATTTACCTAGTAGATATTAGACTGGACCCGAGTCATACCTATTTCCAAAACTAACGAATCATGAGAATTTTAAAGACATACCAAGGGATACTACGGATATTTCAAAAGACATACCATTGCTTTAAAACACCGTAGCCCCTATTTTTCTAAACACTACGATTCGTGTTATTTCAAAAGCCAAAACTGTGTGACTCATATATTTAAAGCATATTTCTTATTGCTGCATTATCTATTCATTTTTCCGCATATTCTTACTATTCGCATTGCATTGCATGCTATTGGTGATCTCTGCAGTTATTATGAAACACATGCTATCAGGACACCAGCACCATTATCGATGATGCGTATGCTTCACGTACACTTACTTGCCGGCTCACACACTTCATCATTGATAATTGCCATGTTACTACACAGTAGAATTGTTGCATTTTGATATGATATCTTGCATGAATTGTCTGCTATAGTTGCATGCACCTGTATATGATATTGCATTTGACTTGGAGCAATTTGGGAACCGCATAATATATTTTAAAACTAGATTCATTTTAAAGAGCGGTCCTCCCTTAATAAGTGCATATCACTGTTCCATATTGCATGTTATACGGATATGCTTACATTTCTATCATATGTCGCATACATTATGCTTTATATTTATACGCATTGAGATATGCTATTTTCATGAGATTTCTGGATTTGAGAACCGTGGACATTTTAAAAAGAGATTATGCATTGTTTTAAAAACCTGGTTTCTCTTGATATGATATTTCAGTGCGTCCACCATGCGTTTTCTCGGTTCTGAGACGTGTGCTTGAAACCCAATTCGAGGAGTTGGATGATCTTTTGCGGGTTCATGGTGGACCCGATATGGTTCCCCAGGACGAGAATGTTTTTCGTGGAGTAAACGATGAGCCTAGCAGGGTGGAAAGTACCTACCGGTGATTGGTTGGACCTGGCGGTTATCCGGAGGATACCGACCGGAGTCGAGAGATGGATATGGACCGACCCGTTCTGACGGAGGCCGCGGACCGATTCCGCAAACGGAGCCCGAGATATACGAGGATTTACGTGTCGAGACTGGACACGGGTTTCATGATGTTTCGAGTGTCGATGATGGACACTCATGTGCCATGATTTTGATGTGTCGCGAGGGACACACGTTGATTTATATCCTCATACTTTCATGCATATGCTTTTATGATATTTGCGTGCATGATGTTGTTGTGTCATTGATTGACCCGTGGACGAGATCCACATGTATACTGGCATTGATTACATAGTTGGATGATATATACTCATAGACTTCATGCTATAGTTGACACCGAATTCATTGATGATACCTCATGTTTATGATACGTTGCTAACTGAGGCACTGACACGAGCACTTGGTATTACACTTATGTTTAGATGTTTACCCTTGCCACCTTATCATGCTTCAGACTTTATCATATTGAGGATGTATATTACTGATCGTATTGACCTAGGATGGAGTCATACATACGATTTCTGCTCTGTGATGTTTTCTACTCACGAGTTGGCAACCCACCCCCG
Organism: Agapanthus africanus; assembly: GCA_030015575.1. Classification (NCBI taxonomy): domain Eukaryota; kingdom Viridiplantae; phylum Streptophyta; class Magnoliopsida; order Asparagales; family Amaryllidaceae; genus Agapanthus; species Agapanthus africanus. Next base: position 285,520,292 of record JASDDO010000004.1, read on the forward strand.
TTGTGCCACAGTTCTTGCAGGTTTTGCCGTACAGGTTTCATTGCGGTTTCTGGCACACTGCTTCCTTTCTGGGTGATTGCTTTGGTAGGTGGGTTCACTCACATCGTGACCGCCATTGTACTTATTTATTTCAGTTGTATCTAGTAAAATTCCATCAACCAGACTTGTATTTATTTCAGACTTAGAAAACCAGTGTATTATTCTTTCGACCTTAGAGTCGCGTGTTGTATTATTATGGTTTTCTTGTTGTTTTGAGTTTCTTTTTTGAGTTTTGATCCTCGCCCTTCGGCATTGTATATTATTTTGCTTACGTGGTTGTGACCGTCAATTGACGAAGAGCTATCTCCTGCTTGGGGATGCTTTTATTCATATTATGCATGTTGTACCCCTTTTGGGGCCAGTATTTACAAAGGAAACTCTGCCGAAATTTTTTGAAAAGACTTGAGATTTTAAAATGCATATTCGGCTTATGTTATTTAAAAACCCCTTGTTTTTATAACATGTTTTCTTTAATTTTTTTTAAAATGGTTTAGATTTCTGGGATTTCATGGCTTACTTGAATTAGATGGGGTCCTATAGACTGCATATGATTCAAGTGTCAGTCACGTGCCATTTTGGGTCATGACAAAGTTGGTATCAGAGAACTAGGTTAACCTTGGTTCGAGTCTATGTTTGACTATGCGGAGTCTAGGGCGGGTATGTATTTCGGAATCTAGGCTTGACCTTACGGAACTTATACTTGAACGGGGCAGTATTAGACCCGAACTTTCGTCGCGTAGGTTGACCTTGGTTGATGGAGTAGGTGACTTAAGGAGAGTGACGTACTGTGTATATGTTCCGCGGCATACTTACGATACGATACTCCGCTTAAGAAGCCTTAGGATATACATTTCCTTGTACATTATTATATTCATTCCTATGATCTATCCTCATCATTATCGGTTTATGGTTTTGCTGCCACGATTACACGGGCAGAGAGAGCTACGGCTAGAGTTGCATCAGCACGAGCTCATCACGGACGAGGACTGACCAGGGCGTGATTCCAGGGACACACGATTGCATAGAGGTGTCATTTTATTGTGTTTTCGCGCCGTGAGCGTTTGATGGATCGCTTTTACGAGATTTCTCGGATGTGCAGATTAGTACCAGAGGATTGAGCCACTGATAGAGGCTAACCAGAATATGATGACTGTCGATGCACTGATTAATTGATGATTGAGGCACTGTTCAGCGTGCAGACGGATGAGCCAGTTGTTGCTGTGAACGACGAGATATCGCCCTAGATGTTGGAGCTATTGCAGTACGAGTTGTACTTGAGATATGATAGAAGATTGCTAGTCACCCATGGAGGAAGGACTAGGACATGTGATACGTTGCCTACCCCGATACGAGGTCATCATATTGATTGATTCCAGCTAGAGACGACTTCACGCAGGTACGTTGGGAGTCGATAGAGACGATCGAATGTCACAAACCCATTTTCCAAGTTTAAAGTATTCAGAGACAAATGCAAGTAATGCTATGGACCCTCTAGAAGAATAAAACCCTAACTCGACATAATGACCATGAGAATGCTTTGAAACCTTAGGGTTTGCGGCAGTTCAGCGGTGCCATTAGTGAGGCTTGGGTCTGCCCTTCTACGGTTGGTCCACAGGTGCTGTGGCGTGTACTGGAATACTATTAAACTGTACCCAAGATGTTGAGCTCTTGGGGGATTATGGAACTTTGACGAATCGATCGAAAGGTTCGACATCATTCGGATATCATATGATGGGATACATTGCTTGGGAGACTCCAGATACGAGTATAGCCGTTGGAGCACAGTCCATGCAACCACGAAGAGACAAGTCCGAAGCAGTCGACATTTGAGAAAAGTGGAGTAAGCGGTTCGCACGAGATCTTGACGAGATGACGTTCCACTCCGCTGACATCAGAGATGTGATACGCATACAGAGGCGTTGTATATGGATATACCTTCCAGAAGGAGTCGCGATGAGTATGCAACCATTCCGGAATAAGGAATTGATTTAGTAAAAGACGATGGCTTCCGGGCAGTTCGGCAGAAACGAGATTTGGGAGAGACCTCGACAGGACCTTAATGGAATACTATACGAGAAGACTTGGACCCAGAAGCGGTCATATTACGCACACCCAGCAGGCCAGAGTTCGGCATAGTCGACGAGATAGTTGGCCAGGGATCTCTAGAGGATGTGCCAGAGCGGGACTGTTTCCGTCGTCATTCCATATTTGGCCGAGGAGCTATGCACTTAGCAATCTGCAGTGAGAGACGAGAGCCTAAGGGCACCAGGAGCCAGACCATGAACAGGGGGGCAAGTAGATATCTTGCTCTGCTAGCTTTGGATGCATCGACACCTTCTCGACTGCGAGGGAAGGACATATCGACGATAGTATTTATGATTTGTGATTTGGTGATTCGACTATCACGTATCCATCACTTTGGATTTTGGTATTTTGGATGAGTTATTTGCATGATTGAGATTTTGTGCACCACAGTTGCACCTGACTTCGATTTGATATTATTCGAGATGTTGATTTTGATTTCATGCATATGATATATATTTGATTTGATTTGTGCATGCAGATGCACGCGTTTATGAGTTTATATACCACGGTATACCTGATTTGGATTGATATGTTTTGTATATCGTCGATTTCGATTGTGATATTCGATATTTGTTTTCGTGCACCTTGTGCATTTGACTTGGATTCTTGTGCATACTTGGGCGCCTGATGCGATTTTAGTGCACCCCAGATGCACTAAATCAATATTCTTTGTGCATATCATGTGCATCTGGTTTTGCTGCCAGGCACACCCGTTACTTTTGACAGGTGTTTCGTGCACACTCGTTGCACTTAAATTTTTGTTTCTGTGCACATGTTTGTCACATTCATGGATTTTGATTTTCATGCGCACCAGACGCACGCGGCATTCATATATGCAGTGAGATTGATTTCCTTTGAGTAGTATTTTTTTTTATGATATTTACTATTTGGTATAGGAGCTGAGCAGGACCAGTCCGAGAACAGTACCTGAACATATTTTTGCATGCATTGATAGTTATTGAAGAGATTTCCAAAGAAAGAGCTATAGTCTCAGTATTTACCTACGTGTCCGAGATGACACGAAACATTTTTATAAAGGAAACCCTTCTAAATCATTTTCAAAACGGCGGGACGTATATGTTAAACAGAGGGCATATATATATATATATATATATATATATATATATATATATATATATATAGTTATTTTCTTATAACAGACGTCCGCCACTGTGCAGTGATACGCACATCGCACAGCGACTTGAAAAGGTTTGGCATGCATTGCTTCCAGATGTTTTACAACGATGTGTACATGCATAGTTTTGATGTATATCATATTGGTTTCCATATTGGATTTTGAAATTGGTGTCTTCACCATGACTCCGATGATTGCGGGATGCTCGACGGAGTTTTGATTTGGAATTATCTGCTCATTGTTCATGCGCATGCATTGCACTATGATGCGTTTTATGTATTGATAATTTCGGAGCCCCGGCGACTTGGACTTTTTACTGAAATATTTTAGTATTTGAGGGGTTTAAATTTAAATTCTGGGACCGAATTTCTTTAAGGGGGAAAGATTGTAACATTTAAGAAAAATAAAATATTATTTTTAGGAATTTTTATAATTAAATAATAAATATTTTAATAAGGCGGTATAATTAAATACCGATAAATTTGGGAAAAAATTTGGAAAATTATAGAAATTACTAAAATGAAGGTGTTTTATGCGATTCATGCAAATTATAAGTTTTTATAATTAATTATACATTATTTAGTGCTAATCGCGATTAAATATCGCTAATCTTGCATTAATCCGGTTTTGTGCACATGACATGCACTAAGTCATTTTTAACACTTGTTACATTTTTCTTTCATGCTTTCTTTTTTTTTATCATGCATGGTTCTCAATTTAAAAGAGAAGACTAGAAAAGAAAAGAAAAGGGGAATATTAAACAATGGAGGGATGGGCAAGAGAGAGAGTGAAGTGAGGGGTCTCTTTGACCAAGAGCCATTTGTATTCATTCATCATCTTCATCATTCTCTCTTCTCTTTTCTTTCACCATGGCAGCACCTCTTTCCCCTCCTCACTACACCCCTATTTTCACATCCAAAAACTCATCAAAAGTACATCCCTCTTCACAAAAATATGTGCTCAAGCTCACAAGCTTCACTTTAGACCAAGAAAGTTAGCATTTTGGTGCCCTAAGGGATTCATGAGTGCCAAATGAGGTATTCTCTTAACCATTAGCATAGTATTTCCATTGCTTTTACATCCATGTTTGATTAGAACCGATTTAGTGTCGTTTAGTGAAGTTTGGAAATTTCTAGTTAGGGTTGAGGAATTCTTGAGTTGTGATGTGTAATTGAGGCTTATAGTGACCTTAAACCCCATTAATGATTGTACTTTGGACCTAAAACAGAGGCTTAAACCCCGGAATACGAACATAGAAAATCCGATATCGGAAAATTGTGGATTCTGTGAGGGTATAATGAAATCTGCTAACACCCGGGTGACCTGAAAATTATTTAGCGAACACAGAGAGATGTGCAGGTGATTTAGAGCATACCCTAAAGACCCAAGCCCCTACCCTAACACCATGGCCGCAGAAATATTCCCTCTGGCTTCAATTTGCGGCCAGACCTGTTGTATTTTGGTTCGTGTTTGTTTCATGGCTCCAGTATCTGTAATCTAGACCCTCCACATATGCAAAATTGGCTAATTTCAGTTAGGGTAAAATCTGGGACCATTTTCATGAGTTGTTGCTTTGATTCGGGGCTATATTTTCGTATTATTGGATTCTGGATTTTTGTATTTGTGTTTTATCTCGATTACTTGATGTTTGTACGACGAAATCGAGGGTTGTTTGGTGGTTTGAAAGGCGTAGTCCATAGGTTCTAGCCTATAGGCTTTTAGCATGTCGTTTTGGTTTTGAATTGGGTTTTAATGCGGCAAGATACGTTATGATGTGTAGGTACCCCCGCGAGGACTTCGAGACGAAAAGAAAGCACGTGGCGACGTCGGTAACGGCAAGCGAAGAGCAAGGTGAGTAGAAACACATCTACGGGGGAAGTCGGGTGGATGGCGTCTAGCACCCCCGCGGTTCGTAGTGTAGCTTATGATATGTTATATATTTACATATGTGTTGTGATTTTGGATGATAGTGTCGTGGTTGATTTCTTAGTCATGAACCATAGAATAGATTTGCACACACGCACTCACACCCTTGCATGCATTATTATTATTACTTGTGCGTATATGGGGATACGTACACACACACGCACGCAAGCACGCACACATAGGTATGGGACTAGGTCTATATATATATATATATATATATATATATATATATATATATATATAGAGAGAGAGAGAGAGAGAGAGAGATAGATAGATAGATATATACATGGATAATAAGGATAGTGGGTGATATTTGGAGATGAGTCGATGAGATTGGGAATGATGCCACGAGATCGGTGATATGTTTTGATTCGTATTAAAAGATACAACATGCGATTATAGCAGGCCTTTAGGCGTGTGTTTTCATACACGCATATATATGCAGATGGTATCAGTTTGTACTAGACTTAGATCAATACCCCCAGTTCATGAGATATGATGATAATGGATACCAGATGAATAATAAGATGAATGTGATATTTGACCCGTACCCAGATTTGGGATGCCGTACGATGGATGTACCGTACGAGCTAATTTTGATGATTTGATCCGCACTCTTGACTCGAGGATGTCAAATGATATATATTTTATGATATGTGACGCTATTAAGGCGGGATCACCGACGATTATATATTTGTATATTTCGACTCAGACTTAGGTGGTTTTCCATACCCCATTTGATTGGTTTGTTAGTTATACCTATAGTTTACCTAGTAGATGTTAGACTGGACCCGAGTCATACCTATTTCTAAAACTAACGCATCGTGAGAATTTTAAAGACATACCAAGGGATACTGAGGATATTTCAAAAGACGTACCTTTGCTTAAAAACACCGTAGCCCCTATTTTTCTAAACACCACGATTCGTGTTATTTCAAAATCCAAAACTGTATGACTCGTATATTTAAAGCATATTTCTTATTGCTGCGTTATCTATTCAGTTTTCCGCATATTCTTACTATTTTCATCGCATTGCATGCTATTGGTGATCTCTGTAGTTATTATGAAACCCATGCTATCAGGACACAAGCACCATTATCGATGATGCGTATGCTTCACGTACACTTACTTGCTGGCTCACACACTTCATCATCGATAATTGCCATGTCACTACACAGTAGAATTGCTGCATTTTGATATGATACCTTGCATGAATTGTCTGCTATAGTTGCATGCACCTGTATATGATATTGCATTTGACTTGGAGGAATTTGGGAACCGTAGAATATATTTTAAAACTGGATTCATTTTAAAGAGCGGTCATCCCTTAATAAGTGCATATCACTGTTCCATATTGCCTGTTATACGGATATGCTTACATTTCTATCATATGTGGCATACATTATGCTTTATGTTTATACGCATTGAGATATACTGTTTTCATGAGATTTCTGGATTTGAGAACCGTGGACATTTTAAAATGAGATTATGTGTTGTTTTAAAAACCCGGTTTCTCTTGATATGGTATTTTAGTGCGTCCACCATGTGTTTTCTCGGTTCTGAGACGTGTGCTTGAAACCCGATTCGAGGGGTTGGATGATCCGTTTGCGAGTTCATGGTGGACCCGGTATGGTTCCCTGGGATGAGAATGTTTTTCGTGGAGTAAACGATGAGCCTAGCAGGGTGGAAAGTACCTACCGGTGATAGGTTGGACCTGGCGGTTATCCTGAGGATACCGACTGGAGTCGAGAGATAGATATGGACCGACCCGTTCTGACGGAGGCCGCGGACCGATTCCGCAAACGGAGCCCGAGATATACGAGGATTTACGTGTCGAGACTGGACACGGGTTTCATGATGTTTCGAGTGTCGATGCTGGACACTCAGGTGCCATGATTTTGATGTGTCGCGAGGGATACACGTTGATTTATATCCACATACTTTCATGCATATGCTTTTATGATATTTGCGTGCATGATGTTGCTGTGTCATTGATTAACCCGTGGGAGAGATCCACATGCATACTGGCATTGATTACATGGTCGGATGATATCCACATACTCATAGACTTCATGCTATAGTTGACACCGAATTCATTGATGATACCTCATGTTTATGATACGTTGCTACCTGAGGCACTGACACGAGCACTTGGAACACTTATGTTTAGATGTTTACCCTTGCCACCTTATCATGCTTCAGACTTTATCATATTAAGGATGTATATTGCTGATCGTATTAACCTAGGATGGAGTCATACATACGATTTCTGCTCTGTGATGTTTTCTACTCACGAGTTGGCAACTCAACCCCGTTATGCCACAGTTCTTGCAGGTTTTGCCGTACAAGTTTCATTGCGGTTTCTGGCACACTGCTTCCTTTCTGGGTGATTGCTTTGGTAAGTGGGTTCACTCGCATCGTGACCGCCATTGTACTTATTTATTTCAGTTGTATCTAGTAAAATTTCATCAACCAAACTTGTATTTATTTCAGACTTAGAAAACCAGTGTATTATTCTTCCGACCTTAGAGTCCCACGTTGTATTATTATGGTTTTCTTGATATTTTGAGTTTCCTTTTTGAGTTTTGATCCTCGCCCTTCGGCGTTGTATATTATATTGCTTGCGTGGTTGTGTCCGTCAATTGACGAAGAGCTAGCTCCCGCTTGGGGATGCCTTTATTCATATTATGCATGTTGTACCCCTTTTAGGGCCAGTATTTACAAAGGAAACTCTGCCGAAATTTTTTGAAAAGACTTGAGATTTTAAAATGCATATTCGGATTATGTTTATTTAAAAACCCCTTATTTTTAAAACATGTTTTCTTTACTTTTTTTTAAAATGGTTTAGATTTCTGGGATTTCATGGCTTACTTGAATTAGATGACGTCCTATAGACTGCATATGACTCATGTGCCAGTCATGTGCCATTTCGGGTCGTGACACTAACGCTTTTGGACGCTCAGGCGCCGGGCAGCAAAAGGGAGTTGATCCCTGCACTGGGAGTTGTACTCCCAGAAAAAAACACTTATTATTTTGTATATATATAAATATATATTTTTTGAGGAGTTAAACTCCTAAGATATTTTTGGAGCTGATGAAGGGGCTTCTCCCCTTGAGCCCGGGATCTTCCCCAAAGTGGGGTCTTTGGAGATGGGTCTCCTCCTTCCTTCTCTGTTGGCCGGCTCTTTGATAACAAGAGGGGTGAGATTTTAAAAATCTCCTCTTTTTAAGATCTGATAGAAGATCCAAGCTCCCCTTTGTGGGTTTTGTGGTGTAAAACTATTTAGTTTTGGAAAAGAAAAGGTAAAACTCTTAATTTAATTCAAAAGGGGAAGAAGGTTTAAAACCTTGAGGAAGGAGAAGGAGGCACAAAGAACCCTAGATTTTTGAGAGAATGAAAATTCTATTAGATATTTTCATCATGTTACCTTATATAGGCTTACATATTTACATATAGCCCTTTGGGCTTTACAAAATGGCATTTTGCCCATCCCATGGCTCATTTGCCATTTCTTTTTGCACATAAGCCATGGGCTTTACAAAAATTTGGCTTTATGCTCATTCATGCATAGAAAATTACATAAAAATTATTTATTACATGATTTTATTGTTGGCATTGGGAGGCTGGCTGCGGGCTCGACTTGGGCATGGGCCCGCCTGACCTGGGCTTGGGCCCACCTGGCTTGGGGTTGACCTTGACTTTGACTCGATCAACCGGGGTGCAAATTTTGACCCCAACAAAGTGCCCCCCATCAATAAATGCACACTGCACATTTGAGTTGTGTGCATGAAATTGATGGATCTTGAAGCTGGACTTCGAGGTGGAACATCATTCCGAGGGCGGAGAATCCCTCAGGGAGCATGATTCCCGGGGATCGGAGCATCATTCCGATTTGCAGAGCATAATTCCAGAGATCGGAGTATAATTCCGATGAGCGGAGCATGGTTCCAGGGATTGGAGCATCACTCCGAAGAGCGGAGCATGGTTCCAGGATTCGGAGCATCATTCCGAAGAGCGGAGCATGACTCCAGGGATCGGAGCATCATTCCGAAGAGCGGAGCATGACTCCAGGGATCGGAGCATCATTCCGAAGAGAGGAGCATGACTCCAGGGATCGGAGCATCATTCCAAAGAGCGGAGCATGACTCTAGGGATCGGAGCATAATTCCGATGAGCGGCAGACATTCTGACCGAAGCGTAATTTCGATGCAGAGGTTGATTCCCAGGCGAAGCATAATTCCGACAGGGAAAGCAGATACTCCGAGGCGAAACATGATTTCGACACGGGGTACACTCTGAGACGAAGCATGATTCCGACGCAGAGCTTGTTGGTCGACTTGGTTCCGAGGCGGAGCTTAATTCCGACGGCGAGGCCGCTGGTTGATTCCGAGCCGAAGCATAATTCCGACAGGGAAGGTAGATACGCCGAGGCGAAGTACGATTTCGACACGGCGTACACTCTGAGACAAAGCATGATTCCGACGCAGAGCTTGTTGGTCGACTTGATTTCGAGGCAAAAGCATAATTTCGACAGGGAAGGCAGGTACACCGAGGCGAAGCATGATTTCGACACAGGGTGCACATTTTGAGATGAAGCATGATTCCGACGCAGAGCTTGCTGGTTGATTTGATTCTAAGGCGGAGCATAATTCCGGCAGGGAAGGTAGATATCCCGAGACGAAGCATGATTTCGACACGGTGTAAATTCAAAGACGAAGCATGATTCCGCCGCAGAGCTTGTTGGTTTGATTTGATTTAGGTTGACATCAGCATCGCTATGCTGGAATATGGTACCAGAAGCAAATCATCATCTGTTATGAGAGGATTTGGGGATTTTGGTTTTGGTTTGGCATCTACATTCCTGCACTGAAATAATGCCAGGAGCAACTCATCATTTGCCCTAGGAAGATTTAGGAATTGGTGTCTTAGGAGACAGATTTAGATCCCTATCACCTAAGGCTTTTCAATTTTATGGGCCGTAAGGATCCCATAAAAGCATTTTCTCCCTACGAGTCGAAAGGATCTCGTAGGTGTATTTTCGCCTTAGGAGTCGTGAGGACCCCCAAGTGTATTGCTCCTTTGTGAGTCGTAAGGATCTCACGCGGGAATTTTCTCCTCGCAAAGTCGAGAGGACTTTACGAGTGTATTTCATCTCTTTTTCACGAGTTTACGCCCTTTTGGGTTTTCACAAACTCGCCGGCAGTCTTGCTGTTTTTACTCACGGAGCCCTTTCGGGTTTTCATCCGTGCCCATTTTGCTTGTGGACATACCCTTTTTTATTTTTTTTTTATTTTTTTATTTTTTTTTGCTAGCGGGACTTTGAATGTGGTCTCGCCGGTAGGACTTAGGGGAGATTGAGATAGTTTTACGCCTGTGGATTGTATACAGTTTTGCAGGATGTATGATCCAGACCGTAGGGCCGGAAAATTTTTGGGACTTTGTTGGCGTCTGCATCGCTGCACTGGAATATAGTACTAGGAGCGACTCATCATTCGCCATTTGGGATTTGATTTTGGAATTTAGTTGGCGTATGCATCGCTGCACTAGAATATGGTACCAGGAGCGACTCATCATTCGCCATTTGGAGTATAGGGTTTGGAATTTGGTTGGCGTCTGCATCGCTGCACTGGAATATGGTACCAGGAGCGACTCATCATTCGCCACTTGGGGATTTGGATTTTGGTTGGCGTCTGCATCGCTGCACTGGAATATGGTACCAGGAGTGACTCATCATTCGCCATTGGGATTTGGAATTTGGTTGGCGTCTGTATCGCTGCACTGGAATATGGTACCAGGAGCGACTCATCATTCGCCACTTGGGGTATGGGGTTTGGAATTTGGTTGGCATCTGCATCGTTGCACTGAAATATAGTACCAGGAGCGACTCATCATTCTCCACTTGTGGTATGGGGTTTGGAATTTGGTTGGCGTCTGCATCGATGCACTGGAATATGGTACCAGGAGTGAATCATCATTCGCCATTAAGGTAGAGGATTTGGAATTTGTTTGGCGTCTGCATCGCTGCACTGGAATATGGTACCAGGAGCGACTCATCATTCGCTATTTGGGATTTGATTTTGGAATTTGGTTGGCGTCTGCATCGCTGCACTGGAATATGGTACCAGGAGCGACTCATCATTCGCCGTTTTTTTCTTCACCGTAATTGCTCTATCATTTCAGCTTTTCTTATCGCGAAGGTCGTGATTGCCCTATCATTTCGGCTTTTTATTCGCGGTTGCCCCATATTTCGGCTTTATTTTTCATCTTCTTTTATTTTTACTCGTTGATTTTTATTGTGAGTTGCCCCATTATTTCGGCTTTTTATTATTATATATATTTTTTTTTACTTACACTTCTTTTTTTATTTACACATTTTTATTTACACACATTTTTTTACATTCTCAGTTTAACAACTTAGAGGTCTATTGTTCCCAGTTTAACGACGTGGTGGTCAATTGTTTCCAGTTTAACAACGTGGTGGTCATCTGTTCCCGCTTTAAAGACTTAGGGGTCTACTGTTTCCAATTTAACGACTTAGTGGTCATCTGTGCCCAGTTTAACTTAGAGGTCATTTGTTTCCAGTTTAAAGACTTAGGGGCCATCTGTTTCCAGTTTAAAGACTTAGGGGTCTATTGTTTCAGAAGCTTGGAGAAGATACTCGATTGAGCAGTTGTATGGGGCACCGTTGGAGCATGCTCGAAATTCCTTATCACTTTGTCGGTATTGATGGCCTTGCCCCCAGCTGGGGCCAAGGAAAGTCGTTCGAATACTGACTTGCGTTCGAAGATGGCAATTGAAAGTCGTTAACCTGCACAAAGAAGCATGATTTCATTACAGGCAATCAATGTATGTGTTGATTGAGTTCGCATGAACGTTTTACCCGAAATATGGGAGGAGTGATTGGTCCCACCGGGCGTGCCAGAATCTGTAGGGTGTTTTTCGTCACCCCATTGAGATGGGAATACACGCGCGCTTGTCAGGCGCATTACAGATTCCCCCTGCCTAGAGTAGGCATGAGTTTATTGATTGTGGGGATCCGAATCTCCGGCAGCAGTAGACTAAGCTGCCGTTAATTACCTCTCGCCTTTGGAGCGGGGGAACCTCCGATTAACGGGTTAAACTGGTCATGCGAACTCAATGTGCAGTGTTGTGTTTTGAAAGGGTTTTGGATATATTGGGAGCCCCGCAGAGTTTTTACGGGGGTCCCGCTACCCAGATAGCTGGTTGGGGGTCAAGAGGGCAAGCAGCCTCCTTGCAGGGTGCGGGGCAGCGCCCCGTTATAAATTTTTTTCTAACAGGAGCAGTGTCGTGGAGTGTGTGTGTGTGTGTGTACAAAAGGGAAAGGGCATCCAAAGGATGCGTGGGAGAAAGCACCAGCGCCTCACGTGCGCGGCACGCGGGCGCTCGAGCGCTCGGGCACTGGCGTTATTGCCTTGGGCGCTAGCGCTTTTAGCGCTAGCGCCATACGTGCCAGGCACATGGGCGCTCGGGCGCTAGCGCTTTGGACGCCAGGACGCTAGCGCCTCACGTGCTAGGCACATGGGCACTCGGGCGCTAGCGCTTTGGGCGCCTTGGCGCTAGTGCCTTACGTGCTAGGTATGTGGATGCTCAGGCGCTCGCGTTTTGGGCGCTCAGACGCTAGCTCCTCACATGCTAAGCACGTGGGCGCTCAAGCGCTAGTGCTTTCGACGCTAGCGCTTTTGGGCGCTCGGGCGCCGGGAAGCAAAAAGGAGTTGATCCCTGCACTGGGAGTTATACTCCTAGAAAGAAATACTTATTATTTTGTATATATATAAATATATATTTTTTGAGGAGTTAAACTCCTAAGATATTTTTGGAGATGATGAAGGGGTTCTCCTCTTGAGCCCGGGATCTTCCCCAAAGTGGGGTCTTTGGAGATGGGTCTCCTCCTTCCTCCTTTGTTGGCCGTCTCTTGGATAACAAGAGGGGTGAGATTTTAAAAATATCCTCTTTCTAAGACCTGATGGAAGATTCAAGCTCCCCTTTATGGGTTTTGTGGTGAAAAACTATTTAGTTTTGGAAAAGGAAGAGTAAAACTCTTAATTTAATTCAAAAGGGGAAGAAGGTTTAAAACCTTGGGGAAGGAGAAGGAGTCACAAAGAACCCTAGATTTTTGAGAGAATGAAAATTCTATTAGATATTTTCATCATGTTGCCTTATATAGACTTACATATTTACATATAGTCTCTTGGGCTTTACAAAATGGCATTTTGCCCATCCCATGGCTCATGTGCCATTTCTTTTTGCACATAAGCCATGGGCTTTACAAAAATTTGGCTTTATGCCCATTCATGCATAAAAAATTATATAAAAATTATTTATTACATGATTTTATTGTTGGCCTGGGGAGGCTGGCCGCGGGCTCGACTTGGGCATGGGCCCGCCTGACCTGGGCTTGGGCTCGCCTGGCTTGGGGTAGACCTTGACTTTCACTCGATCAACCGGGGTGCAAATTTTCACCACAACAGATACCTGTTGCATCTTAGGGATAATGATCTATAGGGATGGATCTAAAAGGATGTTGAGATTGTCCTAATCCAGGTACATAGACTCCATAGTAAAGAGATTTAGTATGGAAGATTCCAAGCGTGATAACTTACCTGCTTACTCAGGAAGCACCCTCTCCAAAGAGATGTCTCCTGATCAGTCGAAAATATTGCATTTTTAACACATCAATTTCCCTACTATTTGCAATCATCTAGAGGTGTTCGGTATGAATATAGCAAATATTAGCAATTTGACTGTAAAATACCAAATAACTTGTTTTATATATTATAACCGGCATTTTGAGGGAAATTGAGTGTTTATTATTGCACGCATGATCTTTTGTATAGCGCAACACTTGTCTCGAGATTATGTGCAGGAAATTCTAGGTAAAAGAGCCGAAACTGCTAAAAGTGCTGATAAAAATACGCCAAGTCCAAGACTTGTGATCTAGCAATGAACAAGAAAGTATAAATATATTCCAGAAATCAGAAAACAGCCCTAAAGCCAACAGAGGAATTACCAGGAATTTTGATGCACCAAGGCGCCCAAACGGCTGCGGATCCGCGGCCGAATGGCCCTATTTGTGGCGGATCCGCGGCCACGTCAGCGCATCTTCGGCAGATTACAATCTCTGGCTTCTCCTTTCATTGGCCAAATGTCTTCGAAACACTTTAAACTCCAGACATCTCCAGAAGCTTCTCCCCTAACAGCCAAGCTTCTTGTGCAAGCCTTGTACCTTCCAAGCTTCTCTTGTAAGCTACAAAACTAACTCGTTCTAGAAGGGTCTACTCAACTACCAAGATTGCAAGAGAAGCTAAACCTAGCTTAGCTTCTAAGGAAGCTAAACCTAATCAAGCTTCTAGGAGAAGCTAAAGGAGAAAGCTATATAAAGGGACCCAAGGCTTCTTTCTAAAGGTTGTTGGTTGTTGAAAATTGAGCCAAAAATCCCACAAGTTGAGTGACACAACTTGTGCATTCAAACCCTAACCCTAATCCAATTCCAAAAGCTAATTCAAGATCACCGAGTACAAAATCAAGCAAGAAGCCATCAAGCCTTTTTGAAGCGACGTCGATCCTCATCCGAGCAAGTGATCCAAGACGATCCGCGACTCACGGAGACGATGCGAAGCTAATTCGACGATCGAGTTCTTTCCTCAATTCTTGTAGTCTTTTGAGCGAATTGTAACGAGATGTTGAATAATGAAAGGTGAAAATTCTTGATCTTGCTTTTCTTTACATTTGAGCATTGTGATGAGTTCTCAATTCTTGATTGTTTTCTTTGTCATAATGTTTGAGTGAAAACTCCGCTCGTGGAGGAATCGAGAAAATTGATAGATGACGATGATTAAATTCTTGAACGATTCTTAAGTCTTATGAGTTTTGTAAACTCTAGGAAATTGAATCATCGACAACCTAGTTTTGAGCGAGATGCTTTCTTGAATGCTTTCGCTCTTAATTAAAGATCAATGATCGATGATTGAATTTCCTAGAGGCTAGCATTTGAATGATAATCAACGAAAGGACAAGGGATGATGATGAAGAAACCCTAGTTTCTTCGATAGATCCCTAAACCTCGTTGATCGTCATCGATCTAGCAACAAATTATCAATGGATAAGAATACGTAATCACAAGTCTTCATCCTCACTATCGATTCGATCGATTCCTACGAGCCTCATTACAAATCTTGATAACTAATTCAAATTGGACGATTCTTGATTCTTGATTCTTGATCTTTATTTTCTCTTAATTCTTGAAACTAAATTTCAAAATTCTTGAATCGTTTTCTTTTCTCCTTTAATTTTCGACTCAACTAAAACAAATACGATCAAATCTCACTTTTCCTGTGGACGATCCGCACTCACTAACGAACCTACAATTGACACCGTTATTGATTGCGGTTTACAAATTTCTTTGGTTGTGATCTTTACACTTTTCTACCTACACACCGAGATTCACTCAATCAAATGGCGTCGTTTCTGAGGATCGTGTGCTAATTTGTTCGTTTTTGAAATTTGAGTTGAAAATTTTATTCCATCAGAATTTTTAGATCAAAATTCGCACAAGAACTTAACGATTTGTTGTGATTTATTGCGAGGAAATCTGGAATCTGTGGAGCGAGAAGAAAAATTTTCTGAATATTCCAGAGAGTTCCGTAAGTGAACAGGAGCATCTGCAGCGAATTTTGTGCAGAGATCACATCAGAAGTCCGCGCTTCTGCGGCCAACTGTACCTTATCACGGCGGATCCGCGGCGTGCATAGGGTTTCGCTGTACGAAATTTCTCAGGTATAATTCTCACTTTCTTATCTCCTCCCTGCTCTGTCCATTAACCAATTTATGCAGGATTCTTTGCAAAAATTCGCAGCGCCGCAAAAATAAAAATTGTGCGTGTTTGATCTTGGTTGTTTGCATTTTTAATACGGAAATTAAGGGGCAAAGACCAAATTCAGATTAGGTGGGGAGTTCATTGCCCTTCCTAAGCCCCAAAAATCACAAAACTGCATCCGCATTACCCTCATTAACTAAAAAAATATCTAGACATGACTCTAAGGACCGCCGCGCTCACTTAGGACATAAGGAGGTCCTGGGTAATCTATTGCTTATTCGCGTTTCTTTTGTGGTATCTAAGGCAAGTGTGTCTAAGGCAAGTGGTTACTTAATTAGGCCCACTACGTGGCACTTACCTGGCCACAGGAGAGACAAAGAGGCAGTAGAGGATTGATCTTGCGACTTGTCTTCTGGAAGTCTAGGAGCGGTCTAGAGACTTGACCTAGGTGACCACTAGATTTAGGGTTGCTTGTACATTGTTTGTGATTTGCATTTTTCAAAAATCCGTATCTTCTTTTAAAACAAACACCAACTTACATTTTCCTTAATTATCACAACGCTGCCACTTCTGCTAAACCCTTTAGTGCATGCTCGGCTGGACACGGTATTCTAGTGCCCGTCTTGTCCGCGTTCCCCCTATCGACTCCGAAGTCGGTATTTCTATGTCTACTTCTTCTTTACCCACCACCACACCCACTTCGATGGACAATTCTCCATCGAACTTCTTTAACACTGCTCTGGCACCATTCGCAGGTGTGCAGAATCCACCCCGCGTCTCTCTCCAAGAGAGATGCTACCCTATGCGAGGTCCTCTTTCGACCTGTCTCACTATTCCACCAGCCAATGGGGACAACTTTGAAATAAAACCCCAATATATCAATTTTCTACTTAAATATCACGGTCTCGAGTCTGAAGATGCATATGTCTTTATTACCAAATTTGAAAATGTATGCGCTATGATGGGTACTTCACAGCTTTCTGTAGATGCTATGCGTCTACGTCTTCTCCCATTTACCTTGTGCGATATATCCGAGAAGTGGCTTTATAATACAGCCACACATTCCATTTCGATCTGGGGAGAATTCGTAAAAGCATTCCTTAAGAAATTCTACCCGAATCATAAAACAGCTCGAGTCCGTAGCGAAATAAATCAATTTACCCAGCTTCCAAATGAACCATTCTCGAAGTGTTTTGAACGCTTCAAGGATCTGTTAGTTCAATGTCCACATCACGGAATTCCTAGATGGGATTTGTGCAGAATCATATATGAGGGCATTAATCCTACCACAAAACAGACCCTTGAATCCATGTGTCAAGGCACCTTCATGACTAAAGATGATGGTGAAGCTTGGAGATTTTTAGAAGATTTCGCTGAAAAATCCTTACAGTGGGAGAGTGTAAGTCAATCATCGTTTAGGGGTGGTAACAACCAATCTGATGTTTCCATAGGAGTTAGAGCTGAAATGTCAGCAATTCAAAAGAAACTCGAAACTATGGAAAATAAATTTTTAGCAGTCGCCCAAAATCAGATGTCACTCCCCAAAACTGTTTGTGGATGCTGTTCTGATCCATCACATCTTACGGAAGAATGTCTATTGAATTCTCCGTTTCAAGATCATGAGCATATCAATGCTTCTTTCCAACAAAGATCTAGAAACGATCCGTTTTCTTTCACTTATAATCAGAGTTGGAGGAATCACCCTAACTTTGCTTGGAACCAATCACAAACTCAAAACACGGTTCCAAATCAAAATAATTTTCAAAGGGCTCATCCACTACAACAGCAACCACTTCAATTGAGTCAGCACCCCTACCAATCACAAAACTTTCAAAATCCGGTCAACACACCTGCACCGAATAATCCTTTGCAGTTGACCGGTACTGATGAATCCTCTTCACTCATGAATTTGCTTCTGACAAATTTCATGCAAGTTTTGGCTGAAATAAAGTCTTTCGTCGATAAAATCCAGAAAAAATCTGACTCTCAAAGTGAGAGTATTAAATCGATGGAAGCACAAATTGCCTGTATAAATGCCGAATTGAGTGCTAGAGAGAAAGGGAAACTTCCAGCTCAACCTTTACCCAATCCTGGCTATTCACATCATGTGAACGCTATCACCATGTTGATATCTGGAAGAGTGCTTGACAATCATGTTGGTGAGGATATTGATAATAATGATAGATCAATCGATGATACCCCGGCTAAGACTTTTCCTTCCACTTCTGCTTCTACTTCTGACCCCAGTTCGTCTACCCTACCATTTTATTCCGAGCCTATTCTCCGTTTTCCTCAAGGCTCGACACCTCAGCAAACCTCTTCTACTCCACCAAAGACGATCCCCATGTAAGACTACGGTAGCACCCTGGCCGTCTTTCCGAGGCCAAAATACGGAAACGAAAATTTTTCTTAACTTGAAAACCGGCGCTATTGTATGCTTAAAACCCGGATCGAACCATTAACCTACTACTAGCTATCTAGAGAAGGCATAGAAAGGCTATACCGATCGATCCGTGTCCTTCGGTCTTTGTCCACCGTCCCAAGCTCCTCGCGGTATCTCCGGTCTCGATCTCCTCGTCGGAAAGGGCACCACATCTACGAGTCTTTTTACGGGCTCCCGCTTCATCCGAAGCAACTTGGACACGAAGTGTGCTAGCCGACGTGTCCAAGGTGTTGTAGAGAATGTTTGTGATCACTTTCTCTCTTGCATCCATGAGATGGATGGAGGTTAGAGATGAAGCCATTGATGGAAGCTTTGAGCTAGAGAAGAAAGAGGAAGAAGAAGAAGGAGATATCTTTTTCCTTTTGTGATGCTATGATAAAAATGAGAGAGAGTGTGAGAAGAATAATATGAGAGCTCACCCTTGGCTGCCCCTCTCTCTCCTCTCATCAAATCAACTCACTAATCAATCACATAATGTGATATTTGCACAAGAAATGATACCATGACTCACCCATGAAGTACATGTATCATTTAATGCACAAAATGATGGTTTCTAGCTCATAATTTCCATTTGTAAACATTAACCCAAATGTTTACAACAATAAAAAGATACGGCAATATCTAAAGTAAACTCATGACGGATCACAAGGATACCCCTCACCTGTATATACATACCTGCATCCGCATTCCGACTGAATGCGAATGCGATGAGACTAAAGTAATCCAACAAATCTAATACTAGGATCCGACTTAAACCAAAGCCCACTAGTATGATCCGTCCGATCATGATCCGTGCAATACCGCACGTATATGATCGGACCCTGCCGTATATCATACGGCCTCTACAACATTTTGCCCAAAACTTCAGAAACTGTCTGTGGGGGACTCTAAAGACTCGTCAATGCTTTAGCTGTGGATTTAACCACTAGCACGTCAGTGGTACTAGCTGTACGTAACGGGCTACGAGGTATTGACTAAAAGGGAGGTCGATGAGCGAACTCATCCTGACACCCTACTGAGCCTGTCAGTGACAATATCCGTACAGCCCGGTCCGTTCGTCTATGAGCATCGCATGTCGGGCCTGGGGGGTTGGTAAAAGTCAGACCCCCAAAAGCGGTACAAGTCGTGTAGGAGTATAGCCCAGAACACCCTGAGATACTACTGGAATACCTACCAGTAAATCTCCAGCCTCGGCCGAGGGCTTTGTGTAATGGCTCTCCTAGACACAGCGCGACCTCACCCCCAATACCGGGAGAGACGAACCCCTGTCGATCCGCTCACTGCCTCCATGTGGCTCAGGACTGTACCTAACTAAAACCTATTTGCATGACTCCTTTGAGCCGTGGTTGGGTAGTAATCAAAGCACAGTGGGAACTCACACGAGACAAATGACGACCTCAGATCGATGAACTAACCTATACACATGTCACCAGGGAACTACTATCTGACGTCGGGTATAATACCAACTAGCATGTTCCCGGCGAGTCATGTCCGGTGTACTCATAACCCAATGATCACCTGTATACATCTTAGGTGATCCAACTGACACGAATGGCTTGTGAGACCGGCCACCGCCCCTCGTCGGGGTCTCGACTGTATACACTAGTCTACTAATGGAGTATCGATGCCCAGTCTCGAAACTCCCATGACTAGGGACCACTTTAAGGATGTGCTTATAGACTACCCAACTATCACGTATATGATCGCTATCATACTGCTGGTAGTCAAGCAAGAATCATAAGGGCTCTATCAACGTGTAATAGCGACCTGTAAGGTCACCTAAAGCAGTACACGATGATAAAGACAAACCATGGTAGCATATTATTCTCTATCAACGTGTAATAGTGAACTACAATGTCACCTAAAGCATGTACACGATGATAAAGACAAACCAGATAGTATACAAACCTCTCGAGTAAGACTGTCCTACCGGTATAGGTCCTCCCTCAATCATTGAAATCACGTGCCTGGGATCCAATAATTGACTCTGTGGGCACTATATCCAACAATCTCCCACTTGCACTTAAGGCTAATTATTGCGATGTCGCATACTCACAGCCCGTGTGATACCGAACACCCAACTCCTCTACTAATCAGTCTCACAAAGCCTGTTTGCGAAACTATTGCGTTCGAGGAATAGCCTCAGCTAGTGGATCCGCCCTGATGTTTCTTTCTATGTCTCTCTTTTTCTCAAGTTCCTGGAGAAAGCCATCTCCCAAAATAAGCAATACCTGTCTTAGAATATGTTTGGATATCTGATGGGACCTAGTTCATAAATGAACTCCAAATCCAAACTTCTTAGACTGTATCGACAACTGAACTTAATCAGTATCCTGCGCCACACCTCCCTCAGTATCCGCTTGGACCACCTGTCCAAAATACTTCCCCTCGTCAGAGGGAAAACTATAACTCTGACAACCACTCTGTCATCCAGGTCACCTTGGAAGCCTGGAATGATAACTGTCTCCCGAAGGAGGCTGCCGTTATCATATCCCTAGAACATGCACTTATGTTCTAAAACTGCTTCCGAATGTTTCTCCAGGATTGGATTAATATCAATTTATTGCATCTCGTGCAAAAACAACATCTGGTGTGGTACTTGACATTTCATGATCAACTCAATTGCCTAACCAAGTGACCTGCCAATCATGCACATCCCTCTCCCCTTTAGTCTGTAAGACACCTTTAGAGAGGGTGACTCCATCACCTGTAGGTACACTACCATGCTTGGAGTCGTCCATTCTAAATACCTTTAGAATGCTGTCTAAGTACCCTGATTGGGAAACTACCCAAATCTAGATCTAAAACCATAGATCTAGTAACCAGAATATCTGATATAATATCCATATCCTATATGGAGAAACCACTGTGTGACAACCAAAATATAATCGATCGTAGTATAGGAATTTCACTTCCTACTCTGTGTATGTCATCTAAATACCAGGACATTACACCCTACTACCTTCTTAACAGATCCATCCCCTATTCTGATGAAGTCAAACCTATGACTGTCACACCAGAAATAGATGATCTATCTCCGCTATATCTGCTTTAGTCCATAAATAGACATAAGCTACTTGTCCACTATGCTTCCGCTGCTCCCACTGACTACGACAACCCTCTGGCAGAATAATATACACGTGCACTTCTAAAGCTAGTTTAGAACGACGCTATACTCATCCTCCTGCCAGGTCTCATAGTCTGGAACAACAGTGGTGTCAAGTCTGGGTAAACAAGAACCTCCCTGTCACCGTCTTTGAGCATACCGAAGTACCTCTCGAGTGCCTGAGGTTACCCACCATATCTGCGGAGTGGCCAATGGAATGTCAATCCAGATTGAATCTTTGGGTCCTATTAAATTTTCAGTAATCATTTGCGGTTCTGGAATCACTTCCAGTTCTACCATACTCCCACTACTGTTTTCTAAAAAAATCCATTTTTCTCAAAACTGTGGCGAGTCAAGAACAATATCACTATTGATCTTCCAGATGGAAGAAAGTCAACCCTCATCATAGCCCGGATCAACCCACAAACAGCCATTACAGAAACGTGCCTTGAGTTATCCAGAGTCTGGTTTTAAGCATAAGCCGGAAAACTCCCCGTACCTTAACATCGTTAAGATATGAACCGTTCTATATCCAATATAGAAACAGAGGCACTGATTTAATTGGAACCAGATTCAAATCATGTAGCTGTCACCAGTGCATGTCAACTAAATAGAGAGAGGCCGATCAGCATTACTCAACTTAGGAATACATCCAGATATGAGTAACCTGAAAGAGAAGCAAGTTCTCGTAGTCATTACTATCAACTGAATACCATACATAAGTATCTAAATCTTCGATCATCTTGAAGAATCCTGATACTTGCAATACATGGCTCTCTGCTTTATTCTTATACCTATAACTTCTCAAAACTTAGACCTTGCATTTCTACGAAACACATGTCTTAGAACTAGAGAAGTCACAAGTAAACAGAATATAGTATGAGTACCAACCCCTCTGTCCTCATGGACACTGGACAACATACAATACTCTGTATAAGTCCCCTGAGTCTAATAACTCATTCCCTGTGTGTCGTAGGTTAAAAACTGTACTTATGGTTATGAAGAATTACACCGTTGTTTAATGCTCCTTACCTAACCATCCACTGATATAGGTAAATATGATAGACATAATTTTAAAAAGTTATACCTCACTTTATAAAAATAAACGTACAGATATATCAATTTGAAATTGGTGCACAACAACGGATATTCAAAACCAAATATTTGCCGTCCGGCAAACAACCCAGGTGATTTTCTCAAATATCACCAATTACAACGAATCCCGATATAATGAGGATGGTCACCTAATTCCCAATAACTTGCTCGCACTCATCATTTGTAAAACCATACAGATGTGAGAATCAAACCTGGTAAATACATACCCTGGAGCAAGGGCTAATTGGGAAATCAGTTTTCTTTTAACAATACACTGTGAAACTGAAACATATAAATGTTTCGTAGGGGTATCTTGGTATTCCTAGTAATGCCTCTTCCATTATCAGACTCACAACTATTACCGTATATTTCTTTGCCATCTCTCCAAATCCATTTATATGTCTTTAGTCATTACCTTCTGTACACCCCTTTAGGCCAAATGGTTTTCTTCCTTCCCTACCGTTCGGTACCAGCCTATGGTTTGGAAGAAGACTATCCAATAAGCATAATGGGTGTACTCCCCTAATCCTAGGAGTACTCGTAACCTGAGAGAAGGTGAAGATAAAAGACAACTGAATACAACCTTATTCCTATTTCTCCTGAACCAGATTCCATCCCCGAACTGGAACAAGTTCCCTCGAGTTCGTATATAACCATACGATGGAGTATCCAAATAACTGTGGATCTTCGTAGTGATACGGAGTGTCCTGGAGAAATACAAAGGTGATGTAGGATTGGCGAAGAAATACTTGGTTTGGTCGTGAATAGCAGTCGCAATTTACTTTGCCTTCTTACTAATCCCTTTATTTGTCTTTACTTAATACCTTCTGTACACCTTTTAGGCTAAATGGTTTTCTTCATTCCCTACCATTCGGCACCTGCCTATGGTTTGGAAGAAGACTATCCAATTAGCATAATAGGTGTACCGTCCTAATCCAAGGAGCACTCGCAACCTGAGAGAAGGTGAAAGGAAAAGACAACTGAATAGTCCTATTCGTTTTCTCCAGAACTGGAAACCATCCTCGAATAAGTTCCTTCGAGTTCGTATATAACCATACGATGGTTTTATCCAATGGGAGTGGATGTTTGTAGTAATACGGGGTGTCCTGGAGAAAAGGGTAAAAGTAGGAGTGGCAATGAGGTATGCAACTCAGACAATCCAAAAGCCAGTGTTTTAAGAAGGTTCGGTTTACTTGGTCACTGAGTCATAGTCTAGGGTCGGGTCATGGTCGCTGCCAAAGAGAGAGAGAAAAGAAACACTCAGCGTGCACTCTAACCTTGATCAGAATGGTTATCAATTTATCTAATCAGGAAACCTCCCATTGTATCCTCAAATTCTCCTCCAAACCTAAAAGAAGAATTAGTCGGGATCACCCGAAGAGTAAACCAACTCATCAGTGTGAATCGGGATCCAACTATCATCGCATGATAATGTGATGGAATCCACTCACATTATCACACTCCAGAAGGTATGCGCATGCCTGGCAAGTTTCAGTGTGATTTTACCCCTAGGACCCAAGTAACTTTGACGAATAATCAACAAATCAAAAGGTCCTAGTCAAGTTCAACCCGTCGTTATCTTGATTGCGTTAAACCCACCCGTACGACCCTTGACGAATAATCAACAAAGTCGTACGACCATCCTAACCAATCCACATATCCATTCGACAGAAAGCATTACAGAGCTACCGCACACTACGCCTCGGCGAATAGCAACGACAAACATAGCGCGAATACTAAGCAATACTAATCTGAAATGACGGAAGGCTATGAATGGTTTTTGGCAAAAAACCTTTAACGTAATGAACTTGATATCGTTGAAGGAATCGGATAGCTTTTTATAAAAATATAGTGGCGAAAACCTTTGCTAAAGAGGTCACTCCCGGTGAAGGGATCTCGGCTCTTTCCCTGTAGAATGAGGTGTAGGATATTCCAACTGAATACCACGATGCAAAGCAAAAGGCAATCGGCTATAGTGAAGTTATTACCCTGACGCAAACTTCTGTCCAAGGGGTCACTCCCGGTGAAGGGATCTCGGCCCTTACCTCGTCGACTGAGGTACTGGATATTCATAACCGAATACCGCTGTGCAAAACAAAAGAGAACGTCCTTGCAATAACAGCTTTTTGAAAAATGTTCCAACAACATCAAAATAGGTTTGTTTAGCTTGCATTAATCTGAATCAATGCAGTCCCATCAATTAATCACACCACAAAAGAACGAAAATATGATGTACGTATATGCCATCTGCATTCGCCACTTGGTTAAAATTTGGTATTGGTAAGTAATTTAAACAAATTGGATATATATATATTAGGGGTTTTCCCCGATTTTACATATGACGGATCAATGAATAAGATACAAGTTCTTGCAACTTATTACATGCTATAAATATGAATTTTATTATAATGTTATATAATTAGTTGAGCATAATCATGAAGATAAATAAGTAGGTTGTTTGATGAGAACTCTCAAAGTGTGTCAATATTTCTGGCAGGTGGAAAAATGACGGATAATTAGATCCATTTAATTTGCTATTTCGGTGGCCAATTAATCATTGGAAAAAATAATATTGTTGAATATGTTGGTGGAAAAACTAAGATGACTACAGTCAAGAAGTATAACACATACAACGAGTTGTGCCAAGTAGTGTACAAAACTACCAAAATCAATCTGTTAGAGTTTAATATCTTCTTAATTTGCAAATGGCCGACGGAGCATGAATATATCACCATTGAAGTATCCAATGATGAGAATAGACAAGTCATGCTTGCCTTAGAATCAAAATCGATCGAGCTGTTTGTAAAAAAAAGGAGATATTGACGTCCGCTCAACTGTCTGAATCTTATTCTGAAGTGCATGATCCTTCTTTTCGAGCATCCGAGCAATACCCACAAGGAGAAATGACACGCATGCTCAATATGACTGCTGATTCTACCGGATTTATGTCTCCCACTAATGATGAACGATATATAGATCAAAATTACGTAGGTGAAAGCACATCAAGCGGGACGCCAGTGAATTGGCAGTTTACGAAGTAAGTATTACCTTGCATATCTTTATACTGCATATACATTTAGCGAATCACTATTTATTGATAATGGGAGTATGCTATAGGTACTAAGTATTCATAAATTTGTGTGCAATTCTTATATACCGCCGCCCGGTTATAATTGCATGTCACCGCCAAGTTTCAATTCTAATTGCATGCCAGTGCCAACCTTCGGCTTCAATATTATGCCCTAAAATACTAAGCACATGCAGTCATACAATACGGAATACAATATGGGATGGACACCGTTTGCAGACGATAGATCAGAATTTCGTCGGTATGAAGACGGAACATCAAGTACCATACAAGTCCCCAATCTTGGTTCCGCACATACAACCGATATACCTGCTACGGATCCAACGGTGTTGGAACATAATGGAGATGAAAGTGATGATGATGATGCTAGTGATGAGGACGACATTCAAGCACAAGATAGCATGCAAATTGTATATGTCCTTGCTAATGAGAATGATAGGCAGTGAATTACTAATTCATGTGTTAAGAATGAATTCGTTGAGTTTGAAAATCCACGTGCCGATAACATGATAGATGCTCACATGTTATCTATATCGGTAATGGATAATGTCAACTTTCGTGCGGATAGGCATTCGGCAGTCAATATTGAAAGTGGGTTGAAGATCGATAATTTATTCGAGAATAAGGAGAAGTTAATTCAGGCAGTCAGCATTTGGTCAATTAAACACGGAGTTTCTTTTAAACCAATCAAGACTAACATGACCAAGTACACCGTCGTTTGTAAAACAGACGCAAACAGCCCGTGGAGGCTTCATGCATATATCTCAAAGAAATCACTGACAGGATTCTGGTAGATAAAATTATGCGGGTAATCATACTTGTGTGAATTCTGTAGTGAATTCAAATTATAAACAGGCCACTTCTACATTCATATGTAACAAGATATTGCTTTTTATGAAAGCGGATGTCGATTTGACCCCCAAAACGATTCAAGTGCTTATAAAAGATACATTATTCATTGAAATAAATTATATGAAGGCATGGAATGCGTTGAACAAGGCATTTTCTAAAATATTCGAAAATTGGGAAGATTCATATGAACATTTGCCACGATATCTTGCCGCCATCAAATCTACTAATCCCGGGACTGTTTTCAAGATAACTGACGCTTCACTGTCAGAAAGAATGGGATATTTTACTAGTGCATTTTAGGCATTCGGACCGGCCATTGATGGTTTCGCTTATTGTCATCCCATTCTCAGTATTGATGGGACCCACTTATACGACAGATACAAAGGGACTTTGCTCATTGCTACCGGGGCCAATGCAAATGATGGCCTTTATCCTTTGGCATATGCTGTAGTTGGAGGTGAAACCACTGAAAATTGAGAGTAGTTCATTGCTTGCATTCATCTTTACATTCCATCCGTACGGGGAAGGCACATTACCTTCATATCTGACTGGATGAAATGGATTCCGACGGCACTATGAAGATCATGGACAGAACCTCATAGTTTTCGTTATTGTATGCGACATATCAAAGCCAGCTTCTCAACTGCTGGATTTAGTGGCAAAACCTTGCAGAGTTTGTTCTCTCAAATTGTATGTGCACCAGATGACCTGACATATACAGAGCTGAGAGAGGAACTTAAACGTATATGTCCAAGAGCAAATGCTTGGATTGAAAGTAGTCTAAAAAATGAAGGAAAAAATGGGCTCTTCGAAAGATGGTGGTAGGAGATTTTGCATGATGAAAACAAATACTTCAAAAAGCTTTAACGGGGTCTTAAAAAGATCTCGATCTTTGCCTATTTAAGCCTTAGTAGGATGGACTTTTTATAGGGCGAACAGATACTTTTTTGCACGATGTTAGGAGAGACAAAAGTGGACGATAAAGTTATTTCCTAAGTTCGAACAATTAATAACAAAAAGGGCTACTGATACCAGGCATGCTTGGATCATGAGGTTCAGCCAGTCCGAATGGCAGGTGACTGACAAATATGAAAAAAATATGGTGTAGTCATCGACAGTAGGAACTAGAGTTGTACGTGCAATATTCCTAAGTTGTAAAAGTTGCCTTGTTCACATGTAATTTCAGCGTGCACACGAGCAGAGGTTGGGGGGAACATTGCACATCACAATCTTATTTCGAAGTGGTATTTTGTCCCCAAATACAAAGCTGCTTATACCCCGTTGTTCCATCCTGTACCCGATAACCAATATTGGGAGGCATACAACGGTCCAATAATATTACCGCCTATCGGTAGGAGAAAAGCGGGACGACCGCGTTCTACTCGTATCAAAAGTGTTATGGATGATTCACGAGAAGGACGTAGGCAAAATAAATGCAGTATCTGCAATAAGTATGGTCATAACAAGGCATGATGCAAAAATCCTCCAGCCCCACATCGCCATTGGTAATCTCTGCTTATATTTTAAAATACACACACATGCATATACACATACATGCACACACGTCCAACCATAAAAAACAAACATACATCTACACACGCATACACGCACACATACGTTCTTTGTTATACATGCTCATTTTTTCAAAGATAATATAGCTCGACTTTTTCATTGTACGGATATACCTATGGATCCTGGACCTATAGATACAAGTGTTCTGTACTTGCAGGCTGACCACAGGTCGGCCAACGCCGCTGTAATACAGGTAAACTTCGTAATTTTTTTTACTTACATATGTTATTTATTTGTTACTGATACAAGTTCTCTTTTTGTAATTGGCAGAGTGATCGGGTGATTAAATGCGTTGACCACTCAGTCCAGTGCAGCCGGATCCCAGCTGGAGATACCCATGTGCAGGCTGAGCTGCAATAGGCAGGCTTTCATCTTATATCCAGATTGGTATATATACGTCTGGATAGAGGCTTGATTATGGATTTAGTAGATAGATGGAGACCAGAGACCTACACATTTCATTTTAGAGTTGGTGAGATGACTATCACCCTTCAGAACATCGCTGTGCTGCTTGGTCTGCTTACAGACGGAGAGATGGTTGCTGTGGAGTACAGCCACGATTGGTCAGACTTGTGTCCCAGCTTGTTGGGTAGGATTCCGCCTATTAGCCAAAGGAGATGCAGTACCATCCACTTGAGTTGGCTGCGGGAGGCATTTAGTACTGAGCCTGCCTTGGATGCTACCCCCGCGGTGATCGAGCAGCACGCACAAGCCTACATTTTACATCAGATTGGAGTTCGCTTGTTTCCGGATAGAAGCAAGAGTAGAGTTAGTCTTGTCTGGCTACCTCTTTTTGCTGATCTTGACCAGTGTGCCACTTTATCATAGAGGGTGTAGTTATGTCATTTCTCTACAGCGAGCTGAGGTGGCTGCTTTGATGGAGCAGAAGAGTTTTGGGGGCTGTTTGACGCTTCTTCAGGTATACAATACTTAAAATTGCATTCTACTAATTTTGCGTAATAAATTGATATTCAACGTAAAACGTAATTCTGTCATATTGTATTTCAGATATGGTCATGAATATATCTCTTTATTGGTCACCCAACCATTACGAGACGGATCGCTTTAGATGGCCAAAGGCCATATGGATGCCAGTAAGTATTCGAAACTATACGCATATTTCAAATTTCAAGTTTTTTTTGGAATATTAACTTGTGTGTAACCTCTATGCAGGTAGAATGTACCCAGGTCATGCGATGTGACACCAGATTGCAGCCTCCATTTCTACAGCAATGAGTTCGATGTTATGGAGGAGGCAGCAGTTACGTGGACACCGTACACACATGACCTGATGGGCACTCAACATCCATTATGTTTGGCAGGCGCCGTCTTCTGGCGTGCGCGGATGATGATCGTCGACAACGATATTATTCAGATGCATGTGCCAGACCGTATGCTCCACCAGTTTGATTTGAAGCAGCACATACCAGGCGCGGTGGAGCAAACACCACGATAGGGTGGAGCGCTAGTTAGGGATGTTTGGTCCGTAGAGTATCAAATTTGGGTGGGTCGATGGTACAATCGGGTACACTACATAGCTGATGGGATACAGCCAGGTATACCGATAAATCGGTACCTTTCCTGGTATCAGATGATGACCTGCAAATTCGTCATAACAGCCGCCCTTCCGCCCACCTCATATACGCCTCAAGGACCGAAAAAGAGAGATTTGTTAAGTTTATATCAAACCTTTTAAAACTAAAATCTTATTTTTATGAAATTCATTATTTTATTTACCTTCAATATATGTCCAGACCATTTACGCGTTGGAGGATATAGCTGATGAGGGTATTAGTGTAACAACCCTAAATTTTCTATACAAGTTTTTACAAAAAAATTTCAAAAATCCATAAAGGGGCATTTATTGCCTAAACACAAGACTTAAGTAATTAATTAGCAATTTAATTACAAGAAGGAGCTTGTAGCTCATTGGTAATACCTTGCACTGCTGAACCAAGCTACCAGAGTTCAAATCTCATGCCCCACATTATTTTTAATATTTATTTTATTTTAAATTTTATAGAAGCCCAACAGTCAACACGTGATAACTTCAGAAATTCCAACTACACCCACTAAACTAAATGCACCAGAGGCTTAACCAGGCAACCCCCTACATTCCGAGCCCCCGACTCGGCCTAACTCGGCCAAGTCGGCCGGTCGGCCGAGTCGTCAACGGCAAAAAGTTGCCTTTTCCCCTTCCCACCTTCACTGCATACTTTAATTTCTTAGATCGTTTCCAGAGAGCCTTTAATATCTCTTTTACTCCATTTTTAATACATTTTTACATTTTTTTTAAAACCCTTCATCTACCCTAATTCTAGCCTAACCCTATAAATACCACCCCTACCCTCTACCCTATCACCCCAAAAACTCTGAGCCAACTCTCTAGAATTTTCAAGAAACTTTTGTGTGCAATCAAAGTGAGCGAAAGGAGAAGCTCCGGCAAATTCTTCGGCGGATTTTCCGGCAATGTCTGTAGGAACTCCCGGCGACGAAACAACGCACCACCGACTCCTTACCAACCATCTCCCTCTTATGGTTGTCCAAAACCGAATCTAGGATTCAACCTTCGCATCTCACTCGCGTAAGTCACATTTCTAACTTTCTTTTCCATTCTAAAAATACGGATTTACAAAACCCAACAGAATCGGAACAAATCCGATTTCCGATTCGGTTTTCTTATAAAACTTCACTTCTCGTTAATACAATTATGCTTAAACTCCTTCATGTTGACCATTAAACACTAATCAACTAAATTGATCAAGTTTCATTTCATAAAATGATAGCTATTTCAATTTATCGTATTTTTCACTTAAATACCACATTGTTTCAATTCCACATTTAACCCCCATTAAAATTGCTATACCTTTAAGTAGATCACGAGGTAACGACCTACCTCCTCACACACTCATATGCAATATAACACGATACCCTCGAGAATTTAGAATATGGGAAAAAAAATATTTTCATTTAAATAACCTTTAATTAATAAAACCATTTCTAAAAGATTTAGTATTGATACATCTTTACAAATAAATAACCTTTGAGCTAATAAAAAATATCTAGACTCGGCCAATTAAGGACTGTCGCGATCATTATGACAGAGAAAGGTTGTGGGCATTCAGTCGTTTATCTAAACCTGACTTTATGGTGTCTAGGCTAGACAAGTGAGAAAGGTAATTTTAAAAGGCCCGTCTCACGGTGATTCGTGAGCGGATCCCTCCTTTCTTCACATGTACTTACCTGGCTACAATTGGCGGTGAAGAGGCGATTTAAGGTATCTCACAACTTGTCGCCTTGGACCAGTTAGGAGCAGTTTAGTTGACTTAGGAGACCCTAGAAAATAGAATACAGGAAAACGACACTTTTTCATTTAAATACCATAATTAATAAAACCGTTTTCCTTCATGATTAGTATTTATACATATCTTTGCAAAGCGCCGCTACAACCCATTTGGGGAACCGGTTCGGGATGGTGTGGATTATCGCACATCCTCGGGCTTAGTAGTGCGAGATTCAGACCTCCGCAAGAAGCATTCGGTCTCAAAAGATTTAAAATACATCTTAAAAAACGAGATTTCTAGAATATTATAGATATATACAAAAAATTATTTTCATATAAATATATGTATATGTAAAATAAACATATCTAATTTTGAAGTATTATAATTATTCCACTTTTTCTATAATATCACAAGAATCAATTTTACACTAAAATACCATGAATTCCATACAAATCAATATTACAAATAAATACCTTTATTTCTGAAATTAGGATATTTTCACTAAAAATATCACAATATAAAATCTACATTCATTACAACTCTAAAGACGAATAATAAATACTTGGAGTGTATTTTGAAAAGTATATAAAAGTATTTTTACATAATACCCTCTCAAGTTCTATAAATTTCCCTAAGGACCTTAGTAAACATAGATTTAAGCGGGACCAATCTCTTGAGCCTCAGGGAGCCGGAGAAGTGGGTGCTTGCCGATTTAAGGTAGACAACTTAATAATAGTGTTATCAATACAGTAATCGTCTTGGAAAAAGACACAAATCTTGTCGTCCATATGCAGTGGTTACCGATAACATCAAAACAATCAGGCCTTCTATTTACTGACTCAGAGTGAGTCTCATTATAATCTGACATGAATATGATTCAAGTACAATCTACAATCTATAATCTACAGTCTACAATCTACAATTTTCAATATTACAATTCAACATGAATCCATGAATCCAATTATCAATCTATATAACTTGACTGAACCGAACCATGGATATACATTCCATTTACATGGTTCTCCAGTTACTCCATTTACTTGATTCTACGGTTACATCCGTTTACTGATATCATGGTTTCGGACAGTCATCCAATTATACAATCAATACAATTTACAATACAAACAAGACACTACGGGGTTTAAGGGGTAGATTGGTACGGAAGGTGTTAAAAGTGGCACGAGACTGTAAGACTTAATACACCTAACATGAATCCAGATGCTGTTGTACCGTGGCATAAACGGTTCCTTATACTATACTTGCATCTAGTCTCTGGCATATAGAGACTCCTCTCGTATACACTGGCATTCTTCTGTGCCAAGTTACAAACAACGGCGTTAATACAACATTACAACAATATAATACAACTTTAAAAGATACATTCTTATTCTATCTATTCTATTTCTCCTTTATCTGTGGGACTTACCGAGCGACCTGTTCGCTGACGACATTCTCTTTCTTTCTTCTTTGAATGTCGTCAGGTGATCTGAACACATCGGAGATCGAGCCCAGCGCTGAAGACTTGGTCCAGTTCAGTGAAGACCCCGAGCTCTAGTTCATTGTACACTTTTCCATTTCAGTACTTTTCTTTTCCGTTATGCCATTGTTTAGGCATTGCTTTTTATTCAGTTGTATTTACTTTTCATGCATTGTACAAAATAATGTTAATAAATAAAGTTGATGTTCAGTTTATATATCTTGTCTCTTATGTATTTACTTTTATATTGCTTAGATACGCTTAGCGTATTTACTTCACGGTAAATACGTAGCGGCCTCGTCGCGTCCTCTTCGCCGTATACTGGGAAGCGGGGCGTGACAGGTTTTCTTGGTGGCCCATGCAGGTCAGAGCTATATAGAACAAAACTATACAGTTCTGTTCTACGTGAACAACTTAAGCAATATAACACAAGAACCAGCAACTAAAATATTCTTTACAATCCATGTTCCTTGAATCTTATCAATTTCATATTCCTTGAATCATATACTTTGAATCTGTCCTAACCTAAATTTTTCATTCAAGGTTATGGATTCCCCAAACAACACCAGCACCAACTTCAATAACACTCCACCTCCACTACCAATCAAACCTACCCATCCTGCTCCACCCAACGAGCAGATGGTTCTGCTTGAGGAAATTCGAAGTATCCTGATTGGACTGCAGCAGCAGACTGCTATATTAGTGAACCGATTAGAAGTAGAAGCACACGATATAAAGCGTTCTGCCACCCAGATGGCAAGAGGAACCTACACTACACAACCTTCTGAACCCAGAGACGGAAAGAAACAATTAACCAGTCAAGTCCAGGTTTTAGTTACTACTGCCATAGGGATGGACACTTGTGGAAGGACTGTAGGTGCGCAAAAGGTTTGTGCCTAGTTTGTGGCGCATCTGATCATAGAATTGGAGATTGTCCTTATAGACGCAACTCAGCTCACACACCCACCAACTACCCGCAGCGGCCAGCTATCCAGGCTCCTGCAACTCATCCTACACTCCCAGCACCACCTTCATATGGACCACCTCTATCCAGTCAGGCATTGATGTACCAGCATACACAGAAAAATGTGCCGAGACGCCAAGCCTTCACTGTAGCAGCCATAGGAGCCAAGGTAGTTGACCAAGGTAACACTAGTAAGTCCCTCCCACATTTTTTTTAAACCCTTGCATCACATTGTTATTTTTCACACACTGTCAGTACTCCAGTCACCAAACTTTCCTTGAATCTGTTACACTTTCGTTTTACAAATTTCGAGGACGAAATTTTTTAAAGATGGTAGAATGTAACAACACTAAATTTCCTATACAAGTTTTATAAAAAAAATTCAAAAATCCATAAAGGGGTATTTATTGCCTAAGCACAGGACTTAAGTAATTAATTAGCAATTTAATTACAAGAAGGAGCTTGTAGCTCACTGGCAATACCTTGCACTGCTGAACCAAGCCACCAGAGTTCAAATCTCATGCCCCACATTATTTTTAATATTTATTTTGTTTTAAATTTTATAGAAGCCCAACAGTCAACACGTGATAACTTCATAAATTCCCACTACACCCACTAAACTAAATGCACCAGAGGCTTAACCAGGTGACCCCCCACATTCCGAGCCCCCGACTCAGCCTGACTCGGCCAAGTCGGCCGGCGGACTGGCCGACTCGGGCCGGCGCCGCCGGCTGGACTCGGCCGGTCGGCCGAGTCGTCAACGGCAAAAAGTCGCCTTTTTCCCTTCCCGCCTTCACTGCATACTTTAATTTCTGATATCGTTTCTAGAGAGCCTTTAATACCTCTTTTACTCCATTTTTAATACATTTTTCATACATTTTTACTTTTTTTTTTAAAACCCTTCATCTTCCCTAACTCTAGCCTAACCCTATAAATACCACCCCTACACTCTACCCTATCACCCTAAAAACTCTAAGCCAAATCTCTAGAATTTTCAAGAAACTTTTGTGTGCAATCGAAGTGAGTGAAATGCGAAGCTCCGGCGGATTTTCCGGCAACGTCCGTAGGAACTCCCAGCGACGAAACGACTCACCGTCGACTCCTTACAAACCATCTCCCTCTTATAGTTGGCCAAAACCCGTAAGTCCCTTTTCTAACTTTCTTTTCCATTCTAAAAATACGGATTTACAAAACCCGACGGAATCGGAACAAATCCGATTTCCGATTCGGTTTTCTTATAGAACTTCACTTCTTGTTAATACAATTATACTTCTCCTTCATGTTGACCATTAAACACTAATCAACCAAATTGATCAAGTTTCATTTCATAAAATGATAGTTATTTCAATTTATCGTATTTTCACTTAAATACCACATTGTTTCAATTCTACATTTAACCCCATTAAAATTGCTACACCTTTAAGTAGATCAAGAGGTAACGACCTACCTCCTCACACACTCATATGCAACATAACATGATACCTTCGAGAACTCAGAATACGGGAAAACAAATATTTTCATTTAAATACCCTTTACTTAATAAAACCATTTCTAAAAGATTTAGTATTGATAAATCTTTACAAATAAATAACCTTTGAGCTAATAAAAAATATCTAGAATCAGCTAATTAAGGACTGTCGCGATCATTAGAACAGAGGAAGGTTATGGGCATTCAGTCATTTATCTAAACCTGACTTTGTGGTGTCTAGGCTAGACAAGTGAGAAAGGTAAATTTAAAAGGCTCGTCTCACGGTGATTCGTGAGCGGATCCCTCCTTTCTTCACTTGTACTTACCTGGACACTATTGGCGGTGAAGAGACGATTTGAGGTATCTCACAACTTGTCGCCTTGGACCAGTTAGGAGCAGTCTAGTTGACTTAGGAGACCCTAGAACATAGAATACGGGAAAACGACACTTTTTCATTTAAATACCATAATTAATAAAACCGTTTTCCTTAATAATTAGTATTTATACAAATTTTTGCAAAGCGCCGCTACAACCTATTTGGGGAACCCGTTCGGGATGGTGCGGATTATCGCACATCCTCGGACTTAGTAGTGCGAGATTCAGACCTCCGCAAGGAGCATTCGGTCTCAAAAGATTTAAAATACGACATCTTAAGAAAACGAGATTTCTAGAATATTATAGATATATACAAAAAATTATTTCATATAAATATATGTATATGTAACATAAACATATCTAATTTTGAAGTATTATAAATATTCCACCTTTTCTACAATATCACAAGAATCAATTTTACACTAAAATACCATGAATTCCATACAAATCAATATTACAAATAAATACCTTTATTTCTGAAATTAGGATATTTTCACTAGAAATATCACTATATAAAATCTACATTCATTACAACTCTAAAGACGAATAATAAATACTTGGGTGTATTTTGAAAAGTATATAAAAGTATTTTTACATAAAACCCTCTCAAGTTCTATAAATTACCCTAAGGACCCTAGTAAACATAGGTTTAAGCGGGACCAATCTCTTGAGCCTCGGGGAGCCGGAGAAGTGGGTGCTTGCCGATTTAAGGTAGACAACTTAATAATGCTGTTATCAATACGGTAATCGTCTTGGAAAAAGACACAAATCCTGCCGTCCATGTGCAGTAGTTACCGATAACATCAAAACAATCAGGACTTCAATTTACTGACTCAGAGTGAGTCTCATTATAATCTGACTTGAATATGATTCAAGTACAATCTACAATCTATAATCTACAGTCTACAATCTACAATCTTTAATATTACAATTCAACATGAATTCATGAATCCAATTATCAATCTATACAACTTGACCGAACCGAACCATGGATATACATTCCATTTACATGGTTCTCCAGTTACTCCATTTACATGATTCTACGGTTACATCCGTTTACTGATATCATGGTTTCGGTCAGTCATCCAATTATACAATCAATACAATTTACAATATAATACAATACAAACAAGACACTACGGGCATAAACGGTTCCTTATACTATACGGAAGGTGTTAAAAGTGGCACGAGACTGTAAGACTTAATACACCTAACATGAATCCAGTTGCTGTTGTACCGTGGCATAAACGGTTCCTTGTACTATACTTTCCTCTAGTCTCTGGCATATAGAGACTCCTCTCGTATAACTGGCATTCTTCTGTACCAAGCTACAAACAACAGCGTTAATACAATATTACAACAATATAATACAACTTTAAAAGATACCTTCTTATTCTGTCTATTCTATTTCTCCTTTATCTGTGGGACTTACCGAGCGACCTGTTCGCTGACGACATTCTCTTTCTTTCTTCTTTGAATATCATCAGGTGATCTGGGCACATCGAAGATCGAGCCCAGCGCTGAAGACTTGGTCCAGTTCAGTGAAGACCCCGAGATCTAGTACATTGTACACTTTTCCGTTTCAGTACTTTTCTTTTCTGTTATGCCATTATTTAGGCATTGCTTTTTATTCAGTTGTATTTACTTTTCATGCATTGTACAAAAGAATGTTAATAAATAAAGTTGCTGTTCAGTTTATATATCTTGTCTCTTGTGTATTTACTTTTATATTGCTTAGATACGCTTAGCGTATTTACTTCACGGTAAATACGTAGCGGCCTCATCGCGTCCTCTTCGCCGTATACCGGGAAGCGGGGCGTGACAATTAGTGTCACCATAGACTCAGCAAGCTGCTTTATGAACATCAAGTCCCTGATCAGGAGTGTAATGACGAGGCACAGATTCATACGTCCATCGGTTGTGCCTGTACCACCCGTGCCTCCGCTACCTATCCCTGCACTAACCGTGACCCCGCTACCCGTCCCTTCTCCACCCGTATCCCCGCCACCCGTGCCTCCACCATCCGTGCCTCCACCAGCTGTGTCCACACCTGCCATTCTTCTCACGTATGAACGACGTAGACGAAGACATCCGGCGCCGTCTCAGCATCCCGATGAGTATGAGTATGGACCATCATAGCCAGAGCCATATCAACCGCCTGGCTCCGACGAAGCGGGACCGTCACAGCCTCGACGACCTGTAGCGAAGAGGAGGACACCTAGGATGGTGCGACGACTTCGTT
Organism: Agapanthus africanus; assembly: GCA_030015575.1. Classification (NCBI taxonomy): domain Eukaryota; kingdom Viridiplantae; phylum Streptophyta; class Magnoliopsida; order Asparagales; family Amaryllidaceae; genus Agapanthus; species Agapanthus africanus. The sequence continues at coordinate 285,558,278 of JASDDO010000004.1, forward strand.
AGATTATCATGAGTGTTCATGTTGTTTTGTATTGCAATGAATTCATTATTTATTTTACATTGTTTAATATTTTCAGCTTATTGTTCTTCGCCGTTTGGACGTCGTATATTGTGCGTGGATTGTGTCTCCACCGTTTAGGCATTGAGTCTCCGTCGTTTGGGCGTTGAGTTAGCACCGTCTGTGGATGCTAATATTTTACTATGCTTGTGAAAGTGTATGTTAGCACCACCACTGGGTTTTACTAGCATTAAGCATGCTGTTTCAAAAATTTTAGGGGTGTTAATCTATACTAACCAAGATCTTAAACTAGATTATTAGGGTTTAATTATGATATCATAAACTTAACTAAGATATGGATGGCTACAACCTTTGTAGACCGTGTCCTTCTCTTCTAAAGCTCCGGGTTGTATTCCACGCGACTCCACTAGGCTCCACTTGAGCTTGAACAAACTTCCTTCAATGACCTTCGTGCCGAAGATAATCCACCCGAAGCCCGCTAATCCAAGCTACCACTTCACTAAACTCTTTAGCGAAGTAAACACACTATACCAAAGTGCTAATCTAGTGTAGGATGGTGAAATAAGGGTTTTGTTTTCTCACTAGGGTTCTCACAAGCTTAAGGTTTCACAACTCATGTGAGGGATTGAGCTTAGAGAAGGAGGTGAGGAAAAAGGAGAGAGCTAGAGAGAAACTCATCACATGAGCTCACTAGATGAAAAATATGAACCAAGTCACCAAATGGCAGGGAGCTAACACATTATTGAAGTATTGAAAATAATATTCAATTGTAATCATACTTCAATAGTGTAGTAAGATGAATAAAATATTCATCAAACCATGCTTTGCTCCATACTACAAAAGCCTCCCCATTTACCACCTCAATTTCTATTTTCTAACCATGCCATGCTTCATATATATATATATATATATATATATATATATATATATATATATATATATATATATATATAAAGATAAGCATAGAATTAGTGAGCAATAATATTAGTCAATATACAATTATATCAAATATAAATATATATCATATTATTAAATCAACACTTGATTTAATATTATGGTTATATCACATATAACCGACTAATATCATTTATCTATATATCACATTATCAAATCAACACTTGATTCAATAATCCGGTTATAACACATATAACCTAATTGATAACAAATAGCCGCCAGATTACAATACGGTATCTCATACTCGTATTTAATCAGGCCCCCGCACATATCAACATATGTGCCCTACTTCGTTTCACTTGAACCAGAAAACTTCTATGTGGGATTCTAAAGACTCATCAATACGCCAGCAATAGGTGATGATCACATCAGTCACCCATAAGGCGCCAGCAGTACTAGCTGGACATAACGGCTACCCGGGTATTGAGCGATTAGAAGATCAACAAGAAAGATTGTGCAAACTTCCATGAAGCCTATAAGTAACACTTACCGTACAGTCCGGTCTCTTCGTCTCATATGTTGCATATCGAGTCTGGGGGTGGTATCGTCAGACCCTAATAACTTGATAAACCACGCTGATGTAAGGCGTATAACTGTATGAGAAACTACTGATAACACTTACCAATAAATCCCATCAACAGCCCTGACCAGGGATTTCCTATTATAGCCAATCGAGTAAAGTGCAACGTCATCTCCCTATACCGGGAGAGACAAAACCCCTCCTATCGCTCATTGCCTCCATGTGACTCGGGACTGTACCCAAAATCCACCTGTTTGCACGACTCCTTTGAGCCGTGGTAGGGATGAAATCAAAGCACAGTGGGAACCACACAAGACTCTATGACGATCTCGGGTCTACAGACTAACCTCTACCAACGTCACCAAAGAACTGCTATCTGACAATAGGTTTGGTACCATCTAGGAGTTCTCGGCGAGTCCTGTTCGGTGTACCCATTCTCTAATGAGCACCTATGTAGAATCTTTGATGTCTAACACCAATGAATATAGGATCAACCATCGCCCGATACAGGGTCAAGAAATGTACACACTAGTCTACTCTGGAATATCGATGCCTTGTCTTGATATTCCCTCGGCTAGGAACAATTGAAGGATGTACTTGTAGACTACCCAAGTCCTAGTAGTATAATCCACATCATAGTCCTGGTAGTCAAGCCTACATCCTAAGGGCTTTATCAACATGTATAAGAGAGACAGTATAATAATACCAGTGAACATGTTAAGATAAAGGCAACCAAATAGCATACTATCATGTCGAGCAAGAAAGTCCTCCATATATATGTCCAAGCATCCACTATATTATACAATAATGGCATCTAAGGCATACATATCACTAACAATCTCCTACTTGCACTAAGGCCATTTGTTGTAGTATCTTATACCCAACATCCCAAAAAGTCCCTCGAATAGCATCTAGGGAGGGGCCTTCGTGAATGGATCCGCTGTGTTATCCTCTGTGTCAACTCTCCTGACCTCGATCTCCCGGTGATTTACTATCTCTCTGATCAGGTGATACCGCCTAAGAATATGTTTGGATCGCTGATGGGACCGAGGTTTCTTGGCCAAAGCCAAAGTTCCATTGTTATCACAATACACAGGTATTGGATACTCAATAGATGAAACCTCACTAAGTTCATCTTATGAACTTCTTCATCCAGACAGCCTCTTTGGCAGCATCGTTGGTAGCGATGTATTCAGCCTTCATCGTCGAGTCTAGTACGGTATCTAGCTTGGAACTCTTCCAACATACCGTCCCTCCACTGAGGGTGAAGACAAAACCCGAGACCGACTTACTGTCGTCCTTATCACTCTGGAAGCTCAAATCGGTAAAGGACTCCACCTGGAGTTCACCGTTACCATACACTAAGAACATTTCTTTAGTCCTTCTCAAGTACTTAAGAATGTTCTTCACAGCTGTCCAGTATTTCTCCCCAGGATCTGATTGATGCCTACTTACTACACTTAGTGAGTAATGTTGGTGAATGTTGCATGCTCCCACAACTCTTGTGAGGCGGCGGAAGCGGTAAAGGAAAATTTTCTTTGCATACAACACGCACTTTTCCATAGATCTTGTCTAAACAATAACTAGAAAACCCTAACTAGAGATCTTATCTACTATCTTAGGGATTATACCTTGATGATACGGTCCTTTGGGTCTTCTCTTTGGTGCAACTCCTTTGCTCCTTGTCTTCTCTTTTGATGAACTCCTTATCTCCTTTGGATGTTGCCGATGTCCTCGATCTCCGGCCACCTCAAGACCTAGATGATCCACGCGAGAGTTATCGTGCAAGCTAAAACCCTTCTCAAGAGCTAAACCTAGAGATCAAGTTTGCTAAAAATGGTCACTAGTATGATGTAGAGATTAGTGTATTGGATTATCTTTGATCCTTGGCTTTTGATTCACATCTCATGTGAGTGTTAAAGCAAGGAAGAAGAAGGAGGAGAGAAGAAGGAGAGAGAAAGAGTTTGTGATAATAAGAAAATTCAAGCATGAGAAAATGATATATTCAAATGGAAATAATTGAAGCATGGAATATAAAATTAGCACCATACTTCAATAGTAACTCCAAAAGATTAAAATATAAAACAACCCATTCTCACAATCATGCTTGGACTTTCTAATTTCCACCTCATTTATTCATTTTCATAAAATAAATAATCTATTATGAGGTAGCATCATCTAGAAGGTATTCTTGTAACAATTACAAGAATACCCCTCCTCCGTATACCATATACCGTATACCCGTATCCGAATTCCGAAAAATACGAATACCAATAATCCAATAATATAATACCGGTATCCGGCTTAAACCAAAGCCTACCAGTATTATCGTTCCGATTATTATTCCTGTAACAATTACACGAACAAAATCGAAACCCTGCCGCAACACCTTACGGCCTCTACATCTTTCGCCTGAACGAGGGAACCCTCTGTATGGGACTCTAAAGACTCGACAGTACGCTGGCAGTGGGTTTAACCATAAGCACGTCAGCGGCACTAGCTGTGCGTAACGGCTACCCAGGTACATGACGAAAAGGTGGCCGACGAGCGAACTCATCACAACCCCAACGAGCCTGCATGCAACACTTATCGTTCAGTCTGGTCTCTTCATCTGATCGTCGCATATGAAGTCTAAGGGTGGTATATGTCAGACCTCGGTAACTTTATAAGTCATGCTAATTTAAGGCTCATAACAGGTCGAGAAACTATTGATAACACTTATCAGTAGATCTCCATATCAACCCTGACCAGGGACTTCCAGTTATTGCCAATCGAGCATAGCGCAATATCAACCCCCAATACCGGGAGAGACGAAACCCCTCCTATCTCTCATTGCCTCCATACGACTCGGGACTGTACCCAAAATCCACCTTTTTGCACGACTCCTCTTGAGCGTAGTAGGGAGGAAATCAAAGCACAGTGGGAGTCGCATAAGACTCTATGACGATCGCGGGTCTACAAACTAACCTGTACCAGTGTCATCAGAGGACTACTATCTGACGATAGGTATACTACCACATAGGAGTCCTCGGTGAGACCTGTTCAGTGTACCCAGTCTCCACTGAGCACCCGTATACCATCTCTGATGTCAAACACCAATGGATGTGGGATCATCCATCGCCCATCATATGGGTCAAGAGGCGTATACGCTAGTCTACTCTGGAATATCGATGCCCTGTCTCGATATTCCCTCGACTAGGAACAATTGAAGGATGTACTTGTGAACTACCCTAGCCCCACTAGTATGATCTGCATCATATTCTTGGTAGTCAAGTACATATCCTAAGGGCTTTATCAATACGTGAGATAAAGGTAACCAGATAGCATGCTATCATGTCGAGCAAGAAAGTCTTCTCTGTATATAAATATCCAAGTATCCACTATAATATACATCATATGTACAATAATGGCCTCTAGGGCATACACATAACTAACAATCTCCCACTTGCACTAAGGCCATGTGTTGTAGTATCTCATACCCAACATCCCAAAGAGTATCTCAAATTGCGTCTGAGGGGGGGCCTTCGTGAGTGGATCCGCTACGTTGTCTTTCGTGTCAACTCTCCTGACCTCGATCTCCCGGCGATCTACTATCTCCCGGATCAGGTGATACCGCCTCAGAATATGTCTGGATCTCTGATGGGACCGGGATTCCTTGGCTAAAGCCACCGCTCCATTGTTATCACAATACATGGGTATTGGATGCTCAATGGATGGAACCACACCAAGCTCAGCAATGAACTTCTTCATCCAGACAACTTCTTTGGCAGCATCGTTGGCAGCGATGTATTCAGCCTCCATCGTCGAGTCTGCAACGGTGTCTTGCTTGGAACTCTTCCAACACACCGCCCCTCCGTTAAGGGTAAAGATAAAACCCGAGACTGACTTACTGTCGTCCTTATCACTTTGGAAGCTCGAATCGGTAAAAGACTCCACTTGGAGTTCACCGTTACCGTACACCAAGAACATCTCCTTAGTCCTTCTCAAGTACTTGAGAATGTTCTTTACAGCTGTCCAGTGATTCTCTCCTGGATCTACTTGATACCTACTCACTACACTTAGTGAGTACGCTACATCGGGTCTGGTACATAACATTGCATACATGATAGAGCCTACCGCCGAAGCATAGGGTATCCCTTGCATGCGAGCTCTCTCCAAATCAGTCTTGGGAGACATCTCTTTGGAGAGAGTGAGTCCAGAGATCGTGGGTACATTCCCACGCTTGGACTCTTCCATACTAAACCTCTTTAGTATGGTGTCTATGTACCTGGATTGGGACAATCCCAGTATCCGTTTAGATCTATCTCTATAGATCTTAATCCCTAAGATGTAGGAGGCATCACCTAGATCTTTCATTGAGAATCTATGTGATAAGAAGAGCTTGACCGAGTGCAGCATAGGAACATTATTTCCTATCAAGAGTATGTCATCCACGTACAATACGAGGAAGACGACCTTACTCTCTACAACCTTCTTGTATATACAAGGTTCATCTATATTTTTGATGAAGTCAAACTCCTTGACTATCTCATCAAAACAAATGTTCCAACTCCGCGATGCCTGCTTTAACCCGTAGATGGATTTAAGCAGCTTGCACACCTTTCTACTACTCCCACTTTCTACGAAGCCCTCCGGTTGAGTCATGTATACGCTCTCTTCTAAATCACCATTTAGAAAGGAGGTCTTAACATCCATTTGCCAGATTTCGTAGTCATAATATGCAGCGATGGCAAGAAGGATCCGGATGGACTTAAGTATAGCTACTGGAAAAAAGCTTTCATCATAATCCACACCAGGTCGTTGACGAAAACCTTTTTGTAACAAGTCTAGCTTTGAAAGTCTCAACCATTCCATCTACACCAAGTTTCTTCTTAAAGATCCATTTGCTCCTAATGGGTTTTACCCCTTCAGGAGCAACTTCCAAAGTCCACACTTTGTTGGTGTACATGGATTCCATCTCAGATCTCATCGCATCCAGCCATTTCATAGAGTCCTCACTCGTGATGGCCTGCTCGAAGCTAGTTGGGTCATCATCTTCCATGATGCAATCCTCGCTCCCACCATCAACGAGAAAACCGTAGTATCTCTCAGGTGGATGAGGAACCCTACTAGAACGGCAGAGAGGCTGGGGTTCGACGGGAACTACTGAATTCTCTGGCTCCACCAAATCTTCTGTTGTAGTTTGTGCGGCTGGAACTTCTTCCAGTTCTACCTCCTTGCCACTAATTTCTTTTGCAAGAAATTCCTTTTCTAAAAAAGTGGCATGCCGAGAAATAAACACCTTTTGTTCTTCGGTGTGGTAGAAGATATACCCTTGTGAATTTTTGGGATATCCTACAAACTTGCATAGAATAGACCTTGCCTCGAGCTTGTCCGGATTGTGCCTTTTGACATAGGCCGGACAACCCCATATCTTCACATAGTTAAGATGTGGTCTCTTCCCCTTCCATATCTCATATGGAGTGGTAGGCACTGATTTGGTAGGAACCATATTCAATAGATGTATGGCTGTCTCAAGCGCATACCCCCAAAAGAAAATAGGTAACTCAACGGTGCTCATCATAGAGCGCACCATATCTAATAGGGTGCGATTCCTCCGCTCCGATACACCATTGTGCTGTGGTGTATATGGAGGAGTAAGCTGAGAGAGAATCCCATTCTCTTTTAGATATTCAAGGAATTCAGTGCTCAAGTATTCTCCTCCCCGATCTGATCGAAGAATTTTAATACTTCTACCCGTTTGGTTCTCGACTTCGGATTTATATCCCTTGAATTTCTCAAAAGCTACAGATTTGTGTTTCAACAGGAACACATGTCCGTATCTTGAGAGATCGTCAGTGAATGTAATGAAGTACGAGGAACCATTCCTGGCATGTGTAGACATGGGACCACATACATCACTATGTATCAGTCCCCGTAACTCTTTATCCGTGTCCACTAAACGGAGTTTTGGTCATTTTGCCTTTGAGACATGACTGGCAAGTGTCATAAGATGAAAACTTGAACAGACTAAAATATCCATCTTTATGCAACTTACTTAGTCGTGTCACATTGATATGACCTAGTCTACAATACCATAAGAAGGATTCGTTCATTTCTGAACTCTTCCTTTTTTGTGTGTTTTGTACGTTAAGAACTGTGTTTTGATTTAGAATGTGCAATCCGTTATATAACGCACCAAACCCAATCAACACTTGATTTAGGTAAATGTTCATAACATTATTCTCTACTACAAAGTTATATCCTTCTTTATCTAATAAAGAGATTGATATTAAATTGCATATCATAGAGGGTACATAGTAACAGTCGTTCAGTATCAATGTATTCCCTGTTGGTAATACAAGGTGATATTCACCAATTGCTTTGGCTGCAACATTTGCACCATTCCCTACATTCAAGGAATGATCGCCTTTTCCTAGTTCTCTGCCTTTCCTTAGCCCATGCAACATATTGCATATGTGGGATCCGGATCCGGTATCTAATACCCAGGATGTAGAGTGTACTGAGAAGCAGTTCTCTGTAACTAACACACCCGATGAAGACGCATCAACATGCTTATTCTTTGTTTGGGTGGCGTGGGAATCCGGATATGTTCCTATCCCCTGGTCGAACTTATAACACTTATAAGTTGGAGCGGGACCAACGTTCCCCTGCTCAGTATAAAAAGTGGGTTCGGTCAATACATCCATATTATTATCTTGATTAAGGCGTGACATTGGTTGCTGCCTGGAGAAGGATGGAAGGAAACGCGTTAACGTGCGCTCTTTGCAAGATTAGGTTGGTTTATTATCTTATCTAATCAGGACGTCTCCCACTATTTTTATCAAATCTTCCTTCAAACTGTAAAAGGTAAGATTAGCCGGGATTTAATTACACCTTACAAGTTCGCCAATCTTTCAGTCAGGCCAGTGTTGGTACTTTGAGGGAGGTTCCCCGTGCTTTCGCACGGACCTAATTAGAGTAAACCTCGGTTTCCCACGGGCGTAACCCCGTTAACACCTTTCTAGACACCTACTTGATTGGCTAATTGTTGTTTGTAAAATTCTCTCAGGAGTAACTCTTACTCGCAGTGGGTATCGGGATCTAACTATCTCATAGAAGGTATGCAATCTCATTGCAAATTTCAACACTTGAAATTCCCGATAATGTTTTTACCCCCAGCATCCTATGACCTTGACGAAAGCCAACAAACCAAAGGACGCTAGTCAAGCTCAACCCGTTACATTTCTTGATTGAATTAAACCCACCGGTACGACCCTTGACGAAAGCCAACAAAGTCGTACGACTACCTTAATCCAATCGCATCTCATGCTTTAGCAGATAAGCACTAATTAGCTACCGCACACTATGCCTTGACGAAATCCAACAAACGTAGCACGAATACTAAATAGTACCTATCTGAAATGACGGAGGGCTACGCAGGTTTTTCAGAAAAACCATGAGCGTAATGAACTTGATATCGTTGTAGAAACTAGTGATTTTGAAAAGGAGTGTTTTTTAGGCTTTTCTAGTTTCCCTAAAGAGGTCACTCCCGGTGAAGGGATCTCGGCTCTTTCCTTATCGAATAAGGTGCTGGATATTCTACAAGAAATACCGCTATGCAAAGCAAGAACTATAGAAGCAATCAAAAACTAAACCGAGTGATTTGTAGCATTTCCTAGTTTTGCTAAAGAGGTCACTCCCGGTGAAGGGATCTCGGCTCTTTCCTTATCGAATAAGGTGCTGGATATTCTAAAAGGAATACCGCTATGCAAAGCAAAAACTAGAGCTACCCTTTTTTTTTTGAAAATTTGATTCTACAACATCTTTAGGTTTCTTTTTCTTGACATTAATCACATTAATGATGTCCCATCATTTACGTTTCCTAAACATCACAGAAAAGAAACGAAAATAGAACGTACGCTTATGCCATCCGCATTCGCCACGGGATCCCGTCATTCACCGTTAGGTTACTTAACTAACGGCAGAGCGGGGGCTGGACTAGCGCGGGTGCAAAACATAAGCAACGTTTATTATATATCTCATATATAAATATAGCCATTACATATCACAGATGAATACATTGGATATACTAGGAATTCCGCATTTCATTCAAGCCTTAATGAAAGACGGGTTCTACGGTCGTGATGAATAACCAAAACCCCACCCTAGACCCCTACAGGTGTGGCAAACTACCTGCCAAATTCCCGAAGTGGAGCAACCTCCCTCAACAAAGTGAGTAGGCCACTCGGCACTTCGAATACCCGGTAGTTTGTACACCCTACCTTGGGTCTATCTTAGGAGCAAAAACAGTAAAAAGAAATTATACAACGGTGGCTACAACCTCATCCCGGATGTGCCCCGCAAAATAATAGTATATTGCTTTTTACAAATTACATTGAATGAAAGAAAAGAAAAACGCTCTTCTCACATCCCCCGGCCATTCATCACGACGATCCAACATATTCATATACACATACCATCACATGATATCATTACAGAAGTGTGCAACCCCGACTAATCGACTTATAGCAATTAGTCGACGTTTCAAACACACATAAGAAAAAACAGAAAACCCGATTAGCCAAGCACTTTAGAATTTCGATCGATAATTTTAAACCATGACAACACTTGTCATCTTCCAGTGCACAAACAACTTTGTGAAAATTCCAAATGTCCCAGAAACACTATTTCCTCAATCTAAGAAAACTGCTGAAAAACGAGTCAACTCGGCCACGACTCGGCCACGGATCGGCGGCTAAACACTGAGTTTGGTTGCGGATCCGCGGCGTTCCTGGCGAGTTAGAGTCTCGTTTTTCTACAGTGTTCTTAGAAAACCCTGCATGTATTTTTAAGGCCACTGAAAAGATTTTTTGAACACTTTAAAAATCAACAGAAAACGGGGACAGAAATCATGTTTTCCGGGAAAAATTGCGTCGATCGAAGTTCTAACTTTTGGCTAACAATCTAATTATGGTTTAGTTAGGCTCTGATACCATGTTGGTGAATGTTGCATGCTCCCACAACTCTTGTGAGGCAGCGGAAGCGGTAAACGAAAATTTTCTTTGCATACATCACGCACTTTTCCACTGATCTTGTCTAAACCCTAACTAGAAAACCCTAACTAGAGATCTTATCTACTATGTTAGGGATTATACCTTGATGATACGGTCCTTCGAATCTTCTCTTTGGTGCAAGTCCTTTGCTCCTTGCCTTCTCTTTTGATGAACTCCTTAGCTCCTTTGGATGTTGCCGATGTCCTCGATCTCCGGCCACATCATGACCTAGATGATCCACGTGAGAGTTGTCGTGCAAGCTAAAACCCTTCTCAAGAGCTAAACCTAGAGATCAAGTTTGCTAAAAATGGTCACTAGGATGATGTAGAGATTAGTGTATTGGATTATCTTTGATCCTTGGCTTTTTATTCACATCTCATGTGAGTGTTAAAGCATGGAAGAAGAAGGAGGAGAGAAGAAGGAGAGAGAAAGAGTTTGTGATAATTAGAAAATTCAAGCATGAGAAAATGATATATTCAAATGGAAATTTGAAGCATGGAATATAAAATTAGCACCATACTTCAATAGTAACTCCAAAAGATTAAAATATAAAACAACACATTCTCACAACCATGCTTGGACTTTCTAATTTCCACCTCATTTATTCATTTTCATAAAATAAATAATGTATTATGAGGTGGCATCTTCTAAAAGGTATTCTTGTAACAATTACAAGAATACCCTTCCTCCGTATACCGTATCCCGTATACCGTATACCCGTATCCGAATTCCGAAAAATACGAATACCAATAATCCAATAATATAATACCGGTATCCGGCTTAAACCAAAGCCTACCAGTATTATCGTTCCGATTATTATTCCTGTAACAATTACACAAACAAAATCGAAACCCTGCCGCAACACCTTACGGCCTCTACATCTTTCGCCTGAACGAGGGAACCCTCTGTGTGGGACTCTAAAGACTCGACAGTACGATGGCAGTGGGTTTAACCATAAGCACGTCAGCGGCACTAGCTGTGCGTAACGGCTATCCAGGTACATGACGAAAAGGTGGCCGACGAGCGAACTCATCACAACCCCAACGAGCCTGCATGCAACACTTATCGTACAGTCCGGTCTCTTCATCTGATACGTCGCATATGAAGTCTAGGGGTGGTATATGTCAGACCCCGGTAGCTTTATAAGTCATGCTGATTTAAGGCTCATAACAGGTCGAGAAACTACTGATAACACTTATCATTAGATCTCCATATCAGCCCTGACCAGGGACTTCCAGTTATTGCCAATCGAGCATAGCGCAACATCAACCCCAATACCGGGAGAGACGAAACCTCTCCTATCGCTCATTGCATCCATACGACTCGGGACTGTACCCAAAATCCACCTGTTTGCATGACTCCTCTTGAGCGTGGTAGAGAGGAAATCAAAGCACAGTAGAAGTCGCATAAGACTCTATGACGATCTTGGGTCTACAGACTAACCTGTACCAGTGTCATCAGAGGACTACTATCTGACGATAGGTATACTACCATATAGGAGTCCTCGGTGAGTCCTGTTCAGTGTACCCAGTCTCCACTGAGCACCTGTATACCATCTCTGATGTCAAACACCAATGGATGTGGGATCATCCATCGCCCATCATATGGGTCAAGAGGCGTATACGCTAGTCTACTCTGGAATATCGATGCCCTGTCTCGATATTCCCTCGACCAGGAACAATTGAAGGATGTACTTATGAACTACCCTGGCCCCACTAGTATGATCTGCATCATATTCCTGGTAGTCAAGTACATATCCTAAGGGCTTTATCAATACGTGAGATAAAGGTAACCAGATAGCATACTATCATGTCGAGCAAGAAAGTCTTCTCTGTATATAAATATCCAAGTATCCACTATAATATACATCATATGTACAGTAATGGCCTCTAGGGCATACACATAACTAACAAGTAAACTACATCTGGTCTAGTACATAACATCGCATACATGATTAACCCGACTGCCGAAGCATAGGGTATCCCTTGAATGCGAGCCCTCTCCAAATCAATCTTGGGAGGCATCTCTTTGGAGAGAGTGATTCCTGAATAAGCGGGTACATTACCACGTTTAGAATCTTCCATACTAAACCTCTTTAATATGGTGTCTATGTACCTGGATTTGGACAATCCCAACATCCGTTTAGATCTATCTCTATAGATCTTAATCCCCAGGATGTAGGAGGCATCACCTAGATATTTCATAGAGAACTTGTATGATAAGAAGAGCTTGATCGAGTGTAGCATAGGAACATCGTTCCTATCAAGAATATGTCATCTACGTACAATACGAGGAAGACAACCTTATTCTCTACAACCTTCTTATATACACATGGTTCATCTATATTTTTGATGAAGTCAAACTCTTTGACAGCTTCATCAAAACAGATGTTTCAGCTCCACGATACCTACTTTAATCTGTAGATTGATTTAAGCAGCTTGCACACGCTTCCGCTGCTCCAACTGTCTATGAAGCCCTCTGGCTATGCCATGTACACGCTCTCTTCTAAATCACTATTTAGAAAAGCGGTCTTGATGTCCATCAACCAGATTTTGTAGTCATGGTATGCAGCAACGGCAAGTAGGATCCTAATGGACTTAAGCATAGCCACAGGAGAAAAGATTTCATCATAGTCGACACCAGGTCGTTGACGAAAACCCTTTTCTACAAGTCTAGTTTTGAAAGTCTCAACTTTTCCATCTACACCAATTATCTTCTCAAGATCCACTTGCTCCCGATGGGCTTTACCCCTTCAGGAGGAACTTCCAAAGTCTATACTTTATTGGTGTACAAAGATTCCATCTTAGATTGCGTAGCATCCAGCCATTTCACAGAGTCTCCACTTGTGATGGCCTGCTCAAAACTAGTTGGGTAATCATCTTCCATGATGCAATCCTCGCTCCCACCGTCTATGAGAAAACCGTAGTATCTCTCAAGTGGATGAGGAACCCAACTAGATCTGCGAAGCGGCTGCGGTTCGTCGGGAACTATTGAATCCTCCGGTTCCACCAAATCGTCAGTTACAGTTTGTGTTTGCTGGAACTTCTTTCAGTTCTACCTCATTACCACTAATTTCTTTCACAAGAAATTCCTTTTCTAAAATGGTGGCATGTTGAGAAACAAACACTTTTTGTTCCTCAGCGTGGTAGAAGATATACCCTCACGAATGTTTGGGATATCTTACAAACTTACACAGAACTGACATTGCCTCGAGCTTGTCCGTATTTTGCTTTTTATTATAGGCCGGACAACCCCTCCACTCCGATACTCCGTTGTGCTGTAGTGTATACGGAGGAGTAGGCTGAAAGAGAATCACATTCTCTTTTAAGTAGTCTCTGAATTCTGTGCATAAGTATTCTCCTCCCTGATCAGATCGAAGGATTTTAATACTTTTACCCATCTGGTTCTCAACTTCATACTTATATTCCTTAAATTTCTTAAAAGATTCAGATTTGTGTTTTAACAGGAACACATGTCCGAATCTTGAGAGATCATCGGTGAATGTAATAAAGTACGAGGAACCATTCCTGGCATATGTAATAGGACCGCATACATCACTATGTATCTATCTCAAGAGTTCAATAGCTCTTTCTCCGTGTCTAGTAAACGAAGATTTGGTCATCTTACCTTTAAGACATGACTAGTAAGTTTCATAAGATGTAAATTCGAACGGATTCAAATATGCATCCTTATGTTACTTAGCTAGTCGTGTCGTATTGATATGACCTAGTCTATAATGCCACAAGAAGGCTTCGTTCATTTCTGAACTTTTCGTCTTGTGTGTGTTCTGTATACTTAAAACTGTGTTGTGATTAAGAACGTATTTACCGTTATATAACGTACCATACCCAATCAACACTTGATTTAGGAAAATATTCACAATATTTTTGGTACGAAATAATAGTCGCTTGGAATCATTGTGTTACCACTTGGTAATAAAAGGTGATATTCGCCAACGCTTTGGCTGCAACAATTGCACCATTCCCTACTACTAGAGATATATCACCCTTTCCTAGTTCTCTATCTCTCTTTAGCCCATGTAACAAATTACATACGTGGGATCCTGATCTGGTATCCAATACCCAGGACGTAGAGTTAACTGAGAAACGGTTCTCGGTAACGATCACACCCGAAGATGATGCATCAACATACTTATTCTTCGTTTGGGTGGTGTGGGAATCTGGATATTCCCCGATTCCTTGCTCAGACTTATGACAATCAAAAGATAGAGCAGAACCTAGCCCAGTATAATAAGTGGGTTTGGTCAATACATCCATATTATTATATTGATTAAGGTGTGTCATTGGCCGCTACCAGGAGAGAGAGAGAAGGATAATCACTTTTGCGTGTGCTCTTTGCAAGATTAGATTGGTTATTATTTTATCTAATTAGGATGGCTCTCACTGTTTTTATCAAATCTTTCTTCAAACCCTAAAAAGTAAGATTATCCGGAATTAATTACACCCTACAAGTTCGCCAATAGTTCAGCCAGGCAGGTATTGGTACTCCGAGGGAGTCTCCCCATGTTTTCACATGGAACTAATTAAATAACCTCGTTTCCACAGGGGCATCACCCCGTTAACACTTTTCTTAGACACCTAATGGATCGGCTAATTGTAAAGTGGAAAACTCTCCCAGGAGTAACTCTTACTCGCAGTGAGTATCGGGATCCAACTATCATATAGAAGGTATGCAATCTCATTGCAAATTTCAACACTTAAAATTCCCAATATTTTTTTACCCCTAGCAACTTATGACCTTAACTATGGTCAACAAATCATAAGCGCTAGCCAAATTCAACTCGTCATTTCGTGAATTTGGCTATGGTCAACAAAGTCGTACGACTACCCTAATCCAATCGCATCACATGTGGCAGATAAGCACGAATCAGCTACCGCACACTACGCCTTGACAAGGTCAACAAATGCAGCACGAATACTAAATAACGCTTATCTGAAATGACGGAGGGCTACGGCTGGTTTTTAAGAAAACCTTTAACGTAATGAACTTGATATCGTTGTAGAATTTAGTGATTTTGAAAAGGAGTGGTTTAAGCTCCACTTTTAAAATCGAGTAGTTTTCAAAATCAACCCGAATAGCTTTTACTATCTTTTGCTAAAGAGGTCACTCCCGGTGAAGGGATCTCAGCTCTTTCCTCATCGAATGAGGTGCTGGATATCCATCAAGGAATACCACTATGCAAAGCAAGAACTACAGAAGCTATTATGATAAACCGAGTGGGTTTTAGCATTTGTTAGTTTTGCTAAAGAGGTCACTCCCGGTGAAAGGATCTCGGCTCTTTCCTCATGCTGGATATCCATCAAGGAATACCACTGTGCAAAGCAAGAACTAGAGCTACCTTTTTAAAAACTTTTGATTTTACAACATCTTTAGGTTTCTTTTCTTTTCATTAATATCGTTAATGAAGTCCCATCATTTAATATTTCCTAAACACCACAGAAAATGAAACGAAAATAGAACGTACGCTTATGTCATCCGCATTCGCCATGGGGCCCCGTCATGCACCGTTAGGTTACTTAACTAACGACAGAGCGGGGGCTGGATTAGCACGGGTGAAAAACATAAGCAACGTTTATTATATATATCATATATATATAGCATTCATCTCACGCAGTTATATGATCACATCACAGAACCAAGCAGCAGAAATCAACATATGAAATATTGGATATACTAGGAGGTCCGTGTTTTAAATTCAGCCAGTAATGAAAAACACCGATTCCACGGTCGTTATGAATAGCCAAACCCACATCCCTAAACCCCTACTAGAGCGGCAAGCAACCCTGCCAATTCTAGAGTTAGGAGACCCGATCTCGACTCCTCAAGATGGTCTCCCACTGGACTCCAGAACCCGGTTACTTGTGCTCCCCGTCTTGGATCTATCCTAATGCGAAAAAGTAAATAATATACATTAATGGTGATATCATCCTCAACCTGGAAGTGTCCCAATAAAAAAATATTACTTACAAATTTTACATGAATGAAAATACAAAAACTCTCATCTCATGTGAAACCCCGTCTATTCATTCATGACGATCCAATATAACATATCATATCAACACATAACATCATATGTCATCAATGTACGTAAATACACGTATCCCAAATTCCATTCACATATAGCAACGAGATTTGGGATACCCCACATATTTCACTTACGGTCGCAGAAAAAAAATGAAAAACTACAATAATTAGAATCCGCATTTCCTTAGACATCATAAACCCGGAATATCTCATATTCCAAATTTCATGCCTGACCCTATAAACCTTGCATTTTAGTCTCATATCGAAACAATTTTCAATAACTTAGTCGGGTAATTCAACAAAATTCCCGACTACCCGATCGAATACTCATCGGGAACTTTAATAGATGGCCACACCCCCGATGCCGTCGACCAAGTGCACTTAGGCAGAACACCGTGGCCGAAAGCACCCAAGTGGATGCTTTTGGCAACGAGGTTCTCTTAAAGTCACTTGGTCGGGGCTATGGGGCGTGGCTAGCCAGTAAAGTTATCTGGCGAGTATTCGCGTACGATACGTGATTGCGACGGAGTTTCGATCCGAATCGAAACTTCGTGGCAATCGATCAATAGAGACTAACATGCTAAATTTACAAATAAACTAATTTCACAAAACTAATTTAATGTAGATTCCAACTACTGTATCACATATCAAACTTAAACCCGAAACGACGTTAAAATTACTACTACGAAACACTTCGTATTGCCACAGCAAAAAAGTTAACATCACATGTAAACTTGGCCAATCAAATATGACCTGAAACCCAAAAACCAACAGCTAAGAACACCATACAAAATCCAAACCCTACCTACATGGAAAAACCGGCCAGGTCGGTTTTTTTGCATATTTGGCCGGCCATTTTGTAACATTTGGGGTTCATTTTTGTAGGGTGTTCTAATTAACATGATATGTAAGCTTCTTCAGTTGTTTCAAAAAATTTCATAGATCGTTTTAAAATCGACAGAAACTTGGTTTTAAGGTTTTGGTTTTCGGAATTGTTTCGGTTTTGTGATTCTATAAACATCGTATAATCTTCTAGCCTTAGCTCTAATACAATGAAAGTATATGTTAGCACCACCACTGGGTTTTACTAGTATCAAGCATGCCGTTTTCAAAATTTTAGGGGTGCTAATCTACACTAACCAAGATCTTAAACTAGATGATTAGGGTTTAATTATGATATCATAAACTTAACTAAGAGATGGATGGCTACAACTTTTGTAGACCGTGTCCTTCTCTTCTAAAGCTCCGGGTTGTGGTCCACGTGACTCCACTAGGCTCCACTTAAAGATTGAACGAACTTCCTTTAATGACCTTCGTGCCGAAGATGATCCCCCCGAAGTCCGCTAATCCAAGCTACTGTTAGGTCCACGTTACCTTTCCCGGTACTTTCGGGGATGCGGAAACGGTAAAACAAAAAAAAATTCTAAACTTTGTAACATGGACCGTAAAAGCCGGATCTTTGCTAAACTAAACTAGCATACTTGCAAAGAAAAGTTAACTACTCGGCAAAGTGGTTATACCTCAACTTGAACTCCTTCTCTTCTTGTTGTCCTTCTTCTTTGTTGTTCTTCTCTTCTTGTTGTTCTTCTCTTTGTTTGCTCAATGGTTGATCCGGACTTCGGTCACCTCCGCGGCCTCCTTGAGTCGAAGACGATCCACCCGAGAGATGTACACCGAGCTCCACCTCAAGCCGAGGTAACTAGGGCAAGGAGATAGCTAATCTAAAAGCCCTAGGATGTGTAGAGGAGATGTATGGATGTGTTTGTCAAGTGGAATCCTTTTTCTCTCAACACATGAGATCAAAGGAGAAATCAAGAGGAGGAGGAAGAAGGAGTTTTTCTTGCAACCATGGAGCTTCTCATTTCAAGAGAGAGAATGAGAATAAGCAAATGAAAAGCTTTAACCAAAGAAAACCTAACCATGGTTGCAATAATGCACAAACATTATCATTACTAATCCCATCAAGATAAAGGTGATGGCTACAAATGACATGACCATTATCATAACTAAAGAAAAAGAAAACCAAAGAATACTTTAGACCTTCTAAGAAGATCCAAGTCAACTTTGGTCAAATGGTCAACAAAGTCAAGATAGTCAAATGGTCAATGTAATTAGCCATAACAAAATTATCAATGAAAGGATTAGTAAATAATGTCCCCGGCTCATAATGGTTTTGACCAAACGAACTGTCGAAACCCTAATGAGTCCGCCTCAAAATGGTTTTGACCGAATCAACTGTCAAAACCCTAATGAGCCTGCCACATAGCGGTTTTGGCCGAACCAACTGCCAAAACCCTAATGAGGCACCTCCTCCTTCATCGCTCCGGAAAACTGTGCATACACACCTGCATCCGTATTCCGTAGAATGCGGATGCGCAGAAGACAAAACAAATCCATCCATGCAATACTAGGATCTGGCTTAAACCAAAGCCCACTAGTATTGCCTGCCCGAACACCACACGCACACAAGTGTACGTAAGTGATCGCAGCCCTGCCGTAAAACCATACGGCCTCTACACGTTTCGCTCAGTGCAGGGAAACTCTCTGTGTGGGACTCTAAAGACTCGACACTACGCTGACAGTGGGTTTAACCACAGACCGCAAGCGGCACTAGCTGTACGTAACGGTCCCCAGGTAGATGTCGATAAGAAGGCCGATGAGGTAAACCCACCCGAACTCCTACTGAGTCTGTATGTGACAATCTCCGTACAGTCCGGTCTGTTCGTCTGATACATCGCATGTCGGGCCTAGGGGGGCGGCAAGCGTCAGACCCCTAATAGCGGTACAAGTCATGTCGGAGTGAAGCCCAGAACACCCTGAGATAACACTGGAACCTACCAGTATATCTCGCTTGCCCTAGCCAGGGACTACTTGGGTAATGGCTCTCCTAGACACAGCGCGATGTCAACCCCCAATACCGGGAGAGACAAATCCTGTCTAACCGTCACTGCCTCCAAGTGCTTCGGGACTGCTCCCAACTACTACCTGTTTGCACGACTCAGTAGAGCCGTGGTAGGGTAGTAATCAAAGAACAGTGGGAACACACTCGAGGCAAAGTGACAGTGTCAAGTCAGCGGACTAAGCTGTACTCATGTCACCTGGGAACTGATAACTGACGATAGGTATAATACCAACCATCAGTTCCCGACGAGTCCTGTCCAGTGTACTCGTAACCCAACGAGCACCCGCATACTATCTCAAGTACGACGTACCGACGGCTGTGGGACAGACCGTCTCCCGTACTGGGATGAGAAGCGCATACGCTAGTCTACTCCGGAGTATCGATGCCCTATCTCGGTACTCCCACGACTAGGGACGTGTATAAGGATGTGCTTGTAGATTACCCAGCCCCCACGAGTGTGATCGCCATCACAACGCCGGTAATCAAGCAAAGATCCAAAGGGCTCTACTAATGCGTATAGGTGATATAATAAATAAACACACAAGTACACATTAAAGCAGAGACAAACCAAGTAGCATACTACTATATTGAGCAAGATTGTCTGTACAACTGTGAATATCCCAAGCTTCCATCAAGTAATATACATACTAGTATGATACAGTAATGGCCTCTAGGGCATATACACTAACAATCTCCCACTTGCACTAAGGCCATGTACTGGCGTATCGAAGACCTATCATCTCGATCAGCCGCTCGAACTGAGTCTGGGGTAAATCCTTCGTGAATGGGTCCGCAGTGTTGTCCTTTGTGTCCACTCTCCGCACCTCGATCTCCTGTCGATCAATGATCTCCCTGATCAGGTGATACCGCCTTAAGATGTGCCTGGATTTCTGATGGGACCTTGGTTCCTTCGCTAAAGCTATAGCCCCATTGTTATCGCAATACAAAGGTATTGGGTCAACAATGGACGGAACCACCTGAAGTTCACTAATGAACTTCTTCATCCAGACTGCCTCTTTTGCGGCACCGCTTGCAGCAATGTATTCAGCCTCCATCGTCGAGTCTGCGACGGTATCCTGCTTGGAACTCCTCCAACATACCGCCCCTCCATTGAGGGTAAACACAAAACCCGAGACGGACTTGCTGTCATCTTTGTCACTCTGGAAGCTTGAATCGGTAAAGGACTCGACCCTGAGGTCTCCATTACCGTAAACCAGGAACATCTCCTTAGTCCTTCTTAGGTACTTGAGAATGTTCTTCACTACTTTCCAGTGGTCCTCCCCTGGGTCTGACTGATACCGGCTCACCGCGCTCAGCGCGTAAGCTACATCTGGTCTTGTACATAGCATCGCATACATTATAGATCCTACCGCCGAAGCGTAGGGTATAGTGCTCATGCGAACCCTCTCCTCGTCAGTCTTAGGAGACATCTTCTTGGAGAGGGTAATTCCGTGCAATGCGGGTATGTTACCGCGCTTGGAACCCTCCATACTAAATCTCTTTAGTACGGTCTCTATGTACCTGGACTGCGAAAGTCCCAATAGTCTCTTGGATCTATCTCTATAGATCTTGATCCCCAGAATGTACGAGGCATCACCCAGGTCCTTCATGGAGAACCTTTGTGACAAAAATAGCTTGACCGATTGTAGCATAGGAATATCATTTCCTATCAAAAGAATGTCGTCCACGTACAAGACTAGGAATACGACAGTTCGTCATACAATCTTCTTATATACACAGGGTTCATCTTCGTTTTTGATGAAATCAAATTCCTTGATTGCCTCATCAAAACAGATGTTCCAGCTCCGCGATGCCTGCTTTAATTCATAAATGGATTTAAGCAACTTGCACACCCTTCTGCTGCTCCCACTGTCTATGAAACCTTCTGGTTGATCCATGTAAACGCACTCTTCCAAACAACCGTTTAGGAAAGCCGTCTTAACATCCATCTGCCAGATTTCATAGTCATGGAAGGCAGCAATGGCAAGTAGGATCCGAATGGATTTGAGCATAGCCACCGGAGAAAAAGTCTCGTCATAGTCCAAACCAGGTCTTTGACGAAAACCTTTTGCAACGAGTCTAGCTTTATAGGTTTCCACCTGCCCATCTACACCAAGTTTCTTTTTGTAGATCCATTTGCATCCAACGGGTTTTACCCCAGGTGGAGCAATATCCAAGGTCCACACTTTATTGGCGTACATGGACTCCATTTCGGATTGCATTGCTTCCTGCCACTTATCAGAGTCCCTACTGATAATGGTCTGCCTGAAACTGGTAGGGTCATCTTCTTCCAAGATGCAATCCTATCGATCCCCATCTATGAGAAAACCGTAGTATCTCTCGGGCGGATGAGAAATCCTACCAGATCTGCGGAGTGACTGAGGTTCGTTTGGGGTCATTGAATCTAGCGGTTCCTCCAAATTTTCAGTTACATTTTGTGGTCGCTGAATTTCTTCCAGTTCTACCGAACTCCCACTAGCTTCTTTTGCAAGAAACTCCCTTTCTAAGAAGGTAGCGTGGCGAGATACAAACACCTTCTGTTCCTCGGTGTGGTAGAACAGATATCCTAGTGAGTCTTTAGGATATCCCACAAATTTACAGAGAACTGACCGTGCCTCTAACTTGTCCGGTTTCTGTGTTTTCACAAAGGCCGGACAACCCCATATCTTAAATCGCTTAAGATACGGATTTCTTCCATTCCATATTTCATATGGAGTCTTAGGCACTGATTTGGATGGAACATAATTCAATAGGTACGCCGTTGTCTGAAGCGCATGTCCCCAAAATGAAAGAGGCAACTCAGCACTACTCATCATGGAGCGAACCATATCCAATAGGGTACGATTCCTCCGCTCTGAAACACCGTTGTGCTGTGGTGTATAAGGAGGAGTAAGCTGAGAGAGAATACCATTCTCTTTTAAGTAATCTAGGAATTCCGTGCTTAAGTACTCCCCTCCCCTGTCAGACCGGAGGATCTTGATACTTTTGCCAATCTGGTTCTCTACTTCCTTTCTGAATTCCTTGAATTTCTCAAAAGCTTCAGATTTGTGTTTCATCAGATACACATATCCGAACCTAGAGAGATTGTCAGTGAATGTGATGAAGTATGAGAACCCACCCCTTGCATGTATAGACATCGGACCACACACATCACTGTGTATGAGTCCCAAGAGCTCTCTTGCTCTTTCTCCATGTCCGGTGAACGGAGATTTGGTCATCTTCCCTTTGAGACAAGACTGACAAGTTTCATAAGATGAAAACTCGAACGCATTCAAGAGTCCATCTTTATGCAACTTACTCAGTCTTTTCTCTCCGATATGACCAAGTCTACAATGCCACAAGTAGGATTCATTCGTATCTGAATTCTTCCTCTTGCGTGTGTTATGTATATTGAGAACTGTATTCTGATTTAGAACGTAGATACCATTACACAGTGTACCCTCTGCAACCAGCACCTTATCAAGGTAAATGTTCATGATATTCTTTTCAAGAACAAAGTTATATCCATCTTTATCGAGTAAAGAAACTGATATGATGTTGCAAACCGTGGAGGGTACATAGTAGCAATCGTTCAAAATCATAGTCTTGCCATTTGGCAATACTAGGTGATATTCACCGACGGCTGCCGCATTAACTTGTGCTCTGTTAGCTACTCTGAGCGACATATCACCCGGTGCAACTTTCCTACTTTTTCTCAGTCCCTGCAACAAATTACAGATATGAGATCCTGATCCGATATCAAGTACCCAGGAGGTAGGGCTGACCGTAAAACAGTTCTCAATTACAAGAACACCTGAAGTAGATGCAAAAACATGCTTCTTTGTAACGTTTTAAAAGTAATTAAATAAATAATTAAATGAATAAAAGTGTTTAAGTGAATTTTAGGATTTTCGGTAAAGTAAAATGTAATTTTCGTAAAACCAAACCGGGATTGTTTTTCATTATAATTTTAAAAATATCTATTTTAATTATGAAATTACTAGTAAATGGTGTTTATTTAGCCACTTATAAATTTTTAGTTTAATAAAATATTTTTCCTAAATTAATTATTTTAAATATTAACATAAGCTTTATTTTTACACTAAATTAGTGTAAATTACAAATTTAAATGGTTTTAATTTGTAAAAATGAACCATGGCATATTAGAATTTAGTGTGTATCATGCAAAATTTATTTGCAAATTATTCCTTGTTTCTAGATCTTTCTTGAGTTATTTTAGAAAAGAATTAAAAGAAAATGAATAAAGCATGAAAAGACATTAAGATGATGACATTTTGGAAAAGTTTCTACACCATTTCTCATGTGTTTCTCCCTCTTCCCCTTATTGTGGCCGGCCTCCCCATCACCATGGCTGCCCCCCCCCCCCCCAATTTTCCACCTCATTTTTATTCAAAAATCATCACTTGAATACATCAAAAATTCAATTAAAATTCCACAAAATCCTATATATTTTTCTACCCTTCTATTCTTGCTCATATTTACATGGATTTTGGAGTGGGATAGCATACATTTTGGAGGCTCATTTCTTGTTTGGATTTCATATTTTTGGAGGTATAATTTCTTTCTTTTGATTTATTGTTATTAGATGTTCAATTAAGCTTAATTAGATTTAATGAATTAATTCTATGTTTTTTTTTAAAAAAATTCAAGTTTGTAAATTCAAGTTATGATTTTTGTTAATTATTTAGGGTTATAATAGTTAGTTTAACACTTTTAGAATTGGAAAATATTGCATGGTTGTTGAATTGTAAATTTTTCATTGAAAATTGTTTAAATTAGGAATTTTTGCTAACTAGGTTTCTATAAAACCTAATTATTGGTGAAATAAATCTCAATTAATATTTGTAATACTATATTTTGGTCTTAATAAGAGTTTTAACTTATTGGTGGAATGGAAAACTTAAATTGATTGCTAGTTTCTATGGATAATTGATAAATTGTGATAAAAATTGTTATTTTTGTAAACTAGATTTTAGAAATTCCTAAATAAATGAGATTAAAAATATAATTATGGTTTCATTATATCATTATCATCATGAATTGTGGTTTAAGTCACTAATTTATGCAAAATCATGTTTTGTGGTGGAATTGTTGTGTTTTGCTTGAAAAATGTTGAAAATTGTTAAAGGGTGCAAACTAGAAATTTCAAATCTATATAA
This sequence comes from Agapanthus africanus, assembly GCA_030015575.1. Taxonomy (NCBI): domain Eukaryota; kingdom Viridiplantae; phylum Streptophyta; class Magnoliopsida; order Asparagales; family Amaryllidaceae; genus Agapanthus; species Agapanthus africanus. The sequence goes on from JASDDO010000004.1 coordinate 285,582,911, forward strand.
ATTTGTGTAATAAAAATATAGTAATAGTTTGTATAGTCTAGTTATGCTATTTAATGAGTTTTATGACCATTGGTTTCATTTAAATGTCAAGTTTTGATGAAAAACGGTAAACTGGCATTTTCGGGTTTTACGAAATTGGACGGTTTGATAGATTTTAGGGTTTCGATGGATTTAATCATGTTTTATAGTATAAGTAATGTGTTTTAAAACTACAAGTTGTTTGTTGATGTTTATCTCGATCCATCGGAGTTTGTACGCCGATATCGAGCGGTATTTGGTTCTTTTGCGTGGACGGGACATAGGTTTTAACATATGCTTGTTCCTTGTATCGTTTGACTTTTGTATGTGATTCGGTTTACGATGTTATTTATATGTTTGCGTTTAGGTACCCTTCAAGTGGACTACGGGCGATGAAGAGGAGGATCGCGACACCGTCGTCGGCAGACATGGACCAGGTGAGTAGATGTATATCTGCGGGGGGAAGTCGGGTGGATGGCGTTTAGCACCCCCGCAACATAGAATAGGAATATTACTTATTGACATTAGGAAACCAGATGTGACCCTAGATTCTTAATGAGTAGGACCCTAGTAATGACCCTAAGCTGGACTAGACCGATTTAGGAAAAGCATACCAGAGGATGAATACCTTGGAGGAGGTTCGTAGGTTTCAGATAGAAATACACACGCACACACTGGAACACGTCATGGTGTATACGTGCATGTGTGTATATATATAGAACTAGGTATAGGTATATATATATACAACACGTACATGGGATTCATTGATGCGATATGATATCTGAGGTATGATGAAACAGTATAACTGGGCTTGATGCCGTGATTCTTGACTATACAGTCGTATTAAGTGTTAGCGGATCATTAGAGAATGAGATGATGAACAGGTATATATAAATTATAATGGGTAGTGATAATATTGAGATACATGGGACTCTAAAATAGTACCCGGACTGCAACTTGTGACTGATCACGATATGATATATGTACAACCTGATTACGACATTATATAGGTGTGACCTGATGCCGATATTATATAGGTGTGACCTGATGCCGATATCATATAGGTGTGACTTGATGACGACATGATTTCAGTATGACTTAATCACAATATGAAACATGTGACATAATATTTCTGAGGATAAACTAATGATGCATATTACGATGGCAATGATATATGATTGATGTATGGGATTACAGTTTAGCACCTTGATCATGAGATGTGTTGATGATGACATTATACGAATGATGAGGCACCTAGGAGATACTTGACCCGTACCCCGATATTGGGATGCCGTGCGATGGATTTTACCATACGAGGCATGGATATGATGATTGATCCGCACTCTTGATTCGAGGAAGCCGTACTACGTATGTGACGCTATTGAGGCTGGATCGCCGGCTATTAGGGATATTGATTCAGACCTTAGGTAGACTCTTATTTCTATTGACTAGTTCTTGGGTTTAGTTTTCCTTAGGAGGTTAGATGAACACTAGGTTAGGTTCGAGTCATATAGTGGTAGTAGTATTAGTATATTAAATGAGTAGTTAATATACATTCGTATTTACTTTCGCATTGTATCATAATGTTGCATGTTCATACATATGTTGCTATAAACAGTATAAACCTTACCTGTTAGGACACCAGCACCATTACCGATGATGCGCATATTCCACGCACACTTATTTGCCGGCTCACACACATCATCATCGGTAATTGCTATGTCACGTACACTTTAGATAATATTATCTTTTATTGATAAAATCAGTTAACAACTAAACCGATATAATATTGTGATTACTCTCTGATGTTAGTATAGACATGATATTCATTACTTAGACATTCCTGCATTCATATTTTCATGTTATCGCACAGTATTATGAGCATATGCCAACATTTATCATATACTACTCATGGTTTTGAGATTTGGATTTCTGTGAGATTTCTGGATTTTTGGGGAAAAACCGCAAGAATATATATAAAAACTTCTCTCTCTCTCCTCCTCTCTTTTTAAAAATAAGATGCGGTTTTCTCGTGATGTATGTGTCGTCCACCATGAGATTTCGTGTTTTCTGATGGATTTCGAGACCCGATTCGAGGAGTGGATGAACCGTCTCGGGTACATGGTGGGCCCGGTATGGTACCCCGGGGCAAGAAGATCGAGTTGTAGACGATGAGCCTGGCAGGGGAAGGCTACCTACCGGTGATTTCTGGCGCGGCGGATATCCGGAGGATACCGACCGTTGTCGTGAGATTTGATGATATGGGCCGATCCGGACTGACGGAGCCCGAGATATTGAGACTATGAGACTTGAGATTTACATGTTTGTGTCGATGCTTGACACGGATTTCTATGGATTTCATTGTTGAGATTTCAGATTCTTATACACATTTTACTGTGATAACAGCTAAAAGATTTCTTATACAGACATATCTGGATTTCAGGATTTGGTTATTTTACATTCATGGTGCATGCATATCCATTCATATGACATAGTACTATATGAGGCACTGACACGAGCACGGAGTATTTGCTTTTACACGTAGTATTACCTTGCTATTACTAGGTGATTGGGACTTAGTGGTGTATTACTATGACCTAGGATAGCGTCGTGCATTCGATTTCTTTTCGTAGATGTCTTCTACTCACGAGTTGGCAACTCACCCCCGTTGTGCCAAATTTTATTACAGGTTCGATGTACAGGTTTTCTTGGCAGATTGCTGGCACATGATTTCCTTCCGGGTGATTTGCACAGTAGGTTGGTTCACTTGTATCTGAACCACCATTGTATCTGTATTATTTCATTTGTATCTAGAAAGCTCCATCAACCATACTTGTATTAATTGATAAGTTTATTGGACCAGTCTTTTATTTCGACCTTAGAGTCGCGCATGTATTATTCTGATTTGGTGGATTTGTTTTCTTTTGAGTTTTGAGCCACGCCATTTGGCGTTGTATATTATTGTGCTTGTTGTGGTTGTTTCCGCCTGTTGGCGTTGAGCTAGCTCCCGTTTGGGGATGCTTTTTATTGTTTATGCATATTATACCTGTTGTAGCCCGTTTGGGGGCCAGTTTTTACAGAGGAGACTCTGCCGAAATTTTTGGAAAAATTTGATCTTGCTTTTAAACTTGTATTCTACATGTCTTCTTCTTCTTCTTCTTCTTCTTTTATGGTTTAGATTTCTGGGCTTCGGTTTACTTAGGTTACGTTGCACCTCTAGACGTTTCGTAATCTAAGTGCCGGTCACGTTCCGTACTTTCGAGTCGTGACATTCTTCTTCAACTGGGTATCCTGGAAATCCATACAATCCCCTTTCCCATTCTCATACTCATGACTGTTGTCACAAGTTAGAGCTGAACCAACTTTCCCCAGTCCCGAATAAGAATTCGGATCGGTCAAGCGATACATTTTATTATCTTGATTAGGGCGTGAAAAGGTTGCTGCCTGGAGAGAGAGAAAAGAAACACTCAGCGTATGCTCGTGCAAGATTAGATTGGTTTATTAATTTATCTAACCAGGATGTCTCCCGCTGTTTCCTCAAATTCTTCTTAAAACCTTTTTAAAAGAAGAACTAGCCGGGTTTTAATTCACGTCACAATACTTGCTTAACCTTTCAGCCAGGCTAGTGTCGGTACTTCGAGGGAGGTTTTCCAACGCTTTCGCGAAGTTCCTTAATTATAGAACCTCTTTTCCCTGGGGGCGTAGCCCCGCTAACACCTTTCTAGACACCTACTAGGTTTATAGCATTGATTGTTTAAGTGAAATAATTTCCCGAGAGTAAACCAACTCATCAGTGGGATCGGGATCCAACTGTCATTGTGTGATAACCTAGATGGAATCCACTCTAGTCACCACACTCCAGAAGGTATGCTAAATCTGCAAGTTACAGTTCTTTTGAAACTCCCGATGTGATTTTTGCCCCTAGGACCCAAGTGATCTTGACGGAGTCAACAAATCAAAGAGTCCTAGTCAAGTTCAACCTGTCATTATCTGGATTGCATTAAACCCACCCGCATAACCCTTGACGGAGTCAACAAGGTTATACGATTGTCCTAATCAATCCCATATACCGATACAAACAAGCAGCACTTAGCTACCGTACACTACGCCTTGACGGAGTCAACAAATGCAGCACGAATACTAAGTGTTACTTGTAAGAAATGACGGAGGGCTACGGCTGGGTTTTTGGCGAAAAACCCGTTAACGTAATGAACTTGATATCGTTGAAGGAACCTGGTAGTCTATTTGAAAATATAGTGGCGAAAACTTTTGCTAAAGAGGTCACTCCCTATGAAGGGATCTCGGCTCTTTCCTCGTCGAATGAGGTGCAGGATATTCCAAACTGAATACCTCGATGCAAAGCAAGCATAATCGACTATAGTGAAGTTATTACCCTGACGCAAACTTTTGTCCAAGGGGTCACTCCCGATGAAGGGATCTCGGCCCTTGCCTAGTCGACTGAGGTGCTGGGCATTCACAACCGAATACCGCTATGCAAAACAAAAATGAACGTCCTTGCAATAACAGCTTTTTGAAAAACTTGTTCCAACAACGTCTTTTAGGTTTATTTTCTTGCATTAGTTCTTTTAATGCGTCCCATCATTTAAATCCTACCATTGCAGAAAACAACCAAAATATGACGTACGCTTATGCCATTCGCATTCGCCACGGGGCCCCGTCATCACCCGTTAGGTTACTTAACTAACGACAGAGCGGGGGCTGGGCTAGCGCGGCTGTAAAACATAAGCAACGCCTAAATAGTTATTGTATATAGATATACTGCAATGATAACCAATCCAGATCACAGATGAACACTTTGGATATACTAGGAACCCGCGATTCGTTCGAGCCTGCAACGAAAAGCGGATTACACGGTCGCGATGAATAGCCAAATACCCCACCCAAGACCCCTACGGGTGCGGCAAACTACCCGCCAAGTACCCGAAGCGAAGCAACCTCCCTCAATGCCATGAGTAGGCCACTCGGCACTTCGAGCTACCCGGTAGTTTGTGCACCCCCTCCATGGGTCTATCCTAGGAGCAAAAACAGTAAAAAGAATTATACAATGACGGCTACAACCCCGACCCGGTTGTGCGGCCAAACAAATAATATTACATCAATTTACAAATTTATTACATGAATGAAAGAAAAATAAACTCTCATCTCACATCCACCCCGGCTATTCATCCGCGACAATCCAACGAGTTCATATACACATTCCAATATCAAACACAGATCACAGAGATGTATAACCCCGACTAATCGACTTATAGCGATTAGCCGACGTTCAATACATTCAAACATCACAGATATAACCAATATAGCCAAAGTGTAGCGAAGTTCGAAAAAAATACGGATTTATAGGACCCCAAAAGTAAATTTCTTTTCTGGAAAATCTGGGCACATATAACATATTTGAAAAATCCCAAAACCCTACCAGAAGAACACTGCACAAAACACGATCACGTGAAGAGCCCAAACGGCGGCGGATCCGCGGCGACATGAATAGCAATGGCCGCGGATCCGCGGCGGTTTGAAGGATTCATGGGATCGTTTTTGGTGGGTGTTCTCACAAAACCCTGAGCCGATTTTAGGAGTAAAAAGTTTTACATTTAGAGCACAAAAAATTTCAACAGAAACATAGGGTTTTTGATTTTCCGGTTTTGCGATTTTTCCGTTTCGAACTTCCATACACTTCGCTACCAAGCTAGTTTAAGTTTAGTTAGGCTCTGATACCACTGTTAGGTCCACGTTACCTTTCCCGGTACTTTCGGGGATGCGAAAACGGTAAAACAAAAAAAATTCTAAACTTTGTAACATGGACCGTAAAAGCCGGATCTTTGCTAAACTAAACTAGCATACTTGCAAAGAAGAGTTAACTACTCGGCAAAGTGGTTATACCTCAACTTGAACTCCTTCTCTTCTTGTTGTCCTTCTTCTTTGTTGTTCTTCTCTTCTTGTTGTTCTTCTCTTTGTTTGCTCAATGGTTGATCCGGACTTCGGTCACCTCCGCGGCCTCCTTGAGTCGAAGACGATCCACCCGAGAGATGTACACCGAGCTCCACCTCAAGCCGAGGTAACTAGGGCAAGGAGATAGCTAATCTAAAAGCCCTAGGATGTGTAGAGGAGATGTATGGATGTGTTTGTCAAGTGGAATCCTTTTTCTCTCAACACATGAGATCAAAGGAGAAATCAAGAGGAGGAAGAAGAAGGAGTTTTTCTTGCAACCATGGAGCTTCTCATTTCAAGAGAGAGAATGAGAATAAGCAAATGAAAAGCTTTAACCAAAGAAAACCTAACCATGGTTGCAATAATGCACGAACATTATCATTACTAATCCCATCAAGATAAAGGTGATGGCTACAAATGACATGACCATTATCATAACTAAAGAAAAAGAAAACCAAAGAATACTTTAGATCTTCTAAGAAGATCCAAGTCAACTTTGGTCAAATGGTCAACAAAGTCAAGATGGTCAAATGGTCAATGTAATTAGCCATAACAAAATTATCAATGAAAGGATTAGTAAATAATGTCCCCGGCTCATAATGGTTTTGACCAAACGAACTGTCGAAACCCTAATGAGTCCGCCTCAAAATGGTTTTGACCGAATCAACTGTCAAAACCCTAATGAGCCTGCCACATAGCGGTTTTGGCCGAACCAACTGCCAAAACCCTAATGAGGCACCTCCTCCTTCATCGCTCCGGAAAACTGTGCATACACACCTGCATCCGTATTCCGTAGAATGCGGATGCGCAGAAGACAAAACAAATCCATCCATGCAATACTAGGATCCGGCTTAAACCAAAGCCCACTAGTATTGCCTGCCCGAACACCACACGCACACAAGTGTACGTAAGTGATCGCAGCCCTGCCGTAAAACCATACGGCCTCTACACGTTTCGCTCAGTGCAGGGAAACTCTCTGTGTGGGACTCTAAAGACTCGACACTACGCTGGCAGTGGGTTTAACCACAGACCGCAAGCGGCACTAGCTGTACGTAACGGTCCCCAGGTAGATGTCGATAAGAAGGCCGATGAGGTAAACCCACCCGAACTCCTACTGAGTCTGTATGTGACAATCTCCGTACAGTCCGGTCTGTTCTTCTGATACATCGCATGTCGGGCCTAGGGGGGCGGCAAGCGTCAGACCCCTAATAGCGGTACAAGTCGTGTCGGAGTGAAGCCCAGAACACCCTGAGATAACACTGGAACCTACCAGTATATCTCGCTTGCCCTGGCCAGGGACTACTTGTGTAATGGCTCTCCTAGACACAGCGCGATGTCAACCCCCAATACCGGGAGAGACGAATCCTGTCTAACCGTCACTGCCTCCAAGTGCTTCGGGACTGCTCCCAACTACTACCTGTTTGCACGACTCAGTAGAGCCGTGGTAGGGTAGTAATCAAAGAACAGTGGGAACACACTCGAGGCGAAGTGACAGTGTCAAGTCAGCGGACTAAGCTGTACTCATGTCACCTGGGAACTGATAACTGACGATAGGTATAATACCAACCATCAGTTCCCGACGAGTCATGTCCAGTGTACTCGTAACCCAACGAGCACCCGCATACTATCTCAAGTACGACGTACCGACGGCTGTGGGACAGACCGTCTCCCGTACTGGGATGAGAAGCGCATACGCTAGTCTACTCCGGAGTATCGATGCCCTATCTCGGTACTCCCATGACTAGGGACGTGTATAAGGATGTGCTTGTAGATTACCCAGCCCCCACGAGTGTGATCGCCATCACAACGCCGGTAATCAAGCAAAGATCCAAAGGGCTCTACTAATGCGTATAGGTGATATAATAAATAAACACACAAGTACACATTAAAGCAGAGACAAACCAAGTAGCATACTACTATATTGAGCAAGATTGTCTGTACAACTGTGAATATCTCAAGCTTCCATCAAGTAATATACATACTAGTATGATACAGTAATGGCCTCTAGGGCATATACTCTAACAGCTACCTCTTCACTAAACTATTTAGTGAAGTAAACACACCACACCAAAGTGCTAATCCAGTGTAGGATGGTGAAGTAGGGGTTTTGTTTGCTCACTAGGGTTCTCACAAGCTCAAGGTTTCACAACTCATGTGAGGGATTGTGCTTGGAGGAGGAGGTGAGGAAAAGAGAGAGAGCTAGAGAGAAACACATCACATGAGCTCGCTAGATAAAAAATATGAACCAAGTCACCAAATGGCATGAAGCTAACACATTATTGAAGCATCCAACTGAAAATAATATTCAATTGTAACCATGCTTCAATAGTGTAGTAAGATGAATAAAATATTCATCAAACCATGCTTTGCTCCATACTACAAAAGTCTTCCCATTTTCTACCTCAATTTCTATTTTCTAAAAATAGAAAAACCATGACATGCTTCATATAATATATATATATATATATATATATATATATATATATATATATATATAAAGATAAGCATAGAATTAGTGAGCAATAATATTAGTCAATATACACTTATATCAAATATAAATATATATTATATTATTAAATCAACACTTGATTTAATAATCCGGTTATATCACATATAACCAACTAATATCATTTATCTGTATATCACATTATCAAATCAACACTTGATTCAATAATCCGGTTATATCACATATAACCTAACTGATAACAAATAGCCGCCAGATTACAATACGGTATCTCATACTCGTATTTAATCAAGCCCCTGCACATATCAACATATGTTCCCTACTTCGTTTTGCTTGAACCAGGAAACTTCTATGTGGGACTCTAAAGACTTGTCAATACGCCAGCAGTAGGTGATGATCACATCAGTCACCCACAAGCCGTCAGCGGTACTAGCTGGACATAACGGCTATCCAGTTATTGAGCGATTAGAAGATCAACAAGCAAGCTTGTGCAAACTCCCATGAAGTCTATAAGTAACACTTACCATACAGTCCAGTCTCTTCGTCTCATATATCGCATATCGAGTCTGGGGGTGGTATCGATGCCGATGTAAGGCGTATAACGATATGAGAAACTACTGATAACACCTACCAGTAAATCTCATCAACAGCCCTGGCCAGGGACTTCCTGTTATATCCAATCGAGCATAGCGCAATATCAACTCCCTATACCGAGAGAGACGAAATCATTCCTATCGCTCATTGCCTCCAAGTGATTCGAGACTGTACCTAAAATCCACCAGTTTCCACGACTCCTTTGAGCCGTGGTAGGAAGGAAATCAAAGCACAGTGGGAACCACACAAGACTTTATGACGATCTCGAGTCTACAGACTAATCTGTACCAGTGTCACCAGAGAACTGCTATATGACGATAGGTATAGTACCATCTAAGAGTTCTCGGCGAGTCCTGTTCAGTGTATCCATTCTCTAATGAGAACCTTTGTACAATTTTTGATATCAAACACCAATGGATATGGGATCAACCATCACCCAATACAGGGTCAAGAAACGTACACACTAGTCTACTCTGGAATATCGATGCCTTGTCTCGATATTCCCTCGACTAGGAACAATTGAAAGATGTGCTTGTGAACTACCCAGGTCTTAGTAGTATGATCCGCATCATAGTCCTGGTAGTCAAGCCTACATCCTAAGTGCTTTATCAACATGTATATGAGAGACAGTATAATAATACTATTGAACATGTTAAGTTAAAGGCAACCGGATAGTACACTTGTAAGTCCACGGTAGCGCCCCGACCATCTAACAGACGCCAAATGCGGAACAAAAACTTTTTTACAAACTGGGGCTATCGTGTACTATAACCCGGATCTGCAATTAAAGCTAAACTAACAAACTACAAAGTGGGTAGAAATGTTATACCGAATGATCCGAGTCCTTCGGTCTTGAACCATAATCCCACGCTATGTTGCGGCTGCTCCGATCTCCTGAATCTCCAATCTTCTCGTCCAGGTGGCACCACGTCGACGGATCTTTAAACGGGCTCCCGCCTCTAAACCGAGGCAACTCGGTCGTCAAGTTTACTAAAAGAGACGACCAAGATGATGTAGAGAATGAGTAGAACACTTTGTCTCGTTATGTCCAAAGCTATGGACGAACGGTTAATGAAGTTACCATTTGAATCGGGTGAAATGAGAATTGTAGCTATCTAATTTCCATACACCAAAACACTATCATAATCTTTTCCCTCAAATGAACTACCATCATCTCTCTCTCACTTATGGGCCGGCCATATATAGGAGAGGGGGGTGAGTGTAGGAGGAGGGAGTGGTGACCATTATCATGAATGAAACAATGAGTCATAATACACCTAGTATGAACTCATTTAATGAACTAATGAATCACTTAACCTTGTCATCAAAAACATTAAATGATTATTTAAAGCACAAATGAGTCACAAGCCACCTCATCATCCTAGTCATCATCTAGAAGCTTCCACACTCATCTCAAGAAAATATAAATCTGCATTTAACCGAATGTTAAATACGGTTGATAGAAAACTGGCAACTTCCAAAAGCGATCCTGAAACGAATTTCAGGATAACCCCGTAACAGTATTAACATACCCGTATTTGTATTACGACCGAATACAAATGCAACTGAGACAAAGATATTATATCTATACAGTATAATACTCGGATCCAGCTTAAACCAAAGCCGTCCAGTATTATCTTCCCGAAATATGACACGTGCGAAAACGCATGTGCATTTCCAAACCCTGCCATAAAACCATACGGCCTCTACAACGTTTCTCCCGAACTTGGGAAAGTGTCTGTGGGGGACTCTAATGACTCATCAACACACTAGCATTGGGTATAACCACTAGCACGTCAGAGGTACTGGCTGTACGTAACGGTTGCTTATGTATTGATTGGAAGGGAAGCTGACGAGCGAACTCATCCATAAACCCTACTGAGCCTAACAGTGACAATATACATACAGTCTGGTCCGTTAGTCTAAAGAGTATCCCATATCCAGTCTAGGGGGTAGATAAAGTCAGACCCCTAATAACGCGATAAATCGTGTCGGCATGAAGCCCATCACCACCTGAGAAACTACTGAACCAAATCAGTAATTCTCCACTACCTCGGCCGAGAATTTCTAGTGATGGCCACCCGTGCACTGTGCGACATCAACCCCCAATACCGGGAGAGACGAATCCCCGACGATCCGCTCACTGCTTCCATGTGGCTCGGGACTGTACCCAAAAATACCTGTTTGCACGTCTCCTTTGAGCATGGTAGGGTAGGAATCAAAGCACAGTGAGAACTCACACAAGACAAATGACGATCTCAGGTTGACAAACTAACATGTACACATGTCACCAGGGAACTGCTATCTGACGATATGTATAATACCAACTAGAATGTTCCCGGCGAGTCCTGTCCAGTGTACTCATAACCCAATGAGCACCTGTATACATCTTAGGTGAACTAACTGACACCAATGGCTTGTGAGACCGGCCACCGCCCCTCGTCGGGGTCTCGACTGTATACACTAGTCTACCCCGGAGTATCAATGCCCTGTCTCGAAACTCCCACGACTAAGGACACTTTTAAGGATGTGCTTACAGACCCCAGCTCCCACGTATATGATCACCATCATACTGCTGGCTGTCAAGCAGAATCCTATGGGCTCTTTCAATCATGCAATAGCGAACTAAAGCATGTATACGATGATAAAGACAAACCATATAGCATACTATCATCTCGAGCAAGACTGTCATATTACTATAGGTCCTGCCTCAATCATTGCAATCACGTACCTGCGATCCAATAATTGACTTTGAGGGCACTATCTCCAACAATCTCCCACTTGCACTTAAGGCAAATTATTGCAATGTCGCATACTCACAGCCCGTGTAATACCGAACACCCAACTCCTCTACTAATCAGTTTCACAAAGCTAGTTTGTAAAACTATTGTGTTCGAGAAATAGCCTCAGTGAGTTGATCCGCCCTGATGTTTCTTTCTATATCTCTCTAAATCTCAAGTTCGCGGAGAAAGCCATCTCCCGAATCGAGTAATACCTGTCTTAGAATATGTCTGGATATCTGATGGGATCTAGTTCATAAATGAACTTCAAATCCAAACTTCTTAGACTGTAGTGATCACTGAACCTAATCAGTATCCAGTACCAAGCCTCCCACAGTATCCTCTTGGAACACCTGTCCATAATATTGTCCCTCGTCAGAGGGAAAACTATAACTCTGACAATCACTCTGTCATCCAGGTCACCTTGGAAGCTTGGAATGATAACCGTCTCCTGAAGGAGGCTGCCGTCATCAAATCCGTAGAACATTCACTTATGTTCTAAAACTGCTTCCTAATGTTTCTTTAGGATTGGATTAATATAAACTTATCGCATCTAGTGCAAAAACAACATCTGGATTGGTACTTGACATCTCACGATTGACTCAATTGCCTAAGTAAGTGATCTGCCAATCATGCACATCCCTCTCTCCTTTAGTCTGTAAGACACCTTTAGAGAGGGTGACTCCATCACCTGTAGGTACACCACCATGCCAGGAGTCGTCTATTCTAAATACTATTAGAATACTGTCAAAGTACCCATATTGGGAAACTACCCAAATCTAGATCTAAAACCATAGATCTAGTAACCAGAATGTCTGATATTATACCCATATCCTTTGTGGAGAAACAACTGTGTGACGACCAAAGTACAACCGATCGTAGTATAGAAATTTTACTTCCTACTCTGTGTATGTCATCCAAATACCAGGACATCACACCCTACTACCTTCTTAACAGATCCATCCCCTATTCTGATGAAGTCAAAGCCATGATTGTCTCATCAGAATTAGATGATCTTATCTCCGCTATATTTGCTCAAGCCTATAAATAGACATAAGCTACTTATCCACTATGCTTCCACTGCTCCCACTGACTACGGCAACCCTCTGGCAGAATAATATCTACGCACACTTCTAAAGCTAGTTTAGAACGACGTTATACTTATCCTCCTGCCGGGTCTCATAGTCTGGAACAACAGTTGTGTCAAGTCTGGGTAAACCAGAACCTCCCTGTCACCGTCCTTAAGGCTATCGGAGTACCACTCGGGTATCTGAGGTTACCCACCATATCTACGGAGTGGCTATTGGAATGTCAAACCTGATTGAATATATAGGTCCTATTAAATTTTCCGTAATCGTTTGCAGTTCTGGAATCACTTCCAGTTCTACCATACTCCCACTACTGTTTTCTGAAAAAATCCATTTTACTAAAACTGTGGCGAGTCAAGAACAATATCACTATTGATCTTCCAGATGGTAGAAATGCCAACCGTCGTCAAAGCCAGGGTCAACCCATAAACTGCCATTACAGAAATGTGCCTTGAGTTATCCAGTGTCTGGTTTTAAGCATAAGCTGGACAACTCCCCTTACCTTAACATCGTTAAGATATGAAGCATTCTATATCCAATATACAAACTTTGGCACTTATTTAATTGGAACCAGATTCAAATCTTGCAGCTGTCTCCAGTGCATATCAACTTAATGAAGAGAGGCTAATCAGCATTACTCAACTTAGGAATCCATCCAATTATGAGTAACCTGAAAAAGAAACATGTTTCTCAAAACCATTACTTTCATCTGAATACCAATCACAAGAATCTACATCTTCGATCTCTTTGAAGAATCCCGATACTTGCGATACCTGGTTCTCTACTTTATTCTTATATCGACAACTTCTCAAAACTTAGACATTGTGTTTCTACGAAACACTTGTCTAAAAACTAGAGAAGTTACAAGTAAACAGAACAGAGTACGAGGACCTACCCCTTTGTCCTGACGGACACTGGACAACATATAATACTCTCTATAAGTTCGCTGAGTTTAATAACTCAAAACCTGTGCGTCGTAGGTTGAAAACTGTATTTATGATTAAGAACTACTCTGTTGTTCAATGTTCCTTACCCAATCGTCAACTGATATAGGTAAATGTCATCGACATAATATCAAAATGTTATATCTCACTTTATAAAAATAAACATACAGATATATCATTTTGAAATTTGTTCACAACAACGGATACTCAAAACCAAATGCATGCCGTTCGGCAAAATCCCAGGCGACTTCCTCAAATATCATCAATTACAACGAATTCCGATATAATGAGGATGATCACCTTATTCCCAATAACCTACTCCCACTCATCATCTGTAAAACCATACAGATGTGAGAATCATACCTAGTAAATACATACCCTGGAGTAAGTATCTAATCGGAAAATCAGTTTTCATTTAACAATGCACTGAAATATGAAAATGTTTCATAGGGGTATCCTGGTATTCCTAGTAATGCCTCTTCCATAATCCAATTCATGACTATAACCTTATATTTCTTTGTCATCTCTCCAAATCCCTTTATTTGTCTTTATTCATTACCTTCTGTACACCAACGTTAGGCTAAATGGTTTTCTTCCTTCCCTACCGTTCGGCACCAGCCTATGGTTTGGAAGAAGACTATCCAGTAAGCATAATGGGTGTACTCTCCTAATCTTAGGAGTACTCGCAACTTGAGAGAAGGTGATAATAAAAGACAACTGGATAATACCTTATTCTATTTCTCCCGAACTGGGGAAAAAAGCAAAGGTGAAATAGGAGTGGCGATGAAGTACGCGGTTTGATAGTGAATGATAACAGTCGTAATTTACTTTGCCCTCTTTTTAATCCCTTTATTTTGTCTTTACATATTACCTTCTGCACACCCTACTTAGGCTAATTGATTTTCTTCATTCCCTACCTTTCAGCACCAGCCTATGGTTTGGAATAAGACTAAGGAGCCCTCGCAACCTGAGAGAAGGTGATAATAAAAGACAACTGAATAAACTAATTCTATTTCTCCTGAACCTAGATCCATCCTCGAAGAAGTCCCTTCAAGTTCGTATATAACCATACGATGGATCTATCCAATGGAAGTGGATATCCGTAGTAATATGGGGTGTTCTGAGAAATACAAAGGGTAAAAGAAGGAGCGGCAATGACTTATGCAACTCAGACAATCCAAAAACCAGTATTTTAAGAAGGTTCGGTTAACTTGGTCACTGAGTCATAGTCTAGGGTCGATCAAAGGTCGCTGCCAAGGAGAGAAAGAGAAAAAGAAACACTCTGCGTGCATTCTAACCTAGATCAGAATGGTTATCACTTTATCTAATCAGGAAACCTCCCACTGTAATCTCAAATTCTCCTCCAAACCTGAAAGAAGAATTAGTCGGGATCACCCGAAGAGTAAACCAACTCATCAGTGGAAATCGGGATCCAACTATCATCGCATGATAACTTGATGGAAGCCACTCAAGTTATCACACTCCAGAAGGTATGTGCATGCCTGGCAAGTTTCAGTTTCTTTAGAAACTCCCGATGTTATTTTTGCCTCATGCTCTTATGATCATGACTTTAGTCAACAAATCATAAGTCACATGTCAAGTTCTACCCGTCATTGTCCAGGTTGATTTGAACCCACCCGTACATACCCTTGACTTTAGTCAACAAGGTAATACGACTGTCCCAAACCAACGCATCTATCTATGCAACAGATGAATACCCAGCGGCTACCAAACACTATGCCTTGACTTTAGTCAACAAACATAGCTTGAATACTACTGACCATCCATAAGAAATGACGGAGGGCTACGGCTGGTTTTTGGCGAAAAACCTTTAACGTAATGAACTTGATCTCGTTGAAGGAACCTGATAGCTTTTTATAAAGATATAGTGACGAAAACCTTTTGCTAAAGAGGTCACTCCCGGTGAAGGGATCTCGGCTCTTTCCTCAGGGAATGAGGTGCAGGATATTCTAACTGAATACCGCTATGCAAAGCAACTTGCAATCGACAATAGTGAAGTTATTACTCTGACGTAAACTTCTGCCCAAGGGGTCACTCCCGGTGAAGGGATCTCGGCCCTTGCCTCGTCGAATGAGGTGCAGGATATTCCAACTGAATACCACTATGCAAAACAAAAGGAAATGTCTTTGTAATAACACTTTTTAAATTGGTTCCAACAACATCAAATATAGGTTTGTTTTATCTTGCATTGATAAGAATCAATGCAGTCCCATCAATCAATCACACCAGAAAAGAATGAAAATAAAATGTACGTATATGTCATCCGCATTCGTCACTGGGTCCCGTCATCGCCCGTTAGGTTACTTAACTAACGACAGAGCGGGGGCTGGACTAGCGTGGGTGTAAAACATATACAACATCTAATAGTATATATACCAATATACATCAATCGCTCCAGGCGTGATAATATGCAACATTACAGAAAAGTAATAAGCATCACAGAACAATACAGATAATCTGGGATCCTCGGGTTTCACAGAGCCGCTGCTGAAACCCGACGTTCCCTGGTCGTGTGGATAGCCTGTGCAATAAAACCTAGACCCCTACGGGTGCGGCAACTTACCTGCCAAAACCTGAAGCGAGGTAGTCCCCCACAGCATAGTTAATGGAACACCCGGCACTTCACGGAATCCGGTAAATTGAGCACCCCTCCTTGGGTCAAACTGTACCCCCTACGAGTGCGGCGAATAGTCTGCGAATTCTAGAGTGAGGTCCTTCTGCCTCTCAAAGCCATGAGATACGGACCCGTTGCCCTCCAGAACCCGGCTATCCGTGCACTCCTTCGCGGGATAAACCTAGTACAGAAATAAAAATATGTACAACAGGTACATCGACCTCAACCCGGTTATGCCCCAAAAGAATATTATACAAACAGGCAGTGACGGCAGTCCACATATTGGACGCTCGCCCCGCAATATCAAATGTACAAATAAATTCAAACAGCACTATCATTGCACC
Organism: Agapanthus africanus; assembly: GCA_030015575.1. Taxonomy (NCBI): domain Eukaryota; kingdom Viridiplantae; phylum Streptophyta; class Magnoliopsida; order Asparagales; family Amaryllidaceae; genus Agapanthus; species Agapanthus africanus. The sequence continues at coordinate 285,599,727 of JASDDO010000004.1, forward strand.
CTGCTATCCACCACGACAAATCCGCAACATCACAGCACAACACAGAACATCAACGTGAATGTCACGTTCGCAAACCCGTCTAAAAGAACTATAGCAATTAGACGCGGTTTACCGCTCAAATGACATTCCCGATCGGAGATATAATATAAATACTGCGTACTAACAAGTTTAAAATTTCGATCGACTAAATTTCCCGAAATGGGCCCCACGTACATCTGCTGTACAGTGACAAAATCTGGGCCCAAAAGAACTATACCAAAAACCACAATTTCCAAAATGAAGCTCTCTGGAAAAAGTTGGTGCACTGTTCCCACTAAAGCGCCGCGGTTCCGCGGACAAACCCTAGGTTTGACCGCGGATCCGTGGTGGTCTTGTGGGATCACGTGCCCAAATATTTCCAGAATGCTTAGAAAAGCCTGCTTAGTTTTCTGTGATATGTAAAATAATTTTTAGACACTGTTTAAAATCGACAGAAACTTTAACCCTGGAATTTGCGGTTTTCAAAAATCTATTCGATCGATGTTTTAAACGCGTTAGCACAAGTTAGTAAAGCTTAATGGTGAGGCTCTTGTAAGTCGATGTAGTACACCCCAGTACTTATGGGGAGGCGGAAATTACAAAAACTATCAAGTTTAAACAACGAACATCGACTAACCGCTTGAATCGAAGCTAAACTCTAAATAACCGTATTCTATGAGTTTCTTTTCACAAAAGTGATTAGGGATTATACCTAATGAACCGGTCCTTCTTCTTTATGTCCTCCTTGGTTCTCCTCGGCCTTCTCTAGGTAGTAGACGATCCACCCGAGAGCAAAACTCCAAGCTAAACCTCTAACTTGAGGTAACTAATCAACTTTGATTGCTAATCAAAGATGAGAGAATGATAAAGAGTGTAGGTTATGGATTGTTTAGTCTAACTAAACCTTTGTTCTCAACACATGAGGATTAAGGTTAGTATCTTGAAGATGAGAGCTTGAGGAGAGAGAATGTGTGATATGATAATGAGAGAAGAGAGAGAGTGTATCATAATATTATGAAGCATTCTTATTTTCAATAAATCAATAAAGGAAATGAATAAGCATGCTTCACAAAATATCTTGTGATGATTCATTAACATGAGTCATTAAGCAATAAATGTGCATTAATGAAGTGAATGAATCACCACTATGACTCACTCTCTTTCCAAAACAAACCTCCTTAGTCACATCTTCTAGAAGCTTCTCGAGTAATTACGAGAACGCCCCTCCGATCCGTAAAAATACGGAAAAACTTTAGACTGTAAAAATCCAATAACCGGATACCAGTAACTGGCTTAAACCAAAGCCGACTGGTAAAATCTGTCCGAAAGTCATACGCGCGTAAACGCACGTATGCGTTCGAACCCTCTGTCGCAAAACCATGCAACCTCTATATCGTTTCGCCTGGAGTAGGAAACTCTCTGTGTGGGACTCTAGAGACTCGACTACTACGCTGGCAGTGGGTTTAACCACAGACCGCAAGCGGCACTAGCTGTACGTAACGGTCCCCAGGTAGTTGTCGATAAGAAGGCCGATGAGTAAACCCATCCGAACTCCTACTGAGTCTGATGTGACAATCTCCATACAGTCCGGTCCGTTCGTCCATGACTATCGCATATCGGGCCTAGGGGGGCGGCAAGCGTCAGTCCCCTAATAGCGGTATAAGTCGTGTCGGAGTGAAGCCCATTACACCCTGAGAAACTGCTGGAACCTACCAGCAAATCTCGCTTGCCCTGGCCAGGGACTTTGCGTAATGGCTCTCTGACACAGCACGATATCTACTCCCAATACCGGGAGGGACGAATCCTGTCTAACCGCCACTGCCTCCAAGTGCTCGGGACTGCACCCAACTGCTACCTGTTTGCACGACTCCATAGAGCCGTGGTAGGGTAGCAATCTAAGAACAGTGGGACACACTCGAGGCGAAGTAGCAGTGTCAAGTCTGCGGACTACGCTGTACTCATGTCACCTGGGAACTGTTCACTGACGACTGGTATCAAACCAACCAACAGTTCCCTGTGAGTCCTGTCCGGTGTACCCGTAACCTAACGAGCACCTGTATACTATCTCCAGTACGACGTACTGATGGCTGTGGGACAGACCATCTCCCCAACTGGGATGAGAAGCGTACACACTAGTCTACTCCGGAGTATCGATGCTCTGTCTCGATAATCCAACGACCAGGGACCTGAATAAGGATGTGCTTGTAGACTACCCAGCCCCCACTAGTGTGACTGCCATCACAACGCTGGTAGCCAAGCAAGATCCTAAGAGCTCTATCAATACGTATACTCACATATTAAGATAGAAAAAACCAAGTAGCATACTACCATGTTTAGCAAGACTGTTATATACATGTGAATATCCCAAGCTTCCATTAAGTAATATACAAGCTAGTATGATACAGTAATGGCCTTCTAGGGCATAAACACTAACAATCTCCCACTTGCACTAGGGCCATGTACTGGCATATCGCAGACCAATGATCTCGAGTAGCCTCTCGAACTGAATCTGAGGAAGGGCCTTCGTGAATGGATCAGCAATGTTCTCTTCTGAAGCAACTCTCCGAACCTCGATCTCCTGACGATCAATGATCTCCCTGATCAGGTGATACCGCCTTAAGATGTGTCTGGACTTCTGATGGGACCTTGGTTCCTTCGCTAAAGCTATAGCTCCGTTGTTGTCGCAATACAGAGGTATTGGATCAACTATGGTAGGAACCACCTGAAGTTCTGTTAGGAACTTCTTCATCCAGGCTGCTTCTTTTGCGGCATCGCAAGCAGCTATATACTCCGCTTCCATCGTCGAGTCAGCAACGGTGTCCTGCTTGGAGCTCTTCCAGCACACCGCCCCTCCATTGAGGGTAAAGACGTAACCCGACATGGACTTGGAATCGTCCTTATCACTCTGGAAGCCGGAATCAGCAAAGGCCTCCAACCTGAGGTCTTTTCCGCCGTAAACCAAGAACATCTCCTTAGTCCTCCTCAGGTACTTGAGAATGTTCTTTACTGCTATCCAGTGTTTCTCCCCTGGGTTTGACTGATACCGGCTTACCACGCTCAGTGCATAAGCTACATCTGGTCTGGTACACAACATCGCATACATTATAGAGCCTACCGCAGAAGCGTAGGGTATAATAGACATGCGTTCCCTTTCCAAATCAGTCTTGGGAGACATCTCTTTGGAGAGGGTGATTCCGTGACAAGCCGGTAGATTACCGCGCTTAGAATCTTCCATACTGAATCTTTTCAGTACAGTGTCGATATACCTAGACTGCGAAAGTCCCAACATCCTCTTGGATCTATCACGATAGATCCGGATTCCCAGAATGTAAGAGGCATCACCCAGGTCTTTCATGGAGAACCTGTGTGACAAGAATCCTTTGACAGATTGTAGCATAGGAATGTCATTTCCTATCAATAGAATGTCATCCACGTACAAGACGAGGAATACGACACTTCTGGCCACAACTTTACTATATATGCACGGTTCATCTGGATTTTTGATAAAGTCATATTCTTTGACTGTCTCATCAAAACAGATGTTCCAACTCCGCGATGCCTGCTTTAGTCCATAAATAGACTTAAGCAGCTTGCATACTTTCCCGCTGCTCCCACTCTGATTGAAACCCTCTGGCTGATCCATATAGACGCTCTCTTCTAAATTTCCATTCAGAAAAGCCGTCTTTACGTCCATCTGCCAGATTTCATAATCATGGAAGGCAGCAATAGCAAGAAGGACCCGAATGGATTTGAGCATAGCCACTGGAGAAAAGGTTTCGTCATAGTCCAAACCAGGTCTTTGACGAAAACCCTTTGCAACAAGTCTAGCCTTATAGGTTTCCACCTGTCCATCTACACCAATCTTTTTCTTGAAGATCCATTTGCATCCTATGGGTTTTACCCCATCTGGAGCAAAGTCCAAAGTCCATACTTTGTTGGTGTACATGGACTCCATTTCGGTCCGCATTGCATCTAGCCATCGTACCGAGTCGCCGCTCTGGATGGCCTGCCTGAAGTCAGTAGGTTCATCATCATCTATGATGCAATCCTCTCTATCCCCATCTATGAGAAAACCGTAGTATCTCTCAGGCGGACGAGACGGCCTACTACTCCTGCGGAGGGGTGCGGGAATGTTCTGTTCTTCTTGAACCTCTGGTTCTACCAAATTTTCAGTAGCAGTTTGTGGTTCTGGAATTTCTTCCAGTTCTACTACGCTCCCACTCTTCTGATTTTCCAAAAATTCAGTTTCTAAGAAGCGGGCATGACGAGAAACAAAAACCTTTTGTTCCTCTGCGTAATAGAAATAATATCCCATAGAGTTCTTTGGATATCCCACAAACTTACACTCTACTGAGCGTGCCTCGAGCTTGTCCACATGCTGCTTTTTAACAAAAGCTGGACATCCCCATGTTTTCAGGTACTGAAGACAGGGTTTCTTCCCACTCCATATCTGATATGGTGTGGTAGGCACAGTCTTGGTTGGAACTTTGTTCAAAAGATATGCCGCCGATTCTAGCGCATAACCCCAGAAAGATCGCGGTAACTCAGCATTACTCATCATGGATCGTACCATATCCAATAGGGTTCGATTCCGTCTCTCCGATACACCGTTATGCTGTGGAGTGTATGGAGGAGTAAGCTGAGAGAGAATTCCTTTCTCTTTTAGGTAACCTAGGAACTCGGCACTCAAGTATTCACCACCTCGATCAGATCTAAGTGTCTTTATACTTTTGCCGGTTTGGTTTTCTACTTCATTCTTATACTCTTGGAATTTCTCAAAAGCCTCGGATTTATGTTTCATCAGATAAATGAATCCGTATCTTGAGTAATCATCCGTGAAAGTAATGAAATAGGAAAAACCACCTCTTGCATGTGTAGACATTGGACCGCATACATCACTGTGTATGAGTCCTAAGAGCTCGCTCGCTCTTACTCCTTGTCCAGTGAATGGAGTCTTTGTCATCTTTCCTTTGAGACAAGATTGACAAGTGTCATAAGTTTGATATTCGAACGTGTCCAAATATCCTTCTCTATGCAACTTAGTCAACCTTCTCTCATTGATGTGACCCAGTCTACAATGCCATAAGAAAGCTTTATTTAAATCTGGAGACTTTCTTTTTAGTGTGTTCTGGACATTGAAAATTTGGAGTTGGTTTAACACATATATGCCGTTATTTAGAGTACCGGACCCAATCAAACCATGATTAAGGTGGATGTTGACAACATCTCTTACAAACGTGAAATCATAACCTTTATTTGATAACAAGGAAACTGATATGATATTACACGTTAAGCTGGGTACAAAATAACAGTTATGTAAAACCAAAATGTGTCCACTTGTCAATCCTAGGTGATAATCCCCGACGGACGCAGCTCCCACGCTAGCTCCGTTAGCAACCCTGAGGATCATATCACCTTCCTTCAGCACTCTACGGTTTCTCAGTGCCTGCAATGAATTGCAAATATGAGATCCTGACCCGGTATCCAATACCCAGGAAGTAGAGTTGATCGACAGACAATTCTCAATTACAAACACACCTGAAGTCGAAGCCACAGCTTGCTTCGGTTCCTGGTTCTTGGCGTTCCACGCCTTGCAATCCTTCTTCCAGTGCCCTTTCCTGTGACAATGGAAGCACTCATCCAGGCCAACTACCGGTGCTGTAAACTTTTTCTTTCCCTTCTTTCCCACCTTACTAACACCTCCTCTAGGTCTGGGTGCGGCCTTCTTCTTCCTTCCTTTGGCCCTAGCCTTGGACCCGGAAGAAGATGAACCGCCAACAAACATAGCGGGTGTTTCCCTTGCCTTCTGCAAGGTGCCCTCTGCACTCCTTAACATGTTTAGGAGTTCCGCAAGTTCAACTTCTTTTCCTTGAAGATTGAAGTTGAGGATAAACTGGGCGTAGGTGGGAGGAAGGGACTGGAGAACAAGGTCTGTATAGAGCTCATTATCCAAAGTCGTCCCAAGGTCTGCGAGCTCTTCTATATAGCCAATCATCTGTAGGACATGTTCACCTACCGATGACCCGACAGCCAACCTCGCTCGAAACAATTTCTTTGAGGTCTCGTATCTTGCTATACGAGATTGCTCTCCATAAAGTTCCTTTGTATGGAGAAATATGCCATCTAAGGACATATCCTCGTGCCTCCTCTGATGTTCATTGTTCATCGAGGCAAGCACGATGCACTTGGCTCTCGCGCAATCTAAATCCCAGGTTTTGCGGATTTCCTTATCCGCATTACTGGATTTGGGACCAGGGACAGCAGGTGCCGTAGCGGTGAGGACGTACCCCAGTTTGTCATAGGTCAAAGCCATCTTGACATTCCGCAGCCAATCTTTATAGTTTGGCCCCGTCAGTATATTTTTCTCTAAAAGTAACTTAAGTCCAGTCATTTTCAGGGTCGCTGCAATTAGGAGAGAGAGAAGAAAACTCTTTAGCATGATGCTCTTGCAAGTTTAGAGTGGTTTTTAGTTTATCTAAACTGGATGGCTCCCACTGTTTCTCGAATCCTTCCTCAAACCATAAAAGAAGAATTAGCCAAGACTATTCTCACCGTACAATACTTGCTTAACCGTTCAGCCAGGCCGGTGTCGATACTTCGAGGGAGGTTTTCCAACGCTTTCGCGAAGTTCCTTAATTAAAGAACCTCTTTTCTCTGGGGGCGTAACCCCGCTGACACTTTTCTGGACACCTACTAGGTTTATAGCATTGATCGTTAAGCGACGAATATCCTGATAAGTAGCATATACTCACAGTAGGATCGGGATCCAAATATCATCGTATGATAATGTTGAAGGAATCCTACCAACATTCATCAAACTCCAAATGGTATGCATCTCTTTGCAAATTTCAGTTTCTTTAGAAATTCCCGATATAAGTTTTTACCCCATGCTCTTATGACCTTGACGAAAGCCAACAAATCATAAGTCACATGTCAAGTTCTGCCCATCATTATCTTGTTAATTTGAACCCACCCGTATATACCCTTGACGAAAGCCAACAAGGTAATGCGACTGTCCCAAACCAACACATCTATCTATGTAACAAATGAATACCCCAGCAGCTACCAAACACTATGTCTTGACGAAAGCCAACAAACATAGCTTGAATACTACTGACTATCCATAAGAAATGACGGAGGGCTACGACTGGTTTTGGCGAAACCGTGAACGTAGTGAACTTGATATAACCGAAGGAACCTGATAGCTTTTTAAAAGGAGTGGTTAAATCTCCGCATTTAAAATTATCTGTTTTAAAAATAACCGAGTGGTTTCTTTTAAATTGTTCCAACGATTTAAACTTTGGTTTGTTTTACTTTGCATTACAGATAATGCGTCCCATCATTAACCTATCATTGCAGAAAACAACGAAAATATAACGTCCTCTTATGCCATCCGCATTCGCCACGGGGTCCCGTCATCACCCGTTAGGTTACTTAACTAACGACAGAGCGGGGGCTGGGCTAGCGCGGGTGTAAAACATAAGTGACGTCTAAATAGCTATAATAAATATAGATATTTTACATTCGTCTGACGCAATGATATTCATTCCAGAACTCAGATAAACAATATTGGATTTGCAAGCAATCTGTATTTCTTTTGAGCCTGCAAGAAAAGACAGATTACACAGTTGTGATGAATAGCCGTTTACCCCACCCTCGACCCCTACGGGTACGGCAAACTACCCACCCGGCAGTCTGTGTACCCCACCTTGGGTCAGTCCTAGGAGCAAAAACAGTAAAATGAAATAATACAACGGTGGCTACAACCGCAACCTGGAAGTGCCCCGCGAAAATAATATTACAACAAATTACATTTACAACAAATGAATAATTCAATAAACCATTGTTAACCCCGGCTATACACCACAACAGTCCAATACAGTTTATATGCACAAACAGATATAACCATTTCAGAAATGTGCAACCCCCTGCCAACCGACATACTAGCAGTTGGGGGAGGTTTACGAACACATCAAACAATCACAGATATAATCCAATACGCAAATACCGTATTTTTCGATCGAATAAACAACTTCAAAATTGCTCCAAAATCTGCTCTGTTAAACAGTAACCTGAGCAATAATTAAATATCCCAGAAAACCCCAAATGTCACAGGGGACCCACACAAGAAAAACGAGTCCATGACTCGGCCAAAGCGCCGCGGATGCGCGGCAGATCCCACCGATCCGCCGCGCTTCCGCGGCCGAGTTGCCGATTCATGGGCTCGAATTTCTTGGGTGTTCTCCTGGACTCATTTCTAGCTCTCTGAACACTCCAGAAAAATTTTAGGACTTCATTTTCACTTCGACAGAAACTTAACAGAACTAGGGTTTTCCGGGATCGTTTTTTCGTTCGAAATTCGTACAAATTTGCGATTAAGTTATTTAGTGTTTAGCGAGGCTCTGATACCACTGTAAGTCGATGTAGTACACCCCAGTACTTATGGGGAGGCGGAAATTACAAAAACTATCAAGTTTAAACAACGAACATCGACTAACCGCTTGAATCGAAGCTAAACTCTAAATAACCGTATTCTATGAGTTTCTTTTCACAAAAGTGATTAGGGATTATACCTAATGAACCGGTCCTTCTTCTTTATGTCCTCCTTGGTTCTCCTCGGCCTTCTCTAGGTAGTAGACGATCCACCCGAGAGCAAAACTCCAAGCTAAACCTCTAACTTGAGGTAACTAATCAACTTTGATTGCTAATCAAAGATGAGAGAATGATAAAGAGTGTAGGTTATGGATTGTTTAGTCTAACTAAACCTTTGTTCTCAACACATGAGGATTAAGGTTAGTATCTTGAAGATGAGAGCTTGAGGAGAGAGAATGTGTGATATGATAATGAGAGAAGAGAGAGAGTGTATCATAATATTATGAAGCATTCTTATTTTCAATAAATCAATAAAGGAAATGAATAAGCATGCTTCACAAAATATCTTGTGATGATTCATTAACATGAGTCATTAAGCAATAAATGTGCATTAATGAAGTGAATGAATCACCACTATGACTCACTCTCTTTCCAAAACAAACCTCCTTAGTCACATCTTCTAGAAGCTTCTCGAGTAATTACGAGAACGCCCCTCCGATCCGTATAAATACGGAAAAACTTTAGACTGTAAAAATCCAATAACCGGATACCAGTAACTGGCTTAAACCAAAGCCGACTGGTAAAATCTGTCCGAAAGTCATACGCGCGTAAACGCACGTATGCGTTCGAACCCTCTGTCGCAAAACCATGCAACCTCTATATCGTTTCGCCTGGAGTAGGAAACTCTCTGTGTGGGACTCTAGAGACTCGACTACTACGCTGGCAGTGGGTTTAACCACAGACCGCAAGCGGCACTAGCTGTACGTAACGGTCCCCAGGTAGTTGTCGATAAGAAGGCCGATGAGTAAACCCATCCGAACTCCTACTGAGTCTGATGTGACAATCTCCATACAGTCCGGTCCGTTCGTCCATGACTATCGCATATCGGGCCTAGGGGGGCGGCAAGCGTCAGTCCCCTAATAGCGGTATAAGTCGTGTCGGAGTGAAGCCCATTACACCCTGAGAAACTGCTGGAACCTACCAGCAAATCTCGCTTGCCCTGGCCAGGGACTTTGCGTAATGGCTCTCTGACACAGCACGATATCTACTCCCAATACCGGGAGGGACGAATCCTGTCTAACCGCCACTGCCTCCAAGTGCTCGGGACTGCACCCAACTGCTACCTGTTTGCACGACTCCATAGAGCCGTGGTAGGGTAGCAATCTAAGAACAGTGGGACACACTCGAGGCGAAGTAGCAGTGTCAAGTCTGCGGACTACGCTGTACTCATGTCACCTGGGAACTGTTCACTGACGACTGGTATCAAACCAACCAACAGTTCCCTGTGAGTCCTGTCCGGTGTACCCGTAACCTAACGAGCACCTGTATACTATCTCCAGTACGACGTACTGATGGCTGTGGGACAGACCATCTCCCCAACTGGGATGAGAAGCGTACACACTAGTCTACTCCGGAGTATCGATGCTCTGTCTCGATAATCCAACGACCAGGGACCTGAATAAGGATGTGCTTGTAGACTACCCAGCCCCCACTAGTGTGACTGCCATCACAACGCTGGTAGCCAAGCAAGATCCTAAGAGCTCTATCAATACGTATACTCACATATTAAGATAGAAAAAACCAAGTAGCATACTACCATGTTTAGCAAGACTGTTATATACATGTGAATATCCCAAGCTTCCATTAAGTAATATACAAGCTAGTATGATACAGTAATGGCCTTCTAGGGCATAAACACTAACAGCTCTGATACCACTGTAAGTCCACGGTAGCGCCCCGGCCGTCTAACAGACGCCAAATGCGGAACAAAAACTTTTTTACAAACTGGCGCTATCGTGTACTATAACCCGGATCTGCCATTAAAGCTAAACTAACAAACTACAAAGTGGGTAGAAATGTTATACCGAATGATCTGAGTCCTTTGGTCTTCAACCATCATCCCACGCTATGTTGCGGCTGCTCCGATCTCCTGAATCTCCAATCTTCTCGTCCAGGTGGCACCACGTCGACGGATCTTTAAACGGGCTCCCGCCTCTAAACCGAGGCAACTCGGTCGTTAAGTTTACTAAAAGAGACGACCAAGATGATGTAGAGAATGAGTAGAACACGTTGTGTCGTTACGTCCAAAGCTATGGACGAACGGTTAATGAAGTTGCCATTTGAATCGGGTGAAATGAGAATTGTAGCTATCTAATTTCCATACACCAAAACACTATCATAATCTTTTCCCTCAAATGGGAAACCATCATCTCTCTCTCACTCATGGGACGGCCATATATAGGAGAGGGGGGTGAGTGTAGGAGGAGGGAGTGGTGACCATTATCATGAATGAAACAATGAGTCATGATATACCTTGTATGAACTCATTTAATGAACTAATGAATCACTTAACCTTGTAATCAAAAACATTAAATGATCATTTAAAGCACAAATGAGTCACAAGCCACCTCATCATCCTAGTCATCATCTAGAAGCTTCCACACTCATCTCAAGAAAAGATAAATCCGCATTTAACCGAATGTTAAATACGGCTGATAAAAAACTGGCAACTTCCAAAAGCGACCCTGAAACGAATTTTAGGATAACCCCGTAACAGTATAAACATACCCGCATTTGTATTACGACCGAATACAAATGCAACTGAGACAAAGATATTATATCTACACAGTATAATACTCGGATCCAGCTTAAACCAAAGCCGACCAGTATTATCTGCCCGAAATATGACACGTGCGAAAACGCACGTGCATTTCCGAACCCTGCCTTAAAACCATACGGCCTCTACAACGTTTCGCCCGAACTTGGGAAAGTGTCTGTGGGGGACTCTAATGACTCATCAACACACTGGTACTGGGTATAACCACTAGCACGGCAGAAGTACTGGCTGTACGTAACGGTTGCCTATGTATTGATTGGAAGGGAAGCTGACGAGCGAACTCATCCATAAACCCTACTGAGCCTAACAGTGACAATATACATACAGTCTGGTCCGTTCGTCTAAAGAGTATCGCATATCGAGTCTAGGGGGGTGGATAAAGTCAGACCCCTAATAACGCGATAAATCGTGTCGGCATGAAGCCCATCACCACCTGAGAAACTACTGATCCAAATCAGTAATTCTCCACTACCTCGGCCGAGAATTTCTAGTGATGGCCACCCGTGCACTGTACGACAACACTATCATGTCGAGCAAGAAAGTCCTCCATATATATGTCCAAGCATCCACTATATCATACAATAATAGCCTCTATGGCATACATATCACTAACAGCTTGTACATGAATTTTATTCAAAATTTACAAAGGAGATGCTGTCCAATTTTTCCCGATTATTTCTTTACAAACTAACACTTTAATTCATTTTAGTTCAAACGTCGAGCCTCTCACATAAACACGTGTTCATACACGATATATTGCACACACATGGTACAACCATCCACAACATACATGAGAATGACGCAAACAAAATAGATATAAAGAACAGTAACAATGGCATAATTCATTACTAAAATTTCAAAAATAAATTCTCTATGTTACTTAACTCCGCAGCAACAGAATTAATCCGCTCTATAATTGTATCAATGGCCTCATCACCTAGCACGGTATCTTGAGTGAGTTCGAGGTGGTTCAAAGTCCAACGGTGCATAAAGATGCGGTAAAGAGAACTTGCGGAGTACTCGATATTGCAACCTGAAAGAAGGCCCATAGAATGAAAGAAGTAGAGATGACGATTTGCTTCCCCATGGTAGTCATGAGTTATTTCTTTACGGGTGGACGGGAGTGCATCCAATACGGCTAAGTGCAAGAGCCACAGGATTTCACTTTCAATCTTCATCGGCCAGTTCATATCCTTTCGTAATCGATATAGAATGCCTTCGTTGTTAGTGTATATGCCCTAGAGGCCATTACTGTATCATACTAGTTTGTATATTACTTAATGGAAGCTTGGGATATTCACAGTTGTATAGACAATCTTGCTCAAAATGGTAGTATGCTACTTGGTTTGTTTCTACTTTAATATATGCATATGTTTCTTTTAGCATATCGCCTATACATATTAGTGGAACCCTTAGGATCTTTGCTTGATTACCAGTATTGTGATGGCAGTCACACTAGTGGGGGCTGGGTAATCTACAAGCACATCCTTATACAGGTCCCTAGTCATAGGATTATCGAGACGGGGTATCGATACTCCAGAGTAGACTAGTGTATACGCTTCTCATCCCAGGAGGGGAGATGGTCTGTCCCACAGCCATCAGTACGTCGTACTGGAGATAGTATGCAGGTGCTCGTTAGGTTATGAATACACTGGACAGGACTCGCTGGGAACTGTTGGTTGGTATTATGCCTATCGTCAGTTATCAGTTCCCAGGTGACATAAGTACAGCTTAGTCCGTTGACTTGACATTGTCACTTCGCCTCGAGTGTGTTCCCACTGTTCTTAGATTGCTACCCTACCACGGCTCAAATGAGTCGTGCAAACAGGTAGCAGTTGGGTGCAGTCCCGAAACATTTGGAGGCAGTGACGGTTAGATAGGATTCGTCTCTCCCGGTATTGGGGGTTGATATCGCGCCGTGTCTAGCAGAGCCATTACACAAAGTCCCTGGCCAAGGCAAGCGAGATATACTGGTAGTGTTTCCAGTGTTATCTCAGGGTGTTCTGGGCTACACTCCGACACGACTTGTACCGCTATTAGGGGACTGATGTTTATCGCCCCCCTAGGTCCGTCATGCGATACTCTCAAACGAACAGACCGGACTGTACGGAGATTGTCACATTCAGGCTCAGAAGGAGTTCGGATGGGTTCACCTCATCGGTCTTCTTATCGGCATCTACCTGGGGACCGTTACGTACAGCTAGTACCGCTAGCGGCCTGTGGTTAAACCCACTGCCAGCGTAGTGTCGAGTCTTTAGAGTCCCACACAGAGGGCTATTCGCCTTTGGGCAAAATAGAGTAGAGGTCGCATGGTTTTACGACGGGGTTCGTTCACATCCGAGCACTTGTGCACGTTTGGTGTCTGGGCAGTTATTACTAGTGGGCTTTGGTTTAAGCCAGATCCTAGTATTTGTTTTGGGATTGGTTTTGTGTCATTGTATTCGTGTTCCTCGGAACACGGATGCGGGTGTGTATGCACAGTTGACAGAGGCAGAGGAACCTCATTAGGGTTATTGACCGTTGACTTTTTCTTAACCCTAATGAGAATGAGAGATATGATTAATGATATTAATTAAGGATAATTGTGCCATGGTTAGGTTGACCATTTGACTTTTGTTGACCTTTTGACTTTGGTTGACCGGTTGACTTTTGTTGACATTTTGACCATCATCATTTCATTTGAAAGATGCTTCTTGATTCTTGCAAATTTCATTTAATATGAAATGATAATAGTCATTCCAAACTAACCATCACAATTTCTTTTAATTATTATTATTATTATCATTTTCTCTCATATGAGAGATGGTTGTTATTTTTCTCTTATCCTCTAAAAGTTCTCATCTCTCACATGTTTTTGAGCTCTTCCTCTTCCTCTCAAAGCTCTCATCTCTCATGTGTTGAGAACCATGAGCTTGTGAGATAAAACCATCAAGACTTCTTTCTACTCATTCTAGGGTTCTAGGTTTAGCAAGCCAAGCACTCTAGTTACCTCTTGGTTGAGCTAGAAACTCAAGGTAAAGGTCTTCGGGTGGATCTTTCTTCGGCAAAGAGAAGACGACGAGGAGGAGCCGTCTACATCACTCCAAGGAGCAAGCAAGGAGGAGGACCACTACAAGAAGAGAAGGGGTTCAAGACCTAGGTATAACCTTCTAACCGAGTAGCTAAAACTTGTAGTTAGTTTGTTAGTTTTTGTTTAGCAAAGATCCTCTAGTTCTAGTCCATGTTACCTTGTATTACAAAACCATTTTTTTACCTATTCTGCCTCCCCGTAAGCACCGGGGTGGGTAACGTGGACTTACAGTGGTATCAGAGCCTAGCTAAACAACAACTAGCATGTTAGCAAAGTGTTTAGAACTTCGATTCAGAAAAAAATCGCAAAACACGTCAAAATCTCATACTTTCTGTCGATTTTTAAAACAGTCCTAAAAATATTTTCACACCTTAAAAATCCGTGCAGGGTATTTTAGGAACAACCAAGAAAAATTAGCCCCTGAGTCGATCAAGCCGCCACGGAAGCGCGGCGAAACTAAGCGTTTCGCCGCGGATCCGCGTCCGAGTTGACTCGGTCGCGACTCGTTTTTCCTGCAGTTTGTTCAGCATGACGTTTTGGGATTTTTAAGATACTTTGTTTCTTCCCAGATTATCCAGAGAACAATGTTGTGTTTGGGGTAGTTACAAATTGGTATTTTGATCGAAGTTCTATAAACTTTGGCTAATTGGTTATATCTGTAATGTGATATATGCACTGAACGTTGACTAATCGCTGAGGGTTGTGCATATCTGTGATCTGTAATGTTGGATTGTGTATATGAACTTGATGGATTGTCGCGGATGAATAGCCAGGGTTGTAAGATGAGAGTTTCTTTATCTTTCATTTGATGTAAATATGTAAATTGATGTAATATTATTTTTATGGCCGCATATCCGGGATGATGTTGTAGCCGCCATTGTATATTATTTCTTTTACTGTTTTTGCTTCTAGTATAGACCCAAGGTGGGGTGCACAAACTACCGGGTACTTTGAAGTGCCGAGTGGCCTACTCACGTTGTTGAGGGAGGTTGCTTCACTTCGGGTACTTGGCAGGTAGTTTGCCGCATCCGTAGAGGTCTAGGGTGGGATTTGGCTATTCATCGCGACCATGTAATCCGTCTTTCGTCGCAGGCTCGAACGAAACGCGGATTCCTAGCATACCCAATGTGTTCATCTGTGATCTGGAATGGCTATCATTGCATCTGACGAATGTATATATCTATATATGATATCTAGTAGGCGTTGCTTATGTTTTGCATCCGCGCTAGTCCAGCCCCCGTTCTGTCGTTAGTTAAGTAACCTAACGGGTGATGGTGGGGCCCGTGGCAAATGCGGATGGCATAAGCGTACGTTATATTTTCGTTGTTTTCTGCAATGGTGGGATTAATTAATGGGACGCATTAAATTAATGCAAGAAAATAAACCAATGTTAAATCGTTGGAACAATTTCAAAACCACTCGGTTTCTTTTCAAAACAGAAAACTTTTAAGACGCGGAGCTTGAACCACTCCTTTTAAAAGCTATCACGTTCCTTCGATTATATCAATTTCACTACGTCCACGGTTTCGTCAAAACCATTCATAGCCCTCCATCATTTCATATGGATAGTCAATAGTACTCAAGCTGTGTTTGTTGGCCAAAGTCAAGGCATAGTGATTGGTAGCTATTGGATATTCATATGTAGCATAGATAGATGCGTTGGTTTGGGACAGTCGTACTGTCTTGTTGGCCAAAGTTAAGGGTAGGTAAGGGTGGGTTCAAATTAACCTGGAAAATGACGGGTAGAACTTGACATGTGACTTATGATTTGTTGGCCAAAGTCAAGGTCATAAGAGCATGGGGCAAAAATCCACATTGGGAGTTTCTAAAAAAACTGAAACTTGCTAGTGCTGCATACCATTTGGAGTGTGATGATTTTGGTAGGATTCCTTCAGCTTTATCACACGATGATATTTGGATCCTGATCCTACTGTGAGTATATGCTACTCCTTGGGAAACTTTTGTTGCCCTCAGAGTCAATTATTGGATCGCAGGTACGTGATTGCAATGATTGCGGAGGACCTATACCGGTAGGACAGTCTTACTCGAGATGATAGTATGCTATCTGGTTTGCCTTTATCAGTCGTGTACATGTTCAGGTAACTGATTACATGTTACACTTTGATAGAGCCCTTAGGATCTTGCTTTACTACCAACAGTATGATGGCGATCAAATACGTGAGAGTTGGGTAGTTTATATGCATATCCTTAATTGTGGTCCCTAGTCATGGGAGTTTCGAGACAGGGCATCGATACTCCGGAGTAGACTAGTGTATACAGTCGAGACCCCGACGAGGGGCGGTGGCCGGTCTCACAAGCCACTGGTGTCAGTTGGATCACCTAAGATGTATACAGGAGCTCATTAGGTTATGAGTACACCGGACAGGACTCGCCGGGAACCTGCTAGTTGGTATTATACATATCGTCAGATAGCAGTTCCCTGGTGACATGTATACAGGTTAGTTCATCGACCTGAGGTCGTCATTTGTCTCGTGTGAGTTCCCACTGTGCTTTGATTTCTACCCTACCACGGTTCAAAGGAGTCGTGCAAACAGGTAGCTTTTGGGTACAGTCCCGAGCCATATGGAGGCACGTGAGCGGATCGGCAGGGGATTCATCTCTCCCGGTATTGGGAGCGAGATCGTGCTGTGTCTAGGAGAGCCATTACACAAAGCCCACGGCCATGGCAGGAGATTTACTGGTAGGTACTCCAGTAGTATCTCAGGGTGTTATTGGGCTTCACTCCGACACGACTTATACTGCTATTGGGGGTCTGACGTTACTAGCCCCCTAGGCAGATATGCGATACTCATAGACGAACGGAATGGACTGTATATACATTGTCACTGTTAGGCTCAGTAGGGTTTCCGGATGAGTTCGCTCATCGACCTCCCTTGAGGTCAGTCCATGGGCAGCCGTTACGCATAGCTAGTGCCGCTGATGGTTTGTGGTTAAACCCACTGCCAGGGTACTGACGAGTCATTAGAGTCCCCCACAGACAGTTTCCCAAGTTCGGGCGAAATGTTGTAGAGGCCGTATGGTTTTATGGCAGGGTTCGGAAAATGCACGTGCGTTTACGCACGTGTCAGTTTTCGGGCAGATAATACTGGTCGGCTTTGGTTTAAGCCGGATCCGAGTATTATATTGAGTAGATATAATATCTTTGTCTCAGTTGCATTTGTATTCGGTCTAATACAAATGCGGGTATATTTATACGGTTACGGGGTTGTCCTGAAATTCGTTTCGGGGTCGCTTTTGGAAGTTGCCAGGTTCCAGTTTTCTATCAGCCGTCTTTTAACATTCGGTTAAAGACGGATTTATCTTTTCTTTGGATGAGGGTGAGTCATGCTTCTAGAAGTTTCTAGAAGAGGTGACTAGGTTAGAATGGTGTTGAGTTTTCATTGGTTGCTTTCTTTGTGTTCACACTTTGTGTTCACACTATGTGTTCACACTTTGTGTTCACACATGATATTTGTTCTTATGGTCACCTCCCTCCTCCTACACTCACCCCCCCATTCCTATAAGATGGCCGGCCCCCTCCTCTCTCTCTCTCTCACTTGATGGTTGTAAAAGATTATGATAGATTTTGGGGTGTATGAAAATTTCATTGCTCATTTCATTCCATCACCCGAATCAATTGGCGACTTCATTAACCGTTCGTCCATAGCTTTGGACGGAACGAGACAAAGTCTTCTACTCATTCTCTACATCAATCTTGGTCGTCTCTTTTGGAAAACTTGACGACCGAGTTGCCTCGAGTCAGAGGCGGGAGCCCGTTTAAAGAATCGTTGACGTGGTGCCACCTGGACGAGGAGATCGGAGATCGACGAGATCGGAGCAGCCGCAACGGAGCGTGGGATGATGGTTAAAGAACGAAGGACTCGGATCGTTCGGTATAACCTTTCTACACTCTTTACAGTTTGTTAGTTTAGCAATAATGGCAGATCCGAGTTAAAGTATACGATAGCGCCAGTTAAAAAGTTTTTGTTCCGCATTTGGCGTCTGTAGACGGCCGGGGCGCTAACGTAGACTTACAGTGGTATCAGAGCCTCACCATTTTTCTTTACTAACTTGTGCTAACGCGTTTAAAATATCGATCGAACCGGATATCGAAAACCGCAAAATTCTATTTTCACGGTTTCTGTTGATTTTTAAAGGGTTCCAAAAATTATTCTACATATCACAGAAAGTTGTGCAGGGTATTCTAAGAACACCGTACAAATTTGGGCATGTGATTCGACAAAACCGCCGCGGAATCGCGGTCAAACCAATGGTTTGACCGCGCTTCCGCGGCCATTTAGTGAGATCGTGGCCCCAAATTTGCACAGTGGGTTCTTGTATGGAAATTAGGGTTTTTGGTATATATCTTTTGGGCCCAGATTTTGTTACTGTTCAACAGATGTTCGTGGGGCCTACTTCGTGATATTTAGTCGATCAAATTTAAACATGTTAGTTTACAGTTCTTACATTATATCTCCGACCGGGAATGTCATTTGATCGGTAAACCGCGTCTGATTGCTATAGTTCTTTTAGACGGGTTTGCGAACGTGACATTCGCGTTGATGTTCTGTGTTGTGCTGTGATGTTGCGGATTTGTCGTGGTGGATAGCAGTGTGCAATGGTAGTGCAGTTTGGATTTATTTGTACATTTGATATTGCGGGACGAGCGTCCAACATGTGGACTGCCGTCACTGCCTGTTTTATAATATTCTTTTGGGGCACGACCAGGTTGCGGTCGATGTACCTGATGTACTATTTTCCATTTCTGTACTAGGTTTTACCCCGCGACGGAGTACATGGATAGCCGGGTTCTGGAGGGAAACGGGTCCGCATCTCATGGCTTTGAGAGGCAGAGGGGCCTCACTCTAGAATTGGCAGACTATTCGCCGCACTCGTAGGGGGTACAGGTTGACCCAAGGATGGGTGCCCAAGATTACCGGATTCCGTGAAGTGTTGGGTGGTCCATTCACTTTGCTGTAGGGGGCTGCCTCGCTTCAGGTTTTGGCGGGTAACTTGCCGCACCCGTAGGGGTCTAGGTTTCATTGCACAGGCTATCCACACGACAGGGGAACGTCGGGTTTCAGCAGCGGCTCTGTGAAACCAGAGGATCCCAGATTATCTGTATTGTTCTGTGATACTTATTACTTTTCTGTAATGTTGCATATTATCACGTCTGGAGCGATTATTGTATATTGGTTTATATACTATTAGATGTTGTATATGTTTTACACCCGCGCTAGTCCAGTCCCCGCTCTGTCGTTAGTTAAGTAACCTAACGGGTGATGACGGGACCCAGTGACGAATGCGGATGGCATATGCGTACATTTTATTTTCGTTCTTTTCTGGTGTGATTGATTGATGGGACCGCGTTGATTCTGATCAATGCAAAGGAAAACAAACATATTTACAGTTGTTGGAACAAATTTAAAAAGTGTTATTGCAAAGACATTTCCTTTTGTTTTGCATAGCGGTATTCAGTGGAATATCCTGCACCTCATTCGACGGGGCAAAGGCCGATATCCCTTCACCGGGACTGACCCCTTGGGCAGAAGTTTGCGTCAAGGTAATAACTTCACTATAGTCAATTACAAGTTGCTTTGCATAGCGGTATTCAATGGAATATCCTGCACCTCATTCCACGAGGAAAGAGCCGAGATCCCTTCACCGGGAGTGACCTCTTTAGCAAAGGTTTTCGCCACTATATTTTAAAAAAAGCTATCAGGTTCCTTCAGCGATATCAAGTTCGTTGCGTTAAAGGTTTTTCGCCAAAAACCAGCCGTAGCCCTCCGTCACTTCTTTTGGGTATTCAGTAGTATTTAAGCTATGTATTTTGACCAACGCCGAGGCATAGTGTTTGGTAGCTGCTGGGTATTCATTTGTTGCATAGATAGATGAGTTGGTTTGGGACAGTCGTTCTGCCATTTTGGCCAACGTCAAGGGCATGTGCGGGTGGGTTCAAATTGACAAGATAGTGACGGGTAGAACTTGGCATGTGACTTATGACATTTTTACCAACGCCAAGGTTATAAGAGCATGGGGCAAAAATCATATCGGGAGTTTCTAAAGAAACTGAAACTTGCCAAGTATGCGCATACCTTCTGGAGTATGAATAAACGTGGATGCATTCCATCATGTTATCATGCGATGAGAGTTGGATCCCGATTCCCACTAATGAGTTGGTTTACTCTTCGGGTGATCCCGATTGATTCTTCTTTCAGGTTTGGAGGAGAATTTGACAGGACAGTGGGAGGTTTCCGGATTAAATAAAGTGATAACCATTCTGATCTAGGTTAGAGTGCACGCAGAGTGTTTCTTTTCTCTCTCTCTCTCTGGCAGCGATCATTGACCGACCCTAGACTATAACTCAGTGACCAAGTTGACCGAACCTTCTTAAAATACTGGCTTTTGGATTGTATGAGTTGCATAAGTCATTGCCACTCCTTCTAATACCCTTTGTATTTCTCAGAACACCCGTATTACTACGGACATCCACTTCCATTGGATAGATCCATCGTATGGTTATATACGAACTCGAAGGGACTTCTTCGAGGATGGATCCAGGTTCAGGAGAAATAGAATTGGTTTATTCAATTGTCTTTTATTATCACCTTCTCTCAGGTTGCGAGAGCTCCTTGGTTTAGGAGAGTACACCTATTACGCTTATTGGATAGTCTTATTCCAAACCATAGGCAGGTGCCGAAAGGTAGGGAATGAAGAAAACCAATTAGCCTAAGTAGGGTGTACAGAAGGTAATATGTAAAGACAACATAAAGGGATTAGAAAGAGGGCAAAGTAAATTGCGACTGTTATCATTCACGACCAAACCGCGTACTTCATCGCCGCTCCTATTTCACCTTTAAAAAGAATAAGGTATTATTCAGTTGTCTTTTATCATCACCTTCTCTCAGTTGCGGGTACTCCTTGGTTTAGGAGGGTACACCTATTATGCTTACTGGATAGTCTTCTTCCAAACCAAAGGCTGGTGCCGAACGGTAGGGAAGGAAGAAAACCATTTAGCCTAAAGATGGTGTACAGAAGGTAACGACTAAAGACAAATAAAGGGATTTGGAGAGATGGCAATAAAATATACGGTTGAAGTCATGAATTGGATTATGGAAGAGGCATTGCTAGGAATACCAAGATACCCCTACGAAACATTTTCATGTTTCAGTGCATTGTTAAAGAAAAACTGTTTTCCCGATTAGATACTTACTCCAAGGGTATGTATTTACCAGGTTTCATTCTCATATCTGTATGGTTTTACAGATGATGAGTGGGAGTAAGTTATTGGGAATTAGGTGATTATCCTCATTATATCGGAATTCGTTGTAATTAGTGATATTTGAGGAAATCGCCAGGGTACAGTTTTCAACCTACGACGCACAGGTTTTGAGTTGTTTAACTCAGCGGACTTATACAGAGTATTGTATATTGTCCAAGTGTCCATCAGGACAAAGGGGTAGGTCCTCGTACTATGTTCTGTTTACTTATAACTTCTCTAGTATTTAGACAAGTGTTTCGTAGAAATACAAGGTCTAAGTTTTGAGAAGTTATGGGTATAAGAATAAAGTAGAGAACCAGGTGTCACAAGTATCGGGATTCTTCAAAGAGATCGAAGATGTAGATTCTTGTGATTGGTATTCAGATGATGGTAATGGTTTTGAGAAACTTGTTTCTCTTTCAGGTTACTCATAATTGGATGGATTCCTAAGTTGAGTAATGCTGATTAGCCTCTTTCCATTAAGTTGATATGCACTGGAGACAGCTGCATGATTTGAATTTGGTTCCAATTAAATAAATGCCAAAGTTTCTATATTGGATATAGAATGGTTCATACCTTAAAAGATGTTAAGGTACGGGGAGTTGTCCAGGTTATGCTTAAAACCAGACTCTGGATAACTCAGGGCACGTTTCTGTAATGGCTGTTTGTGGGTTGACCCTGGCTATGGCGAGGGTTGATATTCTACCATTTGGAAGATCAATAGTGATATTGTTCTTGACTCGCCACAGTTTTAGTAAAATGGATTTTTTCAGAAAACAGTAGTGGGAGTATGGTAGAACTGGAAGTGATTCCAGAACCGCGAACGATTACGGAAAATTTAATAGGACCTATATATTCAATCAGGTTTGACATTCCAATAGCCACTCCACAGATATGGTGGATAACCTCAGACACCCGAGAGATACTCCGGTAGCCTCAAGGACTGTGACAGGGAGGTATTTATCTACCCAGACTTGACACTACTGTTGTTCCAGGCTATGAGACCCGGTAGGAGGGTTGTTGTGGTCAGTGGGAGTAACGGAAGCATAGTGGGCAAGTAGCTTATGTCTATTTATATACTAGAGCAGTTATAGCGGAGATAGATCATCTAATTTTGATGTGACAATCATGGGTTTGACTTCAATCAGAATATGGGATGGATCTGTTAAGAAGGTAGTAGGGTGTGATGTCATGGTATCTGGATGACATACACAGAGTAGGAAGTAAAATTCCTACACTACGATCGGTTGTACTGTGGTCGTCACACAGTTGTTTCTCCAAACAGGATATGGATATAATATCAGACATTCTGGTTTCTAGATCTATGATTTTAGATCTGGATTTGGGTAGTTTCCCAATGTGGGTACTTTGACAGTATTCTAATGGTGTTAAGAATAGCTGACTCCTGGCATGGTGGTGTACCTGCAGGTGATGGAGTCACCCTCTCTAAAGGTGTCTTACAGACTAAAGGGGAGAGGGATGGGCATGATTGACAGATCACTTGCTTAGGCAACTGAGTCAATCATGAGATGTCAAGTACCACACCAGATGTTGTTTTTGCACCAGATGCAATAAGTTTGTATTAATCCAATCCTGGAGAAACATAAGGAAGCAGTTTTAGAACATAAGTATATATTCTACGGATTTGATGACGGCAGCCTCCTTTGGGAGACGGTTATCATTCCAGGCTTCAAAGGTGACATAGATGACAGAGTGATTGTCAGAGTTATAGTTTTTCCTCTGACGAGGGGCAGTATTATGGACAGGTGGTCTAAGAGGATACTGTAGGAGGCTTGGTGCTGGATACTGATTAGGTTCAGTGATCGATACAGTCTAAGAAGTTTAGATTTGGAGTTCATTTATGAACTAGGTCCCATCAGATATCCAGACATATTCTAAGAAAGGTATTACTCGATTCGGGAGATAGTTTTCTCCGTGAACTTGAGATTAAGAGAGATATAGAAAGAAACATCTAGGCGGACCCACTCACTGAGGCTATTTCTCGAACATAATAGTTTTACAAACGGCTTTGTGAAACTGATTAGTAGAGGAGTTGGATGTTCGGTTTCACACGGGCTGTGAGTAGTCGACATCGCAATAATTAGCCTTAAGTGCAAGTGGGAGATTGTTGGAGATAGTGTCCTCAGAGTCAATTATTGGATCGCAGGTACGTGATTGCAATGATTGCGGAGGACCTATACCGGTAGGACAGTCTTACTCGAGATGATAGTATGCTATTTGGTTTGCCTTTATCAGTCGTGTACATGTTCAGGTGACTGATTACATGTTACACATAGATAGAGCCCTTAGGATCTTGCTTTACTACCAACAGTATGATGGCGATCATATACGTGAGAGTTGGGTAGTTTATATGCATATCCTTAATTGTGGTCCCTAGTCGTGGGAGTTTCGAGACAGGGCATCGATACTCCGGAGTAGACTAGTGTATACAGTCGAGACCCCGACGAGGGGCGGTGGCCGGTCTCACAAGCCACTGGTGTCAGTTGGATCACCTAAGATGTATATAGGTGCTCATTAGGTTATGAGTACACCGGACAGGACTCGCCGGGAACCTGCTAGTTGGTATTATACATATCGTCAGATAGCAGTTCCCTGGTGACATGTGTACAGGTTAGTTCATCGACCTAAGGTCATCATTTGTCTCGTGTGAGTTCCCACTATGCTTTGATTTCTACCCTACCACGGCTCAAAGGAGTCGTGCAAACAGGTAGCTTTTGGGTACAGTCCCGAGCCATATGGAGGCACGTGAGCGGATCGGCAGGGGATTCGTCTCTCCCGGTATTGGGGGCGAGATCGTGCTGTGTCTAGGAGAGACATTACACAAAGCCCACGGCCGTGGCAGGAGATTTACTGGTAGGTACTCCAGTAGTATCTCAGGGTGTTATTGGGCTTCACTCCGACACGACTTATACTGCTATTAGGGGTCTGACGTTACTAGCCCCCTAGGCAGATATGCGATACTCATAGACGAACGGACTGGACTGTATATACATTGTCACTGTTAGGCTCAGTAGGGTTTCTGGATGAGTTCGCTCATCGGCCTCCCTTGAGGTCAGCCCATGGATAGCCGTTACGCATAGCTAGTGTCGCTGACGGTTTGTGGTTAAACCCACTGCCAGGGTACTGACGAGTCATTAGAGTCCCCCATAGATAGTTTCCCAAGTTCGGGCGAAACGTTGTAGAGGCCGTATGGTTTTATGGCAGGGTTCGGAAAATGCACGTGCGTTTACGCACGTGTCAGTTTTCGGGCAGATAATACTGGTCGGCTTTGATTTAAGCCGGATCCGAGTATTATATTGAGTAGATATAATATCTTTGTCTCAGTTGCATTTGTATTCGGTCGTAATACAAATGCGGGTATATTTATACGGTTACGGGGTTGTCCTGAAATTCATTTCGGGGTCGCTTTTGGAAGTTGCCAGTTTCCAGTTTTCTATCAGCCGTCTTTTAACATTCGGTTAAAGACGGATTTATCTTTTCTTTGGATGAGGGTGAGTCATGCTTCTAGAAGTTTCTAGAAGAGGTGACTAGGTTAGAATGGTGTTGAGTTTTCATTGGTTGCTTTCTTTGTGTTCACACTTTGTGTTCACACTATGTGTTCACACATGATATTTGTTCTTATGGTCACCTCCCCCCTCCTACACTCACCCCTCCCATTCCTATAAGATGGTCGGCCCCCTCCTCTCTCTCTCTCACTTGATGGTTGTAAAAGATTATGATAGATTTTGGGGTGTATGGAAATTTCATTGCTCATTTCATTCCATCACCCGAATCAAATGGCAACTTCATTAACCGTTCGTCCATAGCTTTGGACGGAACGAGACAAAGTCTTCCACTCATTTTCTACATCAATCTTGGTCGTCTCTTTTGGCAAACTTGACGACCGAGTTGCCTCGAGTCAGAGGCGGGAGCCCGTTTAAAGAATCGTTGACGTGGTGCCACCTGGAAGAGGAGATCGGAGATCGACGAGATCGGAGCAGCCGCAACGGAGCGTGGGATGATGGTTAAAGAACGAAGGACTCGGATCGTTCGGTATAACCTTTCTACACTCTTTACAGTTTGTTAGTTTAGCAATAATGGTAGATCCGGGTTAAAGTATACGATAGCGCCAGTTAAAAAGTTTTTGTTCCGCATTTGGTGTCTGCAGACGGCCTGGGCGCTAACGTAGACTTACAACTTTCTCACTTAATGATCAATGCTATAAACCAAGTAGGTGTCTAGAAAAGTGTTAGCGGGGCTACGCCCACAGGGAAAAGAGGTTATTTAATTAAGGAACTTCACGAAAGCGTCGTAAAACCTCCCTCGAAGTACCGAAACTGGCCTGGCTGGACGGTTAAGCAAGTGTTGTACAATAAGATTGATCCCGACTAATTCTTCTTTTATGGTTTAAGGAAGGATTCGAGAAACAGTGGGAGCCATCCTGTTTAGACAAACTAAAATTCACTCTAAATTTGCAAGAGCATCATGCTAAAGTGTTTCTTCTCTCTCTCCTAATTGCAGCGACCAAACATCATGACCGGCCTTAAGTTACTACTAGATAAAAATATACTGACAGGGCCAAATTACAAAGATTGGCTCAGGAATGTGAAAATGGCAATCACTTATGACAAGTTGGGGTATCTCCTTACCACCAAAGCTCCCCCTGTCCCAGGCCCTCAATCTAGCATCGCGGATAAAGAAATCCGTAAGACCTGGGAGATTGATTGTGCGAAGGCCAAGTGCCTCGTGCTTGCCTCTATAGACAATGAACATCAGAGGAGGCATGAGGATATGGATCTTGAATCCATATTTCTCCACACAAAGGATCTGTATGGAGAACAATCCCGTATCGCCAGATACGAAGTCTCGAAAAAGTTGTTTTCGGCGAGATTGGCCGTTGGACCATCTGTAGCGGAACACGTGCTTAAGATGATTGGCTACATTGAAGAGCTCACGGACCTCGGGGCTACGTTAGAGAACGAGCTCTACACTGACTTGATTCTCCAGTCCCTTCCTTCCACTTACACCCAGTTTATCCTGAACTTCAACATGCAAGGAAAAAAAGTTGAACTTCCGGAACTCCTCAATATGTTGAGGAGTGCAGAGGGCACCCTACAGAAAATAAGGGAAATATCCACTTTGTCTGTTGGATGACTTTCCTCTTCTAGGTCCAAGGCGAAAGCCAAGGGAAAGAAGAAGAAGACCTCCACCAAACCAAGGGGCGGTGTTAGTAAAGTGGAAGCCAAAGGAAAGGTAAAGATAGCAAAGGTAGCGGGACAGCTTGTGGGGAAGGAAGAGTGCTTTTATTGTCATAAGAAAGGACACTGGAAGAAAGATTGCAGGGCTTGGAAGGCCAAGAACCAGGACCCGAAGCAAGTTGTGGCTTCGGTTTCAGGTGTGTATGTTATTGAAAAATGTCTATCAATAAACTCTATTTCCTGGATATTGGATACCGGATCAGGATCTCATATCTATAATTATTTGCAGGCACTGAGAAAGCATAGGGTTTTGAAGGCAGGTGATATGACCCTCAGAGTTGCAAACGGAGCTGGCATGGATGCTGAGTCCGTGGGGGACTATCACTTGGGATTGTCAGATGGACATATTTTGGTTTTGCGTGAATGTTATTTTGTACCCAGTGCGACTTGTAATATCATATCTGTATCTTTAATGTCTAAAGAAGGTTATGATTTTGCATTTATAAGCGATGTTGTAAACATTCACCTTAATCATGTTCTGATTGGGTCGGGTACATTAAGCAACGGTATATACGTATTGAACCAACCACAGATTTTCAATGTCCAGAATACACACAAAAGAAAGTCTCCAGAAATAAATCATGCTTTCTTATGGCATTGTAGAATGGGTCACATCAATGAGACAAGGTTAACTAAGTTGCATAAAGAAGGATATTTGGATCCGTTCGAATATCAATCGTATGCAACTTGTCAATCATGTCTCAAAGGAAAGATGACAAAGACTCCATTCACTGGACACGGAGTAAGAGCGAGTGAGCTCTTGAGACTCGTACACGGCGATGTATGCGGTCCAATGTCTATACATACACGAAGTGGTTATTCTTACTTCATTACCTTCACGGATGATTTTTCGAGGTATGGATATGTCTTCTTAATGAAGCATAAATCTGAAACCTTTGAAAAATTCCAGGAATACAAGAATGAAGTAGAAAAACAAACAGGCAAAAGTATCAAGACACTGAGATCTGATCGAGGTGGTGAATACTTAAGTGTCGAGTTCCTAGATTACTTAAAAGAGAATGGAATTCTCTCTCAACTTACTCCTCCATACACCCCACAACATAATGGTGTATCGGAGAGACGGAACCTAACCCTATTGGATATGGTACGTTCCATGATGAGTAACGCTGAGTTGCCGCGATCATTCTGGGGATATGCACTAGAATCAGCTGCATATCTTTTGAACCGAGTTCCAACTAAGACAGTGCCTACCACACCATATCAGATGTGGAGTGGGAAGAAACCCTATCTTAAGCACATTAAGACATGGGGATGTCCGGCTTTTGTCAAAAAGCAGCATGCAGACAAACTCGAGACACGCTCAATACAGTGCAAGTTTGTGGGATATCCAAAGAACTCCAAGGGATATTTCTTCTATTACGCAGAGGAACAAAAGGTTTTTGTTTCTCGTCATGCCTGCTTCTTGGAAACTGAATTTTTGGAAAATCAGATAAGTGGGAGCGCAATAGAACTGGAAGAAATTCCAGAACCACAAGCTATTACTGAAAGCTTAGTAGAACAACAGGGTTCAAAAGAACAAGACATTCCTGCGCCACTCCGCAGGAGTAGTAGGCAGTCTCATCCGCCCGAAAGATTCTACGGTTTTCTCATAGACGGGGATAGAGAGGATTGCATCATTGATAATGATGAGCCGACTAGCTTCCAGCAGGCCATTCAGAGCACTGACTCGGTAAAATGGCTGGATGCAATGCGGACCGAAATGGAGTCTATGTACACCAACAAAGTATGGACTTTGGACGTTGCTCCAGAAGGGGTAAAACCCATAGGTTGCAAATGGATCTTCAAAAGGAATATTGATGTAGATGAACAGGTTGAGACCTATAAGGCTAGACTTGTTGCAAACGGTTTTCGTCAAAGACTTGGTTTGGACTATGACGAAACCTTTTCTCCAGTGGTTACGCTCAAATCTATTCGGATCCTTCTTGGCATTGCTGCCTTCCACGATTATAAGATTCGGCAGATGGACGTAAAGACCACTGTTCTAAATGGAAATTTAGAGGAGTGTGTCTATATGGACCAGCCAGAGGGTTTCATTCAGAGTGGGAGCAGCGGGAAGGTGTGCAAGTTTCTGTTGGAGATAGTGCCCTCAGAGTCAATTATTGGATCACAGGCGCGTGATTGCAATGATTGAGGGAGGACCTATCCCGGTAGGACAGTCTTACTCAAGATGATAGTATGCTATCTGGTTTTCCTTTATCATCGTGTACTTCTTTAGGTGACCTGACAGGTCGCTATTGCATGTTGATAGAGCCCCTAGGATTCTTGCTTGAATGCCAGCAGTATGAGGGCAATCATATACGTGGGAGCTGGTAGTTTATAAGCACATCCTTAAAAGGTCCCTAGTCGTAGGAGTTTCGAGACAGGGCATCGATTCTCCAGAGTAGACTAGTGTATACAGTCGAGACCCCGACGAGGGGCGGTGGCCAGTCTCACAAGCCACTGGTGTCAGTTGGTTCACCTAAGATGTATATAGGTGCTCATTAGGTTATGAGTACACCGGACAGGACTCGCCGGGAACATGCTAGTTGGTCTTATACCTGACGTCAGATAGCAGTTCCCAGGTGACATGTGTACAGGTTAGTTCATCGACCTGGGGATCGTCATTTGTCTCGTGTGAGTTCCCACTGTGCTTTGATTACTACCCTACCACGGCTCAAAGGAGTCGTGCAAACAGGTTTTAGTTGGGTACAGTCCCGAGCCACATGGAGGCAGTGAGCGGATCTTCAGGGGTTCGTCTCTCCCGGTATTAGGGGTGAGGTCGCGCTGTGTCTAGGAGAGCCATTACACGAAGTCCTTGGCCAAGGCAGGAGATTTACTGGTAGGTATTCCAGTAGTATCTCAGGGTGTTCTGGGCTACACTCCGACACGACTTGTACCGCTTTTGGGGGTCTGACTTTTACCAAACCCCTAGGCCCGACATGCGATGCTCATAGACGAACGGACCGGACTGTACGGATATTGTCACTGATAGGCTCAGTAGGGTGTCAGGATGAGTTCGCTCATCGACGTCCTTTTTGGTCAATAGCTGGTGGCCCGTCACGTATTGGCTTATACCTCTGACGTGCTAGTGGTTAAATCCACAGCCATAGTATTGACGAGTCTTTAGAGTCCACCACACTTACAGTTACTCAAGCTTTCGGGCGAAACGCTGTAGAGGCCGTATGGAGATATGGCAGGGTCCGATCAGATACGTGCGGTATTGCACGGATCAGGATCGGACGGTTAGTACTAGAGGTCGTATAGATATATGGCAAGGTTCGATCGGATACGTTCAGTATTGCATGGATCAGGATCGAACGGACATTACTAGCCGGCTTTGGTTTAAGCCGGATCCTAGTATAGTACAGTGTAGATTTTGTCTCATTGCATTTGTATCCGGTCGGAATACAGATGCGGGTGTGTATGCACAGTATCGGGGTTTTCATGTAATTTATTACGGAACCAGTTTTCTGGAGTTGCCAGTTTGCATTCCGTTCCGGCCGGTTTTCCTTTGTTCTTTTCCGGCCGGACCTTTTGATGGAGGGTGTTATTTGCAAGTTTGCAAATAACACATTGTGGAGGGGTTTCTTGCAAATGTATTGATTATGATGGCATCTTTTCTTTTCAACCATCATTTGATTCTCTTTACATCACTTGCTTTTTGGTGATTAGAGTTGATTAGAGTTTGATATGATATTGTTATCATGATGTTTAGTTGTGGTCACCCTCCACCTTTTCCTACACTCACTTTCCTTCTTGAGTTGCTTTTATTCCTCCACCATTCTCACTTGATGAGAGAGGTTACACTTGAGAGAAGAGAAGGAGAGAGTTTCATTTTGAGCTTGTGGGATTTTTCTTGATCTCATTTTCATGCTAGGAAAAATGCAAGCACCATTTTTCCTTATCTTGTTTCCTCCATCATCTTCAAATGGCAACAAAACCCCAAATGAGACATAGCCTCTACACTACACATTCTACAGCAAATCTTGGACGCGTCGGCCAGCCAACTTCGCGCCCGAGTTGCCTCGGTATTGAGGTGGGAGCCCGTAAAAGATGCAGGCGATGTGGTGCCCTTCCGGCAAGAAGGCGACGACCGGAGTTTCCGCAGAAGATCGGGACGACGACGAGAAGACCGGAGGACTCGGATCACTCGGTATATCTCTAACCCGTCTTGTAGTTAGCTAGAACTAGTTTAATGGTCCGATCCGGGTGTTTAGTGCACGGTGGTGCCGGTTTGCTAAGTTCGCAAAATTAAAGTTTATCACCGCTTCCGCATTCCGCCGTCGGATTGACGGCCGGGGCGCCGCCGTGCACTTACAGTGGTATCAGAGCCTCGCCATTAACTTAGTCTAGCTTTGTTTGATGTGTTTGCATTTCCGATCGACCAAAATTCCAAAAACCCACGTTTTCTTCACATCAGTTTTCTGTCGAATTTTTTCTGTCTCTAAAAATTTTTCAGGTTGTAGAAAATTGATGTACTAGAAGTTCTAAGAGTTCTGGGAAAATTCGAGACATTGATCTCTCAGGTAGAGCGCGGAACCGCGGCAAAACCCCCCTTGTTGCCGCGGTTCCGCCGCAGGTTTGAGGGATCATTGGGTCAAAATTTTCCAGTGGGCTTGTGGGCTGATTTTAGGGGTTTTGGAATATTAAACTTGGGCCCAGAATTTCTGTGAGTGCTGCAGTATTGCTTGGGGGCCCACTTGTTAATTTTTGATCGATCGGATATTTTAAACACATTATTTTCACAGTATTTACATTGTATCTGCGACCGTGAATGTCACTTGATCGGTAAATCCTGTCTAACTGCTATAGCCCGGTTAGACGGATTTGCGAACGTGACTTTCACGTTGATGTTTTGTGATTTTGCTGTGATGTTGCGGATCGGTCGTGGAGGATAGCCTGGATGCAATGCTAGTACAGTTTCTGTTGTATTATGTACATTTGATATTGCGGGGCGAGCGTCCG
Organism: Agapanthus africanus; assembly: GCA_030015575.1. NCBI lineage: Eukaryota > Viridiplantae > Streptophyta > Magnoliopsida > Asparagales > Amaryllidaceae > Agapanthus > Agapanthus africanus. The sequence continues at coordinate 285,631,508 of JASDDO010000004.1, forward strand.
ACATGTGGACTGCCGTCACTGCCTGTTTGTATTATTATTTTGGGGCACGACCAGGTTGCGGTCGATGTACCCGTTGTATGTATATTTTACTTTCTGTACTAGGATTGCCCCGCGGTGGGGTGCACGGATAGCCGGGTTCTGGAGGGCAACAAGCCCGCATCTCATGGCATTGGGACGGAGGGGGCTTCACTCTAGAATTGGCGGGCCATTCGCCGCACTCGTAGGGGGTACATGTTGACCCAGGAGGGGTGCCCAAGTTATCGGATTCCGTGAAGTGCTGGGTGGTCCATTCACGTTGCTGAAGGAGGCTGCCTCGCTTAAGGTTTTGGCGGGTAACTTGCCGCGCCCGTAGGGGTCTAGGATTTCATTGCACAGGCTATCCACACGACCAAGGGAACGTCGGGTTTCAGTAGCGGCTCTGTGAAACCCGGGGATCCCAGATATCTGTATTGTTCTGTGATGCTGTACATTTCTGTGATGTTGCATTTCTTATCACGCCTTGAGCGAATATAATATATTGGTATATATATTAGTAGATGTTGGAGATAGTGCCCTCAGAGTCGATTATTGGATCACAGGCACGTGATTGCAATGATTGAGGGAGGACCTATCCCGGTAGGACAGTCTTACTCGAGATGATAGTATGCTATCTGGTTTACCTTTATCATTGTGTACTGCTTTAGGTGACCTGACAGGTCGCTATTGCACGTTGATAGAGCCCCTAGGATTCTTGCTTGACTGCCAGCAGTATGAGGACGATCATATAAGTGAGAGCTGGAGTCCATAAGCACATCCTTAAAAGGTCCCTAGTCGTGGGAGTTTCGAGACAGGGCATCGATTCTCCAGAGTAGACTAGTGTATACAGTCGAGACCCCGACGAGGGGCGGTGGCCGGTCTCACAAGCCACTGGTGTCAGTTGGTTCACCTAAGATGTATACAGGTGCTCATTGGGTTATGAGTACACCAGACAGGACTCGCCGGGAACATGCTAGTTGGTCTTATACCTGACGTCAGATAGCAGTTCCCAGGTGACATATGTACAGGTTAGTTCATCGACCTGGGGATCGTCATTTGTCTCGTGTGAGTTCCCACTGTGCTTTGATTACTATCCTACCACGGCTCAAAGGAGTCGTGCAAACAGGTTTTAGTTGGGTACAGTCCCGAGCCACATGGAGGCAGTGAGCGGATCTTCAGGGGTTCGTCTCTCCCGGTATTGGGGGTGAGGTCGCGCTGTGTCTAGGAGAGCCATTACACGAAGTCCTTGGCCAAGACAGGAGATTTACTGGTAGGTATTCCAGTAGTATCTCAGGGTGTTCTGGGCTACACTCCGACACGACTTGTACCGCTTTTGGGGGTCTGACTTTTACCAACCCCCTAGGCCCGACATGCGATGCTCATAGACGAACGGACCGGACTGTACGGATATTGTCACTGACAGGCTCAGTAGGGTGTCAGGAAGAGTTCACTCATCGACGTCCCTTTTGGTCAATAGCTGGTGGCCCGTCACGTATTGGCTTATACCTCTGACGGGCTAGTGGTTAAATCCACAACCATAGTATTGACGAGTCTTTAGAGTCCACCACACTTTCAGTTACTCAAGCTTTCGGGCGAAACGATGTAGAGGCCGTATGGAGATATGGCAGGGTCCGATCAGATACGTGCGGTATTGCACGGATCAGGATCGGACGGTTAGTACTATAGGCCGTATAGATATATGGCAAGGTTCGATCGGATACGTGCGGTATTGCACAGATCAGGATCGAACGGATATTACTAGCCGGCTTTGGTTTAAGCCGGATCCTAGTATAGTACAGTGTAGATTTTGTCTCATTGCATTTGTATCCGGTCGGAATACAGATGCTGGTGTGCATGCACAGTATCGGGGTTTTCCTGTAATTTATTACGGGACCAGTTTTCTGGAGTTGCCAGTTTGCATTCCGTTCCGGCCGGTTTTCCTTTGTTCTTTCCCGGCCAGACTTTTCTGATGGAGGGTGTTATTTGCAAGTTTGCAAATAACACATTGTGGAGGGGTTTCTTGCAAATGTATTAATTATGAAAGCATCATTTGATACCATTCTTTTCTATCATCATCACTTGCTTTTTGGTGATTTGAGGTGATTAGAGGTTGATGTGAATTTGTTATGATGATGTTTAGGTTATGGTCACCCTTTCACTTTTACTACCCTCACCTCCCTCTTGCATTATGTATTCTTTTCCTCCACCATTCTCAAATGGTAAGGCTTCACTTGAGAAAAGAGAAGAAGAGAGTTTCATTCTTGAGAGTGTGGCATTCTTGATCTCATTTCATGCTAGAAAAATGCAAGCACCATTTTTCTTATCTTGATTCGTCCATCATCTTCAAAGGCAACAAACCCCAAATGAGACATAGCCTCTACACTACACATTCTACAGCAAATCTTGGACGCGTCGGCCAGCCAACTTCACGCCCGAGTTGCCTCGGTATTGAGGTGGGAGCCCATAAAAGACGCAGGCAATGTGGTGCCCCTTTCGGCGAGGAGGCGACGATATGGAGACAGGACTTTCCGCGGGAGATCGGGACGATGACGAGAAGACCGGAGAACTCGGATCACTCGGTATATCTCTAACCCGTCTTGTAGTTAGCTAGAACTAGTTTAATGGTCTGATCTAGTTGTTTAGTGCGCGGTGGTGCCGGTTTGCTAAGTTCGCAAAATTAAAGTTTATCACCGCTTCCACATTTGGCCGTCGGATTGACGGCCGGGGCGCCGCCGTGCACTTACAGTGGTATCAGAGCCTCGCCATTAACTTCGTCTAGCTTTGTTTGATGTGTTTGCATTTCCGATCGACCAAAATTCCAAAAACCCGCGTTTTTCCTTACATCAGTTTTCTGTCGAATTTTTTTGAAGTCCAAAAATTTTTCAGGTTGTCTCAGAATGATGTGCAGGGAGTTCTAAGAACACTGGAAAAATTCGACAACACGATCCCTCCATACGACCGCGGAACCGCGGCCATAACCCCTCTTTGGCCGCGGTTCCGCCGCAGGAATGTGGGTTCATGTCATCGTTTTTTTGCAGTGGGCTTGTGGGCTGAAAATAGGGGTTTTGGAATATTAAAATTGGGCCCAGAATTTCTGTGAGTGCTACAGTATTGCTTGGGGGCCCACTTGTTAATTTTTGATCGATCGGATATTTTAAACACATTATTTCACAGTATTTACATTATATCTGCGACCGTGAATGTCACTCGATCGGTAAATCCGGTCTAACTGCTATAGCCCGGTTAGACGGATTTGCGAACGTGACTTTCACGTTGATGTTCTGTGTTTTTGCTGTGATGTTGCGGATCGGTCGTGGGGATAGCCTGGATGCAATGCTAGTACTGTTTCTGTTGTATTATGTACATTTGATATTGCGGGGCGAGCGTCCGACATGTGGACTGCCGTCACTGCCTGATTGTATTATTCTTTTGGGGCACGACCTGGTTGCGGTCGATGTACCCGTTGTATGTATATTTTACTTTCTGTACTAGGATTACCCCGCGGAAGGGTGCACGGATAGCCGGGTTCTAGAGGGCAACAAGCCCGCATCTCATGGCATTGAGACGGAGGGGGCTTCACTCTAGGGTTGGCGGGCTATTCGCCGCACTCGTAAGGGGTACAGGTTGACCCAGGAGGGGTGCCCAAGTTGCCGGATTCCGTGAAGTGCTGGATGGTCCATTCACGGTGCTGAAGGGGGCTGCCTCGCTTCAGGTTTTGGCGGGTAACTTGCCGCGCCCGTAGGGGTCTAGGATTTCATTGCACAGGCTATCCACACGACCACGGGAACGTCGGGTTTCAGTAGTGGCTCTATGAAACCCGGGGATCCCAGATATCTGTATTGTTCTGTGATGCTGTACATTTCTGTGATGTTGCATTTTTATCACGCCTTGAGCGAACATAATATATTGGTATATATATTAGTAGATGTTGTATATGTTTTACATCCGCGTTAGTCCAGTCCCCGCTCTGTCGTTAGTTAGCTAACCTAACGGGTAATGACGGGACCCAGTGGCGAATGCGAATGGCATATACGTACATCAGTATATTTTCGTTCTTTGTGGTGTGATCAATTGATGGGACTGCGTTGATTCGGATCAATGCAAGTTAAAACAAACCTATTCTGATGTTGTTGGAACACTTTTTCAAAAAGCTGTTATTGCAAGGACGTTCACTTTTGTTTTGCATCGTGGTATTCATTTGGAATATCCTGCTCCTCAGTCGACGAGGCAAGGGCCGAGATCCCTTCACCAGGAGTGACCCCTTGGACAGAAGTTTGCGTCAGGGCATTAACTTCACTATAGCCAATTACTTTTGCTTTGCATCGTGGTATTCATTTGGAATATCCTGCACCCCATTCTACGGGGAAAGAGCCGAGATCCCTTCACCGGGAGTGATCTCTTTAGTAAAGGTTTTCGTCACTATATTTTCTAAAAAGCTATCAGTTCCTTCAACGATATCAAGTTCATTACGTTAAAGGTTTTCGCCAGAAACCATTCGTAGCCCTCCGTCGTTTCATATGGGTAGTCAATAGTATTCAAGCTGTGTTTGTTGGCCAAAGTCAAGGCACAGTGTTTGGTAGCTGTTGGTTATTCATATGCAGCATAGATAGATGCGTTGGTTTGGGGCAGTCGTATAGCCTTGTTGGCCAAAGTCAAGGGCTTGTACGGGTGGGCTCAAATTAACCTGGAGAATGACGGGAAGAACTTGACATGTGACTTATGATTTGTTGGCCAAAGTCACGGTCATAAGAGCATGGGGTAAAAATCACATCGGGAGTTTCAAAAGAACTGAAACTTGCCAGATATGCGCATACCTTCTGGAGTGTGATACCGTGAGTGGATTCCGTCACGTTATCATGCGATGATAGTTGGATCCCGATTCCCACTGATGAGTTAGTTTACTCCTCGGGTGACCCCGACTAATTCTTCTTTCAGGTTTGGAGGAGAATTTGAGGTACAGTGGGAGGTTTCCAGATTGGATAAATTGGTAACCATTCTGATCTAGGTTAGAGTGCACGCTGAGTGTTTCTTTTCTCTCTCTCTCTCTGGCAGCGACCATTGACCCGACCCTAAGACTATGACTCAGTGACCAAGTTGACCGAACCTTCCTAACACTGGCTTTTGGATTGTCAGAGTTGCAGACCTCATTGCCACTCCTACTTTTACCCTTTTCTCCAGGACACCCCGTATTACTGCGAACGTCCACTTCCATTGGACAAAACCATCGTATGGTTAGATACGAACTCGAAGGAATTCGAGGATGGTTTCCGGTTCTGGAGAAAACGGATAGGATTTTTCAGTTGCCTTTTCCCTTTTACCTTCTCTCAAGTTGTGAGTACTCCTTGGTTTAGGAGATAGTACACATATTATGCAAATTGGATAGTCTTCCTCCAAACCATAGGCAGGTGCCGAAAGGTAGGGAATGAAGAAAACTAATTAGCATAACGATGGTGTGCAGAAGGTATTAAGATTAAGACAAAGCAAGGGATTAGTAAGAGGGCAAAGTAAATTGCGACTGATATTCACGACCAAACCAAGTATTTCTTCATCAATCCTAAATCACCTTTGTATTTCTCCAGGACACTCTGTATCACTACGAAGATCCACAGTTTATTGGATACTCCATCGTATGGTTATATACGAACTCGAAAGGAACTTGTTCCAGTTCGGGGATGGATTCTGGTCCAGGAGAAATAGGAATAAGGTTTATTCGGTTGTCTTTTATCTTCACCTTCTCTCGCATTGCGAGTGCTCCTAGGACTAGGACAGTACACCCATTATGCTTATTGGATAGTCTTCTTCCAAACCATAGGCTGGTGCCGAACGGTAGGGAAGAAAGAAAACCATTTGGCCTAAGGGGTGTGCAGAAGGTAATGACTAAAGACATATAAAGGGATTTGGAGAGGTGGCAAAGAATTATACGGTTATAGTTGTGAATCTGGATAATGGTAGAGGCATTACTAGGAATACCAGGATACCCCATCGAAACATTTCAATGTTTCAGTTCAACTGTGTACTGTTAAAAGAAGACTGATTTCCCGATTGGACACTTACTCCAGGGTATGTATTTACCAGGTTTGATTCTCACATCTGTATGGTTTTACAGATGATGAGTGGGAGTAAGTTATTGGGAATAGGGTGATCATCCTCATTATATCGGGATTCGTTGTAATCGGTGATATTTGAGGAGATCACCTGGGCTGTTTGCCGGTCGGCAAATATTTGGTTTTGAATATCCGCTGTTGTGCACCAATTTCAAATTGATATATCTGTACGTCTATTTTCATAGAGTGAGATATACCTTTTGATATTATGTCGATGACATTTACCTATATCAATGGATGGTTAGGTAAGGAGCATCAAACAGCGGTGTAATTCTTCTTAACCATAAGTACAGTTTTCAACCTACGACACACAGTGAAAGAGTTGTTAGACTCAGCGGACTTATACAGAGTATTGTATGTTGTCCAGTGTCCATTAGGACAGAGGGGTTGGTCCTCATACTATATTCTGTTTACTTTTAACTTCTCTAGTTCTTGGACATGTGTTTCGTAGAAACACAGAGTCTGAGTTTTGAGGAGTTATAGGTATTTGAATAGAGTAGAGAACCAGGTGTAGCAAGTATCGGGATTCTTCAAAGTGATCGAAGATGTAGATACTTGTGTATGGTATTCAGTTGATAGTAATGATAAAGAGAAATTGCTTCTCTTTTCAGGTTACTCATAATTGGAAGCATTCCTAAGTTGAGTAACGCTGATCGGCCTCCTTCCATTTATTGACATGCACTGGAGACAGCTGCATGATTTGAATCTGGTTCAATTAAATCAGTGCCTCTTGTTCTATATTGGATATAGAACAGTTCATATCTTAACGATGTTAAAGTACGGGGAGTTGTCCGGCTTATGATTAAAACCAGACACTGGACAACTCAAGGCACGTTTCTGTAATGGCTGTTTATGGGTTGACCCAGGCTATGACGAGGGTTGACTTTCTACCATCTGGGAGATCAATAGTAATATTGTTCTAGACTCGCCACAGTTTTAATAAAAATGGATTTTTCAAAAACAGTAGTGGGAGTATGGTAGAACTGGAAGTGATTCCAGAACCGCAAACGATTACTGAAGATTTGATAAGGAACCTAAAGATTCAATCTGATTTGACATTCCATTGGCCACTCCACAGATACGGTGGGTAACTTCACGCACCCGAGAGGTACTCCGGTAGCCTCAAGGACGGTGACAGGGAAGTTCTTGTTTACCCACACTTGCCATTGCTGTTGTTCCAGGCTGCGAGACCCGGCAGGAGGATGAATATAGCGTCGTTCTAAACTAGCTTTAGAAGTGCACGTCTATATGACTCTGCCAGAGGGTTGTCGTAGTCAGTGGGAGCAGCGGAAGCATTGGTGGACATCAGGCTTATGTCTATTTATAGACTAAAGCAGATGTAGCGGAGATAGATCATCTATTTCTGATGTGACAGTCATAGGTTTGACTTCATCAGAATAGGGGATGGATCTGTTGAGAAGGTAGTAGGGTGTGATATCCTGGTATTTGGATGACATACACAAAATAGGAAGTGACATTCCTATACTACGATCGGTTATACTTTGGTCATCACACAGTGGTTTCTCCACAAGGGACTTGGACATTATATCAGACATACAGGTTACTAGATCTATGGTTTTTAGATCTAGATTTTGGTGGTTTCCCAATCAGGGTACTTTGACAGCATTCTAAGAGTATTTAGAATGGACGACTCCTGGCACGGTAGTGTACCTGCAGGTGATGGAGTCACCCTCTCTAAAGGTGTCTTATAGACTAAAGTAGAGAGGGATGTGCATGATTGGCAGATCACTTGCTTAGGCAATTGAGTCAATCATGAGATGTCAAGTACCACACCAGATGTTGTTCTTGCACTAGATGCAATAAGTTGACATTGATCCAATCCTGGAGAAACAGTCGGAAGCAGTTTTAGAACATAAGTGGATGTTCTAGGGATATGATAATGACAGCCTCATTTGGGAGACAGTTATCATTCCAGGCTTCCAAGGTGACATGGACGACAAGGAGGTTGTTAGAGTTATAGTTTTCCTTCTGACGAGGGGCAGTATTTTGGACAGGTGGCCCAAGGAAATACTGAGGGTGGCATGGCGCAGGATACTGATTAAGTTCAGTTGACGATACAGTCTAAGAAGTTTGGATTTGGAGTTCATTTATGGGCTAGGTCCCATCAGACATCCAGATATTCTAAGACAGGTATTGCTCATTTTGGGAGATGGCTTTCTCCGCGAACTTGAGATATAGAGAGACATAGAAAAAAACATCTAGGCGGATCCACTCACTGAGGCTATTCCTCGAACGCAATAGTTTCACAAACGGATTTTGTGAGACTGACTAGTAGGGGAGTTGGGTGTTCGGTATCATACAGGCTGTGAGTATGCGACATCGCAATAATTAGCCTTGAGTGCAAGTGGGAGATTGTTGGAGCTAGTGCCCTCAGAGTCGATTATTGGATCACAGGCACGTGATTGCAATGATTGAGGGATGACCTATCCCGGTAGGACGGTCTTACTCGAGATGATAGTATGCTATCTGGTTTACCTTTATCATCGTGTACTGCTTTAGGTGACCTGACAGGTCGCTATTGCACGTTGATAGAGCCCCTAGGATTCTTGCTTGACTGCCAGCAGTATGAGGGCGATCATATAAGTGAGAGCTAGAGTCCATAAGCACATCCTTAAAAGGTCCCTAGTCGTGGGAGTTTCGAGACAGGGCATCGATTCTCCAGAGTAGACTAGTGTATACAGTCGAGACCCCGACGAGGGGCGGTGGCCGGTCTCACAAGCCACTGGTGTCAGTTGGTTCACCTAAGATGTATACAGGTGCTCATTGGGTTATGAGTACACCGGACTGGACTCGCCGGGAACATGCTAGTTGGTCTTATACCTGACGTCAGATAGCAGTTCCCAGGTGACATATGTATAGGTTAGTTCATCGACCTGGGGACCGTCATTTGTCTTGTGTGAGTTCCCACTGTGCTTTGATTACTACCCTACCATGGCTCAAAGGAGTCGTGCAAACAGGTTTTAGTTGGGTACAGTCCTGAGCCACATGGAGGCAGTGAGCGGATCTTCAGGGGTTCGTCTCTCCCGGTATTGGGGGTGAGGTCGCGCTGTGTCTAGGAGAGCCATTACACGAAGTCCTTGGCCAAGGCAGGAGATTTACTGGTAGGTATTCCAGTAGTATCTCAGGGTGTTCTGGGCTACACTCCGACACGACTTGTACCGCTTTTGGGGGTCTGACTTTTACCAACCCCCTAGGCCCGACATGCGATGCTCATAGACGAACGGACCGGGCTGTACGGATATTGTCACTGACAGGCTCAGTATGGTGTCAGGATGAGTTCGCTCATCGACGTCCCTTTTGGTCAATAGCTGGTGGCCCGTCACGTATTGGCTTATACCTCTGACGTGCTAGTGGTTAAATCCACAACCATAGTATTGACGAGTCTTTAGAGTCCACTACACTTTCAGTTACTCAAGCTTTCGGACGAAACGCTGTAGAGACCGTATGGAGATATGGCAGGGTCCGATCAGATACGTGCGGTATTGCACGGATCAGGATCGGACGGTTAGTACTATAGGCCGTATAGATATATGGCAAGGTTTTATCGGATACGTGCGGTATTGCACGGATCAGGATCGAACAAATATTACTAGCCGGCTTTGGTTTAAGCCGGATCCTAGTATAGTACAGTGTAGATTTTGTCTCATTGCATTTGTATCCGGTCGGAATACAGATGCGGGTGTGCATGCACAGTATCGGGGTTTTCCTGTAATTTATCACGGGACCAGTTTTCTGGAGTTGCCAGTTTGCATTCCGTTCCGGCCGGTTTTCCTTTGTTCTTTCCCGGCCGGACTTTTCTGATGGAGGGTGTTATTTGCAAGTTTGCAAATAACACATTGTGGAGGGGTTTCTTGCAAATGTATTAATTATGAAAGCATCTTTTGATACCATTCTTTTCTATCATCATCACTTGCTTTTTGGTGATTTGAGGTGATTAGAGATTGATGTGAATTTGTTATGATGATGTTTAGGTTATGGTCACCCTTTCACTTTTACTACCCTCACCTCCCTCTTGCATTATGTATTCTTTTCCTCCACCATTCTCAAATGGTAAGGCTTCACTTGAGAAAAGAGAAGAAGAGAGTTTCATTCTTGAGAGTGGCATTCTTGATCTCATTTCATGCTAGAAAAATGCAAGCACCATTTTTCTTATCTTGATTCAACAAACCCCAAATGAGACATAGCCTCTACACTACACATTCTACAGCAAATCTTGGACGCGTCGTCCTGCCAACTTCGCGCCCGAGTTGCCTCGGTATTGAGGTGGGAGCCCGTAAAAGACGCAGGCAATGTGGTGCCCCTTTCGGCGAGGAGGCGACGATATGGAGACAGGACTTTCCGCGGGAGATCGGGACGATGACGAGAAGACCGGAGAACTCGGATCACTCGGTATATCTCTAAACCGTCTTGTAGTTAGCTAGAACTAGTTTAATGGTCCGATCCGGTTGTTTAGTGCGCGGTGGTGCCGGTTTGCTAAGTTCGCAAAATTAAAGTTTATCACCGCTTCCGCATTTGGCCATCGGATTGACGGCCGGGGCGCCGCCGTGCACTTACAGTAGATGTTGTATATGTTTTACATCCGCGCTAGTCCAGTCCCCGCTCTGTCGTTAGTTAGCTAACCTAACGGGTAATGACGGGACCCAGTGGCGAATGCGGATGGCATATACGTACATCAGTATATTTTCGTTCTTTGTGGTGTGATCAATTGATGGGACTGCGTTGATTCGGATCAATGCAAGTTAAAACAAACCTATTCTGATGTTGTTGGAACACTTTTCAAAAGCTGTTATTGCAAGGACGTTCACTTTTGTTTTGCATCGTGGTATTCATTTGGAATATCCTGCTCCTCAGTCGACGAGGCAAGGGCCGAGATCCCTTCACCGGGAGTGACCCCTTGGACAGAAGTTTGCGTCAGGGCATTAACTTCACTATAGCCGATTACTTTTGCTTTGCATCGTGGTATTCATTTGGAATATCCTGCACCCCATTCTACGGGGAAAGAGCCGAGATCCCTTCACCGGGAGTGACCTCTTTAGTAAAGGTTTTCGTCACTATATTTTCTAAAAAGCTATCCGTTCCTTCAACGATATCAAGTTCATTACGTTAAAGGTTTTCGCCAGAAACCATTCGTAGCCCTCCATCATTTCAGTTAAATATTCGGTAGTATTCAAGCTATGTATTTTGACCTCACGCCAAGGCATACCGTTTGGTAGCTGCCGGGTATTTATCTGTTGCATAGATAGATGCGTTGGTTTGGGACAGTCGTACTACTATTTTGGCCTACGTCAAGGGTATGTACGGGTGGGTTCAAATTAACCTGGACAATGATGGGTAGAACTTGACATGTGACTTATGATATTTTGACCTCACGCCAAGCTCATAAGAGCATGGGGTAGAAATCTCATCGGGAGTTTCAAAAGAACTGAAACTTGCCAGATATGCGCATACCTTCTGGAATGTGACACCGTGAGCGGATTCCGTCACGTTATCATGCGATGATAGTTGGATCCCGATTCCCACTGATGAGTTAGTTTACTCCTCGGGTGACCCCGACTAATTCTTCTTTCAGGTTTGGAGGAGAATTTGAGGTACAGTGGGAGGTTTCCAGATTATATAAAGTGATAACCATTCTGATCTAGGTTAGAGTGCACGCTGAGTGTTTCTTTTCTCTCTCTCTTTGGCAGCGACCATTGACCCGACCCTAGACTATGACTCAGTGACCAAGTTGACCGAACCTTCTTAAACACTGGCTTTTGGATTGTCAGAGTTGCAGACCTCATTGCCACTCCTACTTTTACCCTTTTCTCCAGGACACCCCGTATTACTGCGAACGTCCACTTCCATTGGACAAAACCATCGTATGGTTAGATACGAACTCGAAGGAATTTATTCGAGGATGGTTTCCGGTTCTGGAAAAAACGGATAGGATTATTCAGTTGTCTTTTCCTTTTTACCTTCTCTCAGGTTGCGAGTACTCCTTGGTTTAGGAGATAGTACACCTATTACGCAAATTGGATAGTCTTCTTCCAAACCTTAGGCTGGTGTCGAACAGTGGGGAATGAAGAAAACCAATTAGCATAACAATGGTGTGCAGAAGGTATTAAGATTAAGACAAAGCAAGGGATTAGTAAGAGGGCAAAGTAAATTGCGACTGATATTCACGACCAAACCAAGTATTTCTTTGCCAATCCTAAATCACCTTTGTATTTCTCCAGGACACTCCGTATCACTACGAAGATCCACAGTTTATTGGATACTCCATCGTATGGTTATATACGAACTCGAAAGGAACTTGTTCCAGTTCGGGGATGGATTCTGGTCCGGGAGAAATAGGAATAAGGTTTATTCGGTTGTCTTTTATCTTCACCTTCTCTCGCATTGCGAGTGCTCCTAGGACTAGGACAGTATACACATTATGCTTATTGGATAGTCTTCTTCCAAACCATAGGCTGGTGCCGAACGGTAGGGAAGGAAGAAAACCATTTGGCCTAAGGGGTGTGCAGAAGGTAATGACTAAAGAAATATAAAAGTATTTGGAGAGATGGCAAAGAATTATACGGTTATAGTTGTGAATCTGGATAATGGTAGAGGCATTACTAGGAATACCAAGATACCCAATCGAAACATTTCAATGTTTCAGTTCAGCTGTGTACTGTTAAAAGAAAACTGATTTCCCGATTAGACACTTGCTCCAGGGTATGTATTTACCAGGTTTGATTCTCACATCTGTATGGTTTTACAGATGATGAGTGGGAGTAAGTTATTGGGAATAAGGTGATCATCCTCATTATATCGGGATTCGTTGTAATCGGTGATATTTGAGGAGATCACCTGGGCTGTTTGCCGGTCGGCAAATATTTGGTTTTGAATATCCGCTGTTGTGCACCAATTTCAAATTGATATATCTGTACGTCTATTTTCATAGAGTGAGATATACCTTTTGATATTATGTCGATGACATTTACCTATATCAGTGGATGGTTAGGTAAGGAGCATTAAAACAGCGGTGTAATTCTTCTTAACCATAAGTGCAGTTTTCAACCTACGACACACAGTGAAAGACTTGTTAGACCCAGCGGACTTATACAGAGCATTGTATGTTGTCCAGTGTCCATTAGGACAGAGGGGTTGGTCCTCATACTATATTCTGTTTACTTTTAACTTCTCTAGTTCTTAGACATGTGTTTCGTAGAAACACAGGGTCTAAGTTTTGAGGAGTTATAGGTATTTGAATAGAGTAGAGAACCAGGTGTAGCAAGTATCGGGATTCTTCAAAGTGATCGAAGATATAGATACTTGTGTATGGTATTCAGTTGATAGTAATGATAAAGAGAAATTGCTTCTCTTTCAGGTTACTCATAATTGGAGGCATTCCTAAGTTGAGTAACGCTGATCGGCCTTCTTCCATTTAGTTGACATGCACTGGAGATAGCTGCATGATTTGAATCTGGTTCAATTAAATCAGTGCCTCTGGTTCTATATTGGATATAGAACAGTTCATATCTTAACGATGTTAAGGTACGGGGAGTTGTCCGGCTTATGATTAAAACCAGACACTGGACAACTCAAGGCACGTTTCTGTAATGGCTCTTTGTGGGTTGACCCAGGCTATGACGAGGGTTGACTTTCTACCATCTGGAAGATCAATAGTAATATTGTTCTAGACTCGCCACAGTTTTAATAAAAATGGATTTTTTTCAAAAACAGAAGTGGGAGTATGGTAGAACTGGAAGTGATTCCAGAACCGCAAACGATTACTGAAGATTTGATAAGGAACCTAAAGATTCAATCTGGTTTGACATTCCATTTGGCCACTCCGCAGATAAGGTGGGTAACTTCAGGCACCCGAGAGGTACTCCGGTAGCCTCAAGGACGGTGACAGGGAAGTTCTTGTTTACCCACACTTGCCATTGCTGTTGTTCCAGGCTGCGAGACCCGGCAGGAGGATGAGTATAGCGTCGTTCTGAACTAGCTTTAGAAGTGCACGTCTATATGACTCTGCCAGAGGGTTGTCGCAGTCAGTGGAAGCAGCGGAAGCATTGGTGGACATCAGGCTTATGTCTATTTGTAGACTAAAGCAGATATAGCGAAGATAGATCATCTATTTCTGATGTGACAGTCATAGGTTTGACGTCATCAGAATAGGGGATCGATCTGTTGAGAAGGTAGTAGGATGTGATGTCATGGTATTTGGATGACATACACAGAGTAGGAAGTGATATTCCTATACTACGATCGGTTATACTTTGGTCGTCACACAGTGTTTTCTCTACATGGGACTTGGACATTATATAAGACATACCGGTTACTAGATCTATAGTTTTAGATCTAGATTTTGGTGGTTTCCCAATCTGGGTACTTAGACAGCATTCTAAGAGTATTTAGAATGGACGACTCCTGGCATGGTAGTGTACCTGCAGGTAATGGAGTCACCCTCTCTAAAGGTGTCTTACAGACTAAAGGGGAGAGGGATGTGCATGATTGGCAGATCACTTGCTCAGGCAATTGAGTCAATCATGAGATGTCAAGTACCACACCAGATGTTGTTCTTGCACTAGATGCAATAAGTAGACATTGACCCAATCCTGGAGAAACAGTCGGAAGCAGTTTTAGAACATAAGTGGATGTTCTAGGGATATGATAACGACAGCCTCATTTGGGAGACAGTTATCATTCCAGGCTTCCAAGGTGACATGGACGACAAGGAGGTTGTCAGAGTTATAGTTTTCCTTCTGACGAGGGGCAGTATTCTGGACAGGTGATCCAGGCAGATACTGAGGGAGGCATGGCGCAAGATACTGATTAAGTTCAGTTGACGATACAGTCTAAGAAGTTTGGATTTGGAGTTCATTTATGAGCTAGGTCCCATCAGACATCCAGACATTCTAAGACAGGTGTTGCTCATTTCGGGAGATGGCTTTCTCCACGGACTTGAGATATAGAGAGACATAGAAAGAAACATCAAGGCGGATCCACTCACTGAGGCTATTCCTCGAACGCAATAGTTTCGCAAACAGGTTTTGTGAGACTGACTAGTAGGGGAGTTGGGTGTTCGGTATCACACGGGCTGTGAGTATGCGACATCGCAATAATTAGCCTTGAGTGCAAGTGGGAGATTGTTGGAGATAGTGCCCTCAGAGTCAATTATTGGATCACAGGCACGTGATTGCAATGATTGAGGGAGGACCTATCCCGGTAGGACAGTCTTACTCAAGATGATAGTATGCTATCTGGTTTACCTTTATCATCGTGTACTGCTTTAGGTGACCTGACAGGTCGCTATTGCACGTTGATAGAGCCCCTAGGATTCTTGCTTGACTTCCAGCAGTATGAGGGCGATCATATACGTGGGAGCTGGTAGTCTATAAGCACATCCTTAAAAGGTCCCTAGTCATAGGAGTTTCGAGACAGGGCATCGATTCTCCAGAGTAGACTAGTGTATACAGTCGAGACCCCGACGAGGGGCAGTGGCCGGTCTCACAAGCCACTGGTGTCAGTTGGTTCACCTAAGATGTATACAGGTGCTCCATGGGTTATGAGTACACCGGACAGGACTCGCCGGGAACATGCTAGTTGGTCTTATACCTGACGTCAGATAGCAGTTCCCAGGTGACATGTGTACAGGTTAGTTCATCGACCTGGGGATCGTCATTTGTCTCGTGTGAGTTCCCACTGTGCTTTGATTACTACCCTACCACGGCTCAAAGGAGTCGTGCAAACAGGTTTTAGTTGGGTACAGTCCCGAGCCACATGGAGGCAGTGAGCGGATCTTCAGGGGTTCGTCTCTCCCGGTATTGGGGGTGAGGTCGCGCTGTGTCTAGGAGAGCCATTACACGAAGTCCTTGGCCAAGGCAGGAGATTTACTGGTAGGTATTCCAGTAGTATCTCAGGGTGTTCTGGGCTACACTCCGACACGACTTGTACCGCTTTTGGGGGTCTGACTTTTACCAACCCCCTAGGCCCGACATGCGATGCTCATAGAAGAACGGACCGGACTGTACGGATATTGTCACTGATAGGCTCAGTAGGGTGTCAGGATGAGTTCGCTCATCGACGTCCTTTTTGGTCAATAGCTGGTAGCCCGTCATGTATTGGCTTATACCTCTGACGTGCTAGTGGTTAAATCCACAGCCATAGTATTGACGAGTCTTTAGAGTCCACCACACTTACAGTTACTCAAGCTTTCGGGCGAAACACTGTAGAGGCCGTATGGAGATATGGCAGGGTCCGATCAGATACGTGCGGTATTGCACGGATCAGGATCGGACGGTTAGTACTAGAGGCCGTATAGATATATGGCATGGTTCGATCGGATACGTGCGGTATTGCACGGATCAGGATCGAAAGGACATTACTAGCCGGCTTTGGTTTAAGCCGGATCCTAGTATAGTACAGTGTAGATTTTGTCTCATTGCATTTGTATCCGGTCGGAATACAGATGCGGGTGTGTATGCCCAGTATCGGGGTTTTCCTGTAATTTATTACGGGACCAGTTTTCTGGAGTTGCCAGTTTGCATTCCGTTCCGGCCGGTTTTCCTTTGTTCTTTTCCGGCCGGACCTTTTGATGGAGGGTGTTATTTGCAAGTTTGCAAATAACACATTGTGGAGGGGTTTCTTGCAAATGTATTGATTATGATGGCATCTTTTCTTTTCAACCATCATTTGATTCTCTTTACATCACTTGCTTTTTGGTGATTAGAGTTGATTAGAGTTTGATATGATATTGTTATCATGATGTTTAGTTGTGGTCACCCTCCACCTTTTCCTACACTCACCTTCCTTCTTGAGTTGCTTTTATTCCTCCACCATTCTCACTTGATGAGAGAGGTTACACTTGAGAGAAGAGAAGGAGAGAGTTTCATTTTGAGCTTGTGGGATTTTTCTTGATCTCATTTTCATGCTAGGAAAAATGCAAGCACCATTTTTCCTTATCTTGTTTCCTCCATCATCTTCAAATGGCAACAAAACCCCAAATGAGACATAGCCTCTACACTATACATTCTACAGCAAATCTTGGACGCGTCGGCCAGCCAACTTCGCGCCCGAGTTGCCTCGGTATTGAGGTGGGAGCCCGTAAAAGATGCAGGCGATGTGGTGCCCTTCCGGCAAGGAGGCGATGACTGGAGTTTCCGTAGGAGATCGGGACGACGACGAGAAGACCGGAGGACTCGGATCACTCGGTATATCTCTAACCCGTCTTGTAGTTAGCTAGAACTAGTTTAATGGTCCGATCCGGGTGTTTAGTGCGCGGTGGTACCGGTTTGCTAAGTTCGCAAAATTAAAGTTTATCACCGCTTCCGCATTCCGCCGTCGGATTGACGGCCGGGGCGCCGCCGTGCACTTACAGTTTCTTAAGTCCATTTATGGACTGAAGCAGGCATCGCGGAGTTGGAACATCTGTTTTGATGAGACGGTCAAACAATTTGGCTTTATCAAAAATCCATATGAACCATGTATTTATAGTAAATTTGTAGCACAAACTGTCATATTCCTCGTTTTATACGTGGATGACATTCTCTTGATAAGAAATGACATTCCTATGCTACAATCTGTCAAAGGGTTCTTGTCGCACAGGTTCTCCATGAAAAACCTGGGTGATGCCTCTTACATTCTGGGGATCCGGATCCATCGTGATAGGTCCAAGAGGATATTAGGACTTTCACAGTCCAGGTACATCGACACCATACTGAAAAGATTCAGTATGTAAGATTCCAAGCGCGGTAATTTACCGGCTTGTCACGGGATCACCCTCTCCAAAGAGATGTCTCCCAAGACTGATTTGGAAAGCGATCGCATGTCTGTTATACCCTACTCCTCTGCGGTAGGCTCTATAATGTATGCGATGTTGTGTATCAGACCAGATGTAGCTTATGCACTGAGCGTGGTAAGCCGGTATCAGTCAAACCCTGGGGAGAAGCACTGAATAGCGGTAAAGAACATTCTGAAGTACCTGAGAAGGACTAAGGATATGTTTTTGGTTTACGGCGGAAAAGACCTTCAGATGGAGGCCTTTGCTGACTCTAGCTTTCAGAGTGACAAGGATGACTCCAAATCCATGTCAGGTTATGTCTTTACCCTCAATGGAGGGGCGGTGTGTTGGAAGAGTTTCAAACAGAAAACCGTTGCTGACTCGACGATGGAAGCGGAATATATCGCAGCATCAGGTGCCGCAAAAGAAGCAGTCTGGATGAGGAAGTTCTTGACAGAACTTCAGGTGGTTCCATCCATTATTGATCCAATACCTCTGTATTGTGACAACAACGGGGGTATAGCTTTAGCAAAGGAACCCAGGTCCCATCAGAAGTCCAGACACATCTTGAGGCAGTATCACCTGATCAGGGAGATCGTGGATCGTCGGGAGATCGAGGTTCGGAGGGTTGCTATAGAAGATAACACTGAAGATCCATTCACGAAAGCCATACCCCAGACTCAGTTCGAGCGGCTGATCGAGATGATAGGTCTTCGGTACGCCAGTACATGACCTTAGTGCAAGTGGGAGATTGTTAGTGTATATGCCCTAGAGGCCATTACTGTATCATATTAGTTTGTATATTACTTAATGGAAGCTTGGGATATTCACAGTTGTATAGACAATCTTGCTCAAAATGGTAGTATGCTACTTGGTTTGTTTCTACTTTAATATGTGCATGTGTTTCTTTTAGTATATCGCCTATACATATTAGTGGAGCCCTTAGGATCTTTGCTTGATTATCAGCATTGTGATGGCAGTCACACTAGTGGGGGCTGGGTAATCTACAAGCATATCCTTATACAGGTCCCTAGTCGTAGGATTATCAAGACGGGGCATCGATACTCCAGAGTAGACTAGTGTATATGCTTCTCAGCCCAGGAGGGGAGACGGTCTGTCCCACAGCCATCAGTACATCGTACTGGAGATAGTATGCAGGTGCTCATTAGGTTACGAGTACACTGGACAGGACTCGCTGGGAACTGTTGGTTGGTATTATGCTTATCGTCAGTTATCAGTTCCCGGGTGACATGAGTACAGCTTAGTCCGTTGACTTGACACTGTCACTTCGCCTCGAGTGTGTTCCCACTGTTCTTAGATTGCTACCCTACCACGGCTCAAATGAGTCGTGCAAACAGGTAGCAGTTGGGTGCAGTCCCGAAGCACTTGGAGGCAGTGACGGTTAGACAGGATTCGTCTCTCCCTGTATTAGGGGTTGATATCGCGCTGTGTCTAGGAGAGCCATTACACAAAGTCCCTGGCCAGGGCAAGCGAAATATACTGGTAGCATTTCCAGTGTTATCTCAGGGTGTTCTGGGATACACTCCGACACGACTCGTACTGCTATTAGGGGACTGACGTTTACCGCCCCCTAGGCCCGCCATGCGATACTCTCAGACGAACAGACCGGACTGCACGGAGATTGTCATATTCAGGCTCGGTAGGAGTTCGGATGAGTTCATCTCATCGGTCTTCTTATCGGCATCTACCTGAGGACCGTTACGTACAGCTAGTACCGCTTGCGGCTTGTGGTTAAATCCACTGCCAGCGTAGTGTCGAGTCTTTAGAGTCCCACATAGAGGGCTATTCGCCTTTGGGCAAAACAGAATAGAGGTCGCATGGTTTTGCGACGGGGTTCGTTCACATCCGCGCACTTGTGCACGTTTGGTGTCCGGGCAATTATTACTAGCGGGCTTTGGTTTAAGCCAGATCCTAGTATTTGTTTTGGGATTGGTTTTGTGTCATTGTATTCGTGCTCCTCGGAACACGGATGCGGGTGTGTATGCACAGTTGACAGAGGCAGAGGAACCTTATTAAGGTTATTGACCGTTGACTTTTTCTTAACCCTAATAAGAATGAGAGATATGATTAATGATATTAATTAAGGATAATTGTGCCATGGTTAGGTTGACCATTTGACTTTTGTTGACCTTTTTACTTTGGTTGACCGGTTGACTTTTGTTGACAGTTTGACCATCATCATTTCATTTGAAAGATGCTTCCTGATTCTTGCAAATTTCATTTAATGTGAAATGATAATGGTCATTCAAAACTAACCATCACAATTTCTTTTAATTATTATTATTATTATCATTTTCTCTCATATGAGATATGGTTGTTATTTTTCTCTCATTCTCTCTTGCTCTTTCTCTCTCATGTTTTTGAGCTCTTTCTCTTCCTCTCAAAACTCTCATCTCTCATGTGTTGAGAACCATGAGCTTGTGAGATAAAACCATCAAGATTTCTCTCTACTTATTCTAGGGTTCTAGGTTTAGCAAGCCAAGCACTCTATTTACCTCTTGGTTAAGGTAGAAGCTCAAGGTAGAGGCCTTCGGGCGGATCTTTCTTCGGCAAAGAGAAGACGACGAGGAGGAGCCATCTACATCACTCCAAGGAGCAAGCAAAGAGGAGGTCTACTACAAGAAGAGAAGGAGTTCAAGACCTAGGTATAACCTTCTAACCGAGTAGCTAAAACTTATAGTTAGTTTGTTAGTTTTTGTTTAACAAAGATCCTCTAGTTCTAGTCCATGTTACCTTATGTTAATAAACCGTTTTTTTTTTACCTATTCCGCCTCCCCGTAAGCACCGGGATGGGTAACGTGGACTTATATTCGCAACCAGAGTAGTCTATCATCGTATATACAGATTTCACCACGGTGTAATGGATGCACCTCTTAATTTTTAAAAAAAAGAGATCGGTCGGCCTAGGGACGCTTCCAGGAGCTTACAGAGTCTAGCACGAGTCTGAAATCTTTATTGGAACATGTGAAGCCGCTACAAAGGTTGCAGTCACTAAACCCTCTTTTAGTCACTTTGGTTTTGCAATTGTAAAGTGAATGGTGATCTCGTAATGGTTTTAGTGTTAAGTTTTCTAGAAATTATTGTTTTGAAATTCCACCGCATTCCGCTAATGTAGTGATCCTAACACCGAAACACCTATACGCACGTGTCAAAAATTCAAGTATTTTATAATCTATATTGTCACTATGCTTTTTTTTTTATAAATATTTGTAAAGAAAAAATCTTTCTTCCTTATCTAATTTAAATGAAATTATTATATACCATGTACAAAAGAATAATATATACTATTCAAGATTATGATTTTGTTGGTATGAATTGATTAAAATGATTAGATCATGATCAGATCATTCAAAACCGTGAATCATAAAAATGGTCAAATTTAGATATATTTTTCCTTGTAATAGATAAATAAAACTCATAGTTGTTTCTTTTTATATTTATACACACCATATCTTTATTGTTAAGGCTAAATGAAAAGGGGTCTTCAAATCGAAATATTAATTTAACTATTAGCATAACATCGCGGTAAGATTAATTTTCATCATTGTGAAAAATATTTTTTTTTACTTGCTTAGTAGATATTCTCTGATCCTTAAATTCTCAATTAAACTAATTTAAGATTCATATAACAAAAACAAGGATGTTATTGTCAAAGAGAATTAAATTGCAAAAAACGATTAACTTTTTAAACATGTTTACCGAATCCAATGATGAAAAAAACATGAATAAAAGTTAAGGGTTAGATATATATGGAATTTACATTTATTTTTCCTATAAAACTGACGCGTTTCTATATAGATATATAAATAACATAATTTCACGTGCGTGGCACGTGTAAAAACCTAGCATAATTAGAAGTATTATGTTCTAAATTTAGTATACCGCGCAACCGGCCGGATATGAGAGAGAAATTCCGCGTCATCTTCGAACTGCTCGGCAAGACCCATGATCCAATTTTTTTTACCGCAACAAAGCCCTCCGGTTCTACATGCTCCTTTTGGAAATACTAAATGAAAGATCCCGAGTTTGATCCTAGGTCCCCAGGAACTCCTATTGGCCGTGTGCCCCGCACATAATCCAATTCCTTTCTTCAAAAAACCGAACACATGCATGGAATAATTTTGGAATAATTTTTCCTATTTCAAAAGTACAAGGCCCCATCATCAACAGAGGGGCACATATTGGGTGCCAAATTCCTAGCCGGAAACTAAAATATACCACCCATTTACATAAAGACATAAATTCACACATATATCTAAAGTCACCATCTCCGATCCACCCAAAAAAGCAACTATACGAGGACCTGCCGACGGTGGGCCCCAATACTGACGTGTTTCAGACAAGGACAACGTGTTTGAATCTTTTCGAGTCATTGGTCCAGCGTGGGCTCGTCGGTACGACTTCTATAAAAATGGATCTCCTTTAATTTGTTCCTGCGGCCCATTTTAAGCAACTTCTCGCCGCACGAGACATCTCGTCGCAAAATCTCGTGGCGGTTCGTGGGGGTTTTAAAAGAGCAAGCCCAAGCCCTATCTTCTTTCCCCGCTTCGCGTGATTTCTAGTGGAAAACAGAGACCCAAATTTTTTTATCAACATAAAATTTTAATATTATATATATTCGAGTGAGTGATTTTAGAGAGAGAGAGAGAGAATGGATTCAAGGTTCAAAAGGGTGTGTGTGTTTTGTGGGAGCAGCCCAGGGAAGAAGCAGAGCTATCAGCTTGCTGCTATCGAGCTTGGGCATGAATTGGTAAGTGTTGTTGTTAAAAAGAATTATTTCTGTTTTTTACATGATTTGTTTATGAGGTGCTTTGGTCCTGATGCGAGCGAGATTTGAACCCTGGAACTCTTGCTCGGCTGCTTCAGAAATATGTAGTATATTCGTTCGGGTTTGTTGTGTGCAGGTGAAGAGGGGCATAGATTTGGTTTATGGAGGTGGAAGTATAGGGCTCATGGGTCTCGTTTCCCAAGCCGTTTTCGATGGGGGTCGCCATGTCCTTGGGTATATATATCTCTCTCTATCCAATCTCTACCGTTATAAAACTAGAACTCAAAGGGTACATTCATGCCATGCACATTTCGAATCCGGCAAAAAAATATTTATACATAATTTTATTGGTATTGATTAATTTACATATATATTCCTTTTTAATTATGCAAGTTTTCGCTATTTTTTCCGTGCATCGCACGTGCATATGGGCTTGTGAATGAGCATTGGGGACCTTATTTTTGCTATTTTCTTGCAGGGTGATTCCCAAGACACTTATGCCCAGAGAGGTACAATAATACATTTTGTCTCGTCTGTTTTTAGCAGTAATATCTTTAATTAGGCTTTTAACAAAAGCCTGACCAAAAGTAGAAGTTTATGATGTTACCCTTTAGAGTATCAAGCATCATTTGCCTTTCAGCGTGTAGGATAAGATTTCATATTATATTCATATTGGTATCAATTTCCTCTTCCGAAGCAATTTCAATCCCCCAAAGGGGTTATTTTCAAAATAGAAACAAAAATCTTCTGCGTTTCCCGATAGAGTGATTAATTAACTATGGTTGTATATAATGTAGACTAATAATCATGATTAGTTGTTGATTAGAATAAGGATTTTTTTTTTATCTCTGTCCGTATTTTATCTCTCTCTACCTAAAAGACAAATAGACACATGCTCATTTCACAGAAGGTTTGGTCATTAGAAATGTCTTGTTTGAGAGATGAGCAGAATTAAAGGGCAAAACGCTTGCTTTTTCAATCTATATGTTGAGATGAGCAGATTAAAATAGTCTCATATTGGAAAAAGTAAGATAAATGCATGGGTGTAAAATATAAAATGAGTCGAACCTTCACAAGGTTTGAGTTTTATTGCTGAAACCTACTTATATCAAAAGCAGTTTACATAAATATGACTATATATAAATTTAATATCTATCAGAGATGGAGAAAGATCCCGTTTTTAACGTTCGAGCACGTAAGACAGACGATCCATTAACGTGGTTTGGCTGACCGGCTTAAACCTTGGGACAAATATGAGAATTCCATTGATATAAGAAAGAGAACACTCGACACTTTATTTTCTTCTTTATTTGGTTATCTAAATACATTAACATATCTCAAATCTAAATTAGAACTCTAGTCTCTCAATGAAGATAAAACTTATGAGATATCGCATATCTCAATCTCTCCTTCAGATCATCTCATCTCCCCTTTCCCCTATCTTGTGTCACAAGAGAAAGATCCCGTTTTTAACGTTCGAGCACGTAAGACAGACGATCCATTAACGTGGTTTGGCTGACCGGCTTAAACCTTGGGACAAATATGAGAATTCCATTGATATAAGAAAGAGAACACTCGACACTTTATTTTATTCTTTATTTGGTTATCTAAATACATTAACTTATCTCAAATCTAAATTAGAACTCTAGTCTCTCAATGAAGATAAAACTTATGAGATATCGCATATCTCAATCTCTCCTTCAGATCATCTCATCTCCCCTTTCCCCTATCTTGTGTCACAAGAGAGGGGGTTTACAAACCCTTCTTTATTTGATCATCTAAATACATTAACATATCTCAAATCTAGATTAGAACATCAGTCCCTCAATGAAAATAAAACTTATGAGATCTCACACATCTCAACCTCTTTCAGATGAGATCATCTCCCCTTCCCCCCTATCTTGTCTTACAAGAGTGGGGGTTTACAAACCCTTAACTCTAGAAACTATTTCTCTTTAGCCTTGTTGAGTTTTGCTTTTACTCCTTATTGTGCCAATTCGCCTTGATGAAAGTATCTCCCTATTTATATCATAGAATAATCCTTCTTCTACTCAGATTAGGATTAACATAAATCTTCTTTATCCTTATCTAATAGAATATTTTTGCTTATTTAAATTAGATCTAAATCTTTATTTAAATAAGATACATATCTTAATTTTATTTACAGTATCTAACTATTTAGATTTAAACCAATCTCAACGATCTCCACCTTAATTTAAACCTAAATAAAATTCTTGAGCATGCTCTCATCTTCATATCCATTAGTAGCCCACACTAACGGATTATTTTGGCCCAACTGTCCGAGTCCAATCCGGACTTCCTGTAATCCATGAACCGCAGATAGGTGATCAACTGGATATAAGACACAACTCCAACAATCTCCATCTTGATTCAAATTCGTTGAGCCTAATAAATTGAGATTAATTCATTATTGTTCTCATAATCCTCCTCACCGATGTCCTCGCATATACATCACGTTCCTTCTCGGAACCTTTGTTCCATTTCGTTATTTCCATCTCAAGCATACGATAAGATCGTTACTTCCGAGTACTCACGATCACTATACTATACTCTATTTTGGTCCAAAACATTGGAACCTCTTATCCGGAAACAAGCGAAAAAGTACTTGAAATGTACCGTGTCTGAAATTAACCCTTCACTTATCAACATGAGGTTAAACACTTCATCGTGAACCATCATGCAAATCTCGAGCTTTTCTTGATGCTTTGACCACTACCATATACTCAACCTTTTGTTTTCGAGAACGCCACTATACCCTGCAATGTTTCTCTAACTAATAAACTCAACCATCCTAACACGTGCATGGTCTCTTGACCATCACAAACATGTGCATGGTCTCATCTATTTGCTCGATCAAAATTGCAGTGTATTTAATACACTTATCTTAAATTCGACATCTATTGATCCATCAAACCACAACAAATAATCACATGACTTGGTTCATACCATATCATATATGTGTGATATATGGTATATGGGATATTCTCCTCTTCTTTGCTAGATGGACACACTGTGAAAGAGAGTTGAAGTGTCGATGATAGAAGTACTCACTAATCAACTCCTCTTTTATGAACTGCTTCAGAATTATCACAATGCACATCCTTCAAATTAGCCTAAACCGCTTCCATGTCCCGCTCTATCTTGAGAATTTTCGCAACACCAAGATCCTTCATGCCGAACTCTAATCCGAACTGATGACTCAGCTCCCTGATCTATAGCACACTCTTCGTCGGCACTCTTCGTCGGTACCACCATGATAAAAATATGCTTGAATACACGAGAAAAATTCTCATCGTAGCCATCCTCTCCTTTTGGACATATCTTTTGGCCACTAGCTTGACCTATATTGCCCACATCCTTCATTTCGAAATACCTACATGCAACTTATAGCCCTCGTCCGTCGTGGTATATCTGTTGATCTTCATATCCGTACAACACAGCACTTGTGATCATCGACGCGCTATATCCTTTACTTGGGTTTTATGGGTTTAGTAATGATCATTTGCTTTAGGCTCCCGGTACACCGAAAATATCCTCTGGCTCTAAAGATGTATCGGTGTCCCCATCCCGTTTCCAAGAATCATGCAACTCCATCTTAATTGAAGTCTCCTTACGAACTTTGACTCCACCATAATCGAAGTTCCTTACGCTGCTGTAATTTTGGCTCTAATTTGATCCGCATAAACACATGAATAAATAGCGCACCTGAATACTCTCTGCAAACTATGACGTACAAACTCTCCAATCCATATCTCTTTTGGGATCCGAAGATATATGACTATAGACGGCGATCAATCACCAAGTGACATATATGATCAACTGCTCCTGCCCAAAACTTTAACAATTCAAATTGTACTTTCATAATATGAGCCCTTTGTAGTGTGTTCTTATCATGCTCTTCTGCCACCTGCACCTTTCTTTGGCCTCCTCGGCGCTATAACACCCTGATTCTAGCAGAACTTTGTGAAACTTCTCAAGAATACTTCCGTTGTTCTGCGTAACCTGGGGAAGAGGCAGATTTACACGATGACGCTACTTGTCCAAAAGCAGCAAGACTGCTTGTTGCTGCAAGACTTCATGCTCAAATTTGATAGGATCGAACACACTCGATCATCTAATACATGATCCGGTCTCCAAACGTCTCCGCTGGTATCTCTTTGACCGATCTAACTTTGACAACCGCCAATTCGACTCTATATTGGATCAAAACTTCTTTCTGATGCCTCAACCGTTTTCAATTGACATCACATCGATCGTCTCGTACAAGATCCGGTCTCCAAACATCTCCGTTGGTATCTCCTTGATCGATCTATCTTCGACAACTATCAATCCAATGCTTTGTCGGATCAAATCTTCTTTTTTATGATGCCTCCGACGTTCCGACCTGGCACCATATATACCGCTATCTCGCGAACTTGAAACTTCAATCGAACAGCATGAGCTCCGATACCATTTATTGGGAATATTCTCCTCATCCGATACCTATCGCAGAGGAAAATATCCCGTCTTTAACGGTCGAGCATACAAGACAGATGATCCATAAGAAGAAATAACAACACAAAGATTTTTAACGTGGTTTGACCGACCGGCCTAAACCATGGGACAAACATGAGCATTCCATTGATATAAGAAAGATTACACCCGACACCTTATCTTCTCCTTGATTTGATCATCTAAATACATTAGCATTTCTCAAATCTATATTAGAACCCTAATGTATCAATGAGGATAAATTTTATGAGATCTCACACATTTCAATCTCTCTCACACATCTTCTCATCTATCTTCCCCCCCTCTTGCCTCACAAGAGGGGGTTTACAAACCCTCAACTCTAGAGACTACATCTCTTTCGACTTGTTGACTTTTACTTTTATGCCTTATTGTGCCTCTTCGCCTTGTTGTGTCAATTCGTCTTGATGAAAATATCTCCATATTTATAGCATAAAATAATCCTTCTTCTACTCAGATTAGGATTAATATAAATCTGCTTTATTCTTATCTAAAAGAATATTTTCTCTTATTTAAATTAGAAAAATCTTTATTTAAATGAGATACATATCTTAATTCTATCTATAATATCTAACTATTTAGACTTAAACTAATCTCAACAGGTTGAACACTTGTGTGGAGTCATACTTTATAACACCTCCAGGAGAAAGCCGTTTATATGTCTCTGAGAGACTAGCCTCTATATGTGTTGTACGATCCACATGCAACGTAACCACGTTGCACGTGAGGGGGAGTGTTGAGATGTGTGGATTAAAATAAACCCACATTTAAGATGGATCAAACCTTCATAAGGCTTGAGTTTTATTAATGGAACCCACTTATATCAAAAGTCCGTGTATACTCGTATAAATAAAATATATAATCGTCCCTAATATATATAAATTTAATACTTTTATTATATAAAAAAAAGTCAATCAAGTTTTAATTAATTCCACCACCCCATGATTGTGGTATTGTAAAAGTTCAAGGTAATGGTGTGTTTATATTTACACCATTTATCCTAAGCCTTTCTGTTGCCACTTATGTTATTTTAGGTTTTATGAAATCAACTTTTTAAATGAAAGCCATATTTTGCACAATTTGAAATAAATCTTGGACTATGCAGATAACTGGAGAGACGGTGGGAGAGATGAGAGTTGTATCAGGGATGCACCAAAGGAAGGCCGAGATGGCTCGACATGCCGATGCCTTCATTGCTCTCCCTGGTGAGTGTCATTGCATCATTGTAGTAAAAAAAACCCATCGATTTCAAAATTTTTACCATGCCATTGTGGTTAAATTTCTATTCAATTAATATTTGTTGAAGATATAGATAGATCCTGTTGGTATATATAAAGGGGCTGTCCTCAGCGTACTGGGCATGACATATAGCTTGCACCTTACATATAAAGGATACGTCCATATTCATTGATGATCAAATTATTCTTATTGTCTCTGAATCCAATTTTTTTCAACAGTTCATTAGAACAGTATTGAACCAATCAATTTATCAGTGGTTCAATTTAGTGTGTGTGGCCCCTTTTACTGCTTGATTCCATGTGGCCTAATAGTAATGCTCATTGTAATTTATTAATTAATTAACGATCGCATTATTGTTATTTTTTTTAAAGAAAAAGGCTGGGCTAGATGCTGGATTCAATAAAAATAAATTGCAACACATTTTAATTATTATCATAGTCATTATTTATTATTTATTTATTTTTAAACGAAATGGGATATTTAGGTGGTTATGGAACATTGGAGGAACTCCTTGAAGTCATTACATGGGCTCAGCTTGGGATACACAACAAGCCGGTAATAACTCTACTTTTCGCATTTTGAATGGATGATCAAAAACATTCATGCGTGTTAATTACAAAAATTTCTAATAATTCACATGACTTCTTGGTTTTCGATCAAAGACGGCAAAATTAACGGTTTTTCTTTATGATAAATCATTTACATCCCTAGTTTTATAAATTAAAAGCTTGAAATTCAGAAGAATTTTTTAACCATAGTTTTAGACCATGGTGATCGATATCTACAGTGTGAAGTTGGTTATCCGAACGTCTATATATACTTTTATGGCCGTTGAGATACTGTTTTCTCTAATAGAAGGTTAATAGTAAAATTGTAAAATTGCTTAATTAGTAAAATATAAATTAATCTAAGCAGGTAGGCTTGTTGAATGTCGATGGGTATTACAACTCGCTGCTGACGTTCATCGATAAGGCGGTCGATGAAGGATTTATCACCCCGGCTTCTCGGTACATCATCATCTCTGCCCCAAACGCACATGAATTGTTGTCTAAACTTGAGGTTTGTTATTAACCGATTGAATTTTTTTTTAAAATTAATTAATTTAAAAATAATTAAAGTTTAATGGAAATTAGGAGCGTAAGGTAATGGATGATGAGGTGGCACCCAAGCTGAGCTGGGAAATGGATCAGTTAGAGCACTCAACAAAAGGGGAAATTGGGCGTTGACTAGGCTCATATATATATATATATATTTATGCTTTTAATATTACAAGTATCGCTCATTTTGACCAAAACTTGCAAGTGTTGAATTGATCCTTGTCAATTCTTTTCCTTTCTTTTTTGATTTCCTCTTGCTAGGAAGCTAATGTCATTTGTCTTAAGCTAGATGCCCACTTGTACTCTTCTTATTTTTCAATTGTAATTCTAATATTATTGTACAAATTGCTCAGTCCCTCATGAACTTGTCTTCTTTACCCTTTTTTCTTTGGATGTTTGACTTTGATGCTTAAATTAAGTACAGTTTTTTTTGTTGAGAAATCATTCGGTGCGGAGTGTAATGCATCCGGACAACAGAAAGAAAAAGATAGGATTTTTGGGCATCTTGGATAGTTTTGTGGGAGCCATATCTTTATTTTTCTCACCCATGACCGTACAGATACATTCCGGGAATAATTTTTCCCCTTTTGTGAGGGATCTCTCTTAATCTTTCTCTTTCTCTTTCCCAAAACACACACACACACTATACATTATGACTGTTAGAATATAAATATAACACCCTTAACCCTCATCATAAATTCGGAGTTTTGGTGCAGTGGAAGAGACATTTCACATGGTCTCAGGGCAACTTATGTTCGACTCCCACCGGAAGCATATTTACGCAAAAACTTAGATTTTGGCGTAAAGGCCCTTCGGGTCCTAGGAGCGTGTTAGAATATAAATATAATACCCTCGTCATAATTTCAGAGTTTTGATACAATGGAATGGAAGGGATATTTCACAATGACAATCTTGAATATTTAGCAGTTATTCCTAAAATAAGTAAACAAGAAATTCTTTTTATTAGTTGTGCAAGAACTAATTCGGTTGTGCAAAAGTTCAGTAGTGCAGACCCAATTTCTTAACCTTTTTACTCTTATAATTCAGTTTTCAAAGTGTTTTTTTCGAATGAGTTGGACTCGGAAGGAGATTTTGTAATCCCTCCTGAATTCAAACCATCTCACATCACGAAAATGGCCCTTGAGAAAAACTAATTACTAATATTGCTTTTAGTAAGCATTTTTCTCCGTCCCACGGATCCTCCTCCTCGCTCAAAATTGCTAAGAAAAAATCGAGTTCGAAACGTTCTACTGAATCTCTTGATTATTATGGTTTTTATGCCATTATGAATATTGTTAGTTTTTGCGGCGTTATTATTGATGGAAATACTATTAATAAGTATTTGTCTATTGGATAAGAACAAAAACAAGTGAGGATTTTGATCAGCTGTCGACGTTTGATATAATGGCGTTTGTAATTTTTATATGATGTATCGATGAATTTTTTATTGTGTAATGTAGAACCTATATTTTATGATTGCATTTGTCGTAAGGATAATGAATCCGTGTCCTTTCAAGAGTAAAATCATAAGATATTAGTCCAAACACTTATCTCAATATTGCACAACTATTTAGTTTTGTAAATATTTTATTTTACCTCTGCTTTTTTCCCCTTAAAAAAAAAAGAACTTCTTTTTTCACAAGTCTTGATAACTATTTATGATAAAGAAAATCGATGTTTGTTATAATCTTGGCATGCATGTATGCGAATGTCATTTGGTCTCCGTATAGGTAACTCCATTAATATAAGGAAAAACTCTTTGCATTTATTGTATAAACCCTTCAAAATTTTTAAAGTAGCAATCAGGACATTCCCACAAAAGATATGCTAAATTTATTTTTACACGCGCGCGCACACTAAAAAATGTCGGAAGTAACAAATATATACTTAGACTAGAACTATCCATACTCATTCAAATCCTTATTACGATCATAACAATCATTTTGCATCGAGTTTTGAAAGATAAGCGAAAATATTTTACTGCTGTGACAAGATGTTGTTTAGATCTTACTGCTATAGAGATATTGGTGAACAAATCAAATCTGCAATATTGTCTAAAACTTTATTTGTTAAGACGGTTTAAAATTGAAATAAAGATCGCTTCCTGAAGGATGTTGTTCCCCGTCGATCCGGTGATGGCGGTATTTAGCGGCTGGGATTTGTTTTTGGGGTTGTTGAGCGTGTGGATCTCAATGGGTTGTTGGAAGTTGCTGAGGCCGAGCTACCTGCAAGGAAAGTCCCGAGATGGGAAACTACCGTAGGACCCTCCGACAATCAAGTTAGTGCCGGAGAATAAGAGTAGCGTAGCAACCTATTGGGTTCAGTTCCAGTTACCTGAGTCGTCTGAGAGAGGGGTTTTTATAGTGGTCGCGTGGAGCAAGCAGGCGCGAGATCATCGCCGTCGGTTACGTCCCTGCGTTATCCTCTCATTAAAGGCGGGATACGTCCATTAATAGGGGGACGTGCTAGCGTGGGGCGCGGAACGTGGGGAGGAGGATATCTCGCCCTAACGAGATACGTGGAGCCGTTGCGGGGGCGCTTGGGTTCCACTCTCTCAGTTGTTTGGGGAAGCCGAGGAAGCTCGGCCCGTCAGGAGACTCAGAGACGAGCAGGGAGGCCAGGGAAGGTTGGCTTGCCAGATGGCTCGGAGACGAGCAAGGAGGTCGAGGAAGCTCGGCCTGTCAGATGGCTCGGAGATGAGCAAGGAGGCTAAGGAAGCTCGCTGGACTGCTCGGAGGCGAGCTGTTGGCTGTTTGCTAGGTGAAGGTGGAAAGTACTTAGGGAGGTCTCTGAAAGGTCGGATGCGTCCTCGGAGACGAGGTCCCGAGGAACACCCCTAATGCATCTCGTTTATTTCACCTCCGTAGCTTTCGGGACACGTCATCCGCCACGTGTCGTAATCTGAGGAAATACCACTTGTGAGCATCATCATTAACCCCACTCTCGGGTCAAGAGTGACCTGCTTGGTTTTTCTTCTGCTCAGTTTGGTGCCGAGAATCATAATGTGGATCATCCGGGAACTGCATGGCGTTTGGCGATTGCGTCGTTTCGATCTTTGAGTCCGCGTGTCGTCTCGTCGTACGCTTAAATTTTCACGCGTATCCCCTGTGGCGTCAGCGGATCAGTGAAATGATGCCGCTTTAAAGAGAGGGCGTCGTTTCAGTCGATCGTCAGTTGGGGTACGGGCCATGTGTCGGACGTCGGTTAGCGGGAGAGACAGGTCGTCTTTGACCCCTGCAATCGAAAAGATGTCCTCAATGGTCGACCGCCACGTGGAGCCTCGACTGCCGCTAAGCGCGACGTTTCTTTTTGGCGGGAATCGATCTGGGCCGTAGGATGTTCTTTTTGGGATGTATAAATAGGAGGGGACCATCCTAGGACCAACACTTTTCTTTAATTCCCTTCCGCTGCTTGAAGATTGCTCGGAGCTCCTCCGCATAGATCGGATCTTCCATTGATTTTTCTTCGGCGAGTCCTTTTATTTGAATCAGGTGAGATGTCTTCCTCCGAGGTGTCTATAAACGTAATAGGGGTAGAGTCGGGCGATGAGGCTCCAGTTGCTGGGGCCGAGTCCAGTGGGTCTTCTTCCTCTTCGGCTTCAGATAGCCGAGAGGGTTCTTCTTCTATAGCATCTTCTGTGTTGGGCTCGACCCTTAGAATCAGAGCTGCCCGAGTCACTCGACGTTGGGCGGCGACAAGGGCTCCCAAGGTGCGCATCGGGAACACCCGCGATACGCCCTCCGTTTTTAATCGCATGGTCGAGCTCTCCGACATCCGGACTCAATTCCATGTTCCTTCCAATTATTCACTCCGTCTGGCTAGAGAGGGTGAACGGGCAGACCACGTGCGGGGAAAGGAGGTTTCCCTGTATCTAGAAGCATTCCGGGCAGGAATGCGTCTGCCCTTCTCACCAGAGATTTGTGCGGTGCTTCATTGCTTCCATCTTGTCCCGGGCCAGCTAGCGCCGAACTCGTGGAGGATCCTCCTCGGGTTTCTGGTCCGGTTAAAACTTGATCGGATCCCCTTCAGTTTGACCCTCATCTTGTCTTTTCTTTGTTATAAAAATCACCCCGGTACCAGTAAGGAGGAGCCGAGCCGGGTGTATTTTTCTTTTAAAAAACGTAAGGGAGGGGCGGCCGGGTCGGGGGTAGTGGTTGTCCCTTTTTCCATCCATGAATGGAAGGAGAAATATGTATTCGTCGGGCCACTGGAGGGCGAAGATTGTCCTGTGCCCACACAGTGGCACAAAGCCGACTGCCCTAGGTCAAAGCAATTGCCTCCCCCGAGGCGAGGGTGGTGTTCCAGTGGGAACCGATCACACGGGACGATGTCCTGCTTTCCGAGCTGGTACTGAGCTGGGCTGGGCTCAGTCCTGCGCGTTTCCTGGGTAAGTTAGGGTTTTTGACGATCTGTTTAGACTTTGCTTCAGTTTCTTTTGCCTTTTCAATATCGCTGACTTTTTTCTCCTGTGTGTTCCTTTTTTTTGCAGAGCCTATGGACCGATCAAAATTCATGGCTGCCATGGTCGCGAAGGCCTAAGGAAAAAAGGCCGGCGGCGCCAGCTCGTCCAGACCCGGTTCAACCGCGGCCCCAAGGCAAGCTCCTCCGGTCAGGCCTTCCGCAGCACCCTCAGTCCCGGAGGAGCGCCGGGGGGAAGGGGGTCAGAAGCATGTGCAGGACCCACCGCCCCGGGTGAGGGAGGAGGAATCTCTTCCCGCCGAGGAAATCCCTTTCAAGAGACAGAAGCGGGTGGTCTCTCGGCCTCCCCTTACCAGGATCAAAGTGCAGGAGGGCGACTTTTGCATTAAGGTGCCCTCGGCACTATCCGTAGCCGACAACTTGCTCGGTTCGATGGATGATTTTTCTACAGTGAGTTTTAAAAACCCTGAGCCGAATTTTAAGGTATGATTTATTAATTTTTGGAACTGAAAAAATTCGGCCGAAAGTATAAATTCCGGGTGAATTTTGCTACTTTTCCTCCGATCGAATTTCTACTAACTTTGCTAACATGTTAGATAGTGTTTAACTAGTCTCTGATACCACTGTAAGTCCATGCTACCTCTCCCGGTACTTACGGGCATGCAGAATTTGATGAAAAACAATTTTCTAGAGGCGGTAACATGGACTCAAAACGGATCTTTGTTAAACTATCTGCCTAACAACCTAACTAGGAGTTGTTAACTACTCGGTTAGGGGGTTATACCTTTCTTTCTTGAACTCCTTCGTCTTTGACTCTCGATGGTGTACGGATCGGCTTCATTCCGTCGTCTCCTTGCGCCGAAGATCGATCCACCTGAAAGCTTCTACCTTTGGCTTCTTCTTCGAGCTTTGAAGAAACTAGTTCACTCGGTTTGCTAAACCTTATGAGCTAGAGTGAGTAGAGGAGAGTGTGTTGGGATTTTTCTCTATGGTTCTTGCTTCTCAACACATGAGACAAGTGAACCATAGACTAGAGAGAGGGAGAGCAAGAGGAAGAGGATGAGAGCTCAAACACAAGAGAGAGAAAGGAAATGAGAGAATGAGCAAGACTTTTCTCTCTTGGCTCTCATAATCCAAAGCCATCATAACAAATCATAGCAATCAAGTATTATGTGATGGTTTAAGATACAATAGCCATATCATTTCATGCACTCATTTTGCACAAGAGAAACAAGTAAGCAAAAGTCTTTGCCATGAAATGATAGCCATTGTCATGATGATGGTCAACTAGTCCAACCTAGTCAACCGGTCAACAAAGTCAACAAGTCAACAAAGTCAACCCCTCAACAACTATGTCACCATAATATTTAATTAATATTATTGTTAATCATATATCATATTCTCATTAGGGTTGAGCAAAAAGTCAATAGTCAACAGTCAACAGTCAACAACCCTAATGAGAATCCTCTGCCTCTGTTTCTCCGTCAACTGTGCATACACACCCGCATCCGCGTTCCGAGGAACACGAATACATACTAGAAAAAACCAATCCCAAAACGTACACTAGGATCTGGCTTAAACCAAATCCCGCTAGTGTTAACTGTCCGGACACTGTACGTGCACAAGTGCACGGATGTGACCGAACCCTGTCGCAAAACCATGCGACCTCTACTCTTTTGCCTAAAGGCGAATAGCTTTCTGTGTGGGACTCTAAAGACTCGACACTACGCTGGCAGTGGGTTTAACCACAGACCGCAAGCGGCACTAGCTGTGCGTAACGGTCCCCAGGTAGATGTCGACAAGAAGACTGACGAGGTGAAACCCATCTGAACTCCTACTGAGTCTGACTGTGACAGTCTCCATACAGTCCGGTCTGTTCGTCTGATACATCGCATGGCGTGCCTAGGGGGCGGTAAACGTCAGTCCCCTAATAGCGGTACAAGTCGTGTCGGAGTGAAGCCCAGAACACCCTGAGATAACACTAGAAACCTACCAGTATATCTCGCTTGCCCTGGCCAGGGACTACTCGTGTAATGGCTCTCCTAGACACAGCGCGATGTCAACCCCCAATACCGGGAGAGACGAATCCTGTCTAACCGTCACTGCCTCCAAGTGCTTCGGGACCGCACCCAAAAACTACCTGTTCCCACGACTCCTTTGAGCCGTGGTAGGGTAGTAATCAAAGTACAGTGGGAACACACTCGAGGCGAAGTGACAGTGTCAAGTCAGCGGACTAAGCTGTACTCATGTCACCTGGGAACCGATAACTGACGATCGGTATAATACCAACCAATCAGTTCCCGACGAGTCCTGTCCAGTGTACTCGTAACCCAACGAGCACCCGCATACTATCTCCAGTACGACGTACTGATGGCTGTGCGACAGACCATCTCCCACACTGGGATGAGAAGCGCATACGCTAGTCTACTCCGGAGTATCGATGCCCTGTCTCGATAGTCCTGCGACTAGGGACCTGCATAAGGATGTGCTTATTGATTACCCAGCCCCCACTAGTGTAACTGCCATCACAACGCTGGTAATCAAGCAAAGATCCTAAGGGCTCCACTAATGTGTATAGGTGATATACTAAAATAAACACATATACACATTGAAGTAGAAACAAACCAAGTAGTATATTGAGCAAGATTGTTTATACAAGGTGAATATCCCAAGCTTCCATTAAGTAATATACAAACTAGTATGATACAGTAATGGCCTCTACGGCATATACACTAACAATCTCCCACTTGCACTTAGGCCATGTACTGGCGTATCGAAGACTTATCATCTCGATCAGCCGCTCGAACTGAGTCTGGGGTAAGGCCTTTGTGAGTGGATCAGCAGTGTTATCTTCCGTAGAAACTCTCCGAACCTCGATCTCCTGGCGACCCACGATCTCCCTGATCAGGTGATACCGCCTTAAGATGTGTCTGGACTTCTGATGGGACCTTGGTTCCTTTGCTAAAGCTATAGCCCCGTTGTTGTCGCAATATAGAGGTATTGGATCAACAATGGACGGAACCACCTGAAGTTCAGTTAAGAACTTCCTTACCCAGACAGCTTCTTTTGCGGCATCTGCAGCAGCGATATATTCCGCTTCCATCGTCGAGTCAGCAACGGTTTCCTGTTTGGAACTCTTCCAACACACCGCCCCTCCATTGAGGGTAAAGACATGACCCGACATGGACTTGGAATCATCCTTGTCACTTTGGAAGCTGGAGTCAGCAAAGGGTTCGATCTGGAGGTCTTTTCCGCCATACACCAAGAACATCTCCTTAGTCCTTTTCAAGTACTTGAGAATGTTCTTTACTGCTATCCAGTGTTTCTCCCCAGGGTTTGACTGATACCGGCTTACCACACTCAGTGCATAAGCTACATCTGGTCTGGTACACAACATCGCATACATTATAGAGCCTACCGCAGAAGCGTAGGGTATAATAGACATGCGATCCCTTTCCAAATCAGTCTTGGGAGACATCTCTTTAGAGAGGGTGATCCCGTGACAAGCCGGTAGATTACCGCGCTTGGAATCTTCCATACTGAATCTTTTCAGTATGGTGTCGATGTACCTGGACTGTGAGAGTCCCAGTATCCTCTTGGATCTGTCACGATAGATCCGGACCCCCAGAATGTATGAGGCATCACCCAGGTCTTTCATGGAGAACCTGTGTGACAAGAACCCCTTGACAGATTGTAGCATAGGAATGTCATTTCCTATTAAGAGAATGTCATCCACGTATAAAACGAGGAATACTACAGTTCTCGCTACAAATCTACTATAGATGCATGGTTCATCTGGATTTTGGATAAAGCCAAATTCCTTGACCGTCTCATCAAAACAGATGTTCCAACTCCGCGATGCCTGCTTTAGTCCATAGATGGACTTAAGCAACTTGCACACCTTTCCGCTGCTCCCACTCTGAATGAAACCCTCTGGCTGGTCCATATAAACACACTCCTCTAAATTTCCATTTAGAAAAGCGGTCTTTACGTCCATCTGCCAAATCTCATAATCGTGGAAGGCAGCAATGGCAAGAAAGATCCGAATGGATTTCAGCATAGCTACTGGAGAAAAGGTCTCGTCATAGTCCAAACCAGGTCTTTGACGAAAACCCTTTGCAACCAGTCAGCTTTATAGGTCTCAACCTGTCCATCTACACCAATCTTCCTTTTGAAGATCCACTTGCATCCTACGGGTTTTACCCCATCTGGAGCAACGTCCAACGTCCATACTTTGTTGGTGTACATGGACTCCATTTCGGTCCGCATTGTATCCAGCCATTTTACCGAGTCAACGCTCTGAATGGCCTGCTGGAAGCTAGTCGGCTCATCATAATCTATGATGCAATCCTCTCTATCCCCGTCTATGAGAAAACCGTAGTATCTCTCGGGCGGATGAGACTGCCTACTACTTCTGCGGAGCGGCGTAGGAATGTCCTGATCTTTCGAACCCTCTGGTTCTACTAAGCTTTCAGTAATAGCTCGTGGTTCTGGAATTTCTTCCAGTTCTATTGCGTTCCCACTTATCTGATTTTCCAAAAATTCAGTTTCCAAGAAGTGGGCATGACGAGAAACATAAATCTTTTGTTCCTCTTCGCAATAGAAGAAATATCCCTTGGAGTTCTTTGGATATCCCACAAACTTGCACTGTACTGAGCGTGCCTCGAGCTTGTCCGCATGCTGCTTTTTGACAAAAGCTGGACATCCCCATGTCTTAATGTGATTAAGATAGGGTCTCTTCCCACACCACATCTCATATGGTGTAGTAGGCACAGTCTTAGTTGGAACTCGGTTCAAAAGATATGCAGCTGATTCTAGTGCATATCCCCAGAATGATCGCGGTAACTCAGCGTTACTCATCATGGACCGTACCATATCCAATAGGGTTCGGTTCCGTCTCTCCGATACACCGTTATGTTGCGGAGTGTATGGAGGAGTAAGCTGAGAGAGAATTCCGTTCTCTTTTAAATAGTCCAGGAACTCGGCACTCAAGTATTCACCATCTCGATCCGATCTTAGAATCTTGATACTTTTGCCGGTTTGTTTTTCTACTTCATTCTTATATTCCTGGAATTTTCCAAAGGCTTCGTACTTATGTTTCATTAAGAAGACATAACCGTACCTTGAAAAGTCATCCGTAAAAGTAATGAAGTAAGAATAACCGCTTCGCGCATGTGTAGACATTGGACCGCACACGTCGCTGTGTACGAGTCCCAAGAGCTCGCTCGTTCTTACTTCGTGTCCAGTGAACGGAGTCTTTGTCATCTTTCTTTTGAGACAGGATTGACAAGTGGCATACGATTGATATTCGAATGGATTCAAATATCCTTCTGTATGTAACTTCGTCAACCTTCTCTCATTGATGTGACCCAGTCTACAATGCCATAAGAAAGTCTGATTTATTTCCGGAGACTTTCTTTTGTGTGTATTCTGGACATTGAAAATTTGTGGTTGGTTTAGTACGTACATACCATTGCTTAATGTACCTGACCCAATCAGAACTTGATTAAGGTGAATGTTTACAACATTACTTACAAACGCAAATTCATAACCTTCTTTAGAAATCAAAGATACAGAAATGATATTACAAGTTGCGTTGGGTACAAAAAAGCAATTACGTAAAACCAAAACATGTCCATCTGACATTCCCAGGTGATAGTCCCCCACGGCCTTAGCATCCATGCTAGCTCCGTTTGCAACTTTGAGGGTCATGTCACCTTCCTTTAAAACCCTACGGTTTCTCAACGCCTGCAAAGAATTACAGATATGAGATCTTGATCCGGTATCCAATACTCAGGAAGTAGAGTTTATTGATAGACAGTTTTCAATAACATACACACTTGAAGCTGAAGCCGCAACTTGCTTCAGTTCCTGTGTCCTGGCTTTCCAAGCCCTGCAATCATTCTTCCAGTGTCCACTCTTATGACAGAAAAAGCACCTATCCTTATCCACAAGCTTCCCTACTTTCTTTGTTGCCTTTGCCTTTCCCTTCGTATCCACTTTACTAACACCGCCCCTTGGTTTGGCGGGGGCTTTCTTCTTCTTTTCCTTGGCTTTCGCCTTGGACCTAGAAGATGAAGATCCTCCTACAAACAAAGTGGACGTTTCCCTACCTTTCTGTAGGGTGCCCTCTGCACTCCTCAGCATGTTGAGGAGTTCTGAAAGTTCAACTTCTTTTTCTTGTAAGTTGAAGTTCAGGATAAACTGGGCATAAGTGGAAGGAAGGGACTGGAGAATCAAGTCCGTGTAGAGCTCGTTCTCTAACGTGGTCCCAAGTTCCGCGAGCTCCTCAATGAAGCCAATCATCTTAAGCACGTGTTCCGCTACCGATAATCCGATGGCCAACCTTGCCGAAAATAACTTTTTCGACACTTCGTATCTTGCGATACGAGATTGCTCTCCATACAGTTCTTTTGTATGGAGAAATATGGATTCGAGGCCCATATTCTCGTGCCTCCTCTGATGTTCGCTGTCCATAGAGGCAAGCACGAGGCACCTGGCCTTCGCGCAATCGATCTCCCAAGTCTTACGGATTTCCTTATCCGCGACGCTGGAGGTGGGACCTGGGACAAGGGGATCTTTGGTGGTAAGGAGATACCCCAACTTGTCATAAGTGATTGCCATTTTGACATTCCTGAGCCAATCTTTGTAGTTTGGCCCTGTCAGTATGTTTTTATCTAGAAGTAACTTAAGTCCAGTCATGTCGATTGGTCGCTGCAATTAGGAGAGAGAGAAGAAACACTCAGCATGGCGCTCTTGCAAGTTTAGAGTGGTTTTTAGTTTGTCTAAATAGGATGGCTCCCACTGTCTCTCGAATCCCTCCTCAAACCAAAAAGGAAGAATTAGTCAGGATCAATCTCACCGTACAATACTTGCTTAACCGTTCAGCCAGGCTAGTGTCGGTACTTCGAGGGAGGTTTTCCAACGCTTTCGCGAAGTTCCTTAATTTAAGAACCTCTTTTCCCTGGGGGCGTAGCCCCGCTAACACCTTTCTAGACACCTACTAGGTTTATAGCATTGATCGTTAAGTGAGAAATTTCCCGAGGAGTAGCATATACTCACAGTAGGATCGGGATCCAAATATCATCGCGTGACAAAACTGAAGGAATCCTACCAGAATCATCACACTCCAAATGGTATGCAACGCTAGCAAGTTTCAGTTCTTTTGAAACTCCCGATGTGGATTTTTGCCCCATGCTCTTATGACCTTGACGAAGATCAACAAATCATAAGTCACATGTCAAGTTCTACCTGTCATTGTCCAGGTTAATTTGAACCCACCCGTATATACCCTTGACGAAGGTCAACAAGGTAATACGACTGTCCCAAACCAACACATCTATCTATGCTACATACGAACACCCAACAACTACCAATCACTATGCCTTGACGAAGGTCAACAAACATAGCTTGAATACTATTGAATATTCATATGAAACGACGGAGGGCTACGAATGGTTTTGGCGAAACCTTGAACGTAGTGAACTTGATATAATCGAAGGAACCTTGATAGCTTTTAAAAGGAGTGGCTTAAGCTCCGCGTTTAAAAGTTATTTTTGAAAAGAAACCGAGTGGGTTTTTGAAAGTGTTCCAACGACTTTTACATGGTTTATTTTTCTTGCATTAGTTCTTTTAATGCGTGTTTTTCTTGCATTTGTTCTTTTAATGCGTCCCATCATTTAATCCTACCATTGCAGAAAACAACCAAAATATGACGTACGCTTATGCCATTCGCATTCGCCACGGGGCCCCGTCATTACCCGTTAGGTTACTTAATTAACGACAGAGCGGGGGCTGGGCTAGCGCGGCTGTAAAACATAAGCAACGCCAAAATAATATCATATATAGATATATTGCAATGATAGCCATTTCAGATCACAGATGAACACATTGGATATACTAGGAACCCGCAATTCGTACGAGCCTGTAACGAAAAGCAGATTACACAGTCGCGGTGAATAGCCAATACCCCACCCAAGACCCCTACGGGTGCGGCAAACTACCCGCCAAGTACCCGAAGCGAAGCAACCTCCCTCAACTCCGTGAGTAGGCCACTCGGCACTTCGGGATACCCGGTAGTTTGTGCACCCTCTCCATGGGTCTATCCTAGGAGCAAAAACAGTAAAAAGAAATTATACAATGACGGCTACAACCCCGACCCGGTTGTGCGGCCATATAAATAATATTACATCAATTTACAAATTTACATGAATTGAAAGAAAAGAAAACACTCGTCTCACAACCCCCGGCTATTCACCCGCGACAATCCAATGAATTTATATACACATACCAACATCATCACAGATCACAGATTTGTATAACCCCCACTAATCGACATATAGCGATCAGCAGACGTTCAATACAAATATCACATCACAGATATAAAACCCGTCAGCTTAAGTCTTTTAGAAGTTCGATCAAAATACGGATTTTTAGGCCCCAAACACAAATTTTTCTTTCTGGAAAATCTGGGCTGAAAAGACATATTGTAAAAATCACAAAACACCCCACTGAACAAACTGTGAGGAAAATTACCCACGGCCGAGTCAACTCGGCCGCGGAACCGCGGCGGGAGCACGCTCCCGCCGCGTTTCCGCGGCGCTTTGATCGGTTCGACGGATGATTTTTCTACAGTGAGTTTTAAAAACCCTGAGCCGAATTTTAAGGTATGATTTATTAATTTTTGGAACTGAAAAAGTTCGGCAGAAAGTATAAATTCCGGGTGAATTTTGCGACTTTTCCTCCGATCGAATTTCTACTAACTTTGCTAACATGTTATATAGTGTTTAACTAGTCTCTGATACCACTGTAAGTCCATGCTACTTCTCCCGGTACTTACGGGCATGCGGAATTTGATGAAAAACAATTTTCTAGAAGCGGTAACATGGACTCAAAACGGATCTTTGTTAAACATCTACCTAACAACCTAACTAGGAGTTGTTAACTACTCGGTTAGGGGGTTATACCTTTCTTTCTTGAACTCCTTCGTCTTTGACTCTCGATGGTGTACGGATCGGCTTCACTCCGTCGTTTCCTTGCGCCGAAGATCGATCCACCTGAAAGCTTCTACCTTTGGCTTCTTCTTCGAGCTTTGAAGAAACTAGTTCACTCGGTTTGCTAAACCTTATGAACTAGAGTGAGTAGAGGAGAGTGTGTTGGGATTTTTCTCTATGGTTCTTTCTTCTCAACACATGAGACAAGTGAACCATAGACTAGAGAGAGGGAGAGCAAGAGGAAGAGGATGAGAGCTCAAACACAAGAGAGAGAAAGGAAATAAGAGAATGAGCAAGACTTTTCTCTCTTGGCTCTCATAATCCAAAGCCATCATAACAAATCATAGAAATCAAGTATTATGTGATGGTTTAAGCTACAATAGCCATATCATTTCATGCACTCATTTTGCACAAGATAAACAAGCAAGCAAAAGTCTTTGCCATGAAATGATAGCCATTGTCATGATGATGGTCAACTAGTCCAACCTAGTCAACCGGTCAACAAAGTCAACAAGTCAACAAAGTCAACCCCTCAACAACCATGTCACTATAATACTTAATTAATATTATTGTTAATCATATATCATATTCTCATTAGGGTTGAGCAAAAAGTCAACAGTCAACAGTCAACAACCCTAATGAGAATCCTCTGCCTCTGTCTCTCCGTCAACTGTGCATACACACCCGCATCCGCGTTCCGAGGAACACGAATACATACTAGAAAAAACCAATCCCAAAACGTACACTAGGATCTGGCTTAAACTAAAGCCCGCTAGTGTTAACTGTCCGGACACTGTACGTGCACAAGTGCACGGATGTGACCGAACCCTGTCGCAAAACCATGCGACCTCTACTCTTTTGCCTAAAGGCGAATAGCTTTCTGTGTGGTACTCTAAAGACTCGACACTACGCTGGCAGTGGGTTTAACCACAGACCGCAAGCGGCACTAGCTGTACGTAACGGTCCCCAGGTAGATGCCGACAAGAAGACTGACGAGGTGAAACCCATCTGAACTCCTACTGAGTCTGACTGTGACAGTCTCCATACAGTCCGGTCTGTTCGTCTGATACATCGCATGGCGGGCCTAGGGGGCGATAAACGCCAGTCCCCTAATAGCGGTACAAGTCGTGTCGGAGTGAAGCCCAGAACACCCTAAGATAACACTGGAAACTTACCAGTATATCTCGCTTGCCCTGGCCAGGGACTACTCGTGTAATGGCTCTCCTAGACACAGCGCGATGTCAACCCCCAATACCGGGAGAGACGAATCCTGTCTAACCGTCACTGCCTCCAAGTGCTTCGGGACCGCACCCAAAACTACCTGTTTGCACGACTCCTTTGAGCCGTGGTAGGGTAGTAATCAAAGTACAGTGGGAACACACTCGAGGCGAAGTGACAGTGTCAAGTCAGCGGACTAAGCTGTACTCATGTCACCTGGGAACCGATAACTGACGATAGGTATAATACCAACCAATCAGTTCCCGACGTGTCCTGTCCAGTGTACTCGTAACCCAACGAGCACCCGCATACTATCTCCAGTACGACGTACTGATGGCTGTGGGACAGACCATCTCCCACACTGGGATGAGAAGCGCATACGCTAGTCTACTCCGGAGTATCGATGCCATGTCTCGATAGTCTTGCGACTAGGGACCTGCATAAGGATGTGCTTATAGATTACCCAGCCCCCACTAGTGTGACTGCCATCACAACGCTGGTAATCAAGCAAAGATCCTAAGGGCTCCACTAA
This sequence comes from Agapanthus africanus, assembly GCA_030015575.1. NCBI lineage: Eukaryota > Viridiplantae > Streptophyta > Magnoliopsida > Asparagales > Amaryllidaceae > Agapanthus > Agapanthus africanus. The sequence goes on from JASDDO010000004.1 coordinate 285,676,214, forward strand.
TGTGTATAGGTGATATACTAAAATAAACATATGTACACATTGTAGTAGAAACAAACCAAGTAGCATACTACTATATTGAGCAAGATTGTTTATACAAGGTGAATATCCCAAGCTTCCATTAAGTAATATACAAACTAGTATGATACAGTAATGGCCTCTACGGCATATACACTAACAGATAGATCCCGGCCGAGTGGGCGGTCTCAGCTATCCCACCCTCCGCGATTTTCTTATATCTATTTTTTTTAGATTTTTGTAAGCCTCCGGGCATTTTTGTAAGGCCGAGGAGCCCACAATACCTTTGTACATAATGTTTATCATGAATAAAGTGTACTTTTTTCGCTCAGATATCTGATCAATCTGCAAGTATTTTTAGCTCCTAAGTCTTTTTATCTTGCTAACGTAAGGTCGGTGTCGTCCTTTTCCCCGGAGTCGAGATGGCGATCGCGCATCGAGTATGAATCGATTGATAGCCAAGTGTAGGAAGGTCGGTATCTGATGGGTCACGACAGCTCCCCGGTTATCGAAACGCGGCCAAAATGCGGAACAAAAATTTCTGAAACCGGCGCTACCATTACCCGATTTACGGATCGACCTTAAATCCTAAACTAACAAGTTAAACCAAGAGTTAGAATCGTTATACCGAGTTGATCCGAGTCCTTCGGTCTTCATTCCAAGCTCCTACCGGTTCTTTGACGAAGTTTGGTTGCCGGTCTTCCTCCATCTCCGATGATCCACTCGAGGGAAACGGCGCAAACTCCAACCTCGACAAACGAGGTAATCTACACTCCAAAGTCACTAGCGATGGAGAGTGGGGGTGCAAGAAAGTGTCACTACAATTTTCCTCTCTACCCATGAACTCAATGAGAGACTCAAGAAGAAGATGAAGGAGGTGAAAGCTTTTGGCATGAGCAAAAAATAATGCTAAGTGTTTTTTTTGTGAATGAGAGAGTGGAGAGTGTAATCAATCATAAGCCAAATGAAAATCAAAACCCCCACTCCTAAAGTGGCCGACCCCCCTCTCTCATTTCCACAAAAAAAATATCATTTTCTTTTTCAAATTAAACAAAGCAAACCATACCTTGTATCCATGCCTTGACTTATGTCACCTTTTCCACCTCATTTAAAAGCAAATGATTTTCTAAAAATCAATAATGAGGTGGCATCTTCTAGAAGCTATTCCGTATAAAATACGGAATACTTCCCAGTACATGTATCGAAATACATATACGCGTATTCGTACCAAAATACGAATAGCCGAGAGAGAAAACGAATAGTGAACAATAATACTAGAATACATATATATAAATACATATGTAAATTATTAAATCAAAAATCCGATTTAATAATCCGGCTTAATCCTAAGCCGCTAGTATTATCAACCGTCCGATTAAAGTCTGTGCAGCATGCACATATTTAATCGGACACCTGTATGTACCATCATACGTCATGTACACCATATCGCCTGAACCGTGAAAACCCTCTGTGTGGGACTCTAAAGACTCGTCAATACGCTGGCAGTGGGTTTAACCACAAGCACGTCAGCGGCACTAGCTGTACATAACGGCTACCCAGGTATTGAGCGAAAGGGAGGCCGACGAGCAAACTCATCCTGAACCCCTACTGAGCCTGTCAGTGACAATATCCGTACAGTCCGATCTGTTCGTCTAAGAGTACCGTATATCGAGTCTAAGGGGGTGGATAAAGTCAGACCCCTAACAACGCGACATTTAGTGTCGGTATGAAACCCCATCACCACCTGAGAAACTATCGATCCTGGATCGATAATTCTCGTCCACCGTAGCCACGGATTTATGGTGATGGCCATCCGTATACAACACGACATCAACCCCCAATACCTGGAGAGACGAATCCCCGACGATCCGATCACTGCCTCCATATGGCTCGAGACTGTACCCAACTAAAACCTATTTGCACGACTCCTTTGAGCCGTGGTAGGGTAGTAATCAAAGCACAGTGGGAACTCACACGAGACAAATGACGATCTCAGGTCGACAGACTAACCTGTACATATGTCACCTGGGAACTGCTATCTGACAATAGGTATAATACCAACTAGCAGGTTCCCGGCGAGTCCGTCCAGTGTACTCATAACCCAATGAGCACCTGTATACTATCTTAGGTGAACAAACTAACACCAATGGCTTATGAGACCTGGCCACCGCCCCTCGTCGGGGTCTCGATCAGTATACACTAGTTTACACTGGAGTATCGATGCCCGGTCTTGATACTCCCACGACTAGGGACATTTAAGGATGTGCTTATAGACCCCCAGCTCCCACGTATGTGATCGCCATCACAATGCTAGCAGTCAAGCAAGAATCCTACGGGCTCTATCAACAAGTATATGATGATAAAGACAAACTAGATAGCATACTATCATCTTGAGTAAGATTGTTTTATCGGTATAGGTCCTGCCTCAATCGTCATAATCACAAGTCCGCGACTATGATAATTGCCTTGAGGGCACTATAGCCAACAGTATCCTCCCTTTCCCCGAAGTCGAGATGGCGATCGCGCATCGAGTATGAATCGATTGATAGCCAAGTGTAGGAAGGTCGGTATCCTCTATTTCCTCGGAGTCGAGGTGGCGATCGCGTATAGAGGAATCGATTGATAGCCAAGTGTAGGAAGGTCGGCGCCACTCAATTCTACCCGGCCGCCTGATGGTGAGAGCTTTGGATCCACGGTGTTTGTTTGGGCAGGAAGCTACCCCTTTGTGGATGAGCCGAACAAGAAGCTACCCGGCCGCCTCATGATGAGGGCTTTTGATCCACAACGTTTGTTGGGCAGGAAGTTACCCGCTGCTGATGGGTGTTCAGTCAAAAATAGTGCATTTTTAATATGCCAATTTTCTTACTTTTCTTAATCATCTAAAGGTATTTGCTATAAATATAACACATATTAGAAGTTCATTTGCAAAAAATCATTTACCATGTGTTATACATTATAATCAACACTATGAAGGAAATTGTATGTTTAATATTTTTACGCATAATATTTTGTATCTCACATTCTTCATTGAGATCTTGTGCAAGATTAGCTCATGTCAGATATCGGGAATCAGGAATTTGCCGATAAAATACAAGAAAATCGAAGAATCAAATACTGGCAAAAATTCAGAAGAGATAAGAAGATTCCAGATATCATATAAAGACCCAGAGATCAACAGAATAAGACCACAGAAGTTTGAAGCAACGAGCTCACCAATAGGCCGCGGAACCGCGGCTGAGTCATGCCGAGTTGCCGCGGATCCGTGGCCGATTCAGGGACTTGGGATTCGGGAGTTCTCTGGAAGCTTCTTTGTAACAATCTAGCTTGTTGGGAAAGATTCTTTGTAACAACCTAGCTTGTTCTACAAGTTTCTTTGTAACAACCTAATCTGTTGGGAAAGCTTCTTTGTAACAATCTAGCTTGTTGGGGAAGCTTGATTAGGGGCTATAAAAATGATCTAGGGCTACTTTGAAAAGATTCCAAATTTTTCCCAATTTTATCCTAGTTCTTGATCAAATCAAATCAAGAAAAGAGCTAACAAATTCAACAAATCCAAGATCCAAGATCAAGAATCATTGAGAAATTCATCAAGCGACATCATTCAAGACTCCTTTATATGAAGCCGATCATTATCAATGAGCATGCGATCCATGACAGGTCCAAGACCCCCGGTGATCGAGCGACGTGAAAATCGACGGAAAAATTATCTCTTCAAGGGAAGGATCGAGAGCAATACGTCTTATAATCTCGGATTGAAGAAGTTGTAATTTGAAGTTGAATAATAAAGGTGTAATTAGTTTCACTTTCGCTTTCTTTAAATTTCCGCATTATGAATTCTTCCTCTAATCTTTCTTCGATTTTCATGATGCGCGAGTAAATCTCCGCTTGATAGGATTCGTAGGATTAGGGTAGATTTATGGAAGATATAATTCTATACTTTTTTAGTCTTATGAAGTTTACAAACTTTCGCAAAAGAATCGTTAACATCCTCATCGGGAGCGATATCAAATTCTTGATAATCTTGACCACGATTTGAATAAGATTGACGATCTTTTTGTGAAGGGCTAGAAAATGAATGGGATTAATGAAAGGATAAGGGACTATAGTGAAGAAACCCTAGTTTCTTCCAAAAAACCCTAATTCGCATTCATCGCTATCAATCTAGTGTTAAACTGTCAATAGATAAGATGAGTCATCTTTATTAGTCATCCATGGCTACTAAATCTGATCGAATCTTACAAGCCTTCTTCATATTTTCTTGATAATTAAATCTTGAACATTTTCTTGATTTCCTTTCTTGAAAACAATTTCTTGATTTTCTTGAAATTATTAGTTCAACTAAATCTTGAACCATTTTCTTGATTTTCTTTACTATTTCTTTCAACCGATCTAAAGCAATAAAAATGATAAAATTCCACGAATCCCAAAGAACGACCCGTACTCACTAAATATCTAGCTACATGCGACACCGTTATTGATTGTGGTTACTTTACTACTAAAATATCTCTTCTTTACTTCCTTTACATTTCTTTTAATCAAAAGAAGAATCATTTTTTAGCATCAATTAAATGGCGCCGTTGCCGGGGATCGGTGCATAATTTTTTCTTTCTTGCTATTTGGGTTGAAATATTATTATTCCATCAAAATATAAATCAAGAATGAATCTTGTGCTTAACGATTAGTGTGTGAATTTTGCAAGAGAATCTAGAATCATTATAGCAGGGAGATAAAGATTCAGAGGCATTCATCAAGACCATAGGAGCAAGTGAAGCAACTGTAGAAAAACGAATTTCAAGAACCATCAAGTTGGCGGCGGAACCGCGGCAAGAAGGCCATTCTCACGGCGGAACCGCGGTGGCTTGGGTGACTTAGGGCTTCAAATCTCTCTGGTATCTTTTCTATCTTCTTCTCTCTCCTCTGAAAAAGTCCAATAACAATTTTTCTGCAGGATTCTTTGCAAAAAAAATTCGCCGCTTAAAAAATTCTTGTTGCATATTTTGTTTTTGCATATTGTAATACGGAAAATTAAGGGGCAAAGACCAAATTCAGATTAGGTGGGATTTCATTATCCTTCGTAAGCCCCATAAATCATAGAACTAGCATCCGTATCACCCTTCATTAATTAAAAAATATCTAGACCAAGACTCTAAGAACCATCACGCTCAATTAGGACAGAGGAAGGTCTTGGGTAATCTATTGCTTCTCCGTATTTCTTTTGTGGTGTCTAGGCAAGTATGTCTAAGCAAGTGGTTACTTAATTAGGCCCGCTATTTACGGTGATTCGTATAGCGATACCTCTCACTTACCTGGCAGTTACCTGGCCACAAGAGGGATAAAGAGGTAGTAGAGTATTGATCCTGCAATTTGTCTTCTGAAAGTCTAGGAGTGGTCTAGTGACTTGATCTAGGTGACCTTAGATCTAGGGTTGATTGTGCATTTTTGTGATTTGTCTAAATCCGTCTTTTTCGAAACAAACTTTTCTTTTTAGTTTAAATAAAAAAATAAAAAAATTAACGCTGCCACTTGCGCTAAACCCGCTTAGTGCATGCTCGGCTGGACACGGGATTCTAGTGCCCGTCTTGTCCGTGTTTCTTCTATCGACTCCGAAGTCGGTATTTCTTCATCTTCTTTTTCCTCACCACCCACAACATCCACCGAGATGGACGGTTCTCCATCAAATTTTTATAACACCACTCTGCCACCACCCGCAGGTGCACAGAATCTACCGCGTATATCTCTCCAAGAGAGATGCTACCCTATATGCGGTACTCTTTCTACTTGTCTTTCTATTCTACCAGCCAATGGGGATAATTTTGAAATCAAACCACACTTTATCAATCTTTTGCCTAAATTTCACGGTCTAAAGTTTGAAGACGCATACGTTTTTATCACCAAATTCGAAAACGTATGTGCTATGGTGGGCACTTCACAACTTTCTGTGGATACTATCCGTTTACGTTTTCTCCCGTTTACTTTGTGCGATTTAGCCGAAAAGTGGCTTTATAACACAACCGCACACTCTATTTCAAATTGGGATGAATTCGCATTCCTTAAGAAATTTTATCCCAATCATAAGACCGCCCGTGTTAGGAGCGAAATCAACCAGTTTACCCAGCTTCCCAATGAACCATTTTGGAAATGCTTTGAACGGTTCAAGGATCTGCTTGTCCAATGTCCTCATCACGGAATTCATAGATGAGATCTGTGCCGAATTATATATGAGGGCATTAATCCAACGACAAAGCAGATACTTGAAACCATGTGTCACGGCAATTTCATGTCTAAAGACGATAGTGAAGCTTGGAAATTCTTGTTTGCTGAAAACACTTTGCATTGGGAAAGCGTTAGACCACCATCATTTAGGGGAGGTATCCATCAACTCGATATTTCCATCGCAGTAAAAGCTGAAATGGCAGTGATGCAAAAGAAACTCGAAGGTATGGAAAACAAATTTTTATTAGCCTCCTTAAACCAGGTAACGCTCCCTAAAACTGTGTGTGGATGCTGTTCCGATCCATCACATCTGACGGAAGAATGTCCTTTGAATTCTCCATTTCAAGGTCAAGAACACACTAATGCTGCTTTTCAGCAACGACCTAGAAACGATCCTTATTCTTCCACATATAATCAGGGTTGGAGGAACCACCCTAATTTTGCTTGGAACCAACACCAAACTCAAAATACGGTTCTAAACCAAAATAACTATCAATGGGTTCCTCCACAACAATAGCAACCACCACAGAGTCAGCACCCCTTTCGACTACAAACTTTTCAAAATCCAGCCAACAATTCTGCACCTTATAATAATTCTTTCCAAACGACCAGTACCGAAAACTCCTCTGCAATCGAACGAACCTTGGATTTGTTTATGAAACATTCCATGCAAATGCCGGCTGATATAAAGTCTTCTATCGAAACAATAATGAAGGACTCCGCCTCCCATGGTGAGAGTATAAAGGCGATAGAAGCACAGATTGCACAATTAAATGCCGCGATGAGTGCTAGAGAGAAAGGGAAACTTCCATCTCAACCCCTACCGAATCCTGGGTACTCGCAATATCATAATGTGAGTGTCGTTACTACGTTGAGATCGGGAAGAGTGCTGAATAATCAAGTCGGTGAACATGATGATAATAAGGAATCAATCAATGATACCCCGGCTTCCACTTCTAACCCTATTTCGTCTAGTCCACCATCTTCTTCCGAGCCTATTCTCCGTTTTCCCCAAGGCTCGAACCTTCCGCCCACCTCGTTGAGTCAACCTAATACGATCCCAACTCCAATTCTGGGATCCTTTATACCCCCATGATCTTCTCCAATCTTGGACCCGGCTCTTATTGATAAATCTTCTTATCCAAATAGGTTAAGGGGAAACATACCAAGTCCACAAATGGAGAAGATTGTGAAAATTTGTAAGCAGGTTAACATAAATATCCTTCTCCTACATGCTATACAACAAGTTCCGGCTTATGCGAAAATATTTAAGGACTTGTGCACTAGGAAGATGAAAACTCAAGTGCTGAAAAAGGTATTCATGATGAGTAATGTAAGCACAGCTTTTACCCAGCAATTACCTAAGAAATGTAAGGACCCCGGGAGTCCTACAATATCTATTTATATTGGGGTTAAAAATATCAATCGTGCTCTACTCTATTTAGGTGCTAGTGTTAACTTGCTTCTATATTCTGTGTATGAGCAATTTGGTATCGGAGAGTTAAAACTGTCGCACTGCACTCTATAGATGGCAGATCGATCTATAACCCAACCTAGGGGTAAGTTAGAGGATGTGTTAATAAAAGTCAAGAAATTTATATTCCCTGTGGATTTCATTGTTTTAGATACACAGCCTGTAGCAAACCCACGGAACCAGATTCTAGGTCGGCCCTTTTTAGCAACTTCCAACGCTGTAATCAACTGTCGAAACGGCTCTATGAACCTATCCTTCGGAAAGAGGTCAATTGAGCTTCACATTTACAAGTTGGGAAGTGAACCCTCCGAACCTTATGCTCAAATATGTTCTGTCGAAATAATGGATTCCGACAGCAGCAAATTTGAACAGCTTCACGATACTGATCTAGACTCCCTTAATACGTTGTTGTTTGACCCTGCTATGTATTATACACATACGGACCTTTCTATCGAGCTATCCGGGTCAACATATAACGCTTATTATGAACCTTTTATGGAGTCTGAGTATCATCCCGTTCTTTCCGATGAAATTATTCTTCGGGATATCGATGAAAGCTTTGAAGAAATTTTCGCTGATGAACTCGCATTCTTAGCTGACATGGGAGTTGTGATGAATCAACCCCAAACCAAAGAAGTTGAACCACTACCCCTTCTTCTTATCAATAACAAGAATGCGAGTAATTCATCATCACTGTTTCGTCTCTATAAACAGAGACGCAAACCCGTTCTATTACACCACTTATCTCTTCTCCATTTCTTCTTGGCTATATATAACACGTTCTTCTACCAACCGGTGTGTTATATTGATAAAATATTCGAATGGTTGGTGTTGACTTTTGATCTTTGTAAAGCTTTGCATAGACCAATAACTTTACCCCCCTCTTATGATTTTATATAAAGAAAAAGTTTAATATTGTTTAAATCAAGTTTGGGGGGGGGTATATTTTTGGATCTTGAAAATAAAATTTGTATAATGGGCCGAGCAGGAATCTGCTCGGCGGCCTCATGATGAGGGATTTAGATTAACTTCTTTGTAGGGCAGGAACTTATCCCTTTGCGGATGAGTCGAGCAGGAAGGTACCCGGCCTCCTCCTGAGGAGGGCTTTTGATCCATAGCGTTTGTTGGGAAGAAATCTACCCGCTGCGGATAGGCCGAGTAGGAAGCTGTGCGGCGGCCTCATGATGAGGGTTTCAGATCCACAGCGTTTGTTGGGCAGGAATCTACTCTATGCGGATGGGCCGAGCAGGAAGCTGCACGGCGGCCTCGTGATGAGGGCTTTAGATCCACAACGTTTGTTGGGCAGGAATCTATCTGCTGCGGATGGGCCAAGCAGGAAGCTGCACGGCGGCATCATGATGAGGGCTTTAGATCCACAGCATTTATTGGGAAGGAAGCTACCCGCCGCGGATGGGCCGAGCAGGAATTTGTTCGGCGGCCTCGTGATAATGGCTTTATATCTACAACGTTTGTTGGGAAGGAAGCTACCTTCTACGGATGGGCCGAGAAGGAAGCTGCTCGGCTGCCTCATGATGAGGGCTTCGGATCCATAGCGTTTATTGGCCAGGAAGCTACCCGCTGCGGATGGGCCGAGCAGGAATCTGCTCGGAGGCCTCGTGATGAGGGCTTTAGATCCACAGTGTTTGTTTGGGCAGGAAGCTACCCCTTTGTGGATTAGCCGAGCAGGAATCTACCCGGCCGCCTCGTGATGAGGGCTTCGTCAACTCTCTAGTATCTTCTCGGGGCGTCGTTCAACCTCCCTTGACTCGTAAAGTAGGGAAAGGGCGACCGTCATGGGTGACACATGACCGTTCCTTATCGGGAAACTGCGATATTCCGTGATTCGCGTCGTTTGTGTGAGTAAATCTCGGCCGTTGGAAGATTCTTATTGAGGCTATAAATACCGGAGGCATGTTGGTTTCTTCCTAGTCTTGCATCCTTTGAAGATAACCGGCCGCGTGTATACCATCAGGGAGATAGTTTCTCGTGATGATGTATACTTTTACAACCTTGATCGTTTCGAGTAGACGTATGAGGTGGTGATAGGCCGTCTAGAAGGCCATTGTGGGCGCCTGCTTCCTCGGCGATCTCCTTTCCTTCAGGTGCTAATTTATGCGATATGGAGAACTTCTCCGGGTCTGTACAACATGCTGTCTCCGCAGTCAATGGACGAGGTGTTTGACAAAATGCACACTGTCCACGGGCTTGGTCTGATCTCAAAGAGTAGTCGGGATCACTCGGTGGACCTCCATCTTGAGAGTTTCCAGCAAATGTTGGTTGTCTCATCTTTCTCAGTAGATGGGGATCCTGAGGAGTCCGTGGCTTCTATGGTCCAAAAGTACCGTCGGATGGAGCGGTTCGAGGCTGCTTGGGCTCGGCTGAAAGAGCTTTCTTTGGTGTACCATTGACAATGTTTCCTTAATTCTCGCCCTCCTTTGTTGTAATTGTTGTAAGGCTAAGGAGCCCATAATACCTCTTAATAAATAAATTTATCTTTTGTTGAGGTGCATTGTCTTTTTTACCCCTTCGGTACATTTTATACTTTTCCTAAAAAAACCTAGGAGTCTCGGAACCGAGAAAAGGAACAAAAGATGTCTCTTCTGCGAGAGGACCTAGCTTAGGAGACTTAATTAAATGCCAACAGGAATTACATTATTTCAAAAGAGGGTACATGTTTATTTATACAACTTAAGTTTCTCGGCGTTGTAAGACCGAAGAAAATTATGCCCCCCGGCGTCCTGCAGGCAGTACGCTCCACTGGGAAAAGCCTCTGTTATGAGAATTGGTCCGTCCCACTTCGGGGAGAACTTATGTAGTCTCCTTTGGTCTACGAACTCATTTCTTCGTAAGACCAGATCTCCCGTCTTGAAGGCTCGATGTTTAACGCGGACATTATAGTAGCGGACGGTTTGCTGTTGATATGCGGCTGCCCCGATTTGTGCTTGATCCCGCTTTTCCAGTAGGACGTCCAAGTTGCTTCAGAGCGCCGAGGTGTTAGCTTCGTTGTCGAAGTGTTCGACCCTGTAACTGGGCAGTCCGATCTCCACGGGGACCATCGCCTCGGTGCCGTAGCAGAGGCTGAATGGGGTTTCTCCCGTGGGTGTTTTCTTCGATGTTCGCAATGCCCATAGCACTCATGGCAGTTCTTCGACCCAGCCGCCCTACCTTCCTTCCAAGCGGGCTCTGAGACCGTGGATGACACCTCGGTTGGCTATCTCGGCCTGCCCGTTGCATTCGGGATGTGCTACTGCGGCAAACTTCATTAATATGTGGTGATCGCTGCAAAACTCCTTGACTTTATCATTTTCGAAGTTAGTCCCATGATCGGTAACTATGCATCTTGGGATCCCAAATCAAGAAATTATTTTGTTATGCAGGAACTTTATCATAAAGGTGGCATCCGATTTCCTGATGGGTACGGCCTCTATCCATTTCATGAAATAGTCTACAGCGATGAGGATGCTCTGTGCCTGCCCTTGCCGGTGGGGAGTTAGCCCACCATATCCATTCCCCATTGTGCAAACGGCCAAGGGGAACTGAGTGGAGTTAGCTCGGTGGCGGGAAGACGAGGTATGCTGCCGAAGAGTTTGCAATTCTTGCATCTTCTGACCAGCTTCTCGGCGTCCTGGTGCAATCTCGGCTAATAGTACCCTTGCAGTAGTGCCTTTTGGACCAGGGTTCGAGCCCCTTGATGTGCTCCGCCGACCCCTTCATGTATCTCTCGCAGAACGTAGTCAACCTCATGGGGGTCGATGCACTGGAGCAGAGGCCGAGTGTATGATTTCTTGTACAGGTTTCCGTTGCTCCAGACGAAATGTTGTGCTTTTTCCCGGAGCTAGCGAGCTTCTCCTCGGTCTTCGGGAAGTACACTGTCCTTTAGGAACTCTACGAGTGGCTTTCTCTAATCCTGGCCTTCTTCCTGAGTTGTGTAGATCTAGAGTGTTACCTCTCCGTATTCTACGCTGGGCCGTAGTAAGACTTCGAAGAGAATATTTCTCTTCTAGTTAGCCAAATAGGAAGAAGCGAGTTTGCTCAAGGCGTCGGCTTGGGGGTTTAAGTTCTTGGGAATCTGCTCCACTTGGACTTCGTCGAATTTTTTTTGAAGCCTTTTTACTTCGGCCATGTATTTTATCATGAGTGGCTCCCGGGCTTCAAAATGCCCGGTTACTTGTCCGATGAACAGTACAGAGTTGCTGCGAACTCTGTACTGTTCAGCTCTACCCCGGAGGTGATTAGCAGCCCAACCAACAAAGCCTCATATTTCGCGGCGTTGTTTGACGCTCTGAACCCGAGTTTCAAAGAGTATTCCATTTCTTCTTCGTCCGGGCCGCGGATGATCAGGCTAGCCTCGCTTCCATCCTTGGTAGAGGATCCGTCCACGTATAGCACCCAGTCCAGGATGGGATTGGGTACCTCTTTGACAGAGGGACGTGGTTTGGGGCCTGGCGCTGTCGTTCCTCCTTTAGCGGGATTAATACATTCGAATGTTAGTGATATATGCCCTAAAAGCCATTATTGTATTATACTGGTTTGTATATTACTTAATGGAAGCTTGGGATAATCATAGTTGTATTGACAGTCTTGCTCAAAATAGTAATATGCTACTTGGTTTGGTTTTACCTCAATATGTGCATGTGTTTCTTTTAGCATATCGCTTATACATATTGGTAGAGACCTTAGGATCTTGGCTTGATTACCAGCGTTGTGATGCCAGTCACACTAGTGGGGGCTGGGTAGTTTACAAGCACATCCTTATACAGGTCCCTAGTCGTAGGATTATCGAGACGGGGCATCGATACTCCAGAGTAGACTAGTGTATACGCTTCTCATCCCAGCAGGAGAGATGGTCTGTCCCATAGCCATTAGTACGTCATACTAGAGATAGTATGCAGGTGTTCATTAGATTATGAGTACACTGGACGGGACTCGTCGGGGATTGCTGGTAGGTATTATACCTATCGTCGGGTAGCAGTTCCTAGGTGACATGAGTACAGCTTAGTCCGTCGACTTGACACTGCTACTTCGCCTCGAGTGTGTTCCCACTGTACTTTGATAACTATCCTACTACGGCTCAAAGGAGTCGTGCAAACAGGTAGTAGTTGGGTGAAGTCCCGAAGCACTTGGAGGCAGTGGCGGTTAGATAGGATTCATCTCCCCCGGTATTGGGGGTTGATATTGCACTGTGTTTGGAGAGCCATTACACAAAGTCCCTGGTCAGGGCAAGCGAGATTTACTGGTAGGAATTCCAGTAGTTTCTCAAGGTGTTATGGGCTACACTCTGGCATGACTTATTGCGCTATTAGGAGTCTGAGGATTATCTCCCCCTAGGCCCGATATGCGATACTCTTAGACGAACAGAACAGAATGTACAGAGATTATCACATACAAGCTCAGTATGTTGGATGTATATGCCCTAGAGGTCAGTATTGTATATGTATACATATGGATACTAGGGATATGTATGTACAGAACAATCTTGCTCGGTTTTATAGTATATTATTTGACTTGTCTTTATCGGGATATGTGTATTTATTGTTATTATATCTGGTTTGCACATATTGATAAAGACTCGATACGGTAGTATACTATTGTGGTTTGTCTTTATCTTAACATGGCATATGTCATACTCGTTATTACATAATGCGGTTACATGTTGATAAAGCCCCTAGGATCTTGCTTGACTACCTGCGTTGTGATGACGATTATACTTGTGGGAGCAGGGTAGTCCATAAGCACATCCTTAAATGGTCCCTAGTCGCGTGAGTATCGAGACTGGGCACTGATACTCCAGAGTAGACTGGTGTGTACGTTTCTAGCCCCATCGGGGGATGGTTGGTCCTACAGCTATTAGTATGATGCACCTAAGATCGTATACAGATGCTCACTGGGTGTGAGTACACTGGACGGACTCGCCGAGAACTTCCATATGGTACTATACCTATCGTCAGATGGAAGTTCTCAGGTGACATGTGTACAGGTTAGTCTTTGGACCCGAGATCGGCATTTTTCTTGTGTGAGTTCCCACTGAACTTTGATCACTACCCTACCACGGCTCTACTGAGTCGTGCAAACAGGTTTTGGTTGGGTTCAGTCCCGAGCCACATGGAGGCAGTGAGCAATTGTCAGGGATTCGTCTCTCCCGGTATAGGGAGTCGATATCGCACTGTGATTCGATTAGTCAGGACCATAAGACCTTGGCCAAGGCACTTGGATTTACTGATAGGTTGATCAGTAGTTTCCCGGATTGGTCCTGAGCCACATCGGCACGACTTATCAGGTTGTTAGGGTCTGACGTTCACTACCCCCTACACCCGGTATGCGATACTCTTTGACGAAGAGACCGGACTGTACGGATATTGTCACGCATAGGCTCAGTAGGAGTTCGGACGAGCTTGCTCGTCGGCCTTCCTTTTCGACAGGTACCTGGGCAGCCGTTACGTACAGCTGGTGCCACTGACGTGCTTGTGGTTAAACCCACTGCCAGAGTACTGTCGAGTCTTCAGAGTCCCACACAGAGGGTTTCCCTGATCCAGGAAAAACGATGTAGTATCTGTATTGGATACATGCAGGGTTCGATCGATTGATGTACTTGGTACTCGGATTTTCGATCGGACGGTTTGTAATACTAGCCGGCTCGGGTTTGAGCCGAATTATTAAATCAGGAATTGATTTAATAATTTACGAATATGTATTTCGATATATATATATATATATTCTGGTATTACGTTCTTCGTGTTATTCTATCTCTTTTGGGCGTTCGGATTTTATCTGATTGTCGGTATATTTGTACAGTAGACTGAAATCCGTATTTACTACAGATTTCCTTCTAGAAGGTGGCCACCTCATTTTGGATTTTCCATTTATTTCATAAATGGAAATGAGGTGTAAAGTGAAGGGTATGGGAGGAAAAGAGGTGACCATGCTTCAATAGTGGTCAAATGAATTTATAATTCATTTTGGGTTTACTATTGAAGCATGGTTGCTATTGTTTAATAAAAGAAAATGGCATACAAAACCTATGTGTGTTATTTTCTCTCTCATGCTTGATTCATTTTTTCCTCTCTTGAGCTCTCATCTCCTCCCTCCTCTAGCTTTCTCCTCCACCTTCATCTTCTTCCTCTTCACTACATTTCTCATGTGTTGAGATACAAGTGAAGAGGCTACAAAAGAGATAGAACACTTAGACATCCAAACTACATCCTAGATTACTTGGACTAGCATCCTAAGTCCTCTAGTTGCTCTTTTGACATATTGCAAAGAGCTAGAGCCATGGATCATACTCCCCGGGTGGATCATCTACGATAAAAGGAGGCCGGAGAACAAGCTCGATCCCGATGGACCGATGGAGCCGGATTTGGAGTTCAAGCATGTTCAAGGCGCTTGCTAGGAGCTAAGGATGAAGAAAGAAGACCGAAGGACTTGGTTAGTTTGGTGAGGTTTCTATCATAGTTGATAGCACTTCTTCTTTTGCTAAGTAGGTTTTATAGAAAGATCCGGTTTTAGGGTTTAGTCTAGCGCCAAGTTTTATTCGCAAGAAATTTTTTGTTCCGCATTTGACCACGTGAGTTGGCCGGGACGCTAGGGTAACCCTTCATGGTATCAGAGCCACCTGTTCCCTGATTAAAAATTAGGAAAGGACTCAGAAGAGGCATCACGTGCTCACACGTGACCAATGGTCACGTGTTGGCACGTGACGTTTAAAGCAGCGGCACAAAGCGCATTCAAGAGAAAGCTTCAGAAAAGGCATCACGTGCTCGCACGTGACCAGTGGTCACGTGTTGGCACGTGACGGCTGAGCAGCGGCCAGAGAACAGAGCGCAGAAGAAGAGAAGCCCACTCCAGGGGTCACGTGCCTACACGTCACTAAGGGTCACGTGGCTACACGTGACCGGCTTTAAAAGCCTTATTCTTTAACAGAATTAAATCCTGAGAAGAGATCATTCAAATCTTTCCAAAATAGAGAAGGATTATTTGGAACCGTTGGATCAAAAATCTAAAGGTGATTAAATATCACCAATTTATGGAAAAATCTTGGACTTGGAAAGATTTCCCCCCTAAATCTAACCGAGATAACAAAGGGATATCTTTGGATTTAAAATCCAATGGTGAATAAAATTCACTTAACAATCTAAAGGTCCAGATTAATGATAAATATAAATCAAATCTCTCAACATACAAATCAAATCTCTCAATGAGAGATTTACTAAGCAGATTGATTCTCTTCCTTCTCCTATAAATAGGTGCCAAGAAAAGAAGAGAAAAACCCTTTTGGAAGACCTTTTTTCTAAAACTTTTTTCTGAAACCTTGAGACCTTTGGACCTTTTCTTTTGATACACAGAAAGAGAGATATAGAGCCTTTGATTCTCTGCAAAAGGAAAACCTTAGGTAAGAAAAGAAAAGGGAGGCTTAAAAAGAGAATTTAATTCTCAAAAGAGTTTAACTCTTATATAAAAAAGAACTTAGTTCTTTCTCTGGTTGAGGATCTGCAAAGTGCACATCTCCACATGAATTGAGAATTTAATTCTCATTTGGTTGAGATCCTGCCATGCAGATCTAAAACACAGAGGAGGAACTGAGTTTAGAGAATTTAACTCTCACAAAATGATAGGAATTCAATTCCTTTGAGATAAAACTAGGGTTTAACCCTACATTAAGGGAATTTAATTCCTTCAAAATGAACAGAACTAGGGTTTAACCCTAATTGAAATTATAATTCTCTCAAACTCACAAGAATTTAATTCCCTTAAGAAAAGAAATTAGGGTTTAACCCTATTAAGAATATAATTCTTCAGAAGAAAACAGGAATCTAATTCCTCTAAAGTTTAGGGTTTAACCCTATGAACAGAACTTTAAAAACATGCAGAGTCACGTGCTACCACGTGACCCCTGCAAAGACCCACAGAATAAAACTCTGAAGTAGACACCTCACGTGTTACCACGTGACTCCTGCGAAGATATATAAAAGAGAGCTTTGAGGCAACGCCCCACGTGCCCCACGTGACCCCTGAAGCACATAAAGAAAAAACAAAATAAACAGAGACTCTGGGGCGCCCTCACGTGTCACCACGTGACCCCTAATGAGTATTCTAATAAACCAAAGCATGAGCTCCCATCACGTGCCCGCACGTGATGGCTTTCAGGACTAAAAATGTTAAACACTTATCTATAGAACAAAATAAAAGGAAGCAGGGCGCTCTCACGTGTGACCACGTCACCCCTCTTGCCTTAGTGTTCAACACTAAATTGAAACCTCTGTATCCAGTGTTTAACACTGATTTCTCTTAGTGTTTAACACTAATTTGGAAAACTCTATTTGCAGTGTTTAACACTGATTTTCTTAGTGTTTAACACTAATTTGGATTTGCTTAGTGTTTAACACTAATTTGAAAACTCTGTTCCCAGTGTTCAACACTGATTATCTTTTAGTGTTTAACACTAACTTGTCAATCTTATTCCCAGTGTTCAACACTGTTGGTCTCTAGTGTTTAACACTAGCCTTAGCCCAATTGGCTAAGTTTCCAGAGGCAAAGCCTCTCCTTCTATGAATCAACAGAGGGCCAATATCCCAAACATAATTGGACTTAGCCTAAGATGGCCATAAGTCCTCAATTCAAATTCAACTTGGCCAATGGGCTCATAATAAAATAATTGATCTTAGTTTCCAAATTGGACTACAGATCACTTAATCTACCTTGGTGTAAGGGTACATCTCTTCACTCCTTTGATACTTGTCGTTGTAATTCCTCAATGTCTTCAAAGAGGTGACGGGTCCCGATAACCACATACATTGATACGGACTGTGGGGTCCTTAAACTCATGGACTATGAGGTCCTTAATCTTGACTGTAATGTCTTAAAACTAACATCGGACTGTGGAGTCCTTAAATCCACGGACTACGACGTCCTTAACCTTGACCGGAATGTCTTAAAACTAACAACGGACTATGACGTCCTTAACCTTGACCGTGATGTCTTAAAACCAACATCGGACTGTGGAGTCCTTAAATCCACGGACTACGACGTCCTTAACCTTGACCGCAACGTCTTAAAACTAACACCGGACCGCAATGTTCTTAAACTACCTATTGACCGCAACGTCACCAAACTAAACAACAGGGCTCCCCTAATCGCTCTCTTGTCGGATCTAAACGATCCCGTTAAGTTGATCTTAGTCTAAAAATTAGACTAACGCATCCTTAACAAAACGTTTAAGTTGATCTTAGTCTCAAGGGAGATTAATGTATCCTTAAACACAACCCCCAAACCAAAATCTAAGATAATACGGATTTGGACTAGTCTACGACCTACGAGCGACGACATAACTCAGTCTCCGTATACAATCCACAGGCAACCAAACACAAATCAAACACACACGACATGAAGTGACCATCTGGAGAAGGAGAAAGTTGTTACCGCAATGCGGTAGTGTAATTAACTGCAGGGGCTTGCGCCTGCAGGAAAGAGCGTCCCCACAATTAAAAACCCCTCAAGCGAGGGGGAATCTGACGAAGTCTGGTACATCGGACGCATTTGCTTAAACCTTCGATACACGGTGCCATAAATCAACTTGGCATCTTCGGAGAGGTGGACGGATAGCACCAATTAGCATCTGCCCCGAATTTCAGGCAAGATGTCAGTCACGCCGTCCTTCGGAGGGGAATAGATTCTGGCACGCCCGGTGGGACCTTTTCCTCTTTCCACTCCACACTTTGTGCGTTGTGATTCGCGAACCAATCGCGGTTCGTTAATGGTTTCCCTTGGGCTGCGAGGTACTAAGATTTTGCGTTCTGCTTATTGTAGAAAACAAAGGATCAATGGCGTTCAACTGCTCGAACTGCAAATGCAACCGACGCTCCGCCTCACCTGGTGGTGTAGCATATGGACCGCAGGCTGCATCCCTATTCACCATGCCTGTGGAGCAAGTGACCCAAGCTACTACTGGTCTATTCTTTGGGACCATGCTCCCGCCGGTGAACGTTGATATCCCAATGCCCGTACCGGAAGCTTCAAAGAAGTCGGTCTTCGATCGACTTGCTACTCCTACGACCCCTCTCAACGGGTCGTCCAATTCTTCAGTCTTCACCAGGCTGAGCTCGAGCACCAAAGGGCCTATCAAGAAGCCCATAACACCTGAAGCGGCCATCCCAAAAAAGATAGCTGCTCCTGAAGTCGTGAAGGCGGCTTCTCCTCCTAGAGGGTCGGTCTTCGCGAGACTGACTGCTCTCGTTCCCACTCCCGCTCAGAAATCTGTTTTTGACCGGTTGGACGTAGCTTCTCAACGAACGTCAGTCTTCAAGAGGTTGACACCGGCAACAACCCCTCACCTGAACAGGGGGCAAGATAAAGCCGCCACTGAACCGATCCCAATAACCCGTCATGCCCGACGTCGCCACTGGCGCCGGATAAGGAAGGCTGGGGGCAACTCCCCCTCTGGGCTAACTCCACCAGCTCCAACGGTGGAAGTTAATGCTGCTGTTCCAATCGGGAACAACTTTGAGCTGCTGAACAAGGTGCGCAGGGACTCTCCTACCACCGTGCTCAAAAGATCTCCTCCACCGGTAGAGACCGCCGTGGAAGCAGAACTAGAAAAGCCGGAGCAGTCTCCTCAACGGCTGTTCTCCAGGATCTACAAGACTTGGCAACGAGTCCGAGAATCGATGATTGATCCGAATTTCTCTCACCAGCATAAGAAGTCGAAAGGTCGGCAGGAAGAAAATCCCCCTGTCAAGCAACGAAAGACGACGACCACTTGGGTGCCCAAAGCAACGGCCCCCTCAACTCCGACGGCCCACAAGAGAAGAAGGCCGGAGAAAGTCCCCACTCCTGCAGCAAATATCAAGGACAATAAGCCAAAACGCCCTAAGTCTGGGGGCATGATGGTGCATACAGTATACATGGCGCTTGGAAAAGAGGACAGTCGTGCATCCACGGGTCATAGACCGCTTACACGGTCAGTGACCAAAGCTCAGGAGCAACAACAGAAGCTCCAGGAAATGATGACTGCGATGGCCGCACTTACTAGGCCAAAAGAAAGCCCCGAAGCGTTATCTGATCAACGCCAGGAGGAAGAAACTGACGCTGAGTTCCTTCGTAGGATACTGGAGAAGAAGGATAAAGCTGAACAAGCAGCCAATATACAACGAATGGCCCTTCTGTTCCAGGACATGGTGGGTATGATGATCCAACAGGAGCCCCCTACTGAAGATCCTCCAATCGTTCTTGAAGACGACAGGGGAGAAATGTCAAATCCTCCACCCGCTCTGTCAATAGCCAAGGAGGAGACAATCTCCAAGGCTGACCTGGACGAATACATAGCCCAACAGATACGCGTTCACCAGGCGACTGAGGCAGCTGGTCAAATTGTCAGGACAGGAAGACCATATCTGAGCTGGTATGACCAGATCAAATACCCACCGGGCTACACAATACCAAAATTCCATGTCTATAAGGGGATAGGCAATCTCCATCAGCATGTGGCCCAGTTCAAGGCGCTTTGTGGCAACACTGGTGGCGACGATAAGCTCTTGCTTCGCCAATTCGTCGGCAGCTTATCAGAAACAGCGTTCGAGTGGTATTCTGAGCTCCCGAATGATTCCATCAAGACGTTCGCTGAAATGGAGTTGCTATTCACTCAGCGATTTGCAAGCACCAGCGAACGTACCCCGATAACGGCATTGATTAATGCCAGGGTGAAACCAGGTGAGACGTGGGTCCAATACGCTATACGTTGGCGAAACTTGTGGTCAAAATGCGAACAACGCATTGAGGAAGCGCCTGCGGTGGGCATGTTCGTGGGTACACTAGATCCTCATGCAACTATCTCACAGTTCATGATGTTCTTTAGACCAACCACGTTCCAGGCTTTGATCGACAAGCTGGCCCAGATGGGTCATAGACCGTCTCCCCCGAAACCGGAACCTCGGAACGACAAGGGTAAAGGGAAAGCAACCTTCGTTGCGAACGCTCAGCAGCAACCCGGTGCCCCAAAGCTGGCGGATCAGCTGGAAGAAAGATGGCGGTATTACAATGAGAAAATGAAGCGCCCCTACTCATTCCCGCGGGATAAGACAAAGAGGCTATTTGAGCTGGCAATACGCAACAGGCTTATCAACTTGCCAAACCCGAGACGACCGCCGCAACCCAGTGAGGTAAACAACCCCAACTACTGCCCTTACCACCAAACGGTAAGCCATCCGATCGAGGATTGTTTCGTCTTCAAAGGATGGATTGAAGATCAATACCTACAGGGCAAGTTTGCGCTGTCTGAGAAGTGGAAGGTGAACCCGCCACAACCTCACACTGCTAAGAAGACGGACACACCGGGGGCAACTTGTTCTTTCATTGAAGAAGCTCCATGGGAAATCATGCTTTCAGCAAAAACCAAAAGAATGCTCAGTGATCTTCATGAATGCCCGGCGATCGAATGGAAGAACCCGTTGGAACTCGATATTATCGAGGGAATGCTGAAGCCGCGCCCAATTCCCAAAACGGGTGGTGGTAGTCAAAGCGCTCACACCCAGCCGTCGAAATCTTCAAAGAAAAAGAAGAAGAAATCTAAGAAGCCCGTGAAGCCTGGCGACAAGCGTACGGACTTGCAGAAGCAGATTAACGCGCTGGAGGAATATAACCAGAAAGCACGGACTCCTGTCACACTCCAAGAGTTCCTCAACCACATCTTTCAAGTGGAAGATGAGGGAGAGAGTTCGTCGGATGAATCTGAGGGATACGTGGCAAGTTGTAATGTGATCTCCCACTCGTTTACCGATGATGAAAAAACTCCTGGCACTAAGAAACTGGGGACGGAGCCTGAACCGGAGCTTGTTTGGCCAACAGACGAAATGATCGACGTCTTTCTAGATGAAATTCGTTTGAAAAGTAAAGCCGACCAGGAGCGTGAGATGGCCGCATCAGAAGGAGACAAACGCAGGCGATTAAACGAAAGAGTTGAGGTACTCCCGTCAGATCGAAAGGCATCCGACACGGATAAAAACGTATTCAAGACGAGGAAAAGGTTTGCCAAAGCCATGTCAATAGGAATGAAACTACCACTCTCGGAAGGAAACACGCTCGATGGGGCGGAGAGGCACCCCAATTACTGCTCATATCATCGGAAGATTTCACATCCCACTGAGGGGTGCGACGCCTTTAAGACATGGTGGCAGGGATATGTTGCTCATCGGCAATATTTTAAACGAATGAAGCGCAGAACTCGTCGGGAGCAGAGAAGTACGACCGAAGGACGCAAAAGAACTACCAGTGACTGTTACACGGTCAACGCCGGGGGATCGCAAGTGCTCACATTCGGGAGCGATTCTGACGAGGAAATGGCTCTTAGCCCCCTCTTTAAAGATTCCGCCTCGGGAAAAGAAGAAGAACCAGAAGCTTGCGAAAACATTCAGCTGCGCAATCGCACGCTTCCGGAAAAGAATCTCGGACCCACAACTAGAAAAGATAAGGGAAAGGAAAAAGTCACCGAGGATATCGCCTTAGATGACCAAGTAACGAAAGAGTTGACTGCCAAGGGTCCTCCCAGGAAGGGTAAGGTGGACTACAACATCCTGGCACACCTAAGGAAGCTACCCTCTCAGCTCAGCATTCTCGACGCCCTCTTGTTATCAAAGGAAGCAAGAGATTCATTAATCAAGGCGCTACAAGATCCCGAGCAATTCCAGGCCTTCCTAGCCGAAGAAAGAATGAAGGATGAACTAGAAGAAGGGCACACGGCCGATATCACTTTCGGTGACGAAGACCTGCTCCTTGGGACTTGCGACCACAACCGTCCCCTATATGTCTCTGGATATTGCCACGATATCAGGATAGGTAAGATCCTGGTTGATAATGGGTCCTCCGTCAATCTCCTTAATGTTCGGGTATTGAAGGAAATCTGCATGAGCGTGCAGCACCTCGCTCGTGACAAAATTACCATCTCCAGTTTCGACTCCCAGTCGTCACGGACCCTTGGATCTGTAATACTAACATTGCGCTTCGGACTGCTCATCACCGACATTAAGTTTCACGTCATTGATGCCAAGACCTGCTACAATGCCTTGCTCGGTCGTCCTTGGTTACACGAGTACAACATCATCCCTTCCACACAACATCAGTGTATGAAGTATTTCAAGGATGGTCTCGAGTACACCGTAACAGGGGATCTGAACCCGTTCTCCGTGAACGAAGTCCGCAAGTACGAAGATGCAAAATACTTTTTGCCAGATTTCGAAGACACAGAAAGGTGTCGCAAACCGGAGAACAAAGCAGCCGCCACCATTCCTGTTTTCGGGAGTGATACCGAAGAAGAAGAAGAGATAGTCTACTCTGGGCCGTCTCGACGCAATAACCCGGGACCGTCCTCCCTCATATTGATCTTCGGAAGTGACTCGGAAGATGAAGTTAATGTTGTGTTCTCCAGTCGGCTGCCAATACAAGAATTCCCTGGTGATGATCAGAGTTTGCAAATCACCATGATTCCACGGGAGCACTACAAGGATCTTGACGCGCTTGAAGCTTACAACGTGCAAGACCTGCATACGTTTTACGTCCCTCCCAAGCGAAAAGGCGAAAAGGCGATCCTATTCTATCGATCCTCGGAAACAAGAGTGGAGAAAGAGATCTGGCACGGCGTGGATTCTACACTTGACAAGCTCCAACCCATCCGTTTGCCCAGATATTACACGAACGGACTGAAAAGGCTATTGAAGTGCCAAGGGGTACCCTTAAAACAGACTACCCGACAAGCTCGATTCTATAACAGGATTTGGGATGTCCCTGGGACTCAGCGCAAGTTGCCCAACGGGAGAATGAAAACGCTTGGGCTTGGATACGTGAGAGCCGAAAAACGGGAACGGGTCTACTGTAGGTACGCCATATATACCTTTGATGAAGAAGAAGACGCCTTGTCAGAAAATGCCAACCCCTCATCGGAAGTGGATCCCGCGATTGAAGTCCCGAGTCTATCATTTGAAGAGCGAATAGACAAGCTTATCAGGAAGGCGGGTCAAAAAGCTTGGGACGACCATAATCGCGAGATGTCCATCTACGAGAAAGCCAGAATGCAATGTCTTCTTCAACAGGCTGCAAAAGACAAAAACTCTCCTCCCTGTCAACTTGTTGTGCAAAAGGCCCGACGCAAAGGTAAAGGCAAGTCAAAGAGCAGAAAAGGCGTTCAACAGTGACAAAGCGGGACCAAGAAGTCATGTGATCGGGTATTGCGCGGTCTGGATTTGTCCCTCATGAAGAAGATGAGTCGAGCGTATTCTTTCCCTCAAGACAAGACACGGAAGATACTTGACCTCGCTTTAAAACATCGAATGATTACACTTCCGAAGTCTAAACACCCTGAGCAAGCTAATGAGGTCTCTCATCCGGGCTATTGTTCTTATCACCGAGCCATAGGACACCCTATCGAAGACTGCTTCACCTTCAAGAACTGGGTCGAAGATCAGTACCAGCAAGGCAGATTTGCTCTATCCGACAGCTGGAGGGTAACGCCGCCACAGAAGCATGAACCCAAAGCTACGAGAGTAGAACCAGATCCACATCGGTCTTGGAAACGAGCTCGTACCTGTCGTATGATAACGATATCAAAAGAAGAGCCCGAGAATAGGGATGAGCTCCCTTGGTGCTTCGAAAACGATGATGATGAGGTAATCTCAGAATTTCCACCGGCGCCGAAAGAGCTGGAAGATGGAATACACACTACTGCAGATAACCTCAAGAAGATTGATTTGGGAACGACAAGTGACCCGCGACCTACATTCGTTAGTGAGCTGCTATCTGAAGAAAAGGTGGCTGCGTTAAAAGACGTGCTTATGCAGCATAGAGATTGCTTCGCATGGAACTATTCCGAAATGCCAGGACTAGATCCAGAAATAGCTGTCCATAAATTGGCGATATCCCCGGACGTTAAGCCAGTCAAACAGGCGCCGAGAAGAATGCGGCTTGAGCTTGAGATGAGCATCAACGCCGAAGTCAAGAAGCTGATCGATTCTGGGTTTATCCAAGAAGTTCAATATCCTGACTGGATCGCCAACATCGTCCCGGTAATGAAGAAAAATGGGACAGTGCGCTTATGCGTGGACTTCCGGGATCTCAATAAAGCTTGCCCGAAAGAATATTTCCCAGTACCAGTAACCGAGCTGATGATAGATAACACGTCCACTCACGAAGTTTTCTCTTTCATGGACGGCTCGTCGGGGTATAATCAGATAAAGATGCATCCCGAAAACCAGAAGCATACCGCTTTTCGGACCCCTCTGGGAATATTCTGCTACAAGGTGATGCCCTTCGGTCTACAGAACGCCGGTGCCACCTATCAAAAGGCCATGACGAAGATCTTCGATGACCTCATACATGAAATCGTCGAATGCTATATCGACGACCTCGTCGTGAAAAGCAAATCATACGAGGAACATCTCGAGCATCTGAACACCGTATTTCAACGCCTTCAGCAATACAACTTGAAAATGAACCCTCTCAAATGCGCGTTCGGGGTGTCCTCAGGCAAATTCCTAGGATTCATTGTCCGGCACCGAGGCATTGAAATAGATCCGTCGAAGATCAAGGCGATCATGGAAATTCCACCGCCAAGGACTCTTAAACAATTACGGTCTCTCCAGGGGAAGCTCGCGTACATCCGGCGATTTATAGCCAACCTTTCAGGCAAGTGCCGCCCTTACAGTCACCTGATGAAGAAGGGAACCCCGTTCGTCTGGGATCGCAAATGCCAAGGCGCGCTGGACAAGATCAAGCAATACCTGCAGAACCCGCCGGTGTTAGCTGCTCCAGTAAAGGGAAAGCCTCTTATTCTTTATACAACCGCCCTTGAAGGTTCCTTAGGCGCATTGTGGGCACAGGAAAACGACCAAGGGAAAGAAAGAGCGCTCTACTATCTGAGTCGAGTCCTACTGGGGGCAGAAAGCAACTACTCCCCTATTGAAAAACATTGCCTGGCGTTAATCTTTGCGATAACCAAGCTCAGGCACTATGCGTTGGCGCACAAAGTCCGTCTCATATAGAAAGTGGACCCCCTTAAATATTTGATGTCGAAGGCCATATTAACGGGGCGACTCGCTAAATGGGCCCTGCTCTTGATGGAGTTCTCGATAGCTTATCAACCTCTCAAGGCAGTGAAAGGCCAGGCCATCGCCGACTTCCTCGCTGAGCATCCGGTACCGGCCGACTCTCCTTTGAATTGCGAACTGCCAGACGAACACGCGTTTGATGCGATCGATGGTGGTAATATCCGATGGGAGCTTTATTTCGATGGAGCATCTTCCGTGAAGAAGCGCAAACAAAGCACCCCTATAATCAAATCAGGGGTGGGTCTTATTTTCGTAACTCCGCAAGGAGGGATAATGCGCTTCGCTTTCTCCTTAACAGAGCGGAGGATGAACAATGAAGCCGAGTACGAAGATTTGATAGCAGGCCTCGAGATCGCCATCGACATGGGAATTGAAAACCTCCTCATATACGGAGACTACCAACTGGTCGTTAGTCAAGTAAACGGCGACTACCAAACATGCAAGCCAGAGCTGGTGAAGTACGGCGAGAAGGTGCAGCAACTGTTGACCCAAATCCCCTCCTACACTTTGGAAAGCATACCGCGTGCCGAAAATAGCAAAGCGGATGCATTAGCCAAGCTAGCTAAAGAACTAGCTGATGAGAACCTCGATGATGTAAGAATCGTGGTACAAAGCTGTCGGGTTCTTGCTCCGGCAAAAATATCTCCGGAATAGTCCGAGGAAAAGGAAGCGACCGAGCAGAAGGCCATGCAAATAAAAGACCAAGAAACGGCTGAAGATTGGAGAGAAGTCTTCATAGACTACTTCAAATGCCGTCGAACGCCCGAAGATGCGTCCTCAAGACATCAGCTTATGAAACGAGCTCTGTCTTTCGCCTTCGTCAACGATAATCTGTACAAGAGGTCGTTCGATTCTTTGTGGTTGAGATGCCTGGGACCTGTCGAAGCAAAAAGAGTCATTCAGGAAGTTCATAACGGACTCTGCGGTTCTCACCAAGCGGGCCCGAACATGAAGTTGAAGATCAAACGGATGGGTTACTATTGGCCCACGATGATCCAGGACTGCCTCGAGTATGCGAAGCAATGCCACTCATGCCAAATTCATGGGGACTTCATCCACCAGCATCCAAATCCACTCCATCCAACGGTGGCTAGCTGGCCATTCGAAATGTGGGGGACTGATATAGACGGCCCCATCGAACCAGCATCATCTAGAGGACATCATTTCATCCTAGCGACCACCGACTACTTCTCCAAATGGGCAGAAGCAGTACCGTTGAGGGAAGTGAAAACGGAGAACATCCTCCACTTCTTCAAGACGCACGTCATTTATTGATTTGGAACTCCACGACGGATTATCTCTGATAACGGGCCAGCTTACAGAAGCCACAAAATCAGTCGCTTCGCGCAACAACACAACATAGACTGGAGATATTCTTCGGTTTATAATCCGCGAGCTAACGGTCTGGCCGAAGCTTTCAACAAGACCTTGACGAAGATCATGAAGAAAACGGTGTCCCGAAATAAGAAGGACTGGCATGAGAGGCTACAAGAAGCTCTCTGGGCGTATCGAACTACGTTCAAGACAGCCACAAACACAACGCCATATGCGTTGGTATTCGGTACAGAAGCGGTACTCCCCGTCGAGATAGAGTTGCCCTCTCTACGAGTGGCGGTCCATTACGAGCTGACGAACGAAGAAAATGCTCACCTTCGGCTTGAAGAGCTTGATGCCCTTGATGAAACTCGGCTCATAGCGCAACAAAATCTGGAGGTTTACAAAGCAAAGATGACGCGCTCATACGAAAGATTGACCAGGCCGAGGACATTCCGCCAAGGCGAACTCGTGCTAATTGTCAAAAGACCCATGATCCCCGCCAGGCGGGGAAAATTCGAGCCAAACTATGAAGGTCCGTACATCATAGACAAGGTCTACCAAGGTGGAGCGTATCTACTCATGGATATGCACGGTGAAAGGCCTTTCAGGCCAGTGAATGGTCGCTTCCTGAAGAAATACTACGCTTAACGGGTCAAGGCCTAGGTCAATAATAGATGACGACGACTATGTCCGCTCGCTATCTTCCTAAGCCCGAACTCTAGGTAGTAACCAGCGTCCTTAACGGCGGACCGAAACGTCCTTAAACTAACGGCGGACCGAAACGTCCTTAAACTAACATCGGACCGAAACGTCCTTAAACTAATGATGGACCACTATGTCCTAAAACTAGCTGTTGACCGAGATGTCGATAAACTACGGTGGATTGCAGTATCTCAAAGCCGATATATAAAAAAATAAATAAATAAAAATAAAAAAATAAAAACGGTATGTCCATAAGCAAAATGGGCACGGATGAAAACCCGAAAGGGCTCCGTGAGTAAAAACAGCAGGGCTACCGGCGAGTGTTTGTGAAAACCTGAAAGGGCGCAACCTCGTTAGAAAAATAAAAAGAATAAAAAAAAGGGAAAGACGGTATGTCCATAAGCAAAATGGGCACGGATGAAAACCCGAAAGGGCTCCCTGAGTAAAAACAGCAGGGTTACCGGCGAGTGTTTGTGAAAACCCGAAAGGGCGCAACCTCGTTAAAAGACACTTACAGGGTCCTCACGACCTTGTAAGGAGAAACCACCCGCGTGAGATCCTTACGACTCACAAGGGAGCAACACACTTAGGAGTCCTCACGATTCCTAAGGAGAAATTACACTTGCGAGATTCTTACGACTCGTAAGGAGAACTCTCTTATGGGACCCTCACGGCTCATAAGATTTGAAAGCCTTAAGTCACAGAGACCTGAACCTATGCTTAAGCAACCCCCACAACCTTCAATTTATACCCTAAAGGCGGCTCAATACTGACCCTTGTATACAATCCACGGGCGCGAATAAATATTTCCCTAACCAAGTCCCATCTGTGACTAGGGATATGGTCATACGGTGAACAACCCTTGTGAGTCCTCTCGACTTATAAGGAGAAAACCCTTTTGTAAGATCCTTACGACTTACGGGAGGACATGCACTTAGGAATCCTCATGATTCCCAGGAAGAAAATACACCTGCAAGATCCTCACGACTTGTAGGGAGAAATACCCTTGTGAGACCCCTACGGCTCACAAAGTCAAAAGCCTTAGTCGACAGGCCCCTAACCCTGTTTACTAAGCCGCCTTTGTTCAACATCGACAGAGGCAAACGATGAGTCGCTCCTGGCAACATCCCAGTTGTAGCGGTGCTGATGCCGAAATCGGTGTCTAAAATCCAAGCTTGCAGCCAAAAGGCTAGCGAGCCACACATGCATACGAAATAGCCGAAATGATGGGGCAACTTGCAATAAAAAGCAGCAAGTAAAAATGTATGCATAAAAAAATAGCCGAAATGATTGGGCAACTCGCAATAAAAAGCAGCGAGTAAAAATAAAATAAAATAGCCGAAATGATTGGGCACCGCGAAAAATAGCCGAAATGATGGGGCAATCGCGACCTTCGCGATATAAAAGCTGAAATGATAGAGCATCGCGGAAAAAGAAATAAAATAAAAATGAAATTTATGCCCTACAGGTGATATTACATCAATCCCTGTATACAATCCAGGGGCGCAAACAAAGAAGGAATCGCACTCCTCCTCTCCCAGGTTTCATCAGAAGAAGAAGCCAAATCTCGATGAGTCACAGATAGCTTAGAGATCATCTCGACGTTCGTTTCATTGTAGCATATACAACCTCGAGCAAAGCGGAACAGCGGTAACTCCCAGTTCCATGACTCGGTGGCGTACAGCTGGCCGAGAGTCAAATTCCGACTTCGTGAAATACAGACAAAGTCAAAATTCCTGGTTACGTGGAACGCGGATAACGTCACTCCTTGACCCCGTGGAAGACGTCCAGAGCGGATCCTGGTCCTCGCAGAGCACGGCAGTGAACCCATGTGAAGCATCTAGAGCGGAGCCTAGTCCTCGCCGAGCACGGCAGTGAACCCGTGTGAAGCATCTAGTGCAAAATTCCTGGTTACATGGAACATGGATAACGTCACTCTTTGACCACGTGGAAAACGTCCAGAGCGGATCCTGGTCCTCGCAGAGCACGGCAGTGAACCCGTGTGAAGCATCCAGAGCGGAGCCTAGTCCTCGCCGAGCACGGCAGTGAACCCGTGTGAAGCATCTAGTGCAAAATTCCTGGTTACGTGGAACGCGGATAACGTCACTCTTTGACCCCGTGGAAAACGTCCAGAGCGGATCCTGGTCCTCGCAGAGCATGACAGTGAACCCATGTGAAGCATCCAGAGCGAAGCCTAGTCCTCGCCAACCACGGCAGTGAACCCGTGTGAAGAATCTAGTGCAAAATTCCTGGTTACGTGGAACGCGGATAACGTCATTCTTTGACCCCGTGGAAAATGTCCAGAGCGGATCCTGGTCCTCGCAGAGCACGGCAGTGAACCCGGGTGAAGCATCCAGAGCGGAGCCTAGTCCTCGCCGAGCACGGTAGTGAACCCGTGTGAAGCATATGGTGCAAAATTCCTGGTCACGTGGAACGCGGATAACGTCACCCTTTGACCTCGTGGAAAACGTCCAGAGCGGATCCTGGTCCTCACAGAGCACGGCAGTGAACCTGTGTGAAGCATCCAGAGCGGAGCCTAGTCCTCGCCAAGCACGGCAGTGAACCCGTGTGAAGCATCTAGTGCAAAATTCCTGGTCACGTGGAACGCGGATAACGTCACCCTTTGACCCCGTGGAAAAACGTCCAGAGCGGATCCTGGTCCTCGCAGAGCACGGCAGTGAACCCGTGTGAAGCATCCAGAGCGGAGCCTAGTCCTCGCCAAGCACGGCAGTGAACCCGTGTGAAGCATCTAGTGCAAAATTCTTGGTTACGTGGAACGCGGATAACGTCACTCTTTGACCCCGTGGAAAACGTCCAGAGCGGATCCTGGTCCTCGCAGAGCACGACAGTGAACCCGTGTGAAGCATCCAGAGCGGAGCCTAGTCCTCGCCGAGCACGGCAGTGAACCCGTGTGAAGCATCTAGAGCAAAATTCCCGGTTACGTGGAACGCGGATAACGTCACTCTTTGACCCCGCGGAAAACGCCCAGAGCGGAGCCTGGTCCTCGCCGAGCACGGTAGTGAACCCGTGTGAAGCATCCAGAGCAAACATCGGACTGTGGAGTCCTTAAAATCCACGGACTATGATGTCCTTAACCTCGACCGTAATGTCTTAAAACTAACGATCAACCACGATGATTCTAGACTGATTTTACCTTGGTTAAAGGGTACATCTCTTCACTCCTTTGATATTGGCGTAGTAATTCCTCAACGTCTTCAAAGAGGTGACGGGTCCCAGTAACCACACATTTCGTGGACTGTGGAGTCCTTAAACCCACGGACTATGAGGTCCTTAACCTTGACCGTGATGTCTTAAAACTAACATTGGACTGTGGAGTCTTTAAATCCACGGACTATGAGGTCCTTAACCTTGACCGTGATGTCTTAAAACTAACATTGGACCGTGGAGTCCTTAAATCCACGGACTATAAGGTCCTTAACCTTGACCGTGATGTCTTAAAACTAACATCGGACTGTGGAGTCCTTAAATCCACGGACTATGAGGTCCTTAACCTTGACCGTGATGTCTTAAAACTAACATCGGACTGTGGAGTCCTTAAATCCACGGACTATGTGGTCCTTAACCTTGACCGTGATGTCTTAAAACTAACATCCGACTGTGGAGTCCTTAAATCCACGGACTATGAGGTCCTTAACCTTGACCGTAATGTCTTAAAACTAACATTGGACTGTGGAGTCCTTAAATCCACGGACTATGAGGTCCTTAACCTTGACCGCGATGTTTTTAAACTACGATACCCTGGAAACCATCCCAAACCAACCCCTGACCCCGTGAAATACGGATAAGGGTGACCGCACCCAGCACTTGCGGGTCCTCACGACCTGCAAGGAAGAAAACTCTCTTGTGAGATCCTTACGACTCCCAAGGGAAAACCCGCTTAAGAATCCACACGATTCTTAAGAAGAACTTACACCTACGGGATCCTCTCGACCTGTAGGGAGAAAAACTCTTTATGAGACCCTCACGGCCCATAAAGCTCAAAAGTCTTAAGAGGCAGATCTTAACCCTGAATCCTAAGCCTTCACTACCCTGCAAGGAGACCAAAATAAATTGTCCGCAGAACACATTCAATAAAAAGAAACACACCATTGAAAAGAAAAATATGTCTTCATTCATAAACCTCCTTTCGACGACAATACTCGATCTAAAGCCAGCACAAATCACCCAATACGGGAGATAACAAGGAAAGTTTCTGATCTGTATCCTATCAGGCGCGCATCTGCAACTGTACGAATGTTTAAAAGGAAATGTTACCCGAGGCACTGATGTGCATGCAACGTAACGACGGTGCTCGCAATTAAAGAAAATTCCCATGAGAAAAACAGGCAGCTCATTTACGCGAACAAGACATATGTATGACTATCTGACAAACATGAAAATTCAACAGAAAGCATGCAAACCACCAATGATTAAAGGAGTACATTGATTCAAACATACTACACTACCGGGAAAAGATCACCAAACAAGGGATCGGAGATACAAGGGTTAACAAAGCAAAACACAAAATTCTCCAGCTCCCTCTCCGCTTTCTCCAGCACGTCAAAACGACGGTTTTCACGAGGAGTCGCTCCCCACCGGTTGGAGCCGTGCTCATCAGCGAAAGCAGACATGATGGCCCGACGGGCTCTTATCTGACTCAGTAAATGAACTGAATGATCCTTCAGAGCTTGAGTGATTAGACAAGCCTCATGAAAGCACTCAAGTTTGTCCTCCGCCGCGTCAAGGATCGCCGAAGTCATCTCCGCCGGATGAGGGGGTATATCGGCAAGCACAGACAGGAGGATCATTCGGAGCCAAATGGAGCCCATGGGAAGAGGAGAGCCCCGACGAGTCAGTAGCTCGTACATCACCGTGTCACATTGAGCGTCGGTGAGAAGGGGATCTGCCAGCTGTGCAGCGAAACGAGGGATTATCTCCTCAATGGGCACCTCCCATGGTTGCCGACGAGCATGGGGACGATGGCAAGCCATGGCGATTAATCGGTCTCTCAAAAGAAGATCACCTTAAGGTATAAATGGGTTTCTCTGTGAGGAAAGGAAGAAAAGCATGGTTTCAGGTTATAAAGGGGAGAATTTAATGCTATGCACAAAAAATGTTGTGCATGGTGGGACTATTCTCAAAGCCCGGAAAGAAGGGGAGAGCGTTGGAAATGAAATCCAACGACACATTGGAATCAGATCAGGGAAATGAAACGTCCCCATCAAGCAGAGCCCTGCATGCGCAACACGTGAGCACTAGCTTTTGATTGGAAGATAAAGCGGCACTGCACATACAAAACAGAAAACTAAGCTCTGAGAACGAGAACCAAATTCTTAAAATAAAGGTTTGAAAAGAAGAGGATGAAAAAGTGAAGGCGCTTCTGAAAGGACAATTCATCTACCCTACTCCCAAATCAGATCCGACGGTCATAAAAGTGACAGCGTTGCACTCACGTGCAGACACGTAAGAACAACACTGTGGGGGCATTTGTTCCCTGATTAAAAATCAGGAAAGGACTCAGAAGAGGCATCACGTGCTCACACGTGACCAATGGTCACGTGTTGGCACGTGATGTTTAAAGCAGCGGCACAAAGCGCATTCAAGAGAAAGCTCCAGAAAAGGCATCACGTGCTCGCACGTGACCAGTGGTCACGTGTTCGCACGTGACGGCTGAGCAGCGGCCAGAGAACAGAGCGCAGAAGAAGAGAAGCCCACTCCAGGGGTCACGTGCCTACACGTGACCAGGGGTCACGTGGCTACACGTGACCGGCTTTAAAAGCCTTATTCTTTAACAGAATAAAATCCTGATAAGAGATCATTCAAATCTTTCCAAAATAGAGAAGGATTATTTGGAACCGTTGGATCAAAAATCTAAAGGTGATTAAATATCACCAATTTATGGAAAAATATTGGACTTGGAAAGATTTCCCCCCTAAATCTAACCGAGATAACAAAGGGATATCTTTGGATTTAAAATCCAATGGTGAATAAAATTCACTTAACAATCTAAAGGCCCAGATTAATGATAAATATAAATCAAATCTCTCAACATACAAATCAAATCTCTCAATGAGAGATTTACTAAGAAGATTGATTCTCTTCCTTCTCCTATAAATAGGAGCCAAGAAAAGAAGAGAAAAAACTTTTTCGAAGACTTTTTTTCTGAAAGCTTGAGACCTTTGGACCTTTTCTTTTGATACACACAGAGAGAGATATAGAGCCTTTGATTCTCTGCAAAAGGAAAACCTTAGGTAAGAAAAGAAAAGGGAGGCTTAAAAAGAGAATTTAATTCTCAAAAGAGTTTGACTCTTATATAAAAAAGAACTTAGTTTTTTCTCTGGTTGAGGATCTGCAAAGTGCACATCTCCCCATGAATTAAGAATTTAATTCTCATTGGGTTGAGATCCTGCCATGCACATCTAAAACACAGAGGAGGAACTGAGTTTAGAGAATTTAATTCTCACAAAATGATAGGAATTCAATTCCTTTGAGATAAAATTAGGGTTTAACCCTATGTTATGGGAATTTAATTCCTTCAAAATGAACAGAACTAGGGTTTAACCCTAATTGAGAATATAATTCTCTCAAACTCACAGGAATTTAATTCCCTTAAGAAAAGAAATTAGGGTTTAACTCTATTAAGAATATAAATCTTCAGAAGAAAACAGGAATCTAATTCCTCTAAAGCTTAGGGTTTAACCCTATGAACAGAACTTTAAAAACATGCAGAGTCACGTGCTACCACGTGACCCCTGCAAAGACCCACAGAATGAAATTCTGAAGTAGACACCTCACGTGTTACCACGTGAGTCCTGTGAAGATATATAAGAGAGAGCTTTGAGGCAACGCCCCACGTGCCCCACGTGACCCCTGAAGCACATAAAGAAAAAGCAAAATAAACAGAGACTCTGGGGCGCCCTCACGTGTCACCACGTGACCCCTAATGAGTATTCTAATAAACCAAAGCATGAGCTCCCATCACGTGCCCGCACGTGATGGCTTTCAGGACTAAAAGTGTTAAACACTTATCTATAGAACAAAATAAAAGGAAGCAGGGCGCTTTCACGTGTGACCACGTGACCCCTCTTGCCTTAGTATTCAACACTAAATTGAAACCTCTATATCCAGTGTTTAACACTGATTTCTTTTAGTGTTTAACACTAATTTGGAAAACTCTATTTGCAGTGTTTAACACTGATTTTCTTAGTGTTTAACACTAATTTGGATTTGCTTAGTGTTTAACACTAATTCGAAAACTCTGTTCCCAGTGTTCAACACTGATTATCTTTTAGTGTTTAACACTAACTTGTCAATCTTATTCCCAGTGTTCAACACTGTTGGTCTCTAGTGTTTAACACTAGCCTTAGCCCAATTGGCTAAGTTTCCAGAGGCAAAGCCTCTCCATATATGAATCAACAGAGGGCCAATATCCCAAACATAATTGGACTTAGCCCAAGATGGTCATAAGTCCTCAATTCAAATTCAACCGGGCCAATGGGCTCATAATATAATAATTGATCTTAGTTTCCAAATTGGACTACATATCACTTAATCTACCTTGGTGTAAGGGTACATCTCTTCACTCCTTTGATACTTGTCGTTGTAATTCCTCAACGTCTTCAAAGAGGTGACGGGTCCTGATAACCACGTACATTGATACGGATTGTGGGGTCCTTAAACTCATGGACTATGAGGTCCTTAACCTTGACCGTAATGTCTTAAAACTAACATCGGACCGTGGAGTCCATAAATCCACGGACTACGACATCCTTAACCTTGACCGGAATGTCTTAAAACTAACAACGGACTACGACGTCCTTAACCTTGACCGTGATGTCTTAAAACTAATATCGGACTGTGGAGTCCTTAAATCCACGGACTACGACGTCCTTAACCTTGACCGCAACGTCTTATATCAAACACCGGACCGCAATGTCCTTAAACTACCTATTGACCGCAACGTCACTAAACTAAACAACATGGCTCCCCTAATCGCTTTCTTGTCGGATCTAAACGATCCCGTTAAGTTGATCTTAGTCTAAAAATTAGACTAACGCATCCTTAACAAAATGTTTAAGTTGATCTTAGTCTCAAGGGAGATTAATATATCCTTAAACACAACCCCAAACCAAAATCTAAGATAATACGGATTTGGACTAGTCCACGCCCTACGGGCGACGACATAACTCAATCTCCGTATACAATCCACGGGCAACCAAACACAAATCAAACACACACGACACGAAGTGACCATCTGGAGAAGGAGAAAGTTGTTACCGCAATGCGGTAGCGTAATTAACTGCAGGGGCTTGCGCCTGCAGGGAAGAGCGTCCCCACAATCAAAAGCCCCTCAAGCGAGGGGAAATCTGACGAAGTCTGCTACAACGGACGCATCCGCTTAAACCTTCGATACATGGTGCCATAAATCAACTTGGCATCTTCGGAGAGGTGGACGGATAGCACCAATTAGCATCTGCCCCGAATTTCAGGCAAGACGTCAGTCGCGCCATCCTTCGGAGGGGAACACCACCCATAAAACCTATACTAGCTTGTTTAAACATGTTTAAAATAACGATCGACCGGATTTTTCAAAAACTGCATTTCCATTCATGTGTTTTCTGTCGATTTTTAAAGTGCTCGAAAAATCAATTTTATGCTCTCAGAAAATCATGCAGGCTTTTTTAAGATGACAGAAGAAATTTGGTCACGAGCTCCCACTAAACCACCGCGGATCCGCCGCGTAAACCCCAAATTGGCGGCGGTTCCGCGGCCATTTTGGGCCTACGTGAACAAAATTTCTTCCGGGCTTCTTATTCTTGGAATTTTTGTTTTTGGGATAATTTATTTTTTGGGCCCAGTTTTGTTAAAGTGTTGGTTTAATACTTGGGGGCCCACTTGGAAAGTTTAGTCGATCGTAATTTTAAAATACATATTTTTTTATCAGTACTTAGTTTAGATTCTGTGACCGTGAATGTCATTTGATCGGTAAATCCGTCTATCTGCTATATGTTCTTTTAGGCGGATTTGCGAACGTGACATTCGCATTGATGTTTCTGTGATTGTGCTGATATTGGGGTTGGATTGTCGTGGTGGATAGCATGTGGTGCAATATTAGAAATACAGTTTATAATTCATTTGTACATTTGTTATTGCGGGGCGAGCGTCCGACATGTGGACTGCCGTCTTTGCCGGGTTGTATATTATTTTGGGGCACGACCGGGTTGAGGTCGATGTCACCGCTTGTATATATTATTTTCATTTTCTGTATTAGGATTACCCCATGGTGGGGTGCACGAATAGCCGGGTTCTAGAAGGCAACAAGCCCGCATCTCAAGGCGCTGAGACGAAGGGGGCTTCATTGTAGAACTGGAGGGCTATTCGCCGCACTCGTAGGGGGTACAGGTTTTCATTGCACAGGATATCCACATGACCGGGAACGTCGGGTTCTATTTGCGGCTCAAATGAAACCCGGGGCTCCAAGATTATCCACCATTCTGTATTGTTATCTGTGATGTTGTTTATTATCATGCCTGGGATGAATGTTATATATATTTATATATATACTAGTAGATGTTGTATATATTTTGCACCCGCGCTAGTCCAGCCCCCGCTCTGTCGTTAGTTAAGTAACCTAACGGGTGATGACGGGGCCCCGTGGCGAATGCAGATGGCATATACGTACATTTTATTTTCGTTCTTTTCTGGTGTGATAGGTTACAAATTGATGGGACCGCATTAATTTTGATTAATGCAAGATAATAAACCTAAAAGATGTTGTTGGAACCAAGCTTTAAAAACTGACATTACAGACGTTCTCTTTTGCTTTGCACAGTGGTATTCAGTTTGGAATATCCAGCACCTCATTCGACGAGGCAAGGGCCGAGATCCCTTCACCGGGAGTGACCCCTTGAGTAAAATTTTGCGTAAGGGTAATAACTTTAATATAGTCGACTTTTTTTGTTTTGCATCGTGGTATTCAGTTTGGAATATCCTGCACCTCATTCGACGAGGAAAGAGCCGAGATCCCTTCACAGAGAGTGACCTCTTTAGCAGAAGTTTTCGCCAATATATATTTACAAAACTACTAAGGTTTCTTCAACGGTATCAAGTTCATTACGTTAACGGGTTTTTCGCCAAAAACCCAGCCGTAGTCCTCCGTCATTTCAGATGGATACCGCCTAGTATTCGTGCTGTGTTTGTTGGAAAGCGTCAAGACACAATGAACGGTAGCTGAGTGATATTTATCTGTTGCATAGATATGCGATTATTCGAGACAGTCGTACAGCTTTGTTGGCAAGCGTCAAGAGTTTGTGCGGGTTTGAGTTAATCCAGGATAATGACGGGTTGAACTTGACTAGTGGCCTATGACTTGTTGGCAAGAGTCAAGGTTATAGGTCGTTAGGGGCAAAACCACATCGGGAGTTTCAAATATACAGGAAACTTACAGATTTAGCATACCTTCTGGAGTGTGGTGACTAGAGTGGATTCCATCTAGTGCATCACACAATGATAGTTGGATCCCGATCCTACTGATGAGTAGGATTACTCTCGGGAGATTATCACACTTAACAATCAATGCTATAAACCAAGTAAGTGTCTAGAAAGGTGTTAGCAGGGCTACGCCTCCAGGGAAAAGAGGTTATGTAATTAAGGAACTTCGCGAAAACGTTGGAAAACCTCCCTCGAAGTACCAACACCGGCCGGCTGAAAGGTTAAGCAAGTATTGTGACGTGCGATTAATCCT
This sequence comes from Agapanthus africanus, assembly GCA_030015575.1. Classification (NCBI taxonomy): domain Eukaryota; kingdom Viridiplantae; phylum Streptophyta; class Magnoliopsida; order Asparagales; family Amaryllidaceae; genus Agapanthus; species Agapanthus africanus. Next base: position 285,714,759 of record JASDDO010000004.1, read on the forward strand.
GACTAGTTCTTCTTTTAGGGTTTGAAGAAAAATTTGAGGAAACAGTGGGAGCCATCCTAATTAGATAAATTAATAAACCAATCTAATCTTGCAAGAGTGCACGCAGAGTGTTTTCCCTCTCTCTCTCCAGGTAGCAACCATTTCACGCCCTTATCAAGATAATAAAATGTATCGCTTGACCGATCCGAATTCTTATTCGGTGCTGGGGAACGTCGGTTCGGCTCTAACTTATGACAACTGTCATAAGTATGAGCAAGGGAAAGAGGAAAGTTTGAATTCCTTAATAAACCCATCGAAGAAGAAACACACTGTTGCGTCTTCTTCAGGTGTTCTTGTTATTGAGAACTGTTTTTCGGTCAGTCCTACCTCCTGGGTACTCGATACCGGATCAGGATCTCATATCTGTAATTTATTGCAGGGACTGAGAAAAAGTAGGATAGTTGGACCTGGTGATATGTCCCTCAGAGTGGGGAATGGAGCACAAGTTAATGCTGCTGCCGTCGGTGAATATCACCTATTATTGCCAAATGGCAATACTATGATTTTAAACAATTACTACTATGTGCCTTCCATGCTTTGCAACATCATATCAGTTTCTTTACTTGATAAAGATGGATATAACTTTGTTTTTGATAGAAATATCATGGAACATTTACCTTGATAAGGCACTGGTTGCAGAAGGTACACTGTGTAATGGTATCTATGTTCTAAATTAGAATACAGTTCTCAATGTACAAAACACACGCAAGAGGAAGAGTTCAGATACGAACGAATCCTACTTGTGGCATTGTAGACTTGGTCATATCAGAGAGAAAAGACTAAGTAAGTTGCATAAAGATGGACTCTTGAATACGTTCGAATTTCCATCCTATGAAACTTGTCAGTCTTGTCTCAAAGGAAAGATGACCAAATCCCCGTTCATCGGACATGGGAAGAGCAGCAGAGCTCTTGGGACTCATACATAGTGATGTATGTGGTCCAATGTCTATACATGCAAGGGATAGGTTCTCATACTTCATCACATTTACTGACGATCTCTCTAGATTCGGATATGTGTATCTCATGAAACACAAATCTGAAGCTTTTGAGAAATTCAAGGAATTCAAAAACGAAGTAGAGAACCAGACTGGCAAAAGTATCAAGATCCTCCGATCTGATAGAGGAGGGGAGTACTTAAGCACTGAATTCATGGACTTTCTAAAAGAGAATGGTATTCTCTCTCAACTTACTCCTCCGTATACACCGCAGCACAACGGCGTATCGGAGCGGAGGAACCGTACCCTATTAGACATGGTTCGATCCATGATGAGTAGTGCTGAGTTATCTCTTTCATTTTGGGGATATGCCCTTGAAACGGCAATATATGTATTGAATAGGGTTCCTACCAAAGCTGTGCCTACCACTCCACATGCACTGTGGGAGCGGAAGAGACCATACCTTAATTTTATTAAGATATGGGGTTGTCCAGTTTATGTAAAGAAGTAGAACCCGGACAAACTCGAGGTACGGTCAGTTTTGTGTAAGTTTGTAGGATATCCTAAACATTCGCAAGGATATCAGTTCTACCACACCGAGGAACAGAAGGTGTTTGTTGCTCGCTATGCTGTCTTCTTAGAAAGGGAATTTCTTGCAAAAGAAATTAGTGGGAGCACGGTAGAACTGGAAGAAATTCCAGAAGGACAAACTGTAACTGATGATTTGGTGGAACCTCAGGATTCAATAACCCCGGACGAACCTCAGCCACTCCGCAGATCTAGTAGGATTTCTCATCTGCCCGAGAGATACTACGGTTTTCTCATAGATGGGGATCGAGAGGATTGCATCTTGGAAGAAGATGATCCTACTAGTTTCAGGCAGGCAATTATCAGTAAGGACTCTGATAAGTGGCTGGATGCTATGCAATCTGAAATGGAGTCCATGTACACCAATAAAGTGTGGACCCTGGAAGTTACTCCACCTGGGGTAAAACCCGTTGGATGCAAATGGATCTACAAGAAGAAACTTGGTATAGATGGGCAGGTGGAAACCTATAAGGCTAGACTCGTTGCAAAAGGTTTTCGTCAAAGACTAGGAGTGGACTATGACAAAACCTTTTCTCCAGTGGCTATGCTCAAATCCATTAGGATCCTGCTTGCCATTGCTGCCTTCCATGACTATGAGATCTGGCAGATGGACGTAAAAACGGCCTTTTTAAACGGAAGTTTAGAAGAGTGCGTTTATATGGATCAGCCAGAAGGTTTTGTAGACAGTGGGAGCAGCGGGAAGGTGTGCAAGTTACTCAAATCTATTTATGGATTGAAGCAAGCATCGCAGAGCTGGAACATCTATTTTGATGAGACAGTCAAGGAATTTGACTTCATCAAGAACGAAGATGAGCCTTGTATTTATAAGAAGATTATAGGACGAACTGTCGTGTTCCTAGTCTTGTACGTGGACGACATTCTTTTGATAGGAAATGACGTTCCTATGCTACAATCGGTCAAGCTATTCTTATCACAAAGGTTCTCCATGAAAGACCTAGGTGATGCCTCGTACATTCTGGGGATCAAGATCTACAGAGATAGATCCAAGAAATTACTGGGACTTTCACAGTCCAGGTACATAGAGACCGTACTAAAGAGATTTAGTATGGAAGATTCCAAGCGCGGTAACATACACGCATTGCACAGAATCACCCTCTCCAAGAAGATGTCTCCCAAGACTGACGAGGAGAGGGTTCGCATAAGCACTATACCCTACGCTTCGGCGGTAGTATCTATAATGTATGCGATGCTATGTACAAGACCAGATGTAGCTTACGCGCCTAGCGTGGTGAGCCGGTATCAGACCCAGGTGAGGACCACTGGACAGCAGTAAAGAACATTCTCAAGTACCCGAGAAGGACTAAGGAGATATTCCTGATTTACGGTAATGGAGACCTCAGGGTCGAGTCCTTTACCGACTCAAGCTTCCAGAGTGATAAGGATGACAGCAAGTCTGTCTCGGGTTTTGTGTTTACCCTCAACGGAGGGGCAGTATGTTGGAAGAGTTCCAAACAGGATACCGTCGCAGACTCGACGATGGAGGCTGAATACAGTTGGAGATAGTGCCCTCAGAGTCAATTATTGGATCACAGGTACGTGATTGCAATGATTGATAGAGGACCTATCCCGATAGGACAGTCTTACTCGAGATGATAGTATGCTATCTGGTTTATCTTTATCATCGTATACTGCTTTAGGTGACCTTACAGGTCACTATTGCGCGTTGATAGAGCCCCTAGGATTCTTGCTTGACTGCCAGCAGTATGAGGACGATCATATACATGGGAGCTAGTAGTCTATAAGCACATCCTTAAAAGGTCCCTAGTCGTGGGAGTTTCGAGACAGAGCATCGATACTCCAGAGTAGACTAGTGTATACAGTCGAGACCCTGACGAGGGGCGGCGGCCGGTATCACAAGACACTGGTGTCAGTTGGATCACCTAAGATGTATACAGGTGCTCATTGGGTTATGAGTACACCGGACAGGACTCGCCGGGAACATGCTAGTTGGTCTTATACCTGACGTCAGATAGCAGTTCCCTGGTGACATGTGTACAGGTTAGTTCATCGACCTGAGATCGTCATTTGTCTCGTGTGAGTTCCCACTGTACTTTGATTACTACCCTACCACGCTCAAAGGAGACGTGCAAACAGGTTTTAGTTGGGTACAGTCCCGAGCCACATGGAGGCAGTGAGCGGATCTGCACGGGTTCGTCTCTCCCGGTATTGGCAGTGAGGTTGCGCTGTGTCTAGGAGAGCCATTACACGAAGTCCTTGGCCAAGGCAGGAGATTTACTGGTACGTATTCTAGTAGTATCTCAGGGTGTTCTGGGCTACACTCCGACACGACTTGTACCGCTTTTGGGGGTCTGACTTTTACCAACCCCTAGGCCCGCCATGCGATGCCCATAGATGAACGGACCAGACTGTACGGATATTGTCACTGACAGGCTCAGTAGGGTGTCAGGATGAGTTCGCTCATCGACGTCCCTTTTGGTCAATGCCTGGTAGCCCGTTACGTATGGCTAATACTTCTGACGTGCTAGTGGTTAAATCCACAACCAAAGTATTGACGAGTCTTTAGAGTCCCCCACAGACCGTTTTCTCAAGTTTCGGGCGAAACGCTGTAGAGGCCGTATGGAGATATGGCAGGGTTCGATCAGATACATGCGGTATTGCACGGATCATGATCGGACGGTTAATACTAGCGGGCTTTGGTTTAAGCCGGATCCTAGTATTGTACAGTGTAGATTTGTCTCTTTGCATTTGTATTCGGTCGGAATACAAATGCGGGTATGTATATACAGTAGCGGGGTTTCCTGTAATTTATTACGGGATCAGTTTTATGAAGTTGCCAGTTTGCTTTCCGTTTCGGCCAATTTCCTTTGTTTCTTTCCTTGGCTGAAAATTGGTGGAGGAGGGCTTATTTGCAATTGTGCAAATTAGCATTGTGGAGGGTGGTCTTTGCATATTGTTGCTTCATGATGGTTGCACCATCATTTGACTTCTTGACTTCATCATGGCTTGACTTTTGTGGGGACATGGTTTTCATGATGGTTGATGGAGTGTTGGATTAAGTTAGTGATCATTTCTTCTCATGATAACCCTTTCTCTCTCTTGCATTATTTGTCTCTCTCTTTTTGATACACACACACTCTCCTCTCTTTTTCCCTCCTTGATGCATGGCCGGCCAAGAGAAGAAGGGGGCTGTCCAAAATTGTTGTGGGGAATTTTTGATCTCTTTGGCTTTGTAAAAATCCCCAAGTTTATCTACAAAAGGTTCACTTCATTACCTCCACCAATACATGGCAACTTCAACCCCTAGAGACACATAGAGTTATACACTTCATCTACAGCACTTCTTGGGCACATCGGCTCGCCAACTTCGTGTCCGAGTTTCCTCGATCCAGAGGTGGGAGCCCGTAAAAGAACCCGGCGATGTGGTGCCCTTTCGACGAAGAGATGAAGACCGGAGATTCCGCGGAGAGATCGGGACGACGACGAGAAGACCGAAGGACACGGATCGCTCGGTATATCTCTCTACCCCTTCTCTAGTTAGCTAGGACTATGTTAATGGCCCGATCCGGGTTTAAAGTGCGCGGTGGTGCCGGTTTACAAGTTTTTTAAAAAGTTTCGTTTCCGCATTCCGGCGTCGGATTGACGGCCGGGGCGCCACCGTGCACTTACATGGTATCAGAGCCACGCCATTAACCTAGTCTAGCTTGCTCTAACATGTTTACAAGTTCGATCGATCGGATTTTCCAAAAACCGCGTTTTTCAAGTACCAGTTTTCTATCGAAATGTTTTTGGCTCGAAATTTTTTTTCAGTATGTTGCAGAAATCTGAGCAGGCAATTTTAAGCCTTCTTTAAAAATTTGATACAGTGATTCCACAGAAGGACCGCGGAACCGCGGCCAAACCCCTATTATGGCCGCGGTTCCGCCGTAGGAAAATGTCATCTCTGTACCATATTTCTACAGTAGATTTGTGAATTGAAATTGGGGTTTTTGGTATATTATTTTTGGGCCCAGATTTTCTTTGAGTGCTACAGTAGTGCTTGGGGCCCACTTCGGTTAATTTGATCGATCGAAATTTTTTAACATGTTAGTGCACAGTATTTACATTATATCTGCGACCGTGAATATCATTTGATCGGTAAATCCTGTCTAACTGCTATAGCCCTTTTAGATGGATTTGCGAACGTGACATTCACGTTGATGTTCTGTGTTGTACTGAACTTGACTTCGTTGAGCTTCACCTGTGATGTTGCGGATTGTCGTGGTGGATAGCCTGGATGCAATGGTAGTACAGTTTCGTTTTATATGTACATTTGATATTGCCGGGCGAGCGTCCGACATGTGGACTGCCGTCACTGCCTGTATGTATATTATTCTTTTGGGGCACGACCGGGGTGAGGTCGATGTACCCGTTGTATGTATATTTTACTTTCTATACTGGGATTACCCCAAGGTGGGGTGCACGGATAGCCGGGTTCTAGAGGGCAACGGGCCCGCATCTCATGGCGTTGAGATGGAGGGGGCCTTACTCTAGAATTGGCGGGCTATTCGCCGCACTCGTAGGGGGTACAGGTTGACCCAGGAGGGGTGCCCAAGTTACCGGATTCCGTGAAGTGCTGGGTGGTCCATTCACGTTGCTGAAGGGGGCTGCCTCGCTTCAGGTTTTGGCGGGTAACTTGCCGCGCCCGTAGGGGTCTAGGATTTCATTGCACAGGCTATCCACAAGACCAGGGGAACGTCGGGTTTCATTAGCGGCTCTATAAAACCCGGGGATCCCAGATATCTATATTGTTCTGTGATGCTTATTACATTTCTGTGATGTTGCATTTTATCACGCCTTGAACGAATATTATATATTGATATATATACTAGTAGATGTTGTATATGTTTTGCATCCGCGCTAGTCCAGTCCCCGCTCTGTCGTTAATTAAGTAACCTAACAGGTAATGACGGGACCCAGTGGCGAATGCGGATGGCATATACGTACATCATTATTTTCGTTCTTTATTGGTGTGATCAATTGATGGGACTGCGTTGATTCGGATCAATACAAGCTAAACAAAACTATTCTAATGTTGTTGGAACATTTTTCAAAAAGCTGTTATTGCAAGGACGTTTACTTTTGTTTTGCACAGTGGTATTCGGTTATGAATATCCAGCACCTCGGTCGACGAGGCAAGGGCCGAGATCCCTTCACCGGGAGTGACCCCTTGGACAGAAGTTTGCGTCAGGGCAATAACTTAACTATAGCCGATTGCCTTTTGCTTTGCATCGTGGTGCAGTTGGAATATCCTGCACCTCATTCTACGGGGAAAGAGTCGACATCCCTTCACCGGGAGTGACCTCTTTAGCAAAGGTTTTCGTCACTATATTTTTATAAAGCTATCCAGTTCCTTCAACGATATCAAGTTCATTACGTTAAAGGTTTTCGCCAGAAACCATTCGTAGCCCTCCGTCGTTTCATATGGATAGTCAATAGTATTCAAGCTGTGTTTGTTGGCCAAAGTCAAGGCACGGTGTTTGGTAGCTGTTAGGTATTCATATGCAGCATAGATAGATGCGTTGGTTTGGGACAGTCGTACTGCCTTGTTGGCCAAAGTCAAGAGAAGGTACGGGTGGGTTCAAATTAACCTGGAGAATGACGGGTAGAACTTGACATGTGACTTATGATTTGTTGGCCAAAGTCAAGGTCATAAGAGCATGGGGTAAAAATCACATCGGGAGTTTCTAAAGAAACTGAAACTTGCCAGATATGCGCATACCTTCTGGAGAGTGATAACGTGAGCGGATTCCGTCACGTTATCATGCGATGATAGTTGGATCCGGATTCCCACTGATGAGTTGGTTTACTCCTCGGATGATCCCGACTAATTCTTCTTTCAGGTTTGGAGGAGAATTTGACGTTACAGTGGGAGGTTTCCAGATTAGATAAATTGGTAACCATTCTGATCTAGGTTAGAGTGCACGCTGAGTGTTTCTTTTCTCTCTCTCTTTGGCAGCGACCATTGACCCGACCCTTGACTATGACTCAGTGACCAAGTTGACCGAACCTTCTAAAACACTGGCTTTTGGATTGTCAGAGTTGCAAACCTCATTGCCACTCCTACTTTTACCCTTTTCTCTAGGACACCCCGTATTACTACGAACGTCCACTTCCATTGGATAAAACCATCGAATGGTTATATACGAACTCGAAGGAATTTATTCGAGGATGGTTTCCGGTTCTGGAGAAAACGAATAGGACTATTCAGTTGTCTTTTCCTTTTACCTTCTCTCAGGTTGCGAGTACTCCTTGGTTTAGGAGATAGTACACCTATTACGCAAATTGGATAGTCTTCTTCCAAACCTTAGGCTGGTGCCGAACGGTGGGGAATGAAGAAAACCAATTAGCATAACGATGGTGTACAGAAGGTATTAAGTAAAGACATATCAAGGGATTAGTAAGAGGGCAAAGTAAATTGCGACTGCTATTCACAACCAAACCAAGTATTTCATTACCACTCCCATTTCACCTTTGTATTTCTCCAGGACACTCCGTATCACTACGAAGATCCACAGTTTATTGGATACTCCATCGTATGGTTATATACGAACTCGAAAGGAACTTGTTCCAGTTCGGGGATGGATTCTGGTTCAGGAGAAATATGAATAATGTTTATTCGGTTGTCTTTTATCTTCACCTTCTCTCGCATTGCGAGTGCTTCTAGGATTAGGACAGTACACCCATTATGCTTATTGGATAGTCTTCTTCCAAACCATAGGCTGGTACCGAACGGTAGGGAAGGAAGAAAACCATTTAGCCTAAGAGGGTGTACAGAAGGTAATGACTAAAGACATATAAAGGGATTTGGAGAGATGGTAAAGAATAATACGGTTACAGTAGTGAATCTGGATAATGGAAGAGGCATTACTAGGAATACCCGGATACCCCATCGAAACATTTCAATGTTTCAATTTCACTGTGTACTGTTAAAAGAAAACTGATTTCCCAATTAGACACTTGCTCCAGGGTATGTATTTACCAGGTATGATTCTCACATCTGTATTGTTTTACAGATGATGAGTGGGAGTAAGTTATTAGGAATTAGGTGATCATCCTCATTATATCGGGATTCGTTGTAATCGGTGATATTTGAGGAAGTCACCTGGATTGTTTGCCGGACGGCAAATATTTGGTTTTGAATAACTGCTGTTATGCACCAATTTCAAATTGATACATCTGCATGTCTATTTTTATAGAGTGAGATATACCTTTTTGAAATTATGTCCATGACATTTACCTATATCAGTGGATGGTTAGGTAAGGAGCATTAAACAGCGGTGTAATTCTTCTTAACCATAGGTACAGTTTTCAACCTACGACACACAGGGATTGAGTTATCAGACTCAAGGGACTTATACAGAGTATTGTATGTTGTCCAGTGTCCATTAGGACAGAAGGGTTGGTCCTCGTACTATATTCGGTTTACTTATGACTTCTCTAGTTCTTAGATAAGTGTTTCGTAGAAACACAAGGTCTAAGTTTTGAGAAGTTATAGGTATATGAATAAAGTAGAGAACCAGGTGTTGCAAGTATCAGGATTCTTCAAGGTGATCGAAGATGTAGATACTTGTGTAGGGTATTCAGTTGATAGTAATGATTAAGAGAACTTGCATCTCTTTCAGGTAACTCATAATTGGAAGCATTCCTAAGTTGAGTAACGCTGATCGGCCTCTTTCCATTTAGTTGACATGCACTGGAGACAACTGCATGATTTGAATCTGGTTAAATTAAATCAGTGTCTCTGGTTCTATATTGGATATAGAACAGTTCATATCTTAACGATGTTAAGATACGGGGAGTTGTCCGGCTTATGCTTAAAACCAGACTCTGGATAACTCAAGGCACGTTTCTGTAATGGCTGTTTGTGGGTTGACCCAGGCTATGACGAGGGTTGACTTTCTACCATCTGGAAGATCAATAGTGATATTGTTCTTGACTCGCCACAGTTTTAAGTAAAATGGATTTTTTCAGAAAACAGAAGTGGGAGTATGGTAGAACTGGAAGTGATTCCAGAACCACAAACGATTACTGAAGATTTGATAAGAACCTAAAGATTCAATCTATCTTGACATTCCATTGGCCACTCCGCAGATTTGGTGGGTAACCTCAGGCACCCGAGAGGTACTCCGGTAGCCTCAAGGACGGTGATAGGGAGGTTCTTGTTTACCCAGACTTGCCATTGCTGTTGTTCCAGGCTGCGAGACCCGGCAGGAGGATGAGTATAGCGTCGTTCTAAAGTAGCTTTAGAAGTATACGTGTATATGACTCTGCCAGAGGGTTGTCGTAGTCAGTGGGAGCAGCGGAAGCATTGGTGGACATGTGGCTTATGTGTATTTATAGACTAAAGCAGATGTAGTGGAGATAGATCATCTATTTCTGATATGATAGTCATAGGTTTGACTTCATCAGAATAGGGGATGGATCTGTTAAGAAGATAGTAGGGTGTGATGTCCTGGTATTTGGATGACATACACAGAGTAGGAAGTGAAATTCCTATACTACGATCGGTTATACTTTTGTTGTCACACAGTGGTTTCTCCACATGGGACTTGGATATAAAATCAAGACATTCTGGTTACTGGATCTATGGTTTTAGATCTAGATTTGGGTAGTTTCCCAATCAGGGTACTTAGACAGCATTCTGAAGGTGTTTTAAAATGGATGACTCCTGGCACGGTAGTATACCTGCAGGTGATGGAGTCGCCCTCTCTAAAGGTGTCTTACAGACTAAAGGGGAGAGGGATGTGCATGATTGGCAGATCACTTGCTTAGGCAATTGAGTCAATCATGAGATGTCAAGTACCACACCAGATGTTGTTTTTGCAGTGGATGCAATAAATTGATATTGATCCAATCCTGGAGAAACGAACGGAAGCAGTTTTAGAACATAAGTGAATGTTCTAGGGATATGATAACAACAGTCTCTTTCGGGAGACAGTTATCATACCAGGCTTCCAAGGTGACCTGGATGACAGATTGGTTGTCAGAGTTATAGTTTTCCTTCTGACGAGGGGCAGTATTTTGGACAGGTGGTCCAAGGGGATACTGAGGGAGGCATGACGCAGAATACTGATTAAGTTCAGTTGACGATACAGTCTAAGAAGTTTGGATTTGGAGTTCATTTATGAGCTAGGTCCCATCAGATATCCAGACAAATTCTAAGACATGTATTTCTCATTTCGGGAGATGGGTTTCTCCGCGAACTTGAGATAAAGAGAGACATAGAAAGAAACGTCAAGGCGGATCCACTCACTGAGGCTATTCCTCGAACGCAATAGTTTCGCAAACGGGGTTTGTGAGACTGAATAGTAGAGGAGTTGGGTGTTCGGTATCACACGGGCTGTGAGTATGCGACATCGCAATAATTACCCTTGAGTGCAAGTGGGAGATTGTTGGAGATAGTGCCCTCAGAGTCAATTATTGGATCACTGGCACGAGATTGCAATGATTGATGGAGGACCTATCCCGATAGGACAGTCTTACTCGAGATGATAGTATGCTATCTGGTTTATCTTTATCATTGTGTACTGCTTTAGGTGACCTTACAGGTCACTATTGCACATTGATAGAGCCCCTAGGATTCTTGCTTGACTGCCAGTAGTATGAGGGCGATCATATACGTGGGAGCTGGTAGTCTATAAGCACATCCTTAAAAGGTCCATAGTCGTGGGAGTTTCGAGACAGGGCATCGATACTCCAGAGTAGACTAGTGTATACAGTCGAGACCCCGACGAGGGGCGGCGACCGGTCTCACAAGCCACTGATGTCAGTTGGATCACCTAAGATGTATACAGGTGCTCATTGGGTTATGGGTACACCGGACAGGACTCGCCGGGAACATGCTAGTTGGTCTTATACCTGACGTCAGATAGCAGTTCCCTGGTGACATGTGTACAGGTTAGTTCATCGACCTGAGATCGTCATTTGTCTCGTGTGATTTCCCACTATACTTTGATTACTACCCTACCACGCTCAAAGGAGACATGCAAACAGGTTTTAGTTGGGTACAGTCCCGAGCCACTTGGAGGCAGTGAGCGGATCTGCAGGGGTTTGTTTCTCCCGGTATTGGGGGTGAGGTCGCGCTGTGTCTAGGAGAGCCATTACATGAAGTCCTTGGCAAAGGCAGGAGATTTACTGGTAGGTATTCCAGTAGTATCTCACGGTGTTCTGGGCTACACTCCGACATGACTTGTACCACTTTTGGGGGTCTGACTTTTACCAACCCCCTAGGCCCGCCATGCGATGCCCATAGACGAACGGACCAGACTGTACGGATATTGTCACTGACAGGCTCAGTAGGGTGTCAGGATGAGTTCGCTCATCGACGTCCCTTTTGGTCAATACCTGGTAGCCCGTTACGTATGGCTAATACCTCTGACGTGCTAGTGGTTAAATCCACAACCAAAGTATTGACGAGTCTTTAGAGTCCCCCACAGACCATTTTCTCAAGTTTCGGGCGAAACGCTGTAGAGGCCGTATGGAGATATGGCAGGGTTCGATCAGATACGTGCGGTATTGCACGGATCATGATCGGACGGTTAATACTAGCGGGCTTTGGTTTAATCCTGATCCTAGTATTGTACAGTGTAAATTTGTCTCTTTGCATTTGTATTCGGTCGGAATACAATTGCGGGTATGTATATACAGTAGCGGGGTTTCCTGTAATTTATTACGGGATCGGTTTTATGAAGTTGCCAGTTTGCTTTCCGTTTCGGCCAATTTCCTTTGTTTCTTTCCTTGGCTGAAAATTGGTGGAGGAGGGCTTATTTGCAATTGTGCAAATTAGCATTGTGGAGGGTGGTCTTTGCATATTGTTGCTTCATGATGGTTGCACCATCATTTGACTTCTTGACTTCATCATGGCTTGACTTTTGTGGGGACATGGTTTTCATGATGGTTGATGGAGTGTTGGATTAAGTTAGTGATCATTTCTTCTCATGATAACCCTTTCTCTTTCTTGCATTATTTGTCTCACTCTCTTTTTGATACACACACACACTCCTCTCTTTTTCCCTCCTTGATGCATGGCCGGCCAAGAGAAGAAGGGGGCTGTCCAAAATTGTTGTGGGGAATTTTTGATCTCTTTGGCTTTGTAAAAATCCCCAAGTTTATCAACAAAAGGTTCACTTCATTACCTCCACCAATACATGGCAACTTCAACCCCTAGAGACACATAGAGTTCTACACTTCATCTACAACACTTCTTGGGCACGTCGGCTCGCCAATTTCGTGCCCGAGTTGCCTCGGTCCAGAGGTGGGAGCCCGTAAAAGAACCCGGCGATGTGGTGCCCTTCCGACGAAGAGATGAAGACCGGAGATTCCGCGGGGAGATTGGGACGACGACGAGAAGACCGAAGGACACGGATCGCTCGGTATATCTCTCTACCCCTTCTCTAGTTAGCTAGGACTATGTTAATGGCCCGATCCGGGTTTAAAGTGCGTGGTGGTGCCGGTTTACAAGTTTTGTAAAAAGTTTCGTTTCCGCATTCCGGTGTCGGATTGACGGCCGGGGCGCCGCCGTGCACTTACATACATTGCTGCAAGCGATGCCGAAAAAGAGGCGGTCTGGATAAAGAAGTTCATAGCTGAACTTCAGGTGGTTCCGTCCATTGTTGATCCAATACCAGTGTATTGTGATAACAATGGGGCTATAGCTTTAGCGACGGAACCACGGTCCCATCAGAAATCCAGGCACATCTTAAGGTGGTATCACCTGATCAGGGAGATCGTAGATCGCCAGGAGATCGTAGTCCGGAGAGTGGATGCGAAAGACAACACGGCGGATCCATTTACAAAGGCCCTCCCTCAAGCACAGTTCGAGCGACTTTTTAGGATGTTGGATATGCGGTACGCCAGCAGCTGGCCTTAGAGCAGACATTGGGTATTCGGTACGCCAATCGCTGGCCTTTAGTGCAAGTGGGAGATTATGGATGTATATGCCCTAGAGGCCCATATTGTATATGTATACATATGGATACTAGGGATATGTATGTACAGAACAATCTTGCTCGGTTTTATAGTATATTATTTGACTTGTCTTTATCGGGATATGTGTATTTATTGTTATTATATCTGGTTTGCACATATTGATAAAGACTCGATACGGTAGTATACTATTGTGGTTTGTCTTTATCTTAACATGGCATATGTCATACTCGTTATTACATATTGCGGTTACATGTTGATAAAGCCCCTAAGATCTTGCTTGACTACCTGCGTTGTGATGGCGATCATACTTGTGGGAGCAGGGTAGTCCATAAGCACATCCTTAAATGGTCCCTAATCGCGTGAGTATCGAGACTGGGCAATGATACTCCAGAGTAGACTGGTGTGTACGTTTCTAGCTCCGTCGGGGGATGGTTGGTCCCACAGCCATTGGTCTGATGCACCTAAGATCGTATACAGGTGCTCACTGGGTGTGAGTACACTGGACGGACTCGCCGAGAACTTCCATATGGTACTATACCTATCGTCAGATGGAAGTTCTCAGGTGACATGTGTACAGTTTAGTCATTGGACCCGAGATCGGCATTTTTCTCGTGTGAGTTCCTACTGAACTTTGATCACAACCCTACCACGGATCTACTGAGTCGTGCAAACAGGTTTTGGTTGGGTTCAGTCCCGAGCCACATGGAGGCAGTGAGCGATTTTCGGGGATTCGTCTCTCCCGGTATAGGGAGTCGATATCGCATCGTGATTCGATTGGTCAGGACCATAAGACCTTGGCTAAGGCACTTGGGATTTACTGATAGGTTGATCAGTAGTTTCCCGGATTGGTCCTGAGCCACATCGGCACAACTTATCAGGTTGGTAGCGTCTGACGTCCAACACCCCTAGACCCGGTATGCGATACTCTTTGACGAAGAGACAGGACTGTATGGATATTGTCACGGATAGGCTCAGTAGGAGTTCGGACGAGCTTGCTCGTCGGCTTTCCTTTTCGACAGGTACCTGGGCAGCCGTTACGTACAGCTAGTGCCGCCGACGTGCTTGTGGTTAAACCCACTGCCAGAGTACTGTCGAGTATTTAGAGTCCCACACAGAGGGTTTTCCTGATCCAGGCAAAACTATGTAGTAGCCGTATTGGATACGTGCAGGGTTCGATCAATCGATGTACTTGGTTCTCGGATTTTCGATCGGACAGTTTGTAATACTAGCCGGCTCGGGTTTGAGCCGGATTATTAAATCAGGTATTGATTTAATAATTTACGTATATGTATTTCGATATATATATACATATATATATATATATATATATATATATATATTCTGGTATTACGTTCTTCGTGTTATTCTATCTCTTTTGGGCGTTCGGATTTTATCTGATTGCCGGTATATTTGTACAGTAGACTGAAATCCGTATTTACTACAGATTTCCTTTTAGAAGGTGGCCACCTCATTTTGGATTTTCCACTTATTTCATAAATGGAAATGAGGTGTAAAGTGAAGGGTATGGGAGGAAAAGAAGTGACCATGCTTCAATAGTGGTCAAATGAATTTATAATTCATTTTGGGTTTACTACCGAAGCATGGTTGCTATTGTTTAATGAAAGAAAATGGCATACAAAACCTATGTGTGTTATTTTCTCTCTCATGCTTGATTCATTTTTTCCTCTCTTGAGCTCTCATCTCCTCCCTCCTGTAGCTTTCTCCTCCACCTTCATCTTCTTCCTCTTCACTACATTTCTCATGTGTTGAGATACAAGTGAAGAGGCTAGAAAGAGATAGAACACTTAGACATCCAAACTGCATTTTAGATTACTTGGACTAGCATCCTAAGTCCTCTAGTTGCTCTTTTGACATATTGCAAAGAGCTAGAGCCATGGATCATACTCCCCGGGTGGATCATCTACGAAAAAAGGTGGCCGGAGAACAAGCTCGATCCCGATGGAGCCGGATTTGGAGTTCAAGCATGTTCAAGGCGCTTGCTAGGAGCTAAGGATGAAGAAAGAAGACCGAAGGACTTGGTTCATTTGGTGAGGTTTCTATCATAGTAGATAGCACTTCTTCTTTTGCTAAGTAGGTTTTATGGAAAGATTCGGTTTTAGGGTTTAGTCTAGCGCCAAGTTTTATTCGCAAGAAAATTTTTGTTCCGCATTTGACCACGTGAGTTGGCCGGGACGCTAGGGTAACCCTTCATGGTATCAGAGCCACCCATAAAACCTATACTAGCTTGTTTAAACATGTTTAAAATAACGATCGACCGGATTTTTCAAAAACTGCATTTCCATTCTTGGGTTTTCTGTCGATTTTTAAAGTGCTCGAAAAATCAATTTTATGCTCTCAGAAAATCATGCAGGCTTTTTTAAGATGACAAAAGAAATTTGGCCATGAGATCCCTATAAACCACCGCGGATCCGCCGCGTAAACCCCCTATTGGCGGCAGTTCCGCTGCCGTTTTGGGGCCTACGTGAACAAAATTTCTTCTGGGCTTCTTATTATTGGAATTTTGGTTTTTGGGATAATTTATTTTTTGGGCCCAGTTTTGTTAAAGTGTTGGTTTAATACTTGGGGGCTCACTTGGAAAGTTTAGTCGATCGTAATTTTAAAATACATATTTTTTTATCAGTACTTAGTTTAGATTCTGTGGCCGTGAATGTCATTTGATCGGTAAATCCGTCTATCTGCTATATGTTCTTTTAGACGGATTTGTGAACGTGACATTCGCGTTGATGTTTCTGTGATTGTGCTGATATTGTGGTTGGATTGTCATGGTGGATAGCATGTGGTGCAATGTTAGAAATACAGTTTATAATTCATTTGTACATTTGTTATTGCGGGACGAGCGTCCGACATGTGGACTGCCGTCTTTGTCGGGTTGTATATTATTTTGGGGCACGACCGGGTTGAGGTCGATGTCACCGCTTGTATATATTATTTTCATTTTCTGTATTAGGATTACCCCGCGGTGGGGTGCACGAATAGCCGGGTTCTAGAAGGCAACAAGCCCGCATCTCAATGTTATACAATGCGGTACGCCAGCAGCCGGCCTTAGAGCAGACGTTGGGTATTCGGTACGCCAATCACTGGCCTTTAGTGCAAGTGGGAGATTGTGGATGTATATGCCCTAGAGGCCAGTATTGTATATGTATACATATGGATACTAGGGATATGTATGTACAGAACAATCTTGCTCAATTTTATAGTATATTATTTGACTTGTCTTTATCGGGATATGTGTATTTATTGTTATTATATCTGGTTTGCACATATTGATAAAGACTCGATACGGTAGTATACTATTGTGGTTTGTCTTTATCTTAACATGGCATATGTCATACTCGTTATTACATATTGCGGTTACATGTTGATAAAGCCCCTAAGATCTTTCTTGACTACCTGCGTTGTGATGGCGATCATACTTGTGGGAGCAGGGTAGTCCATAAGCACATCCTTAAATGGTCCCTAGTCGCGTGAGTATCGAGACTGGGCACTGATACTCCAGAGTAGACTGGTGTGTACGTTTCTAGCTCCGTCGAGGGATGGTTGGTCCCACAGCCATTGGTCTGATGCACCTAAGATCGTATACAGGTGCTCACTGGGTGTGAGTACACTGGACGGACTCGCCAAGAATTTCCATATGGTACTATACTTATCGTCAGATGGAAGTTCTCAGGTGACATGTGTACAACTTAGTCTTTGGACCCGAGATCGGCATTTGTCTCGTGTGAGTTCCCACTGAACTTTGATCACTACCCTACCACGGCTCTACTGAGTCGTGCAAACAGGTTTTGGTTGGGTTCAGTCCCGAGCCACATGGAGGCAGTGAGCGATATTCGGGGATTCATCTCTCCCGGTATTGGGAGTCGATATCGCACCGTGATTCGATTGGTCAGGACCATAAGACCTTGGCTAAGGCACTTGGGATTTACTGATAGGTTGATCAGTAGTTTCCCGGATTGGTCCTCAGCCACATCGGCACAACTTATCAGGTTGTTAGCGTCTGACGTTCAACACCCCCTAGACCCGGTATGCGATACTCTTTGACGAAGAGACCGGACTGTACGGATATTGTCACGGATAGGCTCGGTAGGAGTTCGGACGAGCTTGCTCGTCGGCTTTCCTTTTCGACAGGTACCTGGGCAGCCGTTACGTACAGCTAGTGCCGCCGACGTGCTTGTGGTTAAACCCACTGCCAGAGTACCGTCGAGTCTTTAGAGTTCCACACAGAGGGTTTCCCTGATCCAGGCAAAACGATGTAGTAGCCGTATTGGATACGTGCAGGGTTCGATCGATTGATGTACTTGGTACTCGGATTTTCGATCGGACAGTTTGTAATACTAGCCGGCTCGGGTTTGAGCCGGATTATTAAATCAGGTATTGATTTAATAATTTACGTATATGTATTTCGATATATATATATATATATTCTGGTATTACGTCTTCGTGTTATTCTATCTCTTTTGGGCGTTCGGATTTTATCTGATTGCCGGTATATTTGTACAGTAGACTGAAATCCGTATTTACTACAGATTTCCTTCTAGAAGGTGGCCACCTCATTTTGGATTTTCCACTTATTTCATAAATGGAAATGAGGTGTAAATTGAAGGATATGGGAGGAAAAGAGGTGACCATGCTTCAATAGTGGTCAAATGAATTTATAATTCATTTTGGGTTTACTATTGAAGCATGGTTGCTATTGTTTAATGAAAGAAAATGGCATACAAAACCTATGTGTGTTATTTTCTCTCTCATGCTTGATTCATTTTTTCCTCTCTTGAGCTCTCATCTCCTCCCTCCTCTAGCTTTCTCCTCCACCTTCATCTTCTTCCTCTTCACTACATTTCTCATGTATTGAGATACAAGTGAAGAGGCTAGAAAGAGATAGAACACTTAGACATCCAAACTACATTTTAGATTACTTGGACTAGCATCCTAAGTCCTCTAGTTGCTCTTTTGACATATTGCAAAGAGCTAGAGCTATGGATCATACTCCCCGGATGGATCATCTACGACAAAAGGAGGACGGAGAACAAGCTCGACCCCGATGGACTGATGGAGCCGGATTTGGAGTTCAAGCATGTTCAAGGCGCTTGCTAGGAGCTAAGAATGAAGAAAGAAGACCGAAGGACTTGGTTCGTTTGGTGAGGTTTCTGTCATAGTAGATAACACTTCTTCTTTTGCTAAGTAGGTTTTATGGAAAGATCCGGTTTTAGGGTTTAGTCTAGCGCCAAGTTTTATTCGCAAGAAAATTTTTGTTCCGCATTTGACCACGTGAGTTGGCTGGGGAGCTAGGGTAACCCTTCACAGTAGGAGTTCGGATGAGTTTGCT
This sequence comes from Agapanthus africanus, assembly GCA_030015575.1. Classification (NCBI taxonomy): domain Eukaryota; kingdom Viridiplantae; phylum Streptophyta; class Magnoliopsida; order Asparagales; family Amaryllidaceae; genus Agapanthus; species Agapanthus africanus. The sequence goes on from JASDDO010000004.1 coordinate 285,733,614, forward strand.
CATCGGCCTTCTCATCGACATATACCTGGGTAGCCGTGCAGCTAGTACCACTTGCGGCTTGTGGTTAAACCTACTGCCTGTGTACTGTCGAGTCTTTAGAGTCCCACACAGAGGGTTTCCTTGCATCAGGCAAAAGATGTAGAGGCCGTATGGTTTTATGGCAGGGCTTCGATCACTTACGTGTACTTATGCACGTATGATGATCTGGGGGATAATACTAGTGGGCTTTGGTTTAAGCCGGATCCTAGTATTATATTGATGGATTATTTTCGTCTTTTTGTATTCATATTCTACGGAATACGGATGCGGGTATGTATATACGAATGGGGGCATTCTCGTAATTTCTCGGGAAAACTTCTAGAAGAGGACACCTAATTAGGGTTTTGTTTTCTTTTTAATTAAAACCTAAATTGGGTGGAGGAAAATTAGGTAGAGATATTTTGGCAAATGGATGGTGACTCATTCTCTTGACAAAAGAGATATTTTGAAGCTTGGAGATATTTTGTGAGATATTTTATCTCATCAAATATTATATGTTTCATTACTTCTCACATGAGCCATGCTTCATTATTCCAAGCTCATTTTCTTCACTTGCTTTTTCTCAAGCATCTTCTTCTTCCTCTAAACCCTAAAAGTCTCATGAGTTGAGAAACCTAGGGTTCCAAGAGATAAACTAACCCATCTTCTTTCTCTGTATCACCTAGGCCATCTAGTTTAGCAAGCTAGTTACCCTAGTTACCTCGGATTTGAGGTTGGAGCTCGGACTATAGACTCTCGGGTGGATCATTTTTGACTCGAGAAAGCCGACGAGGAAGCTTCGATCCGTTACGTTCCTTGAAGCCTACGATGATGATGAGGACAACAAAGAAGACCCGAAGGACTTGTATCATGAGGTATAAACTCCTTTCCGAGTAGTTAACCTCTTTACAAGCTTAGTTAGTTTGGATTTAGCCAAGATCTTGGAGTTCAAGTTGGTGTTGCATACTTTGAAAATTGTTTTTAAAATATTCCACCTCCCCGCGAACCCGTGGGGTGCGCGACATCGATTTAAAGTGGTATCAGAGCCTATTAAACCTTTACTAGCTAGTTAGCAAGTTATTAGAACTTCGATCGTCAGAAAACTCAAAAACTATACACCTGATCCCTATGCTTTCTGTCGATTTTAAAACTGCAAGAAAAAATTATTTCAGACGCATGAAAAATACAAGCAGGGAATTCTAAGAACTCAGAAGTAACACGAGTCCCTAACTCGTCACAACCACCGTGGAACCGCGGCGAATCAGTCGATTTGCCGCCGTTCCGCGGCCGAGTCAGCTCGTATTTCCTCTGCTTGTCTTATTTTAGGTGTATGGTCCTCTGGGATATTTGGTTTCTACCCAGTATGATTTGTGTGCTGGTTTGCACTTGGGGTAGACACGGAAAATAGTTTTCGATCAAAATTCTAAGTTATTTGCTAATCAGGTTTTATCTGTGTTGTGGTATATGTGCTGAACGTCTGCTAATTGCTATACGTCGATTAGTGGGGGTGGTACATATCTGTGATCTGTGATGTTGGATTGTGTATATGAACTTATTGGATCGTCGTGGATGAATAGCCGGGGATGTGAGATGACGGTTTTTCATTCTTTCATTCGATGTAAAAATTTGTAACGTGATGTAATATTATTTTGCGGGGCACATCCGGGTTGAGGTTGTAGCCACCGTTGTATTATTTTCTTTTACTGTTTTCTGCTCTTAGGATAGACCCAAGGTGGGGTGCACAAACTACCGGGTACTTTGAAGTGCCGAGTGGCCTACTCACTTTGATGAGGGAGGTTGCTTCACTTCGGGTATTTGACGGGTAGTTTTCTGCACCCGTAGGGGTCTGGGGTGGGGTTTGGCTATTCATCACAACCGTGGAATCCGTCTTTCGTTACAGACTTAAACGAAACGCGGAATTCCTAGTATATCTAATATGTTCATCTGTGATCTGGAATGCCTATTATTGCGTGAGACGAATGGTTATTATATATATATATATAATATATAATAGACATTGCTTATGTTTTGCATCCGCGCTAGTCCCGCCTCCAGCTCTGGCGTTAGTTAAGTAACCTAACGGTGTAAGACGGGGCCCAGTAGCGAATGCGGATGGCATAAGCGTATGTCATATTTTCGTTTCTTTCTGTGATGATAGATGTAAATGATGGGACTACATTACATTAATGCAAAGCAAATAAACCAAAGCTGAATCGTTGGAACACTTTTAAAACCACTCGGTTTTTTCAAAACAACAGACTTTTAAATGCGGAGCTTAAACCACTCCTTTTAAAAGCTATCAGGTTCTTTCGATTATATCAAGTTCAATACGTTCACGGTTTCGCCAAAACCATTCATAGCCCTCCGTCATTTCATATGAATGTTCAGTAGTATTCAAGCTATGTTTGTTGACCTTCACTAAGGCATAGTGATTGGTAGCTGCTGGATATTCATATGTAGCATAGATAGATGCGTTGGTTTGGGACAGTCGTATTACTTTGTTGGCCTTCGTCAAGGATATATACGGGTGGGTTCAAATTAACCTGGACAATGATTTGTAGAACTTGACATGTGACTTATGATTTGTTGGCCTTCGTCAAGGTCATAAGAGCATGGGGAAAAAATCCACATCGGGAGTTTCTAAGGAAATTGAATCTTGCTAGTACTGCATACCATTTGTAGTGTAATAATATTGGTAGAATTCCTTCAGGATTATCACACAATGATATTTGGATCCTGATCTTACTGTGAGTATATGCTACTCCTCGGGAGATTTTTCACTTCATAATCAATGCTATAAACCAAGTAGGTGTCTAGAACGGTGTTAGCGAGGCTACCCCTCCAGAGAAAAGAGGTTATTTAATTAAGGAACTTCGTGAAAGCGTCGTAAAACCTCCCTCGAAGTACCGATACTAGCCTGGCCGAAAGGTTAAGCAAGTATTGTATAGTGAGATTAATCCTGGCTAATTCTTCTTTTATGGTTTGAGGAGGGATTTGAAAAATAGTGGGAGCTATCCTGTTTAGATAAATTAAAAACCAATCTAAACTTACAAGAGCATCATGCTAAAGTGTTTCTTCTCTTTCTCTTAATTGCAGCGTCCGGTTGACCGTGCCTAGGTTACATTTAGCTAATAAATTGACCGGGCCAGACTATATTGACTGGCAAGGGTTTGTCCAGATGTCCATTGCCTGTGATAAGCTGGACCACCTCATTACTACTCAAGCCCGCGCCGTCCCAGGTCCAGTTTCCACCGTCACGGATATAGATATCCATAAGACAAAGGAAAAGGACAGTGCGAATGCCATGTGTCTCGTGTTGGCCTCAGTAGATGGTGAAAACCAGAGGCAGCACAAGAATATGGACTTAGTTTCCATCTTCCTCCATAACAAAAATTTATATGGAGAGCAATCTCATATCGCAAGATATGATATCTTGAAGGAATTGCTTCAAGCGAGGTTGGCTATCGAGTCATTTGTAGGGGACAACATCCTTTTAATGACTAGCTATATTGATGAGCTCACGGACCTGGAGAACACGTTGGAGAACCAGTCATATGCTGACTTGATTCTATAGTCCCTACCTTTTACTTACACCCTGAAGGAAACCAGGGAGACACCCGCTCTGCTTATTAGGGAATGTTCCTCTTCTGGATCCAAGACAGAAGCCAAGGGTGAGAAGAAGAAGACCTCTACAAAGCCGATAGGCGGTGTTAGTAAGGTAGAGGGACAGGGAAGGGCGAAAGTTTCGGGGCTGACAGTAGGGAAGGAGGGATGTTCCTATTGTAACGGGAAAGGGCATTGGGAGAAGGATTGTAGGGCTTTGAAAGCCAGAATCCAGGATTCGAAGCACGTTGTGGCTTCATCTTCGGGTGTATTTGTTATTGAAAACTGTATGTCAATTAACTCTACTTCCTGGGTACTAGATACCGGATCAGGATCTCATATCTTTAATTCATTACAGGTTTTGAGAAACCGCAAAGTTAACAAGGTAGGTGATATGACTCTCATAGTTGCTAACGGAATGAGCGTGGACACTGAATCCGTAGGGGAATATCACTTAAGATTGAAAAGTGGGCAGATATTGATTCTACGTAACTGTTTGTATGTACCTAGTCTAGCTTGTAATATCATATCTGTATCCTTACTTTCTAATGAGGGATATGGTTTTACATTTGTAAGTGATGTGGTCCACATCCACCTAAATCAAGCTCTGATTGGGTCAGGTACATTAGACAACGGTATATATGTATTAAATCAAGCTTAGGTTTTCAGTGTCCAGAACACACTTAAAAGAAAGTCTCCAGAATTAAATCATGCTTTCTTATGGCATTGTAGACTGGGTCACATCAATGAAACACGGTTGATAAAGTTACATAGAGAGGTATATTTGGATCCATTCGAATATCAGTCTTATGCAACTTGTCAATCTTGTCTCATGGGAAAAATGATAAAGACTCCGTTCATTGGACACGGAGTAAGAGTGAGCGAGCTCTTGGGACTCATACACAGCGATGTGTGTGGTCCAATGTCTACTCATGCATGAAGTGGTTATTCCTATTTCATTACTTTTACGAATGATTTCTCTAGGTATGGACATGTCTTCTTGATGAAGTATAAATCCGAGGCTTTTGAGAAATTCCGGGAATATAAGAATGAAGTAGAAAAACAAACAGGCAAAAGTATCAAGAGACTAAGATCCGATCGAAGTGGTGAATACTTAAGTGCCGAGTTCCTGGATTACCTAAAAGAGAATGGTATTCTCTCTCAGCTTACTCCTCCATACACACCACAACACAACAGTGTATCGGAAATGCGGAACAAAACCCTATTGGATATGGTTCGTTCCATGATGAGTAACGCTGAATTGCCGCGATCCTTCTGGGGTTATGCACTAGAATCAGCTGCATATCTTTTGAACAAGGTTCCTACCAAGACTGTGCCTACCATAACATATCAGATGTGGAGTGGGAAAAACCTTATCTTAAGTACCTTAAGACATGGGGATGTCCAGCTTTTGTAAAAAGCAACATGCGGACAAGATCGAGGTACGCTCAGTACTGTGTAAGTTTGTGGGATACCCAAAGAACTCCAAGGGGCATTATTTCTATTGCACAGAGGAACAGAAGATCTTTATTTCTCGTCATGCCCACTTCTTAGAATCTGAATTTTTAGATAATCAGAAAAGTGGGAGCGCAATGAAATTGGAAGAAATTCGAGAACCACAAGCTATTACTGAAAGCTTGGTAGAACCAGAGGTTTCAAAAAAACTGGACATCCCCGCGCCACTCCGTAGAACAAGTAGGCAATCTCATATGCTCGAGAGATACTACGGTTTTCTCATAAACGGAGATTGAGAGGATTGCATCATTGACAATGATGAGCTTACTAGTTTCCACCAAACCATTCATAGCGGCGACTCGGTAAAATGGCTGGATGCAATGCGGGCCGAGATGGAGTCCATGTACACCAACAAAGTATGGACTTTGGACATTTTTCCAGAAGGAGTAAAACCTGTAGGTTGCAAATGGATCTTCAGAAAGAAGATTGGTGTAGATGGATAAGTTGAAACCTATAAGGCTAGACTTGTTGCAAAAGGTTTTCGTCAAAGGCCTGGTTTGGACTATGATGAAACCTTTTCTCCAGTGGCTATGCTCAAATCCATTCGGATCCTTCTTGCCATTGCTGCTTTCCACGATTATGAGATATGGCAGATGGACGTAAAGACGGCTTTTCTAAATCGAAATTTAGAAGAGTGCGTCTATATGGATCAGCCAAAGGGTTTCATTCAGAGTGGGAGCAGCGAAAAAGTGTGCAAGTTGCTCAAGTCCATTTATAGACTAAAGCAGGCATCGCGGAGTTGGAACGTTTGTTTTGATGAGACGGTCAAAGAATTTGACTTTATCAAAAATCCAGATGAACCATGCATATATAGTAAGATTGTAGGGAGAACTGTGGTATTCCTCTTCTTGTACGCGCATGCCATTTTCTTAATAGGAAATGATATTCCTATGCTACAATCAGTCAAAGGATTCTTGTCATAGAGGTTCTCTATGAAAGACCTGGGTGATGCCTCCTATATTCCGGGGATCTAGATCTATCGTGATAGATCTAAGAGGATGTTGGGACTTTCACAGTTCAGGTACATCGACACCATACTGAAAAGATTTAGTATGGAAGATTCCAAGCGTGGTAATCTACCGGCTTGTCACGGAATCACCCTCTCCAAAGAGATGTCTCCCAAGACTGATTTGGAAAGGGCTCGCATGACATCTATACCCTACGCTTCAGCGGTAGGCTCTATAATGTATGCGATGTTATGTACCAGACCAGATGTTGCTTACGAACTAAGCGTGGTAAGCCGGTATTAGTCAAACCCATGGGAGAAACACTGGATAGCAGTAAAGAACATTCTCAAGTACCTGAGAAGGACCAAGGAGATGTTCTTGGTGTATGGCGGAAAAGACCTCCAGATCGAGGCCTTTGCTGACTCCAGCTTCCAAAGTGACAAGGATAACTCCAAGTCCATGTCGGCTTATGTCTTTATCCTCAATAGAGGGGCGGTCTATTGGAAGAGCTCCAAACAGGACACCGTTGCTGACTCGATGATGGAAGCAGAGTACATAGCTTCTTATGACGTCGTGAAGGAAGCAGTCTGGATGAGGAAGTTCCTAACAGAACTTCAGGTGGTTCCATCCATTGTAGATCCAATACCTCTGTATTGTGACAACAACGGCGCTATAGCCTTAGCGAAGGAACCCAGGTCCCATCAAAAGTTCAGACACATTTTGAGGCGTTACCACCTGATCAGGGAGATCGTTGATCGCTAGGAGATCGAGGTAAGGAGAGTAGATACGGAGAATAACACTGCAGATCCACTCACGAAGGCCATCCCTCAGACACAGTTCGAGAGGCTAATCGAGATGATAGGTCTGCGATATGCCAATACATGGCCCTAGTGCAAGTGGGAGATTGTTAGTGATATATGCCCTAGAGGCCATTGTTGTATCATACTGGTTTGTATATTACTTAATGGAAGCTTGGGATATTCATAGTTGTATTGACAGTCTTGCTCAAAATGGTAGTATGCTACTTGGTTTGTTTCTACCTCAATATGTGCATGTGTTTCTTTTAGCATATCACTTATACATATTGGTAGAGCCCTTAGGATCTTTCCTTGATTACCAGCGTTGTGATGGCAGTCATACTAGTAGGGGCTAGGTCGTCTACAAGCACATCCTTATACAGGTCTCTAGTTGTAGGATTATCGAGACGGGGCATCGATACTCCAGAGCAGACTAGTATATACGCTTCTCATCCCAGCAGGGGAGATGGTCTGTCCCACAGCCATTAGTATGTCGTACTGGAGATAGTATGCAGGTGCTCATTAGGTTATGTGTACACTGGACATGACTCGTCAGGGACTGCTGGTGGGTATTATACCAATCGTTGGGTAGCAGTTCTTAGGTGACATGAGTACAGTTTAGTCTATCGACTTGACACTGCTACTTCGCCTCCAGTGTGTTCCCACTGTACTTTTATTACTACCCTACCACGGCTCAAAGGAGTCGTGCAAACAGGTAGTAGTTGGGTGCAGTCCCGAAGCACTTGGAGGCAGTGGCGGTTAGATAGGATTCGTCTCTCTCGGTATTGGGGGTTGATATCGCGCTGTGTTTGGAGAGCCATTACATTAAGTCCCTGGCCAGGGCAAGCGAGATTTACTGGTCGGTATTCCAGCAGTTTCTTAGGGTGTTTTGGGCTACACTCTGGCACAACTTATTGCGCTATTAGGGGTCTGACGATTACCGCCCCTAGGCCCGATATGCGATACTCTTAGACGAACAGACCCGACTGTACGGAGATTATCATATACAGGCTCAGTAGGAGTTCGGATGAGTTTGCTCATCGACCTTCTCATCAACAGATACCTGGGTAGCCATTACGTGCAGCTAGTACCGCTTGCGGCTTGTGGTTAAACCCATTTCCAGCATACTGTCGAGTCTTTAGAGTCCCACACAGAGGGTTTCCCTGCATCGGGCAAAAGATGTAGAGGCCGTATGGTTTTACAGCAGGGCTTTGATCACTTACGTGTACTTATGCACGTATGATGATTGGGCGGATAATAATAGTGGGCTTTGGTTTAAGCCGTATCCTAGTATTATATTGATGGATTATTTTCATCTCTTTGTATTCGTATTCTTCGGAATACGGATACGGGTATGTATATACGAATGTTGGGCATTCTCATAATTTCTTGGGAAAGCTTCTAGAAGAGGACACCTAATTAGGGTTTTGTTTTCTTTTTTGAATTAAAACCTAAATTTGGTGGAGGAAAATTAGGTGGAGATATTTTGGCAAATGGATAGTGACTCATTCTCTTGACAAAAGAGATATTTTGAAGCATGCGGATATTTTGTGTGATATTTTATCTCATCAAATATTATATGCTTCATTACTTCTCACATGAGCCATGCTTCATTATTCCAAGCTCATTTTCTTCACTTGCTTTTTCTCAAGCATCTTTTTCTTCCTCTAAACCCTAAAAGTCTCATGAGTTGAGAAACATAGGGTTCTAAGAGACAAACTAACCCATCTTCTTTCTCTACATCACCTAGGCCATCTAGTTTAGCAAGCTAGTTTCCGTAGTTACCTCGGATTTGAGGTTGGAGCTCGGACTATAGACTCTCGGATGGATCGTCTTTGACTCGAGGAAGCCGACGAGGAAGCTTCGATCTGTTACGATCTTCGGAGCCTACGATGACGAGGAGGACATCAAAGAAGACCCGAAGGACATGTATCGTGAGGTATAAACTCCTTTCCGAGTAGTTAACCTCTTTAAAAGATTAGCTAATTAGGGTTTAGCCAAGATCCTTGAGTTCAAGTCGGTGTTGCGAGCTTTGAAAATCATCTTTTAAATATTCCGCCTCCCCACTAACCCGTGAGGTGCGTGACATCGACTTAAATCGACAACGAAATCTGCTAAGACCTCCTCTTTGATGGCTTGTCGGGGGCGATACTTGATATCGAATTGGGACAATTCCCACCTCCATTTCTCCAGACGACCTGACGACTCGGGGGAGGCGAGAATAGAACCTAAAGGTCGCTCGGTAAGGACGAGGATTGTGTGCACTTAGAACTAGTGTCGAAGTTTTCTGGAAGTGACGACAAGTGCGAGTACTATCTTCTCTATGGTCGGGTATATTGTTTCTGCATCTTTGAAGACATGGCTCACGTAGTAGATCGGCCGTTGTATGCCTTCAAATTTTCTGACAAGCACCGAGCCTGCAGCCTGGTCGGAGACGACTAGATATAATAATAGCTCGTCTCCCTCGACCGGTCGGGTGAGTAGCGAGGGAGTCGCTAAGTGCGCTTTGAGTTGCTCAAAAGCATTCTGGCATTTCTCAGACCATTCGAACTTAGGAATTTTCCTTAGGGCCTTGAAGAACGGGCGACACTTCTCTCCGGATCTGGACATAAAGCGACTCAGGACAGCCACCCTTCCCGTGAGGTGCATGATGTCGACATTGCTCTTGGGTGTTTCCATGTTGAGGATGGCGCTGATCTTTTCTGGGTTTGCTTCGATTCCTCGATGGGTAACCATGAACCTGAGGAATTTCCCACTGGTGACTTCGAACGCACACTTAGCTGGATTCAGCTTCATTTTGTACCTGCGTAGGACGTCGAATGTCTCACCAAGGTCTATAGTGTGCCAGACCGAGGAGACTGATTTTACGAGCATGTCGTCGATGTAAACTTCTATGTTTCTCCGAATCTGTAGTTTGAACAGCTTGTTGACCAGGCGTTGATATGTGGCCTCTGCGTTCTGGAGTCCGAAGGGCATCACTTTGCAGCAGTATACCCCCCGATTCGTGGTGAAGACGGTAAGCTCTTCATCGGCCGGGTTCATCCGGATCTGATTGTAACCGGAGAAAGCGTCCATGAAGCTCAATAGTTCATGGCCGGCCGAACTGTCCACTAGATGATCTATCCGAGGAAGTAGATAGTTGTCTTTGGGGAAATTTTTATTCCAGTCCATGAAATCGACGCACATGCGCCATTTCCCGTTTGCCATCTTGACCATGACCATATTCGCCAGCCAATCTGAGTAGTCCAGGTTCTTGATGAAATTGGTTGCGAGCAATCGATCTACCTCGTCTTCTATCGTCTTTTGTTTAACCGGCGCAAAGCTTCTCTTCTTTTATTGGACGGGTCGGGCTTGCGGGTCGACCCCGAGCTTGTGGGGGATCACTTTGGGGTCAATCCTGGGCATGTCCACGGGCGTCCAAGCGAATACGTCTGAGTTTCCATGCAGGAAACGGATCAAGTCTTCACGGTACTCCCCAGTCAAGAGAGAACCGATCTGGACTATGCGGCCATCGACTCCTTCTTCCATGGGGACTTCCGTTAATGCTTCCACCGGGGCACCTCGAATTTCTCTATGGTTGTCGCGTGTATCTAAGGACCACTAGAAATCATGCGCGTCCTCAAAATTGTCTCCCTGCTCTCCGGCGGTGGACGTCGAGGTGAGGCAAATCTTTGCGGTTTGCTGGTCTCCATAGGCCCGGCCTATCCCTCCTTGGTCCAAAAAGAATTTGATCTCTAGGTAATAAGTCGAGATCTAGGCCTGAAGGGCATTTAAGGTAGGACATCCCAGGAGAATGTTATAGGACGAAGGGACCTTGGCGACAAGGAAGTCCACCGGTATGGTTCGTGTATTGCCCGCCTTCCCAATGTTGAGGAGGAGGGTTACCAATCCCTCGGCCGGGATGGAATGGTTGGTGAACCCAGAGAGGACATGGGAGGTTGGTCGAAGGTCGGATGGTCCTAGCCCCATACGCCGGAAATAGTTGTGGAGCAGGATATCCGCCGAGCTCCCCGAATCGACCAATATTCTTTGGGCTTCGTAACGGTGGACCCGGGCCGTTATCATGAGAGGGTCATTGTGTGGAAGCGATATGGCATGGAGGTCTTCAGCGATGAAGATGATCGGGTCGTCCCTCCTGCACATCTTGTATGGTATATCGTTTACACCCTCGACTTGGAGGATGTGGTGGTTCCCCCACTTTTCCGATATGGATCCGAGGTAACGACTATGATTTTCCAGATCGTTAATTCCCCGGGAGGGGTTTGGTCTTTTTGCTCCCGCTTCGCCTGTCGCTAGTCCCGGAGGTATTTCGCCGGGTGGTTAGAGCGGATCAACTCCTCGATGTAGTCCCGGAGTTGTTTGCAGTTCTCAGTCGGGTGACCCTGTGATCTATGGAAGGCACAGTGTAGGCCGTGAAGATGCTTTCCCGCTCTTTAAGTGACTGGCGGGAGCTTAAAGAACCTCTCGCCCTTAACTTCCTCCAGAAGCTCGGTCTGGGATATGTTTAGAGGAGTGTACTCCTGAAACCTCGGGGAGTAAGGCTTCGGACGATCGACTTTCTTTTTCTCCACCCTGTCCCTTTTCTTTCTGTTCGCGTGGTCAGCTTGGGGCAGGTTTGAGTTCACCTCTGACTCGAGCTAGATTTCTCGCTCGGTCCAAGCTTTCACTTCAGCCATGGTCTTAGGTTGCGCTAATGCAAAAGAGCGGAGCCACTTTTTGTGCCTAATACCCGACCTCAGTGCGGTGATAACTATTTCATTGCGGTGCTTAGAAACCTCCAGGAGGGTATTGTAGAAGCGGGTGACACGCCCTTTGAAGGATTCCTTGTCTCCTCTCTTGAAGTGAACAGGTAGTGTAACACCCTAGTTCATTTATAACAGTTCTATTTTGGGTATTTCTTTATTTATGGCTATTTCTTGATTTATTGTGTTTTGGGTGCGAATAGTGTATTGGTATCCGTCTTTGTATCCGACCCAACCCGCTTGCTGGAAATCCGTCTTGATTCCTGTTTATGATTTATCCTGGCTTGTTAGGTGGATCCGTGCATTTTCATTTTTTTATTTACTGCATATTGGCATTTTATCTGGCATCTGCATATTTTTCAATATAACATATAAAATCAAGTAAAATATTTTAAAAATATATATCATGGCCTGCATGATACCCCTAACCCTGTCGTAGCATCCGCGCATCTTGTTCTCGTCCCATTCAATGAAACTGACTCGTTTGGATGGCTACGTGCACGTGCTTGCATCCGTTCTTGGGGGTATGCTTTTCGTGACCTGGATATTCTATTTTGTTTTTGGTTGACACGTATATTATCCGTATTTTCAAACCATAATTTTAGACCCGACCAGAGCATGTTTTGGACTATTTTTGTATTAACCAAAATATCAAATATTTTAACTAATATTATAAGTAATATTTCTAACTGAATATACTATTACGTTTAAAATTTTTATAAACTAAAAATATTTTTTTTAAAGATTTTAAATCAAATCTTTTCCTCACAGAACTCCCTCTCTCCCCCCTATCGATCTCTCTTTCTCTTTCTCTCCCTCTCTCTCACCTCTCGCGATCTCTCTCTCTCTCTTCTTTAACCACGAATCCCATCACCACTTTCCCTCTACAGTCACCTTCCTTCTTCCCCCTCTTCTTTAAATTACTGCCTCTACGAGAACCCAGCAACCCTAACCCTAGCCTTCACCTTGACGCCCTCACCGTCGTCAACCTGTCCTCCTCTCCTCGACCACTTCACCACCTTCTTCTCTTCCCTTTTCCTGAGCTCCCATACCCCTGAAGTGAACCCAAGAACCCACAACTCCGACCTCGCCGGTACCCACGTCGCCCCTCGCCGCCGATCATCTTCGTCGGCCTCATCACCACCACCGTCACCTTCCCTCCTCCTCACCAACACCCCCAAGCCAACCCTGAGTTCCTCCCCTGCATAGAGCCCGACCCCTGTAGCTGCCCGCAACCCTTGCTGCCGTGGCCGTGAAGCACCATCTCCGGTGACCCACGACCTCGTCTTCTCCCTCTCGTTTTCCTCTCTGAACCCAGTACACCAGACCAATCCCCTCTCTTCTCTGTTCTTCTCTTCTTTCTTCTTCTTCTTCTTCTTCTTTCTTTCTCTTTTCCTTTTCTTGATCTGGTTTTCCGGTGATCGCCGGAGTTGTGCTCGCCACTGCCGATCCGGGAGACCCAGTGGACGTTCTCAGCTAGCGTGGTTACCTTCTTGCCTTGCCTGGACCTGTCCCGTGTGCCGTGTGTGCGTTGCGATGTTTACCCGATGTCAGACGCAGCGTGCACACCCCGTCGGGTGATCCGTTCAGGCAAGTTCATCTTGCTACATGCTATGTATCTTATTTTGCATCCATATGAATAAAATATCACATGTTGATTGCGCTGTGCACCCATATTAATGTTTTATTGTTTTCGGATACCCGTATGCATCCATATCATTTATCATATATGTAGCTGCATCTACAGATCATATTATTTCATGTTATTGTTGTATTAACACCCCATGCTTGATAATGTGCATCGTATATAGTTATGATGTGACCCCTGATAGATATTTGTGCATTCATACTTTTAACGTACATCCGTACTTTTACCCTGATTCGACACTTGCTACATTTTACTGTTGGGCATGTTGGAGATAGTGCCCTCAGAGTCAATTATTGGATCACAGGCACGTGATTGCAATCATTGAGGGAGGACCTATCCCGGTAGGACAGTCTTACTCGAGATAATAATATGCTATCTGGTTTATCTTTATCATCGTATACTGCTTTAGGTGACCTGACAGGTCACTATTGCACGTTGATAGAGCCCCTAGGATTCTTGCTTGACTGCCAGCAGTATGAGGGCGATCATATACGTGAGAGCTGGTAGTTTATAAGCACATCCTTAAAAGGTCCCTAGTCGTGGGAGTTTCGAGATAGGGCATCGATACTCCAGAGTAGACTAGTGTATACAGTCGAGACCCCGACGAGGGGCGGTGGCCGGTCTCACAAGCCACTGGTGTCAGTTGGTTCACCTAAGATGTATACAGGTGCCCATTGGGTTATGAGTACACCGGACAGGACTCGCCGGGAACATGCTAGTTAGTTTTATACCTGACATCAGATAGCAGTTCCCTGGTGACATGTGTACAGGTTAGTTCATCGACCTGAGGATCATCATTTGTCTTGTGTGAGTTCCCACTGTGCTTTGATTACTACCCTACCACGCTCAAAGGAGACGTGCAAACAGGTTTTAGTTGGGTACAGTCCCGAGCCACATGGAGGCAGTGAGCAGATCTGCAGGGGTTCGTCTCTCCCGGTATTGGGGGTGAGGTCGCGCTGTGTCTAGGAGAGCCAGAACATGAAAAGTCCTTGGCCAAGGCAGGAGATTTACTGGTAGGTATTCCAGTAGTATCTCAGGGTGTTCTGGGATGATCTCTGACACGACTTGTACCGCTTTTGGGGGTCTGACTTTTACCAACCCCCTAGGCCCACCATGCGATGCTCATAGACGAACGGACCGGACTGTACGGATATTGTCACTGACAGGCTCAGTAGGGTGTCAGGATGAGTTCGCTCATCGACGTCCCTTTTGGTCAATAGCTGGTAGCCCGTCACGTATGGCTAATACCTATGACGTGCTAGTGGTTAAATCCACAGCCATAGTATTGACGAGTCTTTAGAGTCCCCCAGATTCAGTTACTCAAGTTTCGGGCGAAACGCTGTAGAGGCCGTATGGAGATATGGCAGGGTTCGATCAGATACGTGCGGTATTGCACGGTTCAGGATCGGACGGTTAGTACTAGAGGCCGTATGGATATATGGCAGGGTTCGATCAGATACGTGCGGTATTGCACGGATCAGGATCGGACGGATAATACTAGCCGGCTTTGGTTTAAGCCGGATCCTAGTATAGTACAGTGTAGATTTTGTCTCATTGCATTTGTATTTCGGTTGGAATACAAATACGGGTGTGTATACACAGTATCGGGGTTTTCCTGTAATTTATTACGGGACCAGTTTTCTGGAGTTGCCAGTTTGCTTTCCGTTTTGGCCATTTTTATTTGTATCTTTCATTGGCCGAAGATTGGTGGAGGAGGGCTCATTTGCATTTGTGCAAATAAGCAATTTGGAAGGGGGTCTTTGCATATTGATGTGTCATGATGGTTGCACCATCATTTGACTTGTTCACTTCATCATTGCTTGACTTTGGATGTGATGATGGTTGTTTTGGAGTGAGGGTTTGCTTTGTGATCATTGTTTGTTATCATCACCCTTTCTCTCTCTTGCTTGATTGTTTGGCTCACTCTCTCACACATACACCCCCTCTCTCATTCTCACTCCCTTGAGTTGGTAGTGGCCGGCCATTTCTTTGGGGGGGGGCTGAAATTTTTGGGGGTGATTTTGAGCTCTCATTTTGGTTTCAAAATACTCTCTAGTTCATCACAAAATTTCCATATATCATTTCCTCCACCAAAAGGCAACTCCATAACCCCAAATGAGACATGGCCTTCTACACGTATTCTACAGCAAATCTTGGGTGCGTCGACTGGCCAACTTCGTGCCCGAGTTGCCTCGGTATAGAGGTGGGAGCCCGTAAAAGAAACATGCGACGTGGTGCCCTTCCGGCGAGGAGGTGGAGACCAGACATTCCGCTGGAGATCGGGACGACGGCGAGAAGACCGGAGGACACGGATCGCTCGGTATATCTCTCTTCCCCATCTTGTAGTTAGCTAGGACTAGTTTAATGGCACGATCCGGGTTTATAGTGCGCGGTGGTGCCGGTTTGAAAAATCAAAGTTAAAGTAAATCACCGCTTCCGCACTCCGGCGTCGGATCGACGACCGGGGCGCCGCCGTGCACTTACAGTGGTATCAGAGCCTCGCCATTAACATAGTCTAGCTTTGTCTAATGTGTTTACATTTCCGATCGATCAAAAATTCCAAAATCCTCGTTTTTCAGTAGCATCAGTTTCTGTCGAATTTTTTTTGGCTCCAAAATTTTTTCAGGTAGTTGCAGAATACTGTGCAGAGAATTCTAAGAACTCTGTGAAAATTTGGTCGGGTGATCTCACCGTACCGCCGTGGAACCGCGGCCAAACCCATGCTTGGGCCGCGGTTCCGCCGCCACTTAGCCTCCTCACTGGATCAATATTTTATAGAGGCTCTTGGACAGGGAAATAGGGGTTTTGGTATACTTTGTTTGGGCCCAGAATTTCTGTGAGTGCTACAATATTGCTTGGGGGCCCACTTGGTAAAATTTGATCGATCGGATATTTTAAACACATTAGTTCACAGTATTTACATTATATCTGCGACCGTGAATGTCACTCGATCGGTAAATCTTGTCTAACTGCTATAGCCCGGTTAGACGGATTTGCGAACGTGACATTCACGTTGATGTTCTGTGTATTGCTGTGATGTTGCGGATTGGTCGTGGGGGATAGCCTGGTTGCAGTGGTAGTACAGTTTTGTTGTATTATGTACATTTGATATTGCGGGGTGAGCGTCCGACATGTGGACTGCCGTCACTGCCTGTTGTATATTATTATTTTGGGGCACGACCAGGTTGCGGTCGATGTACCCGTTGTATGTATATTTTACTTTTTGTACTAGGATTATCCCAAGGTGGGGTGCACGGATAGCCGGGTTCTAGAGGGCAACGGGCCCGCATCTCATGGCACTGAGACGGAGGGGGCTTCACTCTAGAATTGGCGGGCTATTCGCTGCACTCGTAAGGGGTACAGGTTGACCCAGGAGGGGTGCCCAAGTTACCGGATTCCATGAAGTACTGGGTGGTCCATTCACGTTGCTGAAGAGGGCTGCCTTGCTTCAGGTTTTGGCGGGTAACTTGCCGCTCCCGTAGGGGTCTAGGATTTCATTGCACAGGCTATCCACACGACCAGGGGAACGTCGGGTTTCAGTAGTGGCTCTGTGAAACCCGGGGATCCCAGAAATCTGTATTGTTCTGTGATGCTGTACATTTCTGTGATGTTGCATTTTTATCACGCCTTGAGCGAAAATATAATATATTGGTATATATATTAGTAGATGTTGTATATGTTTTGCATCCGCGCTAGTCCAGTCCCCGCTCTGTCGTTAGTTAGCTAACCTAACGAGTAATGACGGGACCCAGTGGCGAATGCAGATGGCATATACGTACGTCATATTATTTTCGTTCTTTGTGGTGTGATCAATTGATGGGACTGCGTTGATTCGGATCAATGCAAGTTAAAAACAAACCTATTATGATGTTGTTGGAACACTTTTCAAAAAGCTGTTATTGCAAGGACGTTCTCTTTTGTTTTGCATCGTGGTATTCAGTTGGAATATCCCGCTCCTCAGTCGACGAGGAAAGGGCCGAGATCCCTTCACCGGGAGTGACCCCTTGGACAAAAAGTTTGCGTCAGGGCAATAACTTCACTATAGCCGATTACTTTTGCTTTGCACCGTGGTATTCAGTTGGAATATCCTGCACCTCATTCTACGGGGAAAGAGCCGAGATCCCTTCACCGGGAGTGACCTCTTTAGCAAAGGTTTTCATCACTATATTTTTAAAAAGCTATCTGTTCCTTCAACGATATCAAGTTCATTACGTTAAAGGTTTTCGCCAGAAACCATTCGTAGCCCTCCGTCATTTCAGTTAAATATTCGGTAGTATTCAAGATATGTATTTTGACCTCACGCCAAGGCATAGTGATTGGTAGCTGCCGGGTATTTATCTGTTGCATAGATAGATGCGTTGGTTTGGGACAGTCGTACTACTATTTTGGCCTACGTCAAGGGTATGTACGGGTGGGTTCAAATTAACCTGGACAATGACGGGTAGAACTTGACATGTGACTTATGATATTTTGACCTCATGCCAAGGTCATAAGAGCATGGGGCAAAAATCCACATCGAGAGTTTCTAAAAAAACTGAAACTTGCCAGATATGCGCATACCTTCTGGAGTTTGATGACGTGAGCGGATTCCGTCACGTTATCATGCGATGATAGTTGGATCCCGATTCCCACTGATGAGTTGGTTTACTCCTCGGGTGATCCCGACTAATTCTTCTTTCAGGTTTGGAGGAGAATTTAACGGTACAGTGGGAGGTTTCCAGATTAGATAAATTGGTAACCATTCTGATCTAGGTTAGAGTGCACGCTGAGTGTTTCTTTTCTCTCTCTCTTCGGCAACGACCATTGACCCGACCCTAAGACTATGACTCAGTGACCAATTTGACCGAACCTTCTTAAACACTGGCTTTTGGATTGTCAGAGTTGCAAACCTCATTGCCACTCCTACTTTTACCCTTTTCTCCAGGACGCCCCGTATTACTACGAACGTCCACTTCCATTGGACAAAACCATCGTATGGTTATATACGAACTCGAAGGAATTTATTCGAGGATGGTTTCCGGTTCTGGAGAAAACGGATAGGATTATTCAGTTGTCTTTTCATTTTACCTTCTCTCAGGTTGCGAGTACTCCTTGGTTTAGGAGATAGTACACCTATTACGCAAATTGGATAGTCTTCTTCCAAACCATAGGCAGGTGCCGACCGGTAGGGAATGAAGAAAACCAATTAGCATAATGATGGTGTATAGAAGGTATTAAGTTAAGAAAAAGCAAGGGATTAGTAAGAGGGCAAAGTAAATTGCGACTGATATTCACGACCAAACCAAGTATTTCATTACCACTCCCAAATCACCTTTGTATTTCTCCAGAACACTCCGTATCACTACGAAGATCCACAGTTTATTGGATACTCCATCGTATGGTTATATACGAACTCGGAAGGAACTTGTTCCAGTTCGGGGATGGATTCTGGTTCAGGTGAAATAGGAATAAGGTTTATTCGGTTGTCTTTTATCTTCACCTTCTCTCATTGCGAGTGCTCCTAGGATTAGGACAGTACACCCATTATGCTTATTGGATAGTCTTCTTCCAAACCATAGGCTGGTGCCGAATGGTAGGGAAGGAAGAAAACCATTTGGCCTAAAGGGGTGTACAGAAGGTAATGACTAAAGACATATAAAAGGATTTGGAGAGGTGGCAGAGAATTACACGGTTACAGTTGTGAATCTGGATTATGGAAGAGGAATTACTAGGAATACCGGGATACCCCATCGAAACATTTCAATGTTTCAGTTTCGCTGTGTACTGTTAAAGAAAAACTGATTTCCCAATTAGACACTTGCTCCAGGGTATGTATTTACCAGGTATGATTCTCACATCTGTATGGTTTTACAGAAGATGAGTGGGAGTAAGCTATTGGGAATTGGGTGATCATCCTCATTATATCGGGATTCGTTGTAATCGGTGATATTTGAGGAAGTCACCTGGGTTGGTTGCCGGACGGCAAATATTTGGTTTTGAATATCCGCTGTTATGCACCAATTTCAAATTGATACATCTGTACGTCTATTTTTATAGAGTGAGATATATCTTTTTGAAATTATGTCTGTGACATTTACCTATATCAGTGGATGGTTAAGTAAGGAGCATTAAACAG
Organism: Agapanthus africanus; assembly: GCA_030015575.1. Taxonomy (NCBI): domain Eukaryota; kingdom Viridiplantae; phylum Streptophyta; class Magnoliopsida; order Asparagales; family Amaryllidaceae; genus Agapanthus; species Agapanthus africanus. The sequence goes on from JASDDO010000004.1 coordinate 285,752,999, forward strand.
CGGTGTAATTCTTCTTAACCATAAGTACAGTTTTCAACCTACGACACACAGTGAATGAGTTTTCAGACTCAAGGGACTTATACAGAGTATTGTATGTTGTCCAGGGTCCATCAGGACAGAGGGGTTGGTCCTCGTACTATATTCGGTTTACTTATGACTTCTCTAGTTTTTAGACAGGTGTTTCGTGGAAACACTGGGTCCGAATTTTGAGAAGTTATAGGTATTTGAATAAAGTAGAGAACCAGGTATTGCAAGTATCGGGATTCTTCATAGTGATCGAAGATGTAGATACTTGTGTATGGTATTCAGTTGATAGTAATGATTAAGAGAACTTGCTTCTCTTTCAGGTTACTCATAATTGGAAGCATTCCTAAGTTGAGTAACGCTGATCGGCCTCCTTCCATTTAGTTGACATGCACTGGAGACAGCTGCATGATTTGAATCTGGTTCAATTAAATCAGTGCCTCTGGTTCTATATTGGATATAGAACAATTCATATCTTAACGATGTTAAGGTACTGGGAGTTGTCCGGCTTATGCTTAAAACCAGACTCTGGATAACTCAAGGCACGTTTCTGTAATGGCTGTTTGTGGGTTGACCCAGGCTATGAAGAGGGTTGACTTTCTACCATCTGGAAGATCAATAGTGATATTGTTCTAGACTAGCCAAAGTTTTATTAAAAATGGATTTTTTCAGAAAACAGTAGTGGGAGTATGGTAGAACTGGAAGTGATTCCAGAACCACAAACGATTACTGAAGATTTGATAGGAACCTAAAGATTCAATCTGGATTGACATTCCATTGGCCACTCCGCAGATAAGGTGGGTAACCTCAGGCACCCGAGAGGTACTCCGGTAGCCTCAAGGACGGTGGCAGGGAGGTTCTTGTTTACCCACACTTGCCATAACTGTTGTTCCAGACTGTGAGACCCGGCAGGAGGATGAGTATAGCATCGTTCTAAACTGGTTTTAGAAGTGTACATCTATATGACTCTGCCAGAGGGTTGTCGTAATCAGTGGGAGCAGCGGAAGCATTTGTGGACAGGTAGCTTATGTCTATTTATAGACTAAAGCAGATGTAGCGGAGATAGATCATATATTTCTGACGTGACAGTCATAGGTTTGACTTCATCAGAATAGGGGATGGATCAGTTGAGAAGGTAGTAGGGTGTGATGTCATGGTATTTGGATGACATACACAGAGTAGGAAGTGATATTCCTATACTACGATCGGTTATACTTTGGTCGTCACACAGTGGTTTCTCCACATGGGACTTGGACATTATATCCGACATACTGGTTACTAGATCTATGGTTTTAGATCTAGATTTGGGTGGTTTCCCAATCAGGGTACTTAGACAGCATTCTAAGAGTATTTAGAATGGACGACTCCTGGCACGGTAGTGTACCTGCAGGTGATGGAGCCACCCTCTCTAAAGGTGTCTTACAGACTAAAGGGGAGAGGGATGTGCATGATTGGCAGATCACTTGCTCAGGCAATTGAGTCAATCATGAGATGTCAAGTACCGCACCAGATGTTGTTCTTGCACTAGATGCAATAAGTTGACATTGATCCAATCCTGGAGAAGCAGTCGGAAGCAGTTTTAGAACATAAGTGGATGTTCTAGAGATATGATAACGACAGCCTCATTCGGGATACAGTTATCATCCCAGGCTTCCAAGGTGACCTGGACGACAAGGAAGTTGTCAGAGTTATAGTTTTTCCTTCTGACGAGGGGCAGTATTTTGGACAGGTGGTCCACGACAATACTGAGGGAGGCATGGCGCAGGATACTGATTAAGTTCAGTTGACGATATAGTCTAAGAAGTTTGGATTTGGAGTTCATTTATGAGCTAGGTCCCATTAGACATCCAGACACATTCTAAGACAGGTATTGCTCATTCCGGGAGATGGGTTTCTCCGCGAACTTGAGATTAAGAGAGACATAGAAAGAAACATCAAAGCGGATCCACTCGCTGAGGCTATTCCTCGAACGCAATAGTTTCGCAAACGAGTTTTGTGAGACTGACAAGTAGAGGAGTTAGGTGTTCGGTATCACACGGGCTGTGAGTATGCGACATCGCAATAATTAGCCTTGAGTGCAAGTGGGAGATTGTTGGAGATAGTGCCCTCAGAGTCAATTATTGGATCACAGGAACGTGATTGCAATGATTGAGGGAGGACCTATCCCGGTAGGACAGTCTTACTCGAGATGATAGTATGCTATCTGGTTTATCTTTATCATCATGTACTGCTTTAGGTGACCTGACAGGTCACTATTGCACGTTGATAGAGCCCCTAGGATTCTTGCTTGACTGCCAGCAGTATGAGGGCGATCATATACGTGAGAGCAAGCACATCCTTAAAAGGTCCCTAGTCGTGGGAGTTTCGAGATAGGGCATCGATACTCCAGAGTAGACTAGTGTATACAGTCGAGACCCCGACGAGGTGCGGTGGCCGGTCTCACAAGCCACTGGTGTCAGTTGGTTCACCTAAGATGTATACAGGTGCTCATTGGGTTATGAGTACACCGGACAGGACTCGCCGGGAACATGCTAGTTGGTCTTATACCTGACGTCAGATAGCAGTTCCCTGGTGACATGTGTACAGGTTAGTTCATCGACTTGAGGATCGTCATTTGTCTCGTGTGAGTTCCCACTGTGCTTTGATTACTACCCTACCACGCTCAAAGGAGACGTGCAAACAGGTTTTAGTTGGGTACAGTCCCGAGCCACATGGAGGCAGTGAGCGGATCTGCAGGGGTTCGTCTCTCCCGGTATTGGGGGTGAGGTCGCGCTGTGTCTAGGAGAGCCAGAACATGAAAAGTCCTTGGCTAAGGCAGGAGATTTACTGGTTGGTATTCCAGTAGCACAGTTTAGATTGATCACTGCACGTCACATAACTGATACACTTCACTGTTCTATATCCATGTTTACTTATTACATTCATGTTACTATTTATAATTCATACTTGCATATCTCGTTACATCCTGGTTGCTTATTATTATTGATATTGTGACGCACTGACGTCTGGGTTTTGCATGGCCCAGATCCTCTTTCTCTTTCGTAGGCCGATCAGGAGTATTTCAGCCGACAGGCCGAGCAGTGAGGATCATGTTAGTATCCAGTTTAGTTTAGTTTTATTTTCGTACTTTCATTTCCTTATGTGAGCCCGTATTTAGGACGTACTTTCCAGATGTTATTGTTTATTGGATTTATTTCATCCGCATATTATTTCTTGACTCATTTATTCTGGCATATGGACATGTACTAGATAGTTTATTTTTTTCTACTGTTCTTGATATCTTATAGACAGCCGTAATGTGACTGTGGAGGGATGTTTTCTAGCCACAGGTAGCATGGTTGGCTCTGTCACGTACCGATCTTAGCGCACTCTGGGAAGCGGGGCTTGACAGGGTTTGTTTGGTATCAGAGCTATAGGATTTAGGTTAATCGGGTTTGATTCTTTTGTAGTTGGGTATTGAACCCAATACACGAGTCAGAAAATCCATGATTAGGAACATGTCCTGCCTTATTGCTATCTTGCCATCCTTGAATCCATAACTATCTCGCTTCTTGTATCCTGTTTATTGAATCTTGTTTATCATGCTAATCCTCTTCAGTGTCTTGACTTCAGAATCATGGCGGATAGAGAACTGCGAGTGTACCTGAGGCGTGTTGATGACGCCGCATTGCTTGGAGTAATTCGTGGGATGCTGGAAAACCAGATGCGGCAAACCGAGCTGAACTAGCGGCAAGCCGAAGATTTTCAGGAAGGTTTGCGGACCGTCCAGCAGTCCGTAAACATTGTTGCGGCCAAACCAGTACAGCGTGTGGGTACCGTGGCGGATTTCAGGAGACTTGGTCCGTGCACTTTCACTGGTTTGGAGGAGCCGTTGCCAGCGGAGCAGTGGCTAGTCGATATGGATAATCTGCTCGTTGCAGCACAGATTCCGGAGGACAAGAGAGTGGATATTGTACGCATCCAATTGGTGGACTATGCCCGTGAATGGTGGCTTATGGAAGAGACCCATTTGCCCAAGCCGATCAGTTGGGCAACTTTCTCGCAGATTTTCTTGGAGAAGTTCTTTCTTCAGACTGCACGTGAAGAAATGGAAGAAAGGTTTATTATCTTGAAGCAGAATAGTGGATCCGTGGATGCGCATGTAGCTGAATGGATACGGCTCAGCCAATTCGCGGGATCTTTAGTGGCCAAAGAAGTTGATAGGGCATGAAGGTTTATGCGCAGTTTGGACGTGGAAATCCATAGGCATATTATATCTCTGGGATTGACCACTTTTTCGCAAGTTCTTAAAGTAGCCTGAGAGCAGCAGAGCTTATCAGTGAAGACAGGGGTATGCAGCAGCAGGAAGTTGTAGTACGGAAGCCGGCGTTTATGCCGAACCGAGCCCCTTTATGCAGAGGTATTCCGGTAAACCGGCGTGGCATGGTGCTTATGAAGATGCCCGTCGTACCAGAGCAGAAGGGAAGGATATTTTGTGAATTCTGCAATCTACCTGGACACCTGTAGAAGGATTGTCGAAGGATGCTTGGACTTTGTTTGGTTTGCGGATCAGCTGATCATACTGTCAGTGTTTGCCCGTCGAAGCTACGTTTGAAGGAGAATGCTCAGAAGCCACCACAAAGGCAGATTCAAGGGCAGAAGCAGATAACTCATGGACCCAATCAAGCTCGAGCCTTTACTCTGACGGCCGAAGAGGCCAAGGCTTCAGATGAAGTTGTTTCAGGTATCCTACTTGTTCATGATTTTCCCGCATTAGGATTATTCGATTCTAGTGCATCCCATTGTTTTATGTCGTCCATATTTATTACTGCACACTTGATTGCTTGCACGGCTCTGTCTTGTTGTTGGGACATACACAGTGGGAATGGGAAGATTATAGCTTGTAGTGAATGAAAAGATTGTTCGGTTGTTATCTGCGGACGAGAGTTATTTGCAGATTTCTTGGTGATCGATACTGGCAGTTATGATGTTGTCTTGGGAATGGACTTTCTCGGCACTTTCCACGCTCACATTGATTGTAGGGCAAAGAAAGCGATTTTCCAGATTCCCGGACATCCGGAGTTTGTTTTTGCTGGAGCTAGCAGTTCTGTCGGGCCAGTCGAGTTTAGGGCTAGGCCGACAAGCGCCGTTCTTTCGTCGATGGAAGTTAATAAGGAGGAAGCGCCAGCTGTAGTTCGAGAGTTATGGACGTGTTCGAGGACATCTCGGGTTTACCACCAAAACAAGATGTGGAGTTCGTGATCGATCTTGTTCCTGGTGCATCGCTAATCTCAAAAGGGTACTATCCAATAGCACTAGTGGAGTTGGAAGAAGTCAAGAAGCAGGTTACCGAATTGCTAGAGAAGGGTTGGATTTGCAGCAGTAGTTCACCCTGGGGAGCTCTAGTTCTTCTAGTCAAGAAGAAGGATAGCACAAGGAGGATGTGCATCGATTATCGAGAATTAAACCAGGTGACTATTAAGAACAAGTACCCGATCCCTTGGATTGGCGAATTGTTCGAACAGCTTAGTGGCGCGAGGGTATTCTCGAAGCTGGATTTGCGATCCGGATATCATCAGGTCCGAGTTAAATCAGAGGATATTTGCAAGACTGCGTTCCGAACTCGATATGGACATTATGAGTATTTAGTGATGCCATTCGGAGTCACGAATGCACCGGCGATATTTATGGACTTGATGAACCGAATCTCACCGTTCTTAGACCAGTTTATAGTGGTGTTCATCGATGATATTCTGGTCTATTCGAGAAGCCTGGAAGAGCATGAAAAACACTTGAAGATCGCACTGCAGACATTGAGGAAAGAAAAATTATATGAAAAGATGAGCAAGTGTGAGTTTTGGCTTGAAGAAGTGAAGTTTTTGGGGCACGTCGTATCCGGAGATGAAATCGCGGTTGATCCCGAGAAGATTGCAGCAGTTCAAGATTGGACGATTCCGAAGAACGTAGCAGAGATCAGATGTTTTCTTGGACTTGCCGGATATTATAGAAGGTTTGTGGAGAATTTTGCTCGTTTAGCTGAGCCTTTGACCAAGCTTACGCGAAAGGAGGTACCGTTCGTATGGACGGATAGATGTGCATCAGCTTTTGGGGCATTGAAGAAAAGGCTAATAACCGCTCCTATTTTGACCGTACCAGACGGTTCCGGAGGATTGGTGATACACAACAACGCATCTGGAAAAGTTTTGGGATGTGTTTTGATGCAGCATGGGAAGGTTATAGCCTACGCATCGCGGCAGTTGAAGACCCATGAAAAGAATTATCCAACTCATGATTTGGAACTTGCGGCAGTGATTTTCGCTTTGAAGATTTGGAGACACTACTTATTGAGCGAAAGGATCGAAGTATTCGCCGATCACAAAAGCCTGAAGTACGTGTTCACACAGAAAGAGCTTAACATGAGGCAGCGTAGATGGTTGGAGCTGCTGGCTAGCTATGATCTTGATCTTAAGTAACATCTCGGGAAAGTTAATGTAGTGCCGGATGCGCTTAGTCGGTTGCCAGCAATTCGGATGTTGACTGCACAGAAGGAGCTTATCGAAGATTTTCGGAGATTTGAGTTGGAGATCGTGCTACCGCTTTCTTCGGGACAGTTGATGCAGCTGCAAGTACAGTCATCGTTGATCGAGAGTATTAAAGCAACGCAATCACAAGATCCAAGGTTGCAGAAGTTTCGAGAACAGGTTGAAGCGGGACTTCGAACAGACCTGTTGATTTATGAAGATGGTTCGTTGCGATATGGTAGCCGTTTGTGTGAGCCAAAAGGAGACATTCGTGAAGAAGTTATGAAGGAGGCACACAGTTCTGCATATTCCGTACATCCAGGAGGCACGAAGATGTACCATGATCTAAGACAACATTTCTGGTGGGAAGGCATGAAAAGGGAAATTGCTCGCTTTGTAGCGAAGTGCTTGGTGTGTCAGCAAGTTAAGGCTGAACATCAAAAGGTAGCTGGTTTATTGCAACCACTTCCTATTCCTCAATGGAAGTGGGAATATATAACCATGGATTTCGTGACAGCTTTACCGCGGAGTCCAAAGGGCAATAATGCAGTTTGGGTGATTGTTGATCGATTGACCAAGGCAGCTCATTTCATACCATTTCGAGTTGGTCAGTCGACGGAAGCGTTAGCAGAACGGTACATGCAGGAGATTGTGAGATTGCATGGAGCACCTGTGAGCATCGTTTCCGATCGTGATACCCAGTTCTTATCGCACTTCTGGAGGAGTTTACAGGAAAGTTTGGGGACGCGATTGAAGTTTAGCACTGCTTATCATCCTCAAAACAGATGTCCAGTCGAAGAGAACTATCCAAACTCTTGAAGACATGTTGAGAGTCTGCATGCTGGACTTCAAGGGTTCATGGGAGGATCATCTACACTTGGTGGATTTTTCTTACAATAACAGGTTTCAGGCGACTATTCAGATGGCTCCATTCGAAGTATTGTATGGTCGCAAGTGTCGCTCACCCATTTGTTGGGACGATGTTAGAGAACGAAGATTGTTGGGACTAGATTTGATCGTGCAAACAGTAGAGAAGGTTAATACCATCCGAAATCATATGAAGGCAGCACAAGATCGGCAGAAGAGTTGGGCCGATACATCGAGAAGACCTCTAGAGTTCGCTGTTGGTGATCTGGTATTCTTGAAGATATCACCGACTAGAGGAGTGATTCGTTTTGGGAGTCGAGGCAAGCTTAGTCCTCGATTCGTAGGGTCTTTCGATATTATTGAGCGTGTTGGAGAAGTTGTTTATCGATTGGCATTACCACCATCTTTGGCGAATGTTCATGACGTGTTTCATGTATCTCAACTCCGTAAGTATGTTCGAGATGAGACGCACGTGTTAGATCATTCGGAGCTGAATGTAAGGGAGGATTTGACCTTTGAGGAACAATCAATGTCGATTGTTGATCTAAGAGAAAAGGTCCTCAAGAATAAGATTATCCCTCTCGTACTTGTTTCTTGGGGAAATCGCTCACACGGAGAATCGACTTGGGAACGAGAAGATGAGATTCGACAGAAGTTTCCTCACCTCTTCTGGTAGATTCATGTTTGTTTGTCTTTTCTTGTTCCGGGAATTTCGAGGACGAAATTCTTTTTGTAGTTGGGTATAATGTAACACCCTAGTTCATTTATACCACTTCTATTTTGGGTATTTCTTTATTTATGGCTATTTCATGATTTATTGTGTTTTGGGTGCGAATAGTGTAAGGTATCCGTCTTTGCATCCGACCCGACCCGCTTGCTGGAAACCCGTCTTGATTTCTGTTTAAGATTTATCCCGGCTTGTTAGGTGGATCCGTGCACTTTCATATTATTTTATTTACTTCATACTGGCATTTTATATGGTATCTGCATATTTTTCAATATAACATATAAAATCAAGTAAAAAATTTTAAACTATAAAGCATGGCCTGCATGATACCCCTAACCTTGTCGTAGCAACCGCGCATCTTGTTCCCGTCCCGTTCAGTGAAACGGACTCGTTTAGATGGCTACGTGCACGTGCGTGCATCCGTTTTTGGGGGTATTATTTTTCGTGACCCGTATATCCTATTTTGTTTTTGGTTGACACGTATATTATCCGTATTTTCAAATCATAATTTTAGACGCGACCCGGGCGTATTTTGGACTATTTTTGTATTAGCCAAAATATCAAATATTTTAACTAATATTATAAGTAATATTTCTAACTGAATATACTACGTTTAAAATTTTTATAAACTAAAAATATTTTATTTAAAGATTTTAAATCAAATCTTTTCCTCACAGAACTCCCTCTCTCTCTCTCCCTCTCTCTCTCCTCTATAGATCTCTCTCTCTCTCTTCTTTAACCACGAATCCCGTCACCACTTTCCCCCTACAGTCACCTTCCTTCTTCCCCCTCCTTTTTAAATTGCCGCCTCCACAAGAACCCAGCAACCCTAACCCTAGCCTTCACCCTTTCTTCACCCTGACGCCCTCACCGTCGTCGACCTCTCCTCCTCTCCTCGACCACCTAACCACCTTCTTCTCTTCCCTTTTCCCGAGCTCCCAAACCCCTGAAGTGAACCCAAGAACCCACAACTCCAACCTCGCCTGCACCCACGTCGCCCCTCTCCGCCGATCGTCTTCATCGGCCTTATCACCACCACCATCACCTTCCCTCCTCCTCACCAACACCCCTAAGCCAACCCCGAGTTCCTCCCCTGCACAGAACCCGACACCTGCAGCTGCCTGCAACCCTTGCTGCCGTGGCCGTGAAGCACCATCTCCGGTGACCCACGACCTCGTTATCTCCCTCTCATCTTCCTCTCTAAACCCAGTACACCAGACCAAAACCCTCTCTTCTCTGTTCTTCTCTTCTTTCTTCTTCTTCTTCTTCTTTCTTTCTCTTTTCCTTTTCTTGATCTGGTTTTCCGGTGATCGCCGGAGCCGTGCTCGCCGCTGCCGATCCGGGAGACCCAGTGGACGTTCCCAGCCAGCGTGGTTACCTTCTTGTCTTTCTTGGACCTGTCCCGTGTGCTGTGTATGCGTTGCGACATTTACCCGACGTCGGACGCAGCGTGCCCACCCCGTCGGGCGATCCGTTCAGGCAAGTTCATCTTGCTACATGCTATGTATCTTATTTTGCATCCATATGAATAAAATATCACATGTTGATTGCACTGTGCACCTATATTAATTTTTTACTGTTTTCGGATACCCGTATGCATCCATATCATTTATTATATATTTATCTGCATCTACAGATCGTATTATTTCATGTTATTGTTGTATTAACACCCCATGCTTGATAATTTGCATCCTACATAGTCATAATGTAACCCCTGATAGATATTTGTGCATCCATACTTTTACCGTACATCCGTACTTTTACCTTGATTCGATACTTGCTACATTTTACTGTTGGGCATCCATTTGATGCATGTGCACTACCTGACATGACCTGATACACCACTACTTGACCTGTTACCTGATCCTGTTCCTAATACCGACAATCCTGACTTGTCGTCCTGACGGACATATCTTGTTGTCTACATAGACAAACCTGTACCTGCTTGATTCTATGTTGGCTTTAGCTCCAGATTATCAATACCTGACTTGAACACATAACCTTGGGGGTGTGGAGAAATCAAAAGTGTAACTGAAGTGTAGTTTCAAAGGGTATTACTTGATCCATGGTCCCGGGGGATAACGGGACAGAATCATTCGTGATTCTTACTTGATCCGTGTTCCCGGGGGATAACGGGACAGAGTCATTCGTAACTCCCACTACCTGATCCGTGGTCCCAGGGGATAATGGGACATATCCTTCGAGTTACATGGAGGAGTACACTAATTGATTTCAAACAAACTTTAGAATAGATAACCCAGTAGCACAGTTTAGATTGATCACTGCACGTCACATATACTGATACACTTCACTGTTCTATATCCATATTTACTTATTACATTCATGTTTCTATTTATAATTCATGCCTGCATATCTCGTTACATCCTGGTTGCTTATTATTATTGATATTATGACGCACTGACGTATGGGTTTTGCATGGCCCAGATCCTCTGTCTCTTTCGCAGGTTAATCAGGAGTATTTCAGCCGACAGACCGAGCGGTGAGGATCCTGTTAGTATCCAGTTTAGTTTAGTTTTATTTCCGTACTTTCATTTCCTGATGTGAGCCCGTATTTAGGACGTACTTTCCAGATGTTATTATTTATTGGATTTATTGTTTCCGCATATTATTTATTGACTCGTTTATTCTGGCATATGGACATGTACTAGATAGTTTATTTTATTTCTACTGTTCTTGATATCTTATAGACAACCGTAATGTGACTGTGGAGGGATGTTTCCTAGCCACAGGTAGCATGGTTGGCTCTGTCACATACCGATCTTAGCGCACTCTGGGAAGCGGAACGTGACAGGTAGTCGACCGTCCTTTTCTGTCATCGGTTCTCGATGAAGTGACCGAGGAACTGGATAGCCAACTCGTTGATGGTCGAGATGGAGCGCGGCGCAAGCTCGCGGAACTAGTCCCGGCCGGCTCAGATTATGGTAGTGGGGAAAGCTCGGCATTGAGCCGCGTTCGAGTTATTTTGGAAGCTCATGCATGTCGTAAATGCGTCTAAGTGGTCCTTCGGGTCGGACATCCCGTCAAAAAGGGCCACTTTGGGCGGCTTGTTCATGGACGAGATGTGCTCGGCCAGCAGCTCCTCTGTAAAGGGCTTTGTGAGCGAATCGGTGGAATACTGGGCTCCTTCGCCGGACATATCGTCGTCTCGGCATATGCCTTCGATTTTCTTTTCGAGGGGTATTCCGAGGATTCTGCACAGTCGGAGTGGTGGCTACCCCCACTCCGGGGCTGCGTGATGGTGCGGCCATGATTCTGCTCTATTAAATTTCTTAAGTCCTCGGGAGAGGCCCTTCTCGAGTAGTCCCGACGTTCGCCGTTAGCGCGGCCCCAGTGGGAGTGGGGGCATCGGTCATGCCTGGAAGCAGGCGAACTGACCGACACTTCCTCAGAGGGCGAGAGCGCACGACAGGCATTGGAACGACGGCCTGGTCTTCCCTGGGATCGGGGTATGGAGCTGTCCAGCGCCCAGCGGGTCATGGAATCAATCGCTGCATGCGGGTCACGGTGGCCGGAGTCTGCACGCCGGCACTCGGTGACGCTGACATGAGCATGAGAAAGATCGAGGGCTTGAGCATGCTCATCCGTCCTTCTGCGGACGTCGTTATCCCGGGGAGGGGGGACCGTGGCCTGGTGGGTAGGGCCCGCCGCTTGAACGTTGACGTGGGCATCTACCAGCGATGTAAGCCTGTCTATCCGAGCGGATAAGGCATTGATGACGTTAGGAGGGGAGACGAACCACTCCTGCCTCTGTTGTGTGTGTATGGGGGGGGGGTGGCGGCGGCGGCTCGTATTTGGATCGTCGCGGTTGTCGCTCGCCATCGGGTAGAGGGCGGAAGATCAACTTTATGGATGGAAAAGTCTTTAGTTTCCCATAGACGGCGCCAACTGATGGAGGCCATGATCTCCCTCAGATGTTGTCTTCCGTTGATCCGGTGATGGTGGTATTTAGCGGTTACGATTTGTTTTGGAGGTTGTTGAGCATGTGGATCTCAATGGGTTGTTAGAAGTTGCTAAGGCCGAGCTACCTGCAAGGGAAGTCCCAGGATGGGAAACCACCATAGGACCCTTCGACGATCAAGTTAGTGCCAGGGAATAAGAGCAGCGTAGCGGCCTATTGGGTTCAGTTCCAGTTACCTGAGTCGTCTAAGAGAGGGTTTTTATAGTGGCCGCGTGGAGCAAGCAGGCGCGAGATCATCGTTGTCAGTTATGCCCCTGCGTTATCCTCATATTAAAGGCGGGATACGCCCATTAATGGGAGTACGCGCTAGCGTGGGGCACGGAACATGGGGCACGGAACGTTGGGAGGTGAATATCTCACCCTGGCGAGATACGCGGAGCCATTGCGGGGGCGCTTGGGTTCCGTGCTCTCGGTTGATCGGGGAAGCCGAGGAAGCTCGTGTAGGGTTCCTAGGCACTCTAAGGAGGTCCCACAAGGCATCAACCATGCCAATTTCAAATTTTTCTAGGTGCCGAGAAACCCTAATGCGATCGTTGACTAGAGTTTTAGGCGAAACATGCAACTAGTTAACGACTTAACTAAGAGTGAACGGAAAATACAACCTTTGTAGATCCGGTCCTCCACTTCCTTAGCTCCGTGAAGATGTTCCCTCGCTGCGATCATCGGATCCCGGACTCTAGCGTCGGCTTCATCGGAGAAATGGGCGGGCTAGGTCGTCGACTTCGATGCCGAAGATGATCTACGTCGAGGCAACACAAGATCAAGCTCCAACTTCACCAAGCCATGAAACTTGTGAAGAAAACACCCTATACTACTTGGCAAGTGGTAGAGGATGAAGAAATAGGAAGTGGGTTCACTTTGGATTTGGATTTCTCACTTGGAATCATCACTTAGAATTTTCTAGCCATGGTTTCTTCTCTTCATGAAGAAGATGAAGAAGAAGAAAGAAAAAGAATTATCTCAAAAAGAAAATCCAAGTGATAGTTATCATAATGCAACCATGGTTAAGTGTAGAGAATAAACTAGGGTTAGGTGAATGGTTAGGGTTAAGGAAAGAAACAAAATGGTTAAGCTTTCAAAGCTTCATGAAGCTTCAACAAAAAAACAAAAGTAGCAACCATTTCATTTCTTGCCAAAATGAAATAAATAAATAAATGAATAAATAAATAAATTAAAACCCTAACCATTTACTTAACCAAGGTTTAAATCAAACATACACCCAAGTTTGCATGTATCATCAAACATGATACAATCTTGTGCACAAAAAATATATCACATATACAATGTGCACAAACAAGTGAGAAAAACATCTTAAGTGAACCAATATTAGTTAATGTAAAGTAATATATCAAATATATAATTATACATTAAATCATTAAATCAACACTTGATTTAACGATCCAGTCACATCACATATGACCGACTAATATCCAATGTATCGACTTATCGAATCAATCCTCGATTCGATAACTAGGTTATATCGCATACAACCAATCGATACATTCATCGCGAGAATAGAATACGGTATCACATACACGCATTATTCTCGGTCCTGCACATATCTCATATGCGCTCCTATTTCTTTTCGCTTGAGCCAGGAAACCTCTGTGTAGGACTCTAAAGACTCGTCAATACGCCGACAACAGGTGATGATCATATCAAACACCCACAAGCCGCAAGCGGTCTGCTAAACGTTACGGCCACCCGGGTATTGAGCGATCAGAAGATCGACGAGCAAGCCCGCTCACACTCCTGTGAATCCAACCAGCTGTAGGGTTCCTAGGCACACTAATGAGGTCTCACAAGTGATCAAACATGCCTAATTTACAAATTTTCATGTGCCTACAAACCCTAATACGGATCGTTAACTAGATTTATAGGCGATGCAAGCAAGTAAACGAATTTATTGCTAAAGGAAAGTGACTACAACCTTTGTAGATCCGGACCTCCACTTCCTTGGCTCCATGATGACGTCCCTCCGCTGTACCAATCGGAATCCTAGACTCTTGCGGTGGTTTCATCGGAGAAAAGATCGGGCTAGGTCGCCGACTTCGATGCCGAAGATGATCTACGTCGAGGCAACACAAGATCAAGCTCCAACTTCACAAGGCCATGAAACTTGTGAAGAAAACACCCTATACTACTTGGCAAGTGGTAGAGGATGAAGAAATAGGAAGTGGGTTCACTTTAGAATTGGATTTCTCACTCTTTTTCTCTTGTTGCCATTAATGGTTGCAAGCTTTTTCTTTGTTGAAGAAGAAGAAGAAAAAGAAGAATTATATGATAAGTCTTTTTGAAAAAAAAGGGAAATAATATGATACTTATCATATTTGCAACCATAGTTAGGTGTAGAGAATGAACCAAGGTTAGGTGAATGGTTAGGGTTAGGGAAAGAAACAAAATGGTCAACCATTTCAAAGCTTCATGAAGCTTCAAAGATAATCCAAAGTTAGCCACCATTTTATTTCTTTCTTAAATGAATAAGTAAATGAAACAAAAGAAACCCTAACCATTGACCAACCATGGTTTAAACCAAACACACAAACTATCATGTATCATCAAACATGATACAATCAAATGCACAAAAGTATATCACATATACAATGTGCACATCAAGTGAGAAAATCCTTTTTAAAGTGAACCAATACTAGTTAATGCAAAGTAATATATCAAATATATAATTATACATTAAATCATTAAATCAACACTTGATTTAACGATCCGGTCATATCGCATATGACCGACCAGTATCCAATGTATCGACTTATCGAATCAATCCTCGATTCGATAACTAGGTTATATCGCATACAACCAATCGATACATTCATTGCGAGAATTGAATACGGTATCACATACACGCATTATTCTCGGTCCCGCACATATCTCATATGCGCTCCTATTTCGTTTCGCTTGAGCCAGGAAACCTCTGTGTAGGACTCTAAAGACTCGTCAATACGCCGGCAGCAGGTGATGATCATATCAAACACCCACAAGACGCAAACGGTCTGCTAAACGTAACGGCCACCCGGATATTGAGCGATCAGAAGATCGACAAGCAAGCCCGCTCACACTCCTGTGAATCCACCCAGTAACACTTACCGTACAGTCCGGTCTGATCGTCTGACATGTCGCATATCTTGCCATGGGGTGGTAAACGTCAGACCCCAATAGCTCGATAAGTCGTGTCGATATGAGGTCTATAACAGTTTGAGAAACTACAAATAACACTTACCAGTAAATCTCAGCAACCCTGGCCAGGGATTTCCGGTTATAGCCAATCGAACACAGTGCAACATCAACTCCCTATACCGGGAGAGACGAATCCCCTCCTATCGCTCATTGCCTCCATGTGAATCGGGACTGTACCCAAAAACCACCGTTTTGCACGCCCTCTTGGACGTGGTAAGGTGGAAATCAAAGCACAGTGGGAATCACACAAGACTCTATGACGATCTCGGGTCTACAGACTAACCTGTACCAGTGTCACCAGAGAACTGCCATCTGACGTGAGGTATAATACCAACTGGGAGTTCTCGGCGAGTCCGTCCAGTGTACCCAGTCTCCACTGAGCACCCGTATATCATCTCTGATGTCAAACACCAATGGATAAGGGATCATCCATCGCCCATCTGTATGGGTCGAGAAGGTATACGCTAGTCTACTCTGGTATATCGATGCCCCGTCTCGATACACCCATGACTAGGGACCTTGAAGGATGTACATATGGACTACCATGTCCCCACTTGTATGATCCGCATCATAGTCCAGGTAGTCAAGTACACATCCTAAGGGCTTTACCAACATGTAACAGAGAGACAATCAGCGTACACGTTAAGGTAAAGATCAACCAGATAGCATAATATCATGTCGAGCAAGAAAGTCCTCCCTATATATGTCCAAGCATCCACTACAATATACATTCTATGTATAGTAATGGCCTCTAGGGCATACATATAACTAACAATCTCCCACTTGCACTAGGGCCATCTGTAGCAGTGGTTGTAGTATCTCATACTCAACAATCCCATAATAGTCTCTCTCTGGGAAAATGCCTTCGTGAGTGGATCCTCCGTGTTGTTCTCTGAGTCTACTCTCCTAACCTTGATCACCCTGAAGATCAACCATCTCCATGATCTGGTGATACTGCCTTAGAATATGTCTGGATCACTGATGGGACTGACGTTCCTTGGCATAAGCCATAACTCCATTGTCACACAATGGGGGGAACTAAGTTCATCTCATGAACTAATATACACCCAGACTTCCTCTTTGGTAGCATCTTAAGTAGCGATGTATCCAGCCTTTATCGTCTAGAATGCCACGGTATCTAGCTTGGAACTCTTCCAACATACCGTCCCTTTACTGAGGGTAAAGAAAATGCCTGTGACTGATATTCAGTCGTCTTTATCACCCTGGAACCCTTCCAGTGATTCTCCCCAGGATCAATTGATACCATCTCACTGCAGCTAGTGAGTATGCTAACACCCAAATAACATCTATCTCATAGATGAAAACTCAGGATTTAGGAGGTATCACTTTGATCCTACATGGAGAATCCATGTGATAAGCGGAGATCGACTGAGCGTAGCATAGGAAACTCCTTCCCTATCAAGAGTATGTCATCCACGTACTCTACGAGGATCACTACCATACTCCCTACTAACTTTTTGTATATACAAGGTTCATCTACCATTTTGATGATGTCAAACTGTTTGACTAACTCATCAAAACAGATGTTCCAACTCCGCGATGCCTGCTTCATCACATAAAACATCTTGCACATTTCCGCTGCTCCCACTGTCTACGAAGCCTCTGGCTGTGTACTTATAGATGCTCTCTTCCAAAACATCATTTTAGAAGAGCTGTCATGACACCCAACCACCAGATATCGTAGTCATGGTATGTAGCCATGGCAAGTAGGATCTGGATGGACTTAAGCATAGATCCTTAGAAAAGGTTTCAACATAATCCATACCTGGTCAATGATGCAAACCTTTAACAAGTCTTGCTTTGGAAAGTCTCAACTTTTCCATGTACACCAAGTAATCTTCTCAAGATATACTTGCTCCTGATGGGGATTTAACCCTTCAGATATAGCAACTAAAGGCCATACTTTGTTGGTGTATAAGGATTCCATCTCAGATCGCTAAGCATCCAGCCATTCTTACAGAGTCCCACTCTTGATGGCCAGGTCGAAACTAGTTGGGTCATCATCTCAGGATGCATTCCTTGACCCCACTGTCATAGAGAAACCGAAGCAACTCTCAAGTGGGTGAGGAACCCTACTAGATCGGCGGAGAGGCTGAGGTTCGTTGGTTACTATTGAATCCTTCGGTTCTACCAAATCATCAGCTGCAGTTTGTATAGCTGGAACATTTCCAGTTCTACATAACAGACCTTGCCTCGTGCTTGTCCGGATTTTGCTTTTAGACATAGGCCGGACAACCCCAAATGTTAACCAACTTAAGATATGGGCTCTTCCCTTTCCATATCACATATGAAGCGGTAGGCAACTGATTTGATTGGAACCCTATTCAATAGGTATGCAACTTCATAAGTGCATAACTCCTAAAAGGAAATAGGTAACTCAGTAGTACTCATCATAGAGCACACTTTATCATATAGGGTGTGATTGCTCTGCCCCGATATACCATCGTGCTATGGTGTATACGGAGGAGTAATGCTGAGAGAGAATCTCATTCTCCTTTAGAATAATCCAGGATTTCCGTGCTCAAGTATTCTCCTCCCTGATCACATCAAAGGACATAATACTTATACCAGTTTTGGTTCTCTACTTCTAACTTATATTCTGTGAATATCTTAAAAGGTTCGGACTTGTGTCTCAACGGGAACATATGTCTGAATCTTGAGAGATTATCAGAGAATGTAATGAAATACAAAGAACCGGTCTTGGGATGTGTAGACAGGGGACCTACATACATCAACATGTATCATCCCAAGAGTTCACTAACTCTTTCTCTGTTTCCAGTAAACAGATCTATGGTCATCTAATCTTTGTGACTTGACTGACAAGTTTCACAAGATGTAAATTCAAACTAATTTAAATATGCATCTATATGCTACTTCAGCCAGTCGGGTCGCATTGATATGACCTAGTCTACAATGCCTCAAGAAGGATTCGTTCATTTCTGAACTTTTCCTCTTGTGTGTGTTCTGTATACTAGGAACTGTAGTTTGATTTAGAACTTCAATGCTTTTAGATAACGTGCCTGAACCGATCAACTTTTGATATAGGAAATGTTTAAAACATTGTCCAACAATACAAAATTTTATCCTTTCTTTACTAATAAAGAGACTGATATGATTTTGTATATCAGGTTCGGTATCTAGTAGCATTTGTTCAGAATCAATGTATTGGTAATACAGGGTGACAGTGACCAACAGACTTGGCTGCAACACTTGCCCCGTTTTCTGCCTCATGAAACTTATCACCCGTTCTCAGTTCTCTACCTTTCTGTAGCCCTATGTAACAAATTACATATGCGGGATCCTGATCCGGTATCAAATACCCAGGACATAGAGGATACTGAGAAACAGTTCTTTGTAATGAACACACCCGAAGAAGATGCATCATCATACACTTTCTTCGTTTGGGCGGCACGGGAAATCTGGTATTCCCTAATTTCCTGCTCTGTCTTATAACAATTATAAGTTGGAGCGGGACCAACGTTCCCCAGCTCAGTATAACAAGCGGGTTCGGTCAATATTTCTGTTTTATTATCTTGATTAAGGCGTGACATGGTCGCTACCTGGAGAGAGAGAGAGAAGAAAACACTCTGCGTGCGCTCTTGCAAGATTAGATTGGTTATTTATTTTATCTAATCCGGATGGCTCCTACTGTTTTTATCAAATCTTCCTTCAAACCCTAAAAGGAAAGACTAGCCGGGATTAATTACACACTACAAGTTCGCCAATCTTTCAGCCATGCCAGTGTCGGTACTTTGAGGGAGGTGTCCCGTGCTTTCGCACGGACCTAATTAATGTAAACCTCGTTTTCCCAGAGGCGTAACCTCGTTAACACCTTTCTAGACACCTACTTGATCGGCTAATTGTAATGTGTAAAACTCTCCCAGGAGTAACAATTACTCGCAGTGGGTATCGGGATCCAACTATCTCATAGAAGGTATGCAATCTCATTGCAAATTTCAACACTTGAAATTCCCGATAATATTTTGCCCCAAACGATCTATGACCTTGACAAGGTCAACAAACCATAGTCCGTAAGTCAAGTTCAACCCGTCATTTCTTGATTGAATCAAACCCACCCGCACGACCCTTGACAAGGTCAACAAGGCCGCACGATCCTTGACAAGGTCAACAAGGCCGCACGACTACCCTAACCCAATCTGCATCATATGCATAAGCAGATAAATACTGGTTAGCTACCGCACACTGCGCCTTGACAAGGTCAACAAACGCAACACGAATACTAAGCAGGACTTATCTGAAATGACGGAGGGCTACGACAGGTTTTTCTGAAAACCTATTGCGTAATGAACTTGATATCGTTGTAGAATCAAATAATTTTAAAATGGAGTGTTTTTAGGCTTTTCTAGTTTTGCTAAAGGGGTCACTCCCGGTGAAGGGATCGTCGGCCCTTTCCTCATCGAATAAGGTGCAGGATATATCATATATACCGCTGTGCAAAGCAAAAACTATAGAAGCAATCAAAAGACAAACCGAGGGTTGTAGCATCTGCCAGTTATTGCTAAAGGAGTCACTCCCCGTGAAGGGATCTCGGTCCTTTCCTTATCGAATAAGGTGCAGGATGTTCTACAAGGAACACCGCGATGCAAAGCAAGAACTGTAGCTACCTGTTTTTGAAAATTCGATTCCACAACATCTTTAGGTTTCTTTTTCTTTCATTAATCACATTAATGAAGTCCCATCATTTAATATACCTAATCATCACAGATAAATACGACGTACACTTATGCCATCCGCACTCGCCTCGATGTCCCCTCGTGCACCGTTAGGTTAGGTAACTAACGGCAGAGCGGGGCTGGGCTAGCGCGGGTGTAAAACATAAGTAACGTCTATATAATATATCATATGTACTATATACAGTATTTATCGCAGAACATATCAAATGATCACATCACAGATATCGCAGCAGAAGAATCATATGAAATATTGAATATACTAGGACGTCCGTGTTTTCAATACGAGCCAGTATAAAACACGGATTCCACGGTCGCGATGAATAGCCAAACCCACACCCTTAGACCCCTACGAGAGCGGCAAGCAACCCTACCAATTCTAGAGTTAGGAGACCCGCACTCGACTCCTCGAGTTGGTCTCCCTCTGGACTCCAGAACCCGGTTACTTGTGCCCTCCTCCTTGGGTCTATCCTAGTGCGGAAAAGTAAATAATATACAAACGGTAACATCTTCCGCAACCTGGAAGTGCCCCAATAAAAGAATATTACATACAAGTTTTTTACATGAATGAAAATGAAAAAACACTCATCTCACATAAAAACCCCCGGCTATTCAAACACGACGATCCAATATAACATATCCAGCAACACATAACATCACATGTCATCAACGTAAGTAAATATGCGCATCCCAATTGTCGTTGACATATAGCAACGAAACCGGCGATATCACATATTACACTTACGGTCACAGAAAAGAAAGTGTAAAACTACAACAGTTGGAATCCGCAACCACCTTAGACATCGCATGCCTAAACCAATGAATTCCTTAGACATCACATGCCTAACAATTATAAACCCCGCATTTTAGTCTCATTATCGAAAACACTTTTCAATATCAAGTCGGGCAATTCAACAAGATTCCCGGTATTTTGATCGAATGCTCGTCGCAAACTTCAGTAGACGGCCGCACCCCCGATGCCGTCGACGAAGTGCACCAAGGCGGAACACCGCTGCCGCGAGCACCCGAACGGATGTTTTCAGCGACGGGGTTCTCCTACAGTCACTTGGTCGGGGCTATGGGGTGTAGCTGTCTATTAAGTTTACCCGGTGAGTATCCGCATACGCTACGTGATTGCGACGGACTTTTGATCGCATCAAAATTCCGTGGCAACCGATCAAGTGAGACTAAAGTGCTAGATTTATAACATTCATTCAGTTATCTCATAACTATCTTGTGAATTCCAATTATTGTATCACATTCCAGATAATTAGAAAATGTTAAACTTTCCGATCGAACAATCGAACACCTAAGTTTTCCCAAAACAGCTCAACACATGAAATAAGTTTAAAAACATTCACTTCGTGCCTCAGTACCAATGGTCCAGCCGTAGAAGGGTCAAGCCAACGCCTCACATGTGGCACGCCGTACTGTCCCAAACCCGAAGGTTCAAAGGGCAGTTCAAGACGGTCACATAATCGAGTTAAGGTTTGTTGTCTTCTAGAGGGTCCATCGCGTTACTTGCACTACTTAGAACGTCTTTAAACAACGGAAAAATCCAACAATTGGAAATTTCCCGGCAGGGGAAAAAGTGGGTATTTATATCCGGTCGAACTTTTTAACATATTCAAAAATATTCGGAAAAACACATAGACAAAGTTTGATAATCCGATCGAATCTACGAACTCCCAATACAACCCAGAAAACTCAACTCTTGAGTTCAGATTAAAACTTCCCAGGAAAACCAGCACTACCAAATAGGAATTACTGTGTAAAATTAAATGAAATAAGAGACTAAATGGCCGCGGAACCGCCGCATTAGCCATGCTAATGCCGCGGTTCCGCCGCACTTTTATGGAATCAGGAGTACGGGCTTCACAGTAATTCTTAGAAACTCCTGCTGATTTTTCTGCATATTTTTAATTCGAAAAAATCCCCGATTTCAAAAAATGTACAGAGAGCAATTTGAGATTAGGGTTTCGGTTCGATCGGACTTCTAACTCCGTCTACGCATCGCCTAAGGCTCTAGCTAGGCTCTGATACCACTGTAGGGTTCCTAGGCACACTAATGAGGTCTCACAAGTGATCAAACATGCCCAATTTACAAATTTTCATGTGCCTACAAACACTAATACGGATCGTTAACTAGATTTATAGGCGATGCAAGCAAATAAACGAATTTATTGCTAAAGGAAAGTGACTACAACCTTTGTAGATCCGGTCCTCCACTTCCTTGGCTCCGTGATGACGTCCCTCCGCTGTACCAATCGGAATCGTAGACTCTTGCGGTGGTTTCATCGGAGAAAAGATCGGGCTAGGTCGCCGACTTCGATGCCGAAGATGATCTACGTCGAGGCAACACAAGATCAAGCTCCAACTTCACCAAGACATGAAACTTGTGAAGAAAACACCCTATACTACTTGGCAAGTGGTAGAGGATGAAGAAATAGGAAGTGGGTTCACTTTAGAATTGGATTTCTCACTCTTTTTCTCTTGTTGCCATTAATGGTTGCAAGGTTTTTCTTTGTTGAAGAAGAAGAAGAAGAAGAATTATATGATAAGTCTTTTTGAAAAAAAGGGAAATAATATGATACTTATCATATTTGCAACCATAGTTAGGTGTAGAGAATGAACCAAGGTTAGGTGAATGGTTAGGGTTAGGGAAAGAAACAAAATGATCAACCATTTCAAAGCTTCATGAAGCTTCAAAGATAATCCAAAGTTAGCCACCATTTTATTTCTTTCTTAAATGAATAAGTAAATGAAACAAAAGAAACCCTAACCATTGACCAACCATGGTTTAAACCAAACACACAAACTATCATGTATCATCAAACATGATACAATCAAATGCACAAAAGTATATCACATATACAATGTGCACATCAAGTGAGAAAATCCTTTTTAAAGTGAACCAATACTAGTTAATGCAAAGTAATATATCAAATATATAATTATACATTAAATCATTAAATCAACACTTGATTTAACGATCCGGTCATATCGCATATGACCGACCAGTATCCAATGTATCGACTTATCGAATCAATCCTCGATTCGATAACTAGGTCATATCGCATACAACCAATCGATACATTCATCGCGAGAATTGAATACGGTATCACATACACGCATTATTCTCGGTCCCGCACATATCTCATATGCGCTCCTATATAGTTTCGCTTGAGCCAGGAAACCTCTGTGTAGGACTCTAAAGACTCGTCAATACGCCGGCAGCAGGTGATGATCATATCAAACACCCACAAGCCGCAAGCGGTCTGCTAAACGTAACGGCTACCCGGGTATTGAGCGATCAGAAGATCGACAAGCAAGCCCGCTCACACTCCTGTGAATCCACCCAATAACACTTACCGTACAGTCCGGTCTGATCGTCTGATATGTCGCATATCTTGCCTAGGGGTGGTAAACGTCAGACCCCAATAGCTCGATAAGTCGTGTCGATATGAGGTCTATAACAGTTCGAGAAACTACAGGTAACACTTACCAGTAAATCTTAGCAACCCTGGCCAGGGATTTTCGGTTATAGCCAATCGAACACAGTGCAACATCAACTCCCTATACCGGGAGAGACGAATCCCCTCCTATCGCTCATTGCCTCCATGTGACTCGGGACTGTACCCAAAAATCACCGTTTTGCACGCCCTCTTGGACGTGGTAAGGTGGAAATCAAAGCACAGTGGGAATCACACAAGACTCTATGACGATCTCGGGTCTACAGACTAACCTGTACCAGTGTCACCAGAGAACTGCCATCTGACGTGAGGTATAATACCATCTGGGAGTTCTCGGCGAGTCCGTCCAGTGTACCCAGTCTCCACTGAGCACCCGTATATCATCTCTGATGTCAAACACCAATGGATATGGGATCATCCATCGCCCATCTGTATGGGTCGAGAAGGTATACGCTAGTCTACTCTGGTATATCGATGCCCCGTCTCGATACACCCACGACTAGGGACCTTGAAGGATGTACTTATGGACTACCATGTCCCCACTAGTATGATCCGCATCATAGTCCAGGTAGTCAAGTACACATCCTAAGGGCTTTACCAACATGTAACAAAGAGACAATCAGCGTACACGTTAAGGTAAAGATCAACCAGATAGCATAATATCATGTCGAGCAAGAAAGTCATCCCTATATATGTCCAAGCATCCACTACAATATACATCCTATGTATAGTAATGGCCTCTAGGGCATACATATAACTAACACCAGCAACACTTACCGTACAGTCCGGTCTGATCATCTGATATGTCGCATATCTTGCCTAGGGGTGGTAAACGTCAGACCCCAATAGCTCGATAAGTCGTGTCGATATGAGGTCTATAACAGTTCGAGAAACTACTGATAACACTTACCAGTAAATCTCAGCAACCTTGGCCAGGGATTTCCGGTTATAGCCAATCGAACACAGTGCAACATCAACTCCCTATACCGGGAGAGACGAATCCCCTCCTATCGCTCATTGCCTCCATGTGATTCGGGACTGTACCCAAAAGCCACCGTTTTGCACGCCCTCTTGGACGTGGTAAGGTCGAAATCAAAGCATAGTGGGAATCACACAAGACTCTATGACGATCTCGGGTCAACAGACTACTCTGTACCAGTGTCACCAGAGAACTGCCATCTGACGTAAGGTATAATACCATCTGGGAGTTCTCGGCGAGTCCGTCCAGTGTACCCAGTCTCCACTGAGCACCCGTATATCATCTCTGATGTCAAACACCAATGGATATGGGATCATCCATCGCCCATCTGTATGGGTCGAGAAGGTATACGCTAGTCTACTCTGGTATATCGATACACCCACGACTAGGGAGCTTGAAGGATGTACTTATGGACTACCATGTCCCCACTAGTATGATCCGCATCATAGTCCAGGTAGTCAAGTACACATCCTAAGGGCTTTACCAACATGTAACAGAGAGACAATCAGTATACACGTTAAGGTAAAGAGTAACCATATAGCATACTATCATATCGAGCAAGAAAGTCCTCCCTATATATGTCCCAGCATCCACTACAATATACATCCTATGTACAGTAATGGCCTCTAGGGCATACATATAACTAACAGCTCGACCTGTCAGGAGGCTCGGAGACGAGCAGGGAGGCCAAGGAGGCTCGGCCTGCCAGATGGCTCAGAGACGAGCAAGGAGGCCGAAAAAGCTCAGCCTATCAGATGGCTCGGAGACGAGCAAGGAGGCTAAAGAAGCTCGCTGAACTGCTCGAAGGTGAGCTGTTGGCTGTTTGCTAGGTGAAGGTGGGAAGTACTTAGGGAGGTCTCTGAAAGGTCAGATACGTCCTCAGAGATGAGGTCCCGAGGAATGCCCTTAATGCATATCGTTCATTCCACCTCCGTAGCCTTCGGGACACGTCATCCGCCACGTGTCTTAATCTGAGGAAATACCACTTGTGAGAATCTTCACTTCCAGAAAAAATTGAGATAAACATTGCTAGAGGTATGTGCAACAACTAGATGATAAATTGGGAAAAACTTCCTACTGAATTAAAGATAATAAAAGATAAACCTGTACAGAAGAAATAAGGTAACAAAAGAAAACAAAAAAAAAGAGCGATGTTAAGATATGAAATACCCATAACCAATGCTCCAAACAATAAACCCACTAAACAAAAACTAGAACAACCAGCTATCACGACACAACCTTTAGAGAAAACGTCATTATCGAGCAGCTTGAGCTTCTAAACTGGTGCTCCCAAAACCCACATCTTTGTAATAAAAAAAAAATGCAACACATAACAGGAAGGTTGGAGAGAAAATTAGATTTCAGTCTGCGAAATACCGGCTAGTTATGTTAGATAAGTGTTTTTTAATATTCATTCATGTAATTTTATTTGTATGTAATATTCTTTTAATTGAGATATATCAGGGTTGAGGTTGATGTCTCCAGTCGATGTATATTATTTACTTTTCCGTATTAGGATAGACCCAAGGCGCAGTGCACAAACGACCGGGTTTTAAAGTCCAAAGGGTGGCCATCTCGAGGAGTCGAGACCGATCACCTAACTTTAGAACTGGTAGGGTTGCTTGCCGCACTCGTAGGGGTTTAGGGGTATGGGCTTGGCTATTCATCACGACCGTGGAATTTTTGATTTCGATGTTGGCTAAATCGAAACGCGGAATTTCTAGAATATCCTATATTTCATATTGCTTCTGCTGCGTTACTTGTGATGCTCTTTTTATTGCATGAGAATGAATGCTATATATATATATAAATATTAGTAGATACTATATATGTTTTGCATCCATGCTAGTCCTGACCCTGCCCTGCCGTAAGTTAAGTAATCTTACGGTGAAAATCCGGGTCCCTGTGGCGAATGCGGATGGCATATATGTGTATTTTATTTTTATTTCTTTTGTGTGATAAGGAGCTTAAATGAAGAAACGACATTAATAAGATTAATGTTAAGAAAAAGAAACTTAAAGATGTTGAAGAACCAAATTTGAAATCTCCTCGGCTTTTTCATGGAAAAAACAATTATTTCAAATGCGGAGCTTAAGCCGCTCCTTTACAAAACACTCGGTTATTCAACCATATCAAGTTCAATACGTTAAAAGTTTTCATCAAAACCATCTGTAGCCCTCCGCCATTTTAGAAAGTAGAGTACTTAGTATTCGTGCTACGTTTGTTGACTATAATTAAGGCGTAGTGTGCGGTAGCTAAGTGATTGTTTCCCCCAAATAAAAGAGCAAAGCTCTATCCAAAATTTGAAAGAGGCAGCGCCTCACACGCCTTGCACGAGGGCGCCAGCGCCAAGAGTTAAAATCTCAGAGGCAGCGCCTTACGTTCCTTGCATGAGGGCGCCAGCGCCAAGAGTTAAAAACTCTGAGTCAGCGCCTCACATGCCTTGCACGAGGGCGCCAGTGCGAAAACTAAAAGTTCTCTGCCATTGGATCAAAAATCCAACAGAGATGATAAATCATCAAAATACAGAATTAAATTCTCTTGAGGAAATATTCCTCAAATCTTTCTAAATGAGAAAGATTATTCTCTGTAAAACAGAGTACCGTTGGATTAAAAATCCAATGGTGATTAAAAATCACTAAGCTACAGAATAAGCTCTGTATGGGAAATATTTCCCCAATCTTGTTAAAAACAAGAAAAATATTTTCTGTAAAAAAGAAATCCTTGGATCAAAGATCCAATGGTGGATAAAATCCCCAGATCAATTAAGGATCTCTCAATGAGAGATTTCTTTAACTAAATCAACAAACTTGTCTCCACTATATAAAGGCCCCAAGACTTTAAGTCTTGTACAGCGGAACCCCCCCATAAACTTCAAGATCAAAAAGAAAAGCAAGCAAAAAAGAAAGCTTTAAGAGAGAAGAAAGAAGAAGAAATTTCTTCAAGGTAAATAAAAGTAATAGAGATCAGATTATCTCATCTGCATATCTGAGGGTTTAACCCTCATAAAAGAACATAGTTCTTTCCCTGGATCTGAGATCCATAATACAAGTCTCCCACAAATAAGAATTTCATTCTCATGGGGATGAATTTGTTCTTGGGGATTGAAGATCCAGAGAAGAACAGAGAATTGAACTCTTCAGAACATAATACACGAAGAAAAATCAGCACCAAGCGCCTCACGTGCTCCTCACGTGGGCGCTGCTCAATAAAGAGTGCTTAGCACTCAGTGGTTGGCGCTCAGTGGTTGGCGCTCAGCGCCAAGCACCACACGTGCCCCTCTCATGGGCGCCGTTTAATAAAGAGTCCTTAGCACTCAGTGGTTGGCGTTCAGCATCAAGCGCCCCACGTGCCCTTCTCGTGGGCGCTATTCAGGATAAAGTGCTCCGCACTCATAAAACAGTATCCAACGCCTGGCGCCTAGCACCAAGCACCTCACGTGCTCCACATGTGGGCACCACAAAGAGTGTTCAACACTCCATTAAAGACAAAAAAGGGAAAAGCAAGATAAAGTGTGGGTGTCAGAACCTATATGGATGCTCAATATCGTTGGCACAGAAAGGGGACCAAGCCCAAGCAAGTGTTTAACACTTTATTCAATGAAATGACTGGGCTGAGCCCATGTTTAGCCAAACTCCTAATCAACCGAGCACATGGGCTCTTTATTTTCTAGAGTGGTCTTAGTCCCAAACAAGACTACCGAGCTTCTGACGAATATTCATTGGTTCCCGGGTACATCTCTCCACACCTCTGATATATGTCGTTGTAATTCTTCAACGTCTTCAGAGAGGTGGCGGGTCCCGACAACCAACAACTCCTTGGACCACAACGTCCTTAAACTAGCTATGGACCGCAACGTACTTAAACTAAGACAATAGAGCTTAAATGCTCTTTTGTTGGGTTTGAATGATCCCAAAAATCCTGTTGAGTAGATCTTAGCCTAAAATTCGACTAACGTATCCCCAACAAATATTTAAGTTGATCTTAATCCCAAATGAAATTAACGATCCTTAAATCAAACCAAACCTAAATCTAAGAAGATACGGATTTGGACTAATCCACGCCCTACGGGCGATAACACAAATTAATCTCTGTATACAATCCACGGGCAACCAAAAATAAAATAAACAAACACGAGACGAAGTGACCTTCTGGAGCAGGAGAAAGTGGTTACTGCGATGCGGTAACGTAATTAACTGCAGGGGCTTGTGCCTGCAGGGAAGAGCGTCCCCACAATCAAAAACCCCTCACAACGAGGGGGGATCTGAAGAAATCTGCTACAACGGCCGCATCCGTCCAAACCTCCGATACCCGGTGCCATAAATCAACTTGGCATCTTCGGAGAGGTGAACGGATAAATCCAAATAGCATTTGCCCCCAAATTTAGGCAGGACGACCTACGCTGTTCCGTCTCCCGTTTTCGGCGGTAAACAGATTCTGGCACGCCCGGTAGGACCTTTTCCTCTTTCCACTCCACACTTTGTGTGTCATGTTCGTGAACGAATCATAGTTTAATATGGTTGCCCCTGGATTCGAGGTACTATGATTTGGTGTCTTTCTCCTGTGCAGAGAAGAGAAATCGATGGTCTCTAACTGCACTAACTGCAACAACAACTCTCACTCTGCCCCGACTGGAGGAGTGACTTATGGGCACCAAGCGGCCTCCATCTTTGCAATGCCAGTGGAACAGGTAGCTCAGGCCACCACTAGATTATTCTTCAGGACCATGCTCCTGCCAATGAGCTTCAGTGCTTCAGTTCCTTACAGGAAGCTCCGAAGAAGTCGGTCTTTGATCGACTTGCAACTACCACGGCCCCTCTGAATGGGTCGTCCAATTCTAACGCCTCAGTCTTCAATAGGCCGAGCCACAGATCGAGTGGGCCTGCCATTAGGCTCGCGATACCTGATGGGGTTATCCCGAAACGGATAGCCGTTCCAGCTCCAGTGAGAGAAGTCAGCAAAAGGGGTGTCTCCTACTTAAGGCTCGGTCTTTGCTAGATTGACCATTCCAACTCCTGCTTCTGGTGAAGTTATCAAGACTGCTTCGCCTACCTGAAAGTTAGTCTTCGACAGGTTAGACGTTCCTCTCAATGGACGCCAGTCTTCGACAGGCTGGCACCAACAACAGCCTCTCATCAGAGCAGGGGGCATGAAGAAGCCACTCCCGTAACTGAACCAGTCCCATATGCAAGGCATGCTCGACGTCGCCACTGGCACCGAGTGAGGAAAGTCGGGGGAAACTCTCCCTCCAGACTTACCCCACCAGCTCCAACGGTGGAAATTGACGCTACTGTTCTAACTGGGAACAGCTTCGAGCTGCTCAGGAGGGTGCGCAAAAACTCTCCAACAGCCATATTGAAGAAGTCTCCTCCGTCTGTTGAAAGCATGACACAGGTGAAGCCAGAACAGCCTCCTCAGTGGTTGTCCTCCAAGATCCACAGAGTCTGGCGAAAAGTCCAAGACTATGTAATTGACAAAGACTACCCTCGCCGACTGAAGAAAATAAAGGCTCGGCAAGGGGAGGACCATCCTGCCGTCATGCCATGGAAAGTATCGTCTACACGGATGCTCTCTGCAATGGCTCCCTCAACTTCGGACTCCCACAAAAAGAGATGGCCAGAGAATCAACCACCACCGGCAACAAATTCTGAGCGTGATGGATCCAAACACCCCAAGTCTTGGGGCATGGTAGTGCACACGGTGTACATGGCTTCTAGCAAAGAGGAAAGCCGTACTTCCGCGGGTCATCGACCACTTACACGGTCTATGACAAAGGCTCAAGAGCAACAACAAAAGCTCCAGAAGATGCTGACAAAGATGGCCGCACTCACGAGGCTGAAAGAAAGCCCGAAAGTATCGTTCGAACAGCGCCAAGATCAGGAGACCGATAGGGAATTCCTGCGGAGGGTACTAGAAAGAAAGGATAAAGAAGCCACGGAACAAGCCACTAATATGAGGCAGATGGCACACCTGTTCCAAGACAAGGTCGGGATGATGATTCAGCCGGAACCTCCAGCCAAAGATCCGCCGATAATTATTGAAGACGACAGAGGAGAGACATCGAACTCTCCTCCGATTTTATCAGTAGCCAGGGAGGAGACGATCTCCAAAGCAGCCCTTGATGACTACATAGCTCAACAAATACGAGCTCATCAGGCAAGTGAAGTGGCTGGTCAAGTCGTTAGAACTTGGCGACCTTATCCAGGATGGTACGATCAAATTAAGTACCCGCCAGGATATACGATCCCTAAGTTCCATGTGTATAAAGGGACGGGCAATCCGCACCAGCACGTTGCTCAATTCAGGGCTTTGTGCAGTAATACCGGGGGTGATGACAAACTATTGCTCCGCCAATTTATTGGCAGCTTGTCGGAGACAGCATTTGAATGGTATTCTGAGCTCCCGAATGATTCTATCAAAACATTCACGGAGATGGAATTATTATTCACACAGCGGTTCGCAAGCGCAAGCGAGCGTACCCCGATCTTGGCATTAATCAATGCAAGAGTGAAGCCAGGAGAGACCTGGCTTCAATACGCAATTCGATGGCGTAACCTATGGTCAAAATGCGAACAACGCATAGAAGAAGCTCCTGCCGTGGGCATGTTCGTGGGAACCCTTGATCCCCAGGAAACTATATCCCGGTTTATTATGTTCTTCAAGTCGACCACCTTCCAGGCCTTGATTGACAAACTGGCCCAAATGGACCAAATAGGCCATAGGCCGTCCTCTTCAAAGACAGATCTTCGGAATGAAAAGGAAAATGGGAAAGCGACCTTCGTCGCCAACGCTCAACAACAACCGAGTGACCCGAAACTGGTGGCCCGCCAAAACAGCAAACCAAGATCTCTCGAAGAAAAGTTGAGACGTCCTTACTCGTTCCCCCAGGATAAAACGAGGAGACTATTCGAACTGGCGGTGCGCAACATGCTCATCACTCTGCCGGATCCGAGACGCCTACTGCAACCTGGTGACGACAACAATCCCAATTACTGCCCCTACCACCGAATAGTGGGCCACCCAATCGAAAATTGCTACATCTTCAAAAACTGAGTTGAATACCAGTACCAACAGGGCAAGTTCGCGTTGTCCAAAAACTGGAAGGTAAACCCGCCACAGCAGCTCGCACCTAAAAAGGTGGATACGCCGGAGGCATCATTCTCATTTGCAGAGGAAGCTTTGTGGGAAGTTGTCCTTTCGGCTAAAACTAAAATAATGCTGAAGGAACTTCAAGCATGTCTGACGATTAGGTGGAAAAGCCCGCTGGAGCCTGAGATTATTGACGGGATGTTGAAACCGCCCCCAACGCCGAAAGTTGGCAACGATGGGAAAACCCCCATGTCAAGCCTTCAAAGTTTAAGAAGAAAAAGAAGAAGACCAAGAAGCCTGTGCAGCCTGACGACAATCGTACGGGTCTGCAAAAATACATCGACACACTGGAGGAATACAACCAAAAGGCACGGACCCCAGTCATACTGGAAGAATTCTTCAAGCATGTTCTTGAGAACGGAAACAGTGACATTGATGAAGGAGACGATTTGTCGGAAGAACCCGAGGATTATGTGGCAAGTTGCCACATGATCTCTCACTCGTCGATTGATGGAAAAGAAGCTACTCATGTAGAGAAACCGGGGACAGATCTAGAACCAAAATCCCTATAACCGTCAGATGACTTGATCGACAAGCTGCTGAACGAAGCCCTCCAAAAGAGCAAAGCTGACTGAGGACGTGAAATGGCCATATACGAAAAGGCCAAACATCAGCGTCAAGCTGAAGAAGCTCCGGTAATGAGAAGTCATAAAGTATCCCAACTGGATCGAAGCGCACCTGCCACCAGCAAGAGCAGGATCAAGGTAGGGAAGCAGTTCGCCAAAACTCTGTCAATGGGAATGAAGTTGCCACCTTTCAAAGAAAATACTTTCGGGAGTATGTGCTCCGACGAAGCAGATGTACATCCGAACTACTGCTTGTACCATCGAATGGTCACACACCCTACCGAAGAGTGCGATGCCTTCAAGAAATGGTGGTAGGGATACGTTGCCCATCAACATCACTTCAAGCGGATGAAGCGTAAAGCCTGTCGGGAATAGAGAAGCACAACATGTGAGTGTAAAGAAATAGGCGGTAACTGTCATATGGTAGATGCTATTTTTACAAAAGGATAATCTCAAGTTCTAACCTTCAGGAGCGATTCTGACGAAGAAATAGCTCCCAGCCCTCCCTTCAAAGAATCCACCTCCGGAAAAGAAGAAGAGACAAAGAACTGTGAGAACATTCAGTTGCGTAACTATACGTTGTCTGAAAAGAATCTCAGACCCTCAAACAAAGGTTTGTGTAAGAAGGACAAGGGGAAGGAAAAAGTCTCTGAGGAGATTGCCCTTGATGATAGAGTCGCCGAAGGGCTCACAGCCAAGGACCCACCCAAGAAGAACAAGGTGGATTACAATGTCCCGACACATCTGAGGAAGATACCCTCACAATTGAGTATTTTGGATGCCCTTCTCCTATCTAAAGAGGCACGAGATTCCCTGATCAAGGCGTTACAAGAGCCCGATCAGTTTCAAACCTTCGTTGCAGAAGAAAAGATGAAGGACGAGCTGGAAGAAGTCCACACGGCTTACATCACCTTCAGCGATGAAGAACTCCTTCTCGGAACGTGCGGCACAACCGTCCGCTGTATGTAACCGGGTATTGTTATGAAATCAAGATAGGGAAGATCTTGGTCGACAACGGGTCCTCCGTTAACCTTCTCAATGTGAGAGTGTTGAAGGAGATTTGCATGAATGTGCAACACTTGGCTCGGGATAAAATTACTATCTCCGGTTTTGACTCCCAATCATCACCAACGCTTGGTTCTGTAATACTGACATTACACTTCGGGCTGCTCGTCACTGACATCAAGTTCTATGTTATTGACGCCAAGACTTGCTGCAACGTTTTGCTCGGCAGGACTTGGTTACATGAGTACAACATCATCCCTTCTAAACAACATCAGTGTATGAAGTACTTTAAGGACGGACTCAAGTACACAGTTACAGGGGACCCATTCTCCGTAAATGAAGTCCGCAAATATGAAGACGCCAAGTACTTCTTACCAGACTTCAAAGACATGGAAAGATGTCTACTCGGGACAACCCCAAGGCAACAGTCCAGGACCATCTACTCCTATTCCGGTCTTTGGCAGTGACTCTGAGGACGAGGCCAACATATTGTTCTCTGTCCGCCCGTTAATGCAGACCTTTGCTGGAGCTGACCAGAGTTTACAAATTACCATGGTTCCGCAGTGGTATTACAAAGAACATGATGCACTTGATATGTACAGCGTGCAAGAGCTGCAGACCTTCTACATCCCTCCTAAGCAAAGAGGTGAAAAAACGATCCTTTTCTACCAATCCACGGAGACTAAAGTGGATAAAGAAGTCTGGCATGGTGCCAAACCTACGCTCGATAGGCTTCAACCAATCCGTCTGCCCTGATACTACGCAGAGGGACTGAAAAGGCTATTGAGATGCCAAGGCATACCCTTCAAACAGATTGCTCGACAAGCCCAGTTCTATAACAAGATTTGGAACGTTTCCGGGACTCTGCGAAAGATGCCCAACGAGAGAATGGAGATGACTGGCATTGGATACGTTCGGTCGAAGAAGCGGGAGCGATTCCATGGCTGCCATGTTATAAATGATTCCGCTGGAAAAGAGAATACCCTTCCAGATAGCGCTGATATTGAAACAGAGAGAAATCCCACCGTACGAATATCGAGACCGTCATTCGGAGAGCAAATTAACAAGCTAATAAGGAAAAAGGGTCAAAAGGTTCGGGATGATCACAGCCGTGAAATGGCCATTTACGAGAAAGCCAAGACATAGCATCTTACTCAGCGGTCTAGAAAGGATGACGATGCCCTTTTCCCTCAGCCCGCTGTGCATTCTTATGGCAAGGAAAAAGCCCGACGTAGCAGCAACAATAAAGTGAAGAGCGGGAATGACGTCCAAAAACAGCGAAGCGGATTCAAGAAGCCACGCGATCGAGAAAAAGTCAGCTGGAATCCGTCTTTTATGAAAAAGATGGGTTGAGAATACTTTTTCCCTCAAGACAAGACAAGGAAAATATTCAACCTTATCATGAAGCATCAAATGATGACACTCTCGGAGTCTCGGCTCCATGAGCAAATAAACAAGGTCCATCATCCGGCTTATTGCTCCTACCACCGAGCAATAGGACATCCTATGGAAGATTGCTTCACCTTCAAAGACTGGGTTGAAAACCGGTATCAACAAGGTAGGTTTGCTCTGTCCGAAAATTGGAGGGTAGCCCCACCACAGAAGCATGAGCCAAGAGCAACCTACATGTCACGCCCCGCTTCCCAGAGTACGCTAGATTGGGCACGTGATATAGCCAACCATGCTACATGTGGGTAGGAAGTATCCATCCACAGTCACATTACGGCTGTAGAGATATCAAGAACAAGCTAAACAATCTAAAAACATGTCCATAATCCAGAATAACAAGAGTCAATAATAAATAAATGCGGAAGCAAATGATACAATACAAATAACTGAAAGATATGTCCCATAATGCGGGCTCAAATCAGGAAATGAATGCAGGAAATAAAACTAACTACTATTGAACTCACAGCTCAGCCTGCTGGCTGAAGTACTCCCGCTCGGACTGCGACAGCGGTACAGAATCTGGGCCATGCAAAACCCAGACGTCAGCGCGTCATGTCAACATGTAATATAATATGAATAATGTAACATGCCATGCAAAAATAATCATGAATAAAGCAATAATGTGAAACAAGCAGTGCAGGGTAGTGTGCAGTCGGTAACTAAACTGTTTTATCAGGTTTTCTAGTCTAAAGTCTTTGAAATCAACTGATGAATCGTCGATGTAACTCAACAGTATCCCGTACATACCCGGGACCACGGCCACAATATTCTCGGCTGCAGACCGAGACATGCCGCTAGGCACAAAACAGGAATGTGTACACTCGATAGTATCCCGTACATACCCGGGACCACGGCCACAATATTCTCGGCTGAAACCGAGACATGCCGCTAGGCACAAAACAGGAATGTGTACACTCAATACAGGTAGTGAACTGTCGAGTTACAAGTCAGATTTCACCTTTGATTTCCCCATACCCCCAAGTTATATGTGTCGAGTCAGGTATTCAGTAATCAAGAACTAATGCCAACACAGGATCAGGTAAAAGCAGGTTTGTCGGGATAGACAACAGGAACGGTCCATGAGGACCACATGTCAGGTTTGTTGGCATTAGGCACGAGATCAGGTAAAAGGTCGGGTCATGGTACATCAGGTCAAGTCAACAGTATATGGTACCATGTCAGGCGTATCAATATATACATGTGTAGCAATGTCAGGTCAAGATGTACGCAATATCGTGAGTGTGCTCCCAATCAGATATATAATCACACATGGGTATTAACAACATGAAATAAGCAATGAATTAAATAATAAGCAGTTTCATTCAATCACAAGAGTGTAGTAATACAATGTAGCCGTTTAGTCATGTTAATAGGTTTAAGCACCCTTAGCGGTGCAATGATTTATGTGACGGTTCAATATAGTTATATCAGGTTAAATGCATACGAGTGTCCGAATGTAACAGGACTACATGAATAATTGCCACCATCTATTTAACAGTAAAATGTGATTAAGCAGGTAGATTTGATTATTGGGTTTCAATTGCGAACTGTAAGTTTCATGTTTAACCGTAAAATGATTTAATGCAATTTATAACCGAAATGGAAAACGATTGTACCAAGCTAATTTTACAGGTTTAGGATGTCAATACATATATAATTATACTGTATAGCATGTAGCAAGGGGTACTTGCCTCAGAACAAGGGTCGAGATGCAGGCGGCCTGGTGCCCATGTCATGATACGGTACCGGGTCTAATCGCGATCTGGTGCGTGGTCTGGACGCGATATGGACACGATCTGCTGCGCGATCTGGTGCACGGTCTGGGCGCGATACGGACACGATCTGCTGCGCGATCTGGTGCACGGTCTGGACGCGATACGGACACGATCTGCTGCGCGATCTGGGACGAACCGAACGACGAACAATGGAACCACGCGGATCGGGGTACCTCGCTGGAACGTCGGGACGTGTCGTCGGCATCACCGGATTCCGTCCAAGGAAAGAACAGTAAGCAATTACAACTTGCAACCAAGGAAGGAAAAAGAATAGAGAAGAAGGAAGGAGGATTTGAGGAGAAGGAGCGTACAGAGGGAATGTGCGAGGCCGGGGAGGAGGCGAGACCCGCCGGCGGTACAGATCCGGTGGCGCACACAAGCGCAGGGTGTGCCGATGGCTGCGGGAGCAAGTGCAGGGTGCACGGGGTTGCAAGAAAGAGGACGGAGGACGCAGTGGAGATGAAAGGGCGAGGATGCGAGGATGATGGCGGAGGCGACGACGAGGGCAGTCGTCGGCGATGGGTTTCTTGGTGGCTGTCATCTGGGGTCGGGAAGGTGGTGAGGTTGATGGTGGTGGTGGTTTGTGGTGTTGTGGATCGGAGAGGGAGATGAGGAAGACGAGGTTGGGTGGTGGCGACGTCGGGTCGCCGGTGATGAAAGGTTCCACGGTTGCTCGGGGGTTGCAGGTGCTCGGGTCGGGGTTTTCGGGGATAGGAAGGGAAGAGGAGGAAACAGAGGAGGTTAGGATGAAGGTGACGGGGTGGTGGTGACGAGGTCGTGGGGAGGTCGGCGGCGAGGTAACGGAAGCGGCGGCCGGTAGGGTCGAGGGCGAGGCTCGTGATGGGTTCTGTTGCTGCGTGATGAAGAAAAGTGAGGGAGAAAATATTTAAAAGGGAGAGAGAAAAAGATTATGGGAGAGAGAGAGAGATTTGAGAAAGAGAGAGAGACAGAGAAAGATAGAGAGAGAGATAAAGGGAAAAATGGAGAGGGGCCCACGGGAGTAAAGCCTTCGCTGATTCGCTGATTGGCTAAAGCAAATTTAGAGGTTTTATTAAAATATTCAAAAAGATTTAAAGGATTTAATTATCACAGTGGAATTATATAGTTTGCAGAATATATTAAGGTTTAAATATTATTAAAATTTGGGATTTTGGCGTCAAACAAAACATTTCCAAATCGCGTCCGGGTTGGGTCCAAAAATTCGAAATTGAAATAATAGGATTTTAAACGGGTTCCAAATTTTAAAATTAAGTGTTTTATGATTAAAAAGCATACCCCCAAGACGGACATCTATACGCACGCGTAGCCGTCCAAACTCGCCCGTTTCACCGAACGGGACGAGAACTCGATCCACGGA
This sequence comes from Agapanthus africanus, assembly GCA_030015575.1. Taxonomy (NCBI): domain Eukaryota; kingdom Viridiplantae; phylum Streptophyta; class Magnoliopsida; order Asparagales; family Amaryllidaceae; genus Agapanthus; species Agapanthus africanus. The sequence goes on from JASDDO010000004.1 coordinate 285,790,750, forward strand.
CGCTACCACAAGGCTAGGGGTGTCGAGTAGACCAAGATAGATATTTTTAATTTTATTTTAGATGCCAAAATTTGTTATATGCAGAAATGAATTTGCCAGATAAAATTTTACAGTAAGTGACAAACAAGCAAGATAAATGAAATGAGTACCACCTAATGCTCAAACAGTAACAGAAATTAGTAGTATTGGGCTCGGGTGTTACATTATACCCAACTACAAAAGAATTTCGTCCTCGAAATTCCAAGAATACAAAGAAACTACAAGAAGAGGTGAGGAAACTTCTGTCGGATTTCAACTTCTCGTTCCTAAGTGGACTCTTCATGCGATCGATTATCCCAAGAAACAAGCACAAGGGGGATAACCTTGTTCTTGAGAACCTTTTCCCTTCGATCCACGATTTCAACCGGTCGTTCCTCAAAAGTCAAGTCTTCCCGTACTGTTAACTCCGAATGATCCAATACGTGCGTTTCATCTCGAACATACCTTCGTAGTTGAGATACGTAAAACACATCGTGCACACTTGCCAAGGACTGCGGTAACGCCAAACGGTACGCTATCTCACCAACACGCTCCAAGATCTCAAAGGGTCCAACGAATCGAGGACTAAGCTTTTCTCGACTTCCAAAACGAATCACCCCTCTAGTCGGTGATATCTTCAAGAATACCAAATCACCCACGGCGAACTCTAGAGGTCTTCTTGACGTGTCAGCCCAACTCTTCTGTCTGTCTTGTGCTGCCTTCATATGATTCCTGATAGTGTTAACCTTTTCAATTGTCTGTACAACCAAATCTGGTCCCAATAACCTCCGTTCACCGACATCATCCCAACAAACAGGTGAACGGCATTTACGACATACAAAGCTTCAAACGGAACCATCTGGATAGTTGCCTGAAAACTGTTGTTGTAAGAAAACTCCACCAAGTGTAGATGATCCTCCCACGAATCCTTGAAGTCCAACATGCATGCTCTCAACATATCTTCAAGAGTTTGGATCGTTCTCTCCGACTGACCATCGGTTTGAGGATGATAAGCTGTGCTAAACTTCAATCGAGTCCCCAAACTTTCCTGTAAACTCCTCCAGAAGTGTGATAAGAACCGAGTGTCCCGATCGGACACGATGCTCACCGGTACCCCATGCAATCTTACAATCTCCTGCATGTACCGCTCTGCCAATGTCTCTGTTGATTGACCAACCCGGAAAGGAATAAAGTGAGCAGCCTTGGTCAATCGATCAACAATCACCCATACCGCGTTGTTGCCCTTTGGACTCCACGGTAAAGCCGTCACGAAAAATCCATGGTTATATGTTCCCACTTCCACTGAGGAATCGGAAGTGGTTGCAATAAACCACCAACCCGTTGATGTTCAGCCTTAACTTGCTGACACACCAAGCACTTAGCCACAAAGCGAGCAATCTCCCGTTTCATGCCTTCCCACCAGAAATGCTGTCGAATATCACGGTACATCTTTGTGCCTCCTGGATGTACAGAATAAGACGAACTGTGTGCCTCCTTCATTAGCTCTTCACGAACATCTCCCTTTGGCACACACAAACGGCTACCATACCTCAATGAACCATCTTCGTGGACCAGTAAATCTGTTCGTAGTCCGGCTTCAACCTGCTCTCGAAACTTTTGCAGTCTAGGATCCTGCGATTGTGCTGCTTTAATTTTCTCAATCAAAGACGACTGCACTTGTAACTGCATCAACTGTCCCGTATGATGCGGTAGCACAACCTCCAAGTCAAATTTTCGAAAATCTGCAACGATCTCCTTTTGCGTAGTTAACACCTGAATTGCTGGTACCCGACTAAGCGCATCCGGCACAACATTAACTTTCCCCGTATGGTACTTAAGATCAAGGTCGTAGTCAGCCATCAGCTCCAACCATCTACGCTGCCTCATATTCAGCTCCTTCTGTGTGAACACATACTTCAAGCTCTTATGATATGTAAAAACTTCGACTCTTTCGCCCAAAAGGTAGTGTCTCCAAATCTTCAAAGCGAAAATCACAGCCGCAAGCTCCAAGTCATGAGTCGGATAATTCTTCTCATGGGTCTTCAATTGTCTTAATGCGTATGCTACAACCTTCCCATGCTACATCAAAACACATCACAATCCTTTCCCAAATGCGTCGCTGTGAATCACCAATCCTCCGGAATTGTCTGGCACTGTCAGAATAGGGGCGGTTATCAATTTCTGCTTCAACGTCTCAAAAGCTAACGCACATCTATCTGTCCATACAAAAGGTACCTCCTTGCGCGTAAGCTTGGTCAACGGCTCTGCCAGGCGAGCAAAGTTCTCCACAAATCTCCTGTAGTATCCGGCTAATCCAAGGAAACTTCTTATCTCAGCGACATTCTTTGGAATAGGCCAATCTCGAACTGCTGCAATCTTTTCTGGATCGACGGCAATGCCATCGCCAGACACAACATGCCCCAAAAACTTCACTTCCTCCAGCTAAAACTCGCACTTACTCATCTTCGCATACAATTTCTCCTGTCTCAACGTCTGCAGTGCGATCTTCAAGTGCTCCATATGCTCCTCAAAGCTCTTCGAGTAAACCAGAATATCGTCAATGAATACCATAATAAACTGGTCCAAGAACGGTGAAAAGATTCGGTTCATCAAGTCTATGAATACTGCCGGCGCATTCGTTACTCCGAAGGGCATCATTAAGTACTCGTAATGTCCGTACCGAGTTCGAAACGCCGTCTTGCAAATATCTTCTGTTTTCACTCGGACCTGATGATATCCGGATCGCAAATCCAGCTTCGAGAATACCCTCGCGCCACTAAGCTGCTCAAAAAGTTCTCCAATGCGAGGGATCGGGTACTTGTTCTTAATAGTCACCCGGTTTAATTCCCGATAGTTGATGCACATCCTTCTCGTGCCATCTTTCTTCTTTACTAGAAGAACTGGAGCTCCCCAAGACGAGTTACTGCTTCGAATCCAACCCTTCTCAAGCAATTCAGCAACCTGTTTCTTAACTTCTTCCAACTCTACTGGTGCCATTGGGTAATACGCTTTAGATACTAGCGCTGTACCAGGAATAATATCAATTGCGAACTCTACGTCTCGCTTCGGCGGTAAACCCGATATATCTTCAGATACGTCCATAAATCGCGAACAACCGCCGGCTCTTCACCACTATCAATTTCCATTGCTGCAAGAATATTGTTTGTCGGCCTAGCCCTAAACTCGACTGGCCCGACAGAACTGCTTCCTTACCGCAACTGCTGTCTGCTGCAAACTCCCCTTCATCCCAGATAAACTCTGCTGCTCTCGGGCTGCCGCAAGCACTTACGAGAAAGTGGTCAAACCCAGCGAGACAATCCGCATCTGGATGTCCACGTCCAAGCTGCGCATGAACCTCCATGCCTTGTCTGCATCGTTGGCACTAAAGGTCCAGCGAATCTGCTGAGTCTTGTCCATTCTGCTTTAGCCCGATAAACTTCTCTTCCATTTCCTCCCGTGCAGTCTGCGGAAAGAACTTCTCCAGGAACTCTTTGGAAAAACCCGCCTACTTGATCGGCTTGGGCAAACGGTTCTCCTCCACAAGCCACCATCCTCGGGCGTAATCCAGTAACTGAATGCGTACCACATCAACTCTTATCTCATATGGAATCTGTGCCGCAACAAGCAAATTCTCTGTGTTAATTAGCCACTGCTCCGCTGGCAACGGCTCCTCCAAACCAGTAAATGTAGACGGACCCAAATGTCTGAAATCTGCTACTGTCCCTACTCGGTCAACTGGCTTAGCTCCAACATTGTTCACAGACTGCTGAATGATCTGCAAACCATCCTGAAACGAGTCCGCTTGCTGCTGGATCAGCTCGGTCTGTTTCTTTTGATTCTCCAGCATTCCTCTTATCACTCCAAGCATGGCGGCTTCGTCCACACTCCTCTGGTATGTCTTGAAATTCTTACCTGCCATAATCCTGAACTCAAAACACCCAACATTAGTATGATGATAGATTCTGAATATAGATCAAGGCCAGAACTCCAAGATACTTAAATAGAGTACCGCATTGTAACTATGCCGCGGTATCATAGCCACAATTACTTAACTCCACCCAAGTCGCCTAAGTCCTAGAGATAACAAGAAATCAGGTTTTTCGAGTCGATATGCAAAGGAAGTTTGCACATCGTAACAGATATAATCAGGAAGAATGTGATTCAAAAATGGTAAACGGCAAGGTGGCAGGACATGTTTTATAAACACGGGTATTCTGATTCGTGTATTGGGTACAATACCCAACTACAAAAGAATCAACCCAACTAAGCTATGTCTCTGATACCAAAAGAACCATGTCACGCCCCGCTTCCCAGAGTACGCTAGATTGGGCACGTGACATAGCCAACCATGCTACCTGTGGGTAGGAAGTATCCATCCACAGTCACATTACGGCTGTAGAGATATCAAGAACAAGCTAAACAATCTAAAAACATGTCCATAATCCAGAAGAACAAGAGTCAATAATAAATAAATGCGGAAGCAAATGATACAATACAAATAACTGAAAGATATGTCCTATAATGCGGGCTCACATCAGGAAATGAATGCAGGAAATAAAACTAACTACTATTGAACTCACAGCTCAGCCTGCTGGCTGAAGTACTCCCGCTCGGACTGCGACAGCGGTACAGAATCTGGGCCATGCAAAACCCAGACGTCAGCGCGTCATGTCAACATGTAATATAATATGAATAATGTAATATGCCATGCAAAAATAATCATGAATAAAGCAATAATGTGAAACAAGCAGTGCAGGGTAGTGTGCAGTCGGTAACTAAACTGTTTTATCAGGTTTTCTAGTCTAAAGTCTTTGAAATCAACTGATGAATCGTCGATGTAACTCAATAGTATCCCATACATACCCGGGACCACGGCCACAATATTCTCGGCTGCAGACCGAGACATGCCGCTAGGCACAAAACAGGAATGTGTACACTCGATAGTATCCCGTACATACCCGGGACCACGGCCATAATATTCTCGGCTGAAACCGAGACATGCCGCTAGGCACAAAACAGGAATGTGTACACTCAATACAGGTAGTGAACTGTCGAGTTACAAGTCAGATTTCACCTTTGATTTTCCCATACCCCCAAGTTATATGTGTTGAGTCAGGTATTCAGTAATCAAGAACTAATGCCAACACAGGATCAGGTAAAAGCAGGTTTGTCGGGATAGACAACAGGAACGGTCCATGAGGACTACATGTCAGGTTTGTTGGCATTAGGCACGAGATCATATAACAGGTCGGGTCATGGTACATCAGGTCAAGTCAACAGTATATGGTACCATGTCAGGTGTATCAATATATACATGTGTAGCAATGTCAGGTCAAGATGTACGCAATATCGTGAGTGTGCTCCCAATCAGATATATAATCACACGTGGGTATTAACAACATGAAATAAGCAATGAATTAAATAATAAGCAGTTTCATTCAATCACAAGAGTGCAGTAATACAATGTAGCCGTTTAGTCATGTTAATAGGTTTAAGCACCCTTAGCGGTGCAATGATTTATGTGACGGTTCAATATAGTTATATCAGGTTAAATGCATACGAGTGTCCGAATGTAACAGGACTACATGAATAATTGCCACCATCTATTTAACAGTAAAATGTGATTAAACAGGTAGATTTGATTATTGGGTTTCAATTGTGAACTGTAAGTTTCATGTTTAACCGTAAAATGATTTAATGCAATTTATAACCGAAATGGAAAACGATTGTACCAAGCTAATTTTACAGGTTTAGGATGTCAATACATATATAATTATACTGTATAGCATGTAGCAAGGGGTACTTGCCTCAGAACAAGGGTCGAGATGCAGGCGGCCTGGTGCCCATGTCATGATACGGTACCGGGTCTAGTCGCGATCTGGTGCGTGGTCTGGACGCGATATGGACACGATCTGCTGCGCGATCTGGTGCACGGTCTGGGCGCGACACGGACACGATCTGCTGCGCGATCTGGTGCACGGTCTGGGCGCGACACGGACACGATCTGCTGCGCGATCTGGGACGAACCGAACGACGAACAATGGAACTACGCGGATCGGGGTACCTCGCTGGAACGTCGGGACGTGTCGTCGGCATCACCGGATTCCGTCCAAGGAAAGAACAGTAAGCAATTACAACTTGCAACCAAGGAAGGAAAAAGAATAGAGAAGAAGGAAGGAGGATTTGAGGAGAAGGAGCGTACAGAGGGAATGTGCGAGGCCGGGGAGGAGGCGAGACCCGCCGGCGGTACAGATCCGGTGGCGCACACAAGCGCAGGGTGTGCCGATGGCTGCGGGAGCAAGTGCAGGGTGCACGGGGTTGCAAGAAAGGGGACGGAGGACGCAGTGGAGATGAAAGGGCGAGGATGCGAGGATGATGGCGGAGGCGACGACGAGGGCAGTCGTCGGCGATGGGTTTCTTGGTGGCTGTCATCTGGGGTCGGGAAGGTGGTGAGGTTGATGGTGGTGGTGGTTTGTGGTGTTGTGGATCGGAGAGGGAGATGAGGAAGACGAGGTTGGGTGGTGGCGACGTCGGGTCGCCGGTGATGAAAGGTTCCAGGGTTGCTCGGGGGTTGCAGGTGCTCGGGTCGGGGTTTTCGGGGATAGGAAGGGAAGAGGAGGAAACGGAGGAGGTTAGGATGAAGGTGACGGGGTGGTGGTGACGAGATCGTGGGGAGGTCGGCGGCGAGGTAACGGAGGCGGCGGCCGCTAGGGTCGAGGGCGAGGCTCGTGATGGGTTCTGTTGCTGCGTGATGAAGAAAAGTGAGGGAGAAAATATTTAAAAGGGAGAGAGAAAAAGATTATGGGAGAGAGAGAGAGATTTGAGAAAGAGAGAGAGAGAGAGACAGAGAAAGATAGAGAGAGAGATAAAGGGAAAAATGGAGAGGGGCCCACGGGAGTAAAGCCTTCGCTGATTCGCTGATTGGCTAAAGCAAATTTAGAGGTTTTATTAAAATATTCAAAAAGATTTAAAGGATTTAATTATCACAGTGGAATTATATAGTTTGCAGAATATATTAAGATTTAAATATTATTAAAATTTGGGATTTTGGCGCCAAACAAAACATTTCCAAATCGCGTCCGGGTTGGGTCCAAAAATTCGAAATTGAAATAATAGGATTTTAAACGGGTTCCAAATTTTAAAATTAAGTGTTTTATGATTAAAAAGCATACCCCCAAGACGGACATCTGTACGCACGCGTAGCCGTCCAAACTCGCCCGTTTCACCGAACGGGACGAGAACTCGATCCACGGACGCTACCACAAGGCTAGGGGTGTCGAGTAGGCCAAGATAGATATTTTTAATTTTATTTTAGATGCCAAAATTTGTTATATGCAGAAATGACTTTGCTAGATAAAATTTTACAGTAAGTGACAAACAAGCAAGATAAATGAAATGAGTACCACCTAATGCTCAAACAGTAACAGAAATTAGTAGTATTGGGCTCGGGTGTTACACTACACTACGAAGGAAAGTCCGGATCAACATTGAGCTTGGAAACGAGCTCGCACCTGCCACATGATAACACTTTCAAAGGAGGGAGAGCATGAGAATGTGGACCACCTCTCCCAGTGCTTCGCAAATGAAGATGAGGACGAGGTGATCTCAGAATTTCCACCTGCGCCAAAAGAGCTGGAGGATGGGATACATACCACGGTGGACAATCTGAGGAAAATTGACTTGGGGACGACAAACGATCCAAGGCCAATGTTCATCAGTGAGCTGCTGTCCGAAGAGCAGGTGGCTACACTAAAAGACGTGTTTATGCAGTATAAAAACAGCTTCGCATAGAACTATTCTGAGATGCCGTGATTAGATCCAGAAATAGCTGTGCATAAACTGGTGATATCGCCGGACGTTAAGCTAATCAAGCAAGCGCTAAGAAGAATGCGGCTCGAACTCGAGATGAGCATCAACACCGAGGTCAAGAAACTAATTGACTCCGGCTTCATCTAAGAAGTTCAACACCCTGATTGGATCGCCAATATTGTCCCAATGATGAAGAAAATGGGACAGTACGAATCTGCGTGGAATTCCGAGATCTCAACAAGGCTTGCCCGAAGGATGACTTCCCAGTACCTGTTACCGAGCTGATGATTGATAACATCTCCACTCACGAGGTCTCCTCCTTTATGGATGGATCTTCAGGCTACAATCAAATAAAAATGCATCCTGAAGACCGAAAGCATACTGCCTTCCGGACTCCGCTAGGTATATTCTGCTATAAGGTGATGCCCTTCGGTTTGAAGAATGCTGGCGCTACCTACCAGAGGGCTATGACGAAGATCTTTGATGACCTCGTACATGAGATTGTCGAATGTTATATTGACGACCTCATGGTGAAAAGAAAATCATACGAGGAGCACTGGGGGCATTTAAAAATAGTGTTCCAGCGTCTTCGGAAATATAACCTGAAGATGAACCTTCTGAAATGCGCGTTTGGAGTCTCCTCAGACAAATTCCTAGGATTCATCGTACGACACCGAGGTATCGAAGTAGACCCATCAAAGATCAAGGTGATTATGGAAATGCCCTTGCCAAGAACTCTTAAGCAACCGCGGTCTCTCCAAGGGAAGCTCGCATATATCTGGCGGTTCATAGCCAACCTCTCCGGAAAATGCCGCCCCTGTGGCCATCTAATGAAAAAGGAGACCCCATTCTTTTAGGATCTTAAATGCCAAAGTGCACTGGACCAAATCAAGCAGTATCTGCAGAATCCCCCGGTACTGACCGCTCCGGTCAAGGGAAAACCCCTCATCCTGTACACAACAGCCCTTCAAGGTTCTTTAGGCGCGCTATGGGCACAGGAGAACGATCAGGGAAAGGAGAGAGCCCTCTACTATTTGAGTCGAGTTCTCATGGGGACAAAAAACAACTACTCCCCCATTGAAAAGCATTTCCTGGCATTAATCTTCGTGGTAACGAAGCTCCGACATTATGCCTTGGTACATGAGGTCCATCTCATATCAAAGGTGGATCCTCTCAAATATTTGATGTCAAGAGCCATACTAACGGAAGGCTTGCCAAATGGACCCTCCTTCTGATGGAATTCTCGATAATCTATCGACCTCTCAAGGCAGTGAAAGGCCAGGACATCACCGACTTTCTCGCAGAGCATCCGATACCCACCGACTCTCCTTTAAATTGCGAGCTGCCGGATGAATATACGTTCGACACAATTGACGGGGAGAAAGAAGGGAGTGATACCCGATGGGAACTTTATTTCGATGGAGCATCGTCTATGAAAAATCGAAAGCAAAATACCCCCATAATCAAAGCCGGGGTGGGCCTTATCCTCGTGACTCTGCAAGGAGGGATAATGCGTTTCGCCCTTTCCTTAACAGAGACAAGGACAAACAATGAGGCTGAATATGAGGCTCTAATAGCAGGTCTCGAGATCGCCAGTAACATGGGAATTAAGAACCTCCTCATATATGGAGACTCCCAGATTGTCATTAGCCAAGTAAAGGGCGACTATCAGACATGCAAGCCAGAGTTGGTAAAATATGACGAAAGAGTGTGGCAACTGCTGAATCAAATCCACTCATACGTCCTGGAAAGCATACCATGGACGACAAATAGCAAGGAAAATGCGTTAGCCAAGCTCGCTAAAGAACGGGCCGACGAAAACCTCGATGACGTAAGGATCATTATGCAGAGCCGCCGGATTCTCGCACCAGCAGAAATATCTCCTGAGTCGTATGAAGAAGAGGAAGCGACCAAACAAGCGGCCTTCTAAGCAGAGGACGAAGAAAAGGCTAAGGATTGGAGAGAAGTCTTCATAGACTACTTCAAATCCCATCGAATGGCCGAAAATGCATCTTCAAGACATCAGCTCATGAAACGAGCTCTGTCTTTCACCTTCATCAACGATACTCTATATAAGAGATCATTTAACTGTCTTTGGTTGAGATTCCTGAGACTACAAGAGGCAAGGAGAGTCGTCCAAGAAACTCACGACGGACTCTGTGGTTTCCATCAAGCTAGGCCAAAGATGAAGTTAAAGATCAAGAGAATGGGTTACTATTGGCCCACAATGATTCAGGACGAATATACAAAGCAGTGTCACTCATGCCAGATTCACCAGGACTTCATCCATCAGCATCCGAATCCGTTACACCCAACACCGGCAAGCTGGCCGTTCAAGATGTGGGGAACCGATATAATCGGCCCTATTGAACCAACATCATCCAAGGGACATCGATTCATATTGGCGACAACCGATTAATTCTCTAAATAGGCCGAAGCAGTACCGCTAAGAGAAGTGAAGACGGAGAACATCCTCCATTTCTTTAGGACACATGTCATTTACCGGTTTGGCACTCCGCTATGGATCATTTCGGATAATAGGCCGGCCTATAGAAGCCATAAGATCAGCTGCTTTGCGCAGCAACATAATATAGATTGGAGATACTCTTCAGTTTATAATCCCCGAGCTAATGGTCTAGCTGAGGCTTTCTACAAAACCTTGATGAAGATCATAAAGAAGACGGTGTCCAGAAACAAAAAGGACTGACATGAGAAACTGCATGAAGCTCTCTGGGCGTATTGAACCACGTTCAAAATGGCCACGAATACAACGCCATTCGCGTTGGTATTCGGCACGAAAGCGGTATTTCCCTTGGAGAAAGAGCTACCCTATCTACGAGTAGCAGTTCAGTACGAGCTGACGGATGAAGAAAATGCCTATCTTCGGCATGAGGAGCTCGATGCCCTCGATGAAACTTGTCTCATGGCGCAGCAAAACCTAGAAGCTTACAAAGCAAGGATGACGCACTCATACGAAAGACTAACTAGGCCGAGAACATTCCGCCAAGGCGAACTCGTGCTAGTCATAAAAAGACCTATGATCCCCAACCGTGCAAAACGGGGGAAATTCGAGCCGAACTATGAGGGCCCATACGCCATAGAAAAAGTTTATCAAGGTGGTGCCTATTTGCTCATGGATATGCATGGCGAAAGACCCTTTCGGCCATTAAACGACCGCTTCCTTAAGAAATACTACCCCTGACAAGTCACAACTCAGGTTAACGATAGATGATGATGCTCATGTCCGCTCGCTATCTTCTTGAGTCAGCACTCTGTAAGTAGTATCCGGCAAAACTTCGCCTCGAAAGTTTGGACCATGATGTCCTTAAACTAACAATGGACCATAATTTCCTTAAACTAAATACGTCGTCTCAAACACGGCGATTGTAGAATTCAAGTCCACAGGTACCAGAGGCAAAGACTGCAACTTAAATCCAGCTGCCTACACAGCTACTCTAGTGGCGAAGCCCCATCGCGATCGGAAAAAAAAGATACGTCCACAAGCGAAATGGGCACGGATGAAAGCCCGAAAGGGCTCCGTGAGTAAAAATAGCAGGACTTCCGGCGAGTTTATGAAAACCCGCAAGGGCGCGGGCTCGTTAAATAAAAATTTATGCACACTTATAAGGTCCTCTCGACCTTGTAAGGAGAAAATACCTACGTGAGATCCTTACGACTCATAAGGGAAAAACACACTTAGGGATCCCCAAGATTCCTAAGGAGAAAATACACCTACGAGATCCTCACGACTCGTAAGGAGAATTCCCCCCTACGAGACCCCCACGGCTCATAGGATTCAAAATCCTTAAGATACAGGGACCTGAACCTGTTCTTAAGCCATCACACTCCCAAAGCTTCCCTACAAAGCGGTCCAATATTGACCCTTGTATATAATCCAAGGGCACAAATAAACGTTCCCTCACCCAGTTCCACCCATGGCGCGAAATTTCCCCATTCGGTGAACAACACTTATAGGTCCTCTCGACCTGCAAGGAGAAAACACTCTTGTGAGATCCTTATGACCCACAAGAGAAAATATCACATAGGAATCCTCACGACTCTTAAGGAGAAAATACACATATGAGATCCCCACGACTCGTAGGGAGAAATACCTTTATGAGACCCTTACGGCTCATGAAGTCAAAAAGCCTTAGTTGGCAGGATCCTAACCCTGTTTGCTAAGCCACCTTTGTGCAAATCAGCAAAGAAAAATGATGATTCGCTCCTGGCAATATTCCAGTCGCAGCTATACTGATGCCTGAACGGGTGTCAATCCCAAGTCCTTTCAAGGCAAATGATGATTCGCTCCTGGCAATATTCCAGTTGCAGCGGTGCTGATGCCGAGATTGGTGTCAGATCTCAAGTCCTATACTCGCAATAAAAATCAGCGAGCAAAAAATGCATATGAAATACCCGAAATGATTGGGAAACTCGCAATAAAAATCAGCGAGCAAAATATGTGCATATAAGAACAACCGAAATGATTGGGCACCACGATAAAACAGCCGAAATGATTGGGCAATTGTGACTTTCGTGATATAAAAAGCTGAAATGATAGAGCATCGCAGAAACAAAGAAAAAAAATGAAATTTCTGCCCTGCAGATGAGTCTACATCGACCCATGTATACAATCCATGGGCACAAACGAAAAGGGAACCACATTTTCCATCAGGCTCTATCAGAAGGAGAGCCAGGTCTCGACGGCAGCATCTACAGCCTAGAGATCCATAACGGCGTTTTCCAACCGGATGCAGACGCAACGTCAACAAAGCAGAGCCATGGCAGAGTCCCTAGTTCCAAGTCTCGACGGTTCACAGATAGCCTAGAGATCAACAACGACGTTTCTTCTCACTCCAACAGGATGCAGACGCAACGTCAACAAAATGGAGCCACGACAAAGTCCTATAGTTCTAAATCTTAACGGTTCACGGACAACCTAGAGACTACCTCGGAGCTATGGCAGAGTCCCTAGTTCCAATTCTCGACGGCAACATCTACAGCCTAGAGATCAAAAACAACGTTCTTCCTCCCTCCAGCAGGATGCAGACGCGACATCAACAAATGGAGCTATGGAAAAGTCCCTTAGTTCCAAATCTAGACGGTTCACAGGCAACCCAGAGACAATCTCGACATTCGTCGCAATATTGTAAACACAATGTCAACAAACGAAACCAAGGAAAATACCTCGCTTTAGGATCTTGACGGCAACTCAAATGAGACCTGAAAGACTATCGGAGATCATCCCACATCAGCGCGGAGTGGTCGTGACTCATCGGGGCTCCCCAAACTGAGCATAACCTCAAGTAAAAAGCGGCATGGAATATCCCTAACGCTTGCTCTTCCGACGGTAATATCACCTGGAAGATTGCTTGAAGACGTCTTGTCCATCCCCCGAAGGGATCAGAGACACGACAGTCGAGGGGCTACTCAAACAGCAAGATTGCATATCGGGGAATACATCGGCCAACGCGATGGTACGACGGGTAAAAAACCCTAGTACCGAAGACCCTAACGGACTTCTATTAGCAGTAGTTAACTGTGACGTTAGGACATCCTTGCGAGAACTTCTTAATTCGTCTCGACTCGTGGGGAAAATAATGTTCCTGCGAGAACTTCTCGACTCGCCTCGACTCGTAGGGAAAAGCCTTAGGCAATGGGGATATCAACCTATCTCCTAAGCATTGGGGCCCTGCAAGTCGGTACAAGATGGACTATTGCATACTATCCATGGGCCACACTCTTCAAAGTCGAATATCGACGAGGAGGGAAATAACCACTTACAAGTCCTCTCGACCTGTAAGGGGGAAAATTCTCTTGTGAGATCCTTACGACTCTCAAGAGAAAATGCACTTAGAATTCCTCACGACTTCTAAGAAGAAAATACACCTACGAGATCCTCACGACTTGTAGGGAGAAAAGTCTTTATGAGACCCTCATGGCTTATAAAGTTGAAATGTCTTAGGCGGCAGATCTGAACCTATTTCCTAAGCTATCGCTGCCCTGCAAGAAGATCAAGATAGACTATTTACGGGCCTCATTTACCAAAGGGACACGCCTATATGAAATAAAATATGTCTTTTATTCATGAATGCAAGTAAATACAAGATACATTTCACAAAAGAATCGAAGTGAATGCATGCTATTCATAAATTGCAAGTTTACAGTCAATACAAAAAAGGGGGTACAAAGACGGTTATTGAGAAGGAGGCATCTTCAACAAATCAGCAAGTCGCTCGCGCGCACTTCTCAATCCTTTATCGTGATCAGCCGCCACGGACAACTCCACTTCAACTTGAGCTCGTTGTCGCAAACAGAACGAAAGATTTTCATCGGGTTTTAGCATGGCAGCTTCGCAGTCCTGCATAACCCGCTCGGTAAAGTCAAGCGTTCGCCTCAACGTCAACCCATCTGAAATACATCTCTAGAGATTGTCAAAAACAGCTTTTAGTTGTGCTTCTTTCGCTTCAATCTGGGCGTGCAGTCGGACAGATTCGTTGGAAGCCACCTCATGTTCCTTTCGTCTCAGGGTTACCTCTTGTTCAAAATGGCGAATGAAAGGAACACCATGCTCGACCCATATAGCCCGCTGGGAGTTCGAAGCTAATACTTCAGGAGCGGGATGCTTGAGCTCAATCTTGTGCAGGCAAGCCTCGATCATTCTGCAGTAATCAACCCAAGAGCCAACGAGATCTTCATCATGGAAGTTCGCAAGCGTCACTAGCATTGGATTAAATTCAACGGCAAAATCTATAGCAGAAGTGAGGGCCTCGGCATTCAGATCTTCGATAAATTCGCTCAACATTCGCCGGCTATTTGCAGCGCCCCTGGAAGATATGCGTTTAGTGAAGGGCCCTGCGGGCATTGGAATGCGAGACTCGAAAGGAGCTGGATCTGGCGCAATTTCTGCAAAATGAATTGCGGTCAAATGTCGACTCAGGAAATAAAAAAACACATGAGCGATGAAATCTGTGAAGCTGACTCCATGCCCCCCTAGACTCCAGAAATAGACTCTCATAAATGTTGAACACCTTGATTAGGCTCGGGAATCGATGTTGAACGACATTCTCCGGGGTGAGACCCATTACCACTGATTTAGTGGCAAAGATGTACTCATCAGGAGGACGTTTCTCCTCGTAATGTTCCCCTCTGACGGGTAGGCCTGAAATTTCCGCGAACTCCTCCAAGGAAATTGAAACTTCCCGGTCCGATATAAGAAAGGTGTGAGTCGGGATGTTCTATTGCTCCAGAAAAGCCTTGACCCACCATACATGTGGCGCTGGATATTGAAAAAGCGACGCATAAATTGCAGGATACAACCCGAGCTTCAGCAGCAACGACTTCTTGGCCGACAGGATGTATCGAGCCCACTGCAGGTATCCTGATGAATGGCAAGGAGTCAAACCTATCATGTATACTTGTCCCCAAGGGCGCAACTCGCCTTGATATATGCGTCACCCTAAAATATCCAAAGCCATCGGCGGTTGTACGGGTATTGAGGCCATAGAAGGCTGAAGGCGACCCTCCGAGGTCCAGTTGACCTCCTCTACAGCGTAATTCACCTGAGGCGAGTCGGCGTAGTGAATTGCTGAAATGGGTTCTGAGGGTACTGCACAAGAAAAACTGCGCCGACCCTGGATAATATGATTGTACCACGACCCCCATAGATGAAGAGATTTCTGCTCCGGGTCATGATCTTTAATGAGAGCGAAGACTTCTAGATCCACGGGCGCATCAGCAAAGGCGCTCTCAGAACGTACATAAGGGAAGGAAGAGTCGAGAACCATAGTACCTGCACGAAAAGAGACGAGGGATTAGTTGTCAACGCTATATTCCGAATTCTGACACTTGGTACTTAAAAAAAATAAATTATACCGCATTACAATGCAGAAGAAAGGGACAAAGGGGGACCCACAAAATCAAGGTGACGGCCCATCATTGATGGGCAGTCACTCATTAAGGATGGAATCCTATAAAGATTCTCATTTAATGAGAAATCTCATTGGGCCAAGGAGTTAAACTCCGTCGAGAGCTATGCTCTACACATAGAGTTCACATATGTCAATTTCAATTAAGAGAGGAATAAAATTCCTTAATTTTTTAAAAGATCTATGCTCTGTAAAAACAATGGTATAATCTACCAAAACCCTCAAAAGCAAAGCCTTTTACAGAGTAAAATCCCAAGATCTTTTAAGATCTGCAAAACAAACTCTTAAGGGTTCTTCATGAAAGATGAATAGTGTTCTAAGTAACGGGCTAAAGAAACCCTAAAAATACATCTTAAAGATCTGTGATCTAAGAAGAGCAAAGCTTTGATTAATGGATTCGATTATGATCCTTAACAAAATTTTGGGCAGAGTTCTAACTCTAGAAAGGATTTCTTTAGGCAGAGATCTAAGCTCTGAAAGGAGAATTAAATTCTCAGAAGAAAGAAGAACAAAATAAGATGAACAACAGTCATTTCAAGGGCCAAAGGCCCTACTTATAGGCATAGAAAGACGATTCAACTTCCAAGAAGATCCAACGGTGGAAAAGCTGCCACCGCTGCACTCACGTGCAAGCCACGTGAGCACAACGGTGGGGGGGCATTTGTTTCCCCCTAATAAAAGAGCAAAGCTCTGTTCAAAATTTGAAAGAGGCGGCGCCGGCACCAGAACTAAAAGTTCTCTGCCATTGGATCAAAGATCCAACGGAGATGATAAATCATCAAAATACAGAATTAAATTCTGTTGAGAAAATATTCCTCAAATCTTTTTAAACGAGAAAGATTATTCTCTGTAAAACAGAGTACCGTTGGATTAAAAATCCAATGGTGATTAAAAATCACCAAGTTACAGAATAAGCTCTGTATGGGAAAATATTTCCCCAATCTTGTTAAAAACAAGAAAAATATTTTCTGTAAAACAGAAATCTTTGGATCAAAGATCCAACGGTGGATAAAATCCCCAGATCAATTAAGGATCTCTCAATGAGAGATTTCTTAACTAAATCAACAAACTTGCCTCCACTATATAAAGGCCCCAAGACTTCAAGTCTTATACAGCGGAACCCCCCCATAAACTTCAAGTTCAAAAAGAAAAGTAAGTAAAAAAGAAAGCTTTAAGAGAAAAGAAAGAAGAAGAACTTTCTTCAAGGTAAATAAAAGTAATAGAGATCAGAATATCTCATCTGTATATATAAGGGTTTAACCCTCATAAAAGAACATAGTTCTTTCCCTGAATCTAAGATCCATAAGATAAGTCTCCCACAAATGAGAATTTAACTCTCATGGGGATGAATTTGTTATTGGGGATCGAAGATCCAGAGAAGAACAGAGAATTGAACTCTTCAGAACATAATACACGAAAAAAATCAGCGCCAAGCGCCTCACGTGCCCCTCACGTGGGTGCTGCTCAATAAAGAGTGCTTAGCACTCAGTGGTTGGCTCACAGCGCCAAGCGCCTCACATGCCCCTCACGTGGGCGCGCTTAATAAAGAGTGCTTAGCACTCAGTGGTTGGCGCTCAGCGTCAAGCGCTCCACGTGCCCCTCATGTAGGCGCTATTCAGCATAAAGTGCTCTGCACTCATAAACAGTGTCTAACGCCTGGCGCCTAGCACCAAGCGCCTCACGTGCTTCACACGTGGGGGCCATAAAGAGTGTTTAACACTCTATAAAAGACAAAAAGGGAAAAGCAAGATAAAGTGTGGGCGTCAGAACCCATATGGATGCTCACCATCGTTGGCACAGAAAGGGGACCAATCCCAAGCAAGTGTTTAACACTTTATTCAAAAATGAAATGACTGGGCTGAGCCCAAGTTTGGCCAAACTCCTAATCAATCAAGCATATGGGCTCTTTATTTTCCAGAGTGGTCTTAGTTCCAAACAAGACTACCGAGTTTCTGACCAATATTCATTGGTTCCAGGGTACATCTCCCCACACCTCTGATATATGTCGTTGTAATTCTTCAACTTCTTGAGAGAGGCGGCAGATCCCGACAACCAACAACTCCTTGGACCGCAATGTCCTTAAACTAGCTATGGACTACAACATTCTTAAACTAAGACAATAGAGCACAAATGCTCTTTTGTTGGGTCTGAATGATTCCAAAAATCCTGTTGAGTAGATCTTAGCATAAGATTAGACTAACGTATCCTCAACAAACATTTAAGTTGATCTTAATCCCAAATGAGATTAATGATCCTTAAATCAAACCAAACCCAAATCTAAGAAGATACGGATTTGGACTAATCCACGCCCTACGGGAGACAACACAAATTAGTCTCCGTATACAATTCATGGGCTACCAAAAATAAAACAAACATAGACGAGACAAAGTGACCTTCTGGAGCTGGAGAAAGTGGTTACCGCGTTGCGGTAACGTAACTAACTGTAGGGGCTTGCGCCTGCAGGGAAGAGCGTCCCCACAATCAGAAACTCCTCATAATGAAGGGGAATCTGGCGATGTCTGCTACAACGGCCGCATCCGTCCAAACCTCCGATATCCGGAGCCATAAATCAACTTAGCATCTTTGGAGAGGTGGACGGATAAATCCAAATAGCATCTGCCCCCAAATTCAGGCAGGACAACCTATGCGGTTCCATCTCCCGTTTTTGGTAGTAAACAGTGATGTCTTCCTTTAAATCATATGATGTGATCAGTTAGGACATTCCTATGACTTTGTTGACTATAGTTAAGGGTTATACGAATGGGTCTAAATCAATTAAGAAATAACGGGCAGAACTTGACCAGTGCTTATGATTTGTTGACCATAGTTAAGGTTATAGGATGCTAGGAGTAAAATCAATATTGGGAATTTCAAGTGTTGAAATTTTCAATGAGATTGCATACCTTCTATTTGATGGTTGGATCCTGATCCCACTGTGAGTAATAGCTACTTCCGGGAGAATTTTACACTTAACAATTAGCTAATCCAGTAGGCGTCTAGAAAGGTGTTAATGGGGTTATGCCTCTGTGGAAACGGGGTTTATTTTAATTAGGTCTGTGCGAAAGCACGGAGAACCTCCTTCGGAGTACCAATACTGGCTTGGCTGACCGGTTAGCGAACTTGTAGAGTGTAACTAATCTTGGCTAATTTTCTTTTTAGGGTTTGAAGGAAAATTTGATAAACACAGTGGGAGACATTGATTAGATGCGATAATAACCAATCTAATCATGCAAGAGCTTACATTGAATGTTTTCTTTTCTCTATCCTAATGGCAGATACCATGACGGGACTTAAGCTTCTATTAGAGAAAAATAAACTGACGGGACCAAATTATAAAGACTGGATGAGAAACGTGAACATCCTTACCTATGATAAGGTTGCATACGTCATCACTACCAAAGCCCCTTCCATCCCATGCCCTGATTCCTCTGTTGCGGATAAGGAAATCCGAAAAACATGGGATATCGACTGCGCCATAGCAAAGTTCCTCGCACTACTATCGATGGACAATGAACATAAAAAAACAACATGAGAAGATGGATGTGCAATCCATCTTTTTCCATATAAAAGAGTTTTATGGGAAGCAATCTCGTGCTCTTCGTTACGAGGCCTCATGAAAATTGTTTCAAATGAGGATGGTTGCTGGTACATCTGTAGGAGATCATGTCCTAAAGATGATATGCCTTATTGAAGAGTTTAAGGATCCTGGATGGACCATGGAGAATGAACAATATATTGATATCGTTCTACAGTCTCCCGCCCCCCCGCCTGTGCTCAATTTGTAATGAACTTCAACATGCACAACTTGGAGAAATCACTTCTTGAACTCATCAATATGTTGAGGAGTGCAGAGAGCATGCTCAAGATGGTGAAAACTTCTGCTTTACTTGTTGGGCAATCTTCTTCCTCCGTCCCAAAAGCAAAAGCTAAGAGAAAGAATAAGAAGAATAAACCCACCAAGTCAAGAGGTGGAGATAAAAAGGCGAAGGGGAAAAACAAATCTGGGGCTGCAGGATCAAAGAAGGGTGAATTCTTCTATTGTCACAAGGCAGGGCATTGGAAAAGGAATTGCATTGAGTACCTCCCCGATCTCAAGAAGAAGAAGCATGATGATACTTTCTCTTCAGGTGTGTTTGTCACCGAAAGCCGTTTTTCAATAAACTCTGCATTCTGAGTATTAGATACCGGTTCAGGTTCTCACATCTGTAATTGTGTGCAGAGGTTGCGAAATAGCAAGGTTTTGAGAAAGGGTGATCATACTCTCCGTGGTGGGAATGATTCAATTGTTGATGCTGCATTAGTGGGAGAGTATCACCTAGGGTTACCTTCAGAGTCTATATTGATTTTGAATCCCTATTATTTTTTACCAACTATATTATGTAATATAATATTTGTATATTTGTTGACAATGAAGGATATCATTTTGTGTTGCAAAGTAATACTATGAACATTAACCTAAATCAACAATTGATTGGGTATGGTACACTAAATAACGGAATCTACGTTCTGAATCAACAGACAGTTTTCAAGATCCAACACACAAACAAAAGAAAGATTTCAGACATAAATGAAGCATTCTTATGGCATTGTAGACTTGGTCATATTAACGAAACAAGACTAACCAAGCTACATAAAGATGGATATTTCAATCCGTTTGAATATAAATCCTATGCGATTTGTGAGTCTTGTATCAAGGGTAAAATGACCAAAACTCCATTTACTAGAGAGAGGTATACTAAACTCTTAGGCCTCATACATAGTGATGTATAAGGACCAATGTCTATGCATGTAAGAAGTGGTTATTCATACTTCATAACCTTTACTGATGATTTCTCGAGGTTTAGACATGTGCTTTTGCTGAAACATAAGTCCGAAGCTATCAAAAAATTTAAGGAGTATAAAATTGAAGTAGAAAAACAAACTAGGTTGAGCATTAGAAATTTCGATCAGATCGGGGAGAAGAGTACTTAAGTACAGAGTTCCTTAATTTCCTAAAGGAGAATGAGATTCTCTCACATCTCACTCCTCCGTACACACCACAACACAACGGTGTGTCAGAGCGGAGGAATCGTACCCTATTAGATATGGTACGCTCCATGATGATTGATGCCGAGTTACCACTTTCCTTTTGGAGGTATGCATTAGAGGCTGCAGTATATCTATTAAACAGGGTTCCGACCAAATCGGTGCCTACCACTCTATATGAGATATGGTGTGGGAAGAGACTATCTCTTAAACGAGTTAGGATATGGGATTGTTCTTCTTTTGTTAAAAAGCAGAATCCAAAAAAACTCAAGACACGATCGGTTTGGTGCAAATTTGTGGGATATCCTAAACATTCATATGGATATCTATTCTACCATAAGAAGGAACAAAGAGTGTTTGTTTTTCAGTATGCCACATTTTTAGAAAATGATTTGTTTTACAAATGATACTATTGGCAATACGGTAGAAATGGAAGAAATTCCAGAGCACAAACAACTACTAACGATTTGGTTGAACCTGAAATTTCGATAGAACCCAACGAGCCTCAGTTACTCCGTAGATCTAGTATGTCTTTTCACCCACTAGAGAGATATTACGGTTTCCTCATTGATGGTGATAGAGAAGATTGCATCATGGAAGATGATGTCCCTACTAGTTTTCAGCAGGCTATCACGAGTAGTGACTCAGTGAAATGGCTGGATACTATGCGATCCGAAATGGAATCCATGCATACCAACAAAGTAAGGACTTTGGAAGTTGCACCTTTTGGAGCAGAACCCGTAGGGTGCAAATGGATCTTTAAGAAAAAGATTGGTGTGGGTGATTAGGTGGAGACCTATAAAGCTAGATTTGTAGTGAAAGGTTTTCGTCAAAGACTAGTATTAGACTGTGATGAGACATTTTCTCCGGTAGCTATGCTTAAATCCATTCGAATCCTACTTGCTATTGCTGCTTACTACGACTATGAGATTTGGAAGATGGACGTTAAAACTACATTTATAAATGGTGATTTAGAAGAATGTGTTTTTATGGATTAGCCAAAGGGTTTCATTGACAGTAGGAGTAGCGAAAAGGTATGCATGTTGCTTAATCCATTTATAGATTAAAGTAGGCATCATCGAGTTGGAACATCTGATTTGATGATACGATCAAAGAGTTTGATTTTATCAAAAACGTAGATGAACCTTGCATTTATAAAAAGATTGTAGGGAGTACAGTCACATTTCTTGTATTATACGTGGATGCCATTCTCTTGATAGAAAATGATGTTCCTATACTACAATCGGTCAAACTATTCCTATCACAATGGTTCTCCATGAAGGACCTGGGTGATGCCTCGTACATCCTGGGCATTAAGATCTATAGAGATAGATCTAAGAGAATGTTGGGATTGTCTCAATCCAGGTATATAAACACCATACTAAAGAGGTTTATTATGGAAGATTCCAAGCGAGATAATTTACCCATTTTTCATGGAACCCCACCCTCTCCAAAGACGAGTGTCCAAAGTTTGATGAAAAGAGGGATCGCATGAGTGTTATACCATACGATTCTGCTGCAGGGTCTATCATGTATGCGATATTATGTACTCACCCAGATGTAGCTTATGCACTGAGTGTAGTAAGCAAATATCAATCCAATCTAGGGGAGAAACACTGAACAGCTGTGAAGAACATTCTTAAGTACTTGCGAAGGACTAAAGAAATGTTCTTGGTGTATGGTAATGGGGATCTCCAAATGGAGGCCTTTACCAATTTTAGCTTCCAGAGTGACAAGGATGACAACAAGTTTATCTCGGGTTTTGTATTTACCCTCAATGGAGGGACGGTCTGTTGGAAAAGTTCCAAACAGGACACTATTGCATACTCAACGATGGAAGCTGGGTACATTGCTGCAAATGATGCTGCTAAGGAAGTAGTCTGGATGCGAAAGTTCATCTCAGAGCTTGGAGTGATTCCAACGATTATTGATTCAATACTTTTGTATTATGATAATAATGGGGTTATGGCATTAGCCAAGGAACCCAGGTCCTATCAGCGTTTCAGACATATCCTAAGGAAATATCACCTGATCCGGAAGATAGTTGATTGCCGCGAGATCGAAATTCTGAGAGTTGACACGAAGAACAACACTGAAAATCCACCCACCAAGGCCCTTCTACTGGTGCAATTTGAGCGACTTTTTGAGATGTTGGGTATGAGATACGCCAATAATTGGCCTTAGTGCAAGTGGGAGATTGTTAGATATGTATGCCCTTGAGGCAATTATTGTAATTGTTGGACATATATATGTATAGGATAATCTTTCTTAATATGATAGTATGCTATTTGATTTGACTTTATCATTCATGTGTATGGTTCTACTTGTTATTACTGTCACTAATACATGTTGATAAATCCCCTAGGATGTTTACTTGACTGCTAGGATTGTGATGCAGATCATACTAGTGGTCCCTACGTAGTCAATAAGCATATCCTTAAATGTTCCTATTCGAGGGGATATCGAGACAGGGCATCGATGTGCCAGAGTAGACTAGTGTATACGTTTCTTGACCCTATATTGGGGTGATGGATGATCCCATATCCATTGGTGTTTGACATCAAATATTGTATACAGGTGCTCATTAGAGGCTGAGTACACTGAACGGACGTGCTGAGAACTCCTATATGGTACTATACTTATTGTCAGATAGCAGTTCTCTGGTGGCACTTATATAGGTTAGTCTGTAGACCTGAGATCATCATAGAGTCTCATATGGTCCTCATTGTGCTTAGATCAATACCCTACCACAGCTTTAAAGAGCTGTGCAAACAGGTAGTCCCGGATCATATGGAGACGATGAGCGATAGGAAGGGTTTCGTCTCTCCTGGTATAGGGAGTTGATGTTGTGCTATGCTCTATCGGCTATAACCACAAGTCCCTAACCAGGGTATGTGAGATTTACTAATAAGTGTTATTAGTAGTTTCTTAGTTGGTTATAGGCCAGACATAGGCATAACTTATCAGGTTATCAGGGTCTGACGATTCCAAATCCCAGGCCCGATGTGCAACAAATCAGACGAAAAGACTAGACTATATAGTAAGTGTTACTTGTTGGCTCTATAAGGGTATGGCTAGGCATGTCTTTCAATATTCCTCCTCGAAAAATACCTTGGTAGCCGTTACGTACATCTAGTGTCGCTGACGTGCTTGTGATTAAGAATATAATCCTGAACTACTGCCAGCGTATTATCGAGTCTTTAGAGTCCCACACAGAGGTTTTCCGACTTCGGCAAAATGATGTGGTGTACGTATAGTGATACGTATGGAATATTTTCTAGTATTTTTCTCAAATGTATTTTTTTCTTTTGTTGTATGTATTTGATGCATATGCTTTGTGTATGTAATGCACATAAACTAAAATTATGTATTTGATACAGAGTGTTAGTGTGTATGAGATGCACATGGAAGATAATTAATTTACATTTTTCATTATCCTTATGAAAGAATGAGGTGTAAAGAAAAAAAGAGAGTAGAACTTAGTAGACCATTCTTGATTATTTGTTTAGATAAGAATGGCTACTAAATTCTTCTCTCTTTATCTTATCATTAGCTTCATCTTCTTTCTCTCTTGCTCTTTTGTTTAAAAAAAAAGAGAAAGAAAATTAAAAAGAGAAAGAAAAACTATGAGCAAAAATCCTACATCTCCTTTCTAAACTCATTTAGCAAATTTTGTTTAGTTTGTAGCTTCACTTCTAGTAGTAGTTTGTGAGATAGAAACTTGAGTTGCTAAAATCTCAAGGTGGATCATGTAGGAGCTTGAGAATCTTCTACTTGCAAGCTTGGATCATCATCCTAAGGCCTTTGGAGTGAAGGACTTAGTCATCAAGGTTGTAATCTTTAACTTTTTTTGCAAACTAGTTCTTTTTGTTGCAAATTTAAGTTTTTAGCTTGATTCTTAAGATTTGTTCTATGTTAGCTTTCTTGAATTTTTGAAATCCCTTTTTCCTTACTTCTAAATCCATTCAAAGAGTTCTAAGATAGACAAACATGGTATCGGAGCCAAACTAGAACCTTAAACTTGTTGTTTCACTTTTACAAAGAATTAGTTTTGTGAAAACTAGTTTATAAAAACCTTATTTTTGCCTAATTTTGGATCTCCGCGGAGTTTGGGTTTGGACCAAGACTCTGTAGGCCGTCATTGCAATCTCGAACACTCGCCGGATACGTTAGAAGGAGGGCCCCACCTCACGTCGACGATGAAGTGGCCAAGGGGGGAACCCCATGGCCGAGAGCACCCTATTGGGTGCTCTTGTAGGGTTGCTAGGCACACGCACAAGGGTCTACGAGGCATCAACCATGACCGATTAAAAATTTAGCCGTGCCGAACAACCCTTAACAAGATCTTTAAACTAGAGATTAGGCGAAACAAAGCATGTTAAACACTTTAACACTAAGTGAGAGGGATTACAACCTTTGTAGATCCGGTCCTTCACTTCTTAAGCTCCGTGTTGAGGTCCCTTAGCTGCGATCATCGTACATCCAGACTCTAGAGAGGCTCCACGAAGAGAAAGATGCAAGCTTGCTTCCGATCTTCGATAACAAAGATGATCTACCTTGAAGTTTCATTAACACAAGCTCTCACTCACATAATGAAGTGAACACCCTCATCTAAATGGCAAGGATAAATGAGGATGATGAAGTAGGATTTATGCTCTCATTTGTTTTATATTTCTCACTCATTTTCATCACCTTTGAAAAAGCTAGAAAGCTTTTCCATGAAGAACTCAAGGAAGAAGAAGAAGAAAAATCAATTGAATTACCTTTTGTGATGAATAATGAAATAATATATGATTAATAATGTAACCATGGTCAAGGATGACTCATGTAGAGATTTAACTAGGGCTAGGGTTTGGGCTGGGTTAAGAATGAGTCACACAAAAATATCAAGCATAATATCTCTTTCATGACAAAAGAAAAACCTTCTAGAATGTTCATGAAAGAACTAACCCAATTCAAACCCTAACCTTGTTTAATCTCCACTAAACATGTTGCATTAGTAATCATATCATGTTACAATATTATATATCACATATATACTATTTATTGTAAGAAAATAAAATAATACACTTAACATATATCGCATATATATCAATATATTATCCGAGTGAGAAAAAGAATCTTTTAGTGAGCTAATATTAGTTAATGTAATTTAATATATCATATATATTATTATACATTAAATTATCGAATCAACACTTGATCTGACAATCCGGCTATATCGTATATAACCGACTAATATCTCATTTACCGATTCATCGAATCAACACTTGATCCAATGACCCGGACGATATCAAATATCGCGAGAATAGAATACGGTATCTCATATCGCATTATCCTCGGTCCCGCACATATCACATATGTGCTCCTACTCCGTTTTGTCTGAGTCAAGAAACCTCTGTGTAGGACTCTAAAGAATCGTCAATACGCCGGCAGTAGGTGATGATCATATCAAACACCCACAAGCTGCAAGCGGTCAGCTAAACGTAACAGCCACCCAGGTATTGAGCGTTCAGAAGATCAACAAGCTGTTAGTTATATGTATGCCCTAGAGGCCATTACTGTACATTGGATGTATATTGTAGTGGATGCTGGGACATATATAAGTAGGACTTTCTTGCTCGACATGATAGTACGCTATCTGGTTGCTCTTTATCTTAACATGTATACTTTCAGTCTCTCTGTTACATGTTGATAAAGCCCTTAGGATGTGTACTCGACTTCCAGGACTATGATGCAGATCGTACTAGTGGGGCCTGGGAAGTCCATGAGTACATCCTTCAATGTTCCTAGTCGTGGGAATATCGAGACGAGGCATCGATATTCCAGAGTTGACTAGCGTATATCTTCTCGACCTATGTGATGGGCGATGGATGATCCCATGTCCATTGGTGTTTGACATCGGAGATGGTATGCGGGTGCTCAGTGGAGACTGGGTACACTGAACGGACTCGCCGAGAACTCCCATATGGTACTATACCTCATGTCAGATGGCAGTTCTCTGGTGACACTGGTACAGCTTAGTCTGTTGACCCGAGATCGTCATAGAGTCTTGTGTGTCTCCAACTGTGCTTTGATTTCCACCCTACCACGGCTCTACTGAGTTGTGCAAACAGGTGGCTTTTGGGTACAGTCCCGATTCACATGGAGGCAATGAGCGATAGGAGGGGATTCGTCTCTCCCGGTATTGGGGGTTGATGTTGTGCTATGCTCGGCTGGCCATAACAGGAAATCCCTGGCCAGGGTTGCAGTGATATACTGGTAAGAGTTATCAGTAGTTTCACGATTGTTATGGACCTTATATCGGCATGACTTATCGAGCTACTGGGGTCTGACGTTTACCACCCCTAGGCGAGATATGCGACATATCAGACGAACAGACCGGACTGTGCGGTAAGTGTTACTGGTTGGATTCACAGGAGTGTGAGCGGGCTTGCTCGTCGATCTTCTGATCGCTCAATACCCGGGTGGCCGTTACGTTTAGCAGACCGCTTGCGGCTTGTGGGTGTTTGATATGATCATCACCTGCTGCCGGCGTATTGACGAGTCTTTAGAGTCCTACACAGAGGTTTCCTGGCTCAAGCGAAACGAAATAGGAGCGCATATGAGATATGTGCGGGACCGAGAATAATACCAGTATGTGATACTATATTCTATTCTCGTGATATGTATCATTGAACGGTTATATAGGATATAGCCGGGTTACCGAATCAAGTGTTGATTCGATACATTGATACACTTGATATTAGTCGGTTATATGCAGTATGACCGGATCATTAAATCAAGTGTTGGTTTAATGATTTAATGTATAATTATATATTTGATATATTACTTTACATTAACTAGTATTAGTTCACTTAAGATGGATTTTCTTATTTGATATGCACATTGTATATATGATATATTTTTGTGCACAAGATTGTATCATGTTTGATGATACATGCAAACTTGGGTTAGTGTGTGATTTAAACCATGGCTAGTTAATGGTTAGGGTTTCATTTGATTTACTTATTCATTTATTTATTTTGTTTATTTATTTTGGCAAAGGAAAATGAAATGGTGGCTTGCTTTGTCTTTTCTTTGAAACTTCATGAAGGTTTGAAAGCTTGACCATTTTGTTTCTTTCCTTTAACCCTAACCATTCAACTAAACCCTAGTTAATTCTCTACACTAAACCATGGTTGCAAATATGATAAGTATCATTTTATTTTCTATTTTTTAAGAATACTTATCATATTCTTTTTCTTCTTCTTCTTCTTCTTCAACAAGAAGAGAGCTTGCTACCATCAATGGAAACATAAGAAAAAGAGTGAGAAATCCAATTCTAAAGTGAACCCACTTCCTATTTCTTCATCCTCTACCACTTGCCAAGTAGTATAGGGTGTTTTCTTCACAAGTTTCATGACTTGGTGAAGTTGGAGCTTGATCTTGAGTTGCCTCGACGTAAATCATCTTCGGCATCGAAGTCGACGACCTAGCCCGATCATTTCTCCGATGAAGCCGACGCTAGAGTCCGGATTCCGATTGGTACAGCGGAGGGACGTCATCACGGAGCCAAGGAGGTGGAGGACCGGATCTACAAAGGTTGTAGTTCCTTTAGCAATAAAAGTCGTTTACTTGCTTGCATCGCCTTATCATCTAGTAACGATCCGTATTAGGGTTTGTAGGAACATAGGAAATTTTTGAATTGGCCATGTTTGATCAGTTGTAGAACCTCATGGGTGTGCCTACGAACCCTACAGTGGTATCAGAGCCTAGCTAGAGCCTTAGGCGATGCGTAGACGGAGTTAGAAGTCCGATCGAACCGAAACCCTAATCTCAAATCGCTCTCTGTACATTTTTTGAAATCGGGGATTTTTCCAGATTAAAAATGCTTAAAAAATTCAGCAGGAAGTTTTAAGAATTACAGTGCAAAACGACAAAAAGATACGTCTAAAGCGCGGCGGAACCGCGGCAGAAGCTTTGCTTCTGCGGCGGTTTCGCGGCCATCTGATGACGTCAGCCTTCAACATTTGCACAGTAATTTTTTTCTTTAGGTGCTGAGTTTTTTGGGAATTTTTAATTTGCACTCAAGAGTTGAGTTTTCTGGGGTGTTTTGGGGCTTCGATGATTCGATCAGAAATTTCAAACTTTGTCTATGTGTTTTTCCGGATAATTTTAGAATATGTTAAAAAGTTCGACCGGATATAAATGCCCATTTTTCCCCTGCCGGGAAATTTCCTATTGTTGGATTTTTTCCGTAGTTTAATGACGTTCTAAGTAGTGCAAGTAACGCGATGGTCCCTCTAGAAGACAACAAACCTTAACTCGATTATGTGACCGTCTAGAACTGCCCTTTGAATCTTAGGGTTTGGGGCAGTACGGCGTGCCACATGTGAGGCGTTGGCTTGACCCTTCTACGGCTGGACCGTTGGTACTGAGGCACGAAGTGAATGTTTTTAAACTTATTTCATGTGTTGAGCTGTTTCGGGAAAACTTGGGTGTTCGATTGTTCGTTTGAAAAGTTTAACATTTTCTATTTACCCGGAATGTGATACAACATTTGGAATTCATAAGTAGTTATGAGATAACTGAATGAATGTTATAAACATAGCAGTTTAGTCTCACTTTATCGGTTGCCACGGAATTTTGATGCGATCAAAAGTCCGTCGCAATCACGTAGCGTACGCGGATACTCGCCGGGTAAACTTAATAGACAGCCTCACCCCATAGCCCCGACCAAGTGACTGTAGGAGAACCCCGTCGCCGAAAGCATCCGCTTGGGTGCTCGCGGCAGCGGTGTTCCGCCTTAGTGCACTTCGTCGACGGTATCGGGGGTGCGGCCGTCTACTAAAGTTTGCGACGAGCATTCGATCAGTTTTTCGGGAATCTTGTTGAATTGCCCGACTTGATATTGAAAAGTGTTTTCGATAATGAGACTAAAATGCGGGGTTTATAATTGTTAGGCATGTGATGTCTAAGGAATTCATTTGGTTAGGCATGCGATGTCTAAAGAGTTTGCGGATTCCAGCTGTTGTATTTTTACACTTTCTTTTCTGTGACCGTAAGTGTAATATATAATATCGCCGGTTTCGTTGCTATATGTCAACAACAATTGGGATACGCATGTTTACTTACGTTGATGACATGTGATGTTATGTGTTGCTGGATATGTTATATTGGATCGTCGTGTTTGAATAGCCGGGTTTTTTTTATGTGAGATGAGTGTTTTTCATTTTCATTCATGTAAAAACTTGTATGTAATATTCTTTTATTGGGGCACTTCCAGGTTGCGGATGATGTCACCATTTGTATATTATTTACTTTTCCGCATTAGGATAGACCCAAGGAGGGGAGCACAAGTAACCGGGTTCTACGGTCCAGTGGGAGACCATCTCGAGGAGTCGAGTCCGGGTCTCCTAACCCTAGAATTGGTAGGGTTGCTTGCCGCTCTCGTAGGGGTCTAGGGGTGTGGGATTGGCTATTCACCACGACCGTGGAATCCGTGTTTTATACTGGCTCGTATTAAAAACACGGACGTCCTAGTATATCCAATATTTCATATGATATTTTCTGCTGCGTTATCTGTGATGTGATCATGTGATTTGTTCAGATAGATATAGTATATAATATATATGATATATTATATAGACGTTGCTTATGTTTTACACCCGCGCTAGCCCTGCCCCGCTCTGGCGTTAGTTACCTAACCTAACGGTGCAGATGGGACATCGAGGCGAATGCGGATGGCATAAGCGTACGTTATATTTATCTGTGATGTTTAGGTGGACTTAAATGATGGGACATTCATTAATGAGATTAATGAAAGAAAATAAACCTAAAAGATGTTGTGGAATCGAATTTCAAAATAAAACAGGTAGCTACAGTTCTTGCTTTGCATCGCGGTGTTCATTGTAGAACATCCTGCACCTTATTCGTTGAGGAAAGGACCGAGATCCCTTCACCGGGAGTGACTCCTTTAGCAATAACTGGCAGATGCTACAACCCTCGGTTTGTCTTTTGATTGCTTCTATAGTTTCTGCTTTGCACAGTGATATATATGATATATCCCGCACCTCATTCGACGAGGAAAGGGCCGACGATCCATTCACCGGGAGTGACCCCTTTAGCAAAACTAGAAAAGCCTCAAAAACACTCCATTTAAAAAAAAACATTTGATTCCGCAACGAGATCAAGTTCAAAGCGTTAAAGGTTTTCATAAAAACCATTCGCAACCCTCCGTCATTTTAGGAAGTAGAGTACTTAGTATTCGTGCTGTGTTTGTTGACCATAGTCAAGACACAGTGTACGGTAGCTAAGTGATGTCTTCCTACACCGCATATGATGCGATTAGTTAGGACAGTCATGTGGCTTTGTTGACCTTAGCCAAGGGTCATGTGGGTGGGTCTAATTAATCACGAAATGACGGGTAGAACTTGACTAGTGCTTATGATTTGTTGACCTTAGCCAAGGTCATAGGTGCTAGGGGTAAAAACCGTTATCGGGAGTTTCAAGTGTTGAAATTTGCAATGTGATTGCATACCTTCTATGTGATAGTTGGATCCCGATACCCACTGCGAGTAATTGTTACTCCTGGGAGAGTTTTGCACTTTGCAATTAGCCGATCAAGTAGGTGTCTAGAAAGGTGTCAACGGGGTTACGCCTCTGGAAAAACGAGGTTTACTGTAATTAGGTCCATGCGAAGGCACAAGGAACCTCCCTCAAAGTACCGACACTGGCCTGGCTGAAAGATTGGCGAACTTGTAGAGTGTAATTAATCCCGGCTAGTCTTTCCTTTTAGGGTTTGAAGGAAAATTTGATAAAAACAGTGGGAGCCATCCTGATTAGATAAAATAAATAACCAATCTAATCTTGCAAGAGCGCACGCAGAGTGTTTTCTTTTCTCTCTCTCCAGGTAGCGACTATATCACGCCTTAATCAAGATAATAATATGGATGTATTGACCGAACCCGCTTGTTATACTGAGCTGGGGAACGTTGGTCCCGCTCCAACTTATAATTGTTATAAGACAGAGCAGGAAATAGGGGAATACCAGGATTCCCATGCCGCCCAAACGAAGAAAGTGCATCAGATGCATCTCCTTCGGGTGTGTTCATTACAAAGAACCGTTTCTCAGTATCCTCTGCATCCTGGGTATTTGATACCGGATCAGGATCCCAGATATGTAATCTGTTACATAGGGCTACATAAAGGCAGATAACTGAGAACGGGTGATAAGTTTCATGAGACAGAAAACGGGGCAAGTGTTGCAGCCAAGTCTGTTGGTCACTGTCACCCTGTATTACCAATACATTGATTCTGAACAAATGCTATTAGATACCGAACCTGATATACAAAATCATATTAGTCTCTTTACAAGTAAAGAAATGATAAAATTTTGTATTGTTGGATAATGTTTTGAACATTTCCTATTTCAAAAGTTGATCGGTTCAGGCACGTTATCTAAAAGCATTGATGTTCTAAATCAAACTACAGTTCCTAGTATACAGAACACACACAAGAGGAAGAGTTCAGAAATGAACGATTCCTTCTTGAGGTATTGTAGACTAGGTCATATCAATGTGACCCGACTAGCTTAAGTTACATTTAGATGCATATTTAAATCAGTTTGAATTTACATCTTGTGAAACTTGCCAGTCATGTCACAAAGATTAGATGACCATAGCTCTGTTTATTGGAAACAGAGAAAGAGTTAGTAAACCCTTGGGATTGATACATGATGATGTATGTAAGATCCCCTGTCTACATATGCCAAGACCGGTTCTTTGTATTTCATTACATTCTCTGATAATCTCTCAAGATTCAGACATATGTCCCTGTTGAAACACAAGTCCGAACCTTTTGAGATATTCAAAGAATATAAGTTAGAAATAGAGAACCAAAAACCGGGTATAAGTATTATGTCCTATGATAAGATCAGGGAGGAGAATACTTGTGCATAGAATTCCTGGATTATTCTAAAGGAGAATGAGATTCTCTCTCCGTATTACTCCTCTGAATACACCACAGCACAACGGTGTATCAGGGCGAAGCAATCGCACCATATTAGATATGGTGTGCTCTATGATGAGTACTACTGAGTTACCTATTTCCTTTTGGGGTTGTGCACTTGAGAAGATGCATACCTATTGAATTAGATTCGAATCAAATCAGTGCCTACCACTCCATATAAGATATGATATAGGAAGAGCCTATCTCTTAAGTAAGTTAAGATTTGGGATTGTCCGGCCTATGTCAAAAGCAAAATCCGGACAAAATCGAGGCAAGGTCAGTTCTGTAGAACTGGAAAGGTTCCAGTTATACAAAACTGCAGCTGATGATTTGACAGAACCAAAGGATTCAATAGTTCCCGACGAATCTCAGCCTCTCCGCCGATCTAGTAGGGTTCCTCATCCGCCAGAGAGATACTTCGGTTTCTCGATGACAGTGGGAGCGAGGATTGCATCATGAGATGATGACCCAACTAGTATCGAGCAGGCCATCGAGAGTAGGGACTCTGTAAGAATGGCTGGATGCTTAGCGATCTGAGATGGAATCCATATACACCAACAAAGTATGGACTTTGGTTGCGATATCTGAAGGGTTAAATCCCCATCAGGAGCTATATCTTGAGAAGATTACTTGGTGTAGATGGAAAAGTTGAGACTTTCAAAGCTAGACTCGTTAAAGGTTTTCGTCATCGACCAGGCGTGGATAATGATGAAACCTTTTCCAGTAGCTGTGCTTAAGTCCATCCAGATCCTACTTGCCACGGCTACATACCATAACTACGATATCTGGCTGTTGGGTGTCATGACTGCTTTTCTAAATGATGTTTTAGAAGAGAGAGTCTGTAAGTACACAGTCAGAAGGCTTCGTAGACAGTGGGAGCAGCGGAAACTTGTGTAAGATGTTTTATATAATAAAGCAGGCATCGCGGAGCTGGAACATATGTTTTGATGAGTTAGTCAAACAGTTTGACATCATCAAGATGGTAGATGAACCTTGTATATACAAAAAGGTAGTAGGGAGTATGGTAGTGATCCTCGTAGAGTACGTGGATAACACACTCTTGATAGGGAAGTAGTTTCCTATACTACGCTCGGTCAATCTCCGCTTATCACAATGATTCTCCATATAGGATCAAAGAGATACCTCCTAAATCCTGAGTTTTCATCTATGAGATAGATGTAATTGGATGTTAGGATACTCACTACATGTAATGAGATGGTATCAATCGATCCTGGGGAGAATCACTGGAAGGGTTCCAGGGTGATAAAGACGACTGAATGTCAGTCACAGGCATTGTCTTTACCCTCAATAAAGGGACGGTATGTTGGAAGAGTTCCAAGCTAGATACCGTGGCAAACTAGATGATAAAGGCTGGTAACATCGCTATTAAAGATGCTACCAAAGAGGCAGTTTGGGTGTATAATGGTTCATGAGATGAACTAGATTCCTACCATTGTGTGACAATGGAAGAGAGGCTTTGGCCCAGGAAGCCTGGTCCCATCAGTGACCCAGACATATTCTGAGGCAGCATCACCTGATCATGGAGATAATTGATCTCCAGGGTGATCGAGGTTAGGAGAGTAGACTCAGAGGACAACATGGCGGATCCACTCACAAAGGCCTTTTCCCAAAGAGAGACTTTTATGGGATGGTTGAGTATGTGATACTGCAACCACTGCTACAGATGGCCCTAGTGCAAGTGGGAGATTGTTAGTTATATGTATGCCCTAGAGGCCATTACTGTACATTGGATGTATATTGTAGTGGATGCTGGGACATATATAGGTAGGACTTTCTTGCTCGACATGATAGTACGCTATCTGGTTGCTCTTTATCTTAACATGTATACTTTCAGTCTCTCTGTTACATGTTGATAAAGCCCTTAGGATGTGTACTCGACTTCCAGGACTATGATGCAGATCGTACTAATGGGGCCTGGGAAGTCCATGA
Organism: Agapanthus africanus; assembly: GCA_030015575.1. Classification (NCBI taxonomy): domain Eukaryota; kingdom Viridiplantae; phylum Streptophyta; class Magnoliopsida; order Asparagales; family Amaryllidaceae; genus Agapanthus; species Agapanthus africanus. The sequence goes on from JASDDO010000004.1 coordinate 285,825,468, forward strand.
GTACATCCTTCAATGTTCCTAGTCGTGGGAATATCGAGACGGGGCATCGATATTTCAGAGTTGACTAGCGTATATCTTCTCGACCTTTGTGATGGGCGATGGATGATCCCATGTCCATTGGTGTTTGACATCGGAGATGGTATGCGGGTGCTCAGTGGAGACTGGGTACAATGAACGGACTCGCCGAGAACTCGCAGATGGTATTATACCTCACGTCAGATGGCAGTTCTCTGGTGACACTGGTACAGCTTAGTTTTTTGACCCGAGATCGTCATAGAGTCTTGTGTGTCTCCCACTGTGCTTTGATTTCCACCCTACTACGGCTCTACTGAGTTGTGCAAACAGGTGGCTTTTGGGTACAGTCCCGATTCACATGGAGGCAATGAGCGATAGGAGGGGATTCGTCTCTCCCGGTATTGGGGGTTGATGTTGTGCTATGCTCGGCTGGCCATAACAGGAAATCCCTGGCCAGGGTTGCAGTGATATACTGGTAAGAGTTATCAGTAGTTTCACGATTGTTATGGACCTTATATCGGCATGACTTATCGAGCTACTGGGGTCTGACGTTTACCACCCCTAGGCGAGATATGCGACATATCAGACGAACAGACCGGACTGTGCGGTAAGTGTTACTGGTTGGATTCACAGGAGTGTGAGCGGGCTTGCTCGTCGATCTTCTGATCGCTCAATACCCGGGTGGCCGTTACGTTTAGCAGACCGCTTGCGGCTTGTGGGTGTTTGATATGATCATCACCTGCTGCCGGCGTATTGACGAGTCTTTAGAGTCCTACACAGAGGTTTCCTGGCTCAAGCGAAACGAAATAGGAGCGCATATGAGATATGTGCGGGACCGAGAATAATACCAGTATGTGATACTATATTCTATTCTCGTGATATGTATCATTGGACGGTTATATAGGATATAGCCGGGTTACCGAATCAAGTGTTGATTCGATACATTGATACACTTGATATTAGTCGGTTATATGCAGTATGACCGGATCATTAAATCAAGTGTTGGTTTAATGATTTAATGTATAATTATATATTTGATATATTACTTTACATTAACTAGTATTAGTTCACTTAAGATGGATTTTCTCACTTGATATGCACATTGTATATATGATATATTTTTGTGCACAAGATTGTATCATGTTTGATGATACATGCAAACTTGGGTTAGTGTGTGATTTAAACCCGATAAGTTATTCCTATGTCTAGTCTATAACCAACTGAGAAACTACTAATAACACTTATTAGTAAATCTCACATGCCCTGGCCAGGGACTTATGGTTATAGCCGATCGAGTATAGCGCAATATCAACTCCATATACCGAAAGAGACGAAACCCTTCCTATCGCTCATCGTCTCTATATGATCCGGGACTGTACCAACTACTACCTGTTTGCACAGCTCTTTAAAGCTGTGGTAGGATAGTAATCTAAGCACAGTGGGGAACACACAAGACTCTATGACGATCTCAGATCTACAGACTAACCTGTATAAGTGTCACCAGAGAACTGCTATCTGATGATAAGTATAGTACCATATAGGAGTTCTCAATGAGTCTGTTCAGTGTACTCAGTCTCTAATGAGTGCATGTATACATTGTTTGATGTCAAACACCAATGGATATGGGATCATCCATCGCCCCAATATAGGGTCAAGAAACATATACACTAGTCTACTCCGGTACATCGATGCCCTGTCTCGATATCCCCTCGACTAGGAACATTTAAGGATATGCTTATAAACTACCTAAGGCCCACTAGTTTGATCTGCATCACAATCCTAGCAGTCAAGCAAAGATTTTAGGGGCTTTATCAATATTTTTTAGCGACAGTAATAACAAATAGAACCATACACATGAATGATAAAGTCAAACCAAATAGTATACTATCATATTAAGAAAGATTTTTCTGTACAAATATATTTGTCCAACAATTACAATAATTGCCTCTAGGGCATACATATCTGACAAGTTCTCCTTTTAGAGTTTAAAAAAGGATTTGACGGAACAGTGGGAGCCATCTTGATTATATAAATATACCAATCTAATCTTGATAGAGTGCATGCTGAGTGTTTCTTTTCTCCCTCTCTGGTAGCGACCATGAACTGTTCTTAAACTAAAACTCGTAAACCATTTTAACTAGACCTTTATACGACCAACAGCTTTTGGCATGTCATTTCTACCCTAATTCGTGACAATATCGCAAATGACCTTAACCCTCCCACTTCCCTTTCACTTAATCCAGAACCCTCTGTATTCGATATATAGATCTATATTGTTTTGAGTCCATCGTATGGTTAGATACAAACCCAATGAAATTGTTTCATTATGGGGATGGCCACTGGTTCTGGAGTGGATGAATTGTTCATTTGTCTCTCTTCTACCTTATCTCATGTTTGAGAGCACCTTATAAGTAAGGAGTGTATACCTGTTGTACTTATTGGATAGTCTTCTTCTAATCCTAATGCTGGTGCTGATAGGAATAGAGAGAATAAACCGACTAGCACAAGTCTAATACATAGAAGGTAAGATGGAGATATAGTGAAAGGGATAATTGTAAGGGAAATGACATTGAAACTACTGTCGGTAGCCTAGATATTATAGAGGCATTATAAGGAACATCCGGTAACCCCTTGAAACATTTGATATTTCAATTTTTCTGAGTGGTTATTATTGAAAACTATTTCTCAGACACTTTTAAGTCCTAGGTATATGTATATCGGATTAAAACCCCACACCTGTAAGATGTTATAGAAGGTGAGAGCGAGTCAAGTGCTGGGAAAAGGGCGATTTGTTCCCGAATGTCGAAACTCGGAGACATTATTTCTATTGGGGAAATCACCAAGTTTATCGAATGGTGAACTATTGGTTTTGAATAGCCGTTATAGTGCACCAACTTTTAAAAACTCTTATATCCGTCTTTTTATTTGATAAAGTGGGATATAATTTTCAAAACGATGTCATTGACATTTACCTATATCAAGTGTTGATTAGGTAAGGTGCAAAGAATAACAGAACCGATATTCTTAACCAAAATACAGTTCTTAAATTATAACATACAGATTATGAGTTAGTGAACTCTGGGGACATAAACATAGGATGCGTATGATTCGTTGTCCTTCAGGACAAGGGTTTGGTTCTTTTACTTCCTTCTATTTACTTTTTAAGTGCTCTATGTAACATCCTAACACGATTATACTATATATATTTGGGGTATTTCAAATCTTGTGGCAAAATTCTTGATTTTTGTTGCTATTGGGTTGTGGATAGTGCAATTGGTAGTTGTGGTTATTATCCGACCCGACCCGCATGTTTGAAATCAATCATGGTTCAAGATTATATCAAATATTTGCCAGTACAGAGTATCCGTGCAAATCTAGATTTTATGCACATATATAATACATTTTAGAATCCACATATCATTTTAAAATACAGTATAAAACCAAATAATATATTTTCTTATCTAGTCTTGCATGTCATAATACCCCATATCATGTGGTTCCACTCATATATCATGTTCATATCCTAATTGTTAAACTGATAGATTATTTGATCGCTACGTATATTTACGTAGATCCATATTTGGGGGTATATATTTTTATTTTCTGGATATCACATTATGGTTTAAACTTTTATGTATATTCTCCATATTGAAAAACTAGATTTTTGAAGGGACAAGGGTAATATTAGGAGTAATCTGGTATTATATGTAAAATCCCACAATATATATATATATATATATAATATTTCTAAAATAAATAATATAAACTGTTATATATAATATATATAATATATTAATTAATTTTTTTATAATAATAATAATAACTCTCTCAATCTCTCGTCTCTGTCTTTCCCTGTCTCTTTTTCTTTTTCTCTCTCTCTATTAAAACCCACGTCCCCGCCTCATTTTCTCTCTCTCTCTAATATATATATATATATATATATATATATATATATATATATATATATATATATAATATAATAAAACCTAAAAACCCATACTCTTTCTCTCCCTCGTTTTTGTTTACGTCCCAGCAAGCCTTAACCCACGCCCGTCGTCGCACCTCGCCGCCTTTCGCCCTTGTCCCCACCTCCTCTGCCTCACCTCATCACCCATCCATTTCTCTTCCTTCTCCCCAATGACCCCACATACTAACCTTTTTCCTGACCTGATCAGTCGAAAATAATGTATTTTTAACACGGCAATTTCCTTATCATTTGCACTCATATAGAAGTGTTCGGCATTCATATTACACATATTAGAAAATCAGTCGTAAAATATCAGATTGCATGTGTTAGACTCTAAAACCGACATTTCTGAGGAAATTGTGTTTTTATCATGGCATCGCATCATCCCTGTATTGCGCAACACTTGTGTCGAGATTTGTGCAGGAAATTGCAGGAGCAAAGCCAAAAGAGCTGATCAAAAATACGCCAACTCAATGATTTCAGATCTGGTAGCAATTCAAAAGGAAATATAAAAATCAACATATCAAAGAAAGGCCCACAAGTCAGCCCAAATCCGCACCAGAGTTTTCAAGCCCTAAAGCTTCAAAAGAGCCGCGGAACCGCGGCGGGAGCCGGCTTGAGCCGCGGTTCCGCGGCTTCTTGGCCACATCAGCTTCCCATTTTCAGCGAAAAATTCATCTCTCGAGTCCCACATTCATTTCATACATGTCAAATTCCAGAATTCTCTCGAAGCTTCTTCCAGATCAGCAAAGATGATTAATTAGGCTAATCTTGATTAAGCTCCTAACTAATCACATCTAGA